>CM046674.1:18304727-19504727 GCA_025594165.1 Tamias sibiricus
CTCTAATAAAAACACAAAAAAGGGCTGGGGATGTGGCCCAGTGGTCAAGTGCCCCTGAGTTCAATCCCTGGTACCAAAAAAAAAAAAAAAAAAATACTGAGTGGGGAAAGGGAAAATAACAATTATACAGTAGAGAGACCTCTCAGGCAGTACCTAAACCAAGAGAGCA
Source organism: Tamias sibiricus (assembly GCA_025594165.1). Lineage (NCBI taxonomy): Eukaryota > Metazoa > Chordata > Mammalia > Rodentia > Sciuridae > Tamias > Tamias sibiricus. The sequence continues at coordinate 18,304,897 of CM046674.1, forward strand.
AGCTTAACATTGGTAGCTGTACATCACATTGATATCAAGTATCCCCTGATAGGATTCAATGAAGATGGCACTTCACCTTGGTGGTATTCTTCACCCAAACCCATAAACTTAATCTAATCAAGAGGAAAGACATCAGACAAACCTAAATTTGGGGACATTTTTTCATAGTATCTGTTGAGGCCATGAAAAAAAAAATAGACTGAAAAAACGGTGTCACACATTAGAGAAAACCAGAAATATCTAAGAAGTAAATCAACATATTGTTGTCGCCTGAAGCGATGGCTGCTTGGAGCAACGAAGCCGCGGGAAGAAGTTCAGAGGCGAGCTGGAAACAAACAGGCTTTTTATTCTGATAACTTCCCTCTCTGGCTCTAACAACGACTTTAACATGTACCACACACCACCAAAAACCCACACACCAAATGGCGCTGACCCGATCAGCAATCTCGGCCCAAGTCTCTTGAGATCCCGGGCCAAGTCTCATGAGACTACGGAAGGTGGCAATGCCCAAACATCTCTATGGCCCGTAGTCAACCGCAATCTTAGCCATCTCCCCAAACAGGGCTCCTGCAACATATTATCCAGAACTGCAATAGAAAAAGACTGTTAGTGAAAACCTGATGAAAAAAACAAAGTCTGGAGTTCAGCTTTTCATGTTGCTATGCTTTGAATATGATTTGTCTGCCATAGGTTCATATGCTGGAAGGTTGGTCTCCAGTATAGAGGTGTTGAGTTAGTGGAACACTCTTTTTTTCTTTCTTTTGGTATCAGGGATTGAACTCAGCAATGCTTAACCACTGAGCTACATCCCCAGCTCTTTTTTATATTTTATTTAGAGACAGGGTCTTGCTGAGTTGCATAGGGCCTCACTAAGTTGCTGAGGCTGGTTTTGAACTTGTGATCCTCCTACCTCAGCTTCCTGAGTCACTGGGATTATAGGCCTCTGCCACCTTACCCAGTGGGGCCTAGTGGAAAGTGATTAAGAGCAATGGGGGCTCCACCCTAATGAATGGGTTAATATCTGTCTGGAGGGAGTGGGCCAGATCTCACAAAAGCAGGTTGTCACAAAGTGAGGCCACACCACGTACTTGGCCCCTCAGCACGCTGCTGCTCTTTCCCTTCCTTCTTCTCCACTTTGCTGCGACCAGGGGCTCCTGACAAACACCAGCTACCATGCTGTTTGGACTGTCCAGATACCAGAATTAAGAGCCAAATAAATCTCTTTTCCTGAGACAATTGTCATATAAACACTGATTTCTTAGTTTAACAAATGTACCATGGTACCATGGTTTATGTGAGATATTAACATTAGGGGAAGCTGGAGGAAGTATAGACAGGGACCCTCTTTATTATTTTTTTGCAACTCTTTTGTAGAACTGAAGTCATTCCAACATATAAAGCTTATTAAAAATACATTTGAGGGGCTGGGGTTGTGACTCAGCGGTAGAGCGCTCGCCTAGCACATGCGCGGCCCGGGCTTGTTCCTCAGCACCACATAAAAATAAAGGCATTGTGTACAACTACAGCAAATAAATAAACATTAAAAAATACATTTGACTTTTTTTTTTTTAAAGGAGAGGTAGTATTATGGTTTGGATCTTGAATGTCCCCCAAAAGCCTGGTCCCCAGTGGAGCAAGGTTCAGAGGTGGGGCTCTTCGGCAATGACTGTGGATCGCGAGGGTTCTGACCTCATCAGAGGTCTCAGACCACGGTTGGCTGATTCCATTGCTCTGGGCCCAAGGCGAGGCACAACATCATGGCGGAAGGACGTTCTTCAGGAAAGCTGTTCCGTTCTTTAATCCTGGTAGATTAAAGGATTAATCCCTTGGTAGTTGAATGAACTACTGAGAAGTGGCACCAACTTGAAGGAAGTAGGTCCCTGGTGGTGTTTCCTAGAAGGGTTCATCTTGTCCCCAGCCCCTTCCTCTACCTCTCTATCCTCCCTGGGGGGCATGAGCTCAGCAGCTTTCGTCTACCAGGCCCTTCTACCATGCTGTTCTGCCTCGGAGCCCGCTGACCAGACACTGAATCCTCTGAAACCATGAGCCAAAATATATCTTTTCTCCTCTAAGTTGTTCTTGTCAGGTATTTGTAAGGAAAGAACTGAATGAAGGAAATAAAGAGAGATGATAGGCAGCTCAACAGTAACACAGGTTTATCCCTGACAAGCCTGTGGAGAGGGCCCAGTGGAGACTGAAACCCATCTTCCACTTACAGCCTGGGGTGGCTATCGGGGAATGAGGGAGGGGGAACTAGGCGGTTGCTAGGGGTTTGTCAGAGAAGGATCCTTGTGGTGTCACCTTCATGAGGAACTAGGTGTTTTCAGGATTTCAGTCCAGATGACTATTTCCTTTCTTACGATGATAGCGTGTCTGGGGTTTCTTTGCACGATGTTGGAGTATTGTCTGGGGTTTAGGTCAGGTTGAGTCAGAGTGACCTTGAGGTGACTCTAGTTCTAAGATGCAGGTTATGTTTCAAAACGGCATTGCTTGTGTTAAGTTCTACCTAACATTATTTTGACCACAGTGATGAAAATTTGCCTAACACAGGTAGATTTAAAAAATTATATTGTATGATCATCAGACAAATTTTGTAAAAAATGACATGAGAATGAGTGAAAAAACACTCATTGAGGAAGACATCACATCCGGGCACCTTGAGAATCAACTGAGCCCCTTATTTGGTACAAGGGCATGCAGTCAGGTCTCTGTTTTCAGGACTCTGAGGTCAGGCAGGCCAAGAAGGAGGGGAACCGGATGACCCTCACTCGTGTCACAAAAGGTGGAAAATTGTTTTAGTCAACTTTATGCACTGTGACCAAAAGATCTAAACAAGAACAACTTAGAGAAGGAAAGGTCCATTTTGGCTCATGGTTTCAGAGGTTTCGTCCATGATGGGCCATCTCCATAGCTTTGAGCCTAAGATGAGGCAGAACATCATGGTGGAATAATGTGGCAAAGAAAAGCAGCTCAGAAAATGGCAACCAGGAAAGAGAGAGAGGAATCTGCTCACCAGGGACAAAAGATAAACCCCAAAGGTACATCCCCAGTCAACTGCTTCCTACAGCCATACCCTACCTGCCTACAGTTACCCCAGTTAATACATTCAAGTGGATTCATCCTCTGACTGGGTTATATTTCTCATAATCTGATCATTTCACCTCTGAACATTCTTGCATTGTCTCACAGGTGAGCTTTTGTATCTAACCATAACATATCTAACCCATAACAAAGAGATCATTTCTCTGGGAAATCTAAGATCATCTTAGAAGGAGTCAGCAATGATAGAACAGAGACCTTGGCACTGCCCAAGAAGGCTTCCAAAGATCTGAAGGAATTCCAGATGCCAGAGTGTGTTATGGTTTCAATATGATGTATTCCCCCATAAGCTCCTGTGTTAATTCAAGAGGTGAAATGGTTACATTTTGAGAGCCATAACCTACTCAGTGGGTTAATACATTTCATGGGTTAATAATTTGAGTGGATTTCTGGGTGGTAACTGTAGGCAGCTAGGGTGTGGTGGCAGGCAGTGGGTCATAGGGGCATGCCTTGGGGATTATATATTTTGTCCTTAGCTTCTCCCCTCTCTGCGGCCCCTCTCTTTCCTGGCCAAGAACTAAGCAGCTTCTCTTCACACATGCCTTTCCACCATGATATTCCGCCTGACCTCAGGCTCAGGAGCTATGGAATCTGCCCAACACAAACTGAGACCTCTGAAACCAATAGCCAAAATAAACTTTTCTTCCTCCGAGTTGTTCGTCATAGGTCTTTTGGTCACAGTAATGAAAAGCTGATTAACGCAGAGTGACACCAGCACTCAATGGAAAGAAATCATCAAACCTGTAACGTGTTTATGCCAAAATAGGAAACTTGTGAGATTCAATCTAGCATGAGCATTGGAGTGTTCATTGTGTGATAGGCACCCGATCAGGACTCTGGGGATTCAGCCGGGAAAATACAAAGTGTTTCCCATTTTCGTGGCAGGCAACAAAAAATAAAGAAATACATAAATATTTAATATAATTTCAGCTCCTGTTAACTGCTTTGAAGAAAAATAAAACCAAGAAAGGAGATGGAAAATGGAGTTCAAACTCTAGTAAGAAAGAAAGAAAAAAATCAAGAAAGAGAGATTGATCTCAGCCGGGCGCGGTGGCGCACGCCTGTAATCCCAGCACTTTGGGAGGCTGAGGCAGGAGGATCGCGAGTTCAAAGCCAGCCTCAGCAATGGCGAGGCACTTAGCAACTCAGTGAGACCCTGTCTCTAAATAAAATACAAAAAAAGGTCTGGGGATGTGACCCAGTGGTCGAGTGCCCCTGAGTTCAATCCCCAGTACCACAAAAAAAAAAAAAAAAAAAAAAAAAAGAGATTGATCTCAAATGAATAACCTAATGTTCACCCTCAGACACAAGAAAAGGAAGAGCAAATGAAATCATGTAGGGTCTCGTGAGCCATTGTAAGGACTTTTGCTTTTATAACCTCTAAGTATCTTTTTTATATTTTGAGACCCAGAGAAAAATCTAAGAGATATGAACTAGCCCAAATTGGCATAAAGAAAAAATAAATAACAGAGTCAATGCTCACTATTCCCAAGTTCCATATTTGCAAATTCATCTATTCACTAAAATACATTTGTAACTCTAAAATCATTACTTGAGGGTTTTTTTTAATGTTTATTTATTTGCTTTAGATGTACACAATGCAATGCATTTATGTTTACATGGTGCTGAGGATGAACCCGGGCCGCGCACGTGCTAGGCGAGCGCTCCACCACTGAGCCACAACCCCAGCCCCAATTGAGGTGTTTTTATGGGCATGCATAGAACAGCAAAAATGTGTCATCCAACATGCAATTCCGCCGGCACAGTGGCGCACGCCTGTAATCCCAGCACTTGGGAGGCTGAGGCAGGAGGATCGCGAGTTCAAAGCCAGCCTCAGCAATGGCGAGGCACTTAGCAACTCAGTGAGACCCTGTCTCTAAATAAAATACAAAAAAAGGTCTGGGGATGTGAAGCCCAGTGGTCGAGTGCCCCTGAGTTCAATCCCCAGTACCACAAAAAAAAAAAAAAAAAAAAAAAAAAGAGATTGATCTCAAATGAAAACCTAATTGTTCACCCTCAGACACAAGAAAAGGAAGAGCAAATGAAATCATGTAGGGTCTCGTGAGCCATTGTAAGGACTTTTGCTTTTATAACCTCTAAGTATCTTTTTTATATTTTGAGACCCAGAGAAAAATCTAAGAGATATGAACTAGCCCAAATTGGCATAAAGAAAAAATAAATAACAGAGTCAATGCTCACTATTCCCAAGTTCCATATTTGCAAATTCATCTATTCACTAAAATACATTTGTAACTCTAAAATCATTACTTGAGGGTTTTTTTTAATGTTTATTTATTTGCTTTAGATGTACACAATGCAATGCATTTATGTTTACATGGTGCTGAGGATGGAACCCGGGCCGCGCACGTGCTAGGCGAGCGCTCCACCACTGAGCCACAACCCCAGCCCCAATTGAGGTGTTTTTATGGGCATGCATAGAACAGCAAAAATGTGTCATCCAACATGCAATTCCGCCGGCACAGTGGCGCACACCTGTAATCCCAGCACTTGGGAGGCTGAGGCAGGAGGATCACGAGTTCAAAGCCAGCCTCAGCAATGGCGAGGCACTTAGCAACTCAGTGAGACCCTGTCTCTAATAAAATACAAAAAAGGGCTGGGGATGAAGCCCAGTGGTCGAGTGCCTCTGAGTTCAATCCCTGGTACCAAAAAAAAAAAAAAAAAAAAAAAAAAAAAAAAAAAAAAAAAAGAAAGAAAAGAAAAGAAAAGAAAAAAAAACATGCAATTCCTAGATGCCTTCTTGTTTCAGCTCTCACTATAAACAAGTGCCCCTTTTAATCATCTCATTAGTGCCACAGTGTTTTCCCGTGTTTGTACTTTTGTTGGTGAGTTTGCTCTTGACAACAGCACCCCCCAAATATAAGGCTGAAGTGCTTCTAAAACACAGTAATGTTCCTTACTGTGAAAATATGTGCGTTAGATAAACTGTATTCAGGCATGCTTTATAATGCTGTTGGTCACGAGTTCAATGTTAACAAATCAACTATATTTTAGATAAAGTGGCTTTAAACAGAAACACACAGAAGACAAAGATATGTGTGGATTGGTTAGTGAAAATGTGACCAAAGGCTCTTGGGAACTTAACTCTGCATTTAGCCTAAACACAGCCAGTCAATACTGGCTAATTCAGCGTTCAAGGCAACTCTATAGCTATCATGAATAGCAAGACCTGACCTTATATTTCTAGTTGTAACAGCAGTCTGACTGTGATCTCTCTCCGGGTACTGATTGATTCAGGCTGGGTGGAGGGGGTAACACTTTCACTGTTTCATCCTTTCCAATGTATCCATCCCCAGATTGCAAGTGACCTTTTGAGAGAATGTGCATTCCATCAGAGACCTATGGGGAAGAAAAAACCTTGACCATCCTTGGCTGCTGTCCATGGTGCTGATCCTCTGAAGCCAACTTCCTGAAAGAGAAGCAGCATCGGAAAAATGATTATGAAATTCACACAAGTGAATCTAAACACCCTGGTTCCTACTCTCCAATGATCAGAGACAGTAAGTTTCTAAAATGGACTGACTCAATGAGCATTATGAAATAAGAGCCTCGATCCCATCCTGGTGGAGGAGGATGACATTCACAAGAACTGAAGGACATCATTCTAGAGCTTCAGGGATCCTGGAAACAGCCAAACCTGAAAGCAAACCTATTGATTCCCACTGGTCCCCAAACTCAGTTCAAACCCTAATTTCAGTTTAACCAAGTCTTCTAAGCCACATTAGACACCTTTTGATCTCCTCCTACTCTCTAGAAGGTTTAAGATCTCCTGTTATTTCTTATGACTCGCCTCCTGAGACCCTGAACCCCAAAACTGATCCTCGACAACACAGAAACTCTGGGTTTTTGCAGAGAGATGCTGCAAAAGTTTCCAAGGAATATTAAATAAATTGCAGAGAAAGCAATGTGTCAGAGAAGCCAAGAGAAAACAGTGTTTTACCGAGACAATTACCAGTTTTGAGTGCCAAAGAAGGTGAAAGGAAAGGAATTGTGTAGACTGGATGCTTTTGAAACCTAGAATTTACTCTGACTCTGACTTTGGAGAACCGCCCCATCCCCATTTTTAGCCCACGTGTTTTAAATGAAGCTGATTCTATCCAGAGGTGAAGCATGTAATTAAAATCTAAGCCAATCGCTATGACTTGATGTTAATCCCCAAAGCACGCTGGGAAGAGGTGATTAGAACAGGAGGCTTCTGCTCTTATGCATGGAGAATGCTGATATAAAAGGGCTTGAAGCTGTGAGTTTGATCTCTTGCTCTCCTCTGCCCTCTCTTTGCCTTCCTGCCCTGGAATGATGGAGTATAAAAGCAGATCCTGACTTCTTTTTTTAAAAAAATATTTATTTATTTGCTTTAGTTGTACAAAATGCAATGCATTTATGTTTATGTGGTGCTGAGGATCGAACCCGGGCTGCGCACGTGCGAGGCGAGCGCTCTGCCGCCGAGCCACAACCCCAGCCCCTGACTTCTTAATTATCAGACTTCCCAACCCCTGGAACTATGAGAAGTAAATTCATTTTCTGTATTAATTACCCAGGCTGTGGTATTTTCTTATAGCTGTAAAATATGGGCTAAGATACTGGTCAACACACCCCTTCATTCTCATGGCTTTGTTCAATAAGGGGTTAGAACATGCCTTAGGCAACACACAGTAAAACCCACTAAGTGTTGCTCAGACCGAATCCTGCAGGCTACACTTGATCCATCTGTCCTGCTAGACTCTGAGCTCAGTGCATGTGCAGGCTGGAACCAGCAGAACCATCTTATGACTTCACAGGACACGGAATGGCACAAACACCAAGAAAGCAGAGCAGAGACTCAAGCGTAGAGAAATGAGGTCCTGGTGACCTTGGGAACTCGAGCTTAAAGAGGAGCCCGAGGTCAAACTTCCCTGAGCATAAGCTAAACTGCTTCATTCTTCAACCTAAGCTAGTTCAAGGTTATTTCCAATTCTTGAAATAAACGTGGCCCTGCCTGAATTAGAACTAAGTACCAAAAGTGGAGAGTTTCAGGTGACCCCTGGCAAAATGTGGAACTGACAGAGGATTATGGTGGCAGGGGTGGTGTAGAGATGACACCACTCCATACCCAAGAACCAGAACAGAGTAGAAAGGGGCTAAGGAAACTTTCTGGGATGCTGCCCATATTCTCTATGTCTGTTATGGTCATATAAGTATATGCAATTACCAGAACTCATTGAATTGTTCCCTTCAAACATTTCACTATGTACATTTCATTATGTCAATTTTAAGTGGATTTTAAAAAAGAGCTCCATCGAGCCTAAGTTCACTGTATCCTATGATGTATCAACTAGATTGTCGCCTTTCAAAAACATTATTTTTATGGTACAGAACATGTATCTTCAACAACAACAAAAACAACAGAGATCAGTAAAAATCACACGTAAACCCACCCCAAGGGATAACCTCTTTTAAAAACACATATGTGTTTTGACATATATGTAAGCATATAGAGAGAGCAACACATCACATACATAATCTATTATTTTTCTAGTCTATATACTGTTTTGTAGATGGCCTTTTTCTCAACTGTCCTTTTTGTTTTGCCAATCAAAATGTGTGTGTGGGGGGGGAATCACACCAGTAAGAATTTATCCCAAGAAAATAATTAGAGATGTAAATGAAGATTTTATACAGAGAATATATTAATGAAAACTGGAGGCAGTACATGTATTAATAAATGGATTAAATTATGGGAATGGAACACTTAGGCAAATGTACATTTTTGGCAAGGAAAAGTTGCCTATAAAATATCATGAGGTAGGGCTGGGGATGTGGATCAGCGGTAGAGCACTCGCCTAGCACGTGTGCGGCCCGGGTTCGATCCTCAGCACCACGTAAAAATAAAATGCATGGTGTACAACTAAAAGCAAATAAATAAATATTTTTTTAAAAAATATCATGAGGTAAAAAAGATTTCATTTTACAGTGAAGAAAAATATGATGTATTATCATGAAAACAAACTTCAGAAATTTAAGAACAGCATATATTTCAAAACTGTGTCATTCACACACACATGAATTCACAGATGTATACAGTATTCATGTGTGTGGATATATACAAAATAATAACCTTCCTGTTAACCATGCTTATTTAGTGGGGGATGTGGAGTACAATTTTAATTCTTCACAATGAGCATATATTGTAAGAAAAAAACGTGGAGTTTTTTTTTTTTTTTTTTTTTTCTTTAAACTGCCCTCCAGTAATGCTGGGCTTGTTTCCACCACCTGGGCCAGTAAGTAAACCCTGCTGCTCAAAGTGTCGTCTTGGGCCATCAACAGAGGCATCTCCTGGGAAGTCAGACACGCAGACTCTCAAGAACCACCCTAACCCTGTATTTTAACAAGAGATGTGTAGGGGGGCTGGAGTTGAAGCTCAGCGGCAGAGCGCTGGCCTCGCACGTGCGCGGCGCGGGTTCGATCCTCAGCACCACGTAAACATAAATGCATTGCATTGTGTACAACTAAAGTAAATAAATAACTATTTAAAAAGAGAGAGAGATGTGTAGGTGACTGTGAGTCTGAGAAGCCCTGCCTAAAAACAAACCCCTTCCCCTCCTGGGGGTCTCAATTTCTTCCCGACTCAAAGGGACAGTGGGCGCGGGGCGGGGGTAGGTGTCTCTATGTGGTTCCTCCCAGCTGCAATTTCTAAACTCATTTCTGCTGGTTATCTGCCTGGGTCCCTATAAAAAAGGCATTTGAACAGACCAAAGGACGGGTGGCCTGGTTGAAGCAGCCTCACGGTGCAAGTCAGAAGCGAGTCGGAGGGGACGGGCGACAAAAGACTGCGTGGGAGTCCTGCTGGTGCTGGGGCAAGGAAGGCACCTGTGATCTGGAGCAGAGTGAAAGGCGCGGGTCAGTAATAGAGCAGCGGGAGGAGCTGCGAGGTGCCTTGCGGGAAGTGGGAGAGAGACCCAGGGGAATGCAAGCTGCAGGGTGGCCTCAGGGAGGCAGCAGGCCCTCGCTCTGCCACCTACAAAGGCTCAGGGCAGGCCCAGATGCGGCGCAGAGCTGCCTCAGGACGGCAGGTGGCGCTGCGGAGTCGTGGCCCGCTCTGGGCTTGTGGCCAGTTCTCGGCGGCCTGGGGAATACACCTGGGCAGGTAGGAGAGGGCAGAACCTGAGGGGGCGGGGCTCTAGAGGCGGGGCTCAGGCCCCGCCCACAAGAGCCCTTGCGCGCGCCAACTGGGGATGCTTGCGTTGTGAGCAGAGCAGAAAAGGAGCGTACCCGGATGGTGCACACGCGAACCCCTATCCTTCGGAGCTGAGAGGTGAGCTAGCCGGGCTGGGTCGGACCGGTCAGGGTTGCAGGCACCAGAGCGCCGCGGTGCGCTGTGGCCTCCCGGGCGCGGATCGCGCGGTGGGTCGGTGGCCCTACCGACATCACCTGTGGCTGCTTGCCGGTGGCCGGGATGCTGGGACACTCTCCCGGAGCTGGGCGGTAGTCATTCCTGAGCTACCCCGCTGAGCCCCCTTCCCCGCCTCGGTGAAGCGCAGGGACTTGACCGTGGCTGCTCCTTTTACACTCTGGAATGCTTTCTTTGGAGGTGAACTGTTGTTGCAGAAAGAAGCAAACACTTGGAGCAGGCTGGTTGCTCTCTTGAGCGGGCAGACTTGGCCTGAACTGTCCTGGGGCTGACGGGGGCAGACGGGGCTTTGGCTACAGGACAGCGCCCAGTCGCTCGGCGCAAGGGCGGGCAGGACTTGCAGCGGCTCCCAAGAGGAGCTTGGGTCGCTCAGAGGCTCAAGCGATCTCCGCACAGGCACAAAGCGACAGCGGGGGCGCGCCTCAGGTTAGGTCCCTGGTCCCTTCCAAGTTCTGTGACTGACCCTGCCCAAGACATGGAGCAAATTTCTCACCCCTCCCCAAGTTCCTTCTCTGTGACGTGGTGAATAGACGAGTGTGCAGTAGGAACCTGCTGTCATGAACCAGGACCCTGGAATTGTGTGTGTGTGTGGGGGGGGGGGGAAATCCTTTTTTTTTTTTTTTTTTTTTGGTACCGGGGATTGAACTCAGCGGCACTAACCACTGGGCAACATCCCCAGCCCTCTTTTTTTTTTTTTTTTTTTTTTTTTATTTTATTAGAGACAGGGTCTCACTGAGTTGCTAAGTGCCTCACCATTGCTGAGGCTGGCTTTGAACTCGTGATCCTCCTGCCTCAGCCTCCCAAAGTGCTGGGATTACAGGCGTGCGCCACCGCGCCCGGCTGGGGGGAATCCTTTTAATCCTTCCTACCTTTGTGGCCTAGGGCAGATTATCTTACCTCTCTACACCTCAGTTCCCTCCTCTGTGAAATGGGGATCTATAATACCTTATATAAATTGTAGTGAGAATTTAATTAGGTAATATGTAAAAAGAACTAAGTAGGGTGCCAGGACACAGTTAGGGAATGATAAATGATAGTCATTATTTTCTGCTGCCATTGTCACTGTCATTTCGGGAGCAGTAGAGTAAGTAGATAAAAGTAGGGACTCCTGGATTCAAATCCCAGCTCAGCCACTTTCTAATGTGACATTGGGCAAGCTACTTAACCTTGGTGTCTCCATTTCGTTTGTATAATGGGGGAAATTCTGATACCTACCTGGGAAGGTTGCTGTGAAAATTAAATGAGGTGATACCTGTAAAGTACTTTGAAGAGTGAATGCTGTGTGTCAGCTACAAAGTTTTCATCAAAGGAGGCACAACCCAGTGGTAGCTCCAACTTGTTTTGCCTTGAACTTGAAATATTTGTAGGACACCTCTGATCCGCTGGGGTCAGGGTCAGTCCCAGGAAAGGGACTGATGAGCAGAGGGACCCTGGTATTGTCTTCAGTGGGAAAACTGAGAGTTGGGGACAGAAGCTTCCAGAATCACAGCTTCTGGTGAACATTTGCAGAGGAGGAAATTTTTCCTGGGCTGCAGTGTTATTTGGCAGGACATTGAACCTGGACCTACACGTGAAAAACAAATTCTTGCTACCTTCTTTCTCTTTTGGTTTGGGATTGTTGTACAGGAAAAGGTGAGGATGAGTAATATTGAAAATGATAAAAACAAATTATAATGCAACTCCAGAGGCTGAGGCAGAAGGATCATAAGTTCAAGGCCAGCCTCAGCAACTTCATGGGACCCTGTCTCAAAATAAAATTTAAAAGGGGGGGGGGTGCTGGGGTTGTGGCTCAGTGGTAGAGTGCTTGCCTAACATATGTGAGGCACTGGGTTTGATTCTAAGCACCGCGTATAAGTAAGTTCAATGAAGGTCCATTAACAACTAAAAAATATTTTTTAAAACTTAAAAAATTGTTTTAAAGGCTGACGCTTTAGCTCAGAAGTAGAACCCTCCTGCATTCAATTCCCAGTTCTGCAATAAATAAACAAATAAACAAAAACAAATTCTATTCCTTTTGCCAAGAGGCTAATAGCATAATTTGGGGTATTATAGATGGTTTTCTTCATCCTAACAAAATCATAGAAGTCTCTGGAGGGTTTAAAACAGTTTGGCTGATTCTGGATATCTCACCTCTACCCCCAACACTCTCTTTCTTTTGCATTATATAAGCCTTAAAACCCACTAGTGTTGTAATTTTGAAAGACCCCCAGCTTTGCTCCCGCTTCCAATTTTGGACCATATTCCATGGATTCATGATAGAGAAAAAGTAATTCCACAAGTTCAGAATCCTCCCTAAAGAACTTAATGGGGCACCTAAGTCTTTGTTTCAGACAAGGGACCTCTGAGGACATGGGGGCCACTCTGTGTACCTCCAAATCAGAGCATGACCTAATTTGGCTTTGGTACTGTGGAACACACAGGGGGCAGAGTTTGCATACACCCCTCCCCCAATACTGGTGTTCATGAGTCTTGAGAAACAGTCACCTTAACTATCCAGAGTATTTGGAAACTAAATACCTCAACATTCTTTCTCTTTCTTCCTATCTTTAGTCTTGAGTACTATTAACCAGCTTCTTGCTTTAATGAGGGGCATAGCAGTCCCCAGTACAACACCAAGCCCTTCAAAGACATAGACTATGGTGGTTAAGGCTGCAAGATTCTAGCTCCTCCACTAACTAGCTGTAAAATCTTACACAAGTTGATTCACCTCTCTGAGCTCATTTTCCTCCTCTGTAGCCCGGAGATAATAATAGTACGCTTACTTCGAAGAATTGTTGAAACATGAAATGAAATATGGTATATATAGACTGTGCATGTTTATTTAGAGACTATAAATTTACAAGACTTAAGAGATAATATGTATATATTAGAAATATGAGATGATTATATACACACATATATATACACTGCATAGTATGTTAGTATATTTGTAAAATGAATATCATTTCACACTGTAAAGTTTCTGTGACTGAGATGATCGTATCTATTGATGAATATAATAACTTGCTTTCCAACACTCTGCCCAGAAGCTGTTATTAAATCAAGTGTATTCTCCAAATGAATGGTATCTTCAAATAAAAAAAAAAAAAAAATTGTGGCACAGTGCCCGGCAAATATTAGGTGGTTGACACTTGTAGACTATTGTTTTATTATATATATATGATATCATATCAGGTGCTCTGAAGTGCTAAGAGTTTGTCTGTAAAGCAAAGAAATGAAACAGAAATCATTCTACTTTCAAGAAAGCAGCAGGGAAAGGGACTGGTGGAAATGGGGCCAGGAACATGATCTAAGGTGCTGCCAGAAAATTCCCTTGGCTGATTTCATCTGTAACACCTTGCTGAGCACTCGCCCTGTGCCAGACACCCGCTCTGAGCACCAGGGCCATAGTGGGATAGGAACGCTGCCCTCCAGGAGGGCAGGTGAGTGGGAGTGATAAGGCACGTTGCAGTACCCCCACCTGATAAGACAGGTGCTGATTGGGTTGCACTGAGGGCTCCTGCCCCAGAAACCCGGGCGAAAGGTCCTTGGGCTAGTCGGGCCAGTCTCCGCGGGTTCCACCTGGCCCAGCCCCCACAGGGCTGGGCCTGGGGGCCCTAAGAGGAGGAGGCAGCCTCTTTGGCAGCTGCGATGGCCAAGAACAAATGTCCTGGAAAAGGGGCCAAGGACTCAGAATGTAGGTTTTCCAGCCCACGGAGGAAAAGAGGAAGGAGGCCTCTGAGGTCCTTCGCCTCCAGGGACCTGCCAGCAGGCCAGCTTGCTTGCAGGAGCTCACCCGCCTTTCTCCTCTGTCCCTCCAGTAAGCGGCCTGCCCGTCAAGTCCCACCCTCGCCATGGCTCCCGGAGAGAAGATCAAAGCCAAAATCAAGAAGAATCTGCCCGTGAGAGGCCCTCAGGCCCCCACCATCAAGGACCTGATGCGGTGGTACTGCCTCAACACCAACACCCACGGCTGCCGCCGCATCGTGGTGTCGCGTGGCCGCCTGCGCCGCCTCATCTGGATCGGGATCACGCTGACGGCGGTGGCCCTCATCATCTGGCAGTGCGCGCTCCTCGTCCGCTCCTTCTACACTGTCTCTGTCGCCATCAAAGTCCACTTCCAGAAGCTGGACTTCCCCGCCGTCACCATCTGCAACATCAACCCCTACAAGTAAGAGGCAGGCGCAGGGATGGAGGAGCGGGGCTCATGACTCCCCAGATGCCAAAGCCCCTGCAGCCTGGGAGGGGGCACCGGGCTGTCCATGTGGCTTTCAGAAATTGGAATTCATTGCCAACATTGTTGAACTGCCCTCTCCCGGTCGCCAAAAGTGTACCAAGGTTTCAGTCCATCAGCTGCTTCTGGGGATGGGCAGACAGGGCAGGTGGCAAGGATCAGTTTTGCTGGGAGGTTGGGTCTGGAATGAGCTAGCACCCTCTGCCCTCCGCTCATAGGCTGCTCACACCAAACCCTTAGCTTAGCCACTCCTCCCAGCTTTCCAGGTCCACACCCTCGCGCTCCACAACTGTGTGAGCTCAGGGCTGACTCAGAAACTTCCTGAAGCATCCCCCTGCGCTGAGCCTCATCCCAGTGAGCCCAGCCCCACAGGGCTCGGGGCTGGACCAGCCGTTGGTGCTACCCCATTGCCAGCTGCAGGACCTGTTCTAAATGGGTCAACAGAGTCCTGGGGATCATAGAACACTGATCTGCCAGTCGGGTCAGAATCCAGCAGAATTTTGTCAGGGCAGGGGTGGGGGTGGGGAGAACGGAAGAGCTGGAGGAGGGAGATGATCATGATTATCAAAGGATGTGGATCCAGATCAGGTCTAAGACTCATTCTCTACCTCTTAAGTCTCTTTCTTTTCTTCCTCCCTTATCCCTTTCACTTCTCCCTTCTCCCTCCCTGTCTCCCTCCTTCCAGCCATAATTAGTTCCATAATTACTCAGCGTCTAAAAATCATCTTGCATAGGTTCTGAGGCATAGAACTGAGCAACCTACACACAGTCTTTGACCTAGTGGAGCTCACATTGTAGTGCAAATATAGCTACTCTATGATAATTAATAATCACAACCATTAAATTATTTTTATGCATATGTGTGTTTCCTATATGTGTAATAAGTTACTGGAACCTTCCCAATAACCTGAGGAAATTGAGACACAGAAAGGCCAAGTCCACACAGCCAGTATCAGGATGGGGAATTTGAACTCAGGCAGTTAAGCCGTGGAACTGATACTCTGAATCACTGTGCTATGTTGCCTATGCAGAGATCAAGAAGGAGAGAAAAGAGAGGGGAGAGTTAAGGGAGAGGCTGGGAATATTTGACAACGTGAAAAATTTTTAAATGGCGTCATCGGGCTTGCTGAAGACCACTTGTAGTTATTCCCCTGTGTTCTCAAGAGTTGTCGGGGTAACAGGCATGCCCTCCTTCTTCCCAGCTGTGGTTGGAGGACATGGGTTGGCAGAGGCAGGGTGTGTGGGGTGGAGATGGAGCCTGCCCCCTGGGTAGACTCCTGGTGAGCAGTTATTTGTTTGTCCTCACTGTCGCTGGCTTATGGGAGGTACCTGACGGTCACCACTCCAGAAATGCTGGTTGGGACAAACTCATCAACACACCCCGAGAGCAAGCAGACAGTCGTGGCAGAGGTGAAGCCACAGGATGTCATGCAAGGGTCACCCATGAGCCTTTCCCTTTCGTGGGAGCCAAGAGTGACTTTGGATGGGGACAGTGATGAAGGCTGGTCCCCCTGACCAGGGGCGTGGGCGGGGCGGGGTGGAGGCTGGCCCCTCTTGATGGACTAGGACACGGAGCAGTGATAGCGTTCTGCTGGAGGGGTCTGCCTTCTCTGACGGACACTACCTTCCCACTCCGGCAGGTACAGCGTTGTGCGTGACCTCCTGGCCGACTTGGATAAGGAGACCAAAGAGGCCTTGAGGTCCCTGTTTGGCTTTTCAGAGGTGAAGTCTCGGAAACGTCGGGAGGCAGAATCCTGGGGTTCAGCCTGGGAAGGCGTCCAGCCCAAATTCCTCAACGTGGTCCCGCTGCTGGTCTTCAATGAGGAGGAGAAGGGCAAGGCCAGGGACTTCATCACTGGCCGGAAGCGGAAAGTGAGCGGGAGAATCATCCACAAGGCTTCCGACGTCATGCACGTCCATGAGTCCAAGGAGGTGGTGGGGTTCCAACTGGTAAGACTTGCTTCCTCAGGTTCAGGGGCATGGAATGTGCTGGAGCTGGTGGGCCCAGGGGCTCTTCTCCTGGGCCGTTTGCTCCTGTAGACCCCCTGGAAGAAATACACCCGGTAAGGGTGAGTGGGCTGAGCAGGTGAAACTGACTCAGGCAATCTTAAAACATGGGGAGAATGTCTCAGGAGGCGACCCGTCGCTCCTGGAAGCCTCCCCAAGGAGAAAAACTAGGGAGGATTTAGGAATCCAGGGGGTAAGGAATTTCAGAAACTACTGCTGGATCAAAGAAGCTATTTTCAGGCTTTTTATTATTGCTTAAGATATCAATTCCATCTTGGGACTGACTACCTGGTTGGCCAAGCTTGGGTCACCTGATGTCCTCTTGGCTAATTATGGGAGGCAGGATATCTTGAAGGATAATCTCACCGGACTGTATCAGAGGGGGAAAGAAAATTCCTACAAAGCAAAATCAGAGTGTAGACACCCAAAGGAAGAAAATAGATAAAATAACAACAAAACACCAGTATACTGCTGGCCTTCATGAGGTACGGTGGTCTGATTTCTCATCTCCCCTTCTGGTCCCATTTGAGGGACTTTGGGGAAGCAGTCACTCACTGAAAATGAATTCCATCACCTTCCTAGGCAAACCCCACCATCACCGTCTCACTCTGTGCTCCCGCCACCTCTTGGGGACAAGAGATGCTTCTATACTTTATAGCCTTAATTGTTTGAGACTTCCTTATCTATAGTGTCAAATCCTGGAAAAAAAAAATGGCCCCTCTTCAAAATCACTGAGACTTCTAAGTATTCCTAAGATCATTCATAGGACAGTCACAAGATTCCCCTTGATACCACAGTCAATTCCTTGACATCTGTCCTTTTGGAAGACTTTCCAAGCCCTGGGTGATGAAACTACCTGGAACGTGCCACGACTTCCTTATAAAGTCCCCATCATCCTATCATTCAGACGCGGGTCCTCTCAACCACTCTATGTGGTCGGTGAGGATAGTGTTTCGGTCATTATTTTGTAAGTGACAGAATGGATACCGAAGGTCTCGCCTAAGATCCTGCAGAGAAGTAGCATCAGAGTCTGGGCTAGAATCCAGATTTCTAAACTGTTTATGTAGCAGGAAGCAGGATGGAGTGGGTAGGAACTCAGAAGCATTTGGGCCAAACCCCAAATATTTGGGAAACCCAAAGAAGGTAGTTTTGCTTCTTAGCTGGTGGCAGACAGAAGTAGGAAGTCATAGGAGTGGGACTCAGTGTCCTTCTACACTAGCCTCTTTCCTATCTTGAAGGCTTAAAGATGACATCTCCCAGCCCCCAGAAGTAAAAGGAAAACCATTCCTTTTGGGGTGGGGGGAAGGAGGGGTACATGGGATTGAACTTAGGGGCACTCAGCCACTGGGCCACATCCCCAGCCCTATTTTGTATTTTATTTAGAGACAGGGTCTCACTGAGTTGCTTAGCACCTTGCTTTTGCTGAGGCTGGCTTTGAACTCATGATCCTCCTGCCTCAGCCTCCTTAGCTGCTGGGATTACAGGCGTGCGCCACTGTGCCCCGCAGGAAAACCTTTCTTGTCCCAGGCTTCTCTCCTGTTCCCCTGAGTATCTGACCCGAAGTTTCAATTACTCATCCTTATAGTCCTTCCAAAAGGTAGCAGATCTCCTGATAACAGCCTGGCTTCTCCTCTTATTTATAGTGTTCCAATGACACCTCCGACTGTGCCACCTACACCTTCAGCTCAGGCATCAATGCCATCCAGGAGTGGTACAAGCTGCACTACATGAACATCATGGCCCAGGTGCCTCTGGAGAAGAAGATCAACATGAGCTACTCTGCGGAGGAGCTGCTGGTCACCTGCTTCTTTGACGGGATGTCCTGCGATGCCAGGTCGGTTCTTGCACGCACCCTCAGCTTAGCTGCAGGACTTGGGAGCAGAAGGTGCTCTTCTCCCTGCTTCTGCCCTTGGGAAAGCCACCTACCTGGGAGCGAGTTCTAGAATCAGTGACTGAAGTACCTGGCGTGGGCTCGCACTATCTTTTTTTTTTTTTTTTTTTTTTTTTTTTTTTGTGGTACCGGGGATTGAACTCAGGGGCACTCAACCACTGGGCCACATCCCCAGCCCTTTTTTGTGTTTTTATTAGAGACAGGGTCTCACTAAGTTGCTAAGTGCCTCGCCATTGCTGAGGCTGGCTTTGAACTCGCGATCCTCCTGCCTCAGCCTCCCAAAGTGCTGGGATTACAGGCGTGCGCCACCGCGCCCGGCTGGCTTGCACTATCTTTAAACGCATGAAGTTACTTATCGTGACATGGAATGGTTGAGAGTGTGCGCATTACCTTTCGTATTACTATGATGCGTACCAGTGTTGGAGAACCAACACTCTCCTGCAGGGAAAGAAAGGAAGAAAAGGAGGGAGGAAGGGAAAAAGAAAAAAGCCTATATTCACACGTGTGAGCCTTCACGCCTTCCCATTGGGAAGGTTACGCTCAGATTCCTGGTGGTGACTGGGAGTGGATGGGACATTCATTCTAAGGGGTCCTGCTGGTCCTATGGGTTTGTTTTATTTATTTATTTTTTAAACACGAAACCTCTGCCACCTGTCTATGTGTTAGGAGACATATCGGTCCCTGCCAAAGCAGAGTGTTTGGGATGACAGCTCTCTGAGGGGTGGGTTCTAAAGTCCCCCGAGTCATATGATGGGATGCCTTCTCTGGGGAGCATTTCCTAGGACTGGGAGTTTGAATGGGGAAAAAAAAAATGTTACATGTCGGCGGAGAAATTCAAGAGTGGAGGAATTGGCAGCAAACGCAGGGCACAGGGAATGCCACATCAGAACAGAGAAGCTGGCAGGAGGGCTAAGGGGGAGAAAGGAAAGCTGAGTCTAAGGACCCTGGCTTGAGGGGTCCTCTTCAGCAGAGGGAAAGTGAGTCGTGTCTATCATCCATTGTCCTCAGAGAGAGGTGGCCCCTCTAACATTGTCCTTCCAGACTCTAGCTGAGAGGCACGAGGGCAGTTCCCAGCCCAGCCCTTTCTAACCCATTTGCTTCATCCATAGGAACTTCACACTCTTCCACCACCCAATGTATGGGAATTGCTACACGTTCAACAACAGAGAAAACGAGAGCATCCTCAGCACCTCCATGGGGGGCAGTGAGTACGGTAAGGAGCCCCCCAGGCCCTCTGACAGTGATTGTGGTGGCAGCGGGAAAACCAGGGGGTGCTGGAGCTTCCAGAAACACAGATCTCTCTCCCCCCGTCCCCAAGCCAGGACACTGCTGTGCCCCTCCAGCATTTCCGTCAGCACCCATGTTGCCTACTTTCTTGAATACGGGTGTCTGCCTTCTCTTTTGACTTCTCCTCTTTACCCTTGAGAGAGGCACAGGGACACTGCCGGGCTTCCTGCTGCTGAGATACCACTCTGGTTTAAGCTTGTGGCTGGGATGAGTAATGCCAGGCAGGTGGCTTCTCGATGGAGTTAAGCCTGGAAGAGCTGAACAGGAGATTAAGGAGGTAGACATGCCTTTATCTTAGTTAGGATGACAGATCCTGGAGCCAGAACCCAGCTCTGCCTCTCACTGTGTGACCTTGGGCAGATGACTGCCCTTCATCTGTAAAGTGAGACTAATAATAGTATCTCCCACTGAGAGACCTGCTGCATGCTCTTTTAGTGTGCTCGGGCTACCCTAACAAGATGCCCACATCACAGACATTTATTTCTCACAGTTCCGGAGGCTGGGAATTCCAAGATCAAGCAAATTTGGTTTCTGGCAAGACTTTGTTCCTTGGGTTGCCGATGGCTGTCTCCTCTCTGTCTCCCCACGTGGCCTTGCCTCTGTTGCAAGTGGAGAGAGTGCCGTGAGGTCTCTCCCCTGTCTTATAAGAACACCAACCCTCTCAGATTAGAGCCACACCCTTTAAGTCATCATTGAACCTTAATGAAGTCCTGTCTCCAAATACCCTCATGTTGGTGGTTAGGGATGAAGCCCTGTGAACCTGGGAAGGCAGGATACCATTCAGTCATGCACATAGTATATGCACAATAAACACTAGCTGCTGTCATTACTGCTGTCATCACCATTGCTAGCATGACTACTAGGCTACTGCCATTGCTGCTGCTGCTGCTACTGCCAATACTACTCTCTCTACTCCTTTTGTAGAAAAGTTAGGAACTCCAACTCATTGCCCTGGCTTACCCACCAGAGGACTTATTAAAAGGTCCTGTGCAACGTAATTTGATCAATAATGCCCCCACCAGGAAAGGCAAGGCCCTGTCATACAAGAAGTCCAGACCTTTGTCATTGTCTAGTCTCTGTTCTAACCCAGACTGCAAGAAACTCTAGTTCAGAGCACCTGCTTCCGTGGAAGAAGCTGTCTGGGAACTGAGAGTGTAGGAATGCAGAGTTCTGGTTCTACTGCACAGAGCTTTGTGACCTCTAGCAAATCTCTGTCCCTCTCTGGGCTTTGGTTCCCTTGTATATAAACTGAAGATGTCAGAATAACTCTTAAGTCATCTTCTTTCAGTTCGTATAGACTCTGATCATTCACTCATTCATTTACTGATTTGATCTCTGCTCTAGGCAAGGTGCTCTTCTAGGTACCAGAGAGGCAGTGGTGAACAAGACAGAAGCCATCTCTGCCTTCAGAAGGCTTCCTGTTCTTAAGCAATGAACAAGCACATGCATAGACATTATTTAGTTACGAGTACTAACGAGTGGTATGAGGAGAAGAAAGCAGCAAGGGGAAAGTCAGGGTAGCAGGGGTCAGGATGGGGTTTGGGCTGGAAGAAGGAAGTTCAGAAGCCCTCTCGGAGTGGTCATCCTACGTAAGGATGAGAAGGTCCACACGAGAGAATTCCAGGGTCTAGCAAACACAAAGGCCCTGAGAATAAAATGAATGGGGAGTGTTTCTAGAAACAGAAATAAACACTGGTGTGCTTGGAGCTGGTTGGAGGAGGGGATGATTGACAGAGGATGAGGAGGGAGAGTAGGTGGGGCTCCATTATCATAGCCTTGATGGTCACAGTGGGGTCGATTCTCTGGCTCAACCTTGTATCCAGCGAGTTGCCCCTGAAGAATCTCAGGCCAGGGAGTGATCTGATCTGATTTCCAATTTCCATAGGTCCTTACGGCGCTGGGTGCAGAATAGCTTGCAGAGAGCACGCCTTTTTTTTTTTTTTTTTTGTACCAGGGATTGAACTCGGGGGCACTCAACCACTGGGCCACATCCCCATCCCCAGTCCTTTTCAGTATTTTATTTAGAAAACAGGGTCTCACTTAGTTGCTAAGTGCTTTGCCATTGCTGAGGCTGGCTTTGAACTCGCGATCCTCCTGCCTCAGCCTCCCAAGTGCTGGGATTACGGGCATGCGTCACTGTGCCTGGCTTGCGAGCACGCCATTTTTTGTTTTTCTTTTCCCCGGTGGTCTCCTGAGGGTGTCAGCAGCCACGGCTCTGCAGGTCCCTTTAGATGTCCAGCCAAACTTCTCATCTCAAAGGACCACGTGGGTCTGTGAGTCTCAGGCACAGCCGCAGTTCCTTCCTGCTTGGCAAGAACTTGGCCTTAGCAAGACTCGTGACGGTGCTACTGTGTTTGAGGCCCTACGTGGGGCTAAGCCCTGACGACACAGCAGTGAGCAAGCCAGGCACGAGGCCCGCTCTCGCGGGGCTTCCTGTCCAGCCTTCCTCCTGTCTAGCCTTCGTCTGCCCTTCAGTTGCTGGGCCTCGGATTTGAGCCTTCCGGAGCACCGAGGGCATCCGCTCCCCTCAGGGAATGCTTTAGGGAGCTCTGACCACAGTACCTTCCCCTTTCAGGGCTGCAAGTCATCCTGTACATAAATGAAGAAGAATACAACCCCTTCCTCGTGTCCTCCACGGGGGCCAAGGTGCTTATCCACCGGCAGGATGAATATCCTTTCATTGAAGACGTGGGGACAGAGATTGAGACGGCAATGTCAACCTCCATAGGAATGCATCTGGTAAGAGACTGTTCCGATGTTCGTGCACTTGGACAGGAGGACATCTTTTCCCAAGGATAACCACTGAGGCACAGCTTGTGGAAAAGGATGCTTATTTCAAAGGGAGCGTAGTTCTGTATTTCCCAGTGGTCACCCCACACAGTGGTAGTCTTTGCATCTTCCCTAGGGATGAACAGGGCAGGACGCCATTTTAAGAAAGAATTTAAGGAACCTCCCTTGTTCCCCCCAACCCTTCCCCCAAAAGCCCTAGCATTTGTGGAACCCGCGATGGAAGCAAAGTGTCAGACACTAATTATATATTTGTCCATAATACAAATAGAGCAGATTAACATCTTTCTTTCTAGGATTCTAAAGGCCTGTGAGGGCAGGAAAACAACTATTTAAAGTCCAATAAAAAGTCACTGGGCTATTAAAATTCTGTTTCAGCCCTTCAGACTCCCGTCGATTTCACCTTTACCTAGAATCCCTTCTTTCTCCAAGCTTGTGACCTCTGACCTCACTGAGTGCTGAGAATACTCAACACTATCAATAGAAGCACATCTGGGCTGAGGGTGTCAATTTTTTTTTGTGGTACCAGGGATTGAATGCAAGGGCACTTAACCACTGAGCCACATCCCCAGCCTTTTATTTTATTTTATTTTATTTTATTTTTGATTTTGAGACAAGGTCTTGCAAAGTTGCTTAGGGCCTCTCTAAGTTGCTGAGGCTGGCCTTGAACTTTGGTCCAAGCCACGGCTGGGATTACAGGCGTGCACCTTGGCACCATCCTATTATTCAACTTTTAATCTTTGCTAATCTGTCGAGAAAAAAAAAAAGCTTTCATCATAATTTTATTTTGCATTTCTCCTTGGTGGCATTTTCACATTTGTGGGAGGAAAAAAAAAAAAGCCCTCAAGCATTTTCTCTGTGGACTATCCATTCATGCCTTGATTTGTATCTGAACTTAATACCCCATATTAAACTTCTTAGCCTTCATCCCTCACAAAATTTTCCTCCAGAGCAGTGCTTTCTAAACCCAGCTGATCACGAGGCTTACATTTACCAAACCAGAATCTCTGGGAGACCAATGTAAGGATCTATGTTGTCATCAAACTCTAGTGATTATGCTAGAGGCAGCACAAAGAGGAACCTTGGCTTTAGAAACTTGAGCAATGCTGGATAAGAGGAGAAGCAAATTGTGTGTTCCCAAGTAAAAGTGAAACCAAAGCGATGCCCCCTTGCGCAGCTGCAGAAGGCTTTGGATTGGGTTATGAAGCAATATGGCGGGCATTGGGGACTCTGATAACCATCCGTTACTACCCATTCGACAGTTATTCTTCTGATGCCTCCTATGTGCTAGATACTGGGAGGCCCTCAGGATGGTTGTGTGGTAGGGCAGAAGCATGTCATTTAGGAACTTTGTTTTAATGTGGGAGAGAAGTAATGTGTACCAGCTTGGGCTGTGTGGATGCTGATTTCTTAAAGGGAAAAGAGTCTTGAGCCCCCAACCTGCTCAAAATGGGACTTCAAAAGACTTCTAAAGACAGACCACTGATACCTCTGTTCACTGGGAAATCACAAAATTCCCCGAGGACTGCAGTGATGTTTTGATGCTGCATTTCCCATAGTGTCTCATTTACACTGGGAAGAAGGACCCGTGTTTTTTTTTGGTTTTTGTTTAGGGGAGGGGCGGGGGATACCAGGAGTTGAACTCAGGACTCAGGGGCACTCAACCACTGAGCCACATCCCCAGCCTTATTTTATATTTTATTTAGAGATAAGGTCTTGCTGAGTTGCTTAGCACCTTGCTTTTGCTGAGGCTGGCTTTGAATTTGTGATCCCCTCTGGCTCAGCCTCCTGAGGAGCTGAGATTACAGGCGTGGGCCACCGTGCCTGGCAGGACCTGGTTTTGCAGTCCATACACCCCTTACCCTTCTTCCCTCTCCCTGCCTTCTACCTCTTGTAGCATCTGCAAGCTGGGCTGAGAGTAGAGCTTGCAAAATTTCGAGAATGAACGAATTCTGCCCTCTGACTTTTTGCTCTGAACTTGGACATACCTACCCACATTGTTAAGCAAATATTGCCTTCACAAATGGCGAGTAAACAGACATGGGTGAGTTTTCTGCTACACCAATTTGGGATGTAGAAAATCAAAGCCACAGAGCAGGGTCAGTCAACTCTGGATCTGATTTATGAACACGTACAACAACAACAAAAAGCAGGGATTACTAAAGGGTCAGCAGGGAGTCACTAAGAACAAGTCCAAACAAACTGGACTTCCTTCCTTTTTAAATATTTTTACTTTTGTTTATTTATTTATTTTTGATAAGCATGTTAAGCTGTTAGGCATAGTCAGTGAGACATAGTCATAAGTTGGTTAAGCTTCCTTATTTCATGGGACCATGTGTTCAAAGCACTGCGTATTCAAAGATGAACACAGCAGAGCTCCTTCCTTCAAACAGCTTGCCTTTCAGACGGGAAGACAAAAAACACACATTTGCAATATAGTTCTCATCACTGTGGAAACAAAGACTTTGTACTCAGTTTTTACAACATAGTATATCCTCATTAATATTGGATGGATGGATGGATGGTTGGATGGATGGATGGATAGGTGGATGGGTGGGTGGATGGATGGGTGGATAGATGGATGGATGGATGGATGGAAGGAGGGAGGAGGGGAGGGAAGGACAGATGGATGGATGGATAAGTGGATGGGTAGATGGATGCCTAGACAGAAGCTATCAGAAAAATCTTCCTAATCGATGAATCCTTGAAGGACAGGTATCAGGCAAATAATGCCAGGAAGGGCCAGCCTAGACAAAGGGCACAGCAAGTACAAAAGGGCCAGAGAAAGGATGCAAAGCCATGTAGTGAAACTTTTGGAAAAATCCCTTTGGTTGAAATATAATCAATACACTGGAGGCAGCACATTTATAGGAATTCTAGAAAGAAGTGATGAAGTGCTGGGGCAGTGGCTGTGGGTATGAATATCAGGGTTTGAAAAGTTGTTATCAAACAGAGTCAAGGGGAGTCAGGTGGACATTTAGGTCCTGGTGTGGGCAGTGAGGTGGATGTCAGGCTCAGAATTAGGGAATAAAGGAGGAGGGCACCTTTAGGGGAGATGGTGACCACTTCAGTTCAGGTCATACCCAATTTGTCGTGCCTTTGGGAAAACAAGGTGAAAATAAAACGTCCAATAATTAGATGCTATGAACCTGGAACTCAGAAGAAAAGCTGGGAGGTGATTCTAGACTTTTTAAATATAGACCATCACCCAAGACCCGAAACAGCCGTCAACATGCAAATGTGGAAGGCTGAGCAGAAAGAAAAGAGAGAAATAGAGGCAGAGAATTAGCAGCAGAAGCCAAAAAGAGTTGGCATCAGATAAATCAAGGAAGGGGAATTCAAGGAAGGTATGACCACAGTGCCAACTGTAGTTGAGAGGTCAAGCAAGATCAAGGGCAAAAGGTGTTCTCCAGGTTTGGCGACCCAGAGGTTGCTGGTATTCTTTGTCAGAGCGGGTTTTCAGTGGAAGGAGTGGAACAGAAACCAAAGTACAATGGGCTGAATGGTGAATGGGAGAGGAGGAAGTAAGTCAGGGTGGGCCGGCACTCTAGGGGGTGGGGCCGAGTCACAGAGAAGAGGGAGGTTCCTCAAACCCCACAGTGAATTTTTATCTTACAGCTCAGCTGTGTGCTTTGGTTATGTAATCTCTTTGCCTTAGTTACCTCATCTGTAGGATGGGGATGGTAGTCACCACACTGCTCCTTCATGGCTGGTGAGAATTCAGTTGATGCATGTGAAGCACTTAGGAAAGTGTTTGGCATGTAGTAAGTGCTCAGAGGTTACTGGTGTGTGTGTGTGCACGAGCTCTCTCTCTCTCTCTCTCTCTCTCTCTCTCTCTCTCTATATATATATATATGTATATATGTGTGTGTATGTATTTTAAAGTGATGTGAAGGGAAGGGGGAAATATTTGAAGGAAAAAAAAGAGATGAATTAGGGAAGATTCCCCCCCCTCCTTTTTTCTTTGCAGTGCTGGGGATCCAATCCAGGGTCTTAGGCAAGCACTCTGTCACTGAGTCACATTCCCAGCCCCTGTCTTTTCTGGTGCCTTTCATCCACCCCCCCACCCCCCCTATACTGGAGATTGAACCCAAGGACACTGTATCAGCAATCTACATCCCCAGCAGTTTTTAAAAATGTGTTATTTTGAGAAAGGGTCTTGCCAAGTTGCTGAGGCTGGTTTTGAACTTGCAAAACTCCCGCCTTAGCTTTCCAGGTCGCTGAGATTACAGGCAGAGCTGCGATGCCCAGCTTGATATCCCTGTCTTTTATGAGTTGGAGATATATATAATTAAAATGTATAAATGATATATATTTGTCATATGCATTGAAAATATTTCCCAGTTTGTGTTTCCTTTTAGTTTTCTTTAGTTTTTTTATCATATGCAAAATTCAAGTGTTTCCGTAGTCAAAGTCTTTGTTTTCTTCTTTTGTTATTATGTTTATTGAGTAATTTTTCCCCTTTTTGAGGTAGGATACTAAACTGAGTTTTCTTCTAGTTATTTTGTTACTTCATTTAATACTTTAATCCATTAGATTTCTTTTCTGCAAGGTTTAAAGTAGAGATTGAATTTATTTCTTTCTCCACATAGCTAAGAAGTTGTCCTAACTTCATAAATTTGTAATTCTTTTTTTTTTCTCACCATAGATTAGGAGTACAAACTTTATCATACACAAATAACATCTATAATATATTACAAAACAAAAACAAAAGAAAAGAAAAAAGACTTATACCACCATAACCCCATGTAGGGCAAAGTCTTTGCACTCCCTTCTAATTTTTAAAATGTATTCATTTGTTTTGTTTTGTTATGAAAATGGAAATCTACTGAGCACACCCCTCTGTAATCTGCCTGTTCCTCCTTCAAAATATATCATCGACATATTTCCATGGCATTAAGTCATCTTTCACAGTCCCAATTTTAATGTCAATGTTCAATTTTGTTTTACAAATGTAGTGTTCATGGCCGTATACTAAGTTCTTATTGAATGGCAAAAAATCACACCGGAGACAACCGTGCAACAAAGAGATTTATTCACCAGCCTTTATGGCTGCTCGGTGGTAGAAGAAGTATGGGGAGAGTGGAGTCAGGGAGAGGGGAGTGTGCAAGCTCTGAATGGAAGGTGGGTGCCTGGTCATGCTGGCTGTGGTCTCTGGAGCTGTCGGCTGGGGCAGCTGCTGTTGGGCTGGAGACGGTGAGTCTGGAGCTGTCGCAGTGGCTGCCTCCTCTCAGCAGGGAGGAGCTGTTGTGCTTGAGCTCGGAGCAGGCAGGAGCTTTAAGTAGGGATTTCTGGTGGGGGGTGTACCAGAGTAACCTTTAACGCTATTGGCTCTTTGCCCAGGGAACAGGGTGACCTTTAAACCTATTGGCTCCTGCCCAGGGAAAATTAAACCAGGTTGCTCCTCATGAAAATTTCCATGGGGGAGGTGGCCCATCGGCCCAAGCCTATGTATCACTTATAGTTTACAGGTTTTGCTTGATATTGGAGGCAGAATTGGTTCTAGGACCACCCCCCACACCACCACCCTGTAGATACCAAAATCCATGGATGCTTAAGTTCCTTAAATAAAGTAGCATAGTATTTGTGTTGCTGAAAGCTCAGTCCTTGTCCTCAATGCCAATTCAATAACAAGGACACAGTTGTTTGTTTGTTTGTTTTGGGTACCAGGGATTGAACTCAGGGGCACTCAGCCACTGAGCCACATCCCCAGCCCTATTCTGTATTTTATTTAGAGACAAGGCCTAGCCTTTGCTGAGGCTGGCTTTGAACTTGTGATCCTCCTATATCAGTCTCTTGAGCCACTGGAATTACAGGCGTGGGCCACTGCACCCGGTGGTAAGGACACAGTTTTGAGAAAAAGGAGAAAGAAGTTTTATTGCTTTGCCAGTAGAGGAGAAACACAGGGGACTCCTGTCCCAAAGGCTGTGATTCTGCCCATCAGCAGGAATAGGAGCTTTTGAAGAGGTGATGCAAAGGCCACATTCCATGTGTTCTCTGTTGGAGTGGTACTTCACTTGTTAATCTGGGAGAGAGTCATTTCTGAGATCTCTGGTGCCTCCCCGAAGTCTGGATTACTTCCT
Source organism: Tamias sibiricus (assembly GCA_025594165.1). Lineage (NCBI taxonomy): Eukaryota > Metazoa > Chordata > Mammalia > Rodentia > Sciuridae > Tamias > Tamias sibiricus. The sequence continues at coordinate 18,333,669 of CM046674.1, forward strand.
TCCTATGGTGGGTATGTGCTCAGGGACAGATAACTGCCTAGGATGGGGAAGAAAGGTAATCCTGTTTCCCCTGAGATTAGGGAGTGGGAGAGATTAGGGAGGATCAAGGAAAGAGGAAGAGAAAGAAACATGTTCATTTTAAAAATAAGTTGCAGTGGCAGAGCAGCAAGGGCTGTCTTCAAAGCATAAAGTGGACCACTGCTACATTTGCATATATTCTGTGAATTCTAAATCATGTTTTAATTACTTATAATATCTATGCCACATTAATGCTATGCAAATAAATAGTCAATGTACTGATTGTTTAGGGGATAATGATAAAAGAGAAAAGTGTACAAATAGGGATGCAATTTTTAAAAAAATATTTTGATCCACGATTGGTTGAATCTGCAGGTGCGGAGAGCCAACCTCCTCTGTAACGCAGGGCCTCCCGCTGTTGGAATGAAATGAATCAAGTGGGAGGTGGAAACTTGAAACGTAGTCAGAGGCCAGCCTGGGAGCACTTGGAAGGCTGGGCTGGTGCTTTTGGACTTGAATCACCAGGAAGTGAGAAGCAATGATAGGAGCAGGGCTGTGATTCCGACGGGTGAGCGGTGGAGGCGGAGGAGATGCTGAAGAAGGGAAAGTGTGAGGCCCGGGGGGGGGGGGGGGCAATTAGGAGACTTTCAAGGTCCAGACGAGAGAGAGAGAGGACGGGTTAAACCTCCTAAACATCTCTTGATGACTAAATAGAACGAAGGAGAGAAGGTTCTAGAATGGTGCTCAGGTGTCTAGCTTGGAGGACTGGTTCGATCGGGGTGTCATCAGCGAATGGGAGAAACACAAGAGAAGGAGCAAGTTTTAGGTGGGTGGAGGAGAGGCTGAGTTCAGTTTTAGACATCACGTCGGTTAGCTTTTGTGGGGTACAAACCACCCCAAACCTAAATGGCTTCAAACAACAACCGTTGATTAGCTCCCAATCTGTAGGCCAGCCACGTGGGCTGGTGCATCTGGCTAGGTTTTCTGATCTGGAGCAGGCTCAGCTAATCTCAGCCAGTGCTCACTCACGGCATGCAAGAGCCACCTCTGTGCCTGGGGCCACCTTGCCTCCCCTCCACGAGGTCTCTCACCACAAGCTGCTGGCTCAGACCTGTTCACGGTGGTCTCAGCCTCCAAGCCCTGCAAGACAAGGCAAGTTCCAATGAGCAAGAACTTTTCAAGTGTCTACTTCTTCATAGCCCAGCAGCCAGAGTCATAGGACGAATCCAGAGTCCAGTGGTGGAAAATAGACTTTGTCACTTTATGGAATCACAGAATCTGGTTACTTTTGCAAGTTCCCACAGAGTTTGGTGTGTGCATGGGCCACCGAAGTAAAAAAAAAATGGCCAGTGGTCAGTTGGGTCTCAATAGAAAAACTCTGTCTGGAGGACAGATTTGGGGACACCTATCATTCATGTTGCTATATTGGGAGTGCATGACAGCAGGAATGGAAGATACACCTATTTTAATGAACCTTCATGGGTCACTTGCTCTGGGCTAGACACTGTGCTAAGTACTTTACAGGCATTAGGCTCAAAGAATCAGAGTAGTGCTTAGGGTGCAGGAGTTGAGAGGGGGACCTCTGGGTTTGAATCCCAGCTCTCTCTCTCACCAGCCATATTGCCTTGAGCAAGTTATCTTATCTCTCGGTGTCTCGTTTTCCTCTCCTGTAAAGTAGACCTGTCGCTGAGGTTAAATGAGTCGATATATGTAAGATGCTTATCATAAGAACATTGTTAAGTGTTCAATCAGGATTCATGGTTATTCTTGAAAAACGGAAGCTCAGGCAAACCAAGTAATCTGATCAAAGGCAGCTCAATGAGACTGAATTATTTGAATGCACAACCTGTATTATTATTATTACTATTATTATCATCATTATTATCATTATTATTATACTGGGAATTGAACTCAGCAGTGCTCTACCACTGAGCTCCATCCTCAGTTCTTTTTATTTTTTATTTTGAAGCACAGCCTTGCTAAGTTGCTTAGGGCCTCGCTATGTTGCTGAGGCTGGCCTCCAACTTGCATTCCTTCTGCCTCGGCCTCCCAAGCTGCTGGGATCGCAGGTGTGCAGTTCTGCACTCAGCCTCACCCTGTATTTCTGACTCCTGAGCTACCCTGCCTGGTACTACCGACCACTGACTATAACATTGACCATGACGTGGCTCTTCCAGAAGCAGCCCTTTAGGAGAGCTCAGAATCCAGTTACCTATGCACGTGGCCGGAGGAGACAGTCAGGATGGGACCATGCAGATGCCCTTGAGACAGCCTAGAGACCTAAAGCAGCCAGAGTCATCTCAGTTATGAGTCCTTCCCAGGCCTATACAGGGTCAAGCAGGGGACCACCCCCCTGTTCCCTCCCCAGCCCCATATCACTGCTGGCAGAAGCAGCCAGGCATTTTGAGAATCAAGGGCAGGCCATGACCAGCGAGGCAAAGAAGGGGCCTTCATGTGCATCTACACTCAGGGCAAGACCAGGGCTCCGGCTGCTAGGAGCAGCCCAGGGCACCATGTGGCTAGTAAGCATCTCTGTCACGCTCTCAGGGGCTGGAAGGAGCAGAGGGGTCATTTTTGCTGTGAGGAGGGTCTTTCACTCAAAAGGACGCCTTGCTTGGAAACATACTCCGTGCAAATAGAAATGCAGGAGTGCCCTGGTCTGAGCCTGGGGGAGCAGCCTGCTTACAGCCCAGGCCTCCGTGAACCCTAAAGCAGGATGCAGATGGAACAGTTTGAGAACCTCTGGGCTGTGGTGGGGCAGACTCCAAGATGGTGATGCTGGGGGCTGCTGGCAGGGGCCATGGTTCCCACCAAGACATGAAAACAATAGTCCAGTGGCCACCCTGACTGGGGAGAGCCTGGCTGAGCGGCCCACCTCCCGGAGGAGGGAGCGGCGTGCTCTTCAGTAGCCCCTCAACGCTGCACGGAGGCAGGAGGGGGCTCTCCCAGCCCTCCTCACCCTCCACGGCCCCATCCCTCAGGCTGTGGGTCTCCTCCCCTGGACACAGTCCAGTCTTCAAAGAGGAGAGCTAAGGATTCCTGTGCAGCTGACCGTCCCTCTCTCCTGAGGACGTGATTTGATAAAAATGGAACCTGTGTCCTACATATGAACACTCAGGTGTGTATGCACAGAGACCTTCTCCTCCACCACACACGTGTACAAATACACACTCCCAGCCTCAGCCGTGGGCACGGTGGCGCACGTCTGTAATCCCAGCACTTGGGAGGCTGAGGCAGGAGGATCGCGAGTTCAAAGCCAGCCTCAGCAGTGGCGAGGCACTTAGCAACTCAGTGAGACCCTGTCTCTAATAAAATACAAAAAAGGGCTGGGGATGTGACCCAGTGGTCGAAAGCCCCTGAATTCAATCCCTGGTACTGGAAAAAAAATACAAATACACACTCCCACATATACACGCGCAGATGCACATAAATACACATGTATACACACTTAATTTGTGCATATTCATATACACCTACTCTTGACTTGATGCCCCTAGGGGTCAGGGCAGAAGCCAAAACATCGCCCCACCCTCCACAAACTAGCATTTATGAAAAACAGAGAGTTGGAGGTGGGAGTGTCTCAGGCACTGGAGAGTTCGTTCATTGGAGTCTTTGAGGAGTTAAAGACCTTTTTTTTTTTTTTTTTTTTTTTTTGCAGTGCTGAGGATTGAACCCAGGGCCTAGTGCGTGGGAGGCAAGCACTCTACCAACTGAGCTATATCCCCAGCCCCCTCTGTCCCTTTTTAACCCACCCTTGGTTACTTCAACCTGAACCACCTGTGACCTCCAAGTTCCATAAGCATCATTGTAGAGTCAAAGGCTAAGGAATCCTCGGAAAACAGAAATTAAGAAGATTTTTGTTCTCCAGACGGTTTCTTGGAAGTGGTCCCTGAGCTGGTTCTCGGGTCAAGGGAGGAACCGAGGTGCCCTTGGGGGAAGTCCCTGCTCAGCATCTCCGCATCTCAGCCTCTCTGTGCCCAGCCCAGCCCTGGCACAGTAGAAGCTCTAAACGGGTTTGCTACTGAGTAGTTCCATCTAGGCATTCCGTAGTGGCCTGGAAAGAAGCTCATTATTGGTAGCAAAAAGGACAGATTGCAGGCAAGAGTGAATGGGTGAGCGTTTGCCTGTTTCTATTCAACCGTGGGGACCCTGGGAAGGGAGAGAGGCCAGCCGGCTTCTTTCCCCTTGGCTTCCGTTTATTTAAACATTTCCAAATGAGCACTCTCAATTGCCCTGAGGCACTTGCAGTTAATTGAGGGAGACTAATGGGTCAGCAGAGGAATGACAATGCAAACAGAGAGAGATCGTGGCCTCTTCCGATGTCTAGCCTCCACCTGGGTCAAACGCCTTCCCTCCTTGTTTTTGGCCTGATTATCATTCTTTCTTCATAGAGAAAAGAATTTTCTTCCCTCCTGTAAATCTGCCATCCTCTTCTGCTTTACCCCTTCTCTCTCTCCTCCCCCCAAAAGGAAAATCTGTGCCCAGGTGCTCTGGCACACGCAGAGCCGAGACCCTCGCCACAACCTGCTCACCATTTATATTTGCGTTTTCTCCCCCTCCCCTTTAGAGGAGCCATCCTCTTCCCTGCTGTCTTGTTTGCTTTCCCTTTTCAGCTTGCCTGGCTTGTTTACTTGCAGGGCCAAATATTAAGCTAGACTCAAACTAAGTGAGCCTTTGCAAATTATAATTGAATGGGGTTTTTGTTGTTGATGTTATTTTTTTAATATTTTATTTATTTGTTTTAGTTGTAACGCAATGTGTTTATTTATACATGGTGCTGAGGATCGAACCCGGGCCACGCAAGTGCTAGGCGAGCGCTCTACCGCTGAGCCACAACCCCAGCCTCTGTTTTTGTTTTTGTTTTTTGTACCAGGGATTGAACCCAGGGGTGCTTAACCACCGGGCCACATCCCCAGCCCTTTTTATATTTTATTTGGAGACAGGGTCTCGCTAAGTTGCTGAGGCTGGCTTTGCACTCACGATCCTCCTGCCTCAGCCTCCCAAGCTGATTACAGGCGTGCGCGCCACGGTGCACTGCTGAATAAGGGTTTTGAACCTTGCATCGCAGAGCCTTTGTCTCCTCTGATGACCAGGGTGTCATTCTACACGGCTGGGCTTCCTTGGCTCTTTCTACATCAACTTTTTTCTGGTCAGCAATCCAGAGCCAGAAGGCATTGGGCTGACAACACCATAAAAGTCCCTTTCTGAGACACTTTCTCCAATCACTTTATGGGAAAGACTGCATCCCCTACTCCTGCTCCAGTTCTGCCGTCTCCCTGCACAGTTTCACTGATCAACATCCAAAACCCGCTCATTATTTATTTGCTTATTAACCACCTGTCTACCCTTCTAGAATGTCGGCTGCTTGGGGTAGGGAATTGTCTTCTTGATGGTTGTGTATACCCCGGTGCCTATATTGGCCCCAGGAACCTTACTAGGTGCTCTTAATACATTTCCATCATGGGAATGACTAAGTGGCTGTTCAGATCGCAGGAGCAGCTAGCTAAGCCCTGTCTGGGTCTCTGTGATTACAGACCGAGTCCTTCAAGCTGAGTGAGCCGTACAGCCAATGCACAGAGGACGGGAGTGACGTGCCAGTCAGGAACATCTACAACGCTGCCTACTCCCTCCAGGTATGGCTTGGCGGGGGCGCCCAACCCTGGGTTGTGGCCTGGACCCAGGGGACAAAGTGACATCTAGGTTGGGGTGTGTCTGGGACCAGGAACTACGGCGAGGATAGCTGGGGTTGGTCCAAAGACCTCAAGAACAAATGATGCCGGCTGGTTCCAGTCCTCCTCGGTGTGTCTGTAACCGGAGCTTAATTGATTGACTGAGGTTTGTGAGGAACACGGTGTACAGGCAAGACGGGCCCGCTTCCCAGAGGGGCCTTGGCAAGTGAGGGACAAGAGGGACACGATCTTGGGGGTCACAGTGGCTGAGGAGTCAACAGCTGGGCTTCCAGGCCCACCTGTGTCTCTCGCTCACTGGGGGAGGTTGGGTCAGATCGAGGGGTTCCTAATTGGCAGCTCCCAAGCCCTCCAAGCTGCGCACCTGACCTTGGAAATGAGGCAGTCTGGCAGCATCGAGCCCATATCCCTGCAGGATAAACGGTGGGGGAGCTTGTTAAAGGAGCCGGGCATTCTCTGGGCTCAGCAGCTCTCACCCCCTCTGGTGTGTTAGGACATCACTGACCTCGGTGCGTTTTCAGTGTGACGAGCAGTGTTTTGCCACATCTCACATCGGGGGAGTCTGCAGTCAGCCTCCTACTGGGATGCCTCGAAGGTCTGTGGAAATTATCCTGGTAGAATTAGAGGACCAGTCACCTTCCACCCAGCTTCCGTCAGAACGGAGCTGAGAGGTGGTGGAGACACTGAGTTAAAGAGGGACTGCTAAGCCCGTGCATGGTGGCCCACACCTGTAATCCCAGTGGCTCGGGAGGCTGAGGCAGGAGGATTGCGAGTTCAAAGCCAGCCTCAGCAACTTAAGTAAGACCCCAAGCCAACTTAGTGAGACCCTGTCTCAAAAAAAAAAAAAAAAAAAAAAAAAATGGCCTGCTCAGTGTTTAATCAGTGTTTAAGCACCCCTGGGCTCAATCCCTGGCACCTGCTAAAGAAACAGAAACAATTCAATGGACTTTAAGGCAAAAAACTAAATAAACAAATAAATAAACAGTGAGCTCATTGGAAAGATGCTCCTGGATAATATGTAATGATAAGCTACTGTGTACAAACTCTGTATCTGATTGATTCATTTCATAACAATCTCATGGGGTAGGTATTATTCTATACCTGAAAGCAAAGTATCAGAGAGAGGTCAAGTGACTTGCCTAGGGCTACACAGCAGGTAGGTAGCAAAACTAGGATCTGAATTCAAATAGGCTGGCTTCAGAGACCCTGCCGTCAGCCTTCATACTATACACTTCCTGGATGTTGTGGTAACTCGTGATCCCCAAAGATCGAGTGTGGAGAGCTTGGACATGAGATTGGAAACGCTGGGACCGGGTTTGTTTCTCTCTGTTCCTTAGCAACCGCTCCAGTTTCCACATTTGCCATGCGGTTGAGCCCTAGCTCAGCCTGGTTTCCATGTCTCATTCCAAATTCCCAACAAATGTCCCAGCTCAGTCCCTCTGGAGTCAGGGAACCACCCCTGGCCTGGCTGGCATAAGGGGTACCTTCATGCAGCCAGTCACAGGCGTGGGAGGCTGATCCTCTGGGATGAGCGATCAGGTAAGGGGGAGCACTCTGGCATCCGCATGCAAGGAGTTTCAGGGGTCTCTGGCTCCCCTCTTTCAGATCTGCCTTTACTCGTGCTTCCAGACAAAGATGGTGGAGAAATGTGGGTGTGCCCAGTACAGCCAGCCTCTGCCTCCGGCAGCCAGCTACTGCAACTACCAGCAGCACCCTAACTGGAGTGAGTAGGACCCACCCCAGTCCTGCACACCCCAGGAACAGGGTCACCCCAGCCCTGTAACCATCTACCCTGAGACACTCCCGGCCCCACTGCCTTGTGCTTGAGGGAAGCATTAGATGTTAACGAAAGTTTTAGCTCTGGTTGTCAAGCTTGATTTAACTCACGCTTCCCAATTAAGGACCAAATGGGAGAAGAAATAATTAAATAATGAACACGAGACTGTGGGAAGGCCATGGGCAACCCAAAGACCCCAGGAACGGCCGTGTGGCCCCAAAGTTCATGCCATTTTCTACCGTGTCCTTTAGTGTACTGTTACTACCAACTGTACCAGGCCTTTGTCCAGGAAGAGCTGGGCTGCCAGTCGGTGTGTAGAGAAACCTGCAGGTGAGTGGACCTACCTGGAGGGATGGGGTGGGCAGGTGTGTGCTGGGCCGGGCCACCCACGCTCACTCTGTCTCTTCCTCCCCTAAGCTTTAAGGAATGGACGCTGACCACCAGCCTGGCACAGTGGCCATCTGAGGTTTCAGAGGTAAATCCTACTGCCCATTCTGTCCCCTGAGCCCCCAGTCGGGAGCCTCACTGACATCCTTGCCTGTCCTCTGGCCTGGGGGTTGGGGAGTGGGGTGGTGGGGTGATTCAGGGAGGAGCTGTCTTGCTGAGGCCAGGGAAAGAGGGATGTCTGAGAAGGGAGGGCGGCTGGGCATTCCCCAAGGCCCATGCTTTCTCTTTCTCCAACACAGAAATGGCTGCTGCCCGTTCTCAACTGGGATCAAAGCCAACAAATAAACAAAAAGTTCAACAAGTGAGTTGACCTCCGCCCGGTTTCCTCTGCCTCTGTCGGCCAAGGGCTCCAGCCTCTTGGCTAGCTTCCCCATAGCCAAACCCTCTCCTTTTTACTCACTCAATCACTTATTCAACAAATATTTATCAAGCTCATATCATGAACCAGGCCCTGCTCAAACTTTTGTTTGACCGTGATCCCTGGTATGAAATTCTTTTCACACCGTGGCTCACCGAATATATAACTGAAATAAAGACAGCGGCCGTATTTCCTTATGCTTGTAGGAAGCACTTGGGCTGGTTTTCAGATACACAGTGGTGTGGCCAATCATTTATAGTCCTCTATAAATCCCCTCCGGGGATTGGCTCCAGGACCCCCACTGCCCCATGGTTCCCCAAATCTTGGGATGCTCTAGTGCTTTGTGTAAAATGGCATAGAATGGCCACCCCATTCTCCTGTCCACTGAAGTCACCTCTGGATTACGTATAATGCCTAATACACTGTAAACGCTATGTAAATAGTTGTTCTACTGTATTGTTTGGAAAATAATGACAAGAAAATAGTCTGTACATTTCAATCCAAATGCCAAAAAAAAACTTTTTTTTTTTTTTCCTGAAAATTTCCACCCGTGGCTGATGGACTTACTCAGATTCAGAACCCACAGAGTCAGAGGCAGGGCCACGAGTGGTTTCCATCCCAATTGGTCACAGTGCGCTAATCTGATTCTTTAGGGCTTATGCCCTCTCGGTTGGTAAATATTTTGAATATTCCTTTGAGTGCATTCTGATGTTTCCCATTGTCTTTAGTTTGTAAAAGATGTTGGTCGTAGCCCGATACATTCATTTCATGGCTTACCGATGTATCCCAGCCCACTTGGAAAAACACTCCTCGGAAGCTTATAGCTTCTAATCCTTCTTGAATTTCACACACACACACACACACACACACACACACACACACACACAATCATTTCTGAGGGAGCTTTAGCAAAAATCAGCTAGGCCAGAGCCCAGGGACCTTAGCACATGGAGGTAAGGAAGGGAGAGAGGTAACTCACATTTGTCACACAGGCCGTGTGATCTCACGTTTCTCTGGGTCCTCACTGCCTCCCAGCGCCCAGCTCTGGGCCTGCTCCTTTGGCCCCCAACAGTCCAGAGACCACGAAGCCATGGTTTCTGCCACTGAGGGGTTTTCAGTCTAGTGATAGACTTAGAACAAGCATTTGCAAACCATTAAACAAAACATTGCAAACCAATGCCCCGAGGCCAAATCTAGCCCTATACAAGTAACCCATTATTTCTAGCTTTTCCTGAAAGATAAAAAAAATTCTGGCAATAGTGAACCTCCATTCTCGCGTAGCACCATATGGCTAAGTAATAGCTGCTCCTTTAAAAAGAGCAGGAAACTTCCAGTTTAGCAGACGTATCAGGAGACAGCTTAGAGCAATGGCTAAGAGCGTGAATTTGAACCACCAGATTTCTTGGTGTACGCCTGTCATCCCAGCAGCTCTGGAGGCTGAGGCAGGAGGATTGCGAGTTCAAAGCCAGCCTCAGCAACTTAGTGAGGTGCTAAGCAACTCAGTGAGACCCTGTCTCTAAATAAAATATTCTAAAAAGGGCTGGGGATGTGGCTCAGTGGGTAAGCACCTCTGGGTTCAATCCCTGGTACAAAACACAAGCAAAACCAAAGCATGAACTTGAAGCCAGATCTGTTTGGGTTTGAATCCTGGCTTAGCCTATGATTAGCTGTGCAGACTTGGGCAAGTTAGTTAATCTGTGTCTGAGTTTCTACATCTGTAAAATGGGGGATGGTTAAAACATACCTCCCTGCCTCACAGAGATTTCGTGAGATTTGAGTGAATTCACGTGAAGTTCTTAACGACAGTGCTTGGCAGCACAGTGCTTGCCTGATAAGTGCTGGCTGTGATCAGGGTTATTACCACTATCACCTCATCCCCCAGCCTACCTCGTTCATTTACATGACCTGCTTGTCTCCTCTATGTATTTGAGATTGCAATTAAACAATTACCAATGTCAGAGTTGAATGGAGAACAGGGTGCCATGGCAGTGTGGCTGGAGGGACCAACTTAATCTGGAGGTTGGGAAACAGTTTTTGAGTGAATGAACAGCCTGGGAAGCAGATCCCAGCTGCAGACACACTTTGGGGTATACAAGAAGCCCCCATGGACCAGGTTCTAACATCCGCAGGGGGCTCAGGGCCTGGGCCAAGCTGAGGGCCTGGGCAGGAGGGGCTGGGCATCTGGAAGAATGCCAAGGCTGCCAACCCACCTGCACCCTACCTGTTGGAATTTCTGCAGGACTGACCTGGCCAAACTCTTGATATTCTACAAAGACCTGAACCAGCGATCCATCATGGAGAGCCCAGCCAACAGTGTGAGTGGGGTCCTTCTGGGATCTGTCATGGGTCTACAAATGTGCCCATCTTCCTGGCTTTGGGGAGCAGAGTCAGCTTATGGGGATCCCACCTGAACTATTGAGGCCCCAAGAAGCCAGTCAGGCCCCAAGGCAGAACAAGCAAACAGGAAGAAGGGACAGGAGGCCTACCTGCTGCTGCCTCCAAGCTTATTCGGGGACCTTGGGACATGACCTTGGGATATGACCTTGGGAAGCAAGGTCAGCTGCCTCCTGGAGGGAGCTCCAGTCCTGGAGCAGAACCCCTGTGGGAGGCCAACTGGGGGTAGGGTCCTTCTTGATGGTATGGCGTACCCTCCCTTGCAGATCGAGATGCTGCTGTCCAACTTTGGTGGCCAGCTGGGCCTGTGGATGAGCTGCTCCGTCGTCTGCGTCATTGAGATCATCGAGGTGTTCTTCATTGACTCCTTCTCTATCATTGCCCGCCACCAATGGCAGAAAGCTAAGGAATGGTGGGCCCGGAAGCAGGCACCCTCCGGTCCCGAAGCTCCCCACAGGCAGCAGGGCCGGGACAACCCAGCCCTCGATATAGACGATGACCTGCCCACTTTCACCTCTGCGTTACGCCTGCCTCCAGCCCCAGGGGCCCAGGTGCCTGGCACGCCACCCCCCAGATACAACACCCTGCGCTTGGAGAGGGCCTTCTCCAGCCAGCTCGCAGACACCCAGGTGCCTGACGAGTCCTGAGGCAGGAACGGGAAGAAAGAGCTAGTCGTGGTCTGAGGACAGTCCCTGTCTCCCACAGAGGGGACCGCCTGTCCCCGCTCTGGGCTTTTCGAGACATTGACTAAAAGCCTTCTGTGATTAAGATAGGGCCTGGGCACGCGCGGGAGGGCCTGTTGGACCCTGCTCAGGAACACAACCAGCCAGGTTGCGCTAGATCCCGCGGCCCGAACTCTTAGCACACAGCGCCCGAGACACTGAGGGCCCAGGAACCCGGGCTGGCCTGGGTGAAGGCCAGAAGCGAGCTCCTCACCGGGTCTTGAGAGAGAAGGACGCCTCCAAAGCCCCACACCCAGGGTTTCGTCAGCTCCCCTGACCTGGGCTGGGGCCTGAGGATGTCACCGTAGGTAGCAAGGCGACTGCCTGATAACCTAAGACAGGAGGAAGCGCCAGTCACGGAGTTGGGCTGTTGGCGAATAAACGGTCCTGGTCACCAACACTGGGGCAAGGTGTCCTCTGGGCCCCAGGACAGAGAGCGGGCCCCAGCCCTGGGAGTGTGTGTAGGGAGGGGTGCAGTGGAGGAGGTGGAGGAGCGTGGTGGATGGTCTACCCTGGGGTTGGGGTTGGGGCCCTGCTCTGGGCAGCTAAGGCAGTTCCCAGGGCCCTTTGCAGGCAGAGAAGAGCCAGTTAAAGGGCAGAGCCTGACCCTACTGTCCCATGGTATCCTAACCCTTCTTTAGCTGCTCTTTGTACCACCCTGGGCCAGAATGTCCACTACCACCTCCAATGTCTTGCCAGCCACACGACAGCCTGTATTCACCCCCTCCAGCTTCCGTGTCAGCCCCAGAACGGGAGGCCGGACACTGTTCTAAGCCCTTCCATAAATTAGCCAAGGGGGATAGCAAACTACACCCCACAGGCCAAATCCTGGTTTTGCTCATGAACTGAGAATGCATTGCTGTTGTTTTTACTTTTAAATAGCTGAAAAAAAAAAATATATATATATATATATATATCAAAAGAAGAATATTTGGTTTCTCATGGCAGTGATATGAGATTCAAATCTCAGTGTCCATAAATAAAGTTTTATTGACACACAGACACACCTGTGCACGTACATGTTGGTTATGGCTGGCGTGTGGGTTCCCACGGCAGGGTTGAGTGGTTACGTCACAGACATGCAAAGCCAGCTGAGTCTGCGCCATTTCTTCAGGCAGAAGGGGGTCCTTCATCCATGAATGGAGAACAAATTTCAGGCCTAGTCACCACACAGGGATGGCTGCTAGTACCGTCCAGAGTCTTTGTGAAAGGGAGGCTGTGAGGAACCAGCCAGCACCCAGGGACACCTGGTCCAGCCACCCCCAGGTCTGTGGCTGGAAGAGCCATCTCTCACCCCTTGTGGTATTTGCACTGGCCCTCAGGGCAGGGTACGGCCAGGAGACATGCCAGCCAGCAGAGGGGAGGTCATAGTGACCCTAGGCTGGAGAGAACTCCCTTGGGGAGTGGGCTCAGAAGCAGGGCTGATGCAGGTAAGCATCGGGTTACAGAGGGCTCCCGCCTGGCGTCTGTCCAGGCTGGGCTCGAGTGGCTGCAGCCGGTGCTGACAGGGAACTTGCAGTGGATGCTCACCTGCACACTGCCCAGAGAGGTACTGCCCAGAGAGGCGCTTCCTCCTCCTCCCCCATGACCAGAAGGGGGGTAGGTAGCTCTGCCCTCAGATTCGTGGAACTGACCGGCCTTGGCATGATGTCACAAGTGGGAACATTTCCAGCGAGGCTGGGTTTGCTGCTGGGTGTGTCAAAGGTAGGGCTGGCAGCATCTGGTTCAACTGTCCCCTAGCACACGGGCGGGAGGGCGGGCGGGCACACCCCCTGGCTCCAGCTGTCTGCATTCCTGCCTGGCTCCTGCAAAGCCCAACACTGCCCTTTCTCCTTCTCCCCTTACCTTTCCAGGCCAGAGGCAGATGTTCTCACCTTTGTGGAGTCTCCTCTTGCCTTCCAAAGGTGGAACTTCCACCATTTAAAATTTTTCACCCCAGATACAATTTTTTATTTTTAATCCACTTGGCTGTGAGGGCAGGAATGGCGTTTTATCTCTTTGCCTCCAGAGTGGGACACTATTCACTGTTGGCATCTAGGAAAAGTTTGTAGAGCTAATAAAAAAAAAATAGAAAGGGCATATTTATTGAGTTCTTATTGTTTGCTGAGGATTCTACTGTGTCACTCCACACACATCAGCTCATGAAACTCTGACAAACTCTGACAGCTTGGGTTTTGTTTTTGTTTGTTTGTGTGTTTGTTTTTGGTATTAGGAATTGAACTCAGGGGCACCGGAACACTGAGCTACACCTCCAGCCCTATTTTGTAATTTATGTAGAGACAGGGTCTCACTGAGTTGCTTAGTGCCTCGATTTTGCTGAGGCTGGCTTTGATCTCACGATCCTCCTTGTCTCAGTCTCCAGAGCCACTGGGATTACAGGTAAGCCACCGCGCCCAGCTGACAGCTCGGTATTCTTGCAAATAAAGAAACTGAGGCATAGAGAATCCACATAGCCACACCACTGGTGACTAGTGGGTCCAGACCCCATGCACCTAGCCACTGTGCACACTATCTTCTGTAGGGAGGCTTTTCCCCAGAGGCCCCTTTATCTGCCCTTGAGGAAGTCTTCTCTGGTCCTTTCTGACTTCAGGCTCATCTTCCTCAGCTCACTAGTATTTTTGTCCCAGGACAGAGCTGGGAGTGGAAAAGAACAATGTTTTACTGACTGAGTTATATCCCCAGCCCTCAAGACCCTTTTTTAAGCAGCCGCCATGATAACTCCATTTGTAGATCATGGGAATGTTTGTTCTTTATGCACCCCTGGTTTTCTCAAATGATCTGAGCTATTGACCTCAGACTTTCCCCTTTTGGGCCCCTGAGTCCCAGACAGGAGTCCTCCCACCCGTAGACCATCTCCCTGGTGAGTCAGAGGCATTTCGAACTCAACATGCTCCCTGGGAACCTACCTCCCAAGAAAATATTAAATAAAGACGCCAACCTCTCCTGGGGTTGAAAACTCAGGAGAGAGGTCAGGGCATGTGGAAGTCATGAAGGTAATGCAAGTCAAGTTGTGGACCACTGGGGAAAAGCAGGTCAAAAGAGGAGAGTTGAGAATGGAGACCCCAGGATCCCAATGTTTAAGAAGTGGCTGAAGCATGAGAAAGAGCCTGGATGAAAGACCAAGCAACATGAGGCTCCCCTCCTGCTCATGAATCTCCCAGTCTCCCAGCCCTCCTTCCTCCCACTCCTACTCCAGGCTACATTGGGTGCATGTTGCCAAGGGACAGAATGGACCACAACACTTCTTGCTTAATGTCTTCCCCGTCACCACCACCATATTTCTTAAGTTGCAAGGACTTACCCTACGGCGATAATTCTAGATCCCGCACCAACTTAACTGCCTTGCCAAACTCTGGCCTCTCTCCTTCTCCACTCATCCTCCACTCATTCATTCATCCTTCAAGACCAGGTACAAACGTCAGCATCTCTGTATACAATGTTCCCTTGGCTGGGGGTATATCTCAGTGGTAAAGCTCTGCCTAGCATGTACAAAGACTTGGATTTGATCCCCAGCACCAGGGGGGGGAAATAAATAAAAGCCTTATTATATAGGGTTCCCTTTCCCAGCAAGTTGGAGTATTACAAATCATTGACAGAATAAGCAAACCTTTATATTTTCACCATGCAAAAACAAAGGCCAATTTAGGATTACAGGTGTGGGCCACTGCATCCAGCTAAAAAGTGTTCTTTCAGAATAAGTTTCTGAGGGAATACTACTCAGCCATTGAAAGGAACAAAAACACTGACATGGATGAACCTCAGAAACATTACGCTAAATGAAAGAAGCCAGCAGACGAAAAAGGCCATACTCTGCATGATTCGATTTGTATGAAAGACCCAAAATAGGCATAGAGACAGAACGTAGATTTAGGGATGGAGGTAGGGAAAATGGGTGTTCATTGCTTAATAGGCATGGCGTTTCCATTTGGGGGTGGTTTGTGTTTTGGAACTATGTCAAGGTAGTACTCATACTGCACTAAGAATGTACTAAATGCCATTAAACTGTATACTCTAAAAACGATTAATTTTATGTAGTATGAATTGTATCTCTGTAAAAGCTTTCCACCCTGGGCCTTGTGGTGATTATCTGTAGTCCCAGCAAGCCAGGAGGATGAGGTAGGAGGATTCCTTAAGTCCAGAAGGTCAAGACCAGCCTGGGAAACACAGTGAAGTTCCATTTCAAAAAGAAAATAATTCAAAAACATGATTTATATGGGAAGAGTGAATCAATTTAAAGAAAAGTAATAAGTGAAACTATAAAGAAAAACAAGATGCACTCATCATAGAAGTTAGGATAGTGGGAGTTTCTGGGGTGGGCAGGGGGAAGAGGTGGTCAGGGGCACACAGGACATTTAGAAGACTGAGTGGCAAAGGGCTGTTTCTCGTAAGTGATGGCACCAAAAATAAATACATAAATAAATAAGTGATGGCACAGACATTGGTGTGTGAGTTCCTGTTTTTTAAGACCACACATAGGTCTTTTGTGCATTCTTCGAGTGTGCATGATTAAAAAAAAAAAAAGAAAAAAGAAAAACTCAGGAAAGAAATAAAATGATTGAATGGATAAAGAAAATGTGGCATATATATACACAATGGAATATTACTCAGCATTAAAAGAGAATAAAATCATGGCATTTGCAGGTAAATGGATGGAGCTGGAGACTATAATGCTAAGTGAAGTGAGCCAATCAAAAAATCAAATGCTGAATGTTTTCTCTGATATAAGGATGCTGATTCATAATGTGATGGGGGGTGGGAGCATGGGAGGAATGGATGAACTCTAGATAGGGCAAAAGGGAGGGCGGGGTAGGGAGGGGGCAGGAGGGTAGGAAACACGGTGGAATGAGATAGACATCATTGCCCTAAGTACATGTATGAGGACACGAATGGTGTGACTCTACATCTCATACAACCAAAGACATGAAAATTTGTGCTCTATATGTGTACTATGAATTGAATTGCATTCTGCTGTCATGTATAACAAATTAGAATTAAAAATAAATAAATAAGTAAAATGATGGTGGCATAAGCATCATGTGAATCCTAAAAGCACCCTGGCATACCACGATGAACTGACACTCAGGGAAATGCCCTCGAGGTGCATCTATCTCTCTGGCTCTGTCCTCTCCCTCCTCCACTGAAGCAGCCCCAACAAGGGGCAGGCTCTGCATCCCCCAGGGTTGGTTCTCAGGGAACACCTCCTGCCTGGCCCAGCTCTGCCTCACTTACTCATCACCACCTCCCAGGAAACTCAGGAGTTGTTCCAGCTCCTTCTGTCCCAAGGCAGGACCAGCCCAGGGTGGAGAAGGAGCCTGGATCATCAGGATTCCTGAGACATGTGCTCTAATTGCAGGCTGCAGGCTGAAGGAGCCTCATTGTGCCCAGCTGGAAGCTGGAAGGAGCAGGAGGTGGAAGTGAGACAGAACTGATTGTTAAAATGCTCCCTCACCTCCTCCAGGAACCATCCTGGAGAAATCTTCCCAGCCTCACTGACGGCTCCTATCTCCAGCCAGACCTGCAAGGTGTTTGTCTGACAAACTCTGCTGTCCATCAACTCTGTTAACTGACTGCATGGGCTCAGGAATCTGACAATTGTCTTTTGTTCTTTTTAATAATCTAATTAAAATGCATTTTTATTGTATTTACACAAAAATAATAAACATTGTATTAGGAATCTTGTCTACAAGTAGCAAAAAGCAAACTCATCTTGGATTAAGAAATAGACAAATACTCAGGCTCATGTGACTGAAAAATCCATGGGTCTCTAGCTTGAGGTATGCAGGCAGCTACTGGATCCAGGGACTCAAAAGATAAGAACTCACCTGGGCTTTCCTTTACATTATCTCCATTCTCAGACACCCTCGCCCTACAGTGTGTGAAGGAGATACTAAAGGTCCCAGATCTGTGTCCTATCCCTTAGTATCCCCAAAGAAAGGGAGGGTTTCACTTAAAATTATTCCCAAACCCAGAATTATTGAATGAACTTGCTTTTGACATACATGGGTCGTGGGTCCTTCCTTGAACCAATCAGTGTGGCCAAAGGGACAAATGGTAATAATAGGTCAGCCCTGGATTGTGTGGGGGAGAGACCTCCTCTCAAGAGCCACATCAAAAGAGAGTGGGATGGGGCTGGGGCTGGGGATCAGTGGTAGTGCACTTGGCTGGCATGTGTGAGGCACTGGGTTCAATTCTCAGCACCACATATAAATAAATAAAGGTCAATCAACAACTAAAAAAATATTTTAAAAAAGAGTGGGGTAAGAAGCAACTGCCCAAGTGTCATCAGCATTTAGCCCAAATAATAGATATGTGCTGCACATCAGAAAATTGGAAATTTTCAGAAAGACATAAATAACAAAATAAAGACGTGCCATTATTCCACAATGACAGGTTTCTCTGATACGTCATCTGGGCCATCTTTCATAATTGGGGCATTCAATTCAGCATAGGGGATTTCCCAAGCCAGTAATGTGAAATGATTCAAGTGCAAACATGAGAAAGAGAAGAAAAGCAAACATTGCTTTGATGAGTTAGTAAGGCGGATAATCCACCGTTCCCTGTCTACCTCACGAGCCAGTCAGTCCCCAGATCCCTGCCAACCTTGGAGCAAATTTATGCCTTCTTGAAATTTCACCTTCAGCCATTCATCTATCACTCATCAATGTGTTCATCCATCCATCCATCCACATATTCATCCATCATCCACCAATCCCTTCGTCCATTTAACAAACCACTCACCTATTCAATAATTATCTTTTAAGCTCTGAAGTTAGATTACCTGGTTCAAATCCAAGTCCCAACTCTTATTATCTATGTGACTCTGAACTAGATAAACAATCTGTGCCTCATTTGGTACTACATAAGACTATTTTGAGAATAAAATGAGATTAAGGCAGATCCCAAGTGCTTTGTTGAGAGCAAGGCTCAGGAGAGATCCTAAACAGAGTGTTCTAGTCTTGGATGTTCATTGTTGTTTTCCGAATCTTAGATATTTACCATGTGTCAGACATTAGAAGGCCATGTCCAGGCAGCTGAATGGTTATACTGGGCAAGTACTGCAGCTACAATTTTTTTCTCTCTCTGCTATCCTAGAGGCAGATTCTGGCTATAAGAGTTTTTAGGACCATCAAGATATGTCCTCTGGGACTTCCTATTTTTTTTTTTTTTTTTTTTTTTTTTTTTTTTTTTTTTTGGTACTGGGGATTGAACTCAGGGGCACTCGATCACTGGGTCACATCCCCAGACCTTTTTTTTTTTGTATTTTATTTAGAGACAGGGTCTCACTGAGTTGCTAAGTGCCTTGCCATTGCTGATGGCTGGCTTTGAACTCGCGATCCTCCTGCCTCAGCCTCCCAAAGTGCTGGGATTACAGGCGTGCGCCACCGCGCCCGGCACTTCCTATTTTTTTAAAGTGCACATTTAATTTTTAATAATAATAATAAAGGCAGCTCATGCTTTGAAACTTCTTTAGGTCAAGGCAGTGGTCTGGGGTCTTCCATGACTAAAACTTCCTAGCTTAAGGCTGGACACCTGATAAATCACCAACTAGACATCAGGGGAGCTTCTGTTTCACTGTAGGTCTAGGAAGTAGCACAGGAAAAAAAGCCATCCCACCCCTACAAACAATTTGTGGAAATTTGTGGGCTTACAGACCCCACTGGGGGCCAAGAGAGTGTCCTTATCAGTGTCCACCACCAGGGGAAGACAGCAGCATTTGGGAAGTCATAGATTGTTCTCCAGATGGAACATTGGACTTGGCTTTCTGGGCCATAGCTTGAGATCTTGGTCCCAGGCTTCCAACAGTGATTGACGCATGCAGCTCGGGAAATCAGGGAGACTATGGTCACCCAGGAACAGCCAGCTCTGACTCCACACTGACTCTGACAGTGACAGGATCAGAGTTGGGCAGGGGCCTGAGTTGAGTGTCAGCCTAGGTCTGGAAAAGGACCCAGCCCAGTCAGCAGCAGGAGCATCTGTGGCCCTGCCCCTCTGTCAGGCTTTAGGTAGATGATGCTTCTCTGCCCATAAGCATTCCTGGAGGTGGGCTTGGCCGTCTCCCAGACCCTCCTCCGTTCACTATTACAGCCTTCCAGCCTCCTTGCTCACGTGGTCCACTCTCATCCAGGACCCTGGGTCCCTGAAGATTCATCCCTTATTCCCTGTTCGCCTCACCAATCCGTGCTTTTTCAAGGGTGGCAGACACCCCAGCTCACCCTGGCTTTGGCAGAGGAGCAGGGAGGGGGTGTTGTCACTCGCCTCTGTGTAACGTGCAGATGCATCTAGCATTAGGCATGATGGCCCCAGGTGTCTGTCAGTCATGGGTGCCATCCCTGCCCTCCCCCATTTCCCTGATCTTGCCTTTATTCTTAGTCTGCCTCTCTCCATGGGGAGGGAGACTCCCCATCTCCTGTCTCTATTATTATTTTTTTAAATATTTATTTATTTACTTTAGTTGTACACAATGCAATGCATTTTATGTTTACGTGGTGCTGAGGATCGAACCCGGGCCGCACACGTGCGAGGCGAGCGCTCTGCCACTGAGCCACAACCCCAGCCCCTCTATTATTTTTTTTTAATTTGTTTATTTGCTTTTAGCCCCTCTCCTGTCTCTATTATTGTTTTTAAAAATTTATTTATTTGCTTTTAGTTGTACACAATGCATTTATTTTTACGTGGTGCTGAGGATCGAACCGGGCCGCCCACGTGCTAGGTGAGCGCTCTACCGCTGAGCCACAACCCCAGCCCCCTCTATTATTTTTTTTTTTTTTTTTTTTTTTTTTTTTTTTTTTTGGGTACCGGGGATTGCCAGCGGCACTAGACCACTACATCCCCAGCCCTATTTTTATTAGAGACAGGGTCTCACTGAGTTGCTATGCCTCGCCATTGCTGAGGCTGGCTTTGAAAGAAAGTGCTGGGATTACAGGCGTGCGCCACCGCGCCCGGCTCCCCTCTATTATTTTTACAGCTCATTCATGACAAAGAAAATGAGATTCCTTCCCCCTAGCATACGTCTATCAAACTCACCCAGAGATTCTGATTGGTCCTGCCTGAGTCACATGCCCAACGCTGAACCAATCACAGCAGTCAGAAGATGGCAGTACCCTAACTGGCCGTGTCCAGGTCATGTGCCCATCATTGATCTGAGTTCCACCCAAGTCACGCGATCCCCAAAGCATAGTGACTGAACAAGTAAGCAGAGGTCCTCATCTGGAGCAAATTGTACTTGAACTTTGAGTAACACACTCAATCAGGAGATCTCACAAGTCCTTGATTTCACTGTTTGGATGTGAGGTGTCCCCTAACAGCTCCATGTTGATGGGGGAAGGTTCTGAGGTAAAGTGATTGGATTGTGAGAGCTGTGACCTAATCAGCCCATCCTAGCTTGAATGGACCTATGGCTGGAGGAGGTGGGTCACTGGGGCTATGCCCTGGAAGGATCCGTCTTCCCTGCGGCCACTTCCCCTTCCTCTCTCTCTCTCTCTCTGCTTCCTGACCCCACCATGAGTTGAGCAGCTTCCCTCCATCGGGCCCTTCCACCATGATGTGCTGCCTCACCTTGGGCCCAGAGCAATGGAGTCAACCATCTGTGGACTGAACCTCTGAACCTGTAAGCCAAAATAAACTTTTCCTCCTCTAAGTTGTTCTTCCCAGTTATTTTGGTCACCGACACAAAACATTAACACACTTAAGTTCCTCAACTCCAGTGATTTTCATCTTCGTTCCTGCATAGCCACCCACTCCCATGGCTATTCCTGGGATATGAAATACCTCCTATCCTTCCTCCATTTCCACTCCTGTTCTCCTGCCACCCTCCTTCTTGACCCATTCTGGCTCTCCAGAGCCCCTCAGCTTTCCCTCAACTCCCAACTTATCAGCTTTCTTCCTTATCTTCTTTCCCCCCTAAGACCCAGTGTTCAAACATTCCAGCTACCCACCTCTTAACACCTCACCTTTCCACCCCACCACCTCGGATCAGTCCAAATGAGAGTTTTTTTTCTCTTCCTGATAGTGGGCTCACCAATCACTTTGGGGACAATCATGTAATGGTGCCAACTGAACAGTAAGTACGGTGACTTTGCCTAGTGCTTTTCAAGCTTTGATGTGCATGGGAATCACCTATGGTTCAAATTTGAAATGCAGATTCTGATTTGTTAGATCAGGAAGGAGATGTGCAGTTCTAACCAGCCCCCAGGTAAGGCTGAAGCTGCCTGTCCTCCCAGCACGCTGGGAACCCTTAGGCTCGGCCATTCCTTTACCCAGGTGTTCTTCAGAAGAGCCTCAATGTCAGACCCACCTGGGGCACTTGTTAAACATAAAGATTATCGGAACTCTTCCATGGAATTTCAGATTCAGTAGGTCTAGATTGGATGCCAAGAGGATATGTAATTTTAACAAGTTCCAAGTGGCTCTTATCTCTCGGGATGATTGAGAAACACTCTTCCCTCCATCTGTTTGGTTTGCATGACTCACTTTGGCTTCCTGTCCTTCTCTGTGGTCCACAAACTCCACCTTTTCCTCCTCCCCTAACTCTCAGCAAGTGAGCTGGTCCCTACCTTGCAGAGAAAACTCAAGTGGGCCAGCAGGAACAAACTCTTCTACCTGCAAGCGCCACTTATGTCTCTTCTTTGTTTTTGTTTTTATGGTACCGGGGATTGAACTCAGGGGCACTCGTTCACTGGGCCACATCCCCAGCCCTTTTTTTGTATTTTATTAGAGACAGGGTCTCACCGAGTTGCTAAGTGCCTCGCCATTGCTGAGGCTGGCTTTGAACTCGCGATCCTCCTGCCTCAACCTCCCAAGTGCTGGGATTACAGGCATGTGCCACCATGCCTGGCCAAAGTATATGTTCTTAATTAGACAATGCCTATATTCATCATTCTTTTAAAAATTAAAAAGCATGGTTATAGAAAGAGAGAAAAAAAATCAGTCACCAAAACCCATCATCTACATGAAATTACAGCTGGAATTTTATTGTTTCTCTTACAATGCTATATCCATGTTTTTAATATATATAAATATACATATAACATAAAACATTCATAATATGTATCATACTAATTCTGCTGTTCAATCTACTTTTCCCACTAAATACTATAATGTCTTCCATGTTAGCAGTTATAGCTCCAGATCATATTTTTGTAATTTAAATTTTTATTTTAACTGTTTTTTAGTACTATGGATTGACCCCAGAGGGCTTAACCACTGAGCCACATTCCCAGCCCCTTTTATTTTTTATTTTGAGACAGTTGCTTAGGACTTTGCTTAGTTGCTAAAACTAGCCTCAAACTCTCAATCCTCTTGCCTCAGCCTCTCTGGTCCCTGGGATTACAAGCGTGAGCATTTTAACTTTTTGACAGGTGATAATTTTACAAGGTGCAATATTCAAAAGTTAGGAAGTAGTATGTAGCCAAAATTTCCCTCTCATCTCTATTTCCTAGTTGCCCAATTCTTTTATTTCATACAGTATTTTGAAGATCTGAAAAATGTTAGAAGCCAAAAAGCAAATTCTGGGATGAATAAATCATTTTCCTCAGCCAAACCTCAATTACTCAATACTTAGGTTGTGCCTAATAATATATATATGTTTTTTTAAAATAAATGGCCCTAATTTAACATCCCTATGCCACGTCCTTTGCCCAGCTATCTAATTATTTCCTTAGAATAAATTCCTGTTGGTCAGGTCAAAGCATTTATGCTTCGTGGGGGGTGGGAAGGAGCTTTTCAAGTTGCTTTCTGCAAAGATTATGCATCACTTCCTACATGTGGGTGCACCCGGGTTATCAGGCTGTACTAAGCAGATGAACCACGGTATTATCATTTTAATCTGCATTCTGTTTGGAACCAGAAAGTTTGGTTCCAGTGTATTCCATGTCTGTTATGAAACACATTTCTTGGAAGATGACCTAATGGTTGCCCCTACTTCACTCCCTGCTGACTCTCAACTCCTTAACATCTGGGATTCTTCTGTCTCTCCCCTGCCAAGACACCCCCAGCAAAACCTGCGAACCAGGCAGACTGGCCCTTCTGTCCTCATCCTGTTTAACTTTCCTGTCAATGAACATTATAGCCCAAACCATGCCTCTGTCACTGGACACTACAGACCAGCGCATCCTTTAAAAAAAAAATACTGTTGCTAGACTGAGACTGTTTTTGTTAAATCTATCTTTGTTTATAGAATTTACAATTTAACATGTCCAGTTGAAGTTTTGGCAAACACCTACTGTCACACAATTACCACCAGTATCACATTATAGACTGCTTCCACCACCCCAGAGTCCTTTGTGTCTCTCTGCTGACAGTCCCTCCCGGCCTCTGTCCCCTGGCAACCACTAACCTCCTTTTATGTCTGTAATTTTGCTTTTTCTAAATTTTTTTTAATAAATGGAATCATATGGTATTTATTTTATTTTCTAATTTCTGTGTCCTTTCATTTAGCTAATGTTTTGAAGATTCACCAAGATGGGGATATCTGTAATTTGTTCCTTTTTGTTCCATTGTGTGGATTTACCAGTTTGCGATCCATTCCCAAGTTACTAAACTTTGAGGTTGTTTCCAGTTTGGGGCTGTTTTGAAAAAACTTTTAAAAACATTCATATATTATACACACACACACACACACACACACACACACACACATATATATATATACCAGGGATTGAACCCATGAGTGCTTAACTACTGAGCCACATCCCCAACCTTTTAAAATATTTTATTTTGAGACAGGGTCTCACTGAGTTGCTTAGAGCCTCACTAAGTTGCTGAGGCTGGCTTTGAACTAGCGATCCTCCTGCCTCAGCCTCCTAAGCCGGTGGGATTACAGACATATGCCAACATGCCCAGCAAGTATAGGTCTTTTTGTAAACATATGTTTTTATTTCTCTTGGGTAAATTCCCAAGACTGGGCCTGCAGGTCACCACGTAGATAGATGTTTAACTTTTGAAGAAACTGCTATCTTGTTTTCCAAAACAGCATAGCACGTTCCATGCCCATCGGGGTGTGTGAGACTTTAAGCTGTTCAGTATTGTCACTGGCATTAGGTATTGCCAGTCTTTACCGTTTTAGCTATACCGACAGGACAGGTATCTCATTGGAGTTTCAGTGTGCATAGCCTTAATGTTGATGATGTTCAGCATCTTTTCCACGTTCTAATTTGCGACTTTTAGTTTAAAATATTTCATTTTAAAAATTAGGGTTGAGCCAGGTATGGTGACACATTCCTCTGATCCCAGCAAACTTGGAAGGCTGAGGCCTGGAGGATCAAAAGTTTGAGGCCAGGCTGGCCATTTAGCAAGATCCTATCTCAAAATAAGAAATAAAAGGGGCTGGAGAAGTGGCTCACTGGTAGAGTGCCCCTGGGGCCCCTAGGTTTAATCCCCAGTTTAAAAAAAAAAAAATATATATATATATATATGTGTGTATATATATATATATACATATGGTAACACAGTCTCATGGTTTTAAAACATTCAAAAGGTACAAAAGGGAAAAGTATATTTCCTTTCTATCCTTGATAATACTTTGAGGGTGACAGCTGGGAAAACCAAGGCACCAATAACGATCTCTGATCTAAGCCAAGGCAGTCTGGCTCCAAAGCCACACCCCTGCTCACTTACATAAATGCTAGTCTACCATGTTCTATCCCAGAACTGACCCACTTCACTTCAAATGTCTTAGGTATTGTTCCACATCAATATTTATCTCCCTTATGTGTTTTGACAACCCCATATTCCACTGAAATGATGTTCCATAGTTTATTTTACAGGTCCCCCTGTTGATGGACATTTCATTTGTTTCCAACCCTTTGCTGTAAAAAATCCTGCTGGGATGAATATCCTTGTGCAAACTTCTCTGCGTGTGTATAAGCACACCAGTCCAATAGATTCCTAGAAAAGGAATTAATAGACCAAAGGGTGTGTATCTCCTATTTTGGAGTTCCTACTTGCCTACATCCTCTTCACCACAGAATTAAATGATTCTGTCCTTGCCTATTGGGTAAGTTTAAAGAATATATATTGCCCTAAGGAACTAAAATCTTAGGTTCACACAAAAACCTACATACAGGGCTGGGGTTATAGCTCAGTGGTAGAGTGCTTGCCTAGGATGGGTGAGGCCTTGGGTTTGATCCTCAGTACCACACTAAAATAATAAAATAAAATAAACAATAAATAAATAAAGGTTAAGTTCTTTTAAAAAAAACCCTATATACAGGTATTTGTAATAACTTTATTCATTATTGCCAAAACCTGGAAGCAACCAAGATGTCACACAGTGCTGAATGGATAAACAAACATTCAGACAATGGAATATAACTTGGTGCTAAGAAGAAATGAAGTATCAAGCCATGAAAAGGCATGGAGGAAACCTGAATGTACATCGCTAAGTGAAAGAAGCCAGTCTGTAAAAACTACACTTGATTATTCCAACAGTATGATATTCTGGAAAAAGATCAGTGGTGGCCAGGGAATAGCGTAGGGGTGGGAGGGATGACTAGGCAGAGCGAGGATTTTATGCCAGTGAACTGCTGTGTGGCATTCCAGTGGTGGATACATGGCATCGCACGTTTGTCCAAACCCACAGAACGTATGACTCCCAGAGAGAACCCTAGTGACAATAACCCTGGGCTTTGGGTGATGAGGATGAGTCGACATGGGTTCATCAATTTAATGAATCGAACAAAAAAATCGTACTCTGGTGGGGGGTGTCATTAAGGAGAAGTCTGTGCATTTGTGGGGGCAGAGGGCATGTGAGAAATTTCTGTACCTCCTGATCAATCTTGCAATAGCCTAAAACTACTCTTTATTTTCTTTTTTTTTAAATTCAAAGTTGTTGTATTTATAACAGTAGCATATATTACAATTCACAATACACATATAGAGCATCTTTTTACATAACACTGTATACAAAGTATATTCGTACTATTCAAGTCTTCAATCATGCATTTAGGATAATGATATCCATCTTATTCTACCACCTTCTTTTTTTTTCCCCTCCATACCCCCTTGCTCCCTTCTTTCCCCTCCCTCCCCTTTGACCTTTCTAGTGTTCCTCTAATCCTCCTATGTACCCCGACCCAACACCACTGTGAATCATCCTCCTTATATCAGAGAAAACATTCAGCATTTGGATTTCTAAAACTACTTTTTAAAATATATAGTCTTTTTTTTTTTTTTTTTAATGGTGCCTCTCATGGGGTTGGGACAGAGTTGAGTGGTATAGTGTTTGTCTAGCATGTCCAAGGTCCTGAGTTTAATCCCCAGCACTGTAAGAAAAGGAGAGGGGTGAAGAGCCTTAAAAATGTTGGTTTTTATAGTTTTACTGTGCATTTCTTCCCTTATGAATGAGGCTAAGTGTCTGGGGTGTTAATTCAGAAACTGGTCAAGTAGCAATGGAGGGTGAAGAAAAGACAAACAGACACACATAGAGAAAAAGCTGGGGCCAGGTGGTTCTCCATTCCCTGATGAGAGATGAATGACCCAGACCTAGCTCCGCATGTTTATGATATAGGTTTTGTCATCAAAAGATTATTTATAGGAAAGTTTTAGCAAAGCAGGCAATCTGAAGGATGCAGGTCTGGTGAGACATAAGGGTCATCTTTTTATGCTCAGAATTCTCTGTCCCTTGGAGTTGGTGCCTGAACTCAAGGTCCCAACTGAAAGCTCTGAGCCTTTGCACAGAGTTTCCTTGGGCCGGTGTCACCATAGCAACTGGGCAGTCCTGACCTGCACTTTTACACAGGCAGCTCCCAGCACAAAGGCAGCCATGAGGGAGTCAGAAAGACCATGATTCAAATCAACACTCTCCACAGCTAAGTATGTTTTTGTGTGTTTAAAATTCAATTGCATTTCTCTTCCAATAAATTTAAATTGTCCTTAAGATGTCCAGTATAGCACATGGCTCCTGGTTTTATTTCTTTCATTTTTTAAAAATTATTTTTTCAGCAGCCCTTCCTCTATTTTCCCTCTCTAAATGACAATTCTCCATGCTTTTCTCCTTAGGCCTCTTTTCACTCCACTCTGCTTCCAGGCCATCTCTTCTTTGCCCATAGCTGCCTTTACCCCCTCCTGATCCACAATTCTAATTCTACATCTTTACATACTTCTTGGGGAGCCCCAGATCCACATTTTTCAATTGCCTTCTAGACATTTCTATCTCAACACCCTTCAAACACTTTAAAGTCTCTGTGTTCAAAACTGGACTTGGGGGGCTGGGGATATAGCTCAGTTGGTAGAGTGCTTGCCTTGCATGCACGAGGCCCTGGGTTCAATCCCCAACACCACACACACACACACACACACACACAAAACAAAAAAAAAAAAAAAACTGGACTTAATATCTGCCCCTCTCCCATCCTCCCTAAAACTCCCCTGAAGAAACTCCATTAACCCAATTAGTCAGGAAAATCATCTGGAAGGCATTATGCCCTCACCCCCAACCAATCAGTCTGCTATAATTTGGATGTTGAATGTCCCCAAAAGGTCCATGTCTCAAAGGCTTGGTTCCCAGGAGGGAACTATTACAATGTGGTAGAACTTTTGGAAAGTAAGACCTAGTTGGGGGGCGGGGGTTTAGGTCATTGGTGCCACCTCCTTGAAGCGGAATATAGGACCCTATGCCCTTTCTATTCCTTCGTCCCTCCCAGCGATGAGGTCTAGGAAGTCTGACCAGTTTAGGAGGGCATTGGCCCTAGAAAGGGCCTTCCATGCGCTCCTTACTGGCACATGTCGGAGCCCATAAGAGATAACTAAAGAGATACCTCCAAGACAGGACGGAAGTTTTGCTGTCCTCATCAACTCCACTGTGAATAATACCAACAAGACTAGAGAATAACAGTTGTCAACATTTATTAACGTTCTACTGTATGCCAGGCACCAGGCTAATGGGCTGCACCCATGATCTCATCTAACCCTCACCTTA
Organism: Tamias sibiricus; assembly: GCA_025594165.1. Classification (NCBI taxonomy): domain Eukaryota; kingdom Metazoa; phylum Chordata; class Mammalia; order Rodentia; family Sciuridae; genus Tamias; species Tamias sibiricus. Next base: position 18,361,987 of record CM046674.1, read on the forward strand.
GCCCTGTGAGGTCAGACTAGTCTTGTTCTCCAGATAAAAAGGAAACTGAGGCTTTGGGAAGTGACTTCCTTGAGTCTCCCAGGCTGACTTCAAAGTACACAGGATTAAACACTTCTCTGCACTCCAGCGTAGTAGCTCATCCATGCCAATTCTAGCCCATGGAGAAACCAGACACACACACACACACACACACACACACACACACACACACACACACTATTTTCCTTTGTCTGTCTGAGATTTCTTAGCATGACATGAGAGGATCTGCCCGTTGTCCAGCCCTGGTTCACTCCCTGTCCCTGACAGGCGGTTCCCACTGCCTGCCAACCTCAGGGCACCAGCCCAGGCTAAAAGAGCTCCGTTTCCCCGTGCTGCCACTCATGCTTCTCCCTGGGCCCACGGCAATGTCCCACCTTCTGTCCCAGCTTCCGTTCCTCCTCATCTCTCACTGTCTCAGGCCTGGTTCCCCAAAGCTGTGGCAGACGCTGCACAGAGGCGAGAACTGTCCCTCCCTCACTGTGCCCCGCGTGGACTTGGCGCTCCATGAACACTTTCTGAATGGATGAATGGGCACTGCCCATGCTCTGCAGGCGACAGGGGAAGACAGCTCAGAGGCCAGAGCTGGGATGCCAGGAGACACGTTCCCTGGCAGGTAGAATGCAAGAATTTCTGAGAGCTCCTCGGAGTGCTTCTAGTTTGGGGATCTTCCTGGAACTCTCCCTGGAGGAAATAAGGGTTGAGCTGAAGCCTAAGGCATGACTTGATCAGCCAAGCGAAGGAGGATGAGGCAAAGGAGAGCAAGGTTCATTAAAAGAGGAAAACTCACTCCGCCCCACAGATGGAAAGCAGGGCAGGTGCCACTTCCAGCAGACCAGAAACACAAATGCAGATTTCTGCAACATACACTGAGCTTAAATCGGACGAGGGCAGGGACTACCAAACTACGGTTCGTTCTAGGCAAGACGAAGGTCCAGGCAAAGAAGTGGAGGGGACCAAAGTAGCCCTATGATCTCCACAAGCTCCCAAGGGACTGAGGAGGCCAGGGGTGTGGTTTATGGGGAAGCAAAGCTTCAGCCTGACAGAGTACCCACAAATGTCTTAAAGCCAGAAGCTGTGAGAGGTCACGCAGGGTCACATCCAAGCAACAAGGGCCAGCTGGGCTGGTCAAAAGTGATTTGGGGCTGGGAACGGTGGCACACACCTGTAATCCCAGCAGCTCAGGAGACTGAGGCAGGAGGGTTGCGAGTTCAAAGCCAGCCTCAGCAACTTAACAAGGCCCTTAGCAACTCAGTGAGACCCTGTCTCTAAACAAAATATATAAAAGGGTGGGGGAGGTGGCTCAGTGGTAAGGTACCCCTGGGTTCAATTTTATTTTTATTTTTTTAATTTCCCCTATTTAAATCTGACTCCCACAACACACATGAAAGTAACAGAGGACATTTGGTACAAAGAAGAAATACCCCACCTCATTGAAGCTGCCACCCTATCTCCATAGGTTGCTGAGTCTTTTAATAGTACAAAGTAAAGGTACAGTAAACATAAACTTTTCCCTCCTTTCTTTGTCTGAGTCAAAAATATTTAAACAGACTCTTTAATCCATCTTAACACCCAACGTTGAGCAAACACCGGCCTCCTCCTGTAAAAATGGGCAAATAGAGAATAATGGCTGGATCTATGCAAAGATCGAGCAGGTCAAAGGATACTGATAGGAGGAACGAGAGCAAAAGTCTCTGGATAAGTCACCCTTAAGGCCCAGGGGACAAAATGCAAGGGAAATTTCTAATGGTAGTTACAAGATCTGACGCTACTGCATCTCTAAAGCAATTTGGAATAGAAAATAATCCCAGAGCATAAACATGTTATCTATTGAGTCTAACAGGGCAGCAGATACGGTTAGAAGAAGATTGTTCCATAAAATCAAGTCAGTGAATCAAAAGAAAAGATTGAGAAGTTCTTATAAAGCCCAGAGAGAAAGTATGAGGGAGAAAAATAAAAGATAAGCAAACTGGAGAAGAGATTTGAGGAATGAATGTGCGTATACTTGGTTCCCTTAACTGGCTCACAAGATGACAGGCTGAGAAGCCCAGGATCTGCTGTAAGCTGGAGGAAAGCTGGGGTATAGTTTTTGCCCAAGTCTCAGGAGAATTAATAGTTTAAGTTCCAGCCCAAATTGGAAGGCTTAAGGACCAGGGACACCAACCCTCCAGTTTCAGTCTAAGGACAAGAGAAGACTATTAGCTCAGCTCAAATAGACAAGAAAAATCAACTTCTCCATTGAGGACCTAAGCAGAAAAAAAAATGTGGAGGAAGGGAGAATTTGATTTCTCTGCTCTTTTAGAAAACCAATTATATGACATATCCAGAAATAACGTTAAGCCATATATCTGGGCATCCTGTAGTCCAATCAAGATGACGTGTAAAATTAACCCTCACATACACGCCATCATTTTCACAATATCCTATGGGTTACACAGATTGGCCCTATTCATTATGGGAGATCAAAGCCGAACTACTCAAGTGGCATAAATACCAGGAGGCAAGAGTCATTGGGGACCATCTTGGAGGCCACATGTCACAGACCCAAACTTAGTCTTAATTCTAACCCCAGTGCTAAATATACACCCCACACACACACCTAAATGTGAGAAAAGAAGTGTGTGGGGTGGGGTGGGGGGAGAGATAAAGGGGGGGTGAGGAGCACTGAGACATGGTGCTGGGAAAGAAGGTGGATGCCAGCTGGGCGCGGTGGCGCACGCCTGTAATCCCAGCACTGAGGCAGGAGGATCGCGAGTTCAAAGCCAGCCTTAGCAACTCAGTGAGACCCTGACTCTAATAAAATACAAAAAAGGGCTGGGGATGTGGCCCAGTGGTCGAGTGCCCCTGAGTTCAATCCCCAGTACCAAAAAAAGAAAAGAAAGCGGATGCCAAATAGAGGGCAACTTTGAAGGTCACACTGAGGCATTTGGACCTGATTCTCCAGACACTGGTTTCATTGAGGGTTTTGAACATGAGAGCAATATGGTCATATTAGTTTTCAAACCATAGTCTATGTGCATGGGGCAGATAGCATATGGAAAAGAGTGGCATCAGGAGATTAGTTCTGAGACTACTGCGATGATCCAAGCTAGAGTGTACAAGGGCCTGAACCAAATTGGTGACAGCAGAAATGGAGAGGCAGTGACATTCAAGAGACATTTCCAAGTGACGGTGAGCTTTTGTTATCAAAGTCCAAAATGAGTGTCAATGTTATCACAAAGTTCTATAATACCTGACACCTCACCTTGACCTTAACACGGATCTAAACCCTGACACCAACACCAATGTTTCCATGCAGAGTACTATGACGGCAGGGCACAGAAACCCAATTTAAGCCATCATAGTTTAAAAAAGGGAATTTATTATTTTATATAACTGAAAAGACCAGAGAAAGATGACTTGGGTTCAGGCATGTCTTGATCCAGGGACTTGAATGATTTCTTTTTTTTTTTTTTTTTTTTTTTTTTGTGGTACCAGGGATTGCACTCAGGGGCACTTGACCACTGGGCCACATCCCCAGCCCGTTTTTTGTATTTTATTAGAGACAGGGACTCCCTGAGTTGCTAAGTGCCTCGCCATTGCTGAGGCTGGCTTTGAACTCGCGATCCTCCTGCCTCAGCCTCCCAAAGTGCTGGGATTACAGGAGTGTGCCACCGTGCTCGGCTTTGAATGATTTCATTAGGGCAAATTTATTCTTTCAATCCTTTGGAAAGATTTTCTTTCTTTCTTTCTTTTTTTTTTTTTTTTTTTTTTTTTGGTACCGGTGATTGAACTCAGGGGCACTCAACCTGTGGACCACATCCCCAACCCTTTTTTGTATTTTATTAGAGACAGGGTCTCCCTGAGTTGCTAAGTGCCTCGCCATTGCTGAGGCTGGCTTTGAACTCGCGATCCTCCTGCCTCAGCCTCCCAAGTGCTGGGATTACAGGCGTGTGCCACCATGCCCGGCTCTCTTTCTTTCTTTTTATTGGCACAAATCATATAATATTTTAATTTTAAAAATATATTTTTATCTCATTTCATTTCTGCATGGATATTTTCTTAACTTTCTTTTTTTTTTTTTTTACACATATAGAGCATGATTTTTCATATCTCTGGTTGTATACAAAGTAGAGTCACATCATTTGTGTCTTCATACATGTACTTAGGGTAATGATGTCCATCACATTCCACCATCTTTCCTACCCCTATGCCCCCCTCCTGTCCCCTCTCTGGAAAGGCTTTCTTAACTCTGATGGGCAAAATAGCCTTCAACAGTCCAAGCCTCATTATCTTAGAAGCTCAGAAACCTCCAAAACCATAATTTCTAGCAGCCAAGTGTTGAATCCATCTCTGAAGCAATACCCATACCCTGGGTGGGAGGAAGCTCTGACTGTCCAGGCCTGTGTCTGTGTTTGTGTGTGTGTGTGTGTGTGTGTGTGTGTGTGTGTGTGTGTTTATGTCACTTTTAACTACATAAAACCATATGTATGCAAGTTTTAAAAGATGGAGCCTCATTCCTCTTCCCTTAAATGTGGACTAAATGAGCAACTCATTGAATCAAATGTGACAGAAGTGACAGCGTAAGACTCCCAAGGCCAGGTCATAAGACCCTGCCACTTCCTCTTTGCCCTCACATGGATGGCTGGTGGGGGGCGGGGTAGTCGGCTGCCACGTTGTGAGGACACTCAAGCAGCCCTAAGGAGGAGGTCCGTGCGGGGCTCCCACAAATAGTCAGCACCACCTTGACAGTCAGATGAGCAAGACTTCTGACAAACAGACCCTCCAACCCCAACCAAGTCATCAATGCCTGCAGCTCTTGCTGACATCGCCGTTGCAACTTCTCAAGAAACCGTGAACCAGCGCTTCCCAGCAAAACCACTCCTGATTTCATGAGTCACAGAAACTATGACAGTAATCAGTATCTGCTGTTACTGAAAGCCACTCATTTTTGTAAATTTGTTCTTTTTAGTTATACATGACAGCAGGGTGTATTTTAACATATAATACATACCTAGAGTCTAACCTCCATTCTTGAAGTTGCACGGGATGTGGAATTACGCTGGTCATGTGTTCATAGATGAACATGGGAAAGTATTGTCTGATCCATCCTACTGTCTTTCTTATTCCCTCCCTGGCCCCTTCCCTTCATTCTCCTTTGTCTAATCCAATGAACTTCTATTCTCCCCTCACCCCTTATTGTGTGTTTGCATTCATATATCAAGAAAACATTTGGCCTTTGGTTGTTGGGGATTGGCTTATTTCACTTAGCATGAAAGTCTCCAGCTCTATCCATTTACCGGCAAATGCCATAATTTTATTTTTTTATGGCTAAGTAATATTCCTTTGGGTATATATACCACATTTTCTTTATCCGTTCATCCACTGAAGGGCATCTAGGCTGATTCCACAGTTTAGCTATTGTGAATTGAGCTGCTATAAACAGGGACGTGGCTGTGTCACTGGAGTATGCTGATTTTAAGTCCTTTGGGTACAAACTGAGGAGTGGAATAGCTGGGTCAAATAGTGTTTCCATTCCAAGTTTTCTGAGGAATCTCCATTCTGATGGGAGACACTAAGTTTTTGGATACTTTGTTGTAGGACAATAGATTATGAATGCACCTCATTCCACATCCTGCTTCTTCCCTCAATACTGTGGCTCTTAGCTCCATCACACGTATCTGTGTAGAAGAGGCTGTCAGCTTTGATTGGCACAGATGCATTTCATCCATCCATCTCTTCATTGCTAGACCTCTAGGTTGCCTCCAGTTCTGTTTTGATTTTATTTGCCCTTATAAACCAAGCTGCAATGAACAATTTGTACATTCCTCCTTGTGCACATATGTAAGAGCTTTCGTTTTTTTCAATTCAATTTTATTTGCTTATTTATTTTCTAGCACTGGGGATCAACCCCAGCTGTGTTTTACCACCGAGCTACATCCACAGCCTTTTTTAATTTTTTATTTGGAGACAGGGCCTCACTAAGTTGCCCAGGCTGGCCTTAATCTTGAGATCCGGCTGCCTCAGCCTCCCGAGTTGCTGGGATCACAGGCCTGTACCACCCTGCCCAGCTGTAAGAGCATTTTTAGACAACATGCTAAATTTTTTCTGGATAGTGCTAATTTGTTTCCCAAAGTAAATATCCCAAGATATCCCACTAGCCATCTCTGACAGGATTTTCCCCACATTCCTGATGGTAGATAGTCAGATCTGCAAATCTTTCACCACTCTGTAGAGTGGAAGATATCTAGGTTGCATTTCTCTGATAACCAGCGTGTCACCCCCACATTATCTGGGCCTCCAGAGCCCTCAGCAATCCTGGATGTAAAGCTTATCAGATCATCCCAGGGTCTCTCAACTCCCAAGGGATCTCCTATGATCTTCCATGGCTAAATTTGGTCCTTTATCACTGGCCAGATCGAATAACTCAAAATGCCTGGGTCAGCCAGGCATTTCCAGGAAGGATGCAGGACTGTGGTCTGGACTCGCCAGTTCCAGGACTGGGGCTGGCTCCAGCACCGTCTTACCCTCAGGAAGTGTGACAGCCAGCCAGACGGGAGCTTCGCCAGAGAACAGAATCTTCCATAATAAGAGCCCAAGAATGCTGCCCTCTGGAAGATGGCCTAATGGGACAAAGGCGAACCAGGAGGAGGAAAGGCTTGCAGCCCCAGTCTCAGGCACTGGGCAGGCCCACAAGGCCTTGCTGATGTCCTGAGGACCTGGCCAGTGAGGACATAGGCATAGGGCCTGGCTTTGGGTTCCCTTGGAGCTGGGTGCCCTCACAGTCACCTAGGTCCAGCCCTGGCCTCAAGCAAGTCCCGTCTCATGCTATGCCAAGCTGGCCACCCACAAGCCTGGGCTGCTTGCCCCAACTTCAGATTCATTGCCTGGTGTCTGCGCTATGGTGCACGGTTTTGTTTTTGTTTTTGTTTTTGTTTTTGTTTTGTACCAGGGATTGAACTCAGGGGCACCCGACCACTGGGCCACATCCCCAGCCCTTTTTAGTATTTTATTTAGAGATAGGGTCTCACTGAGTTGCTAAGTGCCTCACCATTGCTGAGGCTGGCTTTGAACTCAAAATTCTCCTGCCTCGGCCTCCCAAGCGCTGGGATGACAGGCGTGCGCCACGGCGCCTGGCTTATGGTGCACAGTTTAACCAGCATTCGGCCATTTGCAAAGCACATTCACTCATTTTTGTCATGTCCACGTACCCCTGCACAGTTATTTAGCATTTAAAAATACCTACTGCTTTCAATCGCAACACATGAATTGCTAAAGGAAACTTTTTATCCCTGCCTAGTGTCCTTTGCCAAAACAAAGAGAAGCCAGTTTTAAAATAAGATAAAAATAATGTAGCCGGGCGCTGTGGCGCACGCCTGTCATCCCAGCACTTGGGAGGCTGAGGCAGGAGGATTGTGAGTTCAAAGCCAGCCTCAGCAATGGTGAGGCACTTAGCAACTCAGTGAGACCCTGTCTCTAAATAAAATACAAAAAAGGGCTGGGGACATGGCCCAGTGGTTGAGTGCCCCTGAGTTCAATCCCTGGTACCAATAATAATAATAATAATAATAATAATAATAATGTTAGTAAGCTCTAGGAGTCACTATCATCTACTCTCTGTAAACAAACACAACACAAGCTAACCAAAGTAGAGAAGTTTTAAAGAACTTTTTAGCACCAAATTGAGAATTTCTCTGTGATTTGATATTGGTGGATGTTCAAAAGCCACTTGTGAAAGAGATCAGTAGCTTTTCACAAAAAGTCACTCTCGCCTTCTATGGTAATACAGGGGTGGCTATCTCATGGGTAGGACCTCATTTTCTAGTCTACCCACGACCACTCTGTGGTTTAGTGTGGGCAGAGTTATTCTGAATATAATGTGAATGGTTGCCACTTATAAGCTAGGGCTTAGAGACAGCAGCTGCCTCCTCCGAGCTCCTTCCTCTTTTAGGTCACAGAGCTAGTGACATGTTGGAAGCCACATGTTGAAGGAGAGTCACCCGCGGCCCTGAAGAACAGCTTGGAAGAGAGCTGCCCACGTCCCTGAACTGCCTGTGTATTCCTAAATAAACAGGAAACACATTTTAATCTCATCTTTGCCATTACATGTCTCGGTCTGTTTGTTATAGATGCTTAGCTTGCTGTAATATTTGCCAAAACAATCTACAATATTTGCCCTCGCTGATATTCATTCCACACTTTGAGATGCCCTGTACGGCAACATTTAGGAGTATGGGTGGGGGGGTGCAGCAGATATGTGTGTGAGTCCTAGCCCTGCTGCTTGCTGGTGTGTAAACTGGGACAGTTCATTAACCTCACTGGGCTCACACTAAATTGGGCCTAACCGTCATACTCAACACATAACGTTTTTGTAAAAATAACATGAAAGCCAGGTGCGGCGGTGCGCGCCTGTAATCCCAGCATCTCGAGAGGCTGAGGCAGGAGGATCACAAGTTGGAGGCCAGCCTTTGCAAATTAGCAAGGCCCTAAGCAACTTAGAGAGACCCTGTCTCACAACAACAACAACAACAACAACAAAATGGCTGGGGATGTGGCTCAGTGGCTAAGCGCCCCTGGGTTCAATCCCTGGTGCCAAAACATTAAATAAAATAAAACAAGAACATGGACCAGGGCTGGGGTTGTGACCCAGTGGTAGAGCACTCGCCTAGCACGTGTATGGCCCTGGGTTCGATCCTCAGCACCACATAAAAACAAATAAATAAAATAAAGGTATTGTGTCCAACTACAACTAAAAAATGAATATTTTTTTAAATAACATGTACCGTATTTAATTCATTTCTGAGACATAGAGTTTGCCTTGTTCTGTTTGTTTTACATTTTAATGATTATGAAATCTAGGTGCGCCTTTCACAGATAAATACGTTTCCTATGATAGCTTGGGCTCTTCCTTTTCTTCTTCGTTTCCTGGAAAGCGCTCAGTATATAAGTGGTGTGGCTGGCATCTTACAACTGAGGGAAAATACTGGGAGGGAAAGGTCCCACCACCAGGTGCCCCGCGCAAAGACCAGTTCCCGTTTTTATGATCAGGCTTCAGCAAGCAAAGGTTCCAGCCTGACGCAGTCAACCAGGGCGCCAGTGGCTGCAAACTGGTGGCCCGTGGGCCAGATCTGGCCCCAAAGCATGTTTTGATTGGCTGGATCCATTGGAAAGAATTGCCAAAATCTGCAAACGGAAATCCTTCACAGAGCAACCTGTGTTTCCATCGTCTTCCATAAAAAGGTGGAAGAGGTGACTTCGTGGGCCTCCCCCACCACCTCCTACTGTGACACCCCGTCCCCCTCACCATGTAGCCCTCCTGGCTCCTCTGGGCATGGGACTGCGGGACCCTGTGATAAATAATCATGATTAAGTAACCGCCACGTGTTTCTGCTCTTCCGGTTGAACTAGGAAGCAGTTTGATGGGTGGGTGTAAGTGGTATTGCTGCATCTCTGCACCAGAAGGGTGTCCCTGAAGAGTGCAGGTGCAGTGGCAGCTCATAGAGAGGCAGGATGACCAGGAACCCTCTTCCTAATCTCACACCTGCTGTGGCAGCCACTTCTTAAAAATCTAGCGTTCTAGCATGCACAGGCCCTGGGTTCAATCCCCAGCTCTGATAAAGAAAAAAAAAAAAATCTGATTTTCCTTATTCATGTGTAACACACAACAGAAAAGTGCTGATTATATATGTGCAGCGTAATGAATTGTCACAGACTGAAGATGACTGTATAACCAACACCCAGATCGAGAACATCACCAGTGAGTGAGGCCTCATGCTACCTGTCAATCACTAATACCCACATCTCTCCCAGAACCATCCCCCACCAAGGGTCACCAGTATCTGGATTATCCCTTTTTTTTTTTTTTTTTAACAGCATGTATTAGTTTCTCCTCCACTCCAGCCTGTATTTTTATTTTATTTATTTATTTATTTTTGGTACTAGGGATTGAACCCAGAGATGCTTAACCACTGAGCCACATCCCCAGTGCTTTTTATATTTTATTGGAGACAGGGTCTCGCTGAGTTGCTTAGGACCTTGATAAGTTGCTGAGGCTGGCTTTGAACTCACAACCCTCCTGCCTCAGCCTCCTGAGCCACTGGGATTACAGGCGTGCGCCACAGCCACAGCGCCAGGCACCAGCCTGTATTTTAAACATATGTAACCACACAGGATACGCTGTACCATTCTTTTGCTCAACATTAGGTTCAAGATTCATAGACACTGTTGCATATTCTTACAGAATGTGCATGGTCATTGACATATAGTATTCCATGTATGAATGAATAGATCACATTTATTTGTCTCTTCTTGTTGAGAGCTGTCCGTGGGCTGTGTGTGGACTGTGTTGTGCATCATAGCCTCGTGAGGAGATAAGTCTGGCATTGGGAACTTCCCACAAGGATAGATCACCTGCTGCACGTGAACTTCCCCATCAAGTTCTGCCAAAGATCCCACACAGCACCTGAGATGGGCGTGACCTGCCAAGATGCCAATCAACCTGCTGACTGAAAGACATCACAAAGCAAGACTCTGCCCTTGAATCCTTTTCCCTGCCTTTGATGTCCCCCCTAAAATAAACCACCGGAGCCATCTTTCCTTTGTCTAGCTCAGTGCCCCTGTGGACTAGATCTATCAGGGGCTCTGCTTTATGTGAGTATATTTCTGACTATTTGTTTTTTGTTTTTCACTAATTCATTTAGACTTTAAGTTTCCAGGTGGCTTACACTCTCCTTGACAGGAAGAAGACCCCCCCCCCCAATTTGGTAGCTTCCAGTTTAGATTACTACATATAGTGCTGCTATGAATACTCCACCCCATGTCTTTCACTGAGTAAACAAACACATGTGTGTTTGTATGCATATTTTTTCCCTTGCTGAACATTTCTGCTGAAGCCGGATTGCTAGGGGCAGAGAGGATGCATGAGACTGCTTTAGTAGATACGACCAGTTTTCCAAAGAGATTGCAACAATTTTCCCTCCCAGCAGAGTGTGAGAGTTCCAGTTGCTCCACATGGTCATCATCCACTAGGTCATTTCCATCTTCCATTTTAGTTATTCTAATGGGTGCATAACGGTGGCTCCTGTGGTTGGAATGGGTATTTCCCCAAGGACTAAGGACAGTGAGTGCATTTTTAGATGTTTAGAGACCATTTGGATATGCTCTTTCGTGAAGTGATTTTGTGTGTGTGTGTGTGTGTGTTTTCTTTGTCTGTTCTTTTTCCCTTCAGTTGTCCCGTCTTTTTTTTTTTTATCAGCTTGTGGATCTTTGTATATTTGGATATAATTCCTTCCTCAGCCTCTTTTTCCCCATGTTACACTTTCTACTTTCTTTATAATGTTATTTGGTGAATCGACAGAAGTTTTTAGTTTTAACACAGTCCAATTTGTCTTGTGTTTTTGTTTTGTTCTGTTGGTGCTGGTATTTTGGGATTCTGGTAGACCCTCACATTTCCTATAAATGTCTATTCCCCATTTTTTTTTCTTTGAAACGTGCCCAGCAAAATAACTTGCCTTCCCAGCTTCCTTGTAGATAGGATGGCCATATGTCAGAGCTCTGGCCAATGAGATATCAACAGAAGCCTACTGGAAGGAGGGGGACTCTGGGAATTTGCTACTTTCCTACTAAAATGAGTAAGTTGTGGCTGTTGCTCCTCTTCTCTCCACCTTGTGCTTCAAAGCCAATAGGATATACGGAGCTGCAGCAGCCATGTTGCAATCATGAGGAAAAGGCCAAGAGCAACACTCTGACATCAGCTCCGACAGCAATGAGCAGCTAAACCAACACCAGCACCTGCTATTTCTGGACTTCTTATTATATAATAGAGATGAATTCCTATTTATAGCTTTCTGTGACTTGTAGCCAAGTTATGACTAACTGATAACAAAGTCCCTCTCCCACCTTTCATTCTTCCCATCACCTCCATGAGGCTAATCTTGCTACCACCCGGCTGTGTGCATGTCCCCTCTCTGAACAGGTGCCTTCGGTGGCTTTTTAAAGGCATCCAACATCTGACCACACTGTCACCTACTCTGTCTTCCTTTCATTTAAATAAACTGTTATTGACACATGACAATGGCACATATAATGGGGCACAATGAAAACATGGAATACGATCTGTACACATATCCACGGTGTGACCATCACCTCTGTTAGTTAGTGTCTCTGTCACCTTAAACATTTATCATTTCTTTGTGTGACGACATTGAAAATCACGATTCACTCTCTCTAGTCCTCATTCCCCTTGTTTTCCTTCACCTGAAATGCTGAAAGCAATGTCATCCATTTCTCAATTAGTCAGGCACAGTGCCACACACCTGTAATCCCAGCAGCTCGGAGGCTGAGGCAGGAGGATTGTGAGTTCAAAGCCAGCCCCAGCAAAAGCGAGGCCCTAAGCAACTCAGTGAGACCCTGTCTCTAAATAAAATACAAAATAGGGCTGGGGATGTGGCTCAGTGGTCAAGTGCCCATGAGTTCAATCCCTCGTACAAAAAAAAAAAAAAAAAAAAAAAAAAAAATCTCAGTTCTATATCCAGTTGGACTACTGTTCATGTGTAAAGAAAAAGATGTTCTCGAATACAGGATTCAGTTAGTCCAGTATTTTTTTGTATTTCATGCTGGGAAAAAATAAATCCACTTGAGGGCATAATGCAGTCACCTGGAAGATGTACTCAGTGAAGAACAGACACCTGGAGAATAGTTAATGTGATGGGACGAGCCATGAATGCTATGCCCCAATAAACACAGAACAAAGTCTAAAGAGAATGCGAGGAAGCGCTTGATAACTATAGCTGCAAAAATGCAGCGATGGCTTCAAATACCGAAAGAATTATCCTCATGCTAATTGCTTCAGTACATTCCATGGCGAACACCACTTGCAGGATATGTCAAGCAAAATGGACAGCATGGCTCATCGACCACAGCTCTCCTAAATCAAGGAGACAGCTGTTGACAGACGAGGATAAAACTGTCAAGGTCATGACCCGTCAATTCCAAAGGACTGAGCAATGTTGAACCCAAAGACACTTAGCCTTCCTACTGATTAAATACATGCAAGTTTAGAATATGCAGATTTTTTTTTTTTTTTTGTTGAAGTTCATTATCGGATTAGCAAAGAATAAAACCTTTGTAATAGCCCGTGTTTGAGAGGATGGTTGGCCGGGGGTGGTTCTATAGATGGACGCAACCTTTATGGAAGACGCCTCACATCTTCTATTAAAATATATAATACACAAAGCAAGGAGCTCTCAGACATCACCAGGCTCTGCCTAACGACACATTTGTAAGGCATTCAGAATACAATGACCATAATCCAGGTAGCAGAAAGAGCAGTCTCCTGAAGCCCTCTGCCTCTCCTGGGAATGCTGGGCAGTTCCACTGGGTGTCACTCACCTGTGCTACCACCTCACCTCGCTCAGGACTTTGCAGCTTCTCTGGATTCCTCTGCCCTGTTTCCCCCACTATTCCAATCACAGACACCAGCTGAAATCTAACCTTAACCCTCCCCTTGAACCCAACTTCATGGCATACTTGAGGGAAAACAAATACAGCACAGAAGCTGAATGATGCTTCTCCAAATAATTGTTCCTGGGGAGAACAAGCCCACACCCCACTCCAGGGACCTTCTTCCTTTCTAACAGTTTTGCAGGGGGGTGAACAGAAACCAAATCCCCATTCCAGAAGACATCCAGCCCTCTCTCTTGCGTGTGGTGCACAGTGTCATGTTTAAATCTTTAAGCTGACAACGCTCTGCCTGTGATCACAAAATGATGTGCACACGTGATAAAATCTACGCAGGGGAAAAAAATCTATCCAGGAATGTTATTAGGTGGATCCAACTAACAAATACAGCCATGCTCCTGACAGCCAGAACATGCAGTTCAACTCAGGAACACCCTTTCCTAGAGAACACCGTGTTCCTGGTTGGGTGTGCCACATGTTAAGGGCACTCATTAAATGTTTGTTGAATGAATAAATTAATGTTGATCCCCCCCCACACACCTTGCACGTCGCCTTGCGAGACAAAGTGCAAACTTCGTTGGATGGATTCCACATCTGCATGTCCTGACCAGAACCTTCATCATTTGACTCCAGTTATGCTTGCTGGAGTCTCTGGGTCATGGGGTTCACAGGTTGTCCTTCCCCCAACCCCAGAACAAGCCTCACTCCCACCTGTGAACTCTGACTACCCTCTGAGGGCCCCCGTGCGCATCCTGATCCCTCCTTCTCTAGGCTTTATCCCTGGTCCGCCATGTTTCATATGGTATACGGGTTCTTTTTCCGTATGGGCAAATCCTGTCTCCTTGGAAAGATACATCCCAATACTCCCTAGGGCTTCCATGAAATTGCCAATCAATAAATATTTATCAATTTCTGACTTTTTCATTGTGATCATTCTCAGGCCAGGTTCCCCAGAGGCAGATCTGGGGATCTGAGATGGAGGATTCTTGTGAAAGTGACTGGAGGAAGTGTCCCCAAGGAAAACTGGTAAAAGTTAGTAACCGGGGTGGGGGAGGGAAAGAGGTCAAGCCAGGGTATGTTATCAGTGGTGTCAATCACAGAGGGTAATTGCTCAACCCTCCACGGAAGCCTTTGGGGGACAAGTGTGGGTCGTACCCTAATATTGTCCCATGAGGGCAAAGGAGCTGGAATTTCATATCCCTACAGTGTCGGTCATTGATTGCGGGTTATCCCTGGGACATGGGAACTTTTAGGTTTTTTTTTGTTTGTTTGTTTGTTTTTTGGTTTCCTGGGGACATACATGAAAAACAGGTCCCAGCAGCCTGAAGGCAGCCCTTCGACAAAGAGAAGAAGATACCGGCTGTTGGGATGGGAAACACGTGGGGCCCGATGGTGAGCAGGCAGAGTACGATGATCAAGAGGATGCCAGAGAGCTGATGGCATCTGGCCAGTCTCTTCAACGAACCCCGACTGCCCACTGTGTGACAGACGCCCCTGGAGCTCCTTCCCTTCGGAGGGTCAGTCTTGATGTCGCATCAGGACTCAGGGGCAAGATGGCTCTGTCCAGGAGGACACAAGAGCAGGGGTGGGGGAAGCTCGGAGAAGAGAAGACGGAGCAGCTCTGCCCAGGCGTCTCCTGAGCGGGACTTAGGGCCTTAAGACACGAAAGGAACAGAGCATACAAAAGCCGAGAAACAGAAGCACACGTTTGTTTGGAAATGGGGAGTAGCTGGCCGTGGCCAGAACATAGGGTGTGGGAGAAAGGTCAGCTGGAGATGGAGGTTGTAAAGGGAGGCTGGGGTGAGGTGGGGAAGAGGCCCGGAGACAGTAACATTTCAAGGTGAGTCTGGCCATTAGATATTTTAGGAGAAAGGTCACATAGAAACCATGCTCTGGATACCAGTTATGGTGTCTGCCCTGCACTCACGGCCTCGCCGGAGCATTCTGTTTCTCTAGACACAGGGAGAGGCCCGTGGCCAAGTTGGACAGAGAAGAGCCAGGACTGGGCTCCCCCAGGTGCTGGAAAAGAGGTTTGCTACGGATGCACAGGGGGTGGAGAGGGATCCTGGGATCCAGCAGATGGGGACACAAAGGGCTTTCTCAACGTGTTTGTAGCAACACAGCTCACAATAGCCAAGTTATGGAACCAGCCTAGGTGTCCGTCAGCAGAGGACTGGCTTAAGAAAATGTGGTATGTACACACGGTGGAGTTTTACTTAGACATCAAGAATGAAATCGTGTCATTTGCAGGAAAATGGATGGAACTAGGGAACATCATGCTAAGTGAAGTAAGCAAGACTCAGAAAAGGCTGGGACCATATATTTTCTCTCATATGGGGAAACTACAGAGGAAAAAGGAGGACTTCATAAAATAGGAGGGAAACCATAGGTTAGAGGGGGGGGAAGCAGGGGGAGGGAGGAGGGGAAGGAAAGGAATGAAACAGACCAAATTGTGCTCTGTGGACAAGGAATCCCACTATAATGTCACCACAATGTACAATAAAAATGTCCTTAAACAGAAGGGCTTTGAGCCTTCAGCAGCCAATCCAGCCAGAGGCATCAATATCAAAATTCTCTACTTGAATATAAATATCAATTAATTCCAAAAATTCCCTTTTCTTGGCTTAAGCCAGTTTGAGTAAGATTTTCACCTTGTTAAGTGAATGAGTCCCACACTAGCACAGAAGGTATGTTTCAAAACCAAACTACAAGCAAACAACCCTCCCAGATACACAACAAAAAGAACTTCATCACAGAGAAGAAACTACATCTTACGTTGATTTTTTTTTTTTTTTTTTTTTTTTTTTTTTTTGGTGCCGGGGATTGAACTCAGGGGCACTCAACCACTGGGCCACATCCCCAGCCCTTTTTGTGTTTTATTAGAGACAGGGTCTCACTGAGTTGCTAAGTGCCTCACCATTGCTGAGGCTGGCTTTGAACTCTTAATCCTCCTGCCTCAACCTCCCAAGTGCTGGGATGACAGGCGTGTGCCACCATGCCCAGCTTACGTTGAACTTGAAAAAGGTCTCAATATCAAAACACAAAATTCTGATAAACTTTGTACAATTTGACCAAGTTAAAAAGAAAAAGAAAAAAAGAATGTCCAGCACAACACCTTCCCATTTCTGAGCTCCATATAAATTGAAATAATATCACAAAGGCCTGATCATTTCTCTGCACTTGCTGGAGTAAAGATTGAAAGAACCTCTAGGCTTTGGAAGAAAAAGGAAACACACTGTTTGATATCCACTCCCCACTAAAGCTTAGAAAGGAAGAGAAAAAAACCAGCAAAACTGTTCCACATCCCCCATACTTTGGTGGAGGGGCAGCCAGGACCTTGGGGGCATGATTCAGCCTGCAAGGTGCGAGCTTCCCCCAGAAATAATGTGACACGGATGGTTTTCTAAGTTAATAAAGGGATCTTGCCATCCAAATGCCATCAAGCCAGCATCTGCTTTGGAGAGTGCTGCCAAAGTGGTATTCAGAGGAACATGCGTAGCCCAAAGTGCTTTTGTTAATAGATAAGCAATTTTGAAATAAGTAGACTATGTACTCCCCTCAAGAGAAAAGGAATATTAAAACAAGATCGGTCAAAAGGAAGCAGAAAGAGAATATGTATAAGACTACAAATAGATATTGGGGAAGGGGAAGAAGCAGAGGGGCAGAATCAGTAAATAAGACAAAGAGCAGTTTATTTGAAAGGACTAGGCAACAAAATTGTGTGTGTGTGTGTGTGTGTGTGTGTGTACATGTATGTGTGTGTATGAAAGAGGAAATTAAAGTCACAAAGTTCTTCTTTTAAAAATTCCACATTTCTCTTATTTCCCATCTAGCTCTCTCTTCTCGCCATTGTAAATATTACAGAAGTGTGATAGTTAATGTCATGGTCATAATCAATCTACTAACGAAATGCTGATAAAGGAGAAATGGATAAGGATGAGAGTAACAACCCAGGTGTAGGCCACTGCAGATCAGGGTGATCCAATAAAAAGGACTAAAGAGCATGGTCTTTTTTTTTTTTTTTTTTTTTTTTTTTTTTTTTTTTTTGTGGTACCGGGGATTGAACTCAGGGGCACTCGACCAACATCCCCAAAAGAGACAGGGTCTCACTAGTTGCTAAGAGCATCGCGATCTTGATTGCTGGGATTACAGGCGTCGCCCCCGCCCGGCTCCTTGATTAAAGTCCCCTCCCTACCTCCTCAGGGCTGTTTCACAAGACAGGAAGGAAGAGTAGCATGGGATTTCCAAATGACTTTGGACTACCATAAAATGCTTAGCGAGACCCTGTCTCAAAAATTTTAAAAGGCTTGGCACGTAGGCACATACCTGTAATCCCAGCAGCTCAGGAGGCTGAATCAGGAGGATCAAGAGTTCAAAGCCAGCCTCAGCAACGGCAAGGCCCTAAGCAATTCAGTGAGACCCTGTCTCTAAATAAGATAAAAAATAGGGCTGGGGATGTGGCTCAGTGGCCGAGTACCCCTGAGTTCAATCCCTGGTATCCTCCTGCCCAAATTAAGATGTGGAAAATGTTATGAGGAGCCGCTTCAGAAAACACTCCAAGTCCAAATTTAAAACAAATTAGAGAGCTTTATTACCTGGCCAGGGGCTGCCACCCCACAGACCCTGAAGCTCTATGGGGGAACAGCAGCCTTTCCTGGCTTTCTTTGGAAATCTGAAAACGAAAACCACAACTTGCTCAGCATCACGCAAGCAAGCCAATCACAGAAGCTAGCTTAAAACAGCATTTGGGGGGCGGGGGTTGTGGCTCAGCGGTAGAGCGCTCGCCTAGCATGTGCACGACCCGGGTTCGATCCTCAGCACCACGTAAATAAACACATTGTGTACAACTAAAGCAAATAAATAAATATAAAAAAACCCAAACAAACAGCATTTGGGAGTCTAGTCAGCAAGCAAGCAGATCACAGAAGCTAAAACAATGTAGGGCAACTCAGACAACTGCATCTTGGGTCCAAGCAGGTGTTAGGCAACTATATCCTGGGCTTGAGCAGGTGGTTAGAGGGGGCGAGAATCTACTTCAAAGTCATGAAGACCCACACACGTACTCAAACCCAAGACCATCACTATATCCTGCGTTGGGCACATTTTGTGGGGTACAAAGTATAGAAAAATAATATAAGAAAACAGCTTTCATTTCAGTTTCTCAGAAACAGCTCTTGTAACAGTCTTTTTTTTTTTTTTTTATAGAAGGCAGCAAAATGGAGTCTTAGACCTGTTTATGATAGTTCTTGCTTTATAATTGTCTTATCTTATCTCACTTGTATCTATAAACTATAACTTACACTCTCACTGATCTTATTGATTAATTCACACCACAACAGAAAATACCATAAACAAAGCAACTAAAAGCTGCTGTAAACTGGGGATGGGGGGCGAGGGGGAGGAGTGTCGCTGAGCCCCACGGGGCCCCTTCACCCGATAAGGAACCTGCCTGGCCCCTTGAGCTCTCTGAGTTTGAGTCCTGTGATATAAACCTTCCTTCCTTCCTTTATTTTTTGCTTTTCGAGTCTGTAATTTGAGGGTTAAGAGAGTTCATGATAATTAAGGATGGAAACTACCCAGATGAAGCACATAGGTTAGAACATCCTTGCTGCTTGCTAAGGAGAAGGAGGCTTAGACCCCAAAAGTTCTCAAGTGCATACACTGAGCCGGGCGCGGTGACGTACGCCTGTAATCCCAGCACTTGGGAGGCTGAGGCAGGAGGATCGCGAGTTCAAAGCCAGCCTCAGCAATGGCGAGGCACTCAGCAACTCAGTGAGACCCTGTCTCTAAATAAAATACAAAATAGGGATGGGGATGTGGCCCAGTGGTCGAGTGCCCCTGAGTTCAATCCCTGGAAAAAAAAAAAGAATCAAGTGCATACACTGGGGTCTCCCACTAAACTTCCCTGAGCTTGAATTTCTCCATCTATAAGTGTGGTCAATGATGGAACCTCCCCGGTGCAGCGTGTAGCCGGGTAGCTGGTACATGATAAAAACTGAAGAAATGCTAGCTCTCCGATACAACGGGTGAGAAGTTTAGGGGTGGTGGTAATCTGGGTAGGCACTTATTTTCTTCTCTATAGATCTCTCTGTTCCCCAAATACTATGATGACATATTCTAGTATAATCTAGAAAAGTCTATTTACATCTTGTCTTTTTTAAAGAGGCAACACAGAGATTTAACTAAATCTCCGGAGATCATGGGAGGGTAACACTGGGATGTTTGGGCTAGTTCTTAATCTCTGGGAGTGATGTTCCCTCCCCAGTTCCTTATCCCAGGTTGATACAAGGATGACTAACAGGAGCTCTGCGTGTGAGTGGTTCAGTGACTCCTCTGTGTGCTGTGGGAGGCAGATGGGCAGGAAGCTTGATGCAACACCAACTGATCAAGGGCAGCTCTTGGGAAGCACAGAAGATGATGGTGGGTGCTCATTCTGACCTGAGTCCTGGAGAAAGTCTTGCAGCTGTGACATTTGAGCTCAATCTTGAAGGGTGAGGAGGCATCGATGAGGTGTGGGGCGTGAGCGTCCAGGAAGGAGACACAGCATACGAAAACACACCCAGAGGCAGAAGGTCATGGGCAAGCTGGAGTGAAGCAAGATGCCCAAGTGAGTAGGGAGTTGATGAGGCTAGAATCATGAGCTGAGGGCTGTGAGGTGCTGTTGACTCATCGTCTAACCAAAGGGAGACAATTAAAGGCACACGGGCTGGGGGATGAGAACATCAGATGATCCCACTTTGAGAAAGCTATTGAGACCCAGCAGGATGGACAGGAACACAGAGACCTTTCGTTCATTCGGTTCCACAAACGTTTACCAAGTGCTCCTTCCGTATGAGTTTCTGACTGCTGCTGTAACAAATGACTACCAACTTGGTGGCTTAAAGCAACACAGATTTCTTACTGTAAAGCTCTGCAGGTCAGAAGTCTGATGTGGGTCTCACTGGGTCAAAACCAAAGTGTCACCAGGACCGCATTTCCTCTGGAGGCCCTAAGGGAGGATCTGCTTTCCTGCCTTTACCAGCTTCTAGAGGCCTCCCACATTCTCCAGCTCCCGGTTCCCTTCCATTTTCAAAGCCAAGAAGGCCCAGCCGATCTTTCTGATGATGACATTCCTCTGGTTCTGACTCTTCCACCTCCCTCTTCCTCCTTTAAGGAGACTTGTGTTTACACTGGACCCACCCAGATAATCCAAGATAATGTCCGCATCTCAAGGTCAACTTGACACCTTAATGAGCAGCCTTAATTCCCCTGCCATGTAACATAACATATTCACCGTTCCCAAGGACCAGAATGTGGTCATCTTTGGGGGCCATTTTTCTACTACACAGACCCATCCATGTACCATATGGAAGGAGACTACCCCAGATCAAAAATACCAGGACCGTGATCCTCAGGAGCCAGCAACTACCCCCCTCAGATTTCCAGCTTGATCTCTTTGGCTGGGGATGACCATGCACGATGACAAAGGCTGCCACCTGGGCTCACAAACAACAATGGAACTTAAAGCTCAATTTGGTTTTCCAGTCACTTGCATTTTCTACTCCTAAAGACTTCTCTCCATCTTCTCATCCGCCACCTGGGCCAGAGGGAGGCTCTCACAGTGCTGTAGGCAGGGGTGGGGAGATTCTGCTTTTCTGAAACTCCACCACAACCATCTGGCACTTTCTCATTATACCTGGCTTCTTAAAACCAAGGACAACTGGGAATGTCCTGCTGTGACTTTGCTCTTCCAGTCCCCAAAGAGTGGGTAAATCCATCCTTTGTTCCACACAGTGGACAAAACAAAATATAACACACACACAAAAAAGCAGGTGGGAATTTAAGGGACAGCCCATGTTTGAGACAACTAAGTTGCGAGGGGTTGGGGCATCTGTTTCAAGGTGACAGGCTCTGGGGTGTCTGATTTCTCAGCCTCCTGCCACCCCGGCCCCATTAGCAGATACGTCCTTGTGCTGAGAGACCACAGGGATGTTTTTGGTGGATACCCTCCATTGACACTGGGTCTTCCAGCTGTGTTTTCAGCAGGAGGTTTCTGGTTATGCAATAAGCATCTTGGGATGGGGAAACAGATCAGGCAGGAGACAAGGTCAGCATGAGGTCATGTTCATGGTCAAAGTCGTCACAGGCAATTTTCTGGGCTGCGAGGTCCACACCGGGGCACCTGCTGTCCAAATACATTTGTAAAAATAAGTCCAAAGATTCCCGCAATGGGAAGGACTTTTTTTTTTTTTTTTTTTTTTTTTTGGTACCGGGGATTGAAATCAGGGTCACTCGACCACTGGGCCACATCCCCAGCCCTTTTTTTGTATTTTATTAGAGACAGGGTCTCACTGAGTTGCTAAGTGCCTCGCCATTGCTGAGGCTGGCTTTGAACTCGCGATCCTCCTGCCTCAGCCTCCCAAGTGTTGGGATTACAGGCATGCGCCACCATGCCCGGTTTGGGAAGGACTTTGATAACCTCCTTTTCCCCACTGCCAACAACCCAGATCAACAACCCAGATCTGTTGCTTTAGTCCCCTGACTGTCCCCAGGGTCTATCTTCTCTCCATCCTCCCAGCCATCCCATCTACCACCAGGACTTTCACAACATCTTCCTAGCTAGTGGCCTCACATTCTGTCTGCCCCTTTCCGATACATTTTTTTTTTTTTAAATCACAGCCTAAAGGTCTCAAAACCACGAAGGCCGTACTGTTCCCATCATCCTCCCTTACCCAACGTACACATCAAACATACTGTTGGCCCTTGTTACCTGTGGGTTCCGCATCTGTGGATCGGACCGACTTTGGATGGAAATTATCTGGAAATATAAAATTGCCTCTCTGCTGAACGCGCGCAAACTTTTCCCTGGTCATTATTCCCTGACCAATACAGCACAACAGTCATTTCCATAGCATTTACATTGTAGCAGATATTATAAGTAACCTGGAAATGACCTAAGTGTGCGGAAGGATGTGCAGAGGTCATATGCAAATACCACGCCCTGTGATGGGAGGCATTGGAACAGCCGGGTCACTTTGGTATCTGCAGTGGGGTCCTGGAACCAGTCCCCCAGGGATTCTGAGGGACAGTTGTCACACTGTTCCAGTGTTCTCAATAAGAAGACCAGGGCCTACAGGACCCTTTAGGGCCCTTCCTGTCCAGCTCTCTGTGCTTCATTCAGAGGCCACTTAGAGCGGACACTCAGGTCCCAAGGACTCGCTAATCCCAGCCTGGCAGCACCTGTCTGCTGGCTTCCAACAGCCAGCACTTGCCTGAGAACTTTGGGTCTCTTTGGCCTCTGAAGCTATTTGTCCAACCTGCCTCCCAACCCCCAGTAGTCCTGAGACAATGGCTAAAGGGTTTGGTAGCTACAACACTCAGATTCCCCTCCTTTCCCCCGGCGGCAAGTTCCAATGTGTTCCTCACTGTCTCTGAAAGTTCCCCAGCAGGATTCAAACCCAATCCCCGACAGTGGTCACTGGCTTGACGGCTGTGGTTGTAAATTGTGTGTGTCTACTTTCCTGGGTCAGTGACCTGATCAAATACAAATCTAGGTGTGGCTGTGAGGGGATTTGGTAGATGGAGTTAGTTCACATCTACAACCAGATGACGTAAAGAAAGTTACTCTTGGCAATGCGTGTGAGCTTTAATCAATCAAAGGCAAACACGGAGATCTCCCTAGAAAGCAATTCTGCCTCAAGACCGCATGAGCTCCTTGCTACGGAGCCAAATTGGCCAGATTATGAATATGTGTCCATACGGTTATATAGCCTGTATGTGCTGATATGCAACAACAGATTCCACCATTGTGTGCAACTATAATGCACCAACAAAAAAAATGAGGGGAGGGCTGGGGTCGTTGGCTCAGTGGTAGAGCGCTTGCCTAGCACGAGTGAGGCACTGGGTTTGAGCCTCAGCACCACATTGAAATTAGAAATTAGAAATGTGATTATATCCATCTATGACTAAAACTATTTTTTTAAAGAAAATGGGGGGAAGAAAGACCCCATGAACGTCTCAGCTTCCAACCTGTTGACCTGCCCTAGAGATTGAGGACTTGCCATTCTCCACAATCATCTGGGAAAAAAAATCCCTTACTATTCACAAACATCTCTATTTATTGATCACCTACTGTCAATCTATACCTTTTCTGTGCGGGGTGGGGGTGGGGAGTGAGAGGTGATAGATTTTTTTTAGTAGATGAAGGTAGATATGCACTGTTTGAGGAGGCGGCCTGGGGACAGCCACACTTCTGGATGTCAGTGACTTTTCTACACTGCTGTCCAGCTCTGCAGAAATAAGATTCCATGCCCTCATGGTGAGCTGATTTTTTTTTTTTTTTTTTATTTCCTTTGGTTCCTAGGATTGAACCCAGGGGCACTAACCACTGAGTCCCATCCCCAGCCTTTTAGAGAGGTCTGGCTAGGCTGCCCAGGCTGGCCTGGAACTGCTGCCGCCCTCCCTCACTTGAGCCATGATGCCCAGCCTGGCCTAAGCTAATTCTTCACATGAAAACAAGACTCACATGTTGAATGAGAGGGTCAGGACTGGGGGGTAGGGAAAACCCTGGTCTCATGGACCCTACTCTGCTGCCCCATAAACAAGGCAGGCTGGGGTGAAAAGTGAATTTGGTTTCCCCTAGCAGCGTCTTTCCTGGGTACCCAGCTGTGACCCCTATTAATTAGGCCTGTTTTCCATATGCCTAGTGTCTAGTGGCCATTGGTTTTGCCATCAATGTTCCAGTTTGGGAAATTTCCAACCCTAACCCTTCCGCTGCAAAGGGAATTCAGGGTTTTTACAGACGTTTGATGTTTTCTGGGTTCCCGCGGGCCTTCGATCCCTGTTTGCAGTGGGCCCCCAAAGGGGACTGGGAACGTGGGAGCCTGCCAACACCTTAGCCATTGCTGAGATCTGCCCTGGACGTCCTCCAGCCTCAGCCAAGTCGTTGGCATTACAGGCATGCCCTACAGCCCAGCCGAGCATTATCTTTAATAAACTGTTTGCGTGGGGAAAAAAAAAAAAAAAAAAGATAGATGTGAATAAAAAGATGGTAAATGTACAACTGAACCAGAGACGCATGTTCTGAGCAGTGCCTTGTTGGTGATCTCTTCATTGTGTGCACATGATTGAGTGTTTACGGCAAACTAAGATGGCGATGACGTCACCAGGCGAAGGAACCTTGTGGAACCATTGTCACCCAGGCAGTCTGTCATTGTGACAGTGCACCACTGGGGACAGCATATCCTATGGATTCTATCTCACTTAGAAGTCCACCCTTGATGGTTCCCCTCCCTTCCCTGGAACATTTTCCCACTCCCCTACTTCTTCACCTCCCCAATAAACCACTCACACTTCAATCCTCTTCCCAGGATCTGCTTCTGAAAGAATTCATCCTAAGAACCTTCTTCGGGTTCTTGAAAATGCCACTCGGCGTCACCATCAGTTTGGGATAGGCGAGCGTGGAATTTTTCTTGAGCTCTCAGCTAGGAATGGTTTCTTAGTTGCCAGGTGCGTGGTCCTTGGATGATGAAAGCAGAGGAATTTTGCATCCTGGGGTGGTCAGGCTGCAGAGGAAAGGGGTGGCTCTGGATTGGTTCATTTGCAAGTCAAAGGCAGGCTCCCAGCTGTGCACTTTGCTATCTCTAAGAATTAGCCAACCCCTGGGATGGGCTATCCCTCCCAACCCAGAAAGACTTTTAAGAGGTCAAACATCATAATACACACAAAATAAAATATATAACCCACATAATGCTGTGTGGGCTTTTATTCTCTATTGATTCCTGACCATAGAAGGTAGGCAACAAATATTTGTTGAATTAATGAATTTCTGCACAATTAAAGACTATTCAAATAGCTGCCTTCCATGGGCTGTCCTATGAAAAGTTTCTGTAATCTGAGCAGAGAAATAAATGAAGCCAGAAAGACCTCAAGAAGCAGAAGAAAGAAATCACAGACGCTGCTAAAGGAAGACTCAACTTTGTCCATATGTTTCATTGTTGCCAAAGGAGAAAATCAAAATTGCCTATAACATAAATACTGGTGAAATCTGAATAATGTCTGTACTTGAGTTAATAGCATTATAATACTATTGCAAAAGGGTATAAGATATTATCATGGGGGGAACTGGGTGGAGGGCACATGGGCTCTTTCTATACTATTTTTGCAACTTCCCATGAATCTTAAACTATTCCAAAAGAAGAAGTCATAATGAAAAATTGTTTGCCATCCTACCTCCCCAAAGATAACTATTGTTAACACATTGTCATTTTCTTCCTCCAGACTCTTTCTAACCATGTGTATTTGTGTTTTGTCAATTATATTGTACATACTATTTTGAAATCAGTTTTTCTTTTTCCATGTAGCACAGTGATTCTTAACTCTGACTACACATTGGAATCATCTGGTAAGCCTCCAGAAAAGTGTTGGTGACTTTTACTTCCAGAAAGACAGAACAGGAGTCCTTATCTACATTCCTTCCACTAAGTACAATTAAAAACTTATGCCAGGTGTGGTGGTACACGCCTGTAATCCCAGCACTTGGGAGGCTGAGGCAGGAGGATCATGAGTTCAAAGCCAGCCTCAGCAATGGCGAGGCACTTAGCAGCTCAGTAATACCCTGTCTCTAAATAAAATACAAAAAAAGGCTGAGAATGTGGCCCAGTGGTCGAGTGCCCCTGAGTTCAATCCCAGGTACAAAAAAAAAAAAAAATTTATGATGTTATATGTAACACCAAGATTTGAAGACTCCAGGAGATTGAGGTAGGAGGATTGCAAGTTTGAGGACAATCTGGGCAACTTACAAGAACCTGTCTCAAAATTAAAAAAAAAAAAAAAAATTTAAAGGGCTGAAGATGTATTTCAATGGTTGAACACAGCTGGGTTCAATTTCTAGTGCTACCAAAAAAAAAAAAAAAAAAAAAAAAAAAAAAAGATTCTGCTGGGAAGAAAGCAGATAGGTAGGGACATCAGGACCCTGGAAATGAGTTGGGTCATTGAATCTCCTGGGAGAGCTGAAGAGCCTGGAACCTTAAAAATGTGAACCCAAAAAGCCCACAGAGGCACACTCTCTCCAGCTAGAAGAAAAAGGAAATGGTGACTAGCATGACAGAAAACATTTAGGCAATACCGTTTATTCCAACCAAACACCATGGGAACAGCTGTGTGCTGACATATACCCACTCCAGAAAGGCCAAAGAGGGAGCAGGGACTTCCGCTCTCAACTGTCAGCAGCAACACCTCCTGGCTGCCCATTGGAATGGTGTCAGGGGAGGTTTCCTGGAAATACAGGATTTTTGCCATCACTTGGTAGCATCAGGATCACCTTTCTGTAGTGTCAACAGGGACCACGTGGAGGGCTGGATCACGGCCACATCACTCCTAGAATCCCAGCAGTAACAAGGAGCCTCCTTCCCTTGAGTACCAATGGACGCCAAGTGGGATCCTCTGCCTGGACTTCTGCCTTCACCTAGCAGTAACAAGGTAACGCCTGCCCCTCCCCTATTGGATCTGGTCAGAGAAGGCCAGTGAAAAAACCCAGAATCTCATAACATAATGTGCAAAAATGTCTAGGTTCTCCATTTGAAAATCACCCTTCATAACCCCAAACCAGAAAGATTTGAAAAAAAAAAAAGAAAGAAGAAGAAGAAAAGAAAGAAAGAAATTCAATAGATGGATCAGTGTTAGAGATGTAGAATTATCTGAAAAAGATTTTTTTAAAGCAACCATGTAAAAATATTTCAACAAGCAATTACAAACATGCTAATAACAAAATAAATAAATAAATAAATAAATAAATAAATAAATAAATAAATAAAAAAAAGCCTAGGATTGGGGATGTTGGTCAGTGGTTGAGTGTTTGTCTAGAGTGGGCGAGGCCATGGGTACCACCAAAAAGACACAAAAAGAAAGAGAAAGAAATGGAGAGCTTCACCAAATAAATAGAAGACAAAAAGAACTAAGTGAACATGTTAGAACTGAAAAATATAGTAACTGAAATGAAAAGCTTGGTAGATAAGCTCCACAACTAAATGGAGGGAACAGGAAAGAACCACTGAATTAGATATTGAATTAGAAGATAGAACAATAGAAATACACAATCTGAATAAGAGAGGAAAACAGAATGGAGGGAGACAAACAGAAAAGAAGAAGAGAACTTCAGGAACTATAACAAGACGCCTAATATTCATATGATTAGAGAGCAAGCAGGGTTGAAAAAGTTGTCAAAGAACTATAATGCTAAAACGTCCCAAATTTGAAAACAGACAAAAACGTACAGATTGGAGAAAGTAATCAGCCTCCAAACATGATACACTCAAAGAAATTTGTGCCAAAATACACCATAATTAAACTTCTGAAAAATCAAAGACAAAGAAAACATCTTGAAGGCAGAGAGGGGAAAAAATAACACCTTACCTGAAGGACAAAAACCAAGAAATGATAACAGATTCCTCATCAAAAACCATGGACACTGGAAGAAAGTAGCAAAATCCACTTTATCCTAGAGAAATGAAAACTCATGTTGATGCGAAAACCTGTACATGAATGTTAGAGAGGCTTTAGTTGAAATAGGCCCCAAATGGGGACACCCAAGTGTCCTTTGAGAGGTGAATGGTTGAACAAACTACAGTACATCCATTCCATGGAATAATACTAGATGAGTTGTTCTTATACCATCTAGATGGATCAGCAGAGAAGTTTGATGAGTAAAAAGTCCTCAAAGTTTACATATTATGTAATTCCATTTGTATGACAATCTTTAAATGATAAAATTATAGAACAGGAGAACAGCTTAGAGGTTATCAGGGATTAGTAATAGGAGGTGGGGGGAATGGAATGGTATCAAGGGGGAAATAGATGTCATACGGGAATCCTTGCCATGATGAAAATGTACTTTATCTTGACTGAGTCAGTGTCAATATCCTGGTTAAGATATTGCACTATAGTTTTACAAGATATTACTATTAGGGAAAAATGGATTTCCTCTATATCATCTATTATAGTTGCATGTGAATTTACAGTTATTTCAACGCTAACGTTTTATTTAATTAAGCCCAGCATGGTGGTGCATGCCTGTAATCCCAGCAGCTCAGGAGGCTGAGGCAGGAGGATCACAAGTTCAAAGCCAGCCTCAGCAATTTAGTGAGGCCCTAAGCAACTCAGTGAGACCCTGTCTCTAAATAAAATACAAAATAGGGCTGGGGTTGTGGCTCAGTGGTCAAGTGCCCCTGAGTTCAGTCCCTGGTACCTCCCTCAAAAAAATTTTTTAATTTATTTTTTAAAAATACCTCAGTCCCAGCTCAGATCAATGAAATTAGAATCTGTAATCTAGGCATGGTGGTGCACATCTGTAATCCCACCTACTCAAGAGGCTGAGGCAGGAGGATCACAAGTTTGAGGCCAATCCAGACAATATAGCAAGACCTCAAAATAAAATATAAAGGGCTGGGGATGTGACTCAGTGGGATAGCACTTCCAGCATGCATGAAGCCCTGGGTTCAATCCCCAGTACTGCAAGAAAAAATAAGGGGGAAAAAGAAATTTTTGGCTGTGGGTTCTAGGCATCAGCATTTTAAAACAGTTCTCAGGTGATTCTAATGTACAGCCAAGATTGAGAGCCACAGACTTAATGACAATATTTTCCCAGGTCAAATAATTCTGTGCCATCATTTTTAATGGTGGTATTGTATTTCAGCATATGAATGCACCAAGGGCCATTCAAACAACACTCTACTATTTGACAAGTTGTTTTCAATGCCCTGCTATTATAATAAATATCCTTCAAGATTAATGTTTGGACACATCTATCATTATATCCTTTATTAGGGCATGAATATGTTTGAGGTTTTCAATCCATCTTGCCAAACTGGCACCCAGAAGGTTGAGCAATGCCACCAGTTTCTGCCTGTATTGTTTCCCAGACGCTGGCTCATAGAAGCCAGCATCATTTCTAAAAATCTGTGCTCATTTTGTAGAAGAAAAATTCTCTTTCATGCTTTAACTTACATTTTTAAAGTACTTTTTAAAAGTATTTATTAGTTACTTGTCTTTACTCCTCTACGAATCACCTGTTCACATAATTTCTCCATTTTTCTATCAGAACACACCTCTTTTTCTTATTTACAAAAGCCCTTACAGGGCTGGGGTTGTGGCTCAGAGGTAGAGCGCTTGCCTAGCATGTGTAAGGCCCTGGGTTCAATCCTCAGCACCACATAAAAATAAATAAAATAAAGGTCCATCAACAACTCAAAAAATTTTTTTATAAAAAATAAGCTCTTACAAAGAATAATTAGAAGATATTACTCTTTTCTGTTATATATGCTGCAAGTATTTCTCCAAGATTTTCACTAGCCATTTAATTTTGATAATAATACTTTCTACCAGGGGAAGTCTGATCTTAAATACCTGATAAATCTTTCAGAGTTTCTCACAAACCCCCATACACCAATTGTTACGTCTTACTAGCAAAAATGTACAGGAATTACCTTTTGAAAAACAAAAAACTTGTATTGAGAAGAATAGAATAATACCTGATGAAATAATAATCCATTTTCTTAAATAGGAATACAACAGTTATTAAAATATCAATACTAAACAAAAACAATAATATTCTAAACAAAATTCTAAAGAGATTCTTACTTGTAGAGTTATAAGGATGAAGATTTGACCAAGGATTCAGAGTTCATGTGGAAGTATAAAAACACAGCATAAACTAAAAAACTTTGAAAAATAAAAGTTGCCAAAGAGGCTTTGCTCTGCCTGATGTGAAAACCTAATAAAGAAAGAAAAAAAAGTCAATAAGTCAATGTCACAGAGCAGATATACCAGAAACAGATACAAGTAGAGTTAAGAATTTATCGTATGATAAAATTAGCATTAAAATCATAAGAAAACAGGAACTGCCTAATCAATGATATTGAATAAGTTGGTTATTTAGAAGGAAACAAATTAGATTCCTACCTTGCACCTCCTTCCAAAATAAGTCCCAGATTGATTAAGAATAACAAATAAAACCAGAAAATAGCTTCTAAAATGTACAGGGAATTAAATACCTGATCTTAAGTTTGGGAAAGCCTTTCTAAGTATTGTAGTAAAGGAAAGACTGAGAGATTCAGCTGTATAAAAATGTCAGTATACTGCAAAGAAAGTATGAAGAAAACAGCAACTACTGTGGGTTGGATGTAGTTGGAAAGTGTCGCCCAAGCACTCATGTATTAGAAGCTGGATCCTCACTGGGCATACGCCTGTAATCCCAGCAGCTCAGGAGGCTGAGGCAGGACTATCACAAGTTCAAAGCCAGCCTCAGCAACTTAGCCAGGTCCTAAGCAATTTAGCAAGACTCGATCTCAAAATAAAATGTAAAAAGGGTTGGGATGTGGCTCAGTGGTTAAGGCCCCTGGAGTTAATCCCTGATTAAAAAAAAAAAAAAAAGCTGGGTCCTGGGTGTGATATTGTGAAGATGTGGTGGAACCTTTAAGGGGTGGGGCTTAATGCAAGGTGAGGTCAATGGGAACACTGCCCTTGCAAAGGATAGTACTGGTCTGCTGGAGTGAGTTTTCTTGAGAATGAGTTACTATAAAAGACCAAGCCTGGGCCAGGTATGATAGTGCACACTTGTAATCCAAGCACCTAGGGAGGCTGAGGGAGGAGGATAACAAGTTCAAGCCTAGCCTGGGTCGTTGGGGACTTAGCAAGACCCTGTTTCAAAAACACAAAGCCAAACAAGAAACCAGCAAGCCAGGCCTCAGGATTTCTCTGGCTTTCCTGTCTTGTGATGTCCCCTCTCCACACATGTCCCACCTTTGTGGTGCTATCCAGCATGAGGACTTCACTAGAGTTGAGCAGAAGCCGTGAGCACCATGCTCTAAGACTAATAGAACAATGCACTAAATAAACTTTTTTTCTTTTTAAAGCACCCAGCCTCAGATATTTTATTGTAGCAACAGAAAATGGACTGATACAAAAACAAATAGCAAATGTTTGCTATATATGTAAAACAAAGGCTTGATACCCTTATTCTGTAGACGTTTTAAAAAATCAGCCGGGCGCGGTGGTGCACGCCTGTAATCCCAGCACTTTGGGAGGCTGAGGCAGGAGGATCGCGAGTTCAAAGCCAGCCTCAGCAATGGTGAGGCACTTAGTAACTCAGTGAGACCCTGTCTCTAATAAAATACAAAAAAGGGCTGGGGATGTGGCCCAGTGGTCGAGTGCCCCTGAGTTCAATCCCCGGTAACTAAAAAAAAAAAAAAAAAAAAAAAAAAAAAAATCAATAACATTGGAAATAATAAAGGAAGAATTAAGCAACAACTTAAAAAGAAGTAGTTACTGTCAATAAATTCAGCAAAAATTTTAAATTATGAGAAATACAAGTTAAAACAATAATAAAATTAGCCAGGCATGGTGTCGCATGCCTGTAATCCCAGCACTTGGGAGGCTGAGGCAGGAGGATCAGGAGTTCAAAGCCAGCTCAGCAATGGCGAGGCACTTAGCAACTCAGTGAGACCCTGTCTCTAATAAAATACAAAAAAGGGCTGGGGATGTGGCCCAGTGGTCAAGTGCCCCTGAGTTCAATCCCTGGTACCAAATAATAATAATAATAATAATAATAATAAAAATTATTTAACTTTTCTTATCAAAATTTTTAAAATGCCAAGTATTAACATGATTGAAGGGAAATGAATTAATGAAAGTAGCTATTATTTACTAAACACTAATTATAAGCCAGGAAATCTCACATATGTACAGTAGGCATCTATGTTATTACCATCTTTCTAGAATGTATCTAAAAAAAGTTAAATTTTTGTCATAATTTTTGATACAGCAATTCTATCATAAGAATCATGAAAATTTATATAATTTAGGATTATATTATTATAGTTATTATTATAGTATTATAGTTATTATTACAGTTGGGAATTAATCACTATAATTTAGGAAATCCATTATAGAAATTATAGAAATTTTTTCTAAGAAAAAAAATGTCGCCAACTAATAAAATCTAACTACTTTATCATATATCCTTTAGATGGGACCATTTGAAACCATTAAAATTGTATTTTTTAAAATTTAATAGCATAAGGAATGTTCATAGTATAATGTTAGTAAATTTTTGGATACTGCCAGGCACAGTGGCACACACCTATAATCCCAGCTGCTCAGGAGGCTGAGGCCGGAGGATTGAGAGTTCAAAGCCAGCCTCAGCAACGTGGTGAGGCCCTAAGCAACTTATTGAGATCCTGTCTCAAAAAAAAAAAAAAAGTGAAAAAGGACTGGGGATGCAGCTCAGTGGTTAAGTGCCCCTGATTTCAATCCCCAGTACAAAAGAAAAGAAAAAAAAAAAAAAAAGGATTACAAACAATCCATTTTTAAGGAGAATTATATATACAGAAGGAAGAAAAGTTTGAAATATATGCCAAATGTTAATAATTTTCTATGGAAGTTGGGGTGACACATGGTATTCATATTCTTCTTTGTAATTTTCTTTATTTGTAGTTGTCTACAATAAACATGTGTTTATAATCACAAAATACATCTCATTTTTTAAGGTTGAGTATGCATAGCAATGAAGACTGGAAATATTCTTACAAATAGGTGGTGTAATTGTTGATAATCATATCTTCTTATATGTTTCCAGATACTCTAATTTTGCAACACTGTATCATGATCATAATCTGAAAATGTGAATATTATATATGTAATAAAAGCACTCCCTCAAAGACAGGTGAATTTCTGGGCTGGTGGCAGTGTTTGCCCGACTTGGATGCGGGTTTCAGCAGATCCGTGTTCCTCCCAGTTTAGAATTCCAAGGAGTCCGAGAAGCTTGTGTGATCCTGATGTCTAAGCGGGAGGCATTAGCAGAGCATCTTGGAACCGTTCAGTCCCTGGAGCTACAGCTGGGAGTTGACTCAGCTATGGAGAAAGGAAAGCTGGAGAAACTGAAGGGCAGACAGACTGAGCCACCGTTGGGACACCCAAGGCAGTGCCAAAGGCTGTTGGCAGAACACAGTGGCCAGAATTCAAGAGATACGCGGCTCCTTGGACCCAGTTGATGCCTGCCACAATCTATAGCAGTAGTTAATACTTAGGATCACTCTTGTGTGCCAGGAACTGTGCTAAGCACTATATGTATTTGATCCTTGTAGTGACTATGAGGTGGTGGCTTTTATTATCTCTTGTTATAGATGAAGAATCTGAGACTCAAAGAGGAATAACACCTGTTCAAGTTCCTATCGCTAGTAATTGGTGGAACAACCTTACTCAGGAACACACATTTCATAATGCAGCAGATCTTGTGGAGTCTGATAGATCCCTTTTCACTGGGGCAGGTCTGGGCTACTGAGGACTGAAGAACCAATAGAGATTCGGATGGAAGTCCATTTGCTTGGACTAGGGCAACATAGATGGGGATGAGAGAAATCTGGCTGGAGATGGAAGATGGGGTGGTTTCATGTCTAGAGATCCTGACGTTGGGTGTCCTGATTTGGTTGATATAAGGTCCATAAACAGATTACTCTGTCTCAAGTTTGACATTGATATAGAAACACAGATTGTCTATGTTTGTAAACCATAGAGCCAAACTTTCTGGATTCAAAGTCTGAGTCTGCATTTATCCTGTGAACATTCTTCCATGCTGTTAAATCTGACCCTTGGTTTTCACATCTTTAAAATGAGGGCAATGATACCTCCTTAGGTCATTTTGTAGAAAATAAGTGCAACATATTGTGAAAATTATTTGTAAAGTGCATGGTAAACAATAACTCTCAGTAAATCTCAAAAAGTTTGTTAAAAGTGTCAGATTAAAAACTAATGGGCTAGGGCTGGGGTTGTGGCTCAGCGGCAGAGCGCTCGCCTCGCACGTGCGTGGCCCGGGTTCGATCCTCAGCACCACGTAAAAACATAAAGGCATTGCATTGTGTACAACTAAAGTAAATAAATAAATATTAAAAAAAAAAACTAATGGGCTGGGACTGGGGTTGTGGCTCAGCGGTAGAGCACTCGCCTAGCACATGCACGGCCCGGGTTCGATCCTCAGCACCATGTAAACATAAATGCATTGCATTGTGTACAACTAAAGCAAATAAATAAATATTAAAAAAAAAAAAACTAATGGGCTGGGGATATAGCTTAGTTGGTAGAGTGCTTGCCTTCCATAAACTAGGCCCTGGGTTCAATTTCTAGCACAATAAAATAAATAAATAAATAAAAATAAGGGACTTCAGATGCAGAACTTCTAAGTCACTAGAGAGAAGTTTAAAAAAAGGATTGAAAACAAATGTTCAAAATAAATGGATAAAAATAAATATGCCAAACAAAAGGGAAACATAAAATAGATGGCAAGAACATTGGGAAACGTACCAACAGTGACATGTATACGAACGAGTTAAATTCTCTCACAAAAAGTGAAAGACTCCAAGGTCTTCAATTTTTGTTTTTAAAAGCAAGATCAACTACATGTTATTTAGAAGAGAGATACTTTCTTTTTTTTTTTTTTTTTTTTTTTTTAATGAAAGAGGTTTTGAAAAGAAAAGTATTAGGAAAGTCTCAAGTGTGAAGAAAACGGAAGCAGATGAGGTTGAGCTCAGAATTGGTACAAGAAGTGGGGTGCATCTGACCCTAAGGGTTGGGGGTTATCCAGCTATAAGAAGCCAAGAAAGGGGACCAAAGAATGATGAGCATGGCAAAGGTGACAGTCCATAAACAAACAGAAGCTTCTCACTGTCCTAGTCTGGCCCCTGCCACCTGATCACCAGGCTCCTCCCTCCTGTAGCCAGACCCACGGGCTCGCCCTCAGATGTGATGTTGCCCCAGCGTGGGTTCCACCAATCATCTGGAGCAGAGTGAAGATGGACTTATGGCAGAACTTCCCAGCCAGAGAGACGGGTCCTGGAGAACCACCAGAACAGAGCCTGGTGCCGGCCTGAATGAAGATCAGGTTCCCCTCCCCATTACTCTGCCCCCACCTCTGTCCCAGCCAGGAGCTGGTGGGGACCCTGGGCTTTCCCTACCCATGCCCTTATGACCCCAAGTTGGCTCCTATCATGGGAAGGGCCAGCCACACCTCCAGGGCTCTGCCCACCAGTCACATCCCCGCCATGTTGGTGTGTCGGTGCTCCGCTGGCCCTGCGATGTTCAACCCCTATTTACTGAGCACTTACTGCGTACCAGCGTGGAGCTAAGTCTTCTACAGACACGGCCTCATGTCCTCATCACTGCTCACAGGAACCCTGAGGAGCGTACTGCTGTCACCCACCCTTTATCGAAGAGGAAGAAGTTGAGGTTCAGCGGGGTGAAGGAACTTGTCCAGAGTCCTACCGGGAGAAAGGGGGTAGATCCAGGCCATGATCAGGCTCCTGGAGCCTGAGTTTTTAAATTGTTGTGGTTGCTGTGTTTTTCCTTATCCTCCACCCAAGGTAAACATGTTATGAATGTTGTGGTCTTGTTTCGTTTGTGAGCCTCTCCTGCATGTGAACTTTCTCTTGATATCTATACACAGATTCACAAGTGTAGTCAAACATGTGCTTTTAGAGTGGGCTCTTCTTACTTTCTTGGTGCCCTCTCCCTCTTTCATTTATTTCTCTTCTTCCCCCAGGTTCCTTCAAAGCAACCTATAAAAATCAAGTGTATGGGGCTGGGGTTGTGGCTCAGTGGTAGAGCGCTTGCCTAGCATGTGTGAGGCACTGGGTTCCATTCTCAGCACCACATATAAATAAAATAAAGGTACATTGACAACTATAAAAATATTTTTAAAAATCAAATGTATGACCTTCTGTATTTTTTATTCTTATATAGTTGTTCTTTTCTCTCTCTTTCTCTCTCTCTCTCTCTCTCTCTCTCTCTCTCTGCCATTGCAATGGTGAAATAGCATCATGCCAAATCTCTCTCTCTCTCTCTCTCTCTCACACACACACACACACACACACACACACACAAATGCACATTGCTTATGCATATACAAGGTGGATTTTTTTGTAATTTTTATCTATTTTAACCAAAAAATAAGGTCTTTTTTTTTTCCAGTGCCAGGATTGAACCCAGGGCCTCGCACCTACTAAGCAAGTGCTCTACTGATGTGCCTAGCTACATCCCAGACCAATAAAGTCATTTTATACACCTTCTGCCCTTTCTTACTTTTCTCACTCAGGTAATACCCAACAACCATCCTTCAGACGATCTGGCACGATGCTATTTCACCATTGCAATAGCAACACAGCATTCCACTGTGTAGACAGATGCACCGTGAGGTATTCTACCATCTTGCGCTGACGGGCCGTCACCGTGTCTACACACTGCCACCAACAATACTTCGGTGACTTCCTTGAACATGCGTCTCAGGGTACTGATGTTTGTCTTTCTGTGCGATGGAGTCTGAGCAGTGGGATTTCTAGATTGGATGTGTGTTTTATATGTGTTTTACTTAAAGTTTTTCACAATCTGGATATGGAAAGAGAATCCAGGCATTCCAGTTCAAGTATTAGATTCCTGTTGCTGCTGTAAGAAATCGCTTTTTAAGTTTTTGTGGCTGAAAATAGCACGAATTTGTTTTCTTATGGATGTGGAGATCAGAAGTCCTAAAATCGAGAGGCAGGCAGAGCCATGTTCTTTCTGAAGGTTCTAGGGGGAAATCTGCTCCCTCATCTCTTCTGGTTTCTAGGGGCTGCATTCCTTAGCTCTTAGCATCACCCCCATCTTCTTCTCTCTCCCTCCCTCCCCATTTCCAATGTCACATCTCCCCTCCTTCTGATCCTCCTGCCTCTCTCTCACAAGGACCCCTTGTGAGTACATTAAGCCCACCTAGATAATCCACGACAACCTCGCCCAAACCCAGATGCTTAATTTAATCACATCTGCAAAGTCCATTTTGCTATGTAAGGTAACATGTTCCAGGTTCCAGAATTCAAATGTGGGCCTCTTTGGGGGGGTCATTATTCAACCTAAGCACAATGCAAATGAATAAAATATAAGTCCCCTACCCACCCCCCAACAACTCCCATGACTCTACTCCCCCTTCAAAACCACTATTTCCAGTTTCTGGTATATATCTAAGGATGTTTTATGCAAACTCCAGTGTTTATTTCTCTTTGTTGTTCTTTTCCTCAAATTTTGGCATGCCATATATCCTGTTTCCCACCCCTGACTTCTTTTCACTTAGATTCTGGCGGTCCAGGCCTGGGAATCCTGACTATATTTGTAATTCAAAGAAGTGGCTCAGTTTCAGGAGCTGCGTCAATCAGAGGGTTTCATCTACTGAACCAGCTTAAGACAAAAGCTGGGTGTTGGAGAGAAGTGGTAAGAGGCAGAAGGAATTCAGTCCTGGGCAAATTACCAAAACAGGCACTCAAAAACAGAGAATTCAACAACGACCAAAACAATTCCACAAATATTTACTCAGTGGCTGCTACAGGCCAGGTGCAGAGCTGAATAATGGCTTACACCTAGGGGAAACCAGACACAATCCACATCCTTCCCACAGCCTCACCATCAGGTGAAGAGACATACAGGTAAAAAAGCTGCTGCCATTTGATATGGTGAGCACTGTGGCGGGAAAGGAAAGGATTTCTTGGAAGTATAAAGGTGAGGTGGGGAGAACAATGAATCTAAATATATGTGTTAGAGTAAGCTAATTGCTGTAAGAACCTCCAAATCTCAGGGGCTTAATACAATAAAGGTTATTTCTCATGCATGATAAAATCTAATGCTGGTTAGAAGAACCGTACATGACACTCGGCTCCACATAGTCATTCAGGGATCCAGGCTCTTTCTATCTTTCTATCTAATGATTCCACTATCCTCCCCCAAGGGTTTCGGTTCTCCCCAGGAGAACTGCATTCCTTTGGCAGAAGGCAAGAGAGAAGATAGAGGATGAGAGAGGAGCTTTTCATGAGTCAGGCTTTGCATAAGTATTCATCATTCTGCTCACTTTCTATTGGCCATAGGAGCCTGGGAAATGTAGTTCAACTATGCACCCAAGAAGAAAAAGAACCAGGGCTCAGCAGTCTGTGCTACTCTAGATTTGGAAAGAAGAGGAAAACCTCTTAGAGGAGTGATTTATAATCTGATACCTGAAGGATACATAGGAATTATCAGGATGAAAAGAAGGCAGGAGAGGAAGCACAGTGTTATGAACGAATAGATCTATATAAGCAAAACCACAAAACATTAAAAATCATGGTATGTTGAAAGAAAGAAATTCTGCTAATTTAGATGGAAGAAGACAAGTCAAAGTGGTGACTTTGGTGATGATCACAGAAACTAGATCCAACCAAGTATTATGAGTTGGATTAACGGATTTATCCCAGGAGTAATTACCTTCCAGGGAAGGATTAGAAACTCAGGATCAAATTTGTGTTTTGGAAAAAATTCTTTGGTTTCTGTGTGGAAAATAGATTGGCGGGGATTCGGAGAAGATTCTAGAAGATCAACAATGAAGGTAAGAAAGATGAGAATCAAACCACAGGAGTGGCTATAGAGGGAAGTGGAGAGTCTCCTACAACAGGAAATGGGGACCCAGGATTTGTGATGAATTAGACGCACCGCAAAGCAAAAGAAAGAAACCGAGGATGAAGTTTGTGTTTCCAGGTTGAATCGTGGGTGATTCCATTTTCCAAGAAGAGCAACAACTCTGGTTATTTGGAAGTAAGGCGAGTTTCCCTTTGGACTTCTTGAGTTTATGGTGCCTGTGGGTCACGTAGAAAGAGATGGCCTGCAATCGATTCCACATGGATCTAAAAGTCTAGAGAAAGGTCTAGGCTGAGGAGGTAGTTGTGAGAGTTGATGAGCTCACTCTAGGGAGGGGAAGAAGGACAGAAGAGAAGAGGGCCTAGACCAAAACCCCGTGGAATGCCAACATTTAAGGGGTGGACAGAGAAAGTGGAACTCATACAGGCATCTGATACAAAGTGTCTCCACACTTAAGGAGAAAAGAGAAGGAGAGCCTGTCATCGTGTAAATCAACGACAAAAACAACTTCATAGACCCAGGTGTCTTAATCCATTTCCTGTGCTAACAAAATATCTGAGACCAGGTAATTTATAAAGAATAGAGAAGTTAACTTGGCTCACGGTTCTGGATACTGGGAAGTCCCAGGGAATGACATCAACAACTGCACGGCCTCTGGTGAGGGTCTTCTTGTTGCATCAAACCATGGTAAAGCATCACTTGGTGACACACAGCAAGGGTGCCAGCTTGGCGCGCTCTCTCTCGCTCTCTCTCTCTCTCTCCCTCTCTCTCTCTCTCTTCTTATGAAGCCACTAATGCCATCAGAGGGGCCCCACCCTCATGACTTCATCTAATCCTAATTACTTCCCAAAGGCCCAGCCTCCAAATACCATTTAACACAGGACTTTGGGATTAAGTTTCCAATACACAAATTCAGAGGGACAAACATTCAAACCACAGCCTTCGAATTTGCAAAGAGGCAAAGGAAATTAAGGATTGAAAACTGGGCTGAGATTGTAACTCAGTGGCAGAGCACTTGCCTACCATATGTGAGGCACTGGGTTCAATCCTCGGCACCACATAAAAATAAAGGTATTGTGTCCATTTATAACTTAAAAAAAAAGATAGAAAAGAAAACTGTGCATCGGTGTTGCCATCAAGGAAGTCTGCAGAGAACGGTTGAGAAGGAGGGAGGTTTCAGACACTAGGGTAGGCAGCTCCGTCGGGGACTTTGGCTACAAAGGAACAGAGGAGTTCAGGAGGGTGTCTTGGAGAAATTTGGTGGGTCAAATGAAGGCATTCTGCATTCTAAGATAGAAGATGCCTTTCCTGAAAATCCTGGCACTGTATAAGCCCTTGGGAACTTACATCCTGTCATCCAGGGACCAGAGTGGAGAATAAATTCAATCATTTAACAAATATTTACTAAGTACTTCCTATGTGATAGGCACAAAAACCTGCTGCAGTTTGGGAATATGGAAATATAGCAGTGTGCCAAACATCGCCCCATCCCTACCCCTGTTGAGCTTGCAATCTAACTGGGGAGAGAGTCAGTAAATACACAATAAGCATCTTATATAGTGATAACAATTGTTGTGCAGAAAAATAAATCAAAGAAGGAGAAAGAGTGGGCTGAGAGAGGGTGCAATTTTATGAGGTTTCTAAGGGAAGGTCTCACTGAGGGGACATTGGGACAAAGACAAGAAGGAAATGAGGAAGCAAATCATCAAGCTGTCTCTGGGGAGGAATGTTCCAGGAAGAGCACTGTGAGAACAAAGAGCCTGAGGAAGGAGGGAGATGGCCGCGCGCACCAAGAGCGAGGATGTCAGCCCAAGTGTTCGGATAATGCAGTGGAAAAGACAAAGCCAGAGAAGAAACAGGGCCAGCTGCTGAGCCTCGCGGATACGGTCAGGACTTCATCTTTGTGAACGAGGTGGGTGGGAGGACACCAGAGAGGGTTGAGCAGAAACAGACACAGGTGCGGCTGAGGCTTTAACAGAATCACTCTGGATTCGCTGTGGAGAAAGACCATTCTAAGCCGAGCGCAGTGGTGCTCTTGGGAGGCTGAGGCAGGAGGATCGGGAGTTCAAAGCCAGCCTCAGCAATGGTGAGGCACTTAGCGACTCAGTGAGACCCTGTCTTTAAATAAAATACAAAAAAGGGCTGGGGATGTGGCCCAGTGGTCAAATGCCTCTGAGTTCAATCTCTGAGTTCAATGTGGTTGAGTGCCTCTGAGTTCAATCTCAAAAAAAAAAAAAAAAAAAAAAAGAAAGAACATTCTAGTTCTAAAAGGGCACAGAGGCAGGGTGTGAAGGACAGAAGTAAAGAATGCAGTCATTCCAGGTGAGAGGTGATGGGGACAGGGACCAGGAGCCAGTAGTAGAGATGGTGCAAAGTGAACCCTTCCAGAAAAAATCCTGACTGTAGAGCAAGCTCCACTAGCTGATTGGCTGTCGGTATAAAGAGGGGCATCAAGCTTGTCTCCCAGTATTATTCAACTGTAAAATACAATGGAGCCCTGGGACATGCTGGGACATGCTGGAACCTCAAGAAGGCTTTGCTGGGTGGAAGACATCAGACGCAAGAAGGCAGATATTGTATAATTCCATCTGCATCAAATATCCAAGAAGAAGTAAGTCCAGGCACATGGAATGCAGACAGGTAGCTTCCAAGGGTTGAGTAAAAGGGGGGGAAGGATTTTCGCAGGGGAGATAAAAATGTCTGGGAATTAGATAAAGTGATCGTACAACATGCTGCTACGTTCAATGCCACCGAATTGTTCACTCCAAGATTTTATATTCTGTAAATTTTGCTTCAATTTTTAAAAATAAAAGAAAAAGTTTTCAACGTCTTTGAACCCTTGAAGATGGTGTCACCCATTGCTGAAATGGAAAAGGTCATAGGACTAGCAGGCTTGGGAAGAAAATTCTGGTGTTGAGCTTCAGATAATCATGGGTTGGGAGATGCCTGTTGGCCATCCAGGTGAGACTGTCATGGACATAGATGGACGTGCTAAGATTCAGGGACAGTGCTGCAGATATCGGGGAGTCTCCCATACACAGCTTATGTCTAGACTTGGAACTGACCGATATCAAATTTTTGCTTCCTGGAGAAAGCAGTCAGAAATAGAAATTACGTTATTATAGAAAAGTAAACAAATGTATGCGTTGCACGTCCAACTCTGCAGGCTGAAATTCATCCCTTTTCTGTTCGAAAAGGCTGCAGCTCTTTAAACCCATCCAGGCATGACTGATTTGGAGCCAGGCAGGGCCGGGCTTGTTGGGAGAGTAGAGGGAGGCTGTGAAACTTCTAGCCTTCTCCAGAGCTTCCCTGCAGCCCCTGGGAAACAACAGCCAAGTTCATGTCTTTTAGCCATGATTTATCTGCCATGCCTATGAGCGTTGTTTTCATTCTGCTGAGACTTGTCAGTTGAAAAGCCAGAAGGAATTCACATCTTATTTGCTGGCACCAGTGAAACTTTGCCAAACTAAGGAATGCAGCATTTAGAACAACTGTCTTCCATTGTGGGTGGTCACGGCCAATTAACAACCATCACCAGCAAACAGCATTAACAACTGATTAGTAAACTCTTCCTGGGTGCCCCAAGGTCTCTGCATTCATCATGACATTCTGCCCTCACATTGGGCCTGAGAGGTAGGCATTCATGTTATAAGCCCCAGTTTTCCATATGTCAAAGCACAGAGAGGTTAAGGGATTTGCCCAAGTTCACACAGCAAAGGAATGAAGAAGCAGGGGACAAACTCAAATATGCCCCCCTCTAAAGCCCTGTGCTTTGGAGGAATAAAAACAAGAAATGCCAGAAACTTCCCCTCCCACCACTGTGCACAGGTGGTGAGACAAGGTGTGGTCTGGGTCCCCCCAAGTGACCATGAGCTTCCTCTCCAGCC
Organism: Tamias sibiricus; assembly: GCA_025594165.1. Taxonomy (NCBI): domain Eukaryota; kingdom Metazoa; phylum Chordata; class Mammalia; order Rodentia; family Sciuridae; genus Tamias; species Tamias sibiricus. Next base: position 18,404,778 of record CM046674.1, read on the forward strand.
CTTAGCATAGGGTCTAGCATATAATTGGTGGTCTAGAGCTTGCTGAATGAATGAATGAACAAATGAATAAGCACACAAAAGAATGATTATCACGGACCACACTGCCTTACTTGCCAATTAGCCTTTCTCTCCAGCAAGGCCATGAGCCACTGGAAAGGAGAGATCTTTTTTTTTATATAACAATAAGTCCAAGGGTTGGGGTACAGGTTAGTTTAGCGTACAGGTTAAAATACATGGACTTGGGCAGACTGCTTGGGTCCAAATTGGATCTTCTCTTCTTTACTAGCTGTGAGACCTTGAGCAAGTTAGTCAACTTCTTTGTGCTTTGATACCTCATCTGGAAAATAGAAGAATACCCACTCCTTAAAGATAATTATCAAGAAGATGTTGGCACATACCCAATAAATAGTAACTGTGTGTCTTTAGGTCCACGGAGAAAGAACTCCTGGGCTGCCCCTGGTGGGGTGTACACTGTAACCTAGAATAATAGCTTTTTTTGAAGATTTATTATCTGCCTGGAACTGACCTAAGCACCTAATATGTATCACTGCATTTGATCCTAACAATAATATGAGATGGGTACTCTTAATATGCTATTTCCCTGATGAGAAGACTGAGGCTAAGAGAGATCAAGTAATTTTCCAAAAGTCTCAAAACAAGTAAATGCGGATAAAGAAAAGGAATTGGTATACGTTCCATGAGGCCAGGGGCCATGTCTACTGTATCAAAAATGAAACCATCCTAGATATTTCTAAAAGAGGGAATTTAATAGAAGAATTGATTATACAAATGATCCAACAACTACAAAGTCAAACAGGAGCTGGTGAACTGGGTTTAGCAACAGCAGGTAGCTGCTCTCACTGGTAGAGCTGGAGGCACAGTTGTAGGGACAGGAGGCGGCGTATTATCACCTTGCCCAGAGCTGGGGCCGTCCTCAAGGAGCTACGACCACAGCCGGGCTGCCAGGGAGGAATTGAAGCACAGAGGAGCAAAGGTAGGGGAGGGGAGAACGCTTGGCTCCTCCCCTTTGTTCCACCGACCACCAATCTCCTGCCAGCGCCTCTTAAGGGCTCAGTTCAGCTGGAAGCCGATTGGCCAGCTGCAGTAGAGGCGGGGCGGAGGGTGGATCTGAGGTCCCGCAGGTGGGCGCAGAGAAGGCTCACTGCTAGGAAGGAAAGTCAGCGAGGGAGAGGAAGGGTCAGGCGGACGCGAAAGTCCGTGTTCTTCACCCGGAGAGAACAAACTCCTCCAGGCAGACTCCACAAAGGCCTGGAGCAAACAGGCGATGGGGAGTGGTGCGGACTGCGTCACCCTGGAGGAACCGCCGGGTCCAACTGGGACAGCCCTAGCCAGCCGAAGCCCGGGTCTGCCAAGCAGGAATCCAGCTCAGCGCGGCCCGCTGGGCTGACCTCACAGGAGAAATGGAAAATCCTGATTGTCCAGTTAAATCTGCCACTTTCTAAATGTTGGCAAAAGGGTAGATTTAACTTGAAAAAAATCTGGAAATCAAATCCGGACGAGCCTGGATTTCTTTTCTAGCAAAGAAATGTATCAGACTCATGGGGCCATGGTCACAAAGCTACATGACGCCCCAAACCCCTTACCATTTTTGAGAAAAAAGAGGGAAAGAAGGAGGGAGGGAGGAGGGAAGAGGGAAGGAGAGAAAGAAAGGAGAAAAAGAAGGGAGAAAGGACAAGAAGGGAAGGAGCAAAGGAAAAGAGTGAGGGGGAGGGCCGGGAAGGGCTGGGGGCGTGGCACCACCCTGCAGCTCTTGCTTACCATGCCCAAGGCCTGGGTTTCATCCCCAACACTGAAGAGAGGAGGAGGAGGAGAATGATTCTGGAACAGAAAAAGAACTCCATTAGAGGAACTAATAAAATCTAAACAAAGCCTGGAGTTTGGTTTAAAAGCAATGTATAGCTGGGCAGGCAGGAGGGGAGCACGCCTGTAGTCCCAGTGGTTCCAGAGTCTGAGGCAGGGGGATCACAAGTTCAAAGCCAGCCTCAGCAATTTAGCAAGGTAGCAAGGCCCATGCAACTTAGTGAGACCCTGGCTAGGTAAATAATTAAGGGTTGAGGATGTTGCTCAATGGTTATGCGTCCCTGGGTTCAATCCTCAGTACTACTACTATTACTAAAAATAATGTATAAATGTTGGTTTTGGTTTCTCAATTTTATCCAAGGTACAATGGTAATTAAGAAATTGACATTATAGTAATTAGAAAAGAAAATCATATAGAAACTCTTTGTCCTATCTTTTGCAAATCAAATTATTAAAAAATAAGCTGGGGCGTGGTGGCACTCGCCTGTAATCCCAGCACCTGGGAGGCTGAGGCAGGAGGATCACGAGTTCAAAGCCAGCCTCAGCAATGGTGAGGCACTTAGCAACTCAGTGAGACCCTATCGCTAATAAAATACAAAAAAGGGGGGGGGGGCTGGGGATGTGGCCCAGTGGTCCAGTGCCCCTGAGTTCAATCCCCAGTACCAAAAAAAATAAAATTTAAAAAATTTTTAAAAAATTATTCTAGATCAGTCACAGTGGTGCAAACCGTCAATCCCAGCAGCTCCAGACGCTGAGACAGGGTGATCACAAGTTCAAAGCCAGCCTCAGCAATTTAGCAAGGTAGCAAGGCCCAAGCAACTTAGTGAGACCCTGTCTCAATAAATAATTAAGGGTTGAGAATGTGGTTAAGTGCCCCTGGGTTCAATCCTCAGTACTACTACTACTAATAATAATAATAATAATAACGTATAAACATTGGTTTTGGTTTCTCAATTTTATCTAAGGTGCAATGGTAATTAAGAAATTGACATTATAGTAACTAGAAAAAAAATCATGTAGGAACTCTCTGTCCTATCTTTCACAACTCAAATTATTAAAAAAAATTTTTTAATTATTCTAGATCAGTCACAGTGGTGCAAACCTGTAATCCCAGGAGCTCCAGAGACTGAGGCAGGAGGATCACAAATTCAAGGCCAGCCTCAGCAACTTAGCCAGTGCAACTCTGTCTCAAAATAAAAAATAAAAGGGTGTGGCTCAGTGGTAAAGAACTTCTGGGTTCAATCCCCAGTACCAAAAAAAGAAAAAAAGGATTACTTAAAAATAATGAAACTCCTTAAATCTATTTTTAAAGATCAACAGGTTCATAATGATACCAAGAAGAGGAAGAAAAAGATATATAATAGCAAGAATGAATATGCCACCACTGTAGGCAATTATTGCATCCAATTCTTGCTCTAGACAAAACAGTAATTGAAGGGAAGGAATTTATTCTACCCTGGTCAAGGAGGGGAAGAAGTTCTTAGCAGAAAAATGCCAGTTCACAGATGTTGAAGGAAGGAGAGGGCTAGAATTTTGCAACCTGCAATGGAATCATTGGCTCATGGAGGATCAATGACAGATGCTGAGGCTGCAGAGTGACAGGTTCAAGAGAGACTGGATATTCAGAGTTGCCAAATCAGCAGCCCAGATGGAACTCGAGATGGTTAAAAGAGAAGAAACTGCTTTACAATGGAGGGATCAGGTTGTCACCAGCTGAACCAGCCCATCAATCTTGGCTTGGCGGGTCTGCGCCTTGGGGCGTGATGCAATGTTGCGCTTGCCACACCACCCAGGAAGAGTTATTGCTAGCAGTGTTTAGCCAGAATCTGATCAAACCACGGAACCAGCGTCTTGTTTACAGGAAAAACTCTTGATAGAGGGACGGGTTAAATACCCCACGAGGAAGCGATAGGAGAGCCAAGAAAGTGAGTTATTCTACCAACAAGACAAAGGACCTCTTTACTGAACAGGTGGATGACCTGGGGACATTGGGTGGGGAACCAAGAGGAGGCTGTTGTAGACCGAAGGAGGCTTAAGAGACAGGATCAAAAGCAATTTGTGAACCTTGATTTGGGTCCTGGTTTGTTGGGAAAACATGAATACGGAGGAATTGGATATTAACAAAGGCCTGGGGTTCGTTCTCTTAGAGGGTTTGCGGTATTGTGATGGAGTAAAAAGTGGCTCATTGTGTAAAGGATGCATACCAAAGTATTTTGGGATGAAATATCATGTTGACTATAAATACTTGAAGATTCTTCAGCCAAAAATGAAAAAAAAAAATAGTTGAAACTAACCTAGCAAAGTGTTCACAACTGTCATAACTAAGTAATGTATGTATGGGTACTCCTTATATGATTCGCTCTACTTTTCTGTTTGTTTCAAGTTATTTATAGTAAAGAAAAAAATAAGTATGGACTAAACAAGCAGTCAATAACATAAGGCCTTGGCCAGATATGGTAGCACATAGCAGTAATCCCTTTGACTCAGGAGGCTGAGACAGGAGGATTGAAAGTTTGAGGCTAGCCTCAACAGCTTAGCAAGACCCTCAGCAACTTACCCACACCCTGTCTCAAAAGTTAAAAAAATAAAAATAAAAAATATAAAGGAAGTAGCTTAGTGGTAAAGTACCTCTGGATTCAATCCCCAGTACCAAAAATAAATAAACTAATTAATAATATTGAAGGTCTCTTTTAGAAACCCATAACAAAACCATTGCCACACTTAAAAAACTAACAACTATTTAATACCATAAAATATCTATGCAGTGTTCAAATGCCCCTATTCTCTTATCAATAATTTTTATAGAATTTGTATGAATCAGCACCCAAATAAGATTCATAAACCACACTGTTGAACTAGCTCTTCAGTCTCTTTTTAATCTCTAGGATTCTTCTCCATTTCTATCTTTTTCTTTCAGTTTTTGCTGTTGATAAAAGTGGGTCATTTAGGGGCTGGAATTGTGGCTCGGTGGCAGAGTGCTTGCCTCGCACATATGAGGCACTGGGTTCGAGCCTCAGTACCACATGAAAATAAATAAATAAAGTAAAGGTATTGTGTCCATCTACAACAAATATAATGCATCATTTGAGTTTTGCTGGTGGCATTACGTAGGTGCCATGTACTTCTCTTCCTGGACTGATGGAAAATTTGCAGGTATATCTAGATACCTAATCAGATTCTAATTTGTGTGTGTGTGTGTGTGTGTGTGTGTGTGTGTGTGTGTGTGTGTTTTCTTTTGGGCAAGGATAAAGCTGTGCACGTCCACTGAGAGAGGTGTCATGTCCACTTGTCCTTCCTCTCATGATATCAGCACAATGCTCATTGCCTAGATCTGTTGACTCATTAGAAGTTGAGAAATGTTGAGATTTTTATTTTTTTCCTTCTTTTAATAGTTGAGATATATCTATGAGAGTAAACTTCCCCAATTGGATGTATGGTTTTCCTGAAGTTTCATGTGTATAGAACAGGCAGAATCCATGCTTGGCTCTGATCCTTTATATATATATCTTTTCAAACTAATGAATTAGTTCCCTGGTGTATTAGTCAGCTACTGCTGCATAACAAATTACCACACTTAGTGGCTAAGAACAATGCACCTTTATTATCTCCCAGATTCAGGAATCCCAGCAAGGTTTAGCTGTGTGCCATGCTCTGTGGGCTCTGAGGAGGCTACAATCCAAGCATTGGCCAGGACTTAGGTCTTATTTAGAGGCTCAACCAAGGAATAGTGATGGTCAGTAGGATTCAGCTCCGAACAACCAGAGGCTGTTGTAGGGCCCACCCGCCACCCCTAGCATCCTCAATAAGTGATTTTTTAAGAGACAGTAAGTGATTTTTTTACAAAATATGACTTGGGTCAATAGAAGTACTATTTTTGTTGCTACCGGACATTGTCAGCCAGGGGAGCAAGATAAGTAAATGCACCTGCTGTCAACATTCCCACAATCCCATGTTCATTGTTACACACTTCAAAATGACCAAAAATCATATCTAGCTACTGGGCTATGGAGAGGACTCAATGATTTAGTATATAAAACTTTCAGAATAGCGGCTGGCAAAGCAAGTGCTACGCAAGCAGAAGCAATGGCCACTGTAACTATCGTTGTTGAAATTAATAGTGGGATAGGGGCTGGGATTGTGGCTCAGCGGTAGAGCGCTTGCCTCGCATGTGTGAGGGCCTGGATTCGAACCTCAGCACCACATAAAAATAAACACATAAATAAAATTAAAGATATTGTGTTCATCTACAACTTTAAAAATTTTAAAAAAAAAAAGAAAGAAATTAATAGTGGGACACCCAAGACTGGACTCTAGTTTTAAGGTCCACAGTTGTTAACGTCTTGACCTCTGCCTGGTCGCAGACCCTCCCTCCCTCACCAGAAGAGTTTTATCTTTCAGTAGACCATGCCAAGTGAAGGTCTCCTGTTTTCCTTCCCAGCATGAACCAGTAATTTCAAGCCACTTAAGTAGCAATTAAATAGCTTCAAAAGTGAATCTGACTCATTAAACATGCCAAGGTCTCAAAGGACTTGGTCCTGAATTAAGCCAAGCCCCTCCTATTCTTTTTAAAAGCATAAGTACTATCTAGTAAGGGTTTGATTTTTTTTTTAGAATACATAAGTGATATCTGAATATACTCCTTTAGAAAAAATATCCATACAGAAAAGGACAAAATTCTCATTGACCTGGCTGGGGATATAGTTCAATGACAGAGCATTTGCCTAGCATGTGCGGGGCCCTGGGTTCAATCCCCAGCATGGAAAAAAACAATTCATTGGCCACACACCCCCATCTTTGTTTCCTTTTTCTTTCAAGAGGCAAATACTTCTAACAAATTGATTTGTATTCTTCTAAAACATTGTCTCTGAATACACACACACACACACACACACACACACATACATACTGGTTTTTTTTTTGTTTGTTTGTTTGTTTGTTTTTTTGTACCAGGGATTGAACTCAGGGGCACTCAACCACTGGGCCACATCCCCACATCCCCAACCCTTTTTTTTTTTTTTTTTTTTTTTGTATTTTATTAGAGACAGGGTCTCACTGAGTTGCTAAGTGCCTCGCCATTGCTGAGGTTGGCTTTGAACTCTCAATCCTCCTGTCTCAGCCTCCCAAGTGCTGGGATTACAGGCGTGCGCCACCATGCCCAGCTATATATACTGTTTTATAAGGGGTTTTTTGTGTGTTTTGGTTTTCTTTTGTTGTTATATTTGGTTTTGTTTGATTCTGGGGTGGGTTTGGGGGTTTTTTTGTTTTTGTTTTTGTTTTTGTTTTTGAGGTGGGCTCTTGCTGTATTAGCCAAGTTAACCTCAAACTCCTGGGCTCAAGTTACCCTCCTGCCTCAGCCTCATGAGAACCTGGGATGACAGGTATGCGCCACTGTAACAAATAAGGTTATATTATAGACATTGTTCTCTAGTTTGGTTTTTTCTCTCACACTCCACATCCGATTTATATCTGTCTGTTTTCTGTCACTATAACAAAATACCTGAGGCTGGGTAACTTTATAAAGGAAGGGGATTTCTTTAGCTCTCAGTTCCAGAGGTTCCAGGGAACCAAACATCAGCTTGGCTCTGGGGAGGACCTCGAGGTGGATGGTATCCCAATTGTTGGAGAGGGAGGAGGAGAGTACATGGTGAGGCAGGAAGCCAGAGCCAGGGGAAGAGGAGCCAGTTTGTTCTTTCATAACCACTCTCTCTTAAGAATTAACTCAGGGTCCCATGAGAGCCTTTCTGAGGTCTTGGCCCCAAGTGATATCCCACTGGACTCCGCCTCTTAAAGCCCCCACCACACTAAGGACCAAGCCTCCAATGTGTGAACTTTTGGGAATCACACTCAAACTATATCCAAACCACAAACCCTCAGCAAGTTATGTCAGCTATTTCTAAAAACAATATCCAGAATCTGACCACTTCCCACCACCACTATGGCTCCTGCCTTGGCCCCTTTGTCAATCCTTGCTGCCCATATGGTTCCTTCTCAACGGTTCTTATAGAGTGAGTCTCTTAACTTTCAGTCAAATATAACACAAGAATTGAAAGCAGAGATTCAAATAATGAACACCAATTCATAGCAGCACTCTCAACAACAGCCAAAATGTAGAAACAATCCAAGTGTCCATCGACAAAAGAACAGATAAACAAAATGTGGTATGTCCATACAATAGAATGATATTTTAAAATTTTTTTTAGTTGTAGGTGGACACAATACCTTTATTTTATTCATCTTTATGTGGTGCTGAGGATTGAACCCAGGGCCTCACATATGTGAGGCAAGCACTCTACTGCTGAGCCCTGGCCCCAGCCCTAGAATAATATTTATAAAGAAAGAAATTCTGACATAGTTTCCACCATGAATGAACCTTGTAGCCACTATGCTAAGTAACAGAACCCAGGCACAAAAGGTCAAATATTGTTTGATCCTACATACATGAGAGACCTAGAGTAGTCAGACTGGGGGAGATAGAATGTAGAAGGGTATTTTCCAGGGCTATGGGGAGACGACATTGAGATCTATTGTTCCACAGGTAGAGTTTCAATTTGGGAAGAGGAAAAGCTTCTGGAGATGGATGGAGATCATGTTTGTACAACAATGTAAATATACTTACTGCCACGGAACTATGCACTTAAAAACGGTTAACATGACAAGTTTCACGTTACATCTATTTTTACCAACAATAAAAAATACATGCAAAACTTTTTTAGGCAGGTTACATCATTTTAAATTCTCTAAAGATCCCCACCTCACTCTGACTCAAGACCAAAGTCCCTACCCTGTCCTACAGGGCCCTTCCGCAAGTGAACCTCCCTCTCAGTCACCTCTCCTTGTTCACGTCCTCTCCAGACACAACGGTCGCCTTGCTGCTCCTCACACATACCAGACACACTGCCCTCCTCAGGGCCTTTGCACTGGCCGTTCCCTCTGCCTGGTATGATCTGCACATATCTGCAGGGCTGGCTTCCTTCCATCCTTTGGTTCCTTGCTCATGAGTCTCCTTCTCTGATTATACTGCCTAAAATTCAGTCTCCTCCAGCGTGTCCTATTTGACCTACATTGATTTTTTTTTCTCCTGAGCAGTTACTACCTTCTAGAAGACTCTCAGTGTTCCTTATTTGCATAGCGTCTGTCTTTGCTTACCAGTGTATGTCTAGAGCCTAAAATACATCATTGATGTGCTGGGGTTGTGGCTCAGTGGGAGAGCACTTGCTTGGCATGTGTGAGGCACTGGGTTCGATTCTCTACACCGCATATAAAAAATAAATCAAATAAAGGTCCATTGATGACTAAAAAAAAGTTTTTTGTTTAAATTTTTTCAAATACATAATTGAACCCCAATAATATTTGTTGGCTGAATGATATTTCTCCTGAATTTTTCTGCACTGGTCCATTTGGGCTCTATCTTATTCTTTTTTTTTTTTTTTTTTTTTACTGCAGCAGAGTATTTAGCAGTTTGAAAATTACAGAATATGAATCTTTTCTCTCTCTCTCTCTCTCTCTCTCTCTCTCTCTCTCTCTCTCACACACACACACACACACACACACACACACACACACTGAGGACTTTCTCAGCATTGCACGGTATCAGAGCATTTAAAAGTCTGCAAGGCCCAATGTGCCTTTTCTCAAGGTTCCCGGATGCAACTGCCACTCTCGTAGACCCAGCTGCGTCGTCTGTTCTCAGAGCCTCCTCGTCCCCAGGCCAAGGTCCTGGGAGCCAGGCCAGTGGGAAGAGAGCGCCAGCCTGGCTGTGCCCCATGTGGTCTGGGGCTTGTGGTTGGATTTCCGGGAACAAAAGGGAAAAGGCCAGGTTGGCAGGGGACAGAGGCCTTTGTGGCTGACTGGCCAGGGAGAGGGAAAGAGGCCCTGGGTCGCCGGGCGCAGAGGCCCTGCATTCACACGCCAACCGGGCAGAAACGAGAGGCGGAGGCGGAGGCTGGGCATGCGCACACTAAGTTCAGGCCAGGTAGGGACCCGGGGGACCTGAGTGTCCCTGAGTGTCCCCAGGGTCCCTACATGGCCTCCAGCTCCACCCAGGCCACACAGGATAGGAACCCCGTCTGGCCCAGGCCTCCTGGTTGATTACTTCCCATAGAATCAGGAAATCGGCTTTTGTGTGCTAGTTCCTGATTTTTAAATATTGGTTCAAATTTTTTAAAAATACGAGGTGATCTCACCACCCAAGGGCTATCAGTTTGCCACCCTGTGGTGTAACAAAACCACACCTCACAACATGGACGTCGCTTGGTCCTGTTCTTTGGGCATTGCCTTTGTTTGGACAAGTTCCCTGATATCTCCAAGTCTGTCTTTTTATCTGTAAAATAGGGGCAAAATGAAACTCACCTCATAGTATTATGTGGGAGGATAAATGAGGTTTAGTAAGCCGGGCATGGTGGGGCACACCTGTAATCCCAGCACTTGGGAGGCTGAGGCAAGAGGCTCCAAAGTTCGAGGCCAGCCTCAGCAATTTAGCAAGGCCCTAAGCAATACTTAGGGAGACTGTGTCTCAAAATAAAAAAGTAAAAAGGGCTGGGGATGTGGCTCAGTGGTTAAGCACCCCTGGGTTCAATCCCCAATACACCTCCCCCCCCCCCAAAAAAAAAGGGTGGTGGTGGTTAGCAATGCAATACTAAAAGTAATGGGGGTGGACAGAGGACCTAGGAGGTATTGGGGATTTTTTTTTATAAAAGGAGATTCACGGCATCCGCTGTTGTGTCGTGGTCAGAGGCAGAGGAGCACTGAAGCTTGCGGAGCCCTGGAGGAATGAGACAGAAGATCTAGGGACTTACCTTTGATTGGTGTTTCATGAGAGAAGATTTCTGTCAAACAAGCCTGAGACGCAGTGCGTGGGGCCTCCAGACCTGCAGGTGGCGCTGCACCTCCGAGAGGCTCCGGAACTCTCGGGGAATGGCTGCCTCCCAAGCTGGAGTTTCCCATTCTGTGCTCCCTTGGTGCAGGTTAGAGCGTAACTGGTAGGTCTTACATTTGTGATTGTTGTAGTTTATCTTCCTAATTTGGGGCCGGACATTCCAGTCTGTCAAGTTACTGTAAAAGGATGCATTAGCTGTTCTTGCTGACTTCCTTCTTTTACAGCTTGGATGAAATTTTCACCAGAATCAGCCAGGCGTCTTTTGGTTGCAAGCAACACAAACCCCACAATGGCTTAAGCAAAAGGAAATTTTTACAGCCCACACACCCAAATGACCAAGGGGTAGAGCTAACTTAAGATGTGGCATTAGGTGGGTCAGATGACAATACCAGGACCCAGTTTGCCTTTCTGGGTAGGGTCCATTCTTAGGTAGCCTGTTCCCAGCTATCACTCCACATCTGAACAACTCCCAAGCCAGCAAGACTTCCTGAGAGCTGAAAGAAAAAGTTTCCTATAGAGTTTCACTGACCATGGATGACCTTCATGGATGACCTTGACTTGGGTCATGTCCCCACTCCCCCCCAACAAACCACTTTCCCAAGAAGAATACCACATGCTGGTTGCTAGTTCTGGGCTCCAACCCTAAAATGGGTGGTGATGAATGAAACCAACAGCTCAAGATCAAAATATACATTAGAATCGCCGGGCGTGGCAGCACACGCCTGTAATCCCAGCAGATTGGGAGGCTGAGGCAGGAGGATCGTGAGGTCAAAACCAGCCTCAGCAAAAGCAAGGCGCTAAGCAACTCAGTGAGTCCCCATCTCTAAATAAAATACATAATAGAGCTGGGGATGTGGCTCAGTGGTTGAGTGTCCCTGAGTTCAATCCTCAGAACCCCCATATGTGTGTGTGTGTGTGTGTGTGTATGAAGTGAAAAAGGGGTGGCAAATCCAGAGCTAAATCATATGCCAATTGAATGAATATATGCTTTGTGCTCCCCAAAATCATATTTATCTTATCTTCTGTTCAATATGTTTAAGGGCCAACCTGGCTGATCTTGGATTCCATTTCATATCTCTAATCAATGTCCTGGAATTGCACTAAAGAAAGCACGAGGGCTGTTCTTCTACAATAGTATTAAAATATTCTCTAGAACACATTTTTTTTTTTTGGCACTTAAAGATTCCTACCCGCAGAACTAGTCATGAATCCATCCAGACATGAATTCACCTGATTTTGCCATCATCCAGCCCATATATCTTCATCTGGAGGAAGAAAAAAAAGTGTGTTTTAAAAGTAAATTTGGCCAGATGATTCAAACACCTGGCTTAAGTCCACGTGGAGACTCATTGGAGTCTCTGCCTTCAGATTAGGGTCCCTATCAAAAAGGGTTGGAAAAGCAGTTTTGCTCCTCAGTAAGCCAGGCTGTCTACCAGAACACAACACTCTTTGTTCACAATTGCTTAAAATCAACACCTTAAAAATTTTCAGCCTGACATCAGCCAGTCTGGAGTTTTCGGACATCCCAAAATTCTAACCACTGCCCCCCCACCGGCTCCCAACTTTGGAAATCATGCTACAAAAGGAAGATGTGACAGCAACATAGTCCCCCAGGGAACTCATTCTGACAATGTCCATCAACAGAAGTGGCCAAGAAAACAGCGTGATCCAGAAGGAAAATTCCTACAAACAACAAATATTGAGTTGAACCATGTGAACTAGCCATTTTTGTAGGCAAATCATAGTCAAAGATCAACAATTTCATAGGTTCACATCTGTATAGGCTAAGGCGGCATTAGTGGCCCACAGATTCCTGGGAGGTCCCAAAGACCCTTTCAAGAGGAACATGAGGTCCAAATTATTTTCATTTTTATAATTCTAAAATATTATGGACCTTTTTCACAAAAGGATTCACAAAAGGAATATTTGCACTGAAAGTGTAAAATCCATGGTGGGTGTACTAGTCTGTTTGCTGTGGCTATAACACAGTGGTACATCCTGGGTAACTTACCAAGTAAAGAGGTTGGTTTTTGGCTCACAGTTCTGGGCCAAGGCAGAGAAGCTGCATCTGCCTTCTTGCTGGCAGATTCAAAAAGCGATACAGGCCATCACATAGCCAGAGACTGGAATCCAGTGTGTGCACGTGTGTGTGTGTGTGTGTGTGTGTGTGTGTGTGTGTATGCTGCTTTTTCTTCTTAAAAGCCACCAGGATTCATTGATGGGACTCCACCCTGATGACTTTATCTAGCTCTGATCACCTCCCAAAGGCCCCACTTCTAAACACCACAGTCAGATTAAGAGGGTGGGACTGTATCCTCTTCATCCCTCACAGTAAGAATTGAACTTCAATCTGAGTTTCAGACAAGCCATATTCAGACCACAGCAATGGATCAGACTATATGAAGCTGAAATTGCTTTATGGACTTTAGCTAAAACAACATGTTGCAAAAGACATAAGCTCAGACCACCATCCAGCTGGGAATTAAAGAGATTTGCAAATTAAAAAAAAAAAATACTGAACAGTGCCCTTCTTTGTGCTATTTTGTTATTTTTATTTCTGGAAAATATTTTTTGGTAGCAGCATTTTACTGATCTCAACATGTCATGGATTTATTATTGTCATAGTGTGATGAATCTAGAAATATCTTGGAAGTGTCAGCATTAATTTCTTATATGAAAAGTATCAACAGAAACCACCTACACAAAGGACAAAGGGATTCCTAAGACCAAAAATTTAGAGAACTCCTGGATTAGGACTATCTATCGAGACCCATACAGGGAATGACGTGTTGAGCCTTCCAAAAAGAAGGGACTAGAAATGACAATGCTTGGAATCTTGACCTGATGGGAAGAGAAAGCAGGATGAAGGGAAGGAAGCAAAGATTAGAGGGAACGACCATTTTCTGTTTCTGATAACACAAGACCACAGCCTGGGTAAACTATACAGAAAAGAAGTTTAGTTTGTCTCCTAGTTCCAGCCCAGGTCAAGGGGGTGTATCTGGAGATGGCTTTCTTGCTGGCAGAGTCCCAAAGTGGTGCTGGGCATTATGTGGGGAGAGCAGGGCTCTGGGGAGCTCCTCAGAGATCCTGCTAGACTGGCTTTCACAGCAGACCCACTGGACATGCCCCGCTGAGCCACGGATGGCCTAAGTGGATCAACCCATTCATATGGCAGAGCTGTTAATCCTCTCTTCTAGGTCCTACCTTGTCCCACCTGTTAGCATCTCAAAATGAGGATTAAATTTCAGCTGGGTTTCAGAAGGGACAAACCACATTCCACCATAGTGCTGGGGCATCTGGCTGTTGCCTGGGGACGGGCCACTGGGAGGGAAATAGAGGCCCAGACCTCCAGGTGGGCTGTTGACTTTCTCATGCAGAAGTCCAGCCCATAGGACATGACCTTCATCCGGGCGTGACCTTGGCAGTGGCGGAAGGGGAGGGAAGGAGGTCACTGGGACAGTCAAGGTGAGCAAATTCCGGAGGGAGGTTCCAGTGGGGTGCAGCAACACCTTAGGGAGATCAACTGCGCAGGCCTCCCTCCCTCCCCAACGTGTCCAGAGGAACCTCTGTACCTGGGCGCAGGCAGATGTGATGGGAGTTGGGTTGTACAGGTGTGTTTTTCTGAGAAGTGATCGAGACAGGTACATGCGTGCGCAGAACAGAGAGTTCATGTATGCGGCACGGGGCGGGCAGTGGAGAGTGTCCGCGGGGCTCCGTGTGGACACACCTGGGACACGAGGGTGTTGGTAGAATAGGGAGTGAGGGCGCATGGGGGTGTCGGGGTGCTTGGACGTGGCGTTTGGGGACGATTTGGGCGGCCAGACTGGAGCTTGCTGAGGGGTGAGGGAGGTGGCCAGGGGAGCCAGGATCACGCAGGTGGCGGGACTGGCGGCGACAGGCAGGCTCCGCCCGCGGACGCTCCCGGGGACTTCCCCGCCTCCTCCGTCCGCCTCCGTCTGGCCGCGCTCTCTCGGTGTCCCAGCGCCACCGCCACCGCCACTTGGCCGGCCCTCGCCCGCCGCAGTTGCTGCCACCAGCGTGCATCGGAGTCGCCGCCCGAACCAGGTAGGACTGCGACCCCAGGGCGCGCACCTGGGCCGGCGCCCGCGGTCCCGCGTCCCGGCCTCAGTTTCCCACCGGAGGGCGCCGGAGCGCCGGTCTGCGCCACCGCCGGCGCCCGTGTGGGGGCTGAACTGGCTGGTGGCGGGGGGGGGGGGGACGGAGGGTGAGGTCGCCCCCCGCGTGCGCGGAGGGGCCCGGGCGTGGTGAACCGCGGTGGGGGATGACAAGGGCGACACCCGAGAGCGCGCAGTAGGTGCCGGGCGCTGCGAGGCCGAGCGCGGGCAGCATCCCTGAGGGGTGTCCTCAGGTGGCGGAGGGGGACCTGAGGGTCGGAAGGGGGAGAAGCGTCCACGTCCCGGCACTAGTCGCAGAGCGCGGATTTGAATCCAGTCGATGCCCACCTGGTGGCACCTCGTCAGCCCACCTCTGCGGGGACCTGGACTTATTCTCTGAAGGTCCACTTTGGGGAGGTGCTGGGGTCCGGACCCGGTGCAGTCTCTACTCTCGAGGACTCTGCGGGCTAAGTTCATGTCTGGACAATGTCATTTCGCTCAGATGCGCTGGTCACAAAGCTGGGTGGGGGGACGTGCCCTGCGCCGCTGAGAGCGCAGAGGGTGGAAACGGAGGCGCGCGGTTTAGGGAGCAAGCGGCGGGGCTTTTCCCACCACCTCCTCCAGGGGCGCGGGCAGGACAGCCCAGGTTGGTGTCTGTCCCTGCCAGTGCCTCCCAGAGAGTCTACCTGTCTGAGCAACCTGTAGCCCTGTCGACCACGAGGGGCCCAGCCTACCTACCCGGGTGCTGAACTGCGACTCGAGGAACCTTGGATTCCCTCGTCTTCCTCTTAAACCTTCCAGCCCCTGCCCTCCCCGCTGCCCAAAAGGACCCGCCGTCTTCGTAATGCGGGGCGTTCCTTCTAGACGTTTCCCAACACCTATACAGTCATGTATGTAGGCCTGGGGGAATAGGTAAGCTCCTTTGTGGTGGGCGTGGTGGTGGGTGTGCGACAGAAATGACAGCCCATTCGGTCATTCCGCAACTCCCCCCTCCCCAGCTATTTATTCGAGAGCCATGCACACTGCTGCATTTGAACCAGCTCCTTGATTTAAACTGCTGCCTGGGTAGGCCACCGAGGGACATTTGGGTCCCCAAATTTGGGACTGGTTTTTATTTTAGACTCTTCTATAAATTGCCATCAGAGATTAAGTGAAGTTCAACTTCCTGTTGCTTGTCCTAAACTAACTGTACAGGATCTGAATTTGGGAGGTGCCGCCCCTTCTTTTCCATCGCACACACAGAAGCCCGTGTACGCATGCTTACACACACACACACACAGACACACACACACACCTGTGTGTGACATGCACACAGACAAGCACGCACACATCTCTAGTCTGTCTGCCTGTGCCAAGGACAGACACCCCAGCCCCTCCAGCTGAAGTCTCAGGCTGCAGTTCCTGCTGAGCCCAAGGTCTGAGACCGAGTCCGGCCTCAAGCTCTGCTGGTCTAAGCCCAGAGGGCAGAGATTCCATCCACTGTCACATCAGGGGCTCTCTTTAGCTGCTCCCAGGGCCATCCCTGCCCTCTGAGAGAAGACAGAAGGAGCTAAGAACCCTGGGCTGACAGAGCAGAGGGCCCAGGGTCCTATTGTCATACCACAAACTTTCCAGGTCTAGCCGTCGGCATGAGGAGAGTGTGCTGTCCTGGAATGTGGGACAGGACCATGGAAAGTTTGGTGAAAGGCTTGTAACAGCGGACTGGTGAGGAGTTAGAAAGAACCAGACAGGGGCTTGCCTTGCTCTCCCGGCTCCCCCACCTCCTAACCAGGCAGTTCCTGTCCCCTCTGGGTGCCACAGTTTACACATCTGTCAAATGGGCTTGATGATGATGGCGACCTCCCCAAACCGTTGAGTGGGTCTCTGGGGGTGGTGCAAACAAAACACTTGCATTAAGCAGGAAGTCTGGTCCTGGACAGGGGAGACGCCCAGATGGCCCTGTAGCGGGCCGTGCTCCGAGCCCCCATTTGGAGTCCTGTTCACCCCCAGGTCCCAGGTGCAGCAGTTGTGAGTGCTGGGTAGGAGCCAGGAGCGGGATTCCAGCTGCTCGTGGCCGAGCCCTGCGCACGGCGGAGTCTAACCCTGCTGTGGCCCTCACAGAGGGCCTGCCTGAGCCGGGCTGCTGAGGTGCCCACCTTGGAAGTACAGAAGACAGCCCACAAGAAAGCCCGTGGGAAGCTTTGGCCAGGCACATCTTCCTTTAAAATCTTTAGATTATTCCCACGACTTTAAAAAGTGGGCCTTGTCCCCTAAAACTGAATCCTCTTAAGAAATCAGAAAAGCTGGCAAAAGAGTCTGGCGTTCAGTTGCCCCCTTAGGTGGGGCTGGCCCCTTCGGGGACGTTGCGGTCTTCACCTGGGCCACCCCCCATTCATAAAGAGGAGCATAATACAAAAATAACAAGAGGGACCCCACAGCCAGCAACTGTCTTCCCGCTGTGCCACAGATGTCTTGTGTGGTCTCCGGGGAATTACTTAGGTTTTTTTTTTTTTTTTTTTTTTTTTTTTGGGTACTGGGGACTGAACTCAGCGGCACTAGACCACTGGGCCACATCCCCAGCCCTCTTTTGTATTTTATTAGAGACAGGGTCTCACTGAGTTGCTAAGTGCCTCGCCATTGCTGAGGCTGGCTTTGAACTCGCGATCCTCCTGACTCAGCCTCCCAAAGTGCTGGGATTACAGGCGTGCGCCACCGCGCCCGGCGGAATTACTTAGTATTTTTGTGATTTCATTTCCTCATGTGTCAAACAGGAATGATAAAAAGTGTTTGCCTCAAAAGGTTAGTTGGGGCCAGACACAGTGGCGCACACCTGTAATCCCAGCACTTGGGAGGCTGAGGCAGGAGGATCGTGAGTTCAAAGCCAGCCTCAGCAATGGCAAGGCACTTAGCAATTCAGTGAGACCCTGTCTTTAATAAAATACAAAAAAAAAGGGGCTGGGGATGTGGCCCAGTGGTCAAGTGCCCCTGAGTTCAATCCCTGGTACAAAGAAAGGAAAAAAAAAAAAAAAAAAAAGGTTAGTTGGCTCTTAAATTAACTCACATAAACCTCATAGAATAGCATTAGGTTTTGCTGATGTTAATGCTGGTACTGGGGGGTTTAATCGCCTGATTCCTAGAACAGTGCATTCACCCTCCCAGTGATGTTCTATATAAAATGTTGTGACCTTTCAATAAGATGCAGTGGTCCTATGTACATCTTCTGCCCAAGCTCAGGAAGGAACAATATTTCAAGAAAAGATACAATGAAAATGGAATTTCTAAGGTGGGGTTTTGAAGGATGAATAGGAGTTCTTCTGGGGGTAGAAGAATGAGGAAGGCATTTCGTGCAGAAGAAACAGCCTGTATAAAATGCTGGAAGCATGACCAAATGAAGGGCATTTAGAGAGTGACGTGTACTCCAGTGTCACTTCACAGTAGGGTGAGTAGGAGAGGCAGGAAGATGAGCTGAGAGTCTCATCATGATAGGGTTTGAGGCAGGGAAGGGATGAACATTTCTTGGATGCCTACTGTGTGCGGGTGCTATTATAATCACCACCCCTGGGGTCCTCATACAGCCCCTGGGAATCGGGTTCTGTGGTTTCCATTTTTCCAAGAGGCTCAGGCAGGGTCAGCCACTTGCCAGCAACCTTGCCGTGGTCAGCGGTGGCGCTGGGCTCAGACCCCAGGTCCGGCTGACGTGAGGCCCGGACACCCTCTCTGAGCCTGGGCAGGCTCACTGTCAAGTGGACTCGTGCTGATGGGCCAGCTGCTTGGCTTGCTGGGCGGAGTCTCTGGGGGCGTGATGCGCCGCCCACGGCACCTGGCGCTCGGCACCTGCGGTCACTGCCTCCACTGGAATGAGGCCTGGGCCGCCCAGGCCTGCGCCACTGCGCCCGGCACCGACCTAGTCATTTTTATCTTGGAGGCGAGGCCTGCACGTCCGCACACGGGACCGCCGCCTCCCTTCCCCACTGGTGCTCTGAAGAGGAGGAGGCGGCAGGGTCTGCTTGGGTCCTCTGCAGCCTGTGTCTCCAGCCTGCCTCCCCGCCCCCACGCCGTCACTTGCCGTCCTCTTGAGCATCCTGGGATCATTCCCCTCTGCCCGGGACTTGTCCCCGGACACCCATTCTCGTGGGGGCCAAGGACAGAGAGACTGCCCCTGAGGCCCCCAGCAGAGAGGGGCCTCTATGCATAGGCTGGTCATGGGTGGGAGGAGGTCAGGCCCTCAGCTGCCTGGGGCCTTCCTCACTGGGAAACAGCTCCTCCAAAGGTGCCAGACCCTCAAAGTGGGCAGACTGTGAGATTTAAGGCAAAGGGGAGCAAGTTCCAGAGGATGGTGACCCGAGGGACTCACTAGTCACCTTGACACCTTTCCTGTCTGTAAGGAAGTGGCTCCTACTCTAAATAAAATGCAAAAAAGGGCTGGGGGCCCAGCGCGGTGGTGCAGGCCTGTAATCCCAGCACTTTGGGAGGCTGAGGCAGGAGGATCGCGAGTTCAAAGCCAGCCTCAGCCATGGCGAGGCACTTAGCAATTCAGTGAGACCCTGTCTCTAAATTTAAAAATACAAAAAAGAGCTGGGGATGTGGCTCAGTGGTCGAGTGCCCCTGAGTTCAATCCCTGGTACCCCTACACACACACAAAAAAAAATAAAATATGTTCTACATGACAAAAACCAACCAACCAACATAACCCCAGCATGCCAAATAACTAAAAATCCATCACATCATGACAAAGAGTTAACTTCATTGATACAGAGATCTTGCAAATCAAAGACCAACCACCCCTCCAAAACTAAAGAAAGAAAAGAAAAACACAAAGGATGTGATTTAGCTGGTCATGGGACAAAAAGTACAAATTAACTTTGAAGAGAGGCAAAGATTCTCAATTGCACTCCAAAAAAAGAAATGCAAGAATTGAAGCCACAGATCTGTTTCCGACCTGTCTGGTTCCAGCGTAACACTCAGGCTTGGTGAGGACGTGGGGGAAGCAGAGCTGTGTAAGAACACAGGTCGGGGCAAGCTCTCGGGGAGGTTGGGCACACCTGTCAGTGCTTTCAAGATGCATGTAGCCATCGATGGATCTGGCATGTCACCTCTAGGAACCTACCAACATCCCTGCATTGGGCACAGCAGGTCAGAACAGGGATATTTAGCCCTGCGGTTAAAAGCCAACGTTTGGAGTTGATTGTGGTGGTGCACGCCTGTGATCCCAGTGACTTGGGAGGCTGAGACAGGAGGATTGCAAGTTCTGAGGCCAGCCTCTGCAATTTAGCGAGGCTCTAAGCCACTCAGCAAGACTGTCTCAAAATTAAAAGGGCTGGGGATGTGGCTCAGGGGTTAAGCATCCTGGGTTCAATCCTGGGTACCGAGTAATAATCATGAACACATCCAGCAGAAAAGAAGTGAATACTGTAGATCTTAGGACAGGCCCCAAAAGGATATGTCACCCTTAGAAAGATAGCTGAAGCTCTTTGTACGTGGATGCAAAACTATCCCCTAGGTGTATTGTTAAAAGAAAGATGCAAGTTTTAAAACAGCATCCGATTGTGTGTGCACACATATGTGTGTTTTCAAAAGAGAGGTGTGTGTGTGTTTATGTATGCACATTGACACCTGGAGGGTCATAATTTGGTATTCTAGGTTTTATTTGTGTGTGTGTGTGTGTGTGTGTGTGTGTGTGTGCCATGTATTATGTTATAGTTACACATTTTAGCCACACATGCCTTCTCCTTATTTAAAACTGGCCTAAGTCGGGCACAGTGGTGGTCTCCTGTAATCCCAGTAACTCAGGAGGCAGCTGAGGCAGAAGGATCTCAAGTTCAAGGCCAACGTGGGCAATTTAGTGTGGCCCTGTCTCAAAATAAAAACTAAAAAGGGCCAGGCACTGTGGCACACACCTGTAATCCCAGCAGCTTAGGAGGCTGAGGCAGGAGGATCATGAGTTCATAGCCAGCCTCAGCAACAGCAAGGCCCTAAGCAACTCAGTGAGACCCTGTCTCTAAATAAAATACAAAATAGGGCTGGGGATGTGGCCCAGTGGTCGAGTGCCCCTGAGTTCAATCCCTGTTACCCCCCCAAAAAAGGGGGGAATTTATTTTTCACACCACAAAAATGGTCTTCCAGCCAAAACACAGTCGTGGCACTGAGCCTGGAGGAGCCCCGGGGTGGGGTGTGCTGGAGGGGGGTCGGAGGTCAGAGGAAAGGAGAAGCAGGCTCTAAGACACCGAGGGGCTGCGAGGCTCCGGGGCCTGTCCAAAGGACCCCCAACAGTGACATCAGAACCACTGTCTCCTGCTCCCAGGGGAAGCCTCGAGGGCGGGGCGGGGGGGGGGGGGGGCTCTTGGTGCACATGGACTTCTGCAGGTGAATCCTGGGACAGAGCCGGGCAGCACCGGGGCTCACGCCCCAGCCAGGTCTGGACGGGGGATGGGGTCCGGCTCTGGGGAGCGGGCTTCCCCCCCCTTCTTGAGCTGGCTCCACCGAGGACCTCCCGCAGAGGCTGGGACGGGCTCCCCTCCCCGCGAGCTGATTCCCGAGAGGCTCCGTGGGCTCTGCTGGTTCTCGGGTGCAGCTTCAGGCCTCGAATCCTGCTTGGGAAACACGCTCCCGCCCCCCGGCCCACCCCAGGAGGGGTCACCTGTGTCCTTGGTGGCTTGTGCCACAGGATGGGTGGGGTGGAGGCGCTGGAGCCTTTGGCTGGTGAGAGAGACCCCAAGGAACCCAGGGGCGTCTGAGGCTGTGGACCTGAAGGTGACCTTCAAAAGACGGGGTTTAGACTGGAGTCCCGCATAGTAGGTGCTTATTAATGAGGGGGGGGGAGCAGAGGAGGATGGGAAAGAGAGGGAGGAAGGGAGGGAGGAAGGAAGAGAGGAGAGAGGAGGTAGGAAAGGGAGGGGAGACCCAAGCCAGCCAGAGGCAGCCCGGCCTCCAGCCTCCACCTGCCCGCCCTGGTGGGGCAGAGACTGCCCCTGGGGGGGGGGGGGCGAAGACCTTGTACTTGGTTGTTCCACCCACCTAGAGGCAGGGCCTCTGCCTGCCCAGGGAAAAGGGTCCCTGGGGGTGGTTTGGTCGGGGCTGCCTGAGCAGCAGCCTCTGTCCCAAGGCAGGAAGGCGAGGCTGAACTCTGCCACGGGTGGGTCAGGAAGGCACGGGGCGGGGAGCTGGCCCCGCGACCTCGGACGGCCCCACCCCACCTTGGACGGGACCACAGCAGAGCCCAGGCAGGCCAAGTCCCAGGAGGCTTAGCTCCTGGCCGGGTCCCCACCCTGGTCACTGTCCAGAGAGGTGGGGGGCGGGCCGGGGAGGAGCCGCCTGCGCCAGGAACGCCTTTACCTGCCGGGGAAGCTGAAAGATGGAAATCAGGGTCCCGGAACGTGTCAGGGAGAGGCCGTGTCCCAGCGGCCAGCAGGCTGGTTGGTAGCCACGCGCTGGCCATTGGAAGGGAGCCTGGCCGAGCCTCCCGCGGCCCTGGCCCGCCGGTACCCGAGGTCAGTGGGCGGCTAACGGGGCCAGGAGCTGGCGGCGGAACTGGAGGTCCCGAGGGGGGAGGGGTGCGCAGGGCGCAGGGCCCCATCTGGCCTGGTGGGAGGAGGGGACACACCCCGTCTGCAACGTTGAGCACCTTCTGTTTGCAATTCACGAATTCATTCAGCCAGGGGATCTGTATCTCCATCCCTGCGGTCCCCCCAGTCCCAGGAGATGCTCACAGGACACTGGCCACAGATGGGCGGGTGGGGGCGGAGCCTGGACCAGGCCTTGAAACTCCGCGGGAGCAAGCCACGCCCCCGGCTCCACCAGGGGTCCCTGCGCTTCCCCATCGGAACCCCCAAGGGGGCCTAGCGACCCCTCTGAAAAGCATCTCGTGCATTCGAGGAGGCGGGGCCACCGCATCTGGGGACAGCAGCAAGGGACTGACTGGCTTCCATTTCCCCTTCAACGCGTGATGTGGCTCACCAAATAAATGCTGAAGCCCTGCCCCAGGGGTCTCCCCTACAGAAATCATAGCATCAACAGGCAGGATCTTGTTATTATTATTTGAAGCTGGGGATTGAACTCAGGGTCCCACTGCTCTGCCGCTGAGCGACACTCCCAGCCCCTAGGCCGTGTTTTATAAGCATCTGCTACATGCGGGGTGCCCAAGTTATTTCATCAAACTCTTTCAGGTGGGTGTGGTTATTTATTATCCCCATTATACACACAGGGAAACTGAGCTGTCCCTCTGCATGATTTCATTGTATTCCCCACCACAGTCCAGAGAAACAGGTAGTGTAATTATCTGCATTTTGCTGATAACAAATGGGGCTCAGAGAGGTTAACTAACTTGCCCAAGGTCACACAGAGCTAGCAAACGGAGAGGCTGGGATTCAAAGCCGGGCGGTTTGACTGCAGAGCCCACTTTTTCCCCCCTCCACCCTGTCCTTCCTCTGCTTCCTGGTGTCATCTGAGAAGCCAGTGTGGAGGAGGGGTGGAGATTCTTTCACTGGGACAAGCCTTTGGTTCACCTGTGGCCAGGTGTACGGTTTCAGCTTTGCAGTGTGCTGGGAGGGACCCGGGGTCACTGTGTGGGTGCAGGTCCTGTCTTCCCCAACCAAGAGGGACACCAGGCCCAGTGTGCATGTGGCTGCTCTCCCACCCCTCACTTGGCCTATCAGAGTCTCAGCCTCCACGCTTCCCGGAGGATCGACCTCCTCCAGCCTGGTGGCCTTGGGGGTGCTGGGCCTGAGCTCCCAGGCCTCAGCTCCTGTGCCAGCCTGGCCCTGGCACGAGTCGGGCAATGTGTGGCCAGGGTTCAGGACTTGGAAAAGCAATCCGGACTTCAGAGTCTGACGGGAAATGGCGATTTGGCAGGAGATAGGAGAGGCATCCTCCTCTCGGTGTCTCTGACTGATGCACTTCAGCCAGAACGCAGGAGGGAGGAGGAGGGGGTGTCACTGAGCCCCCAGCAAGGACCGGCTGTGCTGCTGCAGGGCGCAGCAGCCCCACTGACCTGATGCAGAGGGAGCGATGGCCGGTGCGGGTCGCCTGTGGCGACATTAGGGTCACTCACTGGCTCCTCAGACCCAGGCCCAAGCCGCAGCTGGGGAAGTAGCCAGAGGACATGGCGCTAGAAAGATAGTGGAGATCCCAGACCTGCTTCCCCGCTCGGCCGCTTTCTGGCTGTGTGACTGCAGGCCGTGGGCACAACCTCTCTGAACCTCCGAGAGACCTGTGGGGTGATCCCAGCTCCTGCCTGTGGGGTGGTGGGAGGGGACACGGGAGCCAAGGCAGGTGGAGCCTGGCCCAGCAGGGCCTGGCCGAGTCCTAAAAGCAAAACACACACAGGAAAACGTGGGGGCGAGGGGGCAGCGGTGCAGGAGCCGGCTCAGGCTTCCGGCTGGGGGTTCCTGGCAGCCTGGGTTTCGGGGAGCTGGAGGGCCTGCTTGCTTCCCGCCTGCAGGGCGTGGAGCACAGAGGGGGCACTTTCTCCTGGATGGGGACTGAGAGTCCAGAGCTGGCCCTGCAGTCTGGTCTAAGAGCAACCAGGGAGCTGGATAGGGGGTCCCCCAGGAAGCACCAGATACTTCCCACTCCTGACCTAAAGGGTTCCCCAAAGCTGTAAGCACAGACCCCACCACGCATGGTGGCCTTTCCCACGGGGGAAACTTCCCTTTTTGATTACTTCTTCCTTCAGCTTCGAGGGTAGTAGCCGCGAACAGCTGAGCGGGTTGTGTACTGCACAACTCCAAGATCATCAGTCACACAGACTACATTATGAATGACGCTCCTAGAGTCGTGCAGTGCGCAACCTACACAGCCATACAGGGCGGCTCTGCCAGACTCCTTCTTCCCTGGAGAGAGTGCAGAACAACTTTGGGTGCCCCAGCTCTAGCTGCAGCTCAAAGTAGAGGAAGGATGAATGACATCTTTTTTTTTTTTTTTTTGTAACAGGGATTGAACTCAGGGGCACTTGACCACTGGGCCACATCCCCAGCCCTTTTTTGGGATTTTATTAGAGACAGGGTCTCACTGAGTTGCTAAGAGCCTCGCCATGGCTGAGGCTGGCTTTGAACTCGTGATCCTCCTGCCTCAGCCTCCCAAGTGCTGGGATTACAGGCGTGCGCGACCGCGACCGGCTGGCATCAGTATTTTTTAAAAAGCTGCTGCTGACTCCTTGGGCCCCCGAGCTGGGGGGCCTCGGACCAGCCCTTCTCCAGGCCCTGCTCCGTGTGTTGGGTGCAGCCGGGGAGGGCCGCCCCTTCCCTAGGCAGAAACCTGGCCTGAGTCTGAGGCGCCCTTCCCGCCCCAGGGCTGGGTGGCCGCCGGGTGCCCGCAGGCCTTCCTCCGTCTGGTCCACACAGGCGTCTGGGGGAGGTTTCGGGGTCGCGGGGGATTGCACTGCTAGCCGAGCACACCACGCATGCGCCTGACCCCCGAGGCGCGCCTGACCCCCGAGACGCGCCCCCAGCCCTGGGGACCCGTGAAGCCACCGAGCTCAGTTTGGCATCTGGGTTTCAAACGTTGGAAGCCCCAGCCGGGCCCAGCTCGCGTTCCCAGACGGCAGCCATCTTTTGGATCGGGCGTGGCCTTGCTTAGTGGCATCACCAGGTCCCCGAAAGCGTTGAGCGTGAGAGCCCCGCCCGGACGGTCGGGAGCTCCAGGCCGGCGGGTCTGAGACGCACGGGGTCACCCGGAGTCTGGGCTGAGATGCTGAATCTGGCTGGGGGTGGAGCTGGGGGGGGGGGGGTCCCTTGTCGTGCTCAGGGACCTGGTGTCCATCCCGAGAACCACAGAGGATGATGAAAGGTGCGGATTGCAGCCAGAGGCGGTGGCGCACACCTGTAATCCCAGCAGCTCCGGAGGCTGAGGCAGGAGGATCGTGAGTCAAAGCCAGCCTCAGCCAAAGCAAGGCGCTGAGCAGCTCAGGGAGCTCCTGTCTCTAAGTAAAATACAAAATAGGGCTGGGGGTGTGCTCAGAGGTCAGGTGCCCCAGAGTTCAATCCCTGGTACCAGCCCCCCCCCCCCCAAAAAAAGGTGCAGATTCTGATTCAGTAGGTCCCCTGGGGCAGAATTTCCTCTCTAGCAAATTGCTGTTGCCCGCCCTGGTGCCAGCCTTTGAGGAGTACGGTGCAGGCTCTTGAACTTGAGCTAGACCCAGGACTCCTGCAAGGCTGCTGTCACTCAGGCCGCCTGTTGACAGCCAGAATGGCCGATTCGGGTGGGCTGGGGTGGGACCTGCGGGCGTGTCCTCCTGAGAGGTCCCCAGGGGCTGGTGCCCCTGGTGTGGGGACGAGATCTGAGAACTGGCTCTGACATGGGCGCTGGGCGTGTGACCTGTGACTGGCCCGTGGGGTGGGGGCGCCCCGAGGCCCCCGGAGGCAGGATCTTTATTCCTTCCGAGGACAGACTCCTCGGCACCCCGCTGTCCCTGGGAGAGTCAGGCTGGCCCAGCTCCTGCCCGCAAACGCTGACCAGCCCCGGGCTTGCAGTGGGCAGGCAGGACTGTGTGCGCGGCAGCCTCCTCCCCAGCCCCGGGGCCTGCCCAGGGAGGTCCTGGGAAGACCCACTCAGGGATCTGAGGCCCCAAGGGCGGCCGGGTGGGCGCAGGCCCTCAGTCTCCGGCCTGAGGCTCCAGGGCAGCAGGGGCCGGGGCACACCCCACAGATCACAGTGGCGGCCACAGCTACAGGGACAGGCTGGGCCCAGCGCCACCCGCCACAACTGCCTGGAACAAGAATGAGCCCCAGGGCCAGGACCGGTTCCCCAGAGACCTTGAACTCCGGAGGGCTGGCGGCGGCTCCAGGAGGCTGAGCCTCCCCAGATCAGAGGTCAGCAATGGAGGAGTTCCCTCCGGGACCCTCGAGAGCAGGAACTGGCTGCTGCCAGGGGCTCCTTGTCACTCTGGGAGCCAGGAGCCCCTTTGGGTGGTGCGTGAGTGGGGCTGGTGTCCAATGTCCGTCCCAGGTGGCAGGAGGGCCCCTGGAGAAGGCCCGTGTGCACACCCTGCTCTGCACCCGGCGACCTTGGGCAGCCCTGTGCCGTGGAGGGTAAGACTAAGGATTAACCGAGCTGGTGTTCCTGGCACGTGCTAGGTGGTGCTCAAGAAACCGCAGCGGCTGTGACAGCATCATGATAGATGTGACTTACGGTGCAGTTATGTAAACTGCCCTGACACAGCCTCCCTCCCCTTCCCTGTGGTCTTCCAGACACAAATCTGCTCATGTTCCAGAAGCACTTATTTGGCACCAGCTGTGTTCGTGCTCAAGAAGCACCTGCTTGGTGCCAACTGTATTCATTCTGATAACAATTCAAATTTAAGGGCGTCCTGTGCCGGCCATCATGCTAGGTTAGTGTTATCCAACATAAATACGACAAAGCCACAAATCTGAACCGCATCAGCATCGGGAAACGTTTTAAAAGCCACGTAAGGAAAAAGGAACAGGTGAGATTCATATGAATATGATATTTCATTGAACCTGCATGAACAAAATATGATCACATCAGCATGTAATCCATATTTAAAATTATTAATGAGTTTTTTGTGTTTAAACGCATCTTTTATTTTTAATCACAGTAAAATAGATGTATGTAGCCGGGCGCAGTGGCGCACGCCTGTCATCCCAGCACTTGGGAGGCTGAGGCAGGAGGATCGTGAGTTCAAAGCCAGCCTCAGCAGTGGCAAGGCACTAAGCAAAAATAAAATACAAAAAAGGGCTGGGGATGTGGCTCAGTGAGTGCCCCTGAGTTCAATCCCCGGTGCCAAAAAATATATATATATAGATGTATATAATATACATATACATATATATACATATATTTTTAAAGTGTTCATTTTAGTACCTTCACAATGTTAAAGAGCCCATCTCTAGAACTTTCTCACCCTATAAAATATATATGAGATATATGTTATGTCTTTGAAATTGGGATTTTTTTTTTTTTTTTTTTTTTGTACCAGGGACTGAACCCAGGGGCACTTAACCACTTAGCCATATCCCCAGCCTGTTTTTTTTTTTTTTTTTTGGGGGGGGGGGTTCTTATTTTTAATTTGAGACAAGGTCTCACTAAGTTGCTCAGGGCCTCGCCTCCCTAAGCTGCTGAGGCTGGCCTCGAACTTGCCCTCCTCCTTCCTCAGCCTCCAGAGCAGCTGGGATCAGATCTCAGTTGGACTAAGGGTGTGTCCAGCGCCCAACGGCCACCAGGAGCGATTAGTGGCTACTGTGGTGCCCAGCGGGGCTCTGCTGCCGGTGAAGCTAAAGCTGGGGCCGGGCTGGGCCTCCGAAGCCAAGCTGCAGAGGCTGGAGGCAGGAAGTGAGCAAGCAAGTGCACCGGGCGGCCTCAGGGGCGTGAGGTTTCACAGAGAAAATCAACAGGGCTGCAGACTAGCCAGCACGTCTGGGCGACCGAGAGTCAGGGACGCCTCTCTGAATGGCTCAGAGAGGTAAGGCGGTTTTGCCAGAATCACCCAGCCAGGGAGAGGTGGGACAAAGACTCCACCCAAGCCGGGGGACTCCGGAGCTCTCGTTCTTAATGCAGACAGCATCAGAGGTGGGCGCAGCGACGGGCCTCACTGCCAGAGCAGTGGGACCCACGGGCGGGGGCTTCGTCTCTGACTGCTCCAGGACACCGCATTTTTAAAGCATGTTCATGTGTTCTCTTTAGATATGTATGACAGCTGGGTGTGTTTTGACATGTCATACATACAGGGAGTATGACTTCCCCTTCTCGTGGTTGGACACGACCTGGAGTGTCACTGGTCGTGTTCACACATGAACACAGGGAAGCGACGGCCCATTCACTCCACTGCTTTCCCCACTCCCATCGCCCTCCCTTCCCTTCATTCCCCTTTAAGTCTAATCCGATGAACTTCTATTCTTCCTCTCTCTACCCTCCCTTGTTCTGTGCCTTTGGTTGTTGGGGATTGGCTTATTTCCCTTAGCATGATAGTCTCCGGCTCCATCCATTTATTGGCAAATGCCAGGATTTCATTTTTCTTTACGGCTGAGTAATATTCCATTGTGTCTAAGGACCACATTTACTTTATCCATTTATTTGTTGAGGGGCGCGCGTCTCGGTTGGTTCCATAGTTTGCTTATTGTGAATTGAGCTGCTGTCAACATTGATGTGGCTGTGTCCCTGTGGTATGCTGATTTTAAGTCCTTTGGGTATAGACGGAGGAGTGGGATAGCTGGGTCATAAGGTGGTTCCATTCCCAGTTTTCTGAGGAATCTCCATACAGCTTTCTAGATTGGCTGCACCATTTTGCAGTCCCACCAGCAATGTATGTGTGTGCCTTTTCCCCACATTCTCGTGACACTTACTGTTGCCTGTGAGATGAAATCTCAGGGGCACCACATTTTATTCCCAATGAAATAACCACCTTCCTCTCCCTCTTCCCCCCACCACACGCGCGCACACACACACACGCACACACACACACACACACACACACACACACACACACATCCATAGCTTGCAAAGTTCGGCTGAGGCTCTTTGTTTCCAGTGGCCTCCAGCCTGGGCAGGGAGGGACTCGGGGACCCATGACACCCACCACCTTCTCTCTGGTGCCCACACACCCCCCCCCCCCCTGGGCGAGGGACCACTCACACAGCTGGGCCAGGGCAGGGCCGCGGGCTCAGGGCTCACCACGGGCACCCCCAAGTCATCTGTGCCGAGGACGCGATGACACGGCTCCTGGCCCGGGGCCTGGGAGGCGAGGTGCTTCCCGTGTCAATTGTGGTTGTTCAGAATAAAACCTGGTGTCGCCGGAGCTCGGGCAATAAAGAAAGCAAACACGGGGGCGAGACTGTCCGCCGCGGTCTGGAAGACAGGAGCCGTCCCGGAAGTGCAAGGGCCGGGCGCCACCTACTCTGCATCGTTCATCTTTGGCTCACCCTGTCCCCAAGAGGCAGGAAAGGCCCTCCCCCAGGAATTGTGGGGAGAAGGGTCCTGCTGCTAGGCACCCCAGGCAGATTTTTCTAATTGATTGAATGCCTTTTCCTTTTGGTTTCTTATTTAATTTTATTTTAATCTAAAAAAAAATAAAATAAAGTAGAGCAGTATGTGGTGGCACACATCTGTAATCCCAGCGACCAGGGAGGCTGAGGCAGGAGGATCGGTATTTAGAGGCCAGCCTCAACAGTGTAGCCCTAAGCAACTCAGTGAGACCCTGTCTCAAAATAAAAAATAAAAAAGGGCTGGGGATGTGGCTCAGTGGTTAAGCAGCCCTGGGTTCAATTCCTGGTGCAAAAAAAAAATATATATATATATATATATGTGTGTGTGTGTGTGTGTGTGTGTGTGTGTGTGTATGTAAAAGAAACTTTGGGGGAATGCTATAAATCTTAGAATACAAGCTAACGAGTACATTTGATTTTAACTTCCTTACAAGCCCCTATTCACCAAATACTAGAACCTTGATCCCAAGCAATCCGGAATCTTCCCCATCCCCTTTTCCCTGAGCTGCTTCACAAATTCTAGGAAGTTTAACATTCAAAAGAAAAAAAAAAAAAAAAAATATATATATATATATATATATATATATTTTCTTTCTTTTTTTTAAAGATCTATATTTCCTGCCGCCCTCCAACCTACTTTTTCCTAACAGTTTTTTCCTTATACTGTTGTCATTTCCGTCATCCCCAGTGGGCTGGTTCCAGGACCAAAATCTGAGGACCTTCACGTTCCTTATATAAAATGACGAAGTGTTTACCTAGGGCTTACACACATCCTCTCATATACTCTAAGTCACCTCTAGATTGCTCAGAACACCTAAGACAGTATAAACACTAAGTAAATAGGTGTCAGAGCACATTGTTTAGCAAACGATGATAAGAAAAAGACTCGGTGCATGCTTAGTACAGACACAATTTTTAAAAAATTCGCTCTGATCAGAGGTTTGTTGCAGAACCCAGGGGTATCGGAGGACCTGTTTGTACTTCAAATCTCAATTTTTTTAAAGTGGCTTTCCATCATACGCTTTTTCTTCCTTGTTGGTATTAAAAAAAAAAAAAAAAAAAAAAAAAAACCCTACCTTCTCCTTTATCATTACTTTGCTGTTGTTGTTTTCCATAGTGGTTTGAGATGGGGGTCTCGAGACCTTGCCCAGCCGGCCTCAGACTCCTGGCCTCAGGCATGCTCCCTGTCTCAGCCTCCAGAGTATCTGGGACCCGGGACTACAGGTGTGGGCCTTCCTACCAGCTTTGGTTTTTTTTTGTTTTTTGTTTTTTCTGTTTGTTTTTTAAATGTCATAAGCAATCTAAGTTCATTGTGGAAAAGTTAAAACTAAAAAAAAAAAGAAGATTTTTTTTTTTTCTTTTAGTAACCCAAGATCCTACTTCCTGAAGATAGGAATTTATTTTTTCCTATCCACACAGGTACATATAAATCCACAGATTTTTTGTTTGTTTGTTTTTCGGGTACTACCGGTTTGAACTCAGGGGCACTCGACCACAGAGCCACATCCCCAGCCCTATTTTGTATTTTATTTAGAGACAGGGTCTCACTGAGTTGCTTAGCGCCTTGCTGTTGCTGAGGCTAGCCTTGAACTCACGATCCTCCTGCCTCAGCCTCCTGAGCTGCTGGGACTACAGGTGTGCGCCCAGCCACAGATTGTTTTAAACAAAAGTATTTAACTTTTTAAACAACTTTCCAACATTCCACCGTGGGCCAGTGTTGTACGTGGCACGTGAACCCTTCCGTTCCAACCGTACATCTAAGTTTTCCTGCTATGTGTAGGAGCCCTGTTTGGGGAGATGGCTAAGATTGTGGTTGACTACGGGCTTTGGACATGTTTGGGCATTGGCGCCTTCCGTAGTCTCACGGGACTTGGCCAGAGATCTCGAGGGACTTGAGCGAGATTGCGGATGAGTTCTGCGCCATTTTGGAGGTTAGAGGAGCGTGGACGGCGTGTTGGGGTGTAGTTAGAGCCAGAGAGAAAAGTTATCAGAATAAAGAGCTGTTTGTTTCCAGTTCGTCTCTAAACTTCTTCCCGCGGCTTCTTTGCTCCAAGCGGCCATCGCTTCAGGCGACTACAGCTATGAGCATCCATGTCCCTGAAGAGAAGCCCGGCAGAGAGGCGGTGACAGCCACACATGGAGTCACCTTTCACTTTCCAACCCGGCTGCAGTTCTTAGCTATCAGGTGAACAAAGAAGTGACAAAAATGCCGGGCGCGGTGGCGCACGCCTGTAATCCCAGCACTTTGGGAGGCTGAGGCAGGAGGATCGCAAGTTCAAAGCCAGCCTCAGCAATGGCGAGGCACTTAGCAACTCTGTGAGACCCTGTCTCTAATAAAATACAAAAAAGGTCTGGGGATATGGCCCAGAGGGTGAGTGCCCCTGAGTTCAATCCCTGGTACCACAAAAAAAAAAAAAAAAAAAAAAAAAAAAAAAAAAAAAAAAAAAAAAAGTGACAAATGCTTGCTTCTCCCTGAAAGGCCTTTCGAGGGCTGGGGCTGGAGCCCATGGTTGAGCCCTTGCCTAGCATGTGCCAGGCCCATTGGGTCCCTAGTGCTGAGAAAGGAGGAAAAAAAAAAAAAGTTATTGAGAAAGTTAAAAACGGGGAGGTTTTCCTGGCATCTGTGACCACATCTGAGGTCTTGGAACTTGGGGACTTCTGTCTGGGGGGCAGGACGTGTGTCGGGATTCTCCTGGGCTGGAGATCTGTCTACTTCTGGGCCTAGCATGGAGAAACCCCCAGAGCAGGTCTGTAAGGAACCCCGAGGGCCAGCCTGTCCTGTTGACTCTCCAGTGACAAGTGACAGGGTGTTCTATGTCATCTGTGCATTTGCAAAACAAGGAAGGGGCTCCTGAGCCGGTCTCCCTGTGCAGAGCGGGGTGCGTGGGTAGATGGCTTTTGGTTAGTGTCGAGAGAAATGTCTTTCATCGTATTTGAGATCGTCTCTGCCCAGGTGGGTTAGAAAACGTATGTCATTAGGAGCGTGCGCCTGTGATCTTGTGGACATTCCTGCGTAGGCAAAGCTGAAGTCGGCGTTTAAGTAAACACAGGAGGGAGTCAACTTCAAGAAGGATATTAAGTAAATGATAGTGTCGCTGGTGCCCAGAGGCAGCTGGATCACCGTGGTGGCCCTTGGACAGTAAGCAGAACGTCCCCGGGGACGGGACAGTCAGCAATCTCAGCTCCAGTCCTAGGTCCGCCTCTGACCGTAGAGACGGCTCCCCTAAGCTTCTCCGCCCTTCCCCTGGGAGCTGTTCTGCGGAGTCCAGAAGGTTCTAGAAATAAGCGGTCAATGTGGAGGCCACCTCTGAGGTCCTGAAATCCTGAAGCTGGTCCCATCGATTTTGAACAGACTGAGAGAAATGCCTCTGAGTCACAAAAGATGGTCTCTTCACCCAGACTGTGACTCAAGTATTGATTCTTTTTTTTTTTCCTTTGGTACCGGGGATTGAACTCAGGGGCACTCGACCACTGGGCCACATCCCCAGCCCTTCTCTGTATTTTATTAGAGACAGGGTCTCACTGAGTTGCTAAGTGCCTTGCCATGGCTGAGGCTGGCTCTGAACTCGTGATCCTCCTGCCTCAGCCTCCCAAGTGCTGGGATGACAGGCGTGCGCCACCGCGCCGGGCCTTGGGTCACTGTCTTCTTTCTCAGCCTCCCAGACCTTGTTCAGTGTCAGTGGCTTTAACCTGATGGGACCTAATGGGTCCCTTCTTTTCCCAACACCCCAGATGGCAAAGTTCATGTCACAATTGGCCTCTTGAGGAAAGATGGGGACATTGCACTTGGGGCCAAGGGGACAGGGTTGGCACTGAGTCATCTGCAGGATGTCCTGGGATTTTAAAGAAGGTGCGGGGACGGGAGGACACAGGGTGGGGCTCCCTGGCCCTCAGCTTGTTGCCACTGGCCTTTTCTAGGAAACTCACACCTCTTCTCAGTCTCTAGGGGCAGACATAATACAGTCCCGTAAACCCGGTTGTAAGCTACCTGGTACCGAAAACCAGGAGGAAAACTCTCGGAGGCAGAGTAAAACTTTTACTACTTTTACTTCTACTTTCTTAGAGAGAGCTTAGAGAGGGAAAGAAAGATTTTTAGAGAGAAAGATTAAAGAGAGCTTTTCTTCTTGTCTTCTTAGCTTAGAGTAGAGTCTTAGAGAGAAAGAAAGATAGAGCTTAGCTTAGAGAAAGATTAGAGCTTCTTTCTTCTCTCTTCTTTCTTCCTTCTTCTTTCTTCTGTCTTCTGTCTTCCTCAGGAGCCTCAGCCTAACTCTGACCAGTCATTACTTCTTCTATCTGGTTTCTCTTCTGTCTTCTATCTGGTTTCTCTTCTGTAACCGCTCTGCCTACGTTCTGGCCGCTCTGATTCTTCTGACCGACCGAGTGACTGCCCGACTGACTGAATTCTCCGTTCTCCTCACTCGGACCGCTTTCACCCGGTTATATACCTTCAGCTTTGCGGGTGCCTACAGGTGCGTCACATACATATCAGGTGGAACTTATGGCTTCCAGCTAGCTGCAACAGCCCTTCCTAATTAGGGCTCCTTCACCCGGTGGTTTATAAACAGGAGGCATTTATTTCTCACAGTTCCGGAGTCTGGAAAGTCCAACATGGAGTTGCTGGTGCATCCTGCATGTGGGGAGTGTCCACCCCCTGGTTCACAGCGGTGTCAGCTTTCTGACTAGCTGTTCCCCCACCGTGAACGACAGTTTTCAACAATCCAGGGTGAACACCCAGGGTCGTTAGGACCAGTCCTGCTCCTTGCACAAAATGTTAATAATAACGATAACAAAAAGCAAGTATAGCAACCATCTACTAACACCTGCTCTGTGACAGACACGGTGCACGGTGTCACCCATGCATCATCTCACCGGACCCTGCCAACAACCTAGAAGGCGCAGACGCTACTATCCCTGTGACACAGACGAGAAAATGAAGACTGAGGGAGACCCTGATAGTCAGCTTTCTGACACTGTGACAAAATACCTGAGGCCATTGAATTTTTAAAAAGGTTGACTTTGAGTCACAGCTAGAGAGCTTTCAGTCCAGGGTTGCTTGGCCCAGTTGCTCGGGGCCTGGGGTGGCACAGCATCTCATGGTGGGAGCACAGAGAAGGAGAGGCCAATTCATCTTAGGGCAGCCTGGAAGCAAAGAGAGGGTGAAGGAGGAGACGGGGACCCAGTTTTCCTTCAAGAGCACACCCCCGTGACCTGACCAGGCCCCACCTCCTCAAGGTTCCACTACCTCCCAGTGAGCTGGCAGGTAAGATCTGGGGACCACGCCTTCAACACACAGGCATTCAGGGGACCTTCGAGATGCAGACCATGCAGATGCCAGTCTGTGCGTGGTGGAGAGAGTCCTTCCCTTCAGGAAGCAGACCCACCATCCCTGACTGGGGTCTGCCTCGCAGACGCGGCCAGGCCTGTGGTGACCTCCGTCATACGCCGGGCATCCCTCTGGGCTGCAGATGGCATTCCTCAGTGTCCTTTGAGGGTGCTCCTCACCCCACCGGATGAGAGGACGACTCCACCACAGCCCCATCACGGAGCGAAACAGCGGGCCGCCACCAGCATGTCCCCGCGGGGTGCAAAACAGCATCACCCAGACGCCACCCCAAAAACTGGGACAGGGACCCCAAAGGGCGTCTCCATGGGGTGCACGGGGGTGGTCACGGGCAGGGGAGTGGCCCATCTGTGGCCCTCCACGCAGAGCTCAGAGGTGACACCGGCAGGCCATTGCCCTAGACCCTCAGCATTCCTGGGCTGGAGTGACAGTGTTGGAAGCGCCTCTCCACGGCCTGGCGCGGACGGCCAGCTTCTCGGCATCCCGAGCTGTCGTGAGGGGACAGGGATGCCCCAGCCACCAGAGGCCAGGAGGGACAACGCCTCGGCTACCTGCGGCACCTGCCGTGGCACTGCTCTGGTCCAGTCTTGACCCGGGGTCAGGTGGCCACCACGGGCCCCGCAGCCCTTCTCGCCTTATGTCCACGACCTTTGTCGGTGGCTGCTTCTACCCCACTCACCCCTCAGGAACAATCCTGAGATTGTCCCAGTCTGAGGATGTCGTAGCGTCGTGATCGATGCCCTCAGACCACGCACGCGCACGCACACGCACGCGTACTCGGGAATCCACACACAGACACAAAAAGTGGAACCATTGGGCCGGGCGCGGTGACGCACGCCTGTCATCCCAGCACTTGGGAGGCTGAGGCAGGAGGATCGCAAGTTCAAAGCCAGCCTCAGCCATGGCGAGGCACTTAGCAACTCAGTGAGACCCTGTCTCTAATAAAATATAAAAAAAGGGCTGGAGATGTGGCCCAGTGGTCAAATGTCCCTGAGTTCAGTCCCTGGTACCAAAAAAAAAAAAAAAAAAAAAAGTGGAACCATTGGGTCACAGGCGGTCATGTTCTAAGCGTGAGAGACACTGGCCAGGTTGCGCCATCTTAAACTTCATTGGCATCGAAAGCTCTTCTCTTCCTCAAAGCTTGGCCAATACTCGGTATGATGAAATGTTTTAATCTTTGCAAATCTTAAGACTGCCATACAGTCTTTTTTTTTTTTTTAACCTATGTCTGATCAGCATTGATTTTAAACTTTAATTGCTTTTTTGAAGTATTTATTTGGTCTCCTGTGGGCAAGGTTTTATCACTTTGTTCATTAAGAAAAGCCCAGCCAGGCGCGGTGGTGCACGCCTGTAATCCCAGCACTTTGGGAGGCTGAGGCAGGAGGATCACGAGTTCAGCCAGCCTCAGCAATGGCGAGGCACTTAGCAACTCAGTGAGACCCTGTGTCTAATAAAATGCAAAAAAGGGCTGGGGATGTGGCCCAGTGGTCGAGTGCCGCTGAGTTCAATCCCTGGTACCACACACACACACACACACACACACACACACAAAGCCCAGCCCTTAGAATAGCGCAGAGCACTAAATAGGTGCTTAATAAATAGCTGTGGAGTGAATAAATGAAAAGATTAAACATCAAGATGGTCCAAAATTCCAAAGATGCAAAAGGAGAGGCTTGTTTTGTTTTTGTTTTTATTTTAAAAAAGGTTCTTTGCCTGTCCCCCACCTCCCACCCAGCCACCTAGCTCCTCTTCTTAGTCAACTCATAGCACGTTTTTTTTAAGTAATTGGTGACTGATGATACACATACACACACACAATATCTCCATACTTCTGTATTCCTTTAAAAAAAAAAAATTGGCCGGGCGCGGTGGCGCACGCCTGTAATCCCAGATCTTGGGAGGCTGAGGCAGGAGGATTGCGAGGTCAAAGCCAGCCTCAGCAATGGCGAGGCACTTAGCCACTCAGTGAGACCCTGTCTCTAATAAAATACAAAAAAAGGGCTGGGGATGTGGCCCAGTGGTCGAGTGCCCTTGAGTTCAATCCCTGGTACCACAAAAAAAAAAAAAAAAAAAAAAAAAAAAAAAAGCAATTGTATGCCCTGCCCTTTCTCTCACTTAACTTTGTATGTTGGCAACATTCTCCATCAGTGATCAGCTCCACTAGGACCCTCTGTCTCCTCTGCTGGTGGACAGTGACACAGCCCCTTTTCCTATCATCTCCATGAGTCATGGTGAGTTTGGTTCCTGGGAGGCCCCTTGAGCTGTCAGGAACTACCACCTTGGTGAACGAGACACGTGTGCACGCGGAGAAGACAGCCCGCCCACTGCCACAAGTCAGACTTCCCCAAAGCCCACGAGAACAGGTGCTGAGGTCAGGTGTCCCTCCCCAGCGCAGGCGAGAGGTGGCAGGGAGCCATGCACCCTGGTTTCTATTTCCGGAGCTGCCTCTGTCGCACAGGGACTGCGGCAAGTCCCTCTGCCCACTAGTTACCTTCTCTGTGAAATAGGCATCATGATTGCAGCCCTGGCGCTTTTGACACGACCACCCAAAGAGACACAGGGAGGAGCCTTGAGAGAGATGGTGTGTCCTTGGATTTGTCCTGCTTCAGCCAGTGGGGAGGAGGCACGGAGGATTCCTTCAGGGTGGTAAAGGAAGATGATTTTCAAAGTGGTTCAGAGGAACACTTTCATATAGTTAAGAAGGTATTTCAGCCAGGCACAGTGGTGCACACCTATAATCCCAGCAGCTCGGGGAGGCTGAGGCAGGAGGATCACAAGTTCAAAGCCAGCCTCTGCAACTTAATGAGACCCTAAGCAACTTAGTAAGACCCTGTCTCAAAATAAAAAAAAAAAAATAATAAGAGGGGCTGAGGATGGGGCTCAGTGATTACGCACCCCTGGGTTCAATCCCTATACAAAAAAAAAAAAAAAGGAGGAGGCATTTCAGTAGGTATTAAGAAAAATGCCTCAACACATCACACTTGTTATTTCACAGGTATAACATTACCAAGTAGACACACACACACACACACACACACACAAAAGTGAGCTGATGTGATGTTATATATTAAGTAAATAATGACACAAGTGTTCCAGGGAGTCAGCAAAAATCGTGAACATGAGATACAAATGATTGATGTTTGGGAAAACATCGAATTACGGGGCATCTTAAGGGGAAATAAAATCAAACTTACAAATACTTATATGCAAACACCATTTGGAAGATTTTTATTATCATCGTTTAATGGAAAAATACAGAACACAGTAAATCAGTCCTAGGCAAGTTTTGTTTTGTTTCTGTAAAGGGCCCGATAGGTAACACTTGGGGATTTTTGAACCACATACCTCTTTGTCTCATATTTCTGGTACCAGGGACTGAACCCAGGGGCACTTGACCACCGAGCCACATCCCAGCCCTTTTTATATTTTGTTTAGAGACAGGGTCTCACTGAGTTCCTTAGGGCCTTGCTAAATTGCTGAGGCTGTCTTTGAACTCGCAATCCTCCTGCCTCAGCCGCCTAAGCCACTGGGATGTCTCATATTCTTTGCTTTTCAAAAATGTAAAAGACATTCTTAGCTCAAGAGCATCAAAAACAGGCTTTAAAGGCTGTCTTTGAACTCGCAATCCTCCTGCCTCAGCCTCCTAAGCCACTGGGATGTCTCATATTCTTTACTTTTCAAAAATGTAAAAGACATTCTTAGCTCAAGAGCATCAAAAACAGGCTTTAAACTGAACTTTGGACTATAATTTCCAAACCCTTGCAGTAATTAAAGGCGTCTACTGAACATACCAGCCGCTAGTAAACTGTGTAATGGGGTCTGTTTATTAGTGACATTTATTTATTGATAACATTAATGTTTTACTTATTTGTCCCCCTTTTTTTTTTTTTTTTGCTATCATCATAAACTCATGGAATTCTCACACATTTAATATGTTTCAATCCATTGCAGGGGTTTTAAAGTTTTTTCTTAAAGATGAAGCATCTTTTCCAGTGAGAACCTTTTCAAAGAGTCCTTTCAACTGACCTCAATCATTTTTGATATTTCCCTTTTCTCTTAAATGAGATAAGAGAGTCCAGGGTCATCTGATACATTTTATGCATCTTATCAAACCTACTATCAGCCATTTTCCTAAGAAGCCCCTAGTTCTGTTGGTTGAGAGTGGTAGGTAGAGACCAAACTCTGGGCACTGGAAATGCACATAACATTTGGATTTATAAAACTAGAAATTATGTGCCAGGTAGGTCAAGTTCTCTGGAGTGATTCTGAGGCTCCCTTAAAACTCCTCCAAGATGAGTGTGGTGGTGCACACCTGTGGTCTCAGCCACTTGGGAGGCTGAACCGGCAGGAGGATCGCTTGAGACCAGCCTGGGCAGTGTCGCGAGTCTCCATCTCTCAAAAACAAAAAACAAAAACTCTAGTTTCTCTAGCCTGGCACACACACCCCCCCTCTGGCTCTCATGCCTGGCCAGGTGCTAGAGAACAAAGAACCCAGTCATGCTCTGCGGCCGCCTGAGCAGAGGCAGAAACAGGATTTTTTTTTTTTTTTAATAACCAGAGTCCAATTCATTTTCAGGTTAACCTTCAATTAACTATAAAAACCTAGATTCCCCAGAACTCATATTGCCTGACAACCTGGGATAATTGAGGTTGTGCTACAAAAATAAGTGCAGGGGATTTTAATGAAAGCATCTGACCTACCATTTACAGGGCTCACCAAGTGAGATGTCCCCATAAGCTGAAATAGCCCATTTTTAAAAAATGAGTACAGTGGGCTGGGTATAAAACAATAGGGAGTGGGGAAGTTGCAGAGACCTGGAGAGTATGTGATCCATCCACGTGTGTGAGGGCTGGGAGGTGGGGCAGCTGCCCTTCAAATTTAGCAGAATATGTCACCACGTGGGGACAGTTGTCAGCTCTGATTCTTTTCATCTTTGAAATTTTTTAAAACGTGGCATCTCATCCTTTTGAAATGGCCATGAAAGTGTTAACGATGTATTGGATACAGTCCATGCATAATGAAATGCATCCCCTAAAAGTATGGCATGTTTACAAATGTTTACATCCAATTAACCACCACCTGGCTAAAGATACAGAGTCTTTGCATCAT
The DNA here is from genome assembly GCA_025594165.1 of Tamias sibiricus. Lineage (NCBI taxonomy): Eukaryota > Metazoa > Chordata > Mammalia > Rodentia > Sciuridae > Tamias > Tamias sibiricus. The sequence continues at coordinate 18,444,952 of CM046674.1, forward strand.
CGCTTCTGTGGAACTTTCTAGTCAATTCACGGCTCACCAAGACCCAGGCAATCACTCACCTGCTTGCTGCTGCTGTGGGATGAGCTCTTCTCTGGGGTTTCTTACAGACAGACTCGCAGCATGTGTCGTCATTTGTGTCGGTTTTCTCCTACTCAGCCTAGTGCTCTTGAAATCGTGTGTCCACAGTCGATTCCTTTGTACTGCTAAATAGTATTCCATTATGGAAACGCCATAATTTGTTCATTTATTCGTGTGCAGATGGGCATTTAGATTGTTTCCACTTAGGGACTATTATAAATAAGGCTGCTTTGTACATGTATGTGTAAGTCTTGGCGTGAGCATGTTTTCCGTTTTCTTGGATAAATAAGAGTGGGGTTGCTGGGTCAGATGATAAGTGCACATTTAACTTTATAAGAGACCTCTGGAGTCTTTCCCAGTATGAGCACCACTGCACTGTAGCGGGATTCCAGCCATTTGCCAATGCTAAACATGATCAGTCTTCTAGTGAAACGTGGTATCCACTGTGGTTTTGATTTCCATTCTCCTGATGGCTAATGATGTTGAGAAGTTTCTCATGTGTTTATGGTCCATTCATCTATCCTCTTGACTAAAGTGTCACTTCAAGTCTTTTGCCCATTTTTAAGAGGAATGTGTATGTATTTATTGTTATGACACATGTACAATCAAGAATTAACTAGGAGCCGGGCACGGTGTAATCCCAGCACTTGAGAGGCTGAGTTCAAGGCCAGCCTCAGCAATGGCAAGGCACTTAGCAACTCAGTGAGACCCTGTCGCTATTAAAATACAAAAAAGGGCTGGGGATGTGGCCCAGTGGTTGAGTGCCCCTGAGTTCAATCCCCGGTACCAAAAAAAAAAAAAAAAAAAAAAAAAAAAAAAAAAAAAAAGAATTAACTAGGAAGATGATTTTTACTGTATTCAAGTAATAAAATAGAGCTAGTAATGTTAGTTGTCCTCATTATTAGTACTAAGGATATTAGTGAATTTTTTTTTTTTTTTTTTGTACTGGGGATTGAACTCAGGGGCACTGGACCACTGGGCCACATCCCCAGTCCATTTTTGTATTTTATTAGAGACAGGGTCTCACTGAGTTGCTAAGTGCCTCGCCATTGCTGAGGCTGGCTTTGAACTCGTGATCCTCCTGCCTCAGCCTCCCAAGTGCTAGGATTACAGGCGTGCGCCACCGCACCCGGCTGATATTAGTGAATTTAATTAAATTTTTAATATTTTAAAAAAAAATTAGGAGCTAGGGCTATGGCTCAGTGGTAGAGCACTCGTCTTGCATGTGTGAGGCCCTGGGTTTGATCCTCAGCACCACATAAATAAAATAAAGGTGTTGTGTCTACCCACAACTTAAAAAAATTTAAAAATAAATAAATAAAAAATTTTAGCCAGGCGCCATGGCTCACATCTGTCATCCGAGTGACTCGGGAGGCTGAGGCAGGAGGATCGCAAGTTTGAGGTCAGCCTCAGCAATTTAGCAAAGCCCTATGCAACTAAACAAGAACCTGTTTCAAAATAAAATATTTTTTAAAAGGTCTGAGGATGGTGCTCAGTGGTTAAGTGCCCTTGGGTTCAATCCCCAGTAACAAACAAGCAAACAAAAATCAGGGGACACATAATTGTCTATATTTATGGGATACAACATGGTATTTCAGCACCTACAGACAATGTGCAATGATCAGATAGAGAAAGACTTTTGTCATTTCTTTTTGTTGGAATATTCAAAATCATCTCAACTAGCTATCTTTAAATATCAAATTAACTATTGTCACCACAGTTACTTGACTGTGCTATAAGACATGAGAAGTTATTTCTTGTGTCTAACTGCACCCCTGCACCCATTACATCCTTTCTCCATTCCCTCTACCCCCCACCACCACCCTTCCCAGCCTCTGGTAACCACCAGAGGTTTATTCCTTACTTCCACAAGATCAGCTTTTCTATCTCCCACATATAAGTGAGAACCCATGATATTTATCCCTATGCCTGACATTTCATTGAATGTAATGTCCTCAAGCCTCATTCACAACACTAAAAATGACAGGATTTCTTTCTTTTTTATTTACTTATTTTATAGTAAAATGCATTTTGACATATTGTACACAAACGGAGCACAACGTCTCATTCCTCTGGCTGCACATGGTGCAGAGCCACACCAGCAGTGTAGTCATACATGTATATAGGGTAGTAATGTCTGTCTCATTTGACTGTCCTTCCCATCCCCATAGCCCCCCCACTCCCCTCTACACAAACCAAATTTCCTTTATTCTTCCCTGTCCTCTTGCCCCAGTATGGACCAGCATCCACATATCAGAGAGAACATTCAGCTTTTGGTTTGGGGGGATTGGCTTATGTCACTTAGCATGATATTCTCCAGTTCCATCCATTTACCTGCAAATGCCATAATTTCATTCTTCTTAAAGGCTGAGTAATATTCCACTATGTATATGTACCACAGTTTCTTTATCCATTCATCTGTTGAAGGACATCTAGGTTGGTTCCATAGTTTAGCTTTTGTGAATTGAGCTGCTATAAACATTGATGTTGCTGTGTCATTGTACTATGCTGATTTTATATCCTTTGGGTATAAACCGAGGAGTGGGATAACTGGGTCAAATTGTGGATCCATTCCAAGTTTTCTGAGGAATCTCCAGACTGCTTTCCATAGTGGTTGCACCAATTTGCAGTCCCACCAGCAATGTATGAGTGTGCCTTTCCCCCCACATTCCTACCAACACTTATTATTGCTTGTATTCTTGATAATTGCCATTCTCACGGGAGTGAGAGGAAATCTAGAGTAGTTTTGCATTTTCTTATGTTTGTTGAACCATTGTATTTTTTCTTCCGTAGAGTGTCTGTTCAGTTCCTTAGACCATTTATTGATTGGGTTATGTGTTTTTGTTTTTTTGGTGTTTTTTGAGTTCTTTATATACCCTGGAGATCAGTGCTCTATCTGAGGTGTGTGTGGTAAAGATTTTCTCCCATTCTGTAGGCTCTCTCTTCACATTATTGATTGTTTCCTTTGCTGAGAAGGAGCTTTTTAGTTTGAATCCATCCCATTTATTGATTCTTGATTTTACTTCTTGTGCTTTAGGAGTCTTCTTCAGGAAGTCAGGTCCTAAGCCAACATGATGAAGAGTTGGTCCTACTTTTTCTCCTATTAGACATAGGGTCCCTGGTCTAGTGCCTAAGTCTTTGAATCACTTTGGTTTTTCTGCAGGGTGAGAGATAGGGGTTTAATTTCATTTTGCTACATATGGATTTCCAGCTTTCCCAGCACCATTTGTTGAATAGGCTGTGACTTCTTTCTTTTTTTTATGTCTGAATAATACTGCACCGTGTATAGATACCACATTTTCTTTATCCATTTGTACATGGATGGAAACCTAAGTTGATTCCATACCTTGCTGTTGCATGTCCAACCCCCCAGAATGTTTTGTCTTCTCATTTATTTGTCAGAATTCTTTATAGATCCTGCACATAACTTCTTTATCAGGCATGCATTACAAGTGTTTGCCCCAAGCTGTTTGCTTTTTCATTTTCTTAAGTGTCTTTCAAAGAGAAGATTTTAATTCTAAGAAAGTGCAATTTACAAGTTTTTCCCTTTGACGATGTATAATTTGAGTGTCTTATCCAAAAGACCTTCTCCTGCTCCAAGTTCACACAGGTTCTCTCCTAGAGTTCCTTCTGTGTGGTTGACAGTTTCAGGTCTTGCATTTAGGTCTCTGATCCATTCCAAATAATTTTTGTACATAGTATGGAGTATGAGTTGAGATTATTTTTTTTCTAAATATGGACATCCACCTATTTCAGCATCTTCTGTTGGAAAGACTCTCACTTCTCTGTTGAGCTACCTGGGCATCTTTGTAGGTCTATTTCTGGACTCCCTATTTAGTTCCATTTCTATATATATATATAAAATATTATATGGGATAAATATAATATATATATTATATGGGATATATATATGTATTTATATATATACATTATATATATATATATATATAATATATATATATATATATATATATATATTGGCGCCGGGGGTTAAATGTAGGGGTGCTTAACCACCAAGCCACATTCCCAGCCTGCCCTCCTTTTTTGAGACAGGGTCTCATTCAGTTGTTTAGGTCCTCTCTGAATTGCTGAAGCTGGCCTCAAACTTGTGATCCTCCTGCTTCAGCCTCCCAAGCCACAACACCCTGCTAATATGTCTATTGTTAGACCAATACCACCCTGTCGTGATTACTGTACATGATAGTAAGTCTTGATATTAGATACTATTTATCCTTCAGCTTTGTTAGTTTTTTCAAAATTAAAAAAAAAATTTTTGCATGTGTGTGGGTTTGTTTTGTTATTTTAGTTCCTTTGTTTTTCTACATAAGGTTTTAAAATCAGCTTGTCCATTTCTACAAAGGGTCTTATGAGATCTTTACTGTAATTGGGTAGAGAGATTGACTGGATCGTGCTGACTGCAGAGGTTAATTTACATCTTAACATGTTGAGTCTTCTGATCCATGAACATGGTATATCTCTGTTTATTTAGGTTTTCTTTAATTTACATTTAAAAAAAAAAAGAAAACTAAAGGTGCAAACTAAATGGGGCCAAGAATACTGCTGGTGCTGGGGAAAGTGGATGTCTATCAGCAAAAGAATAAAGTTGGGCCCCTGCCTCACACAACATGCAAATGAATTCAAAATGGACCAAAGACATAAATGTAAGAGCCAGAACTATAAAACTGTTAGAATAAACATAAGAATAAACCTTCATGACATATCCTCAGTATGACATAAAAGCACAAGTAACAAAAAATATATAGCTGAGCACAGTGGTGCACAGCTGTAATCCCAGCAACTCAGGAGGCTGAGGGAGGAGGATCACAAGATTGAGGCCAGCCTCTCTCTCTCCCACTTAGCAAGGTCCTACAATTTAGCAAGACCCTGTCTCCAAATTAAAAAAAAAAAAAAAAAAAAAAAAAAAGGACTGGGATGTAGATCAGTGGCAGAGTACTTGCTTAGCATGCACTAGACCCTGGGTTAGATTCCCCAGGACCAACAAAAGAAAAAGAAAGGCAAATACAGACAAATTGAGAATCATCAAAATCCTTTGTACTTCAAAGGACTTCATCAAAAAAGTGATAAAGCAATACACAGAATGGAAGAAAAATTTTGCAAATCCTATTTCTGATAAAGGACTTGTATACAGGAGATATATATATGACCCTTAGAACTCAATAACAAAAGGACAAACAACCCAATTTAAAAATCCGCAAAGGATCTGAATTGACACTTCTCCAAAGATGATATATTGGCCATGTAGTTGATATAACGACAATAATCACATGGAAACACGTTCAACATCACTTGCTATGGAGAAAAGGCCCATAATAGCTAGTAAGGTACCACTTCACACCCACAAGGATAGATGTGATGATTTTTTCTAAAAACAGAAAATGACAAGCATTATCAAGGATATGGAGAAATTGGAACCGTGGCACACTGTTGTAAAATAGTACAGTTATTTCAGAAAAGACTGGAAGTTCTTCAAAAGGTTCAGCATGGAATTATAAGATGGACGGTGGGTATATCCACCCCCAGGTAAACACCTGGGAGAAATGGAAACATGCCTACACAAAAACTCTTCCGTGATTGTTCAGGGCAGCATTATCAGAATAGCCCCAGAGTAGAAACAGCCCACATTCCCATCAACTGGTGAGTGAATAAATGAAATGTGGTGTATCTGTAATTGGCAACAAAACAAATGAAGTACTAGCATGAGCTACGGCGTGGGTGACTCTTGAAAACACGCCACATAGTGTCTGATTCCATTTATATGAAATGTCCAAATTAGAGACAGAAAATAGATGCAGGGTTGCCAGGATGGGGAGGTGGGGTGAAGGGAGGAATGAGCAGCCGGGCTGGGTGTGGGGTGTCTTTTGTGGAGATAAGAATTTTTTTTTGGTGGGGGGGGCCATAGGGATTGAACTCAGAGGCACTTGACCACTGAGCCACATCCCCAGCCCTGTTTTGTATTTTATTTAGAGACAGGGTCTCACTGAGTTGCTTAGCGCCCCGCTTTTGCTGAGGCTGGCTTTGAACTCTCGATCCTCCTGCCTCAGCCTCCTGAGCCTCTGGGATTACAGGCATGCACCACTACACCCATCAGAATGTTTTAATCTTGGGGCTGGGGTTGTGGCTCAGTGGCACAGCGCTCGCCTAGCACATGTGAGACACTGGGTTCCATCCTCAGGACCACATAAAAATAAATAAAATCAAGCTATTGTGTCCATCTACAACTGAAAAAAAATGTTTTTAATGTTTTAATTTTTTTTTCTTGGTACCAGGGATTGAACTCAGGGGCACTTGACCACTGGGCCACATCCCCAGCCCTTTTTTGTATTTTATTAGAGACAGGGTCTCCCTGAGTTGCTAAGTGCCTCACCATTGCTGAGGCTGGCTTTGAACTCATGATCCTCCTGCCTCAGCCTCCTAAGTGCTGGGATTACAGGCGTGCGCCACCGCGCCCGGCTTTTAATGTTTTAATCTTGATTGTATGGCAATAGTTGAACAACTCTATGAGCATACAAAATTTACCCTTTAAATGGGTGAATTATATGCTTTGTAAATTATACCTTAATGAAGCTTTTATTTAAAAGTGGGAATTATAGGGCTGGGGTTGTGGCTCAGTGGTAGAGCGCTCGCCTAGCACGTGTGCGTCCCGGGTTCAATCCTCAGCACCACGTAAACATAAATGCATTGCATTGTGTACAACTAAAGTAAATAAATAAATATTTTTTAAAAGTGGGAATTATAAAAAAAAAATGCTGTGCAAGCAGTAACAACCAATAAAACATTTTTGGTCTTGAGTTATTCCTTTGCAACTTCTCGCACACAAGAGAATATAAAAATTGACCCTAGAATAGCAATACTTTGGGTTTTGTCCAAATAAGAAGCAGAGATGTACAATTGTACTTCCACCAAAGCTCTGGGCTGTGTGTATCAAACCAAGTGGGGAGAAAAGGGAAAAAAAAAAAAAAAAAAAAGGTTTTCCCAAGTGAGCAGATGTTTTCTCTTACAAGAGAACAAAAACCGTTGCATGCAACATTGTATCTGAATCTGTTGCCAGTAAAGCTCTCACAAGTTCATGGCCAAGGTCTAGATACCCATCCCAGACTCTCTGGAGCAGGGCAGGAGCCACACAAGGACTCCATTTCCACTTTGCTTGCTGGGGTTGGTTTAAACTGTAAACTGACTCAAACCCTTTGACACAACTGTGTATACATTCCAAACAGAGACGTTATCACTTGGACGTGAAATCTGAGGCTGTTTGTAGTGTTTGTTGATTTTCTTTTTTTCCACTTGGCTAATGACCCAAGGGACCACGCTAGTTAAAAGTTCAGCCTGTATTCAACAGACCTGTTATTTACCCTCCGTGATCACGGCTTTGGCTACATGTAATACTGCTGTTTACTTAATATATTTCTTTAAATCTACACACACACACACACACACACACACACACACTTTTTTTTTTTTTTTTTGGCTTGGTTTTGTTACTTTATTTTGAACCTAAAGCAAAAGCCCAGATCTACAAGCCAGAAGTACAAGGACATCTTTAAAGCATCAGAATCATTAAATGAGAATAGAAAAGGTTGGGGTTTTAGAGGGGCACTTGGTTTACTTCTTCTACAAGTACCCGCCGGAACCTACCGGGCTATTTGTCTCTACGAGACTGGCGAAGCCCTGTGCTTTCCACATCGAGAGTTGTTGAAAATAATGTATGCGGATGAAATAACCTGAGCCTCTTGTCTAGTGCCTGCGTGGTGGTAAGCAGTACTTCAGTGAAGCTCTTGTAGTCGTTGCTATAACAACTATTGTGATTTTATGATTTCAGGGCAGGGAATGAACCTGCCGAGGAGAGACGCGGGTGGGGTTAGTCTGAACGTTCATCTTCTAGCCGTGATGGCTTGTGGAGGCCCACAGAGCTTGATTCCCATCAGAGGACAGCGGCTTGGAGTAGGCGAGGAAGGCGGTAATGCTCCTGTGTCATTCCACAAAGAAGGAAAGGGGAGGGATGTTGCCAGGCCCCCAAATTAGGCCACCAGTGAACACGCGTGGGCACGTTTAAAAATCCATGTTTGGCCGGGCGCGGTGGCGCACGCCTGTCATCCCAGCACTTGGGAGGCTGAGGCAGGAGGATCGCGAGTTCAAAGCCAGCCTCAGCAAGGGTGAGGCACTGAGCAACTCAGTGAGACCCTGTCTCTAATAAAATACAAAAAAGGGCTGGGGATGTGGCCCAGTGGTCGAGTGCCCCTGAGTTCAATCCCTGGTACCAAAAATAAATAAATAAATAAATAAATAAATAAAATTCGTGTTTGGATATGTTGTCTGACATCATCCATTTAGCTGTTTGATGGAGTGCCAGGTGCTATGCTGGACATGGTTGAAGATGCAAAACTGCTGTCCTCAGTGGGCTTGTGATCTTGTCAGGGGAGCTAGGGGAACAAATCACTTTAACACAGGGTAAATTTAAACCAGGCGAGTTTCTTCCTTAGTTAGCATTCTAATGGCTGCAAATGACAGGTGCCCAATTTGGATCAGCCTACCTAAGAATACAGAGGAAATGTACAGGTTTCCATATCCCAGGAATCAATGGCTTTCAGGCACGGCTGGATCCAGGTACCCAAATGGTGTTGTCAGAAATCTCTCGTGAGCCTCTGCTTTCCTCTGGGTGGGTTTTATTCTCAGGCAGCCTTTCCATATTTGAGGTGCCAAATATCACTAGCTTCAGTTGAGGACTCTTCCTTGGTATATAAAGTGATGGAATTGAATCCCGATCGTCCAGATGACAATGATCATGGGAACAACCTCCAGAGCTAGAGTGGCGATCAGTTTGGCAAGTCACACCAAGGAAGACTGGGGGAGGGGGTCCCCCTGCAACGTCAGACCAAGGGGGGAGGACGCCCCACGGCCTGCCATGGCGTCCCCAGCATGGAGTGGCTTTCTGAGGAGGGTGAGGGTCAGGCCCATGTGAACTCAGGAGAGCTTCATGGAGGAGGTGGCCTTTGGTCTGCATTGAAGGCAGAATCCAGTCGTCTGTGGGAATCCATGTGGAGTGTTCCTGCTTCCGGTCAGGGGCAGAAACAGGGAGGAATCCTGCTTCCTGGGAAGCCCCCTCCACCAGGCCCCGTGACGCCTGTCTCACTTGGGAGTCTCTGAGAGCATTCCTCCCTCGCCCACTGCGGCCACCTCGCCCCATTCCATCGGTCTCCACGAAGCAGCTGGAATGTCCTTTCCAAACCCCAGCCCCTGACCTCACAGCCCCCCCCCTGCACGGCCAGGGAGACGCCAGCCTTCCCCCGGGCCTGGGGGCCCCGCCCACTGCGCAGGCCCCGCCCCCCAGCCTGAGCCCGGGCTCCTCCGGCCCCTTCCCAGCGCCTCTGGCCGGGCAGCCCCTCCCTGCACGGCCAGGGAGACGCCAGCCTTCCCCGGGGCCTGGAGGCCCCGCCCACTGCGCAGGCCCCGCCCCCCAGCCTGAGCCCGGGCTCCTCCGGCCCCTTCCCAGCCCCTGACCTCACAGCCCCCCCCTGCACGGCCAGGGAGACGCCAGCCTTCCCCGGGGCCTGGAGGCCCCGCCCACTGCGCAGGCCCCGCCCCCCCAGCCTGAGCCCGGGCTCCTCCGGCCCCTTCCCAGCGCCTCTGGCCGGGCAGCCCCTCCCTGCACGGCCAGGGAGACGCCAGCCTTCCCCGGGGCCTGGGGGCCCCGCCCACTGCGCAGGCCCCGCCCCCCAGCCTGAGCCCGGGCTCCTCCGGCCCCTTCCCAGCGCCTCTGGCCGGGCAGCCCCTCCCTGCACGGCCAGGGAGACGCCAGCCTTCCCCGGGGCCTGGGGGCCCCGCCCACTGCGCAGGCCCCGCCCCCCAGCCTGAGCCCGGGCTCCTCCGGCCCCTTCCCAGCGCCTCTGGCCGGGCAGCCCCTCCCTGCACGGCCAGGGAGACGCCAGCCTTCCCCAGGGCCTGGAGGCCCCGCCCACTGCGCAGGCCCCGCCCCCCAGCCTGAGCCCGGCTCCGGCCCCTTCCCAGCGCCTCTGGCCGGGCAGCCCCCCCCTGCACGGCCAGGGAGACGCCAGCCTTCCCCGGGGCCTGGGGGCCCCGCCCACTGCGCAGGCCCCGCCCCCCCAGCCTGAGCCCGGGCTCCTCCGGCCCCTTCCCAGCCCCTGACCTCACAGCCCCCCCCTGCACGGCCAGGGAGACGCCAGCCTTCCCCGGGCCTGGAGGCCCCGCCCACTGCGCAGGCCCCGCCCCCCAGCCTGAGCCCGGGCTCCTCCGGCCCCTTCCCAGCGCCTCTGGCCGGGCAGCCCCTCCCTGCACGGCCAGGGAGACGCCAGCCTTCCCCGGGGCCTGGAGGCCCCGCCCACTGCGCAGGCCCCGCCCCCCAGCCTGAGCCCGGCTCCGGCCCCTTCCCAGCGCCTCTGGCCGGGCAGCCCTCCCTGGAAACCGACACTGAGAAAGTGACCGCTCACAGTGCCCGGAAGCACTTCAAAGCCAGATCCTCCCTCTAGGGCCTCAGGGCGCAGGGTCACGGCTGCCCGGCTCCATGTGCCGTGGACCCGCGGATGCACTGCGTGAAGGAGCGCGGGGTCCGGGCCAGGCCCCCGTGCCAGGTCCCCTACCTGGCTACCTTTTCTGCGACTCCCAATTTCGCCCTCCCAGTGCGGCTCAGACTTGCCTAGCATGCACGAGGTCCTGGATCCACTCCCCAGTACTGCGAATAATAATAATAATAATAATAATAATAATAATAATAGAATTTGACATGATGGCTATCCCTGTTTGACACAAGGAACATCTCGGGCTGAGAAGCAGCCTGTCCAGGAGGGTGTGAATTCCCAGTGGGGCGAGAAACCTCCGTCAGTAGAGCTCATCATTGAGTCCAGAGGGACCGAGTTCGTGGCTGGTATACAGTAGGCGCTCAATACGTGCTCTTTTTTTTTTTTTTTTTTTTTTTTTTGGTTGGACGGATGGATGATGGCGGGCAGGAAGGACGCGGCCCCCGCGTCTCCGCAGGGCTCACCATGCACGTGAAGAAGTACTTGCTCAAGGGGCTGCACCGGCTGCAGAAGGGCCCCGGCTACACCTACAAGGAGCTGCTGGTGTGGTACTGCAACAACACCAACACGCATGGGCCCAAGCGCATCATCTGCGAGGGGCCCAAGAAGAAGGCCATGTGGTTCCTGCTCACGCTGCTCTTCGCCGCCCTCGTCTGCTGGCAGTGGGGCGTCTTCATCAAGACCTACCTGAGCTGGGAGGTCAGCGTCTCGCTCTCCCTGGGCTTCAAGACCATGGACTTCCCGGCCGTCACCGTCTGCAACGCCAGCCCCTTCCGGTAGGTGCTCCCTGGGCGCCGGTGCTTCCTTCTCTCCCTTTTCTTTCCTTCCTCTCTCTATATTCCCTTTTTTCTTGTTCTTTCTTTCCCCCTTTCATTCTTTCTTCTTTCCCTTCTTTTTCTCCTTCTCCCCCTCTTTACTTTCCTCCTTTTGCAGCAAAAAATAGTTTCAAGATGCCTAAGCTTCCCAGGCGTCAAGAGAACCTGTCTTCAGGTATGCCAGTGTCTATTTACATGCTCCATGTGTGTTCACTGAGCAACTACTAGGTGCCGGGCGCTGTTCTGAACACTGGAGATACCGTAGGGAACAGACCAGAGTCTCTGCCTTCTCCCCAGCCTACCAGAGAAAACAGCCTCAACGTCTTTCTGCAAATATTGAATTCATTATAATTGTGATATACGTTCTTTTAAACTAGACATGAAATGCTTATGATATGCTAGGCATGGTGCTGAGTGTCCTTTGGGGAATTGGTATAATTCTGATCCACACAACTTCCCCAGGAGCCCCAATTAACAGGTGAGGAGATGGAGGTTCAGAGAGGTGCGTGAACTTGCCCAGAGATGCACAGTGGGCACCTGTGAGATGTGAACCCAGGGCTGATCTGATTCCAGGGCAGCTGACACTTTTTAACCACTCTGACATATTGCCTCTTCCCTATGTGACAACAAGGCTTCTGAAGGGGACCTAACCTCATCAGGGTTGAGGACAGGCAGCCTGGCAGAAAAAAGTTAGGAGGACGTGAGACAGCGCCCCAAGTGGCCGACACAGTGCATGCAAAGGCCCTGGGGCAGGCGGGGTTGGGGCAGCTTGGTGCATTCAAGGAACAGAAAGCAGGGCAGTGTGGCTGAGCCGCGGAGGACGTTCTCATCCCAAAGAAAGGCCCAGAAGCGGATCCACACCTCCTGACCACAGCTCCAGTTGTCAGAGGTCCTGTCCTTCCAACAGGACTTGCCTGCTAGGCTGGGTCCTTGGAGCCGCTCAGGAGAACCCTTCATAACAATGGCAGCCACGCATGCTCCGTGGGGCACTGCTGCTTGGACTTCTGAGCCCTCACCAGTGACTCTCGGGGGTCCATATTTTTATACCCTCATTTTGTGGACAAGAGGTCACGCTGCCCCAAGTCACACAGGTATCAAGTGACAGGTCAGGATTTGAACCCAGGGCGCACACAGCGACCCCCACTCTCCACAGCAGCTGTGGACACGTAGGCCATGGTGATGCCACCACCGTCCCCATCCTGAGCTTCCTGGTCGCAGCCCAGTGGCGTGGTCGGATGATGGGGGGCCTGAGGCCCGTGCCCCTCTCTCTGAGGACCGTGGACCTGGCCCAGGGTTCAACGACCTTGCTACGTAGGCCATGGTGATGCCACCACCGTCCCCATCCTGAGCTTCCTGGTCGCAGCCCAGTGGCGTGGTCGGATGATGGGGGGCCTGAGGCCCGTGCCCCTCTCTCTGAGGACCGTGGACCTGGCCCAGGGTTCAACGACCTTGCTACAGGAAGCCCTCCAGCCAGAGCCGGTGCACAGGGCCCTGGTGGCCCTGGTGACACGGGTGACTGGGGTACAGGCCCGCCCTCCCCGTGGGGCCTGGCACCATCTCCACCACGGGAGCCCCAGGAGCTGAGAGAAGGCGCCACAGCCACCCGCGGCCCCTGCCTCTCCCTCCCAGTCTTCACCGCGGGAATCACAGCCCCCACCCTCCAAGCAGAACCCCCGTGCCCACAGGGCCCTCCAACCCCGGTTCCAATCCCAGCCCTGCTCCTTGGCCACGGGGTGAGAGACCACGGCAATTCCCAGAGCCTCAGTTCCTTTCTCCATGTGTGTGGGGGGGACTAGGCGGGAGGCCACGATAGAATGTAGCAAAACAGACAGCGCCTGGCATCGGGCAGGTGGGGAGCAATCAGTGACTGCGAACTGAGGAGTCTCCTGCACAAGGATGTCAGTGTCATAAGGAAAGAGAACCTTTGTGATCAGTGCCTGGCACGTAGTAGGTGTTCATTAAACACTCAGTGATTGAATGAATGAATGAATGAATGAACAACCGTGGAAAGGCAGGTGGATGCATGGGTGGGTGGAGAGAGGGGGTGCTCCAGCAGGGAGCCAGGAGGAGCCCAGATTGTGGTCCCTCTGCTTTGCACCTGCCCCTGGCCCACCCGACGGGGCCCCTCCCCGTCCAGGTATTCCAAGGTCAAGCACCTGCTGCAGGACCTGGACGAGCTGATGGAGGCCGTGCTGGGGAGGATCCTGGCTCCGGAGCCGGGCCGGGCCAACGCCACCCGCGCCCTGAACCTGACCATCTGGAACCACACGCCCCTGGTCCTGATCGACGAGCGGAACCCCCGCCACCCCGCGGTCCTCGACCTCTTTGGGAACAGCACCAATGGCTCGGCGAGCGGCAGCCCAGCCCCAGGAAGGACGTGCAACGCCCAGGGGTGCAAAGTGGCCATGAGACTAGTAAGTGGTCCCCGGGCCCCAGCAAGCTCGGGCTCTTCTTCCCCTTATAACTTGGATCGTGCTGGGGAAAGCCAGCGCTTATCTTGTATGTTAGTTCTTTTAAAAAACGAGAGAGAGCCGGGCGCGGGGGCGCACGCCTGTAACCCCAGCACTTGGGAGGCTGAGGCAGGAGGATCGCCAGTTCAAATGGCGAGGCACTTACCAACTCAGGGAGACCCTGTCTCTAATAAAATACAAAAAAAGGGCCCAGTGGTCTAGTGCCCCTGAGTTCAATCCCCAGTACCAAAGAGAGAGAGAGAAGAAATAGAGTGCTCAGTGTGGTGGCCAACTCCTATAATCCCAGCAACTCGGGAGGCTGAGGCACCAAGATCCCAAGTTCAAGGTCAGCCTGAGCAACTTAGTGAGACCCTGTCCAAAGGAAAAAAAAAAAAATAGAAATAGCTCACGTGTTTGTCAAGACCCTTTTGAATGCAAGTGACTGGCTCAAGCTAGCTTATGCAAAACAAGGAATTCGTCCTGTCAGCTCGCACAACTGAGAAGTCTAGAGCCCAGTCGTGTTCAGGTATGGCTGGATCCAGGCGTTCGTTATCAGGACTTTTTATCTCTCCATCTTGGTTCAGCTTTTCTTATTGATTCATTCACTCGGGCAGGCTGTCTCCACATCGAGGGCCCTGTTGGTGCATTCTCTCCAGAAGGGTTCCTCTTCCTCAGTAGCACCAGTGAAAGGCCTGGGCTCCCTCGTCGGTCACCTGCTCGCCCCTGAGCCCATCACTGGGGGTTGGAGGATGGGCGCCCATGAGTGGCCAGTCTGGGATTTTGTGCTGCAGACACTGGGGTGAGGTCAGCCTGCGTCAGGCCACAAGGACTGAGGGAGAGGAACCAAGTGGCAGGAGGGTGCCCCAGAGTCTGCTTTGTCAGTGGGCTCCCTGGTGATCGTCACGATCACCTGGATGGGGACCAGGCTGGGGCCACACAGTCTGCTGAAGAAGATGCCACAGCCTCCCTGGCCACGCACGCGGTGGCCACGTCCACTCCCCCCCACGTCTCCAGCACAGGGCCTGGGCCTGGTGCTCCGGGGGCTCTGGCCAGGGCCCTGCTGCTGTTCCTCAGTGCTGTGCCTGTGTCCTCATCTGAAAAGCCAGCCACCCCTGGCGGCCAGGCCAGCTCTCAGGGCAGCTCTGTGAGTGTGTGAGTGTGTGTGTATGTGTGTGTGTGTGTGTGTGTGTGTGTGTACGTGCGCATGTTGGGGGTGAGGAAAGGCTGTGCTGCTCTTACGCCTTACATAACCTCTCTGGACCTCAGTTTCTTCTTGATGAGGAAAGTTATAATAATGCCTAGCCGGGCGTGGTGGTGCACGCCTGTAGTCCCACCAGCTTGGGAGGCTGAGGCAGGAGGAGTGCAGGTTCAAAGCCAGCCTCAGCAGTTTAGCAAGGCCCTGAGCAACTTAGCAAGGCCCTGTCCCAAATCAACATGAATCTAGAAGGCTGGGGATGTGGCTGAGTGCCGCTGGGTTCAATCCCTGGTACCAAGGAATACTAACGACGATGACAACAGGACGCCCGCCGTGCATAGACCTGCTGCACACGCGCACTGGAGCCAGGAAGGCCACCCCTGCACAGTCTGGGCAGGGTCAGGGTGGAGGAAGCCACCGCCTCCCCAGGCAGAGGCAGGACCTCGGGGTGGTGCTGAGGACCGCGGCCCAGGCTGGCCGCGGGGCATGGCGGGCTGTGACTGGTGGGCAGAGCTCCTCCTCTGACCTGGTTCCAAAGGAAGGTCCGCGGCGAGGCCCACAGAGGCCCAACGGCAGGCGGACTCCAGGGGACGTCCCCCTGCACCTCTGTGGTGACCTGGGCTTCGTGGTGGCTGGGCCCAGCAAGGTCCAGGCTCCGTCCCACAAACCTCAGAGCAGGGGACGCAGACTCCCAGGTCCTCCTCGTGGCCCACGCCGCCTCTGGGGAACCTTGTGTGTGTGTGTGTGTGTGTGTGTGTGTGTGTGTGCACGAGAGTGCGTGTGTGAGAGAGAGTGTGTGAGTTTGAGTGTGTGTGAGTGTGAGTGTGAATGTGTGCGTATGTGAGAGTGTGAGTGTGAGAGTGTGTGTATGTGTGTTTGAGTGTGTGTGAATATGAGTGTGTGTACATGTGATGTGAGTGTGAGTGTGTGTGTGTGTGAATGTGAGTGTGTGTGCATGTGAGAGTGAGAGTGTACATGTGAGTGAGTGTGTGAGTGTGTGTGAGAGTATGACTGTGTGAGTGTGTGTATGAGTGTGTGAATGTGAGTGTGTGTGAGAGTGTGAGTACGTGTGAGTATAGGTGAGTGTGAGTGTGTGTGCATGTGAGAGTGTGTGTATGTGTGAGTGTGTGTGAGAGTGTGTGTGAGTGAGTGTGTGTGAGTGTGTGAGTGTGTGTGTGAGTGTGTGTGTGAGTGTGAGTGTGGCTGTGAGTGTGCGCCCGTGTACCCTTGCTCAGGCGTGCTTATGGGTGTGTGGTCACACAAGTGTGACCCCACTTGTGTGGACCTGGGTGTCCGGCTGGCGGCATGGACGAGGGTACACACAGCTGTGAGCTGGCCCGTGTGGCTCTGGGTGTTGGAGCAGGTGGCCTGGTGCCCGTGACCCTGTGTGTGCACTCAAGTGTGACTGTGCGTGTGCAGGTGGAATGGGTGACCAGGACGGAGTCCTCGTGACCTGCCCGGGGGCTGTGTGGCCCTGAGCACGGGCGTGAGCAGGGAGCAGCCACAGGGTCACCCTCGCCCTGCTGGGTCCCCCGGGGGCAGGGGCTGGGGACCCGCAGAGGCGGCGCCCTGTCGGCAGCCCCAGGCCCACAGGAGCCTCTCCCCCCAGTGCAGCCGCAACGGGACCGTGTGCACCTTCCGGAACTTCACCAGCGCCACCCGGGCCGTCACCGAGTGGTACGTGCTGCAGGCCACCAACATCTTCTCGCAGGTGCCACGCCAGGAGCTGGTGGCCATGGGCTACTCCGCCGAGCGCATGATCCTGGCCTGCCTGTTCGGGGCGGAGCCCTGCAGCCACCGGTGAGCCCCCCAAGCCCCCCGCCTGTCCCCTGCTGCGGGGGTGCTTTGCTTAGGCCTTCGGGGGGCGAGTCCCACGTGGCCACTTCACAGGGTCTGCACCATGGACAGGGCCCACACCCCCGCGGCTGGGCCAGGTGTCCCCAGCCAGAGGCTGCCCCAGCAGGGCCCTGGGGGACCCCCGTGCTCTGCACAGAGGAAGGGGGATGGGAAAGGAAGAAGCCCAGCGGGAGCCTCTGGCCTGGCCCGGGCTGCCCGGTGAACTGGTGGGTAAACTGCACCACAGAGTTGTCCTCCCTTAAAAGAGGGCCCCAGCCTTTTGTCATATGCCCATCACCAGTTGCTGGCCACCGGCCACCCTCATGGGCAGGGCCCTAACTTCCCAGGCCAGGGACAGCTGTGGGCCGCTGGCCTCCACCCTGGGAATGGGAGCAGCCTCGGAGGCAGGACAGGGAGGCCACCCAGCAGTACCTACCCTCAGTTTTCTCTTCTCTAAAATGGACAAACACCCCATCCTCCACCCGGTCACGGTGCAGGGTGAACAGGTGGGGCTCTCGCCCCACGTGGGCCCCTGCGCGAGGCCGCGAGGCCTGAACGTCCTTCCTCCTGATGACCCTTCCTGTCTAGAGCTGGTACCCAGAGAGTCTGGGCCTTCCTGCTGCCCACCTCCTTGCCTCCAGCTCCTGGCAGCACCCGGGCCAAGGCGCCAGGCTTGGCCCCACCTTCGCGGGCTGTGCTGGCCCTGCGGCAGGAGTGGGAGGCAGGGAGGCTGGGAGGCCGGGAGGCCAGACTCTGGGAAACTTGCTGGGGTCCTCCTGGTCCAGAGCTTCAGATTCTCACCCTTGGGGGTCTCTGGTGACCTGGGGCTTCTGCCTGAGTCTTTTTTTTTTTTTTTCTTCTCCCTCTTCTTTTTCTATTTTTGTGGTGCTGGGGATTGAACCCAGGGCCTTGCTCAGGAGAGGCAAGCACCCTACCAGCTGAGCTCTGTCCCCAGCCCACTGTGGCCAAGTCTTGCCATTCAGGGGGTTTGACCGGCTTCTGGGCATGGTGGCCTCAATCCAGCTCTCTCAACCCCTGAACCTTGGGGGCCTCTATGGAGAATGCTGTGAGCTGGGGGCCTCCTGTCCCCCCAAATGCACAAGCGCACATGGGTGGGCATTTTGTCACGATGTCAAGGAATTCAATGCCCATCAAGCGAGACAGAGCGCCACCGGGGACCCAGTGTGGGAGTTAGCAAAGGGACAGCCGCGGGCTCCCGCTGGCTAGCAGGCTGCAGGTCGGATTTCAGCAAGTCTCGGCTATTGCTAAACCCATGTTTGACAAGGACTTCACGTTATGGGCACTTACTGGGCCCTCTCCTGTTCCAGGCACTATTCTAAACACTTCGCAAGTATAAAATTGCTTTAACTCTTTGTCTACAAGCCCACGAGAAAGGTTCTATTATTTCCCCCATCCTCCATGTTATAGAGGACAAAACTAAGGCCCAGAGGTGTTAAGTAACATCTCTTGAGGTCACACAGCTGGTGAGTGGCAGAGCCGGGAGCCAGGGCCAGGCCCACACCACGTCACTCTGCTACTCATTGGAAATGAAGATTCACCATCCTTCCCCCCCCACACCCCCGCCAGCCCTCTGAGTGAAGGGCACCACCCAACCAGCCTGGCACAGAAATCTCTGCCAACCCATCTCTGAGCTGTCTCTCCCCTCCCAGAGCTGACCGGACACCAGCCTTCCCAACTCGGCTGTCGGACATGGCCCACGGGCATGGCCTCCTGCCCTTCCCAGCACTGGGGTCCAACACCGTGACCCTCTTCCCCCACTCTGACTCTGACCGCTCCCTCTTGAGACATAGTGACCGTTGCCTTAGGGGTTGATTCAAGCCACATTTAGATCCTGACAAGCTGTCGGGACAGGAAAGCCTGCTCCGTGCATTGTTGGCTTCTGTTTGCCTCGGTTTCCTCATCTGACAAACAGGGACATGAAATGACCTCCCGGTGCCACCGTGGGGAGGAAATGACGCAGCCTGGATAAAGTACTTGGACCGCCCCGGGGATGCGGGGAGCACTATAAGAGCATTTTATAAATCAGCTGTTGATTGTGAGGTTGTTAAAGATGTAGAGGAACGACACGGACCCAGGACAGGGTCTCCCTGGTGGCCCATGTCTTGCCTCACCAGGGAGTCTGTAAAAACTACCGAGGCAGCAGCATCTGGGACTGCGGTTCAGATTTTATCAGGGTTTTTTTTTTTTTTTTTTTTTTTTTTTTTTTTTGGTACCGGAGATTGAACTCAGGGGCACTCGACCACTGGGCCACATCCCAGCCCTTTTTTTTTTTTGTATTTTATTAGAGACAGGGTCTCACTGAGTGGCTAGTGCCTCGCCACTGCTGAGGCTGGCTTCGAACTCGTGATCCTCCTGGCTTTGAACTCACGATCCTCCTGCCTCAGCCTCCCAAGTGCTGGGATGACAGGCGTGCGCCACGGCGCCCAGCTAGATTTTACCATTTTTTTTTCCTGCTGAGGTTTTCCTGCCGGGATCCCACCCGGGACCCCACACTGCCTTCATCTCCGGGCTCCTTAGGACTCGGGGGCACTTTCTCAGGCTCTTCTGTCTGGGGGGGGGGTCCTCCACAGCTTTGGGGCACTGCTCAGGTGTTCTGGGGGACGTCCTCAATCTGGATGGAGGCTACTCTCTCTGGGGTGATGGTTTGCAGGTGAATGCCCCCCGGGGAGAGTTGCCATGAGATGACATCATAGGGGCACAGGAAGGCCGTGTCACATGGCCCAGGATGAGCACCTCCCTCGCTGGGGTGACGCCAGCCCTCAGCAGGATAGGACCCTCGTTCCCTCCCCTGTGCACTCCGGAGTGAGTCCCTAGGGCCAGCCTACGCTGTGGGGAGGGGGACAGGAGGACAGGGACAGAGGCATTAAGCTCCACCTCTCCTGCAGAGAGGCATATGTGTGATCTGGAATTTTTCTCTAAGAAAGATTTATTGTCGCCAAGTCCCGTGGTGGACGGCTGTGATCCCAGCAACTCAGGAGGCTAAGGCAGGAGGATCACAAGTCCAAGGCCAGCCTCGGCAACATAGTGAGGCCCTGTCTCAAAATTTAAAAATAAAAAGGACTAGGGATGCAGCTCAGTGGTAAAGCACCCCTGGGCTCAATCTCCAGTGTAAAAAAAAAAAAAAGACTATTTTTTCCCCTGTATTTATTTATTCAAGCATTTATTTATACCAAAATGAACTCCTATATATTCAGGCTCTGATTCAAGACCACATTATTTATTTTTGCTGAAATTCTTCCAACTTTGACCACTGAGGCCTCTCCCAGTACCTCCCGCATCCTTTGATATGTCACAATCTTCCAAAAAAAAAAAAAAAAAAATATAAAAAAAAAAAAAAAAAAAAAAAATTTTTTTTTTTTTGGCACCTCCTTACCTTCTGTGGCATGACAAGGTGCCTGAGCCATTTCTCCACAGATCCCTGCCTACTTTTATTTGAGAATGATGTTTAGAAAACAAGATCTGGGCATTGATATGCCTTTAAAAAAAAATTTTTTTTTTATTGCTTCAGGGATCTGCCAACTTCTGTGGAAGCTTTCCCTGACTTCCAACCACACAGTACCCCTGTTGTTATACTGCTTCCAGCTAAGATGCTCCCTTTCCTGGTTTGGGGATTTTTCTTGTCTTTGTTTTTTCTTTTCTTTTTCTTTTTTTTTTTTTTTTTTTTTTTTTTTTTTTTGTGGACGGGGTCTGGCTGTGTTTCCCACGTTAACCTGCAACTCCCGGGCTCCAGCGATCCTCCTGCCTCAGCCTCCCGAGAGGCTGGGACTTGAGGCAACCGCGGCACACCCTCTCTCCCTGTCTCCTTTGGAGGCTCGCTGGTTTCCGTCTGCATGCTTGGCTCCTGGCCCAGGAGAGGTTTTTGGAGGGAACCTGGCTCTGAAACCAGAGGTGACCGGTGCTGGGAGCAGCCTCTGGGGCAAAGAGCATTATCAACAAGCAAATGGTTGGCACGGACACCGAGACCGGGGCAGGAGGGACCTGCCGCACCCTAGCGGCCTCTCCTCTAGGGCTGCATCTGCCTGCGACAGCTCCTGGGAACACGGTGTCCCCACGGCCGGGGCGAGGTCTCTCCTGGGCAGCTGTGCCTGGTGTTGGCTGGTTTGTCCCGCTGTCCTGTCCCCTGTGGCCACAGCCCGGATCTGCGGGGACGTCCAGAGCTACCTCCTCCCTACAGGCCTTGCCCAAGCCGTGCCCCTGCCTGATGGTCCTTCCCGGGCTTTGCCACCTCTCATTCATGCTCAAAGTCCCCACTAGGCTGGCGTGTTGCCCCCGCTCCCCACGCCATGGGGACCCCGTGTCCCTCCTCCGTGCTTAGCTCCGCCCATGCCCTTATCCCCCATTACCATTTATTCAACAAATATTTACTAAGTGTCGGTGTCCCGTGTCAGGCCCCGGGCACAGAGACATGAGCTGGAACAGCCACGACGTTTTTTAGTGTCACACACGTTAGGCGTCTAACACCTCAGTCCCACAGGGTGGCTGGGCCACTATCCTGGGGACAGAGTGACAGACGAGTAAAGTGAGACACGGAGAAGTGAAGCCAAGTCCCCAAGCTCGCCAGCCGCCACTTGACAGAGCCAGAGTTCCAGTTCAGACAGGCTGGCTTCAGGACCCTGCTCTTGACCTTGAGCTGCCCGACTTCGGATGCAAGTCACGCATCCAAACTGGGCCCAGAGCCCAAGCGGGAGGCCCATGATACGTGAGCAAGAGGACTTGCCGGGCAGCGCGGTGGCGCACGCCTGTCATCCCAGTACTTTGGGAGGCTGAGGCAGGAGGATCTCAAGTTCAAAGCCAGCCTCAGCCATGGCGAGGCCCTTAGCAACTCAGTGAGACCCTGTCTCTAAATAAAATACAAAAAAGGGCTGGGGATGTGGCCCAGTGGTCGAATGCCCCTGAGTTCAATCCCTGGTACCAAAAAAAAAAAAAAAAAAAAAAAAGAGGACTTCACGCTCGGATGCGTGTGATCGGGAGATCAAGAGGCGGAGAAGAGAGAGGGTGGGGAGGTGGACCATGATGTGTCCGAGCTGAAGTCCTGTGAACTAATGTCAGCATCTATCACTTGGCATGGGGGAGGGCTCACGGGAGGTCGCAGAGCAGGTGGGACTTGAAGGATGAGGAGGAGCCAGTTATTTGAAGAGCTGCTTAGAGAACTTTCCAGGCATGAGGAAGAGCCGGCGCGAAGGGCTTGGATTTGGAAACCTGTGGAGCGTGGTGGGGAGGGAGGAAGGCCAAGGCTGAAGTCTGCATCTTATTCCAAAAGCAGCCGGGGAAGGCTGAGCAGAGGCGTGGCTTGTCTGATTGACAGCTGTCCACAGGCGCCCTGACTGCTGTAAGGCACAACAGAGGGACAGAGGCTCCGGCAGGGGTCTGGGTGCGAGGTGCTGGGGGCTCGGACCAGGGAGAGAGCCTTAGAGACAGAGGGACGTGGACAAACCCGAGTCACCTTTTGGAAGGGCTGAATTGACAGGACACTGCCACCTGTGTCCTGCGCCACACCTTCAGCGTCTCAGGCCAGCCCTGTCTAGTCCTCCTGACTGCCCTAGCCCAGTGCCCACCTCAGTAAATGTTTGTTGAATGAAAAAATGTGGTTTCTTCCTCATTCCCCTTTCGCCAACGAGGAAGTCAAAGCTCAGGGGCCGAGAGGGCAGAGAGAGCAGCTCGGCTCCATGCGACAGACAGAGCCAGCCCAGGACCGTCCCCAGATCTGATTTCTCTGCCTGGACTGGACCCACCTCATTCTGCTGGCCCAGAGGCTGAGATGGAAGATACAGGAAATGGCTTCCTTATCAGAAAATCGGTGAAAATAGCCCTTGACTTTATGGGGCTATTTTGAGGATGAAGTGAGATTGTGTGTGCAGAAACAATTCAGCATGAGCCTGGTTGCTCAATAAATGCTGCAGAATACAAGGCTTAATAGACAATTCTGCACCTCAGTTAATTTTTTAACATCATTTCCTGTGCTTATCCCCCACTTTTTTTTTTTTTTTTTTTTTTTTTTTGGAGGCAGGCTATCACTAAATTGCTGAGGCTGGCCTCTAACTTGCCATCCTCTTGCTTCAGCCTCCCTAGTTGCTGGGATTACAGATGTGCACCACTGCACCCAGGTTATTTTTGTTTTAAATAAATATAAAAGAACAATATAGGGGCCGGGGTTGTGGCTCAGTGGCAGAACGCTTGCCTAGCACGGGTGAGGCCCCGGGTTGGATTCTCAGCACTGTATATCAATAAATAAAATAAAGGTCTATTGACAACTAAAAAAAAAAAAAATTTGAAAAAGAACAATATAAAAACATTGACAAGTACTTTTAAAGCATTTGTGATGGGCTTCTCCGTATGCGGGGATTCTCCTCTTCCGTCCTCCATAAGGACACATGCCATTATAGGACCAACTTGAAACACCTCAGACAACTCATCTCAAGATCTTTGGTTATATCTGCAAAGACCCTTTCTCCAAATAAGGTCTCACCCAGAGGTTGCTGGGGTGGACCCGTCTTTTTGGAGGTGTATATGAGACCAGATGCAAACATCTAAGAAAGTTCTTTTTTTTTTTTTTTTTTTTTTTTTTTAATACTGGGGATTGAACTCAGGGGCACTCGACCACTGGGCCACATCCCCAACCCTTTTTTGTATTTTATTAGAGACAGGGTCTCACTGAGTTGCCAAGTGCCTCGCTGTGGCTGAGGCTGGCTTTTGAACTCACGATCCTCCTGCCTCAGCCTCCCAAGTGCTGGGATGACAGGCGTGCGCCACCGCGCCCGGCGTAAGAAAGTTCTTTTTCATAACTCCTGGCTAGATCAGAGAGCCTGTGCCCCAACTCCAGAGACTCCCTTCCGCCCTCTTTCCCGGGACCATGGCAACCTCCTCTCTGGTTTCTGCAGGGGGTGGACAGAATGACCTGTCGCGCCTCTGTCCCTCCCTGGACCTCTCTGAGCAATGCAGGAAGGCGGTCGCGGTGGGATCCCCTCTGCAGGCTGGGGAGGCCCCGCGGTGCACCTGGCCCCGCCCCCAGCCGCGGTCCCTCTTTCAGGAACTTCACGTCCATCTTCCACCCCTACTACGGCAACTGCTACATCTTCAACTGGGGCATGACGGAGAAGGCGCTCCCTTCCGCCAACCCCGGCAGTGAATTTGGTGAGTCCTGGGTCAGCAGGGGCCAGATCCCGGAGGCTCTGAGCCCCCTGCCATGCAGGGCTGGAAGGCCCTCTGCAGGTGGCCCCGCGGCTCCGGGTCAGACCGAGGCTTGCACAGAGAGGCGTGGCCATTATGGAGCCCCTGCTGTTTGCGGGGGGCGGGGCCAGGCGCCTTCCCAGCCTTCCGTTCCCCGCCGCTCGCGCCCTGGGGCAGGGGCTGGGGTTCCCGTTTTGCTGCCCAGCGAGGTGAGGCTGGGGCGCAGCGCAGCTTCGAAGTCCAGCTCCAGGGCCCCGTACCCACCCCTTCCTCCCCGGGTGATGCTGAGCTCAAGACCTGACCTCTCAAAGCCTCAGTTTCTCCCTTCAGAGAATAGCCGCTGTCTGGTGGCACCGCAGAGTCACGATGTCACCCTGCGGGTGAACTGCTTGGCCATACCCGGGAAGCAGGAAATGCTCCACGTGCGCTGGGGACCCTGAGAAGTCCTTGGCCACCGTGCCCAAGATCGCCCGTTAGTCCGGGGCACGCACTTGGTCTCTCCGCTGCACACTGCTTGGAGGGAATGCCAAGGGACGAGAGGGCGAGGGACTAAAGGGAAGCAAGGAAGGACAGAACGGCTGATCATAGGGGCCCTTGCCCTGGGGCC
Organism: Tamias sibiricus; assembly: GCA_025594165.1. Taxonomy (NCBI): domain Eukaryota; kingdom Metazoa; phylum Chordata; class Mammalia; order Rodentia; family Sciuridae; genus Tamias; species Tamias sibiricus. Next base: position 18,469,671 of record CM046674.1, read on the forward strand.
AACGCAGTGGCCTGTCCCCCAGGACAAGGCTGGCAGGCTCTGTCTGGCTGTGGCTTTCAGGCTTGTGGGAGCCAATCCTTCTCCCACCCCTCATCATTCAGTGACCATCAGGGCTGCTAGCCAAGAGGGGACAGTGGGCTGACCACCTCGCCCAGCCCTCCTTCCTTAAAGCACTGTCACAGAGGGAGCACTTGCTTCATGGGGACAGAGCATCCCAATGGCTAGGACCCAGCAGCCCGCCTCCTTCATGAGTGACCGGGAGAGGTCCCTTCACCTCTCTGTGCCTTGTTTGTTCTTCTAAGGGGGAATAATAATAATACCCATCTCTTGTGATTCCCGTGAGCATCCAACAGCACCGGGTGCCCTAAAGCACCTCACACTGCACTGGGCAGGTGGCCAGCACTCAGGAAATGCCAGCCCTTAGTGTCCTAAGCCCTGGGACTCTCTCCAGTGCCCACCTAGCCCAGGACTAAGGGGCATAGAATGTTGGGTCTGATCTCTAAAGAAGGGACCAGTGAGTGGGGAAGGAAGACAGAATCACACAAGAGAGGCAGGTACCGGGAAGGAACGTTTCAGAGCTAGGAAAGACCCTGAGGCCTGGTGTGCACAGTCACTGCTGGAGGAAGAGACCGCTGAGCGTCGATCTGAAGGAAGAGCGGGAGGTCCAGGTGAAGGGCGAGGCGGGGGTGGCATTCCAGAACCCGGGACGGAGCCACCCGAGCAGGAAGGAGCTGCGAGCTCAGCGCACTGAAGGGGGAGAATGAGGACATGTGTGGGAGGCCATGGTGGGGGGGGCGGCTGGGGGTGGGCAGTGCTGTGCCTCAAGATCTACCTGTTGTGCAGAAAAGCCCATGGGGGACAGAGGCCAGGCACAGCCCAGGGAGAAGAGGATGGGAGATTTGGGGTCTGGGTTTTCACAAACTGGAGCCCGCTTCCTCGGCAGGCCCTAGGGGCTTGGACAAGTGGCTGGTGGGCACGGCAGGCAGCCCTCCCCCGCCTTCCCCGCAGGTCTGAAGTTGGTGCTGGACATAGGCCAGGAGGACTATGTCCCCTTCCTCGCATCCACGGCCGGGGCCCGGCTGCTGCTCCACGAGCAGAGGACGTACCCCTTTATCAGAGAGGAGGGGATCTATGCCACGACGGGGACCGAGACCTCCATCGGCGTGCTGGTGGTACACTGGAGCGCGGGGGGCAGCGCGAGGGGGGCTAGGGTGGAAGCCACCTGCTCAGGGCCAGCCTGGCTGAGGAGGGGATCCGGGTCCCCCAGCCCTGGTCGTCCCTCCCAGTCCCCCGGACCTTGGGGGAACCCCCCAGCGCGCTCTGCTCCGGCGGAGGCTGAGCCCTCTGGCGCCCCCTCTGGCGCCTGCTGGGTCCTACAGCTCCCCTTCCCCTTTCCGCTGCTTCCCGTGTTTGGTGGGAGGGACGTACAGAGGGGCCTTCTAGGGGTGATCAGGGGTCCCCTCGAGCAACCTCTCTTGCCCCAGGACAAGCTGCAGCGCATGGGCGAGCCCTACAGTCCGTGCACTGTGAACGGCTCCGACGTCGCCGTCCAAAACCTCTACGGCGACTACAATACGACCTACTCCATCCAGGTAGGAAGGTTGCGCAGGCCTCAGGACCCTGGAGCCCCTGTCCACGCCTCCCGGCCTGAGGCCTCAGGTCTCTGGAGCTGGCCCGGCGAGGCTGGCTCGGCTGGATTTTTCTAGGTAGCCACAGGCACAGTTTCCCGGTTCTCACCAGGGCCCAGCTGGGGCTGGCCACCTCCCGTCCCCACTTGGGCAGATGCGCTCTTGGGAACCCAAGATTAGAAAGGATCTTGCTCTGGGGTCTCCCAAGAGGGGGAAAATTTAGGAACATTACTGAGCTCTCCTTGGGTGCGCTGCATGCATTATATCATCATCAGATCCCTTCAAACCTCCCCAGGCAAAAATATAGTAATAATACCATTTAATAATATGTTAATGAGAGTAGGCTTATCATGCAGGAGGCAGGCACTGCTCCAAGTATTTTACACGTATTATTACATCATTTAATCCTCACAACCACCTTAGGATGTAGAAACTATTATTCTTATTTTAAGAATGGGGGAGTGGGGACATTTGGATTTACAGACCCCGATCTGAACACCTACCCATGTCCCTAGAACGTCCCTCTTTATAACTGCCCTCAGCCTCCCTTGCTGCACCTGGAGGTTTCCTTCTTTTTTTTTTTTTTCTTTTTCTTTTTTTTTTTTTTTTTTTTTTTTTTTTTTTTTTTTAGGTGGTACTGGGGATTGAACTCTGGGGCACTCGACCACTGGGCCACATCCCCAGCCCTTTTTTGTATTTTATTAGAGACAGGGTCTCACTGAGTTGCTAAGTGCCTCGCCATTGCTGAGGCTGGCTTTGAACTTGCGAGCCTCCTGCCTCAGCCTCCCAAAGTGCTGGGATTACAGGCGTGCGCCACCGCGCCCGGCTCTGGTTTCCTTCTTGACTTGGTCTCCACTCCCATCCCTGACTGTGTTGGCAGATAAAGAAATGGAGTCGAACGAGGGGCAGCCCCAGGCCTGCCTCCAAGTCTGGGAAACCCACATTTAGTGTTTTCCCTTTAGCCTCAGGAAATCGACCCCCGCCACTGCCCACTTGCCCCACCGCACACTCGAGCTGGCTGGGCCTCCTTTGGTCTGCCGTGGACAGCTCTGGGGATCTTCTGAGTCTCTGAAGGGCTGGACAGACAGGAAGGGCCCCACGCGGAGATGGGAAGCATGGAGCAGGAGGCCCTAGCCCTGGAGGCCTCGTTCCTGGAAAACCAGCTCTTCCAAGGCAGTCACTGGAGTCAGCGCTGCTAGCCTGACCCCATGGCCTCCTCTGGGCCTAGCTCTGGTCCCCCCTGGTCATGCCTTTGAATCTGCCTGTCAGTCCCACCTCCTGCCTACAGGAACCCCACCAACCCCTCAGGGAGAAAGGCAGGACACGGTGACCTGGAGGAGCAGGAGAGGAGGGCACAGAGGAGGGGCGGGACAGAGGAGCAAGGGCTGGAGCCAGGAGTCCCTGGGAGCCAGGAGTCAGGACAGCGGACAGCCGCTGACTAAGGGCCTGATGCCACACTGAATCCTCTGGACTCCAGGGGGCAGGGGTGACTGTCACCCTGTTTCCCCAAGAGTAAACTGAGGCTCAGAGGTTAATCACTTGCCCTAGGACACATAGTTGGTCCCTGAGTGGACTGAAACCAGGGCAGAATGACCAGGAAATCCAGCATGTTGGGGCCCAGTGAGCGGAGACACCACATCCAGCCCCAGGGCAGGGTGCGCCCCTGTGCCCTCTTCCGGGTCCCTGTATGCACTGGCCCTGATGAGGAGAGCGGGTGCTCGAGGTGTCAGCTTTATTATTTGGGACAAGCCACTTCTGCCATGTCATTTATGGGGTGCCATCTATGGAGAGACCTGGACTTCTGGGTCCTCGTCGGGGTCTCTCAGGGACTGCTATGAGGCCCAAGGAGGAAGGACAGCCACACCCCGATGATGGGGTCGGTCACTGCAGCGTGGTCACCTCACTTAGCGGGCACCTCTCCTGGCCCCCGCTCCCTTGACCTGGGTGTTGACTTCTCCAGGCTGCTTCTCTTGCCACTGGAGCAGGGACAGCACCAGCCAGGTCTGTGTTCTGTCCCCAACCTCCAGGCCTGTCTTCACTCCTGCTTCCAAGACCACATGACCCACAACTGCAGCTGTGGCCACTACCTGTACCCACTGCCCCACGGGGAGAGATACTGCAACAACCAGGACTTCCCAGACTGGGGTGAGTGGAGGTCCATGCCAGCCGGGGCCGCTGCCCACAGGGGAGAGAGGAGAGCTTGGAGCCCTGAGCAGGGCCCTGGGGTGTGCCCAGGGTGGCCCCTCTGTCCACAGTCGCTCCCGCCACACCAGGTCTGTGGGCAGGAACTCGGCCTTCTGTCCCCGACTCCACGAAGTGCCTGCTTGAAACACGTAGGAGCGGGAGTCTGTCCTCCAGGGCGTGTGTCTGTGTGCCACACAAGTGCCAGCACGTGCCTGAGCCTGGGAATGGGCGGGGAGAGAGCACAGTGTGTGTGTGGGTTGTGTTTTTCATGCACATGTGCAAGGGCATGTCTGTGTTTGCAACTAAGCGTTCAGGAGCCCTTGGCGACGACAGGTCCTGTCTGTGCGTGTTGTGCACGGGCACAGGTGGCGTCCAGTGTCTGCACCAGTGCATCCTGGCTTGGGTGCTCACACATGCACAAGGCCGTGTGTGCACGCTCGGCAGGTGTGTCCCTGTCTGAGTGGCATCGCTGGGTCTCTCTGTGGCATGCTGGGCTGAAGGAGAATGTGATGGAGTCACGATCACAATGTCCCCTAAGGGCTTGCCACCTGGAGTCACAGGATGAGGAGTCCCTGCTGGGCTCACACGGAGCTGGAGTCCAGGCCTGAGAGCCCTGGTGGCCTGGAATCCAAACAGCCTGGGTGTTGTCAGCAGTCAGGGGTCCTGCCACCCCTTAAAGTAAACACCAGACGGACGCGGTGTGCACGCCTGTAATCTCATCATCCTGGGAGGCTGAGGCAGGAGGATCACACGTTCAAAGCCAGCCTTGGCAATGGCGAGGCACTTAGCAACTCCGTGTGAGACCCTGTCTCTTAGAAAATACAAAAAAGGGCTGAGGATGTGGCCCAGTGGTTGAGTGTCCCCGAGTTCAATTCCCAGTAACCTGCCTGTCCCCCCAACAACAACAACAACAACAACAACAAAACCAACACAATGCACAGACAATAAGAGAAACATTTTCCCCTTCTGGACACTTCTCCCTTTGTACAGGGGTGACCCTATAACCCCATCCGCAGGGCAGGGATGGAGAGGGCACATCCCAAGCTGGGTCTAGGCCACCTGAGGGGAGCACCCCAGGCCAGGCTGGGGCAGAATGGCTGGAGGTGGCTGGCGTGGGGGGAGCAATGATTCTCCATGACAAGGGAGCTCGGATTGAGACACCACATCCCCATCTCACCCCAGGCCTCGGGTGGCCCCGGGCAGGAGTGCAGAACAAGGGGAAGGGTGGGCCCCTGCGCCACCCTCCGCCCTCCTGACCGTCCTCCCTCCTGCCAGCCCGCTGCTACCTGGACCTGCGGATGAGTGTGGCCCTGAGAGAGACGTGCATCAGCATGTGCAAGGAGTCCTGCAAGTGAGTGTGGCGCGGGGGCGTGTGGGCACTGCCGCGGGCCGGCATGGAGGGGCCCACGCTGGCAGGACAGCAACAGGGCTGGCTTCTCTCTTCCAGTGACACCCAGTACAAGATGACTATCTCCATGGCTGATTGGCCCTCTGAGGCCTCCGAGGTGAGACGGTGGCGTGGCCAAGCTCCTGGCCCCCCATCTTTGGGCTGAGGACAGGTCCAAGTCTTGGGGGGGCGTATTTCCCTCCCTCCCACCTTCTCTCCCACCAGCACTCCCCAGGCACTGGGCCAGGGACAGAGGGTGAGAGGGCCCCGAGGGTCCTTGCCTCCTGGAGCTCACTGTCCAGTCACACACACAGAGGTCAGGTTGTGCTCAAGGTCAGTGGTGGCCGTGAAGGCGACAGGAGAACGCACAGAGAGGTCAGGGAAGCCTCCGTACAAAGGTGACATTCAAGCTGACACCCAGAGGCTGAGCCAGCTGTGGGCAGAGCCAGGGAGGAGTCCAGGCAGAGGGGACAGCAAGTCCAAGAGGTGGGAATGGACAGAGGGCAAGATGGCGGGGCCTGCCCAGACGAGGCAGGAGGCCTGAGCTTCCTCCCGCCAGCAGCCGTCACCGCTTCCCCTGCGGACCCCCTCCTACTGCCCACTCCTGTGGTGCCCTGGGGGCTTCAGGAAGGTGCAGGGCTGTGTTCCTCTCCTCCACGGGCAGCATGGACCACGATGGGGGGGACTGTGCTGCGTGGGCGCCATTTTCTTAGTTGCCTTCTTGGGTTCTAGGACTGGATTCTCCATGTCCTGTCTCAGGAGCGGGACCAGAGCCCCAATGTCACCGTGAGCAGGTGAGCCTGAAGTCTGGGCAGGGCTGGGGAAGGCAGGAAAGGGGAGGAGCCAGAGCCTTGGGGGTGGGGGTGGGCATCCGGCAACTGCCCCGACAGCTTCTCCTACTGGTCAGATGGAGCCCTGAAAGCAAGAGGGAGGAAAGGCAGCCAGGAGGATCCCGGGTCTACCGACCCCTGAAGGAGGAGCGTGTCCTTCCGTCGGCCCATCCCTCCATCCCGCCATCCTCCATTCTTCCATTCTTCCACCCAGCCAGCCACCCAACTCCCCGTCCTCCGTCTTTCCGCTCTTCCCCCATCTCTCTCTGCGCCTGCTCAACACAAATGTTCGCTGAGCCCAGGGAAGACACAGGTCCATGCCACAGGTGGCTCAAACCCAGGGACAGACAGCTCGTGGCAGTGAGGGTCCCACGAGCCCCTCCCCTTTAGGCACAGGAGGGAGGGAGGCTCGGTGTGCCTGAGAGATGAGGAGGGCTGTGTAGGAACTGGGTGAGAAATAGGGACTGCTCAAGTGAGAAGCAAAGAAGACCTAACCTGGGCAAAAGCCTGGAGGTGTGAGGCAGCACAGCCTTTCTGAGGACCCTACGCATAAGGGGGACCCCTCTCAGCCACCCTTCTCTGCCCCAGGTGCCCTGGTCACTGCAGGCCTCTTCAGCACACTAGGCAGGTCACTGGATGTGGGCTGGCCACCCTAGACCTGGGGAAAGGGAGCTCGGAGCTGATCTTCGGGGCTGTCGCAGACCAGTGTCCTCAGGAAAATGGCAGAAAAGGGGTCCACAGGAGAGGTGCTGGACAGAGAGGCCCTTTGAGGCCCGAGGTCCAGAGAGGCTGGCAAGGGCAACACGTTTGGTTCTGGTTTGGCCTTCGCCACTCCTGGCAGTACGAGCAAGTCAGACCAGAGGAGGGCCAGGGTGGGCTTGGCCTCCCTTGTGCGCGTGGGGGGGGGGCACCCCAGTCCCAGCCCTTCTGCCGCCTCCCACAGGAACGGCATCGTCAAGCTCAATATCTACTTCCAAGAGTTCAACTACCGCACCATCGAGGAGTCGGCGGCCAACAACGTGAGTCTGGGGGGGCTCCTGATGCCTGGCTGTGTCCCGCTCCCCCCTGCACCTGGAGGGCGGAGACCAGGAAGGTCCCCACAGCAAGCTGAACTATTTCCCTGGGCCGAGACGGTCCCCCTCCCCTTCCCTTCCCACCCAACCTCCCACCACACAGGAGCCCTGGGCCTGGGCGAGGGGCAGGATCTGCCTGTCCTCCCCCGCCAGGCGCTCAGCCCCCCACTCCCCACAGATCGTCTGGCTGCTCTCCAATCTGGGCGGCCAGTTTGGTTTCTGGATGGGGGGCTCCGTGCTGTGCCTCATCGAGTTTGGGGAGATCATCATCGACTTTGTGTGGATCACCGTCATCAAGCTGGTGGCCTTCTTCAAGAGCCTGCGGCAGAGGCGAGCCCGGGCTCCCTATGACAGCCCCCCGCCCACGGTGGCCGAGCTGGTGGAGGCCCACACCAACTTTGGCTTCCAACCCGACGCGGCCAGCCAAACCGAGGACTACCCCCGCGAGCAGACTCTGCCCATCCCGGGCACCCCGCCCCCCAACTACGACTCCCTGCGCCTGCAGCCGCTGGACACCGTGGAGTCTGACAGTGAGGCCGATGCAGTCTAGACCCTGCCCTGCCCACCGTGGGCAGCTCATGAACTTGAAGCCGAGAAGCTGAGACCGTGGCTCAGTGCCTTGTTGCACGGTGCCCTCTCCAGCGAGCCAGGACCACGGGTGTCCAAGCCCCCTCTGTAGAGAGGCCCACAGCCACTGCCAGTCCCAGGCTGCAGGCTCCGCAGGGTCATGGTGCAGATGTCAGAACTGTGTCCTCGCCTGGTTCCTGCCCTTCCTGTCCTGTGCCGACGTGACCTGCCCTTTGGCCTGCGGTGTGCCCAGCCAGGCTCTAGAGACCCCTCTCCTGGTGACAGGCCACTTTCTTCCCAGTAGCAGTCACTGCCCAGAGATGAACAGGTCGTATGCCATGCTGCGTGTTCCCATAATCGGTGGCCTGTTCCTCACCTGCCTTGGCTGACCTCTGTGAACAGGCTTAGCAAAGGCAGCAGTGGTGGGGAACAGGGGGAGCGTCAGGAGTGGGGGCCTGCAGTGGCGCATGCGTTGTTCTAGAAAATAAAAGTAGGAAACATGCGTCCAGATTTTTTCTTTGTCTTAGTGGGCAGCAGAGCTCTTCACGGGTGTCTGGGGAAGGAAGGGCGTCTATCCTGGCCTCAGAGCCAAGGTCTCTCTCTCATGATTCCTATTGTTCCTTTCCAGTTATTCCTGAAGCAGAGGCCTAATGCCTTCTTCTTCTTCTTCTTCTTTTTTTTTTTTTTTTTTGGTAGGGGGTACCAGGGATTGAACTCAGGGGCACTCGACCAATGAGCCACATCTCCAGCCCTATTTGTATGTTATTTAGAGACAGGGTCTCACTGAGTTGCTTAGGGCCTCGCCCTTGCTAAAGCTGTCTTTGAACTCGTGATCCTCCTGCCTCAGCCTCCCAAGTTGCTGGGATTACGGGCCTGTGCTGCAGCTAGTGGCCTCTTCAGTGCCACCCAACTATTTCTTTGGGTTGCAAGGACAGACAAAGCAAACTCAAACCAGCTTAACCCATCAAGTCTCAAGTTTTCAATTCTGTGAATATATCAATGAAACTGATACAGGTGCATTAAAACAGAAGTCATAGTCTAGAGCTTATGTCTATTAAATATTATTATAATTATGTTATTAATAATTATATATTACATACTATGCTTAGATTTTTAGAGTATCTCACATCAAGGACAGCGGGACAAAATGGGTTAAGCAAGACATTCTCAAGCAGCTGAGACCTTTGGGTTTCCCTCTGCTCTGCCAGGCCACCTCTCCCAGGCTGATACTCACTGGCCCCTGACTGGGTCACATGCCTGTTTCTGAACCAATGAGAGGTCCAGCTGGGTAGGCTGCTCTGATTGGTCAAATCTGAATTCATTTGCCCAGACCTGACCGCACTGTTGGCCTCCAGCGGAATCACCTGGTCTCAGGTAATGGGAGAGAAAATTCAAGAAAATGGCTCATAGAAAATTCAAGCTGCTCAGTTAAATTTGAATTTCAGATAAATATAAAAATAATTCTAGGTATAAGTATATCTATGCAATATATATTGGAGGGGCACCAATGGAAGGTCATTGGGATTAAAGTCATCAGGGTGAGCTCCTGTGATGGCATTAGTGGCTTTGTAAGAAGAGGAAGAGACCCAAGTCAGTACACTTGCTGTGTCTTGCCATGTTACGCCCTCTGACATGTCACGATGCAGCAGGAAGGTCCTCAGCAGATGCAGGCCCCTCGATCTTGAACTTCCCAGCCTCCAGAACCTTCACCTAAATAAACCTTTATTCTTTATAAATTATACAGCCTGTGGTGTTCAGGTATCACATTGGAACGCAGACTAAGACAGCGGCAAAGCCGAGTGCCAAGGGTCCTAACAGTGTCATTTCCTGGTGGGAGCTCTGAGTTCTCATATTTCTGGCATCTTGTCTGACTCCGGGGACAGGCTCCTTTTGCAGCCCTTTGGTCACAATCCATTTGAACTGGCTTAAGCTATGGAGGGGATTTATTAGCTCTTGTAGGCAGGGCCCAGCATGGCGCATGCAGGGGTTCCCCTAGAGCTGCTGTTTCTACATCCATGACCCCTTAAATAGGCTCTCTCCACATTCTGCTCTTCCAGATCAGCTCTTTTCGTCCCTAAATCTAGCTCCGCCCGGGCAAGCACAGCAATAGAGGAAAGAGAGCTCTCCTTCCGCACCCCCGTGAAAGCTCAAAGGATGAAGCGGGTTTGGATCCATCTGGGCCACACGCTCATGCTGAACACATCGCTGTGACAGGGGACAGGAGGTGCTCCTGGCCTGCCCTGGGGAATCTGGAGGGCAGCCCCGACAGACACCATCAGAGGTTCTTCGGAGAGATTTTGGAGCTGCCTGTGGGCACGTGAGACAGGAGCCAGGCTGATGGTGGGCCTCGTCCTGCCATCTTGCTCTCAGGGGGACAGTGGGGCCAGGCCATGGGATGACGGCCCCATCTCTAAAGGCAGGCCTGGCATCCCTCTCCCCTGGATCTAGAGGAGTGCTGTTCCCTTGGGGCCATCCCAGAGCCTTTTAGGGCTGAAAACTCAGGCTGGCAATGCCCAATTGCCCGAAAATGGCATTGGATAACTCTCCCTTCTAATCCAAAAGGGAAGCAGCGAGGTCATGGATGCTGGAGGACTGAGAAATGAGCATGGGTCATAAACTTGCTAGGCTCCGCTGGCTCCACTGTATCTCAGTGGCTTCGCAAATAATCCTGAGTTGGGTACCATGATGACCTTGGTTTTCAGATTAGGAAAAGTGGCGCAGAGAGGTGAAGCGCCTTTCTTGAGGTCACACAGCTGGGAGGTGGTAAAGCCACACTCCTGCCCAAACCTGACCACTCCAAACATCTCTCTCGTGGTTCCCACGGAGCAGCACAGAGGTCACCATGGTGAGTTTCCATCTTCCATTGGCATAAGTCACATTTCAGGTTTCCAGCTCTTGCTTCTTCAAGGAAGGAGCCAGGCCTGCCTCCTGCCAGGGGCAGTCTGTGATCCACCATGTGACAAACCCAAATGTTGTCCTTAGTGTGGGTTCCCAGCGGGTGCTGCGTCGGGCAGACAGGCTGGTTCCAAGGCTGCAGGAGCAGTTCCGGGGGGACCCTGGCTCTGGCAGCCTGGGGAGGTGCAGGGTGCAGCTCTACAGGGCCAGCACAAACACGCTGACCCGCCAGGGCCAGGGGTCCACAGTGGGTCTCCTCACCACACACGAGGAGGTGCCTGGCCTGGGTCAGAAGTGCGGATGCCATTGTCACCAGGCTCACCGGAGCCCCAGCACTGGTAGTGGTAGTTGAGTGACCCCAGGAAGTCCCCAAACCTCTCCAAACCAGAGATAACACCTCTGCCTTCCACAGCTGTGGTGAGGGTTAGCTGAGAACCCAGAAGGGAGGAAAGCTTCGCTGGGCCCCGGGACCCCTAGAAGTGCACACTTCCAATAAATGGTCCCGTGACAGATGGCTGCCACTCCCCTTTTTCCTTGCTAAGGGAAACCTCACTTTGTGCAGGCAGCCATGGGCCCAGCCCAGGCAGCAACTCCTGACTGGTCTAAGCGAGTGTCTCCCCTGGTGAGCGTGCGCCCCTCAGGGTGCACTAGGGCTGCGCCACTGCTGTCTAGAGGGGAGAGGCCGGGCACGCTGCTCCCCCCACAAGGCATGGGACAGTGTAAGAGCCTTTAATGAGGAAGTAGCTAAGATGGCGGCTGGCTGAGGGCCAAGAGGAGGCATTTACTTGTTTATACCTGACCTTAATGAATTTGACTAAGAATCTTTCTGTGCCGCACCTGTACACGTGTATGCTTAATGGGTGAAGAGTATTCAACCAGGCGGGGGGCGTCAGAGGGGGAGAGAAAGGAGAGAAGAAGCAGCAAGAATAAAGGAACCACTCATTCCCAGTCTGCCTCCGATTTCTTTCCCGCGGTGTCGTTGCTGCAGGCGGCAACAGGACAGCTTCACAGGGAAGAGCTCTTCAGCCCAAAGCGCCGAGAGAGCCAGGGTGAGAACCACTGGTTGAAGCTGGTCATGTTCCCTGTTTTCCCAGCATCCCTTGCAGCTGGGGAGACATAACCAAGAAACAGCAACTGGCCCAGGAGAAGGCTGGGCTGCTGGCGAAGCCCCACCCCCATGACGGAAAAGAGAGCTGCTGCGCCCACAGCCCCTCCCTGCTCTCCTCTTCCCAGACCAGATGTGACAGCTGCGCTGTCCCTGCAATGAGGAGGTGTCCAGCCCCAGGAAGGGGTCAAGGTCACACTGGCTGGTCCTGCTCCAGACAGTGCAGTCACAAAATCAGTCCTGGGAGCCCCCAGAGCCTTTGACTTCTTGTTGAAAAAAATGAATCCCTCCTTGTTTAAGTCACTCAAATTACATTATTTTCTGTTACTTTTAAGCCAAACATAATATTAACTGCTTACAAAAGCAACTGACAAAAAAAAAAAAAAAAAAGTTCACATCATCCCTCACGCAAACTTTTAAAGGAAAAAGCCAAGATCCTCACCAGGGCCTGCAAGACCCCATGGGGCTGCCCGATTCCTCCCTTCCTCTGCTTCCTGCTGACCTTGGCCAGTCAGGGCCCAGCCCGGAGCTCTCTTGCAACTGCACCCTGGAGGTCTGTGGGGGGCCTCCACACCCCGCAGCCTCTCCCCGCCCCCCAGCACTTGGCCTTGTTCCCTGCTCACCGCCCCCCCACTGAGAAGCCACAGGCCCAGCGTGCCCAGCTCGGAACCCTGTGGGAAGCACTCAGACACTCACCCGAGGGAAGAAACAGCCTTCTTTCATTTCATTTATTAATTCCATTTTTAAAATAAGATCATTTAAAAAAATCATCTGAAAAGCCCTTTCTAATAAATAAAATACCTCTTACTTACAACCTTTTTTGATTATACAAAAGAACCAAGCCTGTTTAAAGCAACCTGTGCCTAACTGCTGGCAGATTTTGAGGGGCGTCCACTCTGGAGAGCCGTGGTGCCCCCAGAGCCTCTCCTTGGATGGGCCCATGGGGTCAGTAACTCACACACCCCGCATGGCGGCCACTGTGGTGCCCAGGCGGCGCGGCAGGCCCTTGCTGACCTGCCTGTAATCCTCAGGCTTGGCCTTCAAGAGCGTCCCGATGTTCTGGAGGGTGCGGGAGGGCTGCAGGCCCAGGGCGTCCATCACGTTGATCAGGTAGTCTGGGGGGGGGGGGACAGATTTGGAAGCGTGAGGGACAAAGCCCGAGGCCTCCCCTGAGCAAGGAAGGGAGAAGGCCCCAAGTCCCCAGAGCTGGGTACCTGCTCTACCCCAGGGAGGCAGGCCTCTAGGCAGAGGGCCTTTCCAGCTGGGTCACATTGGACTCGGACCGTGGCCTCAGTCAGACATTAAAATTTTAATGAAAGTCTAACTGACCCTTACCACCTCCCCCGTGCCCCCCAGGACCTTCCAGTGCCAGTCTGAAGGACAGAAGGGCCTCACCCGGAGCTCTGGGTACTCCTGGGGTCCTGTCCCCGTCCCAGTGCATCCCACCAAGCATGTGTGGAACCCCAAGGGCAGGACACGCGGGCCCAAGGCAGCAGCGACCACCACAGTGAAGGCAAGGGCAGTGGTGGCCTGCTATGCTTCAGGTTCCTCTGCCCCAACACCCCAGGCCGAGCCAATGACACGTCCAAGAAAGGACTCCAAGGCCCTGCCACTGGAAAAAGGAGCCCGGGTGATTCTAATGCCCAGCACCTCGAAGGCACTAGGAGAAAGCCGTGCGCGGCAGGCGTGCAGTCCTTCGGCTGCCAGTGCAGTTGGTCCACGGGCAGCACAGGTGTGGGCCCAGCGGGGACAGAGGCCGTGAAAGCACCTGGTGTGTCAGAGGTGATCGATCGATCAGTGGGTGCTGCCTGTCCTTCCTGGGCGGGCACAACCCCAACCTCAGGGCAGCTTCAGCAGGTGGGCAGGGGCAACTCCACCCTCTTCCTGCTTTGCAGGACGGGGAAGCAGCGCTATCTAGAATGTCCCTCGTCACTTTTTTTTTAGTTGTAGATGGACATGATACCTTTATTTATTTATTTTTTTGTGGTGCTGAGGATTGAACCAGTGCCTCACACATGCCAGGCAAGCGCTCTGCCACTGAACCACAACCCCAGACCCTTCGCCACTTTCTGGTCACTGCCTGTCCCTTCTCCCAGGCTAGACAGGAGCTCCAGGCCAGGTCTGGATGTTCCTTGGTGTCTTCTTTTTGAGGCCCTGCTCAGGGCAGGAACCCCGGAGGCGGCTGCTGTCCTGTGGCTGACTCATGCCCGACTCAGGATGAGCTGCTTCCTGGGCAGGCAGCACCACAGGCGCCTGCTCCTTCACCTTCTCCACCCCACCACAGGCCAGCAGCTGCAAAATGCAAGCCCGCGGTCCACTGGGACATTTTCTTGTTTGGCCATCAATGTCCTCTGCTGTATGTGTTCATGCCTGACCTGAATGCCGTCCAGGTAGGCCGCACCACCACAGACCTCCCCACTCCACCGTCCTGCACCCTGACAGCCTCGCGCGTGGGCTCCCGGTCCCCACCCTCAGCCTCATCTCCTCACAGTGCAGCTCGATGAGCAAAAGAACCATCTAAATCTCTGTTGCATCTTATCTCCTAGCACTATGGCTGGCACACAGTAGGTGCTCAATCAATGCAGAATGAGTGAACCCATAAATCTGAAGCTTCACAGGGAGGGAGAAATAACATGGGCAACTGAAAGCCAGGCGCAGTCCTTCGCCTGAGCCAGACACTAAAAATTTAATAAAGTCTGACTGACCCTTACCGCCTCCCCGTGCCCCCCACGTCCCTCCAGTGCCAGTCTGAAGCTGGCTGCTCCTCTGCTAACTGCAGGGTCAGGGAATCAGAGCTGCGAGACTCCAGGCCCCACTGCATCCCTAACTGCCCAGGGACCTTGAAGATGGCACCTCACTTCTATTTCTTTTGCAGAAAAATGAGAGGCAGGAGTTGAGCCTGGCTCAGCTCTGCAGCTGCCCACGTCCCAACCCTTGTCAGGTCCTCAGGGAGCTGATCTTCAAGGCTACCTTGTACCCTCCCTCCTGACCACCTGGGACTGCCTTGGGGTCAAGTACAGGCAAGTCCAGGAGACCAGAAACCCTCTCCTGCCACCCGCCACAGCATCGTGCGCAGTGAGGATCTGCAGCAACGAGTGCAGCTGGGAACAGGAGGGCCGCGGCCCTCTCTTCTGATGGAGCCCACACAGCGGCCCTACCTACTGGCCGTGTTATGCAAGAGCACCTGCCTCACAGGATTGCATAAGGCTCAGCGCCTGCATGCCTGCTACCAGCCAGAGCTTAACAAACGTTAGCTGGTCATTATTATGTCAGTGGAGCAGAAGGCCGGGCAGGGCCAGGCCGCCGCGTGCTCAGACTCATCCTGCTGGAGCTCCCTCAGGACCTCGGGCTCATGAGGTCTGCGCCTCCCAGGGCAGGGCCAGAGACTCCGCGCGCTTAACCAGCTTCACAGACAAATCTAAAGCTAAGAGGAGACTTGGGGTAAGATCCCTGGAGGGCAAGCGGGCGAGCTGCCCGTGGGGACCCACCAATGTCAGTGGCCAGCTGCTTGGTTGAGTGTGGGGTCAGCTCTGGGATCTGCAGGATCACGTCACAGTAGGTCTGCATGGTGGCTCTGGCGACGGAGCCCAGCCAGTTGTCGGCCATGTTGTCCAGCTCAGGCAGTTCATCCCCTGGAAGAGGAAAGAAGGTCACCACCAAAGCAACGCAGAACCCACTCAGGAAAACTTCGCCTCCTCTGGGTGGCCTGGCCCACGGCAGGCGCTACGTGTGCAAACACGCCAGGGAGCTTTGGTCCCAATGGGAAGGAAACACTGGAGAGAACAATGAGACCTTAGGTCAACTGGTATTGAGAAAGTACAATGTGGATTCAGAAAAGAAAACAAGCAGGTGAGGACAAAAGTTCAGAGCCTCCGAGGCCGGGAGAGCAAGTCCCAGCCATGCTGACTGGGGGTTCTCCTATCAGAGAGGGAGACAGACAGCAGGAGAAGAACCAGGGAGAGGAGGAGAGCCCCAGACCAGAGGTGGCACAGGTGGAGTGGGAGGGGCTGGGCTCCCACCCGCAGGGCGGAGGCACCGTGTGGGGATTGAACAGACAGGCTCAGGGCCAAGTCCACCTCTGAGGGACTGAGCACTACCCAAACTCTCTGAGCTGTGTGTGTTTGTCACCTGTGCAGCAGACAGGGTCTTGCCCTCACTTCCTTGCTGCTGTGGGAGCTACAGACCACACACTGGCCAGGACCCTGCAAGGTCCTCAAACACCTGGTACTCAACACGGGACAGCTCTTAGTTCTAGAAGGGTCCCAAGGAGCGTCTTACAGGGGGCAATGGGAATAAACTGATGGGGGGAGGGCTAGGCACGGAGGGCAGCCTGAAATGATGTGGACCCCATGTGGCAGGACAGGGAGCAACTGCAGGGTCCCAGTGAGGCTGCCACACGCAGGCCCTGGCAGGGGACCCGGTCAGGCTGTGGCAGGGCAAAGTGGGAGGTGAAGCTCTAGGCAAGGGAGATGGCCTGGCCTCTGAGGGGGCAGGGGCACCTGCCAGGAAAGGTAGGAAGGGGAGACGTGAGAGCCATGTTAAAGAAAAGAGAGAGGAAGGGGAGAGTATGACGCCAACCAAGAAAAAGAGCAACCGAGACGAGCACAGTCCTGCTGCAGCCACCACTAAAACCAGACACCGCGCAGGGCACCTGAGGACCACCCCTGCACACAGAGCGGGGGTGTGGGAAAATGGAAAGACCAGAACGCGGTGGTGCTGGTGTTCAGTCGTGATCTTGTTTACACGCATCCATCTGCCCAAGAAACCGAGATCAGAAGGCTAAAAAGACAAGCAGGGCTTGGTGACAGATGAGCACAAGGACAAGACGGGCAATCTCAGGTTTTCCCTTGGAACCCAGCAACTGGGCTGGTGTCACGTGGCCACACTGCTGCCTGGGCAGGGAGCTGGTTTGGGAGCTGGACTTCCCACTCACTCTGGCCCATGGCGGAAGGCGCGGGCAGGTCCGAGGAGCGGCCAGGGGACACCTGCGTTTCAGAGCTGCTGGAGATGAAAGTCTGGATCTGTTCTGGTTTGGATCTCAAATGTCACCCAGAAGTGTTGGAGGCTTGGTCCCCAATTCAGCAATATTCAGAGATGGGGCTCTGGAAGGTGACTGGGTCAAGGGCTCTGATCCTTGATGAATTCATGATTTGATGGCTGCTGGGAGGAGGTGGAAAGTCAGGCAGGGCCTCGCTGGAGGGAGTAGGCGTGGCCTTGAAGGCTCTGTCTTGGTCCTGGCCTCTCCCTCTCTGGGCTTGCTGGCCGCCAGGAGGTGAGCAGCTTGCCTCTGCCGTGTCGCTCTGCCCGGCCACAGGCTGAGAGCAATGGGGGCCAGTGATGACCCTGAACTGAAGCTTCTGAAACTGTGAGCCAAAACGAACCTCCTTTCCTTGGATTTTGCCACAGCAATAAAAACCTACACAACCACACAGAGACGGATGAAAAGGAGAAATGAAATGAGCAAGAGAGAAAAAAAAGAAGGAGGAGAAGGAAAGGAAAAAGATGGAAGGGAGGAAGAAAGAGAAGGGAAAGGGAGAGGGAGAAAAATGGAAGAAGAAGAGAAAAGGGAGAGAGAAGAGAGGAGGAAAAAGAAGGGAAGAGAAAAGAAGAAAGAAAAAGGACCAAGGCTTGTGCCCTGGGAGACAGATGGAGGGGGTGAGCAGGCAGAGGAGGCCCACGCTGGGCACACGTCCCCACTTACTGAACCCAGTGGGTGTGGGGCGCTCGGCGGCAGCAGCTCCTCGGCCTGCAGCTGCCCACAGATGAACACAGAGGAGGCCCCCAAAGCCTGAGCCCCAGCATAGGAGCTGCCCCCCGCAGCCCCCAGTCTGGGCCTCCAGTGAGAGGGCAAGCCTCTGCACCCACGCCGTGCAGCACTGCTGTCCTCAGCCTGAGCCACAGCTCCTGCTGCCAAGGGACCTCCTGCCCACTGCCAGCCAGCACCTGGACCATGACGAGGACACAGGCCTGAGGTTTCCTGAAAATGACCGCTATAACCCAGTGTCTGTGTACTCGTGAGCACGGAAGCAGGGGGCACCCCTGGGATAGTCTAACATTCCCAAAGTTCAATGTCCTTGTGGGAAAGGCCTTGTAAGGTTTTAAACCCTCCACTGCATCTCTCGGAAAAAGCCATTTACCTATGCCAGAAAGTTCCCACTGGCTGCTCACCTATGCCAGAAAGTTCCTACTGGCTGCTCACCTATGCCAGAAAGTTCCTACTGGCTGCTCACCTATGCTAGAAAGTTCCTACTGGCTGCTCACCATCCAGTTCTTAAAATCTGCTAGAAATCGTCAGATTGTGTGTGGATGGCCACTGCATGACTCTTCCCAGTTTTCTGTATGTTAGAAAATTTCCATAAAAAAACCAGAGATTTGTAAAAATGTGCTCTATATGTGTAATATGAAATGTAATGCATTCTGCTGTCATTCATAACAACTTAGAATAAAAAAATACATAAATTAAAAAAAAATGTTGAGAAAGGAAAACAAAACAGAAAAAAACGAAACACTCAGACTGGCTGTTTTTGATGTGATTGTGTTTTCAATCACTGTTGAAATCCACTTGGTGGTTGGGCAACCTGCGCGATGCCCAACCCAGTGCCCAGCACATGGCAAACAGTTCACAAACACCCGTGTAGTGAATGAGTAAATGAATGGATGAAGGGAAACAATTGCTGGTTCACTACATCTTCTTCGTTTTTTTTCCTTTTGGGCAGTGTTGGGGATGGAACCCAGACCTGGTGCATGCCAGGCAATCACTCCACCACCGAGTCACGCCCCCGCCCCTGCGTATGTAGAGTCTAGTGGAACGAGAAGTAATTATGCTCCTCCTGTGATGAAATGGAGAGTATACACAGCACCACAAGTTTGCCAAGGAATCTGAACCAGCATTTAATCCTTAAATAAGACACACATAATGAAGGTTTATGAGTTAAATAATTAAGATACCTGAGATTTGATTTAAATACTCAAGCGAAAAAGGTGAGAGAAATAGAAAAACCAGGAGCCATTTTGAAGCTGGGCTTTGAGTACCTGGGGCTTCATGACACTATTTGTGTGTGTGAAACTCCTATGAAAAAAAATGTTTATATTTGTTTAAATTTAAAAAGCATATCAAGAGCTCTGGGGTTGTGGCTCAGTGGTAGAGCACTTGCCTAGCATGTGTGAGGCACTGGGTTCGATTCTCAGCACCACATATAAATAAATGAATAAAATAAAGGTTCATCAACATCTAAAAAAAATACAACAAATAAATAAAAGCATATTAAGGGGCTACGGACACAGCTCAGTGGTAGAATATGTACTTTAGTGTGAGCAGACCCTGACTTTGGTCCCCAGCACCAAAAATTAAAATAAATAAGTAAATGAAAATTAAAAGTACACTAGAAAATTGTTGAAAATAAAAATCACTCACATGACCACAGAGTCCTTCAATAACATTCTAGTGTATAAATACTTTTTGCACACAACAGAGAAATACATTCTTGTAAAATAATGCAGGTGGCACAGGGACATAGTGAGTAAGATAACTGTCCTTCACATCTTTGCTCCCCCGCCCTGTGCCAGGTCCCAGTCCCCCTGGGACGGATCCTTCCAGGCCTGTTCTCAGGACTTCTCATGCATATGTACTCAGAGGATGGGTTTGCTTTGACTCTTGATAAAGACATTCCTCAGAAAGCCTTTACCGATTTATTCTCCACCAACAGGCTCTTAACTTTGGTTTTCTTCTTGGTTTGAATCATGAGATACATCGTACATAGGACAGAAGGTAGAAAGCACATTACGTATGTTTTAGAGAACTAAAAGACACTGGCCATGAAACACCTCCTTGGGCAAGAGCAAGGCCCCTGCAGTGCCCAAGAGTTCCCACATGGCCCTGCAAGTACACATGACAGGTGGCTATGAGCCAGGTCTGGGATGGCCTCCTGCTCCGCCCTGCCCCACAGGTACCCCCCATCCCCAGCGTGCTGCCTAGCTTTGTGTTTCAGGGACTCTTTCAAGATTTACCTGTGCCATTATGTGTAGCTATAGTTCCTTTATTTTCCATGTTGCAGTCTATTTTGTTGGACAACCATATCATAATGCATGTACCCATTTTAATGCTGATGGACATTTGGGTTGCTTCCAGATTGGGCTACTACTAAATTATTATGAAGACCCTTATGATGTATCTGGGGCACATATGGAAGAGGTCCTAGGATCTGCATCTATCTACCAAAGGGTAGGCACATTATCACTTTTATTAGAAATGCCAAGCTGTTTCCAAGCAGATATACCAATTTCCTGAGATGGAGCAAAGATCTCTAGTCTTTTCTTCTTACTTTTATATTCACAGCAGTTCTTAAAACGGAATCACACTGCATATAGTATTTTATGTCTATTCTTCATACTTAATATACGGAGAACACCTTTCCAAGACATTAAATATTCTTTTATAATATTTTAATGACTACATAGCATTTTATTATATGGATATACTAAAATATTTTAATTAATATCTGTAGTTTCTCATAACATTTCAGTGTTTTGCTTTATAAACAGTGCTGGGATGAAAATTCATAGCTATACTCAGGATTATTTTATTTTTCCATACTTTTATTGGGGCATAATAATCATACATAATAGTGTCATTTATTTTGACATATTTGTACCTGCTCTCATGATTATTTTATAAGCATAATTACCTAGCAATAGATCTAAAAGGTAATTTTGATCTTATGTCAAACAGCCCTTCAGAAATTCAAATTGCACAATAGAAATTGTTATCCTTCACTATTGTCAATACTAAATGTAATAGCTTTAATATGTAAATGGCATCCCTCAGGATCTATGGGTGATGGATTTCAGGAACCCCAGAGATACCAAAATCCAGATATTCAAGTCTCTTATATGACTCAGAGTATTTGCATATGATCTCCACTATCCTCCTGTGTACTTTAAATCGTCTCTAGATTACTTACAGTACCCAAAACTATATACATGGTTTCTATACTATTGTTTAGGAAATCATGACAAGAAAAAAAAACCTACATGTTTAGGACAGATGTAGTGTGTTTTTTTCCAAATATTTTTCATCCACAGTTGGCTGAATCCACAGATGCAGAACTCACAATTCAGAGAACTGACTGTATACACACACACAATTTGATCAGTTACAAATAATATATCCCATTTTCATTGACAATTACTTGAAAATTAATAAAGTTAAACATATCTTAATTTGGGGGTGTTGTATGAATGCCTTCATGTTATTTACTATATTTCACTGCATAATTATCACATATTTTATGTCATATTTTTGCAAAAAACTGGGGTATGACCACCATGTAAACTTTTTTTTTAATTTTAATTGTACTGGTATTACTTAAAAATCATTTTTTACTAAACTATCTTTGCTGCAAGAGTAGGATGTACAAAATATTCATGAATATATGTTAACATAATGGTGAAATTATGCAGTGAAATACAGCCCTTATTTTTCTGTGGGGTATTCATCTTTGTCTTACTGATCTGTAAGATCATTTATAAAATTAAAATATTAACCATCATTAGTCACATATGCTGTTATTTCTTCCAGTTGGTCATTTACCTTTTAACTTCTTTTTCAGAATTTCTATCTTCCCCTTCAAAAGGTTTTCCATTCTTTCCCCTAAGATCATATTAATATCCACCCATATTTTAGCTTAGCAAGTTTCACATTTTAAATATGAACTGAAAATACTAGTCTTTTTAAAAATGATGAGTGTCTTTTGTTTACAATTCTGTGAAACCTATGGAAATTTCATTTATATCATTTTTGTAAACGATTTATAGACATAAGACAACAATGTCTATTCTCTGTGGGATCCAAACTTTTGTGCTGATGATCAAGCACACCAATTATCCTGCTCAATTTCTCTTATCATCCCCATTATGTTTTCTTTTTGATCTCCCAAAGCCTAAAGGAGAGATTTTCTCCACAGTCATGTGGTTTTGTCAAATTCTCATTATATGTCTGATCAGATATATATTACACAGCTTATCCTTTGTGTATTTCAGTGCCTTGCCATTTGACACTGAAGAGTATCTGACTATTGCAGGTTCACTGAAGGGTTGACCTTTTATCAACATAAAAGAATTGTCCAGGTCCCATCTGCTACCTTTTGATTTGAATCTAACTTTATTTGTAGCATTGCAATCATCCTTTTTTTTTTTTTTTTAATTTGCATTTATGTAGGCTATCTTTTGGCATTCTACAATTTTCAGCCTTCTGGGGTGATTTTATTTTCAGTGTGGTAACTCCTGACAAGCTGCTGAATCTTCAACATACCGGGGGACTTTTCTTTGTTTCACCTTGCGGGGGTGGGGGGAGCAATATTAGAAATTAGGATAATTTTTTGATCCGTAAGTACATGATCCCTGTTCAACTCTGTCAGGCCTAAATAACAAAAAGGAAGTATTTGAATGTATTATATTTTTGTCTTGTCAGTTTAGAGACTCGGGAGCCTTGGGAGTCAGCAGCAAGCTACAGCTAGCGACATCTGCACAGGAGGCGCTGCCTCTATGTGGAACAGCTGATTTTTGACGGAGCAAGCAAATCTGTCTCATGAGGTGGCACGTGATATGGCACGAGGCCCTCATGTCAGCGAGCCGAGGGAGGTGGGACGCTCAGTGGGATCCCCATCCTGTGAGCACATGGCCACCACCAATCACCCAGGACCCTGGGCACCTTCCGCCACGTCCCCAGTGAGGGGCACTGGTGGGCTCACTGCAGGAGGCTCTACCCTCCTCCAGGGATACTCTGCCTACAGTTCTCTCCCTCACCAGCCTGGCCAGAGCTCTGCCCTGCTGAAGTGCCTCAGCAGGAGCAGCCAGAGGCCCTGACGGTTTCTCCACTGTATATTTTGACAACTGCTTCAGTGGAGTTGAGAAAGAGACATTTGTTGAAGAGTGAGGGTGTTAAAAACAAGCCTCAGAGGACACTGCTCCCTTGGCCACAGGTGTTGCGGCTCTCTGGTCCTCTCTTACCTTGCTCAGGAGGAAACGGAAGCTTTCCAGCGTGCAAGGCCAGCTCTAAGGCAGAGTCCTCCTGAGTAACAAATGGCTCAAGATTCAGGGGCAGGGACATGATGTACTGCCCGATCTGAAACAAAAGAATGCACTTTCAGCTGGACACTGACGCATACGGGCCATTACTTACGTGGGATATTTGTGCAAAGTCAACAAAGTTGCCAGACCTGGGTGAGTACCAGTGTGTGGTAATATTAGTTGTGGCAACACCTTAAAAAAAAAAGGCAATGGCAGTTTGTGTGGGACTGCAGATTCACCCACCCTTCTCAGCAATGGCCCCGATATTCAAGGAATGCATTCAACACATGCATAGCCAAGGAGGTGACGGGTACCAAAGTGCTGTGCAAAATGTGAAGCACCGTGTAGACGGGAGTTCCTGTTCCTGTGCACAACGAAAAACCACAAAGATGCTAATGCCAACAAGTGCCTGACCCAACAGGAGTTCAGAGCCTGCCTTCTGCACTTGTGTCTGGTTCTCTCCCTCCTAGATGATCTAGCCAGGGGAAGGAGGGATTTTATTTGAAAATAGTCATTTATAATTATAAATTCATTTGGCAAGAAATATGGAGTAATCATAACACAAACTAGAAAGTAAAGACTGACAAAACCGGGATGGGAGCCGGGCGCGGTGGCGCACGCCTGTAATCCCAGCACTTGGGAGGCTGAGGCAGGAGGATCATGAGTTCAAAGCCAGCCTCAGCAATGGCGAGGCACTTAGCAACTCAGTGAGACCCTGTCTCTAATAAAATACAAAAAAGGGATGGGGATGTGGCCCAGTGGTCAAGGGCCCCTGAGTTCAATCCCCGGTACCAAAAAAAAAAAAAAAAAAAAAACCCGGGATGGGGCTGTAGCTCAGCAGCAGAACGCTTGCCTAGCATGCGTGAGGCACTGGGTTTGATCCTCAGCACCACATAAAAATAAATAAGTAAAATAAAGGTATTGTGTCCATCTGTAACTAAAAAAATATTTTTAAAAAATCTGACATCTTAAACTTCCATCAAGTGGCCTTAGATTGTAGAGACAGCCATAATTCCCAGACAGATCCCACGGCTCCAGCTTTCTCTTGGGGACTCTTGCCTCTATTTATTCTCTGGAAGTCGATGTGGAAACGAACACTTCTCATCACACCTGTGGATGTGTATCTACTACGCTCACATATTCAGGAGACTGTTCTCGACATCTAATTTAGGTAAACTCTATGACTGGGGAAAATGAAAACTGTGATCAGACAGGACTGGGTTGGAGTCCCAGCTCCACCTCTGCGTGACCTTGGGTGACTTCCTCTGTTGGAACCTTGGTTTCTTCATGGCTGATGAGAGGATGAGCGAGACCTACTTCAAAGGGCTGCTGAGAGGGTGAAAGGGATACTGAGTGATGTGCACATAAAGCACCCGGCGTCCCCACTAGGTGAGTGGCTGCTCCCTCCTAGCTATTCCCCTAGGAAAGGGACTACTGGACACAAACAAGACCATGGACTCATTTAATAAAGGTCCCTTTCCGGCTTCTAGGGATGACGACCACGCAGCAGGGTCACCGCATGTGGAAAGGGCTTGACCTGGAGACTCATCAGCTTCCTCACTTGCCTACACTTCAGTTTCTTCAACTTTAGAATCCACACAGTTGCCTCTCGGGTCCTTTCCAGCAACATCACTTTCTGAATCAATTTAGATGAGAATGCATACTGTCCTAATTCTAAATGTATGATGACTCCTACTGGTTGTAAAGACCAACCCACAGCTAGCTTGGCCAGTTTGGGATGGCAAGCGGTGTCCTGAAAACAGAGGAAGACGACGGCCACTGCAGCCCCGCGATGCTCCAAACAAGCAGGGAGCCGGATGCCATCGCTCCCCACCGCTGCCATTCACTTCTTCTAACTGTACCATAGTTACTTCTCAAATTCCTTTCTATCTATTACAGTTAAGTCACAACCCACACAGGAGCTGGATTCTAAGAGCTTAAGGCAGGTCACCTACAATACTCCAGAAGCTCCCTACTCTGTGAGGCATGCGCGGTGGGGGGTGTCCTCCTGTATGCACATCTGTACACACTGACGGCTGAGAGCAACGGAGCTGGACTGCGGGAAGGAACGGAAGGAAAGGCATATACAGATGAGCAGGGCGACTGTCAATTCCTGGAGGTGAGTGAGGAAGGGGAGATGATTCTAGGGGCCCCTCTCCCGCTGAAGGTATATTCCATTCTCCTTTCACGTTAAGCTTCTATAACTACCATTCATCTTAAAGAGATGTCTTGGTGCTGTGAGGTTAAGCATGAAGGCACTCAGCACTGAGCCTGGCACAGGGTAGGAGCACAATAAATTCGTGCTGAACTTGAATTCAGAAACAATACCACTGCTCTTCTCTAAGACTGGCTCCTTGATTTCCCAAGTCCTACGTTCTTATTGGACTCTCAAATCTAAAGCCCTCAGGGAATGGCCAGTCTCACATTGGGAGAGAGCGGGCAGGGTAAGAATGTCTTAGGGTCTGAAATTGTTGTGTGGCTCTGCTGTCCAAAACCAAGGGTGCAGATAATACCAATGGGACAATGACTACCTGACCCAGAAGGGCCAGATCAAAAGACAAGGTGAAGACCACCCTGGAGAAGCACCCAGAAGCTCTTACGTTGCTAATGTACTCTAGAGGGGTGAGGCTGAAGGCGGGCAAGTCGTCTGTCAGGGTCTCTCCAATGCCGGCTGTGGTCCAGCTCTAGGAAGGAAGGAGAGGATGTAGTTGATACCATGTCCGGCAGCCCCGGAAACACCACATGAAGGCACTCAAATAAGTGGCCTGCCCCAAAGGCATCATCTGTGATCAGAACTGACCATTTGAGCCAACCCAGCGGGCCAGGGGTTTCTATTCTTCAAACCTCCTTGAAGCCCACCAGAGAAGATGACCATTTCTCTCTCTCTGCATTCCTGCAGGCCACACAGCAGCAACACCCACCTCTCAGTCCAGCTATTGGGTGCCCAGATCCCTTTTTATCTCACTGAGCACGTGAAACGAGAGTCAGATATCCTCTGACCTGAGTTTCTCCATGTGGTGAGGTCCCCAGACAAGAAGACGTTGGATGCAGGTAGCCTCCTAACCTTGGACCTTAGCACCCTGATGGGACCCCCACACTCCTTCTCAGGGACCATGTCAAAATCCTGCATCTTGGGAGGGAGGCTCAGAAGCCCCTGTGCTGCAGGCTTAGCCCAATGGCACTCCCCAAAGCCGCTCTGCCTCAACTAAAGCTGCCTTTTGTATTTCTATCTACCTTCTGGATCTATTTCCCAACTGACTCAGAGGAAAGGGAGAGGATGGAGCCTCCAGGCCCCAGCAGCTACCCTCTGTCCTCTCTGTGACCCTCTGACAGACAAGTACCTCAGCACCACCACATGGCCCTGGCCATTTACAAGACAAACATGTCCGATGTCGCTGTCTGAGCTTCTCAGCACCCTGCAGGTGGTGAACCCCCAGCACACACGTGCTAACAGACCTCAGCTGGGCACCCCTTCACACCAACCCTGGCCTCCCAGGTCCCACCTGAGCTGCCCTGATGCCAGCCCGGAAAACAGGTCCTTTCCTGGCGGCCTGTGGGAGTGACTCCTGAGGTCACCGTGTAGCTGCTCTCAGCAGCACCTGATGCCTGATCCGGTTGCTTGATCCTTTAAGTAGCATTCCGGGAATGGAATGACCACGTCCACCCACCCCCACTGGGCTCCCAGCCCGGGCTGAGCCTCGCAGGCCTCCCACGCTCGCTAGCACCAACTCCACTGCTCTTTTGGTTTCCCTTTCTTTCCTGTAGGTGAGTTCTTTTCTTCTCCATCTCTTCGCTTTTCTAGACTCCTTGTTCTTGTTTTGAGAATCTTTTCACTTCAAAAGATCCTACTTTTTTCCCAGGTAACTCAACCCACAGAGAAGCAACTCTAGCCATCCACACTTACCAAGTGCCTGAGATGTGCGGGGTCTCGTGCTAAGCTCTGTGGAGCTGATACAAAGAGACCTAAGACTTGCCCCTGTCCTCAGAAGCTCCTTGGAGAAGCAAGACTCCCTGATACTCCCACACTGCCCACCCCCAACCCTGTGCACACACATACGCATGTGTCCACGAGAGCTTTCAGGGCCAGACGCAAGATTTTATACCATAAGAGCTCAGGGTGATCAGAGGAGGGCTGGCCACAGGATGCATGCAGTGCATGGAGGCAGGAATAGGCTGCAAGGAGAATACCAGGCTAGGAAAAGGCATCACCTTCAGTACATTAACTGTAAGGGGAAACAGGGAGACAGAGACAGAGGCAGGAGAGAGACAGAAGGGAAATCTATAGTTAAAAGAGACCCAGAAAGATATGCCAGTCAATCCCCCTGTGCAGGATCCTGGATCCTGATTCAGTTAGAATAACTATGACATTTATAAGACAGTTAGAAATGTGAACACTGATGGATGATATGGATGAGCTACTTTCTTCTTTTTCAGGAGTGACTGTGGTATTGTGATTGTTCTTAGAGTCCTTGTATTTTAGATGACAGATTTTTACAAAAAGACTTTTTAAATAAAACGTCTCTAAAAACAGACTGTCAGACTGGCCCTGGGGCGTGGAGGCAGGGGGATGCTTTGAATGGGGCGAGACGGTGTCACAGCAATGCTCTGTGAAGACTGAGGCAGCAGCTGAGGAGGATGGGGGTGCACGGGCCGATAAGAAGCTCAAAAGCAGCTCAGAGATGGTAGGAGCCTGAACCAAGGCAGAGGCCACAGAAGCAGCCGGGAGAGATCGGTGATTCACTTGGTGGTTCACTGGCAAAGAGGAGCACAGAGAGGAGGCTGAGAGGTGCCAGGCGGGAAGCAGAGCGGGGCAGAAACAACGGCTCCTGTTCAGGTGGACAGCAGTGCCATAGGACAGGACAGGACAGGACGACTGTGGGGGCAAACCCCAGCGTCACCACCATCCACCCAAGGGATGGGCACTGTGGGCTGGAGGCTGGAACAGGCACTGAGACGGGCAGGAGGAGCAGCTGCAGAATGGGGCCCACACAGGCGAAGAGGACAGAATGGAGTGGGAGCAGTCTGGAGAAGGGGCGAGACAGTGGCCGGAGCGGGGAGAGGCTGCGGCCAGGCGGGAAAGGTGCACTTGAGGAGGGCAACAGGGAAATGAGGTAGGTTATTTCTTAATTGTTCAAGTTTATTTAAAATGCCCTTCAAATGGGCTTTTCTAACCATCTGTCACCAGGTAATGGAGATAAATGTCAATGATCTGTTCTGAAACTGGACACGGTGTTGGTTTATAGTCTTAACACAAAAGGGCAATACAATTTACAGCAAATGTTAAAAGCAAACATCTAATGACCAGGGTTTAGTTTTCAAATCCTTCAGGCCCAAGTGTTTGCCTTTGCTTTGTGTGCTGTGTGCTGGCTCGTAGAGAACTCCTAATCTCCAGGGCTGCAGGGCCCATTCCCAGTGGCCCGCGGTGTTGCGGTAAGGCCCAGAGGAGAGATCCCAGCCACCGGCTCGGAATCATAATAAAGAACTCTGGAATGCAGAAATGGAGGGGAGGACAGGTGGGAAGCAGAAACCTGTTGAAATGTAGAACTAGGTCCAAATAACTGCGGGAATTAGTTTCAGAACACAAGGTCAATATCTTAAGCTTTGAGAAAATAAAAATAATAATAGCAACCAAATCTTGAGGCAGGGCAGGGGAGATGAGTGATATAAGGAATGCTAATCCCCCCAGAGCTCAGAGCAGGTGGATCAGTATCAGGATCGTCTAAAATGGAAACACAATTAACAAAAAGTAATGACTCCAATCTCTTCAAAGTTCTTACCCACTTTTTTTCTTAACCATGCAGATATCTTCCAGGAGCTAATATCTTTTGTGATGAAAAAACCAATGATTTCAAGTTCAACAATTTCATTTGTTTCTCTTTTTTCCCATTAAGTTCAAATAAATTATATTATACTTTCAAATTAATTATATTGTACGTGGTTTGCTTTTTAGAAATCAGCACGTGCAGTAGAGTCCATTTCTCAGAAGTCCCTACCAGATCATTTCTAGATGGTACGATTTTGAAGGGATTTCTTTGTACTTTCCTATATTCCTTGAGTTTCTAAAAATGATTATATAATTTTTATTTTAAAAATCAAGTCATTTCTGTTAAGACTAAGAATCGGGCTGGGGTTGTGGCTCAGCAGTAGAGCGCTCGCCTAGCATGTGCGCGGCCTGGGTTCGATCTTCAGCACCATGTAAACATAAATGCATTGCATTGTGTACAACTAAAGCAAATAAATAAATGTTAAAAAAATTAAAAAAAAATAAAAAGAATCATAGCAAGGAGCTGGGGCTGTAGCTCAGTGGTAGAGCACTTGCCTAGCACGTGTGAGGCACTGGGTTTGATCCTCAGCACCACACAAAAAGAAATAAATAAAATAGAGGTATTGTGTCCATCTATAACTAAAAAAAAATTCTTTAAAAAGAATCATATCAGAGGCTGGGGTTGTGGCTCAGTGGTAGAGCGCTCACCTAGCACGGGTGAGGCCCTGGGTTCGATTCTCAGCACCACATAAAAATAAATAAAATTATATATAAAAAAAGAATCATAGCAAGGAAGAAAACTATCACTCATTAATAAGCATCTACTCTGGGGCTGGTGCTGTGCTAAGTTCTATCATATGAGTCCTAACCAATCTGTATGGTGAGAACAACTGCACCCTCATGGTAGAGATGAGGAGGTGAAGGCCTCGGAAGAATGAATAACCTCAGTCCTGCGAAGCAACACGACCAAGCACGGGGAGGGACCAGGCTCTGAACACTTGCCATGGCGAGGCTGCCAGGCAGC
Organism: Tamias sibiricus; assembly: GCA_025594165.1. NCBI lineage: Eukaryota > Metazoa > Chordata > Mammalia > Rodentia > Sciuridae > Tamias > Tamias sibiricus. Next base: position 18,499,195 of record CM046674.1, read on the forward strand.
CCCGTCATTCCTGCTGCAGTCTCCTCTAGTTTCACCCTCCCCCTTCAGAGCTAGAAATGCGAAATGTGATTGGAGTAGACCCCTTGGACCCTAAGGAAGAGTGAAAATCACAGAGCCTCAGGCTCAGAAAGAAGCTTACAAACATGTAGTTAAGCTGAGCCATTTTATTCATGGAAATTCTGGTACCCAGAGAGGGGGTGAGACAAGATTGAGGTCCTACAGTGGCCCCAGGCTCCAGGCCTCATGTGCTTTCTAGAGGGCAGCAGGCAGCAGAGAATGTACAATTGTGCCATATAAGTTCTTGCTGCTTCCTCAAAGGACTTTAAAGGCCCTTAACTCATCTTTCCCAAAAGATTATTTTTCAAAAGAGTGGAATCCAAATGGACTTAGGAGTCGATTAAGCAAGGGGCTGTCCCACCCCATAATCCAAAAGGAAAGCGGTAAGATCTGCGCAGAGTGGGAGGAGGAGACAAAGCAAGGGGAGCCCAGGACTCCTAGGCGATGCCTCCAAAGGGGTCAGGACAACCAGGAGCGAGCAGAGGGTGCAGGGCAAGCCTGGCGAGACGGCTCCAGAAACACCAAACCGCACAGTATCCAGGAAGGAATGAGCAGGACCCTCCCAGGCCTCCTCCAAAACACAAGATCAGATATGATAAGGCGCTCCCTGAGCCAAGCTCCAGAACCAACTCTCCAGAGACGCTCGCTCCTGTGGCATGAAAACAATTCAACCTCAAAAGACAGCGAGCCCCTCCGAGCTGGCCTGACCACGCAGCGGCACACCCCTCTCCCTCCCTCCCTGGGAAGGCAGGCTGTGCTTTTTCAGTGGGGAAAATTAATCAAGCCACCCTAGCAATCCTAGAAAACACCCTGCAAAAACAGCATCCGAGCGACTACAATTAAGATAAGGAACTCATGCTAAGGCCGGGCACAGTGGTGCACTCCTGTAATCCCAGGGACTTGGGAGGCTGAAGCAGGAGGATTGCAAAGTCAAGGCCAGTTCAGTGAGACCCTCTCACAAAATAAAAAATTTTCAAAGCATGGCTGGAGATGGGGCTCAGTAGTAGAGCACCCCTGGGTTCGGGTTCAATCCCCAGTACCACAATAAATAAATAAATAAATGAAATTCATGGATAAGCCATGAGTTGAAATGACAAAGTGACCCTTTGCAGCCTAGGACAATCAAAGTAGGATCCTTCTGAAGCAGGTGCGGTGGGAAAGGTTAAGACGATACTTAAATGTGCTCGGAGGAGGAGGCAGGACCTGGGGGGGATACCACCACAGTCACAGGAAAACTCACGTCCATCTTGGAAACGAGTAGCAGCTGCTGTTTGATGCGCAGGAAAACGGAATCGAAGGCCAGCTGGTGAGCCTGCTGGTTGAGCCGAGTCAGGGCTGCCCGAGACGCAGCCAGCAGGTTGTGATTACTGGAGCCTTTTTCCTTAGACGAGAAAATCAAAAGGCACTTTGTTAGGCCCTGAATCCAACCAAGATATCAGCTACTCACATTGAAAATCACTGAGAGGAAAATAGCAAAAGGTGTTCTATGTAATAGCAGTCGCTGAGCCTGGCTGTGCCCCAGGTCCCCTGGGAAACATCCCAGACTACTGAATCAGAGTCCTCCAGGGTTAGAGCCCTAGAATCTAAAATTTTTGATTCACTTTCCCAAGGTGATTCTGATGCATTTGGGCTAGTATGAGCCCAAGGAGCTCATGGATTGACAGTTTAGGAAAATATAACCTGTGACCATCCCTCAGGGATAGAGGAGGAGGAGAAAAAATGATCAGAGGCTTCACACATAAGCAAGGGTGATGGACAGAGCCCTGATTCCCAGGGAGGTCAGGTCAATTATACTTGGCTGAAAGCCAGGTTACGTACAACCTGTGTGAGGCCCAAGGAATGCCAAACAGCCTGAGAAAATACAGAGATGGAAAATGTAACCTTAGTTTTGCTATTATAAACGAACTGATTACAACAGACATGAATCAGATTAGCAATAAAGATAAACAGAGCTGTTTTACCCTAATCTCAGAAGCATGGATGAATGAGCTCACAGAATTGACTTAAGAAGCATGTTTGTCAAGCTCAGGTGCAGCCAGTTGGTGGGCCAAGGTGCAGAGACGGGGAGACCCTGGGAGGGCGAACTGGAGCCTCAGATGTTTCCAGCCTCACTGGGCAGCTCACCCCAGAGCTCTAGGCTGGTCAGGAGAACCAGAGACTGCATCTGGTGGCACAGGAAGAGCCACACCTTCTCCAACAGAGTGAGGCTCAAACCAGATGAAGGAGGTGGGGGAGGGTTCTGGACCTGATGACCACTGCCCTCTTACAACCCTGGGGGCCATTTCCAGGAAACTGTGTGACTCATTCCATTTGATGGGAAGTTCTCCCATCTCTGAACCTAAGAGGCCCAAAGTACGAAGTTAAAGGGAGCTTTATAGCAGACAAACTAAGATCTCAAAGAAGTGAGGATGGAACATTTACCCCAAGTCCTCCAGACTCCTTGCAGTAGAACTCATAGTAGAGCAGGTTCCTGGTGTCTCTCTGGCCCCTCTCTGGGGAAGCACTGACTTCTCCAAATGCTGATTTAGGATCCTCTTTTATGGGTTTAGCCTGCCTATACATATATCCCATTCAGTAAAAGGGGACTGTGCCATATAGGGGCCGGGGGCCCCCAGCTCCACCCTTCCTGTGGACAAGTCTGCTCTGGAATGACACACAGCAAGCCCCCCTGGATGTGGTATAGAGCCACATTCTCAACCTGGCTTCTACCAGTAAGAAAGATCCATCCATTGAAGGGCGTCTAGGTTGCTTCCACAGTTGAGCTATTGTGAATTGAGCTGCTATAAACATTGATGTGGCTGTGTCACTGTAGTATGCTTGATTTTAAGTCCTTTGGGTACAGACGGGGAATAGCTGGGTCAAATGGTGGTTCCATTCTCAGTTTTCTGAGGAATATCCAAACTGCTTTCCAGATTGGTTGCACCAATATGTAGTCCCACTAGCAATGTATGAGTGTGCCTTTTCCCTCACATCCTCGCCAACATTTACTGTTGCCTGTATTCTTGATAACTGCCATTCTGACTGGCGTGAGATGAAATCTTAGAGAGTAGTTTTGATTTGTATTTCTCTAATTACTAGAGATATCGAACATTTTTTCATATATTTGTTGATCAAATGTATATCTTCTTCTGAGAAGTGTCTGTTCAGCTCCTTAGCCCGTTTATTGATTGGGTTGCTTGTTTTGTTTTGTTTGTTTTTTTTTTTTTGGTGTTAAGGTTTTTTTTTTTTTTTTTTTTTTTGAGTTCTTTATATATCCTGGAGATTAGTGCTCTATCTGATGTGCGTGTGGCAAAATGGTGCAACACTACATCGTGTACAACCAGAGAAATGAAAAGTTGTGCTGCAATTGTGTACAATGAATTGAAATGCATTCTGCTGTCAAATATACCTAATTAAAATTAATTAATTAATCAAAAAAAAAAAAAAGAAAGAAAGATCCATCCAGCCGCCACAGCAGCATCCCAATGGTTTCAACCTAGTTTTGCATTATTAGCTCCTTCAAAGCCCAACATGAATGAGAAAGAGAGCCTGGAACCTTGAGAGGGTAAGTGACAAGGGAGGAGCTCTCCTTTGCAAGAATGCCATCTGCCTGCTCTCATACCTTGAGGGTATAGAGGGTCTCCATTAAGCTGGCATATTCAGCAGGGTCGTCTTTCTGGAGGTAATTATACTCCTGCCATGGGTTCTTGGCGGCGCTCTTCTTATCTGTCAAGATGCTTTCCTGAAAACCAGCCAGGCTCCGCGGGCTGTAGGAGTCGGACAGATACTTCCCCGCTGTGGCCAAAATCCTGTAATGAAAGGAAGACCAGGCGCCCCAGGCTATTCTCTGAGCAGTCACACTGCTCCTTCCTAAACCGTTAGCCGTCTCGCGAGGCAGCAGGGTTAATGGGAATGAAGACGTCCTTCATCATTGAGGGGGGCACTGGACCTCGGGTCCACAGTAAAACCAGGTGTTTCTGTTTCCTATTTAACACCCATGCCACCTTCCTAATGGGACACACAGCCTGCCCAAGGGCAGCTCTCAGCACACTGCCATCTGGGACACTGTGTGCACTCTACGTAGACCACTCTTGCTATACGCACGTCACAGGGTGGAATAACCAGCTGCCAGAGTGGGCCGCCAACACTACAGTCAGAGACCCCTGGGCAGGGCAGCGGCTGAGCTGGTCCCTGGAGAACAGTGACGACTTGCCACATGCCTCTTTACCCACATGCTAGCGGCTCGCTGGGGAAATGCGGTGAGCGTGTGCTGAGGAGGGAAAGCTATAGACTCATTTCCTTTGCACAATAAGTTGCGGCCCACTCCTCTGCCCTGGAACTTGGACATTTAAACTGGATTCCCAAAACCTGATTGTCCATTGGAGCTGTCCTACTATGACATTTTCCCGGTGAAATACAGGTGCCCCTAGACTTGCGATGGGGTTAGACCCAGCAACCCTACGTAAGTTGAAAATGTCCCAGGTGCAAAGTGCATCTGATGCACCCAACCTACTGGGCATCTTCGCTCAACGCAGCACACTGTAGAGTACCGGGAGTTTCCCCTCTGGGTCACATGGCTAAGGGGAGCTGAGCCTCACTGTTGCTACCAGCATTGTGAGAGAAGATGGCGCCTGAACATCACCAGCACAGAGGATATCAAAATTCAAAATTCAGAGTGTGGCTTCTACTGGATGTGCATTCCTTTCAGACCATCATAAAGTTGAAAAATTATGAGCAAAACCATAGTCAGGGGCCCTCTGTACCAGTGTTCCAAAGTGCGTGGCGGACACAGAACACACGGAGAAACCACAACGATCTCGCTGGGTCTCACCCAAGCTGCCCAGGACTAGAGAGCTCTCTCTAGTGATGCCCAACCCAGCCCTGCGTTACTCAGGCCATCAATCACAAATGACTCCTCCTGCAAAGAGGTGATCATGAGAGCCTGGTGGCATGTCAGCTATCACTGCTGCAGACGGGAGTGTTCTCAGCGGTGGCTCTGCGCCCCCGGGGAGTGGTCCTGGTACAAGTGTGAGTTCTGAAGTGGAGATTGATGGGGAGATAAGATAAGCTTTATAGGCCACCATCACACATGCCACACATGCTGTGTAGCCTCCCAGACAGGAACATGGACTGCGACTGTCCCTTTCCAGGCTCCGAGCAGCCAGGATGACATCATGACCTTCAGAGGCTGCACAGGTACACCGAGGCTGCTCTCATCTTTAGCCAAGGTGGAGCCCAGGCTCTTGCTTCTCTGGGATGTAAAACGCAGCTACAGAGGCTCACCCCTCACCCTCACTTCCTCACCTTCCTAACCAGACCCTCCCTTACCCTTTGGATGGTAAAAGATTAAGAAAAATCTGTGTGTCCTGATGAGAAAAGATCTCTGATAAATATACTCAGAGAAATGCCAGCTTAAGGGGGACACATGGGACCCTCACAGGCTCTGGTGACTCAGGTGATATCAAGGTTCAAATCAGTGCCTCTCGGACACAGCTATTTCTGCAAACAATTTTTTTAACTTAAAAAGTTATTACCTGTACCAAAGTCTATGCATCAATGTTCCTTTATCTATAAAAATGAGGTACCCGGGATGGGGTTGTGGCTCAGCGGTAGAGCCTGGCATGTGCGCAGCCCGGGTTCGATCCTCAGCACCACGTACAAATAAACCCATTGTGTACAGCTAAAGCAAATAAATAAATATTAAAAAAATGAACCTTAAGTGTTATAAAGGGGAAAGGTGAGGCAGGAGGATCACAAGTTCAAGGCCAACCTGGGAAACTTAGTGAGACACTGTCTTAAAATTTTTTTTAAAAGGGCGGGGGGAGGAGTGTCTGGGGATGTAGCTCAGTGGTTAGGGTGCTTGCTTAGCACACACAGGCTCTGGGTTCAATCCCCAGTACTGGGGTAAAATTAATAAGTAAATAAAGTGTGGAGACTATTAACACTGTTTTCTGGAGAGTAGGACTTTTAGGTGAGTAGATTTTCAGTTTTCGTTTGATATGCTTGAGTACTAGTTTAAGTTTTGTAATGAATAATCATAATTAAGAAAATAATGTGCTACATGCATTTCTTTTAACTATGGAAGTGCTATTTGTGTGTGTGTGTGTGTGTGTGTGTGTGTGTGTGTGTGTGTGGTACTGGGGATTGAACTCAGGGGCACTCGACCACTGGGTCACATCCCCAGCCCTTTTTTGTATTTTATTTAGAGACAGGGTCTCACTGAGTTGCTAAGTGCCTCACTGTTGCTGAGGCTGGCTTTGAACTCGCGATCCTCCTGCCTCAGCCTCCCAAAGTGCTGGGATTTCAGGCGTGCGCCACCGTGCCCGGCTTGGAAGTGCTAATTTTTGTCTCCTCCTAAGAGTCCACTGGTGAACCCAGACCTACCCACCCCGTCCCCCATCACAGGCTCCTCTGAGTGCATGTGTGTGCACAGGGGTGGCGGTGCCAATGACTTCGCTTATACTACTTACACACACACCCGGATGTGCCCATGCTGTTTTGATTTTAGGCACTTCAGGAAGTCACCTAACTTCTGTGCTGGGACTTACGAACAGTGATAGGGGCTCCCTATCACTGTGTGTCACACACAAGATGCCCACAGTGGGCAGACCATGGGCTCAGAGTGAAGGAAGGCAAAGACCTGGGACGCACACAAAGACAGCAGAAGTCCCAAGGCCACTCTGATCTTTTTTTTTTTTTTTTTGTGGTACCGGGGATTGAACTCAGGGGCACTCGACCATTGGGCCGGGCCACATCCCCAGACCTTTTTTGTATTTTTTATTAGAGACAGGGTCTCACTGAGTTGCTAAGTGCCTCGCCATTGCTGAGGCTGGCTTTGAACTCGCGATCCTCCTGCCTCAGCCTCCCAAGTGCTGGGATTACAGGCGTGCGCCACCGCGCCCGGCTCCACTCTGATCTTTTGCGGCAGCTCATCCCCACCTCCCATCCTGCTCCCCCTGGGCCTCAGCTCACATTTCACTTGGTACCAAACACTCCAACACCCACAGATGACTTTTGGACAGTGTAGAGTCATCCAAGAGGAGCGTCGAGGACTGCTGCTAGTCCCCTCCACTCCAAAGGGTTAGAGAAGGCAGCCGTACCAAGGCAATGAGGGATTGAGCTGAAAGACGGAAAAGTGGGAGGTTGGCACCCTTTGGAGGGAAAAAAACGGTTCTATGGGGCCATCTCAGTGTGATGTAAAAGCCCTAGCAGCATCAGAGAAGAGGGGGACAGAGGGAGTCTTCCTAGAGGAGACCCCAAAATTCTCCTTGCACACACACTGGCAGCACAGGCTTTTACTGCAGGCCTGGGAAGGCTATCTGGGATCCCTGCTCTGTGGGATGCCTGGGCCCGTCCTCACCACTGTGACACTGGCTATGGGGAAATTTATTCTGAGCCCAATAACTGACTTGACAAACAGTCAGTGAGCGCCCAGCCCATACATGATTTGGAAACAACGTGTACTGTTTCCTCCTTTAGGCTGAGACCTCCACAGCTAACCAAAATCATGTGACCGGTGCCAGTAGAACAGCCTTGCCCTTTATAGGTGCTCAATAAATGTTTAATGATGACAATAATGACACCTTGTATCTAGGAACAGACAGTTCATGAGCTTTCAGATGTGACCATATGCTGCCCTTGCTGTACTGTGTACTGGATCACGTTCCTCCAACCAAGAAGCCCAGAGCCAGGACGACAATGACACCCCACTCCTACCTGTTGGCTAGCTGCTGCTCAAAGTCCCCACACTGCCGCAGGAGCTCTCCGCAGGTGGCTATTATCCTAAACAAAACAAAAAGCACTTCAAGTTCAAGTACCTGGAATGCCAACATTTACCAGACAAACATTGTCTCATTCATAAAAATTCTAACTATTCACCCCTTTTGGTGGAGCTGTGCTCTGGTGAAGTTGTTAACCACTTGCTGGCCACCTGAACCATTTCATTAATTACTAATTAATATAAAAGGTAAATGCTGGTCCCTTCCAATACCTTCCATGTTACTAGCATCTCTGTTATGAATCCCAATTCTATCCAAGTGATTTTACATTCCAAAAATATTGGGCTTTATCTTTGAGAAAATGGGTTGGAAATTTCTGTATAATTTTTAAATCCATATGTATTATTTAAAATTTGTTAGATGCCTGCTATTTGTAAGGCATAGAAAACTGTTTTGACACTAGAAGTATCTCTCTCCCTCTGATCACATGAAAGGCAGATGAAGATTAATCCATTTGCTTCTCAGAGACAAGCCTGAATAATCATCATGTCTGTTTTGCATGATCTTTTAATTTTCAAGTAATTTTATGCCAGGCCTTCAACTCCAGCTAGAGTCCTTCAACAGCGAACTCATAAGGTCAGGACAAATCCGAGGATTAAAAATATCTTAAGTCTAGTTAACTTTTAACTTTCTCTAAAAGCACCTGTCGTCACCAGGGTATCTAGGCATTCCATCATAAGAGAGGTTTATGAGAAAGTAAAATATTCCACTCGCCTCAGGTGCACAGAACAGACTTGTGCAGAATATTTCCCAGTGTGCCACGCCATCACAGATGATGGGGGTACAGTGAGCATCTAGACATCACATTTCATTAAAAATTAAAAGTTCAAGGGCTGGGGTTGTGGCTTAGCAGTAGAGCGCTCGCCTAGCGCGTGCGCGGCCTGGGTTCGATCCTCAGCACCATGTAAAAATAAATAAAGGCATTGTGTACAACTAAATAAATATTTTTAAAAAATTAAAAGTTCAGAACAGAGTCCATGAGATGGAACCAGCATGGTCTGGGTGGTCCAGGATCTCTGCTGACAGGCTCCAGTGGGCCTGGCTGTGCTCTGGCATGGGTCACTGCATTGCAAACTCCATGTGTCACTAGTACCTGGACCAGGGATCAGGCTCAAAATGTAAGTGGGTGACGTGAGCCAGGTGAAGAGTCCTCTTAGAACTTATATCCATGAGGAAAGGTTTTAAAGAATTTCTAGATTTCTTTTTATCTCAGCCTAACAGAACATTTGTTAGGCCACTTGGGAGCAGAGAACCTTAGCACTACGGCAAACACATGCCAGTCTCACAGGGACCTCGACTGCCACCCCCAGTGCCACACTGTGACAATGCAGGCATGATAACACCAAAGCTTCCAATTTTGTAGGCAACATTAGAAATCTGGGTGATGTTAAATCCAGTTATCAGTGTTGGTGACTAATCCAATTTAAATGCTATGATAAAAAACGTGTCTGTGGGGCAAATCTGGCCAAGGACCAGCAGTCTGTACTCTACAGTCTCTCCTCTGTCCAGGGCCAGACCCTCTCAGGCCACTCCTGATGGTACTCCCACAGTCCTACAGGCTTAGAGCACCAGGGCGCCTGCTCAGTGGCCCGCAGGTCACAGGGCTTCTCCAGGACAGAATGTGTGGCTCTGGGATCCAGAGGCAGGGCCACTGTTCATCCTCTAAAATATAAGCAACAAAGCATTGTGGGTCTGAAAAAGCTATAGGCTAGAAGAAAAAAACTCACAACAAACATGAAAAATTTAAGTCATTAAAGAAGATGAAGCTGGGCACAGTGGCACACACCTGTAATTCCAGTGACTCCAGAGGCTAAGGAAGGAGTATTGTAAGTTCCAGGTCAGCCTGGGCAACTGAGTGAGCCCCTTCTCAAAATGAAAAATAAAAAGGGCTGGGGATGTAGCTCAGGGGTAGAGGGCCCCTGGGTTCAATCCCCAGTACCCCCTCAAAAAAAGAGAAGATGAAACTTTCCTGAAGAAGTTTATTTTATGAGTGGAAGAGTCTTTTTGGTGTTTTCTTGCTGCTGTTGGTTGGTTTGGTTTGGTTTTTTTTGTTTATTGACTTGTTTTTGGAATCTACAGTACTAGCTTTTTTAAAAAGGCAGTTGAAAAGCTGAGTGTGGTGGTGCCCATCTATAATCCCAGCTACTCAGGAGGCTGAGGCAGGAAGGTCACCCGGGCAACTTAGCAAGACCCTATCTCAAAATAAAATTAAAAGGGTTGGAGATGTAGAACACTCCTGGGTTCAATCCCTAGTAATCTTATATATATAAAAAAAAAAGGCAGTGAGATGAAAACAAAAAACACACCTTATAAACATATTTGTTGTCTTTATATACTATATTATGTACAATTATGCTTACTACATTAGGCCCATGCTTAAATTGCAACCCCCATGTTACCTAATGGAATTCTGAAAAGCTGTCCAGTCTTCTTGAAAGAGGGAGTTGGGAGGAATATCATCCAGTTTGCACTTCTTTCGTATTGACTGGAGAGCATTGGTGAAATCGGACACATACCTAGAGGGAAAAGGGAAAAACGACAGGTATGTGAATAAACTCCTCCACTCCAAAGACGCCTGCAATCCCGCAGCCTTGGACAATTGCTGATCACCTGGAGAATGGCTGCTAGTGGCCACCATGGGATGAGATCACTTATAAACCTCTGACCACAAAAATGCCTTCTCGATGTGGCAAGACCATCCTAATCACCTGGCAGGGCAGCTTTGAGAGGTGCTCAAGATGAAGAGGAAGCGACAGCCACGAAGTCAACTCCGATGACAATCAAGTAAGAGAGGATGCTGGTAAATTACCCCTCATTCTAACAGATGCAGGCGTTTGGAAGCAGATTTGAAGAACTATTTTGAAACACACGTGTCTATGTAATAACCAAATGTGATGTAGGACACTGCGGGCAGTTTCTGATATCAGGGTACTTTTGCAAGTGAATCCCCTGAATCTAGATCAAATGGCTGTGGCAGACAGCGCACACCTCCATGGCAGGCAGGTTCCCAGCTTCATCAGCACGGGATGGCAAAAGTGGGGTCAAAGTCGGAAGACCGTCCCTCATAGACTGCAGTCTGCTCTCGCTGTATGAACAGATTTCTTTCCTTCCACACTATAATTAAACAAGTTATTTAGTGTATGTTTGCTTCATGTGTGTTGCTGCGGTGGACTGTAAGGTCTGTGAGAACAGGGACTGTGCCTCTGTAACTTATTATGGGTCCGAGGAGCTAGCACTGGGCAGGGCATAAAGGAGACCCTGGAAATAGTTCCTGAATGAATGAGACTTGCACGGCACTGCTGGACAAGTGCCTCCGTGCCATTGGGCCTCACTTTCCTCATCCTTAAAGTGGATTTAATGATGTCTTCTATATCACCTCACAGAGTTATTGAGGTGATAACATTAAATAAATGAAATAATATACATTCTCTGGAAAGAACAAAATGACATTGATGTGGGATGGTGGCGTTCCTAAGGATTTAAACTTCCTTGGGAGGGTGTGGTGGCAATGATGAAGGGGGTTATGTCCTCTGGAAACCAAGAAAACTTGTGACTCTGGGTGCATCACAAGAAGCTTTACCTCTCTCCCCTCCAAACCAAAAGCTCTGAGTGAGGGGAGTAGAACATGATGACCCAGGGCCTGAAAAGTAAGTTTGTGCAGTGGAGAGAAAGGCCCTTCCAAGAGCCAAGTGGAAGAATCCATCTCAGGCCACGCCCCCACCTGCAAACCACACCGCTGCTCCCTCCACAGCGGACTTCAGGCTTTAAAACAGAAAGCTACAAAACTCTTGTTCCAGGGATGGCCTTCCCTACCCATCAAGAGAGGGGACAGTTCCCTGGGGGAATTAGTTGTTAGGGAGCGGGGCCTGGGCCTCAAGGGCAAATTAGCAGGGCAATGCCCAGGAACAACCAACTTCAGCTGTGGGAGGTTAAACAATTAACTGTGTTGCCACCCTGCAACTATGACAAGTACGCATAAGAAGAATATGCCAACCACAGTCCCCACGCTCTGCAGAAGTCCCTATGACAGCATCCCCGGAGATGGTGAGCAGACAGGATATCTCATCATCCTTCCATCTGGAACTCAAAATGGGTTTATCTGGAATCTCAGATGAAAGGGTAGCCTTTACCACGTTATTTTTGTCTTTCAACTCTCCAATTCTCTCTCGCTCTACAATTTCCAAATGTCTACACACGAGTCGCTGTGTTAGGGACTTTAATTACAAGCTTTGCTTAATATTCAAAACCACCATGGAAAGAAGGTATCATTATCATCAATTTACTCAGAAGGAAGACATTAAGACTCAGAGAACAGTGGTGACATGCCCAAGATCCTAACTATTAAGTGCCAGGACCTGAGCCCAGGCTAGTCCCACTCCAGGGCCCTCCCACCAACCACAGCTGCCAAGTAACTCAATCTGTGGCTGTGACATCAACTGCTGTATTCTACAGTTTCCCTCTAGTTCCAGCCAGGCCAGTCTGCTCTGTACCTCCCCCCGACCCCCTGCCTCCCCCAACACCCTCCCCAAGCCCACCTCACCACAACGCCACAAGGTCCCATCTGAACCCTGCCCGAGTTAGCTTCAACCTGATTTTCCTGACTAACTGTATAAACTTTAGCTATTTCAGTAACTTCCAAATCTTCCCTCCTAGAGGAGGTGACCTGATTTCACCATACACCCTTGTGTACAGTTTGAATTTTTAATATGAATATTATTTTTAAAAACAAAGTAAACAAAATAATGAACAGAAGAACTAAAAGCAAAATTCTAACTAGCAAAAGCTCAGAGAAGCAGGAGTTAGAGCAACAGCCTTAGGAAATCTCAAGACCTCAACTTTCACGTGGAGATAACATTTAAAGTTTATTTTTAAAAAAATGTTCCCTTAAAGTTTGCAGAAAAGAATAAGAAAACTAAAAGCAATATGTTCAAAACTAATGAGAAGGAGTAAAAAGTGGTAGGAAGGGAAAAGACTTTCACATTTTTATGTCTTTTCATATTTTAGGGGGAATTATTTCTAAAAGCATCATTTCTGCTATTTCATAATAAAATTCTTAGATTAAAAAAAAATCTTGGGGCTGGGGTTGTGGCTCAGCGGCAGAGCGCTCGCCTAGCACATGCGCGGCCCGGGTTCAATCCTCAGCACCACATAAAAAACTAAATGAATACTATAAAGGTATTGTGTCCATCTACAACAAAAAATATTTTTTTTTAAAATATTTATTTACTTTAGTTGTACACAATGCAATGCATTTATGTTTACGTGGTGCTGAGGATTGAACCCGGGCCGCGCACGTGCGAGGCGAGCGCTCTGCCGCTGAGCCACAACCCCAGCCCCCACAAAAAATATTTTTTAAAAAATCTTTCCATTCACAAAATCCTGATGGTAGCAGAAAAAGAGTTAAAAACCTTATTTGATTAAATTTGCTGCTGCTGCTACTGCTTCTCTTTTTCTGGGAACACATCTGGGCACATGTGGGCTCATCCTGGCACAGCGCCAGCCCTTGAGGCAGACACTCTGAGCTGCCCTGTGGAGATGGGGACAGCTCATGGCAATGACCGAGAGCTCTGGCTCAACAGCCCTTAGAGCTCGCAGGGGTGAGCTTGGTATTTCTGGAATGATAAGAGCTTTCTAAACCTCCCACAGCAAAACTGCTTCAGTTCAATACAGGGAGTTCTAAGACTCAGGGCAACTTCCTTGTGGAACAAACTACCAAGGGGAGGTCCCTTGGAGAGCATAAGAACATACTTGTCTATAAACTAAGACTGGAGCCTCTAACCTCCTGAGGACCCTTGCACCTCAATTACACAGGTCAGAGGATCCAGCCTTATACAGTTTTCTTTTTCTTCTTGCTGGCAAGATGTAATTTAACTTTCCCTTTATTTTCCTTTCCTTTGGGAAACAGCTTGTGTTTGTGTGCGCACTAGGAATTGTGACCTAGGGCTTTACACATACTAAGCATACATTCTACCACAGAGCCACACCCACAGACCCTTCAGTAACAGCTTCACTGTGATATAACTCACACAACACAGAACTCACCCATTTTAAAGAACACTATCCAACAGTTTTTAGTGTATCCCCAGAATGGTAAAACCATTGCCACAACTTTAAACCATTTTCCTCAGCCCAAAAAGAAACCCACATCCTTTAGCAACCATCTGCTATCTTCTCTCAGTTCCCCTGGCCTCAGGAAACCACAAATCTACCTTGTTTTTTAATTTACAGACTTGCCTGCTCTGGGTATTTCATATAGATGGAATGATAAAATGTGGACTTTTGTGATTGGCTTCTTTCATTTAACATGATGCTTATATCTGGGTATTTCATATAGATGGAATGATAAAATGTGGACTTTTGTGATTGGCTTCTTTCATTTAACATGATGCTTATATTGCTTATTTTATATTTTTAATTATACTGGAATATATGAATTGGTGCTCATTGATTTTTAAAAAATAAAGAATAACCAATAAAGATAAATCCCCTACGACTACCATCCCAGTCTTCCATTTCCCCAGAGATAACCACTGTTTGGAGTATCTTGCCTAACATGGGGTGAAAGTTTAGCAAACTTTTTCTGTTAAGATCCAGATGGTAATTTGTTGTTTTCTCTATGCTGGAGATTGAATCCCAGGCCTTGCACATGCTAGGCATACCTCTACCGCTGGGCTACACCGCCAGCCCCCAGACAGTAAATACTTCTGGACTTTTGAGTCACAAGGTCTCTGTCCCAGCTACTCAGCTCTGCCTTCACAGTGGGAAGAAGTCAGATGCCCCAGGCCAGTGAATGCCCATTGCTGTGTTCCAATAAAACTGTATTTATAAAAAACAGATGGCAGGCCAGGTTTGATTCATGAACTAAGTCTGCCCACTGCTATTCTATAGGAATATATGATACATTTTAAAGTGTAAAAAAAGGACCTAGGTTTTTTGTAAGTAAAGTTTTATTGGAACAAAACCACATCCATATTTTTCTGCATTATTTAAGACTGTGCAGGGCTGGGGATGTGGTCAGTGGTAGAGCACTTGCCTGGCATATGCAAGGTCCTGAGTTCAATCCCCATTGCCACCAAAATAAAATTAAAAATTAAAAAAAAAAAAAAAGGACTGTGTCGCAAAGGTCTCTATTATAGCAGAGACCGTAAGACCCCCACAGACTAAAATACTCACACTCTGCCTCTTTTTAGAAAAACTGAAGTCTTGTTATAGAAAATGGACCCTATATTTTGTGTGTTCGTTTTGCATAATATATTAACTTTCTACATGATTCTGCAACTTGCTTTTTTTCACTCAATAATGTTTTTGAGATCTATCCATGTTGATATATGTAGGTCTGATTCATGCTTTGCCACGTAGGGTTACCTTGTGATTATACCACGTCTTATCTAGCCACTGCCTAATGGATGGTCATTTGGGTTGCTTCAAATGTTACACCTTTACTAATGACGCTGCAATGAACATCCTTAAGAACATCCTCTCGGGCTCAGGTACAAGTGTCTCTCCAGGGTTCACCACAGGGATAAAGAACGTGTGTGTTTTTAATTGGGGACAGACAGTGCCTCCAACATGGCCTACCCTGTTTCAGCTTCCCCAACCTTACTTGGCAAAGAGGGATTTCAGGGCTGTCAGCAGGCCGCAGGTCCCCAAGCCGTTAGTGAACTTGGCACATCTGTCAACAGCTGCAGACGCCAGACCAAAGAGCTTGTTCACAGAGTGGCTCAGCTCCTGCACACAGTCCATCACTTCCCCGTGCTCCTGGTCAGAGGTGGACAAGCAGAAGCCACATGAGACTCAAGAATACCTGGACAGACAACACGAAGACAGGCAGCCCACCCCGCCCTCTCCTCTCTGGAAAAATCACTTTAGGATATTGGAAATACTGTCCTCAACCAGGACAGCTCTTCTAGAGCCTGAGACCCATGGGGAAGGACAGCTGATGTGGCCAGTGGCACCACAGAAATTAACTCAAGGCAGAAAAGCGTGACTAAATGTCTAGGCTGTCCTTACATTTTACATCTCTCTCCCCTTTTCCTGTGATTATTAAGACAGTATTTCCTTCTCTGGCTCTCAAGCTAGGATTCTAATTCTCCACATCACTCACTCTAAAAAAATGTAGCAGAAGGAGAATGTTTCCCTCAGGGGTATGAAAGTAACTGAAGCAGAGAGACTTTCTAGGTACACCCCAAGAAAAAGGGAAAGGGCAAGAGGCAGCAGATTTTAACTTCTGTAAGATCAGTTCTTAAATGTCAACTCACTTCATGCTAGACAACCTCAATGATGTGAAAACAAAATCACCTTTAAAAGGAGATGGCCTCAATCCCCTCCCTCCTGCCCTCACAGTGACCCTGTCCCTTAAGGCACTGTCCATGGATGTTAAGCTCCTGTGGCCATTCATATCATCTTCCATAAACAAAAGTCCCTCTTAAAAATAAGTTACTAGGGGACTGGGGTCTTAGCTCAGTGCTCTTCTACTGAGCACCACATAAGAATAAACAAATAAAACAAAGGTATTCTGTCCACCTACAACTAAAAAAAAAAAATTTTTTTTTTAAAGGGTTATCTAAATCAGAGTAAGCACCCCAAAGAATTCAGGCCTCTTGTTTTGCTAGATCTTTATGAGGGATTTGAAACGGAACATTGGTAGCATATTTGTGGCCTCATTTTACATTTGGATGGCAAGAGCCCAGGAGGACTGAAAGCCATCTCCCCTCTCAGCTCTTTTTTTGTACACTTGATCTCAACCCCAACCCTCTGCCAGACGTGGCCAAAAGCTCGGCGCACAGAATGCTTCCCAAATGGCCAGTGGTGGCACTGCAACATTACCAAGGGCACGGCGCTGATCTGGATAAGGAGGTTGCTCTCCTCCATCTCGCCGTACTTCAGCTGGTAGGGTCTGTAGGGACCATACACGGCATCCACCAGCTCCACGACTTTCACCAGGTTGTGTTCCTCTTTAGGAAATCAGAAATGAAAAACAATAATGAACAAAGACTCTGAAATTAATTGCTAGAAAGCAACAGGAGAAAGATACACTACTGGAACTCTTCCTGTTTTATCTTCAGGGGTGACTACACTTTGTCAATCTGCTTTTATCATTCCAGGTAGCTTCTTCAACCATCATTTCAGTAAATATTTGGATACATTTGGGTTTTGTGCACTGTGTGGTGAAAGTATAATCGAAGGTAGAATTAAAGACACCGATCCCTTAATCCTACAACCCTTGGTTGTTGAGAATCCCTTCAATGAAAACTCTGGTCAGGATTAGGTTCTGCTAAAGAGAAAGGTTCTGAAGGAAGTCTACCTTCCCTTCCAAGTGTTCCTAGGACTTTAAAGAAACAGGAGAGCCCAAGTTCAGTAACATACAAATTTAAAACATGCTTGTATCCAAAATGTAAATGGGCTTATCCTACAGTACAGCAATTCAACTTTTAAGGATCACACCCAAGAAGCAAACAACAGTGCAGGGACACAGTGTACACACGGGAATGTTCACGAAAACACTGCCAGGACACAGCTGTGGAAGCCATCTGAGGGGATGAGCACGTGCAACAGCCTGCTAACCGACTTCCTCACAATCTCTGGTTCCTCTAATTGTCCTCCACACCCAAGCCAGAATATTCCCCAACAGAAGCCCTTCTTGCTACTTCCCAAAGATTCTTACTGTTCTTCAGCTGGAACTCAAAGATCTTTTCTAGAACCTACAAAGCCTGACCTCAGGAAATGGAAGATGGTGGCAATTAGGAGTGAAGGCCCTGGTTATGCATTCAGATGCCTGTTCCCTCAATGACAAAACTAGAGAACTAATGCCAACAATTTTAAAGGGCTTTTGTTGAGTAGATAAAATGTGTCTGGCATGTGGTAAGTGCTCAATAAATACTAGCGATTTTTAGTATTGATTCTACAGCCACCTCCTCCTTCACTCTTCCCCTAGCTTCCAGCCTCACAGGAACTTCTGGTCCCATGCAGAGCCTCCTGTGTGGAAGGACCCTCTGCTTCCCTAGCCCTTTTTCATCCATCTAATTCCTTCAATACTCAATCAGTTTGATTCTGTTGGGCTCAATTATCTTTCTTTGTTTATAAATGCTTAGAACCACCTGTCTTTCTTCATGGTAATTATCTCACTTTGTAATCACACATTCACTGAGTGGGATCATCTGTTTATCTCCCACTGTGTATTCTAGGCACTGTGTCTGCTTTTGCTCAGCATTGCATCCTCAGCTTCCAGAACTTCAGTACTAGTCCACTGGTGTATGAATAGTAAGTAGAAATATGTTGACCTATCCAGAATGTGGTCATGAAAAATAATTGCATATATATTTGTGTATATCCTGATTGAGAACTAGGATTCTCACTGCAGGAAATGAGAGAAGTAAATGGGCATGAAAAAAGCAAAAAGTAAAAATTTATGGCATTGGATTTGATTGGGAAATGTCAGTATAAACTGCCAATTTTTTTTAAAAAATATGTTACTTCCTAGCTCTGTCCACCAAAAGAGCCTAGAAGTAATGACACTTCAGCAACGATGAACACCCCTGGTGTTCAGACTTTGGTTTCTAAATACCAATTCTCACTAGAAGAAACCAGGCTCCCTGGAAAACAGTTGACTCCAGGTCTGGGGTAAGGGAAAGCACAAGGTGTTTCTGGAATATTCTGTGCTGAAAAACAAGGAAGCACTCAAAGACTGCGATAGAGATGTGCCAAAAAGATATAAGAATCAGCCGGGCGAGGTGGCTCACGCCTGTAATCCCAGCACTTTGGGAGGCTGAGGCAGGAGGATCGTGAGTTCAAAGCCAGCCTCAGCAGTGGCGAGGCACTTAGCAACTCAGTGAGACCCTGTCTCTAAATAAAATACAAAAAAAGGGCTGGGGATGTGACCCAGTGGACCTGAGTTCAATCCCCGGTACCACAAAAAAAAAAAAAAAAAAAAAAAAGATATAAGAATCAGTTGAAGGGGCACCCACAGTCCAAAAATGAAATAATCTGGACATCAAAACAAATGGTAACAATGAATCACAACACATTGGATTAAAAACAAATCCATGAATTCATAGTGACATTAAAGAGACAGAAAGGGAAATTCTTCTTTATAAGAGAATGCCAGCAAATAATTGTAGAAGGAATGATATAATTACAGAATCACCATTTTACAATCAGCACTGTAAGAGTGTATTAAGGCAGGGATCATCAATGGATGATCACTGGGCAATTGTTTCTTGAGGAATGAGCTCACAGTATCACCCCACAGATTACCTAACAATTACAAAGAGGAAAAGGCAATGACAATGGGGAGATCTGGAGGATACATTTACAATGTGATTAATCTAACCTGTCACCAACAATTAGACATTATGTGTTTCCTGAGGTGATGCAATGGGAAGTCACATCAGCCTCAATGCAACAGTTTTGCTAAAAATGTTTGAGATAAATCTACTAATTAAAGCCTAGAATGTGGGACATTCCACAAGAAAACCACCCTTTCTTCTTCAAAGATGTCAGTGTCATGAAAAATAAAAGAAAAAATGAAATGACTGTTTTAGATTAAAAGAGACTTAAGAAACAGGACAATTGATGCAATGTATGTACGTTAACTGGATGTCAGTGCAAGGCAGAGGTGGGGAAGCAGCATGCAGAAACCTGTGGAACTGGGAAAATCTGAGTACAGATGCACATTAGCTGACAATATGAAATCAAAATTAAATTCTTGGGTGTGATAATATTAAAACCATATTTAAGAATATAAACATATAGATACTCATACATAAAATCTGCACATATATATAGTCCCAAAATGCTGTTCTAGATGGCAGGTTGAGGATGATTTTTTTCCCCTTCCTTATATTTTTAGGATTTATCTATAATAAATAAATATTGCTTATTAACTATAAAATCAACTTAAGTTGGTTGGGGAGGGTTGCTGGGGATTGAACCCAGGGCCTTGTGCATGCGAGGCAAACATTCTACCAACTGAGCTATATATATCCCCAGCCCCGTCCATAATCTTTTATATTTCAAATTGAATCATGTATGGGTATTTGATATTAAAATAATGGAAACATGTTAAAGGTAAAATGAAAGTTAGAAAACATATCCAAAATATATTTGATAAACAATGGGAAAAAGTACACTATATAAGAATCTTTTAGGAGCATGTCAAAATTTTAACCATGGTTATTTCTAGCAAGTAGGACTACAGAAGACTTTGTAACACATATTTTTGTTGCTTTATACAAATATATTTAATAACACTATTTTAAATAAATTGCTCTATGATATTAACAATAAATAGATTAAAACTCCAAGCAGAATAGGCAAATAAGCAACCAAAAGAGAAAAAGATATAATTTTTATAATATAATTTTCAAACTTGCTAATGCTGAAGTAAATTAAAATGATGTATTATTAATTATGTAAAAACCTGACTATGATGGAAGAAAAAAAAATAGTCTAGTGCTGTTGAGGCAGGAGAGAACTGGTACCTTTATTCACTACTATACAAAAATTGGCAGAAACTTTCTAAAGAGCAAAATAGGAAAAACATCTTTAAATTTTTCACTTCTTCATGACTGCAATTTAAAATTTATCCTAAGGAATAATCAGAATTAGGTTCAAATATTAATGTGTAAGATAGTTCATAATAGTTGTACTTATAACAGTGGTTAAAAAATTACAAGTCATTGCCAGGTGTGGTGGTGCACGCCTGTAATCCCAGTAACTTGGGAGGTTGAGACAGGAGGATCATAAGTTCAAGGTCAGCTTCAAAAACTTAGTGAGACCCTGCCTCAGAAGAAAACATTTAAAAAGGGCTGGGGATATAGCTCAGTGGTAAAGTGCCAATGGGTTCGATCCCCTATACAAAAAAAAAAAAAAAAAAAAAAAAATTAATATAATTAAATATAATTAAAAAATATAATTTAGAAAAAATTTAAAATACATATGTATGTATGTATATATGTATGTGTGTGTATATATACACACACACCATAAAACAGTCATTAAAAACCAGGTCTTGGGCTGGGGATATAGCTCAGTTGGTAGAATGTACCTCGCATGCACAAGGCCCTGATTTCAATTCCCAGCACCACACACACACAGAAAAACAGGTCTTAGGATGACATTTAGTAATATAAAAATATTATTTCATCTTGAGCAAAAAAATCTATAATACTTATATATCAATATTTTAGAATATTTTATATCACATAGAGTATAATACTTATGTATAATGTGCACATGTATAATATGAAATATATATTTATTGTAAGATATTATAAGACATATTTCATATTATATTTATTATGAATTTACTATAAAATATATAGCATATGCTAAACATTTTCATTAATGTTTAAAACAATGTGCATTTACATTTGATTTACTGGGAAGAAATACAATTTTGTCAGTGACTCTCTGAGTGATGAAGCTATGGATCGTTTTTTAGCCTCTCTTATTTTTTGTGTTTCCAAAGTATTTTTAAATTAAAAGTAAAACAAAACATTGTTTTGAAACCTTCCACAGGAGTTGTCAGCAGTCTACACTCCTGGTTCTCCTATCTTAGGGAAGTCCATCCCGGGGGCGGGACTCAGCCTGTCCCTGCCCTGCCTTCGCTCTGCTCCAGCAGATCCTCTGCCTGCACACGCTGTAGCCACCCCGCCAGGGCAGCGTGGTCCTCTGGAAGCCACCCACACGCACCGTGCCTCTCCCACAACTAAGGCAAGTGTGCCAAAAACACCTATGACTCATCAGGAACCCGAACAACAAACACACTCCCTGGAATGTACAGGCAATTAAGCACAAATGTAATTAAAGAGAATAACTATTAAATAAACGAAGTTAGTGACACACAGCAGCCACATGGCAGAATAAGGCCTTCCTCAAGCGACTTCCTGATTTGACAGCAGCATGCGTCACGAGGCCTATGATACCTAAAAATTTATGATGCTTTTAACATAGATGGAAAACAGCTGGGAAAATGCAACATCCATGCATCACTTACCAAATGGGAATGAGGAGTGCTTTTCTCCCTGCCACCAGGAAAGCCCTTTTCCCACACAGCTACCTTTAGTCCTAACATGGCTCTGCTATCATGACAAACTTGCTGTTGCCCCTTCAAAAGCCCCTATAACCTAAGTGTCCTCTTAAACTTACTTTTGAGGTTTTATGACTTGAAATGAAGAGAAGACTATCCTCCCAGTGAAACCTGCTGCCAGCTCACTGCCACTGGTGTCTACCTGCCTCACTAATAAGCCTCTTTGACATGCTAAGCCACAGCAGAAGTGTCCATCAGTGTTACAGCAGAAGTGTCCGTCAGTCCCCAGAGCGGATAAAGCACCTAGACAACACCGGGCTAGACAAGTATATTAAACAACCACTTCCATAAGGGCAGTTTTCATGGACAACCTTCCATATGTGTTGTGAAGGAAAAAACAGACTCCTCCCACTTCTGCACAGTCACCTGAAAAAGAAAACGAACCCAGGCCCCAGAAGCTGCAAAAACAGCAAGTAAAGACAGGTCAGACAAGGGGAGGAAGGAATGCCTACGTAGGTGGGGGAGCAGCGCCATCTCCAACCCCTTGGCAAAGTGGGCAGTGGTATCGTAGAACTCCAGCAGTTTGGTGAGCTCCAGCTCGGGTCCCGCCCTCTCCACGCCAGCGCTGAGGCAGATAGGCAGGGAGGGCACCAAGGCCCCCAGGGTCTGAATCAGCAGCACTGTCACAACCTCGTGAGGGTTCTTGAAAACCTGCAGTGGGAAACAGGTAGCTGTGTTAGCTCACGTAACCAAACAGGAACACAGTTTTTAAAGAAGCTGTCACTCGAAGAATTCCCCCTTAATAGTTAAAAAAGTGACTAGTCAAGAGTTGCAAGCCCAAATTTAAAACTATAAACCCAAAAGAATTCAAAATTTTATTACAAAAATACTTTGAGATAAATGAAAATGAAAAGAGCAAAACAAAACTTACAGGATACAGTAAAAGAAGTAGTAAGAGGGACTGCACAGCTGCAGGTGTGTATGATTAAAAAAAAAGAAAGAGCCGGGCGCGGTGGCACACACCTGTAATCCCAGCACTTTGGGAGGCTGAGACAGGAGGATCGCGAGTTCAAAGCCAGCCTCAGCAATGGCGAGGCACTTAGTAACTCAGTGAGACCCTGTCTCTAAATAAAATACAAAAAAGGGCTGGGGATGTGGCCCAGTGGTCGAGTGCCCCTGAGTTCAATCCCCGGTACCACAAAAAAAAAAAAAAAAAAAAAAAAGAAAGATCTCAAATCCATGACCTAACCACACACATTAAAGAACTAGGGGGAAAAAAGATCAAATTAAACCCAAAGCTAACAGAAGAAAATAATGAAGATTAAAGTAGAGATAAATAAGGTAAAAGTAAAGTCTTTAACACCAGAAACAGCGGGTTTTTTTGGCAAAGATAAATAAAATTAACTACTTTTACCTAGACTAAGAAAAAAAGAGAAAAGATTTAAATTACTAAAATCAGATATAAAATTAAGGCATTGTACCAATTTTACAGAAATAAAAAAAGATCATAAGGGAATTCTATGAACAAATGTATGCCAACAAACTGAATGAATAGATATATTCCTAGTACACAACCCACCAAAACTGGCTCAGGAAGAGAGAAATGGAATTATCCTCTACCTACAGTAAGGACATTGAATCAATAATCAAAAACCTCCCCTCAAAAAAAGATCAGAGCCGGGCGCGGTGGCGCACACCTGTAATCCCAGCACTTTGGGAGGCTGAGGCAGGAGGATCGCAAGTTCAAAGCCAGCCTCAGCAATGGTGAGGCACTTAGCAACTCAGTGAGACCCTGTCTCTAATAAAATACAAAAAAAAAAAAAGGGCTGGGGGATGTGACCCAGTGGTCGAGTGCCCCTGAGTTCAATCCCTGGTACCACAAAAAAAAAAAAAAAAAAAAAAAGATCAGAATCAGATGACTTCACTGGTGACTTCTACAAAATATCCAAGAAGAATTAAGGCCAACCTAGACACTTGGAATAAAACTGAAGAAGAGAGAATATGCTACAGTCTAAACTGTGTTCCCCTAAAATTTATACGTTAAATCCCAAACCCAATACCTTGAATGTGACTATATTTGCAGACAAAACCTTTAAAAAGGTACCAAAGGTACCATGATGTAATTTGGGTGAGCTCTAATCCACTATGACTGGTGTTCTTATTCAAAGAAAAGATCAGGACAACAAACACATACAGAGTAAGGACACAGGGAGAAGATGGCCTTCTGCAAATCAAGGAGACCTCTAAAGAAAGCAATCCTTGGGCTGGGGTTGTGGCTCAGCGGTAGAGCGCTCGCCTAGCACGTGCACGGCCCGGGTTCAATCCTCAGCACCACGTAAAAATAAGGTACATTGTGTACAACTAACGCAAATAAACAAACATTAAAAAAAAAAAAAGAAAGCAATCCTTGATCTTGAACTTCAAGATTTTTAGAACTTTGAGAAAATTAATTTCTGTTGTTTAAACTTCCCAGTCCAAGATACTCTGTTACCACTAATACAGAATACTTCCTAACTCATTCTGTTCGGTCAGCATTTCCCCAACACAAAAAGCAGATAGAAACACTGCAAGAAAACCCTTCTAAATGCACAAGCAAAAATCTTCAACAAAGTACTAGCAAACTGAATTCTGCAGCATATTAAAAGGAGTATGCACTATCACAAAGTGAGATTTACTCCTGGAATGCAAGAACAGTTCAATGTATGAAAATTTATCAATTTAATATAGCATGCTAACAGAACGTAAGGGAAAATACATATGACCATCTCAATTAATGCAAAAAAAGCTTTAACAAAATAACCTTTCATGACAAAACATACAACAAACTAGGAATAGAAGGAAACTTCTTCCAGATGATGAGGCCATATGTGAAAACCCACAGCTCACATCATACTCAATGGTGAAAGATTGAAAGCTTTTCCCCTAAGATCAGGAACAAGTCAAAGAAGCCTACTTTTGCCACTCTATCTATCCAACATAGTACTGGAAATTCTAGCCAGAGCAACTGGAAAAGAATAAGAACAAGAAATAAAAGGTGTCCAAACTGAAAACAGAGTGATCTCTGTTTACAGATGACATGCTTTTATGCGTAGAAAATCCAAAATAATCCACAAAATACTGTTAAGAGTTAAAATTCAGCTATGTTGCAGGTAATAACATCAACACAAAAAAATCAGTTGTATATCAACACATTAACAATGAACAATCTGAAAAGGAAATTAATAAAACAAGTCCATTTGCAATAGCATCATAAAGAACAAGTATTTAGGAATAAACTTAACCAAATAGCTGAACAACTCATACAATGAAAACTATAAAACATAGCAAGAAACAAAAGACAAATAGATGAAGACATCCCGTGTTCATAAATTTGAAGACCTAATGTTCTTAAAATGTCAATACAACCCAAAGTCACCTTTGGATTCAATGTAATCACTGATCAAAACACCAATGGTTTTTGTTGTTGTTGTTGTTTTTGAGGAATAGAAAAATCCATTCAAAAATTCATTTGAATGCATGGGTTTGGATTTATGGTAGGCTTGTCCCTGGGGCCTCTCATTGTGTTCCATGCCAGAGCAAACTATGCCCCCAAACCATTGCCTGGCCTCTGTGTCCACAGGCTACTGGCATTGCAGTGGGTTGCACAGTGCATAAAAGGAACAACAACAACAAAAAATAACTCATCTGGAAGTTCAAGGTACCCCAGTAATCAAAATAATATTGAAAAAGAAGAACAAAGTTGAAAGACACTGTTTGACTTCATGAAGAAAGGGGAATGTTATGGTCTGAACTGTGTCCCCCCCAAAATTTATATGTAAAGTCATAATCCTAATACCTCGAGTGTGGCTGAAAACTTCTTCAAAAGTGTAATGATAGTGTAAGGACAGACACATAGACCAATGGAATAGAACAGAAAGCCCAAAAACAAACCCAGACACCTAAGGCCAATTGATTTAAACAAGGGAGTCAAGGCCATTTCATAGGAAAAGGACAATCACGACAACAAATGCTTCTCAGAAAACTGGATGTCCACATGCAAAAGAAAAAGGCAGGACCCTGATCTTACACTGTGTAAAAAGTTAACCTGAGATGGATTAAAGATCCTTAGCAACTGGTCATAGGGTGGTCATGTACATGGTCCAAAATAGACAGATATTTTTAATTCTCAGAGAATTTACAAAACTGCAAAGAATATTTGTATCCCTTGATACATCCTACATTAGACTCCACATAGTACCACCCTGCTAGAGTCTAGACAAAGAAATAGGGGGAAAGAAACAAACAAATGCAATAAATTATAAAATGGCCAACCTGTTGCGGATGCTCCAATCTGTATTTCCTGAGCAAGTCATCCAGCCATCTACTGGAAGTAACTGTTAAACTGACACTTGGGAATTTAAAAACGCCCAAAATTAGAATCCATCATTTCCCCACTGAACTCCATATGTGTTTTCTTCAATTTCTTACTTCTGTCAATAATGTCTCCATTCAACCAGGATGAAAATCTCCCTTTTGACTTTCCTTTCTTAGAATCCCTTTATTGGTTACTAACAATTGTTTTAATGATTGTTCCTTCAACTTGAACAGCACCAGCATCATCCCTATCAGGCAAAGGCTCCTACCTTTCTCCCAACTCTCCTTAGCAATTCACCCTATGTCTCACCACCAAATTCTTCTTTGTTGGGGGGCGGGGGCAGTACCAGGGATTGAACTCAGGGGCACTCAGCCACTGAGGCACATCCCCAGTCCTATTTCGTATTTTATTTAGAGACAGGGTCTCACTGAGTTGCTTAGCACCTCTGTTTTGCTGAGGCTGGCTTTGAACTCTTGATCTTCGTGCCTCAGCCTCCTGAGCCACTGGGATTACAGGTGTGCACCACCACACCTGGGTCCACCAAATTCTTTATTTTAAATTTACTTCAAAAGGTCACTTATATTTTATATTTTTAAATATTGCAAGATTTTGGTATCGTTACTCTTTTTCATAGTAGCTGTTCTGGTGGGTGTGCAGTAGTATCCCACTGTCATTTTAATTTGCATTTCCCTGATGACTAAGGGCACTGAGCACCTATTTGTGGGCTTATTGGCCATTCACATATTGCCTTTGTGAAGTGTCTACTTAAGTCTTTTGCCTATTTAAAAAACTGGGTGTTTGCCTATTTATCTTTTAATTGTAGGAGTACTTTATATATTCTGGACATGAGTCCTTTGTCAGATATGTTTGTAGACACTTTCTTCCAGTCTATGACTTAAGCAGAGGTTCTAATTTTGATGAAACCTAATCCATCAGGTTTAGTTTTATTCTGGTTTGGCTTTTGTGGTGCTGGGGAACCCAGGGCCTCACACATGCTACGCAAATGCCCTACCACTTAGCTACACCTCCAGCCCAGTTTTTCCATGTCTAGTTACTGTTTTCTATGGCTAAGGGATCATCACTGAGCCCAAGTTTTGCAGTCTGCAAACTTGTGTTGTTCTTTCGAAAATGGCCACAGAATCCTTTTTGTCAAGTTACTTTTAAAAAAGAGAAGTCTCTCTCTTGGGGCTGGGGATGTGGCTCAGCGGTAGAGTGCTCGCCTAGCACGTGTGCGGCCCAGGTTCGATCGTCAGCACCACGTAAAAATAAACGCATTGTGTACAACTAAAAGCAAATAAATAAATTTTTTTTTAAAAAAGGGAAGTCTCTAAACATAAGGGGTTTAGGGATTTTAATTGAAGCATGCATTTTTAAAAATGCCATTGGAGTCTAGAACATGACTTTACATATAGACCAACCAATTAGAACTCATTGGAATACAACCATAATCTAACTTTGCCCCCACCCCCAAGTCATTTAAGTAAGACCAGACTTATCAACTTGGGCTACAGAAAGACAATCTGACCCTGCCTTCACTACATGCAAAAGCTAATTCAAGATGGACCACAGATCTAAATGTAAAAAGGTAAACAAACTCCTAGAAGAAAACATGAAGAAACTTGAAACTTAAGGATTGATGATGACTTCTTAGGATACAGAAAGCAACAACCATAAAAGAAAAAACAAAATTATAGGCTTCATCAAAATCAAAACTTCCTACTCAGGGCTGGGATATAGTTCCATGCCTGCAAGGCCCTGAGTTTGTTCCCCAGCATTGCAAAAAGTAAAAAAATAAAAATTAAATAAGCCGGGCGCGGTGGCACACGCCTGTAATCCCAGCACTTTGGGAGGCTGAGGCAGGAGGATCACGAGTTCAAAGCCAGCCTCAGCAGTGACGAGGCATTTAGTGACTCAGTGAGACCCTGTCTCTAAATAAAATACAAAAAAGGGCTGGGGATGTGACCCAGTGGACGAGTGCCTCTTGAGTTCAATCCCCAGTACCACACACACACAAAAAAAAAAAAAAAAAAAAAAAATTAAATAAAAACCTCTGCTCAAGCCACAGACTGGGGAAAAAAAATGTGCAAATGTCTACAAAACATATCTGACAAAGGATTTGTGCCAAGATTATATAAAGAACTCCTACAACTAAACAATAAAAAGGCAAACAACCCAATGTTTTACATGGGCAAAGGACTTGAATAGACACT
Organism: Tamias sibiricus; assembly: GCA_025594165.1. Lineage (NCBI taxonomy): Eukaryota > Metazoa > Chordata > Mammalia > Rodentia > Sciuridae > Tamias > Tamias sibiricus. The sequence goes on from CM046674.1 coordinate 18,527,602, forward strand.
TCACAAAGGAAGACATACGAATGGCCATGAAGCACATGAATAGGTGCTTAGTGCCCTTAGTCATCAGGGAAATGCAAATTAAAATCACACTGGGACACTACTGCACACCCACCAGAATGGCTAAAATTAAGAAGAAAGACAACACCTAATGTTAGCAAGCACAGGAAGCAATCAGAACTCTCACACTGTGTGGGAGTGCAATAAGGACAAGCACTTTGGAAAAAGGCCTGGCAGTTTCCTATAAATCCAAATATACACCTGCCCTATGATCTCAGAATTCCACTCCTAGGTGTTTACTCAAAGAGATATGAAGACATGTGTCTTAAAAAAAAAAAAAAAAATTATAGAACAATGTTTGGAACAGCTTTATTCATAATAGCCCCAAACCAGAATTAGATCAAGTGCCCATCAATAAGAAAATGTGCAAACAAAATGATGTCTATTCACATCATGTAACAGAATGTAACAGAATTCAGCAATAAAAGGGAACAAACTAGTAGCCGGGCGCGGTGGCGCACACCTGTAATCCCAGCACTTGGGAGGCTGAGGCAGGAGGATCACGAGTTCAAAGCCAGCCTCAGCAATGGTGAGGCACTTAGCAACTTAGTGAGACCCTGTCTCTAATAAAATACAAAAAAGGGCTGGGGATGTGGCCTAATGGTCGAGTGCCCCTGAGTTCAATCCCCGGTACCCCCCAAAAAAAAAAAAAAAAAAAAAAAAAGGGAACAAACTAGTGATACATACAATATGAGTAAGTCTCAAAAACCCACCGGATGAAAGAAGCCTTACCACGAAAATGAAAAGAAGCCTCCTCACGGGGTGTGTTCCATCTCTGTGAAATTCCAGAGTAGGCTAAACTAATTTATGTGGGGGGGGGAACATCAGAGCAGTAGCTGCCTGGCAAGAAGTATGAGAGAACTTTGTAGGGTGAATGGTAATGTTTCTAAGTCTATAAAGGGGATAAGGTCACATCTATTTGCATCTTTTTAACTAATCAAATGATATATTTAAGGTATATCATGATTTTCATATGATTTCATAATTTTTTTTTTTTTTTTTTTTTTTTTTTGGTACCAGGGATTGAACTCAGGGGCACTCGACCACTGGGCCACATCCTGACCTTTTTTGTATTTTATTTAGAGACAGAGTCTCACTGAGTTGCTAAGTGCCTCGCCATGGCTGAGGCTGGCTTTGAACTCGCGATCCTCCTGCCTCAGCCTCCCAAAGTGCTGGGATTACAGGCGTGCGCCACCACGCCCGGCTTGATTTCATAATTTTACTTCAAAAAAACACAAATACTTGAACTCTAGTTAATAATACACACATGTGTATATGTGTACATATATATGTTCTGAAATGAATGATATATTTCCAACTTATTTTGAAATGAATCAAAAAATAAGGTTTGATGAGCAGATAGACATGGATAGAGGGATAGATTTGTGATAAAGCAAACAGCAATATGTAAATTGTACAACTGTGAGGTAGGTACACAGGTATTCACTGTAGAATTATTTCAGCCTTTTTATATGTTGGATATTTTTCATATGATTAGTATCCAACATGTTGGATATGTTGGATACTAAAATACTGGGGGAGGGTCGGGGTGTAGTTCAGTTAGAGCACCTGCTTAGTATGTGCGAGGCCCTCAGTTCGATCCCCAGCAACAGGGGGGAAAGGTTCATTTAAAATCTAGGGGAAGCCGGGCACGGTGGCGCATGCCTGTAATCCCAGCACTTTGGGAGGCTGAGGCAGGAGGATCGCGAGTTCAAAGCCAGCCTCAGCATTGGCGAGGCACTTAGCAACTCAGTGAGACCCTGTCTCTAATAAAAACACAAAAAAGGTCTGGGGATGTGGCCCAGTGGTCAAGTGCCCCTGAGTTCAATCCCCGGTACCACAAAAAAAAAAAAAAAAAAAAAAAAAAAAAAAAAAAAAATCTAGGGGAAGCCGGGCACGGTGGGCATGCCTGTAATCCCAGCACTTTGGGAGGCTGAGGCAGGAGGATCGCGAGTTCAAAGCCAGCCTCAGCAATGGCGAGGCACTTAGCAACTCAGTGAGACCCTGTCTCTAATAAAATACAAAAAAGGGCTGGGGATGTGGCCCAGTGGTTGAGTGCCCCTGAGTTCAATCCTGGTACCACAAAAAAAAAAAAAAAAAAAAAAAAAAATCTAGGGGAATAGGGGCTGGGGCTGTAGCTTAGTGGCAGAGTACTTGCCTAGCATGTGTGAGGCACTGGGTTTGATCCTCAGCACCACATAAAAATAAACAAATAAAATAAAGGGATTTTGTCCATCTACAACTACAAAAAAAAATTTTTTTAATAAATAAAAATAAAATCTAGGGGAACAGAAATGTGCAGGAGATATATCCATAGACCCTGGGGCCTTTGGCCTCACTTGTCCCATCCTGAGCTTCTGGAGATGAAAGCCTGCCTGTCACACTCACATCCCCTAAAGAAAACGGGCCACAGGCCAAAGGCATAAATAAGCATAAACTCATGCCTCACAAAACCTACAGTGAGGACAAGCAGAAGTCTGAGAAGCATAAGTTCTTTCTCCTAGATGAGGAAGGGCATTTGTACATACAGGCATGAGCCGTCTTTCTCCTCGTGATTTGAGAATGGTAGAAGAAGCAATAAGCCCAGTCCCTCATCACCCCCCAAGTACTCAGGCCCATTTTAGAAGAGGATCTGCTGCCCCTCCTGGCATGAGGACAAAGCAGGGTCGCTCCATCCCCATCTGGCTGGAAATGCTAGAGACCTGGGGAGGGCAAGGGATGGGAAGCTCCCGCCTGAACCCTCCGTCTCCCCCTGCCCCTGACCAGAGGGGGTCTTCAACACTATACTCTCCCTCTAACTCCTGATGTATAGTGATGAGAAGGGAACCTAACTGCAGGCCAGGTAAGCTTTACCTGAGGTTAAGATATAAATGGTCTGTTCACTCCACCACCACCTGACTAGGGGCCTCCTGCTTTCAGATGTGAAGATAATGGCTTCCAGGAATTCCAAACGCTCCCTTGCTGAGCGACAGGCCACACTGTCACATTAGATTCCGTTTAAGATATAGATAAGAGTGATAAGAAGAGTTTTAATGGAAACCTAAGGATTTCACTGCTGTGGGTTTCCAAGCCTGTCTTTTAACCCCTTGGGTGATGGCAACAGATGGGGAGGTTCTTCCCATGAGGCTCTGCCGCTGACAGCAGGTGCACCCGGCCAGTTTCCCGTTCCCCTGTCACCGCAGGCTTTGCTCCCCTGTAAGGTGTTACCTGCGTAGCCCACTGGATTTGTGTGTGCCAAGCAGCGAGCAAGGCATCATAGAGGCCGGTGAGCTGGCGGTCCAGGGGCAGGTCACTCTGGCACAGCTCTTGCCAGGCTGCTAAAAGCTGCACCTGCAGAGGCAGAACAAAGAGGGCCTTACTGGGTGCACTAAATATGCTCCCTGCTACAATTGCCCTGCCCTCTACCAACCCACTGAGTACTGCTGCCTGCTGTCCTGAGCCATCAAGGACCCACGGAATCCAGTCACTTAAAAATGGTGTGGGGGGGGGCATAAAACAAACAAAACAGAGTCATCTGCTCTGATAATCATCCAAACCTCGAATCTGTCACCCTCCAAGTACCTCTTTCCTGTTACCCTGCCCCAAAGGTACACCAGGGTGCTCCACTCAGTGCACTGCACCCTCGGAACAGACCTTAGAGGTGGCTGTGAGTGGGTGTTAAAGCTTCGTGTCCTCTCCTTGTTGCTTCAAGGACACATGGGCTTGAAGGACTGGGCTTAAAGGAATGAAGGTAAGCCCAGGAAGCTGCTGAGTTTTTTGGTAACCTAACTTCAACAACCCCACAAAACTTACAAAATTCTTACAGTTTGCTGAAGGGCACAATAAAGCTTAAGACATGAATCTCCCTTAAGATACAAAAATGGGAATAAATTAAAACAATTTTTCAAGTCTGTTTGAATCCATCCAAATGAAACCAGCTGTAAATACAAAAGAGGATGAAAACTGATGATGTTTTTCCAATTGGCAATTAGATGTGTCCATATGCTAGACCAAGAGCACCCCCTACTGGATAACAGAAAGAAAAACAGCCCTTAAGTCTAAAGCTGGGATTCTGTTGCCAGAGCTAGTGAGCGCTCCACAATTGTAAAGGGTGGCTCCACAATTGTAAAGGGTCGCAGCTTCTTACCTTGTGACACTTGTAATAGTATGCAAGGAGCTGGGGCATCCGGTCAATTTCAGTAAAAACCTTCACAAACACTTTGGACTGATCTAAAGAACAACATAAAACACATTTAAAACTGTTCCCAGGTTGTCTGGTGTAGCCAAGAGAAATAATTCACTAGGTTAAATGTGGTTCTAGGACTGGGGTTGTAGCTCAGTGGTAGAGCACTTGCCTAGCACGTGTGAGGCACTGGGTTTGATCTCAGCACCACATAAAAATAGAATAAATAAAATAAAAGTATTTTTAAAAATGTGGCTCTATGTAGCTGGGTGCGGTGGCGCACGCCTGTAATCCCAGCACTTTGGGAGGCTGAGACAGGAGGATCGCGAGTTCAAAGCCAGCCTCAGCAATGGCGAGGCACTTAGCAACTCAGTGAGACCCTGTCTCTAAATAAAATACAAAAAAGGGCTGGGGATGTGGCCCAGTGGTCGAGTGCCCCTGAGTTCAATCCCCAGTACCAAAAAAAAAAAAAAAAAAAAAAAAAAAAATGTGGCTCTATGTAACTAGTATTCAGAAGTTCCTACCCAGATAATGAATTAACTCATGCATGGGGATCATAAATATGAAAAATAAGTAATGTTAGGAGCAGAGTATGTTACCCAATAATCCAATGCCACAAGCCCTGCTTGTTAAAGTCAACAAGTATCCCTGATAAGCATCACTAATACAGCTGACATTATACATCAGCAAATTAATCAGCACATGTGAAGAGTAAAATGAACTAGAATCAGGGCTGGCATTGGGCTGGGGGGCAAGCCCGGGGTAGGAAATTTAAGGAAGCTATCACTCTCAGGATTGTGCAAGGATACACCCACTTGCCTCACCTAGTCCTGGCCCTGATTTGAATCACAAACTGTCAGCAACAAGTGCCTAAAATAACTGATAATTGACCTCATTTTGTAGGCGAGAAAACTGCAGCCCAGAGAGTTTGAGTTACTTTCAGTCAATAGCACGACTGCAAAACTATAGCAGAGGCCCGAAGTGCTGATGTTCCCTGTTCTGGCCTACAACAACAGCAATTTCACCTGACATGTCGATCCAGTATTTATGTGAACTGAAAAACACTGAGATAAGTAGGCCTTCTGTCAGATGTCAAGAACAAACCTGGCTCTTTCCTGCCTCAGGGTTTTTGTGCTTACTGTGTGTAAGATGATCTTCTAGTTTCTCCTCAACCACCTGAGACTAGGTTCCTCCTGCAGTCCTTGTCACACCTTCCCTTCACAGAAAAAATCACAACCTATATCTGTTGTATTTATTACTTATATCTTATTGTCTTTCTCATCCATGAACACAAGCTCCAAGGAGAGCTGTAACATTTCCTACCTGTTTCACTGTCCCCAGAAATTAGCATGACATACAGTAGACACTCACAACTGTACTAAGTTGAAGGTTGTTTAAATAGCATTGTTTTTCAGCATTAGCAGAATGTTCATGGCAGAAAAAATGGAAAACAGAATAAGAAGAAAAATATAGGGGCTGGGGTTGTGGCTCAGCAGTAGAGTGCTCGCCTAGCACGTGCGTGGCCCGGGTTCAATCCTCAGCACCACGTAAAAATAAACACATTGTGTACAACTAAAGCAAATAAATAAATATTTAAAAAAAAGAATAAGAAAAATCTACGTGTAATACTATCATACTCTGTTAGACATATTAGCATTTAGATGTATATTTAAACAAAGTTTTAGGAAGTAACTGCTACAATGTGTGCCTGTCTAAAGGTATAATCACAATTTTCAAAAATGTCTAAAGGAGTATTTCTTTAAATCACAATTTTCTTTTTCAAAATTTATGTCTACCCAACATTCAGCGTTTTAGTACGTTGCTGAGGATCTTTAAATGAATGAGCCACAAAGCAAAGCAGAATTTTCTAAAACAGCAAATGGCACATGCAGAAGTTATATCAAGATAGAGAAGATCAGTGAGGAAACAGAGGAATTGAACCACAATCTAGACCAATTAGACCCGACAGCCACAAACAGTAAAATAGGTTTTTCCCAAGTAAACAGGGAATATTCCAGACCATAAGTTAGGCCATAAAACAAGTGCTAATAAATTTTAAAAGACTGAAATCATGGAAATCATAAGTATCTTTTCTCATCACAATAGAAATAAACTAGCGATCAATAGCAGAAAGAGAACTAGAAAATTAAAAAATATGTGAAAAATTAACAACACACTTTTAAACAACAAATAGGTTAAAGAAGAAATTCTAAGGAAAATTAGAAAATGCTTACAGACAAATGGTAATGAAAACATAATATACCAAATTTATGGGATGCAGTGAAAGCAGCTAAGCAAAGTAATTCATAGCTATAAACACATTCAAAAAAATCTCAGCTGGGGATGTAGCTCAATGGTAAAGCACTTGCCTAGCAGGCATAAGGTCCTAGATTCCATTCCCAGCACCACAAAATAATAATAATGATAATAATAATAATAAATATCAACAACCCAACTCTAAATCTTTTTATAAAATTTATTTATTTGCTTCAGTTGTACACAACGCATTTATTTTTACGTGGTGCTAAGGATTAAACCCAGGCCGCACACGTGCTAGGCGAGTGTTCTACTGCTGAGCCACAACCCCAGCCCCCTAAATCTAAATCTTAAGAAGAATCAAGATAAGCTAAAACCAAAGACAGCAGAAGGAAAGAAATAATAAAGATTAAAGCAGAGATAAATAGAGAATAGGAAAATAAAGAGAAAAAAATCAATGAGGCTAGGAGTTGATTCTTTGAAAATGTCTACAAACTTGACAAATCTTTACTTAGATTCTCTATGAAAAAGAGAGGACTTAAGACAACTAAAACCATAAGTGAAAGAGAAAGCATTACTACCAATGCCACAGAAATAAAAAGGATCACACTGAGTACTTTAAACAATTATACACCAACACACTGAATAACCTAGATAAAATGGATGATTCCTAAAAAACTGAATTTCGTAAAAATAGAAAAACTCTGAATAGACTTAACAACTAACAAGATTGAATCAGTGATCAGAAATCTCTTGAAAACAAAAAGCTCAGGACCAGATGGTTTTACTGGTGCATTATTTTATATATTTAAAGAAGATTTAACACTAATCTTTTCAAATTCTTCCCAAAAAATTGCACAGGAGGGAACACTTCCTAATTCATTTTGAGACTAGCATTACCATGATGCCAAAAATAGACAAAAGAACTACAAGAAAACTACAGACCAATATCCCTGACAAATATTGACACAAAAATCCTCAATGAAATCCTAACAAACTAAATTCAACATTAAAAGGATTACACAGGGGGCTGGGGTTGTGGCTCAGCGGCAGAGCGCTCGCCTTGCACGTACACGGCCCAGGTTCGATCCTCAGCACCACGTAAACATAAATGCATTGCACTGTGTACAACTAAAGTAAATAAATAAATATTTTTTTAAAAAAGGATTATACAGCTCTGGGGTTGTAGCTCAGTGGGCTGGGGTTGTAGCTCAGTGGTTGAGCGCTTGCCTCACATGCGTGAGGCACTGGGTTCAATTCTCAGTACCACATAAAAAAATAAATAAATGAAACAGAGATATTGTGTCAATCTACAACTAAAAAAATACTTTTAAAAAAGGATTATACACCAAGACCAAGTGGAATTTATTCCTGTGTGCCAGGATGGTTTAACAATGCAAGAATCAATTACTACACTATAGTAACAAAATGAAGGGGGAAAAATGATTCCCCCAATTTATGTGGACAAAGCATTTAACAAAATTCAATACTCTCTCATGTTAAAAAACACTCAACAGACTAGAAATAGAAGGAAACTACCTTAACATAATGAAAGCCATATACTATTTCTTTTCATTTCATTACATTTTGGGGTACAGAGGATTGAACCCAGGGGCACTACACCACTGAGAACACCCCTGGGTTTACATTCCCATCCTATTTTATTTTGATATAGGGTCTGGCTAAGTTGCCCAGGCTAGTCTTGAACTTGTGATCCTTCTGCCTAAGTCTTCCAGGTAGCTGGGACTACATGTATTACTGTGCCAGTCAGGCAAAAAAATAAATAAATAAATAAAAGTAATTCAAATAGGAAAAAAGAATTATCTGTGTTTGCAGGCAAAATCTTATATATAGAAAGCCCTAAAGATTCCACAAAATCCTCTTAGAGCTGAGTGCAGTAATGCACACTTGAAATCCCAGCTACTCAGGAGTCTGAGGTGGAAGGATCACAGGTTTGAGGCCAGCCTGGGAAACCTAGTGAGACCCTGTCTCAAAATAAAAATAAATAAAAAGGGCTGAGAATATAGCTTAGTAGTAGGTAGTTCAACCCCCAGTATCACACACATACAAAAAAAAAATCCTATTAGAACTAATAAATTTAAGCCGGGCGCGGTGGCGCACGCCTGTAATCCCAGCACTTTGGGAGGCTGAGGCAGGAGGATCGCGAGTTCAAAGCCAGCCTCAGCAATGGCGAGGCACTTAGCAACTCAGTGAGACCCTGTCTCTAAATAAAATACAAAAAAGGTCTGGGGATGTGACCCAGTGGTCGAGTGCCCCTGAGTTCAATCCCCGGTACCACAAAAAAAAAAAAAAAAAAAAAAAAGAAAAGAACTAATAAATTTAGCAAAGTTGCAGGATGCAAAATCAACACACAAAACCCAGTTGTTTCTTTACATTTAATAATGAATAATCTTAAAAATAAATTTTTAAAGGAACTGGGGTTGTGGCTCAGTGGTAGAGTGCTTGCCTAGCACATGTGCAGCCCGGGTTCAATCCTCAGCACACGTAAAAATAAAGGCATTGTGTACAACTAAAGCAAATAAATAAATAAATATTTAAAAAATAAATTTTTAAAAATTTCAGTTACACTAATGTCAAAAAGAATAAAATACTTGGTAATAAACTTAACCAAACAGCTAAAAGACATATACTGAAAACTACAAAGCACTCTGCTTAAAGAAATTAAGGACACAAATAAACAGAAAGATTTCCCATATTTATGGATCAGAAGACTTAATATCATTAAGATGTCAATACTAGTCAAAGTGATCGAGAGGTTTAATGCAACTCCTTCCCAAATCTCAACAATTTTTGCAGAAACAGAAAAACCCATTCTCAAATTCATATGAAATCTCAAGGGTCCCTGAATAAGCAAATCATTTTGAAAATAAAATAAAAGTCTCATACTTCCTGACTTCAAAACTTACTGCAAAGTTATGACAATGAAAACAGTGTTGTTCTGACGTAAGTATAGACATATAAACTATATGTCTTTATATAGTTCATATGTAGACTATATTCTGTAGATCCAGAACAATAGTGGATCCAGAAACAAACCCTCATATACATGGTCAAATGATTTTCAACAAGAGTGCCAAAATCAGCCGGGCATGGTGGAGCACGCCTGTAACCCCAGTGGCTTGGGGGGCTGAGGCAGGAGGATCCCGAGTTCAAAGCCAGCCTCAGCAAAAAGCGAGGCACTAAGCAACTCAGTGAGACCCTGTCTCTAAATAAAATACAAAATAGGGCTGGGGATGTGGCTCAGTGGTCAAGTGCCCCTGAGTTCAATCCCCAGTTATCCCATCTCCCCCACAAAAAAGAGTGCCAAGATCATTCAGTGGAGAAGGGAAATTTTTTCAACAAATGGTGCTCAGAAAACTGGATATCCACATGCAGAAGAAAAAAGATGGACTCTTACAAAAATAAACTATAAAAGTTAACTAAAGGGCTAGGGGAGAAGCTCAGTGTAAAATGTTTGCCTACCATGCTTGAAGCTCTGAGTTCCATCCCAAGTATCAGGCGGAAAAAACCCAAAAACCTCAAATGTATTGAAGGCTAAAACTAAGAGCTAAAATTACAAAACTCTTGGGAGAAAACAAGGAAAAAACTGCTTAATAGTAGCTTTAACAATTATTTCCTGGATATGACAATAAAAGCATGGAGGGTAAATGAAAAATAAATATATTGGACTATTATCAAAATTAAAAACTTGTGCAAAAGGACACTATTAACATAGTGAAAAGACAATACAAAAGAAGGTACAGTGGCACAAGCCTATAATCCCAGATATTCAGGAGGCTAAGGTAGTAGAATCCCAAGTTTGAGGCCAGTCTGAGCAACTGAGCCAGACCCTGTCTCAGACTTTAAAAATTAAAAAAAAAAAAAAAAAAAAGCAGAGGCTGATAATATAGCTCAATGGTAGAGCAACTTGTCTGGCAAGCACAAGGAGCTGGGTTCAATCCCCAGGGCCCAGGAAAAGAACTACACCCACAGAATGAGAGAAAATATTTGCAAATAATTATCTGATAAGGGAGACAGGGAAGGGCAGAAGGCAGGAAGAGGAATGTAGTGCATTAATAGGGAATCAGATATAACTCTATTTATGAAGTTGACAAACTGGGAAAAATTTTCATCTTACTTTTTCAAGTTAAATATCACAAGTAAAACTAAAATGAAGTTATATATATATGTATTTCAAATTATCTTTGAGAAAAATAGTAAAGAAAACATACAGCATAGAGATCAAAGGTGGAAAGAAACACACAAGCAAAAAATATAAAAAAAAAACTTATGTTTTATTTATGGAAATTTCTGTTTAAAAAAAAACAAAACCTAGATGGGATAAAAATTATTATTTTTTTTTTAATATTTACTTATTTGCTTTAGTCGTACACAATGCGTTTATTTGTACATGGTGCTGAGGATCGAACCCAGGCCGTGCACGTGCTAGGCGAACACTCCACCACTGAGCCACAACCCCTTTTTTCTTTCCTTCTAATATTTATTTATTTGCTTTAGTCGTACACAATGCGTTTATTTGTATGTGGTGCTGAGGATCAAACCCAGGCCGCACACGGGGATAAAAATTTTTATTAAAAGATATACAAGCGGGTTGGGATTGTGGCTCAGCTGTAGAGCGTTCACCTAGCACGTGTATGGCCCGGGTTCGATCCTCAGCACCATGTAAAAATAAACGCATTGTGTACAACTAAAGCAAATAAATAAATATTTAAAAAAAAGACATACAAGGACTAGATTTAAAAACAAAATTTGGTCTGGCGTTGTGGCTCAGTGGCAGAGTACTTGCCTGTCATGTGTGAGGCCCTGGGTTTGATCCTCAGCACCACATATAAGTAAATAAAACAAAAGATCCATTGACAACTAAAAATATACATATTTTTTAAAAAAGCAAAATTTAGCCATCTGTCATTTGTAATAGACAACTCTAAAATAAAACATCTCAGGGGCTGGGGTTGTAGCTCAGCAGTAGAGCTCTCGCCTACACATGCGCGGCCCAGGTTCGATCCTCAGCACCACGTAAAAAAAAGGCATCGTGTACAACTAAAACAAAAAATATTTTAAAAAATAAATAAATAATTTAAAAAATAAAATAAAACATCTCAGAAAGTCTGAAGATTATAAACAAGGGCAAAGACATACTAAAGCAAATAGAAACAAAAAAGAAAGCAGAATTCATAATATTTAATACTCAAGTTGAACTGAGATAGAAATCATTCATTGGAGCCATGGCAATGTTTAATAAAAATGCTATTTAAGTACTAATAGAGTAAGGAGAAAATAAAATGAAAAATTTCCAAGTGTTTTTTAGAAGCCAACACAATCATGATACCACAACCCAGCAAAGATATTCACGTATGGTATCTCAATTAAAAATAAAATCTAGGGCCGGGCGCGGTGGCGCACGCCTGTAATCCCAGCACTTTGGGAGGCTGAGGCAGGAGGATCGCGAGTTCAAAGCCAGCCTCAGCAATGGCGAGGCACTTAGTAACTCAGTGAGACCCTGTCTCTAATAAAAAATACAAAAAAAGGGCTGGGGATGTGATCCAGTGGTCGAGTGCCCCTGAGTTCAATCTCCAGTACCAAAAAAATAAATAAATAAAATCTAGGGACTGGGATTGTGGCTCAGCGGTAGAGCACTCGCCTAGCACAAGGGCGACCCAGGTTCGATCCTCAGCACCACGTACAAATAAAATGCATTGAATAAAACGCATTGTGTACAACTAAAGCAAATAAATAAAAATATTTTTTTTTAAAAATCTAAATAAAATTAACAAATATCTAGCAGTACATTTACACACATACACACACAGGGTGAACAAGCAGGGTTTGTTCTTAAAATGCAAGAATAGGGTCATATTAGGAATGTTATTTATGATTTACCATGTTAATAGATGAGTGGAAATAAAAATAATAAATACTGATAGATGCTGAAAAGGCATTTAATAAATCTGGTAATAATATTTATGTTTTTAAATTATCTAAGTGCTCACTTTGACAATATAATAAATAAATATTACCTAACACAATAGTATTCAGTGCTTTCTGAGCCTTGTTTCTGCCTCTGGAGTTACTGCATAACCCAGGAATTACAGAGAAAATGATTCTCTGCTGGGAACAGAGGTACACAACTCTCCAGGGCTGAACTCAAGGGGCAGCAATTTTGATAAGGCTTCACTACCACGGAAGTGAGGCCAGACCTTTCAGGACTTAACTCTGGAGCGAATGAGTGGGGAGAAGCTGTCTTCTAAGGGAGCAGTATTACCAAGGGCACAGGAGGCTAAGCTGCACTCACACACACTGATTACTCAACTATCCAGAGGGTCATTCTCCAGGGTTTTGTACAGTTGGAGGGACCATATGTCTCAACTGGCCCGGGACAGTCCTGGTTTATACCTGTTGTCCCAGCTTAATTATTAAAGCACTCCCTTTAGTAATAAAAAAGTGTTCATCTGCAACAACACAGATGAACCTAGAGGGCATCATGTTAAGTGAAATAAGCTATACAACGAAAGACAAAGAATATATGTCTACATCTACGTATGAAATGTAAGAAAGCTGAACTTAGTGAAAGAGTGAAATGGTGGTTGCCAGGGCAGGGTGGTGGGGGGAAATAGAGATGTTGGTGAAAGGGTACAAACTCTCAATAGATGAGTAAGTTCTGGGAATCTAATACATAGCATGGTGACTATAGCTACCAACAATGTGCTGTGTATTTGAAATTTGCTAACAGTAAATCTTAAGTGTTCACAGTATAGTAAGAAAAAAATAGTAACTATGAGTTACAGTTTAGATGTGGTATCCTCCAGAAGCTCACGTGAGACAATACAAAAAGGTTTGAAGGAGAAATGATTGGGTTATATCCTTAACTTAATCAGTGAATAAATTCCCTGATAGAGATTAACTGAGTGGCAACTGAAGTGGTAGGGTGTGGCGGGAGGAGGTGGGGCACTGGGGACATGGCTTTAGGGTATATATTTATATCTAGCAAGTGGAGTCTTTCTCTGCTTCCTGATCACCATGTGAGCTGCCTCCCTCTACCATGCTTTTCTGCCATGGTGTTCCACCTGACCTCAAGCCTCAAGGAATGGGGCTGGTCTTCAATGGACTAAGACCTCAGACACTGTGAGGCCTCAAACTTTTCCTCCTCTATAGGTTATTCTGGCTAAGTCTTAGTCACAGCAGTGAAAAAGCTGACTAAAACACTATGTGAGGTGATGGATACACTATCTTGAATTTGGTACTTTACAATATATATTAAATCCTCACATTGCACATCTTAAATACACAAACCCAGCTGCTGAAAAACAATATAATATCATAATATTCTTTTTTTAAAAATTTTATGTTTGTTTTATTGATATGGAGTCACAAATAATACACTGGAATAGTCTAGTATTATAAATTCCCTTGTAGTGAACATTTTATTAAATTAATAATAAACTACTTACTGATCCCTTCTAACTTTTTTATTTGTTTTTCAAATTGGATCTTAATTATTTTTTAATTTATAATAATTACAATTCATAGTGCCCGTATATAGCATCTTTTTACATACAACTGTTTGTATACAAAGTATATTCGTACAATTCGGGTCTTCAATCATGCATTTAGGATAATTCATTCAACCACCTTTTTTTTTTTTTTTTCTTTTCTTTCTTCCCCTCCCTCCCCCCTTGCTCTCTCCCTTCCCTTTGACCATTCTAGTGTTCCTCTAATCCTCCTATGTACCCCCATCCAACAATACTGTGAACTAGCCTCCTTATATCAGAGAAAACATTTGGTACTTGGATTTTTGAGACTGACTAAAAAATATGGAACACTTCACGAATTTGTGTGTCATCCTTGCGCAGGGGCCATGCTAATCTTCTCTGTATCGTTCCAATTTTAGTATATGTGCTGCCGAAGCGAGCACTCGTAATATTCTTGATGAGGGTCAAAACTCATTCCAATGGCACATTTAAAATTTGTATATTTCTCTAAACATAAACTTTATATAATTATTATAATCTAATTTTGAGCTATATTTTTTGATATGAATACTGAAGTGTTTAGGAGTGAAGTGTTCTGATATTTACAACTTTGAAATGGCATCAGAAAAACTAAGATGGAGGGCCGGGGTTGTGGCTCCGTGGTAGAGCGCTTGCCTAGTATGTGTGAGGCTGGGTTGATTCTCAGCACCGCTTAAAAATAAATAAATAAAGTAAAGGTTCATCAACATTTTTATAAAAATGTTTAAAAATAACCAACTAAGATGGATTGATGGATGGTAGGTAGACATGTGATAAGCAAATTACAGCATAATGCTAATGCTGGAATCCAGAGAGTATGTTCATGACATTTGTTTCAACTTTTCTGTATGTTTGAAACTTTCACATAAGATGTTGAAATCACATAAGCATCATAAGTTATAATTTTTTTCCAATTTTTTTTTTTCCTTTGTAGTACTGGGGATTGAACCCAGGGCCTTACACATACTACCCAAGAGCTGTACAACTGAACTATACCCCAACCCTTTTTAAAATTTATTTATTTTTTGGTACTGAGGATTGAATCCAGGGGTGCCTTACCACTGAGCTATATCCTCCGCCTTTTTAATTTTTTTTTATTTGAGATAGGGTCTCACTAAGTTGATGAGGCTGACCTTGAACTTGTATTCCTCTTGCCTCAGCCTCCTGAGACATGTGCCATGGTGCATAGCTACTTCCAGTCTTATAATTTGATCAAGACATTCTCAAGACTGAAGACTCAGAAAGGCTTATCTTTATAAAGAAATGTGCAGAGACAAGAAAGAGCCACACTCACCTACAGACTGAGAAGTGAATGCTGCTACAATCTGGGGACTGGCCAGGGCCTCCAGCCTGTTCTTCAAGGCCTCTAAGTGCACACATTTTTCTGAGTAGTCTGGTGTGTCAACAAGCATTGTTAAGCTGTTCTGCATGCCAGTTAGCTTGGCAGAAATCACAGTGATGTCCTATAAAAAAAGCGAGAATAGAGGGTATTTATTTTAAAAGACTCTAGCTACCTCAATTGGGAATGAATAAAATACAGGAAAAGGTAACTCGTAATATAATAAAATGGCCCATAAACATTATGTTCAACATTACTGGTACTCAAACAAATGCAAATTTTAAAAAAAATATTTATTTATTTACTTTAGTTGTACACAATGCAATGCATTTATGTTTACGTGGTGCTGAGGATCGAACCTGGGCCGCGCACATGTGAGGCGAGTGCTCTGCCGCTGAGCCACAACCCCAGCCCCAACAAATGCAAATTAATACTCAAATAAATGCAAATTAAAACAAGAATGTGTCATTTTCCTCTAAAAAACTGAGAAAGCTTTTGAAAAATTTTGATAACTATTGTTGGTGAAGATACAAAGAAAAAAAGACACTCTGGTGTCATACGTGTCTGCTGACTTACTGCAAAAGCAATGACAAGGGTTCTAAAAATACATCGTTTAACTTGGTATTTTCTCTTCCAGAAATGATTATTTCTTTAAGGGACATAGAGATATTAATGTATTATAGTTAATGTGATTGTTTTGTTAAAATAACAAAGGCCTAGGGCCGGGCGTGGTGGTGCATGCCTGTAATCCTAGCACTTGGGAGGCTGAGGCAGGAGGATCGCAGGTTCAAAGCCAGCCTCAGCAATGGCGAGGCACTTAGCAACTCAGTGAGACCCTGTCTCTAATAAAATACAAAAAAGGGCTGGGGATGTGGCCCAGTGGTCAAGTGCCCCTGAGTTCAATCCCTGGTACCAAAAAAAAAAAAAAAAAAAGGCCTAGAAGCAACATAAATCTTCTATTATAATAAAATATAAATTATGGGTCACTCATAATGGTATGTGGAATACTGTACGACCACCCAAAATTATGCTTTTGAAATGTACTAATAACAACAAAATATTTACAACTTACTATTAAATGAAATAAACACTATAAAAAAGTATATAGATACAAGAGTCCCAATTTTGTTTCATACACATCAATGTAACATATGTAACACATACAAAACACAGTTATAACTAAATATACACAGCCATGACATTTGCATACATACAAAAATACATACCTAAGTAAAAAGTATACAAATGGGCCGGGTGTGCGGTAACTCACACCTGTAATCCCAGCACTTTGGGAGGCTGAGGCAGGAGGATCGCGAGTTCAAAGCCAGCCTCAGCAATGGTGAGGCACTTAGCAACTCAGTGAGACCCTGTCTCTAAATAAAATATAAAAAAGGTCTGGGGATGTGACCCAGTGGTCGAGTGTCCCTGAGTTCAATCCCCGGTACCACAAAAAGAAAAAAAAAAAAAAAGTATACAAACATGTATTAAAAATACCTAATGGGGGCTAGGGTTGTGGCTCAGTGGTAGAGCGCTTGCCTAGCATGGGTGAGGCACTGGGTTTGATTCTCAGCACCACATAAAAATAAATACATAAAGTTATAAAAAAATTCTTATTAAAAAATACCTAGTAGGCTTAAAAAGTATATTACTAGGGTCTAGAAATATGGGCCATTTTTCTTCCTTATGTATTTTCTGAATTCTTCAAATCTCCTAAGATACACATAAATTACATTTTTAATTAGAAAAATAATTAAGAAAGTATGAAGGGATAGTATTCCAGCATTCAATGGTGATCTATGATGTATCGGACATTATATCAGACATCTGAGACTCCAAGATGAATAAGGTCGCATTACAAAGATGTGCTCACAACTCAGTGGGATAGAAAGACTAGGATCCAACTTCATAACAATGGCTCGAGTGTTACAGGAGCAATCAGTTTTGCCTTGGAGAGGCAAGGAGCCGTGGGGGAGAGCCATGAAGGGCGACGCTCTGACTGGACCTACAGGGACGAGCGGAGGTCCACTCTGATGCAAAGAAAAGCAGAGGCAGGACAGTTGGGGCGGAGAACTGAAGACATGGAAGGAGAGGGCCCGTTGGTCTGGGGCAGTCACGGGTGGAAAGACGTGGAGGGAGTGGCCAGGGCAACTCTGAAAAGGCAGGCCACAACCCATCCTGAAACAGGCCTGCCCTGTTAGGGGGCTCAGAATTTATCCAGAAGAAAATGAGAAATCACTGAAAGTTAAAATTCAGGGGAGGGGAGGGAGACAAGGAATGGCATGTGTCAATTTATGCTTAGGATATCCCTGTGGTCACATGTGGAAGATAAACTGGAGTGGCAAAGAGACCAATGGACAGCTGTCGTAATGGTCCAGGAACAAATTATTAAAAGCATGACTAGAATCCCAGCAGAGAGATAAAAGGAACAGATATAACTGAACAGGGAAGAAGGTGCAGTTAAGACTTCTGGCGGCAGGGCTGGGATTGTGGCTCAGCGGCAGAGCGCTCGCCTCACACGTGCGCGGCCCGGGTTCGATCCTCAGCACCACGTAAACATAAATGCATTGCATTGTGTACAACTAAAGTAAATAAATAAACATTAAAAAAAAAAAAAAAGACTTCTGGCGTTTCTAGGCTGAATGCTTGGATGGAAAATGGCCCTATTAACCAGGATGGGGGAACACAGGAAAGAGTATTGGTTTGTGGCTTTGCAGAGACATAAAGAATTCAGCTGGGCATGGTGGCACACACCTATAATCCCAACTACTCAGGAGGCTGAGGCAGGAAAATCGTAAATTCAAGGTCAGCCTGGTAACTTAAGACCATGTCTCTAAATAAAAAATGAAAAGGGCAGGAGATATAGCTCAGTGGTAGAGCACATGCCTAGCATGCATGAGGCCCTGGGTCTATGCCTAATTCTGAAAAAAATTAAAATAGAAACAGAGCCAGGCGCGGTGGCGCACGCCTGTAATCCCAGCACTTTGGGAGGCTGAGACAGGAGAATCGCGAGTTCAAAGCCAGCCTCAGCAATGGCGAGGCACTTAGCAACTCAGTGAGACCCTGTCTCTAAATAAAATACAAAAAAGGGCTGGGGATGTGGCCCAGTGGTCGAGTGCCCCTGAGTTCAATCTCCGGTACCACAAAAAAAAAAAATAAAAATAAAAAAATAAAAACAGAATTCAGTTTTTGAAATGCCAAATGCCAAGGGGAGACCAGCTGGATATAGCTGGTCTTGTGGGTGGTTAATTTCAAGTATCAGGATAGTAAATGGCAGAAAAACAAGATGTATTTAAACTACTAATTGACATTAGTAGTTATAGTAGTAAACCACTAATGTTAATTATTACAACCAGAAACCTTATTTATTTACATACTTATTTATTTATTGTAGTCTGTGGGGACTGAGCCCCATGCACGTTAGGCAAGTACTCTACCACACAGCCACATTCCTGGGCCTTCTTTTTCCTTTTGAGACAGGGTCTAAGTTGCCCAGGCTGGTCTCACACTTGCAATCCTCCTGCATCAGCCTCCAAGTAGCTGACCTGCAGCTGTGCAGCACCATGCCTCGCTCGGACACGTTTGCTGAGGCTTCTCCCCTACTCACTCTTCATGACCAAGAGGCTTCATCAAGCAAAGTGTGCAAAGTAAAGTCGGCGTAAGTACTGAGAGCAGTTTCAGCTCTTCCCTACAGGATGTCTGAACATCTCTGCCTGCAGCTATTGACATCCCTGGAGGTTGGGGATATTCTGATGAAAGGTGATCGCATTTGCTTTCCCCAAACCTCAAATTCCTGCCGAAATGAATTTCCAACATCCCCTAAATAAGCCGCCTACTTGAGTCTTAAATGTCTCCTCGATATCAGCGCTCAGCGTGCTCCACTTGTCTGCTTCCTGAAGAGATTCAGCAGCAAGCTGCATCCTGGACTTCACCTGGTCGATTTCTACCAATACCTGAAAGGAAATGAAGCAAAAATGAAGTGGGGGTTCCTTTTTCTCTCTCTAGCTTCCATCAGTGACTTGAAGCATGAGTTTCATGGCATGCCCCTTCTTCAGGTGGTTTCTGTACCCCAAAGCACCAATCACCTCGTCTGTTTTGCTCAGCATGCTGAAGAGATAAGTAAGTGGAAAGGAGGAAGCTGAAGGCGATTGGAGTGCTGGCTGGAACTCTGAGCCCAGGCTGGCCTCCCGCAGTGCCACACCCCTTGTGAGAGTGAACACCTCCCAAAATCCAGAATCACCATGTAGGGCAGGAGCTGAAATACCTGCATCGACTGCGATGTGTCCTGTTCAAATTTTTTAATGTCTTCCTTGACAAGAATCATTTGTTCTTTTAGAAAAGATGCCTCCTGTTTAAGAGCTTCAACATCGCGGAGCACTTTGGGCATGTTCTGAAGGGCCTGGTGACTTGTTTCTGTAGCAAAAATCAAGAATAGCAACATGCACAAAAGGTCAAAATTGGAGCAATCACCAGTGAAAACTTTGAAATGTGAGAGACAGCAGAAAGGAAACTGCCTGAAATAGTACCAGTCACACAGCTTTTAGAGCCTGTACCAAGTGTCAGGCAGGAGGGAGGATGGGTGGTGAGGGGGCCTTGGTAAGGTCCATGTCCTCCTCCTGCCTCAGTCTCCCAAGTAGCTTGGATTGCATGTGCCACCACACCTAGTAACTTTTGGCAATTCTTAGGATAAATAACACTTTCCTAGATACCATGGCTGCCATATTGCAGACCCCGAAAACAAAGTGAATCATATACTGAATCCAGGTATTTTATAAGTTTGAGGGATTATGAAGGTGAATATGTTCAAGGGTGACCCTAGTTGATGAGCGGAGTCCATGGCAACCAGGTTGCAGGAGACAAATAGCGGAGAGTCTGGGGAGTCTCCATTTAGTCCAGTGGTTCTCAAACCCAAACCTGTTTCAGAATTACCCAGTTTCTCACTCAGTAGGTATGGGGTAGGGCCCGAGATCTGCATTTCTAATCCATCTTCAAACAACAACACTGGCCCCAGGACCACATTAGGCCAGCTGGGCGCGGTGGTGCACACCTGTAATCCCAGCGCTTGGCAGGTTGAGGCAGGAGGAAGTTCAAAGCCAGCTTCAGCAATGGCGAGGCACTTAGAGGCTCATTGAGACCCTGTCTCTAATAAAATACAAACAAGGGCTGGGGATGTGGCCCAGTGGTCAAGTGCCCCCGAGTTCAATCCCCGGTACAAAAAAAAAAAAAAAAAAAAGAATTAGCCTGCTCCTTTACTGCTCCCCTCTTCAGGCTGAGAAGGCAAACTGTACCCCTAGAACCATGGCACCAGCGTCTAGTCTTTATGTGGCTATGTGTGGTCTGCATAATGGTGTGCCAAGGAGGAGCACATGATCGGTTTCTTCAGGCAGTTCTTTCAAAAATGGTGTCATATGACCAGGTGATGGTGCTTTACCATTTAAATAATTTTCAGAAGACAGTCAAAAGTATGATGAGTTATGGATCTGGTGGTGGAAGTGGTGGATATGGTAGCAGAAGGTTTTAAAAACAGCAGAAAAGGGCTACAGTTCTTAGCAGGAGAGAGAGCGAGGAGTTGTCAGGAAAGCTGCAGGTTACTTTGAGACAGTCGTCCCAAATGCATTAGAGGAACTGTAAAAATCTGCCACAGAAGGAATGATGATCCATAGTCAGAAAAGTTACTGCAGCTTAAACAGGAAACCCTTCTTGTTCAGGACTGTCATAGCCACAGTTTGCAAAAAGTGCAGCTATTGATTAATGCAATGTAGTGTCAATTAGATGTACATTCCTGAGGTCTTTTATCTGTTGTAGCTTTGTCTTTTTCTTTTTCTTTTCATTACATCAGGTATATTGCCCTGTAAATTGTGGTAGTGGTACCAGGAATAAAAAATTAAGGAATTAAAAAAAAAAAAAAGTATGATGAGAGGGGCTGGGGTTGTGGCTCAGCAGTAGAGCACTCGCCTAGCACGTGCATGGCCTGGGTTCGACCTTCAGCACCACACAAAAATAAACGTATTGTGTTCAACTAAAGCAAATAAATAAATATTAAAAAAAAAAAAAAGTATGATGAGAAAGTAGCAATGCTGATTCATGGTCATTCCAAAATGTAGTCCACTGAGCACCAGTGTCAATGGGATGTGGTTAAAATGCAGGTCCTGGGGCTGGGGTTGTGGCTCAGTGGTAGAGCGCTCGCCTAGCACATGTGCAGCCCGGGTTCGATCCTCAGCACCACGTAAAAATAAAGGCACTGTGTACAACTAAAACAAAATAAATATTAAAAAAAAAAACTGCAGGTCCCAAGGCCACGTGCCAGTGATTTTTATTTAATAGGTTTGGTATGGGATTAAGGAACCTGTGTTTTATAATGAATTTGGAAATCTTTGCAGACCATGATATGTTATCTGGATTGGGAGGTCACCAGCAGAACTTTTAGCCTTTGAAGAGCAATTCCCTACCAGCAGAACTTTTAGCCTTTGAAGAGCAATTCCCTGGGGAATCAAGCAAAGGAGTCCACGGTCTCCTGCTCCACCCATGCACTGAATGGAACCCCTAATATCCTGATGATGTACTGTAGAAACCTGCTCATTCAACTCTGCCACAAAACAGCAATCAGTTCCCAACACAGACCCAAGTATAGGTCCAAGGCTAAGGGACCAGGGACAGAACATGTAAAGGTTTTCTTCAATTGACTTCAACAGAGCTGATAGTCAGGCCCCAGCCACGTCTCCCATTGGCTAAACCTCAGTCACTCTTCAGGTCCTAGCTGGTCCCCTTTGAACCTCTTTTTCCCTCTCCTCAGTCTCCCTAAATTTAGCCTACTCCTGTATATATCTTTAAAATTATCTCTGATGGATGGTTGTGAATGCCGGTAATCCCAGGCACTTGTGAGGCTAAGGCAGGAAGAATTCAAGTTAGAGGCCAGTCTCAGCAACTTGAAGCCCTAAGCAAATTAGTAAGACTGTCTCAATGGGCTGGGGTTGTGGCTCAGCGGTAGAGCCTTGCCTAGCACATGCATGGCCCGGGTTCGATCCCCAGCACCACGTAAAAATAAACGCATTGTGTACAACTAAAACAAATAAATATTAAAAAAAAAAAAGAAAAGAAAAAAAAAAACTGTCTCAAAGCAAAATAAAAAAGGGTTGGGGATGTGGCTCAGTGGTTAAGTGTCCCTGAGTTCAATTCCTTGTACCAAAAACAGAAAAACAAGAACAACAAAGAAAAAATTATCTCTTTGGCAGAAGTGCTGGGAAGTGATATTGGACAAACCATATTGCTATATGTGTGCGTGTACAAATATAAAACAACAAATTCCATTCATTGTGTACAACTATAAGGTACCAATAAAATATATAGAAAGAGGAAAAAAACTCTTCGAGTGGTTGCCTCCCTCTTCAAGGGTCAGGGCACTTTCTGGAGTGACAGCAACATTCTATGTTTTGATGGGGGTCAGTCTAAGTTATAGCAGTTGAACACACTTGCCAAAACTCAACAAACTCGTCAGATAAGACCCATGCATTTCATCTATATAAACTTTAGCTAAAAGAAACATATAAGGCTGGGCATGGTGGCACACGCCTGTAATCCCAGCACTTGGGAGGCTGAGGCAGGAGGATTGCGAGTTCAAAGCCAGCCTCAGCAATGGCGAAGCACTTAGCAACTCAGTGAGACCCTGTCTCTAATAAAATACAAAAAAGGGCTGGGGATGTGGTCCAGTGGTCGAGTGCCCCTGAGTTCAATCCCTGGTACCAAAAAAAAAAAGAAAAAGAAAAAGAAAAAAAAAGAAACTAATAAAATGGTAAATAAATATTGAACTCTAGGGGATGGGGTTGTGGCTCAGTGGTAGAGTGCTTGCCTTGCATGCTTGAGGCACTGGGTTCGATCCTCGGCACCACGTTTAAAAAAAGCAAATAAAGAAAGGTATTGTGTCCACCTACAACCAAAAAAAAAATTTTTTTTAATTGAACTCTAGCCGGGCGCTGAGGCAGGAGGATCGCGAGTTCAAAGACAACCTCAGCATGTTGGCGAGACCCTAAGCAACTCAGTGAGACCCTGTCTCAAAACACACAAAAAAAAGGGCTGGGGGTGTGGTTCAGTAGTTAAGCGCCTTTGGGTTCAATACCCGGTACCCCTACCCCCATCCCTCAAAAAGAAAGAAAACTAATGTGCAAAATTAGCAAGTGTTAGAGTCCAGCACCAGGCTGAGACGCCTCCTCGGTGCAGTCAAGTCTGCAGGGCTCGCTTTCTCAGCACACGAAGCACTCGTATTTACCGCCCAATCTGCACACCGCCGGGGCACCCCACGCCCGGTTCCGGCACTTCTGCCAGCCGGGCTCGGGGGAGGGGCCGGGGCCCCGCGCGGCTCACCCTCCACGGCGTGGTTCACCTCCTGGATGAACAGCTGCAGCTTCATCACCAGCGTGGCTGCGTGGCCGTCCGCCTTGCCGGCTGCAGTCTCTTTCGGGCCAGCCCTGAAGGCCGCATTGATCCACTCCTTCACGTCGAAGTCGTCGGCCAGGAACTTGGAGAAGTCCATGGCGACACGGCCCCAGGCCTGGCGTCCACAGGGACGCCGAAGCGGGCGACACACTGCGAGAACACAGAAGCTGGCCTCTACCGCACCCGCAACTCGCCCGGCGGCAGCCCCTGCGTCAATCGGCTCCGGCTGCGGCGGGGATGAGCCTCACCGCGCGCCGTACTCCTCCCGGAAGTAGGCGGCCGTTACCATAGCGACTGCCGGCGCTTAGTAGACCATCCGGGAAGCGCGAGCTCCTGGCAGGAACGACCGTCCGGTTCGTGCTAATGTGTTTTAGCGCATTTAATGTGCACAGTCCTATGAGTACCACTGTTCTCCCCAACGTCTAGATGAAGAACCAAGGCAGTTAAGAAATTCAAAGCCACTTAACTAGAAGTGTCATTGTCGGGACTAGAACTCGGGCCAGCTGGCCCCTGGCGCTTGCCCTCTGGTGTTTTACTGCTCCCCCAAAGGGAGCAGGGGAAGCCCACGTGATCTGGCCTCTGCCCACCACTCTCCCTGCGGGACTCTCACATCGCTGTACCCCTGGTGGCCTCCTTTTCCAAAACGCCACCTTGAAAACCACCAGTCCTTGCCCTGAAGGTTTCTTCTAACCTAAAACAAACAACGTGCCACCTAGGAAACTAGAGACTACGTGGGAGGCTTTGTCATGGGGACCCCCAACTTTTTTAGACTACTTGAGAGCCTCCTGCCTCAGCCTCCCAAGTGACTGGGATTACAAGTGGGCCACCGCGACCAGCTATGTCACTTATTTTGACAAAGATGAAAAGGCGATCCAGTGGAGGATTTCCAACAAATGATCCTGAGATAACTGTATATTGGAATGTCAAAATTTTTGCTATTCCTTCAATCATTTGGTAATTTGGGTCTTTCTAAAAATTTGCCCATTTCATATAAATTGTATAATTTGGGGCATAAAATTCTTTTATAATCCATTTCAATTTCTATAGAATTGATAGGATGTCCCTCTTTCTTAATTTTATCACTTGGTTACCCCGCACACACACACCATGGTCAGTTCGGCTGATGTTTATCAGTTTCATTATTTTTTTTCAAAGAACCAACTTTTCCTTTGTTGCAACCTTTTCTGTTTTTTTTTTTTTTTTTTTTTTTTTTTGTTTGTTTTTTGGTGGTACCGGGGATTGAACTCAGGGGCACTCGTCCACTGGGTCACATCCCCAGCCCTTTTTTGTATTTCATTAGAGACAGGGTCTCACTGAGTTGCTAAGTGCCTCGCCATTGCTGAGGCTGGCTTTGAACTCACAATCCTCCTGCCTCAGCCTCCCAAGTGCTAGGATTACAGGTGTGCGCCACCGAGCCTGGCTATTTTGACATATTTAGATTTACATTTGCCATTTTCTTTTTGACTCCCTTCTATTCCATTTTTGTACCTTTTTTGGACCCTCTTTTCCTCCTTTAGTATTAAATGAACTTTTTTTCAGTGCTAGGGATCAAACCTAAGATCTCATGCATGCTAGGCAGGTACTCTATCACTGAATCACACCCCCGGCCCCCAAATAAGCATTTTAAAATATACTATTTTGATGCCTCTGATTTATTTACTATATATTTTAGTTAATTTGTTATTAATTGTTCTAGGGATTATAATATACACTTTTTGGGGGAGGGGGACACCAGGGATGGAACTCAGGGGCGCTTGTAACATACCCAGCCCTTTTTATATTTTATTTAGAGACAGGGTCTCACTGAGTAGCCTAGCACCTCGCCTTTGCCAAGTCTGGCTTTGAACTTGCAATCCTCCTGCCTCAGCCTCCTGAGCCTCCGGGATTACAGGTATACACCACCATGCCTGGCTGATTGGATCTTTTTTTTTTTTTTTTTTTTTTTTGGTACCGGCGATTGAACTCAGGGGCATTCTACCACTGGTCCATATCCCCAGCCCTTTTTTGTATTTTATTTAGAGACAGGGTCTCACTGCGTTGCTAAGTGCCTTGCCATTGCTGAGGCTGGCTTTGAACTCAGGATCCTCCTGCCTCAGCCTCCCAAGTGCTCGGATTACAGGCATGCGCCAACGCGCTCAGCTGATTGGATCATTCTTATTGATTGGTTTTCAAGTTCATTGTTTCTTCTGCCAGCTCAGATCTGTTGAGTGATTAGTGAGGTTTTCGTTTCCATTTATTGTACTTTTCAACTCCAGAATTTTTAGTTATTTTTATACTATCTCGGTATTGAAAAATCACTGTTATTTGTTGTCATATTTTCTTTTAATTTCTTTAAAACATAGTTTTCTTTTTTGTCCCTAGTGCTGGAGATTGAACCCTTGAACCCAGGGCCTTGTACCACTGAGTTACACCTGAGCACTAAACTTGGTTTCCTTTTTTCCTTTGGGGGAAAAATTTTTATATCTATATGTGAATGAACTAGGTGCTTTGAAGACCATCTGCCAAGTCCATCCTCTGGAGACATTCAGAGAGATTTTCCACTTACTGCTCTTTCTCCCTCAGTATGAGCCATCTTCCCTGTTTCTTTAAGGTTGTGTTTTTGTTGAAAACGGAACATCACAGTTAATGTACTACAACAGATTCCGAGCTTCCTGGAGGTTGTTGCTGTTTTTCCTCAGTAGCTTGCCTGAACTGACTTTGTGAACCGTCTCCCTTATGGTATGTGGTCACTGATGTCTCTGCTCAGATTTTTTACTCCATTTTTAGTTTGTTTTCTAAATCTAGCATCCTACCTCCACAAAGCTCAGTGGCACTTAATGATCAAACTAACTTGTTCTACCATTTTTGAGACAGTAAGTCTGAGTGGGTCGGGAGCACAAAGTTCAGGCCATGTCCAGGTCGGGACCGCATTTCCTTTCCACGGCGCCCTCTGTGTTTGTTCAGTGTCTGACTGTGGGTTCAGTGTCAGCCAGGATCATGTGGTTAGCTTGGGCTCTCTGGCCACTGATGCACCCGTGCACCACCTCGGGCAAGGCTTACACCTTCTCTAACGATGACCACAGCCTCCAACTAGTGGAAGTGTTGGCCCTCCTCATGTGCACACCACAGGCCCTGCCCATCACTAACATCAGAAAAGGGAGGGCAGGCCTTCTGAGTCGGGGTGAGGGGAAGGGTGGGGGTACCCCCAGGAAAGAATGACACAGACTGCAAATGCCCATGTCCAGACTTCAGCACTCTTTTCCCAAGTGTGAAGCCTTCTCACATGATCAGCTTCCTTTGTTTGGTTTCCACTATGGAAATGATCACCAAAAATTTCCAGGCTTATAGCTGCTTTCTGGAAGGGGGATTTTTCATTCTCTTTACTCGCCCACAGTCAAAAGTTCTTCCCCTAAACCCACACTTTTTGAGACATGCCAAGCCTGAGTTGACCTTTGCTATGCGGCCCTACTCCATGTCCAGGTCCCCCAGATTAGCTTAACATGGGGAAGTTTCACTTCTTACCACATGTGCCCAGAAGGCCCTCTCTTACGGACATGTAAGACATTGCTGGGGTAGAAGGAGTGGGCATTGGAAGATGTGGGATGTTGTACCACCATTCCTGAATTTGCTTAATATCCTCCTGTGATCCCATGAGTAGGAAGGAATGCCAGCCTGTCACAGCATGAGACAGACCACAGTAACCAGCACCACCAAAAGTAGGATTCCTGTCTTCCAGTTGTGTCTATCTCATGAGCACAGCGTAGAAACTCAATGGAAGAAAATACTAACAGGATCTGAGGCAGGTGCTCAGTGACCAGAATTAGGTTGCAGCTGCATGTCTGGGCCATTGGAATAAGCCACATCGCTAGCAGAAAAGACAGTCTTCAGAGCTATGATGGGAGCAGCCCCTCCCGCTCTGCAGTCAGCGGTCAGTGAAGAGCACAGGTGAGCAGAGTGTACGGTCTGTCTGTCTGTCCACGTGAGTGAATAGAGCATGAAAAACTCCTTAAATATTTTTACAAACTTTTAGCTTACTTTTCTTACCCATCCTTTAAATCCTTACAACCTTCCAAGGTGATGGTCTTTCCTTTCTGCAGAACTGGGGGCTGAACCCAGAGGTACTTTACAGCCCTTTTCATTTTTATGTATTTGCTTATTTTTTGGTACCAGCAATTGAACTCAGGGGCACTGAACCATTGAGCCACAGCTCCAGCCCTTTTTTGTATTTTAGTTAGAGACGGGGTCTCGCTGAGTTGCTTAGGGCCTCGATAACTTGCTGAGGCTGGCTTTGAACTCGCGATCCTCCTGCCTCAGCTGTCCAAGCCACTGAGATTACCGATGTGCACCACCACACCTGGCTTCATTTATAATTCTGAGACAGATTCTCAATAAATTGCCCTCGCTGATCTCAAATTTATGATCCTCCTGCCTCAGCCTCCCAGGTAGCTGGAATTATAGATAAGTGCCATGGCATCCAACATTATTTCTATTTCAGAAAGATGTGGCTGAGCTTAGATGAGGCTATACCATGGAAAAACTTGAATGCTGGAGAACTGAGTTTTATTTAATCAAAATAATCAAAGGTCAGGCTGGGGTTGTGGCTCAGCAGTAGAGAGCTCATCTAGCATGTGGGAGGCCCTGGGTTGGATCCTCAGCACCATGTAAAAATAAATAAATAAAAAAGGTATTGTGTCCAACTACAACTAAAAAATATTAAAAAGGAATCATAGGACAAGAAAGCACCAAGGAGTATATGGCAGGTGCTGCTAATTCTCCCCTAATTTCCACTTCACACATTGGGCCTGTAGTCCCCCAGAATAAAGATGAATCCCAATGTCCTTTAAGATTAGGTATGTTGGGGCTGGGGTTGTGGCTCAGCGGTAGAGCGCTCGCCTAGCAAGTGCGCGGCCCGGGTTCGATCCTCAGCACCACGTAAACATAAGTGCATTGCATTGTGTACAAAGAAAATAAATAAACATTAAAAAAAAAAAAAGATTAGGTATGTTGCAGTCCCAGCTACTTGGGAGGCTGAAGTGGAGGATGGCTGAGGTCCAAGGTTGAAGGCCAGCCTGAGCAACATAGTGAGACCCCGTTTCAAGAAGAGATAAAGGAATTAAATGAATAAAGTTGGGTATGTCCACGTGACTAAATTCTGGCCACAGGGATTTGAGAACTTCGCTGAGGATGTCATGGAGGTGTTCTTTAAAGGATCAGGCGTACTCTCCTCCCCTTCTTTCCCACTGGCTAGAATTCAGACACGAAGGCAGAAATTACAAATGCTGTCTTGAATCATGACATGATCTCAGGAATGGCACACTCTGCTCACGGCAAAGCGACAAGACAGAAGGAACTCCGCTGCCTCACACCGTGGGTGGCATACCAGCCCTCACCATCTCTGGGACTGGGCTCTTGAATGAGTTATGTGTCAGCTCAAGAAAGATAAAAAAAGTATGACATCATGGGGCTGGAAGTGGAGCTCAGTGGTAGAGCACTCCCTAGTATACGTGAGGTCCTGGGTTCCATTCCTGGCACTGAGGGGAAAAATAAAGTTCTGCTATAGATTATTTCCCCTCAAAACACTTGTATGTTGAAGTATAATCATTCATTGAAATATAATTCCCATTGTGAGCATATTTGTGTGTGTGTGTGTGTGTTTTCAGTACTGGGGATTGAACTCAGGTCCTTGCTCATGGGAGGCAAGTGCCCTGCCATTAAACTTACATTTCAGAGGCTGGCCTTGAATTTGTGATCCTCCTGCTTCCGTGTTTTGAGTTGCCCGGTTTACAGGCAAGCACCACCACACCTGATGCACACTGTGAGCACATTTGAAAGTGGGACCAGGTTATGAGGACAGAGTCCTCACAAATGGGAGTAGTACCCTTACAAGAGAGGACTCGGGTTCCTCACCCCCTCTGCCATGTGGAATATGGTGACAAGGCCATCTATGAACCAGGAAGTGGGTGGTCTCCTGACACCAACCTACTGGCACCTTAACCTTGGACTTCCCAGTCTCCAGAACTGTGAAGAATTGTTTATAAGCCACCTAGCTTATGGCCTTTTGTTGTGGCATCCCAGATGAACTAAAAGAAAGTCCTAACCCCCCTCCATACCTCAGAATGTGACTATATTTGACATCATTGCAGATGTAACTAGATGGAAGTCATAGGTTGGGCCCCTGGTCCAGTATAATTGACATCCTTTTAAGAAGATCATGTGAAGATGAGAACGTGACCATGAGGCAGAGACTGGAATTCTGCATTGGTAAGCTGAGGAACACCAAAGGCTGCCACAAACCAACAGAATTCTCCTCTAGGCTTCAGAGGGAGCCTAATCATGGCCCCAAGCTCTGACTTCCAGCCTCCAGAACTTAAGACATTTCTGTAGTTTTCAGCCACCCGATTTGTGGTACTGTTATGGCAGTTGTAGAAAATAATAGAGAAAACTACTAAGAATGTGTAAGCCACTATTACTTTGGATTTTTCCCATTTCTTACAGCTGATCTTAAGCCTAACAAGTAGAGGGTATGAGTCAGATTTTATAAAAAGCATCAACCTTTTCTGCTGCCTCTGGAAATACTAGATTATTGGCATCCTTAGCACAATTTCAGTGGTCCCACGGGAGCAGGAGAGGTTGTGAAAGCAATGAAGTGATAAAACAGAAGCCACCATTCTTAAGTTGGCTTAAAAAAGGGAAACCTCACTCTCAGATGACTTTTTTTTTGTACTGGGGATTGAACCCAGGGCACTTTGCACTGAGCTACATCCTCAGCCATTTTTGGTTTGAAGACAGGGTCTTGCCAAGTTGCTGAGGCTGGCCTTGGCCCCTGGTTTCTGAGATTACAAGCATGCAGCACTGTGCTGGGCCCAGATGAGGTGATTTTGAGGAGAAATAATTGCACCTAAATCTAGAGTCCCTATTGTATCTGGTATTTTGCTGAACTCATTAAATCCTCACCAAAACTTACAGAATGTTAACATTTTTTACTTACGAGTATAAAACTGAAGCTGGGTCCAGCAGCACAGACTTGTAATCCCAGCAACTCTGGAGGTCGGGGCAGGAGGATCCCGAGTTTGAAGCCAGCCTCAGCAACTTACTGAAAACTGAGGCCCAGAAAGTTTAAGTGGCTGCTCAAGATCCTTCAGGTGGTTAAAAAAAAAAAAAAAAAAAAAAAAAAAAAACTGAAAACTGAACCCACCTGTGACTCCTAAACCACTCTATCCACCAGGCCGGGCCCATAAAAAAGGCAGGGGAAGGAGGGAGTTGCTGGAAGATTCCAGCCTGCTCTGGCCCACAGAAATGGAGGTAGCAGAAGGAAGAGGCTAGAGATACAAGGAAGCTACCAGAAAGCTACTCTGCCAGCTTTACTATGCTGCCCTTTCAACACACAACTGCTTGATTATGCCATAGGTTGTCAGGGGAAAGAAGAGTGGGGGGCCGCTCTTCTGTCAGCATGACGTAATTCACACAGAGGGGCCGTCATCACCACGCCGTTTGTGGTGGTACATGAAAACAAGACACAGAGCAGCGTGTCTGCTCCAGCATGCCTCGAACCTCTCTGAAGAGACGAGGAATGTACTTGGGGAGTGGGAATTTTTACCTTTTGTATTTTAATTTTGAATCACATGACTCTTTTATCTGTTAAAAAAATTAACATTGAACATGTAAGTTTTATTTTCATCTTAGAAATGACAGAGAATGAAGATTAAATTCAAAGAGAACTTACATAATTCTATGACCCAAAGGTGACCACCAGTATGTGTACACAGTGTGGATTCTGTGACTCTAAAATGTGGGTCAGTGCTGGGATACATCAGAGAGTGCTTGCCAAGCACGCACAAGGCCCTGGGTTTGACCCCCAGCACCACAAAAGAAGAAAAAAAGTTTTAAAAATTGAGGTCATGCCGGGCGCGGTGGCGCACGCCTGTAATCCCAGCACTTTGGGAGGCTGAGGCAGGAGGATCGTGAGTTCAAAGCCAGCCTCAGCAATGGCGAGGCACTTAGCAACTCAGTGAGACCCTGTCTCTAATAAAATACAAAAAAGGGTTGGGGATGTGGCCCAGTGGTCGAGTGCCCCTGAGTTCAATCCCTGGTACCAAAAAAAAAAAAAAAAAAAAAAAAAAAATTGAGGTCATATGATAAATATAAAAGCATAACCTGTTTTTCATTAGCAGTAGTTTTGAGGGCAGCTTCCCACAGCAGGTTGCCATAACTTATGGTGGACTGCTCACTTACTCTTCTTAGTAACCAAACTCCAATTTTATGTGGTGTAGCAATCTGATTTTCTTGGTTGTCTTTGCACGGAATTGTGAACATATAACGGAGCAGGACAAGATGTGAGTGCACACGTCATGCACACCTTCTAGGAAGCCCAAAAAGGATGTTGGCATTTTTCCTTTTCTTTCCTCCAGCTCCTTCCTACAACTTACAGTACAGATGCAGTCGCCTGTAGCTAACGCCATCTCCTGGGACCAGGACATTGAGGAGCACGTCCTCTGGGGCTCTAAGGGATGGCAGGAGCCTTTGTCCCTATTGATTTGATGTCTATACCAGAAATGGTTCTAGACAACCTCTGGCCTCCTTTCTCACCTGAACTTAAACCTGGGTGCCGTGGCCACTATGGTGCATTGCCTTATTAAGCATGGTGCGGAGTGATTTTGTTAGAAATAAATGTGACAAAAGGCTTTTCTACATCTATTGGAATGATGGAACAGTTTTGAGCTATGAATGTGGTTAATGGCATTCTTTCACTATACTGCTGGCTTCAAAGCCAGTATTTTAGCTAAAACTTTCTGCTCTTCTGCCTGTGTATTAAAAAACAAGCAAATGTTGGGTTCAGTGGCGCACACCTATAATCCCAGCAACTTGGGAGGCTGAGGAAGATTGCAGGTCCAAACCAGCCTCAGCAACTTAGCAAGACTCTGTCTCAAAGAATAAAAAGGACTTGGGGATGTGGCTCAGTGGTGAAGGGCCCCTGGGTTCAATCCCCCATACGAAAAACAAGCACGCAACTGATCTTTCTACTACCTGTTCCAGATTTTGGTGTCAAGGTTTTAAATTTCAGGATATGTTTGTTAACAAATTTGCTAAATGAATTCTCAATTTGTACCTCACTGAAAGTATAAGTATTTATAAATAACAATAAAATTTAATAAGATCACACTAGGTAAATTTCAAATACTTGGGTGAGTCTGCTCTGTTCATGTACTAAAAGCTAGACTCCTAATCCACTTACTAAATGTCACACAGGGTTGTAGTCACATTACACGTATTAGCTCACTTACTTCTCCAAACAATCCTATGAGGTAGTTTTTTTTCCAGGGGGTGAGATGCTGGGGATTGAAGAGATAGGTCTTTTATTATCCATTTTACAGTGTAGGAGTATAAAGAAGATAAATTATTTGTCTTAGTCAAGGTAACTGAAAAACAGAAGTTTGTTCAGCCTGTGGAGAATAGTACAGATGGTCCCCAGATGACAGTGGTTTGACTTAGAATTTTTTTACTTTACCACATGGGCCGCCATTTTTTGTTGTTGTCATTATTTGTTTTGTAACTTACACTGACTTTGGCTTAAAATAAACAGTCTTGCATTACGCCTTTCAAATTTCAAAAAATTATTTGCCCTAGGTCACATGGCTAGTTACAGAGGCATCAGTGAAACCACAGAATCACACGAAGGATTAATAATCATTCCAAGCTGCTGGGGCTTCTCACCTCCACATTTAGAGGTCTCTGGGGCCTGTACTGAGGTGTTATTCAACTTCTAAAATTCTAAGTGGGATGAAGAACATGTTATTCTCAAGACTGAAAGTCAAAGGAGAAAGTCCAGGCTTTCTAAAATGCAATCTAAGAATGAACATGGTAGAACTGGCAAGGTGTTGGACGAGGGGAATGGGAGGCCTGAATTTTCAAACTCTGGACTTTGAGCACCTGAGTTATGTAACCAAAGGCTTGGCTCATCTGAGGACAATGCCTGCTTTGTCCTACCTGGCCACACCTTGCTCTAGGTGAAAATCATCAGGCTGTACATTTTTTTAAAAAAGAAAAGTAAACCCATAGCAAGCATTCCAAAATTCTCTTAGTTTAAAACAAAAGCAACATCAACAACAAAAAACAAAACAAAAAAAATCACCTGGTTGATAGAATTTTATACTTTGAGGCTGGGTAACTACTTCTGCATTGAATGTATTTAAGGAACTTGGAACTAACATTGTAGTAGTCAAGTACAATTTGTATTTTAGATATTATCATTGCTTTCTACCTTCAATATTTGCCATCTCTATTTCATCTTAAATGGGTAATAATCATTTCCTTTTGGTTATCAATTGTCCTTTTATTTTCCTGGGTGGGGGTACCCAGGATTGAACCCAGAGGCATTCACCTACTGAGCCTCATCCCCAGCCCTTTTTAAGGATTATATTTAGAGACAAGGTCTTGCTAAGTTGCGTAGGGCCTTGCTAATTTGCTGAGGCTGGCTTTGAACTCAATCTTCCCGCCTCAGCCTGCTGAGCCACTAGGATTAGAGGCATGCACCACCCTCCTGTTTCCAATTTACTATCTATACCTCCCATTTATGTTCAAAGAGTGGCAGAGGTAAGTTGTGGGTGGGGTGGTGGTGGTGGTGGAACCCAGGACCTCACACATGCTAGGCAAGCATTCTATCCCTGAACCCCAACCCCAGAGTAGCATTTTAGCTGAGTCTTAAGTTCAGTGAAGAAATACAGGAAAAGGAATTAACTGCATATATAGTCAAAGAGATAAGAAAAAACATGGCATTACCAAAGAGCTTGAACAACTTTATTGTGACTGGGCTACGTGGGCTCTACTCTTGGCAGGTGATGACAGGAGAGTAGGAGGCAAACTTGCAGAAGGGCCCTGAACGCCAACAGAGCAACCTGGATTTGATCCCACCCACCTATAGGCATCAGGAAGCTGTTCAGAATTTTTCAGACTAAGATCAAGTGCTGAGATTTGCTAGAGAATTCTGGTGGTGGCAAGTATGAATCACAATTGGGAGGCGAAGCTACTGCAGTATAAAAACAAAACAAGAAAAAGCCAGATCAAGGCAATGGTAATGTGAATACAGGGGAAAACAGACTACATGGAACAAAACTGAGTGGACGCACGTGAAGCACGATGGAGGACCCATGAAGTCTCAGACAGGTGCCTTCAGGTAAAGGAGCACAGAAG
The DNA here is from genome assembly GCA_025594165.1 of Tamias sibiricus. Lineage (NCBI taxonomy): Eukaryota > Metazoa > Chordata > Mammalia > Rodentia > Sciuridae > Tamias > Tamias sibiricus. The sequence continues at coordinate 18,562,538 of CM046674.1, forward strand.
GGGAACGGGGATAGAGGATGGGTTCTGTTCTAAGCAAGAGTGGGACCTCCAGCGGGACCTCAACTGACAGTCAAATCAATCTGACGTCAGCAGGGACAGGAAGCTTGAGATAGGGGTTAGGGCCCATCTAGTGGTCTGGAGGGGTTTGGCTGCCAGGCTCAGTGTGTAGACTTAGAAAAGTCCTAAGGTCCAGGCCCTGGGAAACCACCACATTGAAGGGACAGAGGTAGGTCAAGAAATAAAGGTAAGCAGGATTCCAGACAGATGAGGACAGGAGATGGCACTGGCCATCAGTGCCAGTTCTCCAGCTGACACACGATAAACTCGTCTCCCTCCAGAGGACCAGAAGATCCAGGAAGTCCCCGCTACATCTGCAGTGCCCACGACAGTGCTGGCTAAGACAGCTGCTGGGGGGTGAGGGAATGAGAGGGCAAAGGCTGGGCTCTACGTAGTAGTCACTGAATTTGGTGATTAGAAGGAACTCATAACATAAACCAGGGACACTCTTGAGACAGCCACCTTCTTCCTCTCTTCCTACCCATCCTCTCTCCAAGTCTACCTGTGTAGAGTACCATTTTCTCCTGGCAAACAGAAGGATCTTCAGGGATGTACGTGAGTTCATCTCTAAACTACAGGATAAAAAACCTGTCTTTTCAGGTGCCAGTCTCGTTCACCCATTTGGACTAAGTTCTTCATAGGGAGACACTGTCGTCCTGATGGGCACCCTTAAAAACTTTACGTAATAGCCTTTCTGTAGAACACTGGAACATGAAAATAATTTTGGGTTAAGATTAGTCTTACATGAATTATGCCAAATGAAGAAATCACCCCCATCATTTATCTGCTTTATGAGTTTGCACATTTGCTTAAAAATTGGCATACCTTGAGGATCTTTATAGCTGCCATCCCCACCAGTTAATGTTGGCAGATTTCCAACTATAAGCAGACATCAAAAGAAGACCAGATCTCACAATTAAGGGCTCCAAACACAGCCTTGCAGGTTCCTCGGTTGACTCCCACCCAGAGGGCTGGCTGCCTGGGCCCTCCCAGCCCTTCACCTCATTCTCAGCCAGGCTCAGTCGCCTTCTCCCACAGTCTGGCTGAGCAGGACTTGTTAAATATGCACATCAAAGATCAGAGCAAATAGTACGTGCTCACTAAGGATTAACTGACCATATACTTGAATTTCCCCTTCAGCTAATAAATGTAAGAGACACGGAGCTCTGCTCAGACGGTCAGGGCTTCCTCTTCACAGGGTCATTGGCTCTCCATCCTTCATGTTCTCCTTACCTCTCAACAGGAGACCCTCAGCTCTAAACGCACCTGGCTCTGCCACTCCCACTTCCTCAATACCCCAGAAAGGCAGATTTGCCACTCAAGACTTCTTCAATGACTTTCTGTATTTAGTCACCACTTACTCATTCCTAAGCTCTTTCCCTGTCTAGCTGCATCACGGTTCACCATCTTGGATCATGAAGCTGACAGGTAAGGGCTGGCCACTAGCTATGATTTACGACTAACCTGGAGTCACGATCAAAGAACTCAGAGGAGATGCTTATGGAGAAAAGGATGAGGATGGAGATGAGGGTCCTGAGTAAGGGCCCAGACAGGCTGCCCAACCCACGGAACCTAAGGCCTGGGTCTGCTTTCCCCTCTGCCTCAGAGGGTCCATCTAAGGGTGATTCTAAGGCACAGTGGTGAAGAACATGATTGGCCCACCAGGTGTGGTCTTCTGGTCTTGTGGCAGCCCCTCGCCTGGAAACAGTGCAACAAGCATTCCATTCCGGAGATCTTCCCGAACACATGCAAGCAGCATTCTCGAATGAAATGGAGACAAGGTCTTTCTTGGAAGAGTAGTGGCCCCAGAAGACACTCTTTGCCCCAAGACCAACCAGGTCCCTTTTAAGGTCTCTTGAGAACAGCAGCCTGGGAGCAATCAAGACTTTCAAAGGCTGACAAGGCACAGAGTGGATGAATGAGAAGATAACATACATGAAAAAAAACTTTGGCTTATAAAACCTCCAACCTGAGGCAGGGACATCAGTGTCCACGACATGCAGAAACAGATGACTGCAGCAGAGATGGTCATCAGAAATGCCCCGGCAGCTTCCACGCTGCCACACCCCCCAGCCCTGCTCTGCCCTCCCCCAGCCCCTGACAGCACACACACAGTCTCTGCAGAATAAGTCAGAGGTTGGCATTCAGAGCCTGGTGTCAGGAGACAGCTTTTGGCACTCTGCACTAAATCACATGACTAGGTCCAACTAGACAGTGAGAGGAACACTGGCCCAGGCTTGACTTGAAGGGTCTGTCTCATGAAGTTACGCTGCTCCCAAGACGGCCAGGTCTGGAAAGTCCTTCACTTCTCCTACTTCACTGAAAGGCTGTCCACCCTGGTTGAATGTCAGCTTATACCGTAACCGGATAGGTTCCTGGGAGGTAAGAGACATAAGATGTTAAATTAGAGGGAGCAACCCAGCAGCCAGCCAGAGTGAATGTCTCCATCCAACGAGAGGCTCCAAGGAATTGTGTTTATGTTAATTTCCCCCACATGAGGGCTTCAAACAACTATATGACACAGATGCCTTGGCCTATCTTCTTTGGGGCTACAAAAGGGGAGCCAGACGTGTATTCTGGGAGCCTTTCCACTCTTCTGCAGCCCTGAGGTGGACTGCGATTCAGAGACCTGCTAAGGAAGCAGGCTTCACCCTTTCAGAGGACTCCATGGTATTAGAGGGAGCTCTTGTGTTCCTTGCTTGGCTCCCAGAATGACACCACATCACAGACCTGCTTTAAATAAGCCCCAACGAAAATCACTAGCAAGGGATGTTCCACCAACACCCCACACCAGCACCAACCAGAGGTTGCAGAACAAGGCCTCAGCATGGCTCTCTCCCAGTGGTCTCCTCCCTACAGTTCAGGAGGCCCCGTTTCCCTGCTCCCCAAGGACACCAGCACTTACTTTGTGAGGATTGTCAAGCAGCAGCATCTGAGAAATCACAGCTGGAGGCATCAAAGGACTGAATGCAGGAAGCTTGGAGCTGGATGCCGGCTGCAGCTTCACTCTCATTGACTATCAGGGAATCCAACACATAAAACTCATTCCTAACGAGTCCCAGGCTTAGTGAGGGAGATCAGGGCAATAGGAACTTGACCTCCATACCACCCAACCTAGAAGGAACGGGCTTCTCAGGAAATGTCGTATCTCAAGGCCCCTATGGGAACCCATGGAGACATTTCCCAGTACCTGATGAAAGGATCCAAAGGCCTTTCCTTCCACACAAAATGTATCTGAAGGGGTGTGGTCAGTGGCAGGCAGCATGAAGGGCTGTGTCACAACTTGGGTACAGTTCTCACTCTACCTCTTACTAGCTCCGTGACTTCAGCAAAATATTTAACTACTAAGTCTTGGGTTGATCATTTATAAGATAAGAGTTAATAACAGTACTTAGAGTACTGACTCTATAGAGTTATGTAATTATAATACTAACTACAGAGTTAATAACATACTTCACAATGAATACCTTGAGGACAAAAACACATCATGGAGTCATGTATTTCTGTCTTGACTCTTCCTTTCAGGAGATGCCCCTTCCCCTGTGATTGGGGCATGGCTATTAATCACTGGGGCCCTACTTCCCTTAAAAAGGGTGAGCATATTATCCCAACTGGGCCAGATAGTTCATATTCCTGAACACAAGTTACTGGTCCAAGGTATGCAAGTAACATCAATAAGGCCCAGCAGAGCCCTTTCTTGGGCAGTCAATACACACACCTCAGGCCAAGTGAGTTTTTTTTTTTTTTTTTGCCAAGAGATACTCATTATATTGCCCAGGATGAACAAATTCCTGGGTTCAACCGATCTTCCTGCCTTAGCCTCCTGAGTGTATCTTGGACTACAGGTGCATGCCACATACCAGGCATTCTGTAATAAGAATGATTAAGGATCATATAGCCCCAAACCAAGAGATGCAAAGAGATTCTTAAGCAATCATTTAAAAACCTACATGGATGGATTCAGGTGAAGTGAGATTTTCAGGAACCCCCAGTTAACGGAGCCAATAAAATCCCCATTCTATCGTTAACTAGCCCGAGTGAAAGTTCTACCTCTTACACATAAATATTAATGTCCTAGTAAAGGATCTGGTGCTCGAGAATGACAGCCATTCCTGAACAATTCAAACACGCTGGCCAGTAGCAGATGACTTACCTTTGGCACAGCCACTTGAAACATGATGTCCCATACTGGCTGGGTAGCAGTGCTCATCATGGTCAACAGTAACACCTGCACCTCCGGGTGGCCAGGGGCCCCAGTCTGGGAGAAGTGGAGCAGAATTCTAAATCCATTCCGGTCGTACACGATAACAGGAGGCAGGCTGCCTGGTAGGGAGGGACCAACAAACTGCCATTAAAGCCAGGCCTAGGAGAGGTGCTGTTACCAGTGCTGCTGCTTTTCTCCAGCTCTTGGACTTCATTCTGCACCACTGTAATCCAAGACCTCTTGTGGTCCTCCAAACTGACCTCTCTCTACAACCCAACTGTCATAAGCACATGACCATCTTTTTAAAAGATAACATATTTTTTTAGGGAGGTAAAAATAAAGTGTGAATACTACAGAAAATACAAAATGCCATAAAGTTTTTTTATTATTATTATTGATTCTACTCAGAAATTATCAGTCCAAATACTTAGGCTTATTTCTTTCTGATCTCTTTCATGACTACATACACACAGCCACATCCAGCCGTACATTTACAAAACTGTAAAGATAGTAAATCTCAAATTAATAGGTTTAATGAAATTCCAACAGAAATTCCAAAGAGATTGTTTTAATTTAAATAACAACAGATTCTAACCCTAATTTTTGGGGAAAAACACATGAGACTAACCAACAAGCCAGAAATAAAAAGAGGGGAGCTGGGCGCAGTGGCGCACGCCTGTAATCCCAGCACTTGGGAGGCCGAGGCAGGAGGATCGCGAGTTCAAAGCCAGCCTCAGCAATGGCGAGGCACTTAGCAACTCAGTGAGACCCTGTCTCTAAATAAAATACAAAAAAGGGCTGGGGATGTGACCCAGTGGTCGAGTGCCCCTGAGTTCAATTCCTGGTACCAAAAAAAAAAAAAAAAAAAAAAAAAAACTTTGTCAAAAACTTATGAGTTAAAAAAATAATATAAAAGAATTACCATATATCCTTTGTCCAACTTTCCCAAATGTTAATATCTTACATAACGGTAGTATAATTACATAGGTCAGTGGTAGAGCATTTGCCTAATGTGTGTGGGGTCCTGGGTTCAACCCCCAGCACAACCAAAGTCAATAAATAAACAAAGCAGGCTGTGGATATAGCTCAGTTGGTAGAGTGCTTGCCTTGCACGCATGAGGACCCAGGTTCAATCCCCAGCACCATAAAAATAAATAAATAAACAAAGCAAATGTACAAACAGCACCAGCTGCTTACCAACCATGTTTAACTTCCTGTGCCTGGCTTCCAGGGCCCTCTGCACTTTGACCTCCCCACACTGAGCCTCCACGGGGGTCCCTGTGCTCTGGGAAGAATGCAGCCCTCTAGTTGGGTCACAGTTGTTCCACATATTACTGCAGTGACCATAGGCTGTCACCTTAACTGGCTGGGCCTTTGGTTTCCTTTCCTCTGTAATACAGGTAAAATCTACTCTTGACTTAATGAGGATCCCTAGAAAAAGCAGAAGAACAGCCAAATACTTCCTTTCCTTTGAATCCTACCTCTTCTCAGTCATTTAGGCCACATTAAACATTCCACCTGGAATTCCAAATGAATGAACATCGTGTCCCTCAGTAGACTTAGGCTCCCTCATTAAATTCTGCCTGCCCATATCCTTCATAGTGACTATCCTAAGAGAAGACCTTAAGAAAAATATTAGCTAAGAAAACCAAGAAGCAGCCTCTTACCCTCTGCCCCCAGGCAAAAACACTACTCATCTTCCCAAATTTAAGGGCTACCCTTACAAATCTAGAGTGGAAAAAGCCAGGAGAGAAGAAGAAGAAAAAAAAAAAAAAAAAAGGCTGAAGCTCTACAATAGTTAAGCTATGGAACTAACCAAGTGCCCTTCAACAGATGAATAAATAAAGAAATATAAAGAAAATGTGGTATATAAGCCAGGTGTGGTGGCGCATGCCTGTAATCCCAGCACTTGGGAGGCTGAGGCAGGAGGATCACGAGTTCAAAGCGAGCCTCAGCAATGGCGAAGCACTCAGCAACTCAGTGAGACCCTGGCTCTAAATAAAATACAAAAAAGGGCTGGGGATGTGGTGGCTCAGCGGTTGAATGCACCTGGGTTCAATCCCCAGTACAAAAAAAAAAAAGAAAAAAAAAATTGGTATATACACAGTGGATAACACTCAGCCACAGAGAAAAATGAATTTAATGCTGGTAAATGGATGGAACTGGAGACTATCATGCTAAGTGAAATAATCCAGTCCCAAAAAACTAAAGGCTGAATGGTCTCTCTGATATGCAGATGCTAACACACAAAAATGGGGGTGGGAATAGAAGTTCATTGACTCAGACAAAGGGGAATGAAGGGAAGAGAGGGGGAATAGGAATAGGGAAAGAGAGTAGAATGAATCAGACATAACTTTCTGTGTTCATATATGAATACATTACGAGGGTAACTCCATATCACATACAACCACAAGAATCGAAAGTTAGGGGCTGGAGTTGTGGCTCAGCGATAGAGCGCTCGCCTAGCACGTGCAAGGCCCTGGGTTCGATCCAAAGCACCACATAAAAACAAATAAATAAAATAAAGGTATTTTAGCCAACTACAACTAAAAGAAAAAAAGAATGGAAACTTATACTCCATGTATGTATGATATATTAGTCAAAATACATTCTACGGTCACATATAACTAAATAGAACCAAAAAAAAAAAAAAAACAACAACTGTACTTACTGGGCTTCACAGACTCCAAAGGGACAAACACTTGAGCCAGAGGTGTGTTCTGGGAAGCCGGGGAAGGAGCCAAAGGGCCAGCCTCCCAGGACCAACCTGGAGAGGACTTAGTACCTGGTGGCACTTCCTTGGGGATACTTTTCTGTGGGACATAATTCCTACAAAGAAATAAAAAATATCAAAGACAAGCAATAACTATAGAGAATTCCAGGAATCTGTGATTTGGTTTTCTGAAGAGCAAGATGAGGAAGGGAAAACACAGACACACACACAGACACACACACATCCACACACATCCACAGAATGTCCACACAAGGCAAGTGACTTAAAAACATCCACACATGAATTATAACGCAGCTATTAAAGAGGATGAGGCAAATACATGCAAACTGGCAAAGACATGCAAAGATAAGCCACAATAACGTATTGCTACATGTGAAAAAAAAAGCACAGAAAGAGCTTTCCACGTTGTTTTCAGACAGTGGTTTTAGGGCCTCCTGTCATATATAAGTCTCTAGTGACTTGAGTTTTGCATAACTTAAATTACATGACAATTGAGAATAATAAATAAGAAAGCTTCAAAATCATTACTTTGCTAGACCTTAAAAACAAAAACACAACACCCTTTATTATGTCTTGGCTGAAGTGCGCATTTTCCTATGACTTAGGACAAGGAGTAGGCAGGGAAAGGGGGAAGTGGCACATGCAGTTTCAGGAGGAGGACACCCCTCCAGGGAGAGGCCCTGCTGGCTCAGAGTGCAACGGGGAGCTGAACACAGGAGCCAGACCCTCTGCTTCCCTTGGCAGAAGACTCACAGAGGACCAGGAGTTGGCTGTGGAGAGAGCAGGTCCAGCAAGTTCCTGTCTGCAGACGGGCTCTGAACTCCACCACCTGGCGGTGTATTGGCAGCAAGGTTCTTCCTTTCCTTGCAGCAATTCTGAGTGGTGACCTGTCAGATGGAGAATGGCTAAAATAAGGCTAGGGGATGAGTGACCATCAGCCCTGGTAGGACTGTGGCCCGGCTCTCCCAACCCCGTCAGAGCTGCTGAAGCCTGGGCTTAGGACACGTCCTCAGGAGGAGAAATACGGGCAGGAGAGCACAGGACCCCGAGCAGATCCTCAGGAAGCAGAAGACTATACAACAGAAGACGGGATAAAGGTGAAGAGCGGTAAAGATGTCAGCCCCTGGGGATCTGAGCCAGACGGTGGATGAGGAGGAGCCCTGAACCTCCATGTCCTCTAGACTATGCAGTGACCCCTCTCCACCTCAGAAGGCAGGCTTCGATGCCTCTCCCCTCCCCAGGCCCCAGCAAGAGCTTCCTTACCTTGTTCGTAACAGGAGCATCGCTGATCCCTGTAAGAGAGGAACACAGACGCACAACAGTCACTCCGCTGGAGTGAGTACAAGCTGGAGATCAGTGGCACACCCACCCTTTCTAGGACCTTTAGAAACTTAAACAAGGTCTTTGAACTCACCCATGGCAAAACTGACCCATATGTGCAGAGACCTCTCTGAACTGCCCAGTAAACCTGACTCACTCAGAAGCAGGCCTACACACCCTGAGGAAACCCACCACCTGCTCCCCCTCCTCAGGTCCATTCTGTGCCTGAGCCCCACCAACACCCACACTAACCTAAGGCTGCCAGGTCCTGATGAAGCAAAGACTGTTCAGACCCACTGTCCACCTCCAAGTCAATCAGGGGGCAGCTCTTCATGCAGCCTGCTGGGTTCTGAAAGACTAGAAAAGAGACAGGGTCAGAGAATAATGAGAATATATCAGACATGAGAGCAAAGGCTCCAGTCAAGGGTTGGGGGTGTGAGTAAAGTGGTAGAGTCCTTGCCTAGCACATGTGAGGCCCTGGGTGTGAGTCCCAGCACACACACACACAATCTCAAGTCAGCATCCCTCAGGCCTCCTTCTAATCAGAACACACTATCCCCTCCACCCTCAACACACCCCAGAACCACCCTCCACGCTCAGCTGGGCATCCTGACACACAGGCGGAGCTGACCTCTGTACTATGAAGCAGCACAGGTCTGCTTCTCACCCCACACATTAGTCTTCCTCCAAAGGTCCCATCAGGCTGGGCAGCAGCAACTTGGGCTTCTCCAGCTCAGAGGCCTTCGGAGGTCTCTGACCACAGCTGATCAGCCACCTGTCGTGTTGATTAACAAAGACGCCCGGGCCACCACCAAGCAGTCTTTTTCAAGAGGTCCAAGCCAGAGACCAAAGAATATGTATTTTAACCAGTGTTTCAGGAGATCCTGACGCAGCTAGCCTGGCACTAGGAACCACTGAGGAAGACCATTCTTTTGGTCTCCAGCTCCCGCGAGCATTCAAACCCAGGCACAGCACCGCCTGCTGCTTCCACACGGTGCAGCCCGGCCTTCAGCTCACAACGGCTTCCGCAGAGGAAACCCATTCTCACAGGAAAAGAGAACAGATTAAATTCTCCCATCTCTGTGCCATACCCCCAATCCTCTGAGGGCCTATTTCTTTTATGGGATTTGTAGACTGCCCCAAGCTGGAAGGCAGCGAAGAGCTCATGTACACACCTCTAGAGACAGGTACGTCTCCCACGGAGCTGGGCACTGTGCTCCCGAAGGTGACCCGGCCCTCCATCACCTGCTTGTACAGCAGAACTCCCTGGGTGAGGAGGTCGTTGGCCTGGAGAATCTCCGCTGCAGAGTACGGTGAGAATCAGAACCTCTGTTCAGTCCCCGGCACCCTCGGCCCGTCCTCAGCCTTCTCACGTGGCAGCCCTCACACGCTTCTCAGTACATCACACCTCCTGTGCCCCGACCTTGGCATTAGGCCCCCGTCAGACCTCATCGCTGAACCCCTGGGCCCTAATACTTTATTTTTTTTTTTTCTTCCTTCTTTTGGTACTGGGGGTTGAACTCAAGATGCTCTACCCTTGAGTTACAACCCAGTCCTTGTCATTTCTGACTTTGAGACACAGTCTCACTAAGTTGCTTACAGCCTTGCTAAATTACTGAGGCTGGCCTCAAACATGGGATCCTCCTGTCTCAGCCTCTCAAGTCTCTGTAGTCAGGGAAACTCAGCAAGATCTATCTGTCTCAAAGTAAAATAAGAAAAAGGACTGGACAACTAGTTCATTGGTAGAGCATTTGGCTAGCATGATTATTAGTCCAGGGTTAAATCACCAGTACCACAAAAAAAGGGATGGGGGAGGAAAAAAGTGTTTAGAGAACAAATTGGTATGGGAATTAAGTTTTTTAGCCTACACATTTTATAAAATTGCAAATGTAGAATCAGCATTTCCAATGAAACACAGCATCCAAACTGAAACTTACAGCATAAAACACACACTGGACTCCAAAACTGCATTCAGCACCCATGGCTGGGTCTACCTACAAGCACATGGCTCCAGGAGACACAGAATGGCGAGAGGACCCGGGTGATGCACAATAACGACCAAGGTCCAGGTGCTGAGAGGGCACTTCTCAGGAGGGACCAACTGTTCAGTTCCCTCAAACTTTCTGGCTGTGAATGGAGGTTGCAAATTAACAGCAAGTGTTTTTACATTTAACATGTGAGATATTTACAAACTCGGGTCTGTCTACCTTTGACTTCACTGCCACCATTGAGAAAATGGTTAGACAATAATAACATCACAAAAAGTAGAAAACTTGATACCGCAGGCCTCCTGAACTCCTTCTATAAAGTATTCTTGCTCCCTCAACTGAACCTGAATCTGATCAATCTCTGATCTAATCAGCAATTATAAGAAATATCAGGAACAAAAAAAATTCATTATATACCACTATGCAGTAGGAGAATATGCAAAGCAGAGATCCAGAGAAGTCTAAAGTCAAGGGACCTATTTTTAATGAGGAGGTGGGAGGTAGGGGTGCTGTCTCTCACCTCTGTGGGATGGCCACACCTCATCTCGTGATAGATTTCCAACCTTTTCTAGGCTTTTGGATCTGCTGATTTCCTGTTCAAGCCCAGATAACTCTGAAGTCAGTTCTAAGTCAACTAAGGCCACTCCTCTCCCAGCCCAGCTGCCACAGAACCAGAGCCCTTCCTGGCCTGCTCCTGGCCCCACAGCAGCATAGCAAGAAGGGACACAGCAGCTTTGCTCTGAGGCGCCAGCTACTCAGGGAACCAGAACTGTGTTACCCAGAGCGTCGTCGTCATCGGTGGTGTCACCCGCCAGACGGAACAGCGTGGGCCGCAGCTTCTCACACCTTTCATACACAACCTGGGAAAAAGAGCACGGTTCACTGACATACCTGGGCCCCACAAAGATCCCAGCTGCACCATTCAAGTGTGCAGCAGAGTCTGGGGCTGCAGGAGGCCCCCACAGTCTGCCCCAGATTCACAACTGACAGCAGTCAGTTTCAGAAAAACGTTTGGACTGTAAATATGTGATTTTTTTTAAAAAATAAAAGTTTAAAAAGGTGACAAAAGACCTGAACTCAGAACTAAGAACCCACTGTCTCTGGGGACACAGCGTCCTCCTCCTCAGGCCCCTCTCCCCAGCCCTGGGCTGGAACAGCTCACAATGGACGACTCCCCCACTTTCCCACTACAGCCTGAACTTCCACCCCAACTGCTGTGTGAGGCCCCGATCCCTTCAACAAAACAGCCACCAAGCCCGACCACAGGGCTCGCTCCCCTCAGTCACATCTGGAAGTCCCGCTCTCATCCCGGGGACAGCCCGCTCTCACAGTGCTGAGCACGCACAGCTCTGCGCAGCTTAGATCTCCTTTTCTTCCCCCTGCAGTCCTGGGCATGGGACCCAGGGCCTCACATGTGCTAGGTAATGCTCCACCGCTGAGCTACAACCACAGCCCTGGGTTTCCTTCCTTGAAGGGGGCTCAATCAACTGACACTCCAGTCCTCCCTGACTGTCTCTGCCTCTCTTCCGTGTCTCTGCTATGTGAAAAACAGTTGTGCTGTTTAAAAGTCCAACACGCTGACCTTCCTGAAGGACCCTGGTGCAACCTCGCCATGGGAGGAGATGGGCTGTGGAGTGTCTGCCCAGCTCAAGCCCAGCAACCCTTCAAAGTTCTGTCCCCACCACCCACCGCGGAAGGCTGGCATGCTTTTCTTCCTAACTCTGCCCGGTCCCAGTTCCAGACAAGTCAGCCAGGACAGATACACTAAGCATGCTGGCCAAATGGATCTTCCTCTCAGGAATTTGGAATTGGGAAAGACTCTAGTTTGTTTCTGCTAGTCTTCTGAAGTGGAAGGACAGGGAAACAAAGGAGCTATGTGGAGGCCATCTTTCTTATGCAGAGAAATAGAAAGCTGGACTGCAACAGGGAAGGCTGAGGGAGGCCTGCAGGGGGAGGTGGAGAGCCAAGGTAAGAGAGACCAAGCATGGCAGCTTCAGGCAGCACTGCCCACCTGATGCCAGGGGAGGCTTCCTCCACAGGACGACAAAAGCACCAGCAACAAAAGAAAAAAAATAAGTGAACTTCACTGAACTTAAAAATTTTGTGGGGCTGGGATTGTGGCTCAGCGGTAGAGCGCTTGCCTAGCACGTGAGCGACCCGGGTTCGATCCTCAGCACCAATTACAAATAAAATGCATTGAATAAAACTCATTGTGCACAACTAAAAGAAAATAAATAAAAATATTTAAAAAAAATTTTGTGAGCCGGGCGCGGTGGCTCGCGCCTGTAATCCCAGCACTTTGGGAGGCTGAGGCAGGAGGATCGCGAGTTCAAAGCCAGCCTCAGCAGTGGCGAGGCACTTAACAACTCAGTGAGACCCTGTCTCTAAATAAAATACAAAAAAGGGCTGGGGATGTGACCCAGTGGACAAGTGCCCCTGAGTTCAATCCCTGGTACCACAAAAAAAAAAAAAAAAAAAAAAAAAAAAAAAATTTTGTGGTTCGAAAGATGCTATCAAGCCACTGGAGCAGCAACCGGGAATGGGAGTAAACTGTCTGATAAGGAACTTGTATCCAGAATATATAAAGAACTCCTATCACTTAAATATAAATACATAACCCAATTAAAAGATAGGCAAAGGCTGGGCGCAGTGGCGCATGCCTGTAATCCCAGGAGCTTGGGATGCTGAGGCAGAAGGATCGTGAGTTCAAAGCCAGCCTCAGCAACAGGGAGGCGCTAAGCAACTCAGTGAGACCCTGTCTCCAAATAAAATACAAAATACAAAATAGGGCTGGGGATGTGGCTCAGTGTTTGACTGCCCCCGAGTTCAATCCCCAGTACCCACCCCCCAAAAAAATTAGGCAAAAGATTTGAACAAACTTTCTCCACATAAGATAGTCAAGTGGCCAAAAGCACATTAAAGCTTGACATGGGCTGGGGATATAGCTCAGTTGGTAGAGTGCTTGCCTTGCATGCACAGGCCCTGGATTCAATCCCCAGCACCACACACACACAAAAAGAATGCTTGACACAGCCATCAGCGAAATAAGGTCACAATGAGCCATTACTTCACACCTAGGGTGGCTGTCATCAAAAAGATAACAAGTAGCCGGGCGCAGTGGCGCACGCCTGTAATCCCAGCATTTTGGGAGGCTGAGGCAGGAGGATCGCGAGTTCAAAGCCAGCCTCAGCAATGGCGAGGCACTTAGCAACTCAGTGAGACCCTGTCTCTAATAAGATACAAAAAAGGGCTGGGGATGTGGCCCAGTGGACGAGTGCCCCTGAGTTCAATCCCCGGTACCACACAAAAAAAAAAAAAAGATAACAAGTGTTGGCAGCATGTGGAGAACTGAGACCCTTAAAAATAAGTTGAGGCCGGGCGCGGTGGCGCACGCCTGTAATCCCAGCACTTTGGGAGGCTGAGGCAGGAGGATCGTGAGTTCAAAGCCAGCCTCAGCAATGGCGAGGCACTTAGCAACTCAGTGAGACTCTGTCTCTAAATAAAATACAAAAAAGGTCTGAGGATGTGTCCCAGTGGTCGAGTGCCCCTGAGTTCAATCCCCAGTACCACAAAAAAAAAAAAAAAAAAAAAAAAAAAAGTTGATTGTGGAATTGTAAAATGGTGCTACTTTGAAAACAGTTAGGCAGTTCCTCAAAATGTCAAACAGAGTTAGCATAAGATGTAGCCATTCCAATCCTAGGTCTATCCCAAAAGAATCTAAAACAAATACAGGGTAAACAGATTCTTTTAAAGCTGATTGAAGCTGGGCGTGGTGGCGCACGCCTGTAATCCCAGCACTTTGGGAGGCTGAGGCAGGAGGATCGCGAGTTCAAAGCCAGCCTCAGCAATGGTGAGGCACTTAGCAAGTCAGTGAGACCCTGTCTCTAATAAAAACACAAAAAAAGGGCTGGGGATGTGGCCCAGAGGTCGAGTGCCCCTGAGTTCAATCCCTGGTACCACACACACACAAAAAAAAAAAGCTGATTGAAATGTTTTAAATTAGATAATAGTGATGACTGCTTTTATGACATGTTAATCATCTCAAGGATGTTATCAAAAAGAAAGATTGCTCTCAGAGTATGTAAGATATAAATAAACTAGAACTGTTATATATGGCTGTTAGGAATGTAAAATGGGCAAACACTAAGGAAAATAGTGTGGCAGTTTCTTGAAAATTAACCACACACTTAGAATATGACCTAGCAATCTCACCCCTAGGCATTTACCCAAGAGAAATGAAGATATGTGTTCACACAAAATACTGTATATAAATGTTTACAGCAGCTTGGATCACTCGAGGCTATAAACAACCCAAATAATCAACAGATGGAGAGAGTGCGTCACATCCATGCAGAGACCAGCCCCGGCCAGAGTGCACGAGTGCCTCACACAGCAACAGCAGCAGGCCTCAACAAGAGCGCCAAGGGAGAGCCAGGCCAAAACCAAGGGGGCGCTGTATCAGCCCCTGCACACCCGCGTCCAACCAGAGCAGAAGGTGAAGCGTGGCTAATGGGGGTGGGGGTAGCGAGGAGAGGAGGGAGGGATGACAAAGGGATATGGAATTCTGGGGCAGGGCGGTGACAGCCACATTTATCATCTTGATGATGATGATGGCTTCACAGACCTACAGAGGTCAAAACGTATCAAACACACTTTAACAAAGAGGGGAGGTCCTCCAGGCAGCGCTGGGCGGTCACCTGCAGGGCCTCCTGGTCTGGCGGGGCCTGCCCGGGCCTGCGGTACATGCTCAGCATCTCCTGCAGCGCCTTCACGTGGCTCCGCACCTCCTCCACCCGCGCTGACTCTCCTGGAGACCTTCTCTGATTTTTCTTGTTCCTTTTGGGATGAAAAGGACAGAGTGAGAGAGCAGAAGCCCCAGACGCAGCCTCAACGAGGTACGGGAAGGGGAACCACACTACTGGGGGCTCAGGGCTAAACACTAGGTAAGTGGGGGTGCTCATCTAGTGGGTGGGAAAATACTCAGAGCCCAGAATTCCTGGGGGCAACAGCGCAGGGCAGGGACCTAGTGACCTCCTCCTTTGTACTGCCAGCCTCAATCGTTTAGGAAAAAGAAGCTCCCAAACCTGGACTCTGTCCACACCAATATGCCCGTCACTGGCACAGAGCTGGTGTCTACAAAACGCTTTGAGCACCACAGACAGAGGAGCTGGGAAGTACAAGAGCACAGAGGCTGCTTCCTGCCACCGCCCGCTACCCGTCAGGGGCTCTCGGCTTGCTCACCTACGCCCTTGCGCACAGGGCTGACACTGTCCATCAGCTCTGGTCACATGCTGGAGACACAGAAGGAACTGGGAAAGTGCTCACCTCCTTGACCAGGTTCTTGATGAGCCGGTTTGCTGCCTGGAGATCCTCAGGGTGGTTGCTCTTGAGAAGTCTTGTCAGAAGCTGAAGGATGTGGACAAGAGGAGGGGGTGACACTGTTAATTCCCTTTGGCCCAGAGCCAAAGTGGCAGCAATAGAAGCCTTCATACTAACAACAGCCCACACGTTCATGTGCATTATCTTATCAAGCCATCAGTGGGGCTGTGACGGGGACTATGGCCGTCCTAGTAACAGACGCTGGTTTTCATGGATGGGGGGATGGGAGGATAATGTCCCCTAGCAGGTATCTGGCCAAGTCTGGAGACATTTTTGGTTGTCACAACAAAGAGGAGGTGCTTGTGGCATATGGCAGAGGCCAGGAGGGCTGGGCCGTCCTCTAGTGCACAGAACAGCCCCCACCAGAGCACCACTGGGCTCAAAGGTCAAGAATGCTGAGGGTGCCTGGGACCACGTGCTCTGTGATGGGGCAGACCCTCCCGCACGGCTGGCTGGCCGAGACCGGACCTGCTCTGCTGGGACGCAGGGCCCTGCCTCTCTTGGACATCACGCTGCACCGTCGCCCCCACTCCTCACACACCCCACCCCCAGGTACCAAGGACTTATCCCTGGGTGTGGCCTGGGATCTGATCACCTTCCTCTCCCTTCCCTTTCTGATGTCGGAGGACCAACAATTTGGGGAGGCCACAATGGAAGGACAACAGCGGGGGAGCGCCAGGCTTACTGGCACTAAAAATGAGGTGCACCAAGATATGACCCTTTCCCCTCCAAGTCCCACCCAGGACACACCTCTGGACCCACACCCCACAGTCCCCGGGCCACCCTTTGGCACCTTTCTTCCCCTCAGATAATGGGCATGGCACAAAAATGTGGCACTTCTTATCTGGCTACCTTCTGCCACCTCATGCCCAAGAGCCTGGAAAAGAGACAGAACTCACCAGCCCACCTCCCCCCTCTGCTTCAAAGGCCAGAGGACACTTCGAGAAAAGCGCCCAGACAAGTAGTCCCACCAGACTCCATGTGAGTCACTGAGCCCAGGGAGGCGTTCCTTACCTTTGACTTTTCTTCATCAGCATCGAAGATGGAGCTCTTGGGCCAGGGAGAAGGTGGGGGTAAGATTTTGTCCATTGGTAGTTTAGGGTCTTGTTTTATGATTCCTGAAATATGCATTTCACAAAGTTAAGATGCAGATAGGGGTTTGCAGGGACTTCAATGGGGTCCAGTACAAAGTCCAGAAACCCTTTGTTCCTGATACTAAGAAAATGTCAACACCATTAAAAAGACACACCCAGGGTGTTATGACAGAGGCTGTGCATCATCTCACTGAGAATCCAAGGAACCACCATGATCAGCAGTGTCAGAGCACAGCCAGTCTTTAGGCCCGTTCTCTGTGGGCTTTAGGCTATAAAAAATAATGACGACTCCACGGGACTGTATAACCTCCCAGGGCCCAGAAATGACTGCGGGATCCCTGATTAAGCTCTTAAAAGTGCTAAGTGAGTGCACATGATAGGGAAATATTATCCATCCTGAACCCAGTTCCTTCTTCTAAGAAGCCCAACATAAAAGTTGGATTCCCAGCTTCCTGTCTGGACACACAAAAGTGGGAACAGCGTAACTGCCACCCAACAGCAATGACAGAACAACTAGACCTGCGGTTCAACTGCTTCTCTCCAGTCCACGAGAGAGCTGGGATCACAGGACAACACCCAAATTAACCTGGAGTCTAAGACAAGGCAGGCCTCCCAGGAGCGCAGGAGGCACACTGGTAGGAACAGCTTGGCCCCACTGCTCACAGGCCAGCATGCAACCAGGACAGTGCAGCAGTCCTGGGGCTGCAAAACAAGGGAAACAAGCTCTTCTCCAGGGGCTCACAGAGACAGCTAGGAAAGCTAGACACTCCACCGACACCCTTCTCCATCTCTCCACAGAACCAAGGCTTTTAAACTGCTGGGAGAAGGGTGACAAACCCTGCAGCCCTGAGAGTACTGGAGGGACCTGCTGCAGCTAGAACAAGAACAAGGAAAGACAGCCCTGTGCCTGGGGCAGGGGCAGGATTTATGTCCTTCGAGAGGGGCAGGATCATGGCGAGATCACACCAATACCTGGGACACAGTGCGTGCCTGACAGAGGCTTGACTAGAATAGATACTGCCCCGCCCACCACCCTCACTCTCCTCTAAGTAACAAGTAACAGCTGCACACGCAAGAACATGAAGAAAGCTGACTGCAGTGGCACACACTTGTAATCCCAGCCACTCGGGAGACTTAGGCAGGAGGAGCACAAGTTTGAGGCCAGCCTCAGCAACTTAGCAAGACCTTGTCTTAAAACATAAAATAAAAAGGGATGGGGATGTAGCTCAGTGGTAAAGCACCTCTGGGTTTAATCCCCAGCACCTCCCCACAACCCCCCAAAAAAACAACATGGAAGAAGGCTCTCTTCAAGATATAGAGCAAAAGTTGGGCACAGTGGTACATGCCTGTAATCCCAGTGGTTCAGGAGACTGAGGCAGGAGGATTGTGAATTCAAAGCCAGCCTCAGCAACTTAGCAAGAGCCTATCTCAAAATAAAATATAAAAAGGGCTGGGGATGTGGCTCAATAGATGATCGCCCTGGGTTCAATCCCCACAACCAATGAAACAAAATAAAAAAACAAAGCAAAAGGAAGGCAGAACAGATAACTGAGAAAACTCTAGCAAGTCAACCCCCAACCTAAACACGGCCAATTAGAGCAATAACAAATCTCAAGCCTGGCTTAACTATGGCCCATCAGAAAGAAAAGTCCACCCATGTCCAGGGATAAAGACATTTACACAGTTTTCTATTGTCCTATCAAGGTGTTCATCCTTCAACAAATCACAAAGTACATAAAAAGCCGAAACAGCACACCAACACAAGGGAGTCCTGCAATGGGGTCCAACCTTGCTTCTTCAGCATCTGATAAGCATCTCGGATCTTGATGTCTTCTGGAAACCACACTGTCCAACTGAAGAGGATCTCGATGACTCTCCCTTTAACCTTCTCTGTGGCCCAGGCCCCTAAGTACTAAGAGTAAAAAGGAGAAAGAATTAGAGACATGAAAGGACTTAGGAGGCAACCTGGCTGACACCCCCCAAAGAGGAACAGCAAGAGCCCAGATTAAGCGGGCAGAGCCCTCCCCGTCCAGAGCCCCTCCACCTCCAGAACGGATAGCATCAAAGCACACACGGCCTAAGTCAGAGCCCTGTCCACATCACTGGGGACATTCATTTTTTTACTAAGACATGGATAGACTTTAAAAACAAAATTGGGGCTGGGGTTGTGGCTCAGTGGTAGAGCGCTTGCCTCACACAGGTGAGGCACCACATAACAAAGTAAAGTTATTAAAAATAAATTTTTTTAAAGATTGATCTTTGCTCCACTTTTTGGCAAAGAAAGCTGAGCATGGTGGCAGAGTGGGGCAGGATCATGGACAGATCACACCAACACCCAGGACACATTTAAACATTCCATCTGTAACTTGGAAGACTAAGTCAAGAGGAATGGCCAGTCTGGGCAACTTTGCAAGACCCTATCTCAAATTAAAAACGTCAAAGGCTGGGGATGTAGCTCAGTAGTACAGTGCTTGCTTCCCATGCACAAGGCCCTGGTTTCAATCCCCAGTATAACACACACACACACAAAGAGGTCCCTGAGTGGTAGGGGTGTCTTGTTATTCACAAGAAGCCCACTTGGCCCACACCTGGTTCATAGCAAGAAAGGGGTCAATCAACATTGGTTACCTGGGAGTGGCATCACTAACTCAGGTGCCAGGAGGAAAGGTGCAACAGACCAGGCAAGAGGTGATGTGAAACTTAGTCACACTTGGTGACCTCCCAGCACCTCTACCAGGGACTCTGTGCCTCAGAGCGCAAGTTTTTCCTCTTGTCCACACCCCCACAAATACACTGCCATTTCTTTTTCTTTTTTTTTTTTTTTTTTTTTTTGTGGTACCGGGGATTGAACTCAGGGGCACTCGACCACTGGGTCACATCCCCAGCCCTTTTTTTTGTATTTTATTTAGAGACAGGGTCTCACTGAGTTGCTAAGTGCCTCACCATGGCTGTGGCTGGCTTTGAACTCGCGATCCTCCTGCCTCAGCCTCCCAAAGTGCTGGGATTACAGGCGTGCGCCACCGCGCCCGGCTACACTGCCATTTCTAAGAGGCAGGAGGTCAGCTGGAGGGGCGGTGGTCAGCTGACAAGCACGCCCACCTTCCCAGAGCATGGGGAGGAGATCGCGCTCACAGCAGGACCTGTTCTCAGGAGCTACGACAGGCAGACAGGTCCTGTCCAGGCGTGGGCCTCCCTGTGGCCTGTGGAGGCCTTTGAGTGGGGCAGGGTCATGGCAGGAGTTCGAAGGTTGGGTGCAGTGGGCAGGACCAAGCCCAGTTACTCACTTTTGGAGACAACACTTTGATCAACTCATTCAGGAAGCGGAACTTGGCCACCTCACTGTGGAACTTCTCACCACAGTGGTTCATACACGTCTCCAGGACCTGCGCAGATACAGGACACCCATGAGGAGGAAAGCCAGTGGCTTCAGGCTACCTTGAAGCTGATGAGCACCTGCTGGTGACTAGTGAGACCAAGGCTAACCCTTCCTGCAGCCTACAAGGACCCTGAAGTTTTGGAAAAAGGAAACATTTTCAGATCAAGGGGGAAAAAAATGCTATCTGTTCAACACTGCTATGCTCATGCCCAGGGAGTATCTCAGTGTGGGGGGGTGTGCACCGTGAGGTTACCCCACCTGTTAGGGACCCTTTGGGCAGGTGAAGATGGTCTGAGAATTACCCACTCCCCCAAGGGAGAAATCTGGTATGCAGTGCCCAAGAACTGTCCCACCAGAGGTCACCTGGTGGCTGCTCAGACCGCACACAGCACCTGCAGGCCACACTGGTTTTTCAATATGTCAAATCAGTTACCACTTTTTTTTTTCTTTTTTTAAGTTTAAAGATCTTAACTGGCTTTATTTTCAAATCTAGAATTGGGTGATACTTCACCCCATAAAAAAAAGTAAGTGTTCCTGCCAACATTTAAACATTCAGAGAACTCACATAAAAATCTGGACTTCTGGAGCTGCGGATACAGTTCCATTAGGAGAGCGCTTGCCTCGCATGTGCAAGGCCCTGGGTTCAATCCCCACCACCACCACCAAAAAAAAAAAAAAAAAAAAATCTGGACTTCTAGTTTCTCTTAAGAAAACAAAAGTTCTAACAAAACTGGGCCCAAACTCAGGCCTGGAACAAGCCAGCAGGTCCTACGTGCAGCTGCCTCTGTAGACAGGGCACATGCTTGTAACCAGTGGCTTTACTCATTTATGTTACCAGTTTGGCCCCTTGGGCACTTGATCTTGCCAGCCTCATTCCGAGAAGAGCTAATGAAAATGAAACTTTCCTTTCTTCCTCCTACAGCAGCTCAGTGCCGCTCTACACTGAAAGACCCGAGATGGGCAACCTGGCTCAGCACTCCCTCCAGCCTGCTGCTCAGAGCCTGCGACGGTGAGCCTCTCAGATGTCCCACCTCGCTGAGAAAGCCTGGGTGGGGACAAAGTCCCCCTCAGTGCCTTCTAGCCTCAGGACAGAAAAGCGCAGGCTGAGGGCAACCCAAACTCACCGTCAAGGCATAAAGCGCTTCCTTCTCTTGCGGAGACTGGATCTTGTGGGCCAGCAGCCAGGGCGCATGTGTGGGGCTAAGGGAAAACAAAAGACCCGGACTGTGGGTGGGGAGGAAAAACCTAACTGGTCTCGCTGAGTGTGCCTGATAAAGTCACCTGTCTTCCAAGAGCTGGTGACCGGGGCACCCACCCCCACCCACCCTTGCTGCACCTGCAGTACTTGAGCTACTCCTCTGCCCGGGCCACATCTTCCTGCCCTTGGCCATCCCACCCCAGCAACTCAAGTCGAGCAGCGAGGGCCCAGACCCATGTCCACGTGCAGCCATGTCTGAGACACACAGAAGCTGTCTGTCCCGTGCTAATTGCCCGCTGAACTCTAGGGCAGGAGGTGTGGCAAGACACCCGGTCACTCCACCTGAATACTCAGCACCATGTAAGTTAAACATGCAGACCAATGACTTGATTCTTCAGTTGTTATCCAGGGGTTGTGGACAAAGAATTTGGTAAAACTGTACCCTGGGCTGGGGATGTGGCCCAGTGACAGAGTGCATGCTAAGGCCCTAGGCTGAATCACCAGCACCACAAAATTAAAAACCTAGCCAGGTGCAGTGGTGCACACCTGTAGTCTCAGCTACTCTGGAAGCTGAGGTGGGAGATCACCTGAGCCCAGGAATTTGAGACCATCCTGTGCAATAGAGGGAGACCCTGTCTCAAAAACAAACAAATAGACAAACAAACAAAAAGCCAGGCCCAGTGGTACACGCCTATGATCCCAGCTACTTGGAAGGCTAAGGCCAGATGAATAAGCTCAAGGTCAGTCTGGGCAACTGTTACAGACCTTATAAAAATAAAATCTATTTATTTTCTCATTTATTTATTTATTTTAGTACTGGGGATTGAACCCAGGAGCATTTTACCACTGAGCTACAACCCTACACCTTTTTAGTCATTTTTAGATAGGGTCTCACTAAGTTGCTGAAGGTCTTGCAGTTACCCGGGCTGGCCTCAAACTTGCAATCCTCCTGCCTCAGTCTCCCAAGTCAGCGGGATTACAGGTGTGTGCCATCGTGCCAGTTCAAACTAAAAATTAAAAAAGACAAGCTTAGAGCTGGGCGCGGTGGCACACACCTATAATCCCAGCACTTGGGAGGCTGAGGCAGGAGGATCGCAAGTTCAAAGCTAGCCTCAGCAATGGCGAGGCACTTAGCAACTCAGTGAGACCTTGTCTCTAATAAAATACAAAAAAGGGCTGGGGATGTGGCCCAGTGATCAAGTGCCCTTGAGTTCAATCCCCAGTACAAAAAAAAAAAAAAAAAAAAAGACAAGCTAAGGATATAGCTCAGGTCTAGTGTCCCTGGATTCAATCACCAGAACTACAAATAACAACAAAACCCTCATGAATTTGCTAATTTAGATAAACAGATTTTAGAGAAAAGGGGAAGGAAGGAAGGAAGGAAGGAAAGGAAAGGAAGGAAGGAAGGAAGGAAGGAAGGAAGGAATCCTAACTGTATGTCAGATGTCAGTCAACAGTTCCAAGAGACAAAGCCTGTGCTCAGTCTGGGGCCCCCACAGAGTCAAGTGTTACGTGAAGTCATCTTACCCATTGGGGTCAGTGTTCACCTGCTCACAGAAATTCTGGATAGCTGACCAATCCTGTTCTGACAAGCTTGGGTCTGTAGCTTTGTCTGTCAAGGAAATAAATGCTAAAGTTAAAGACAGCGTAGTAAAAAGGAACACATACCCTTCCCCCCATATACATGGGAGCCAAGGCTGTGACGTCACACCTCCAGACCACGAGAGCAGAGTACACACTGCTACTGTGCACTGGGGGTCACGCCTGTGTTAATGCTGTCAAGTGCCATCTCTGGCACATAGCATGCCCTTCCTGAATATTTGCTGAATGAATAAATGAACAAATTAATTAACCAATGCCTTGAAAGCGACTCCATTTCCAGGGC
Source organism: Tamias sibiricus (assembly GCA_025594165.1). Taxonomy (NCBI): domain Eukaryota; kingdom Metazoa; phylum Chordata; class Mammalia; order Rodentia; family Sciuridae; genus Tamias; species Tamias sibiricus. The sequence goes on from CM046674.1 coordinate 18,585,773, forward strand.
AGAGGCTGGCCTGTGAGTGCCTTACTTGTGCCCTCTGTCAGGACCACCCCACACTGGTCCTGCAATGTGGATGCGTGGGGTCTGCATGTAGGAGGGCCACTGTGAGTTTCCTAGCTATGTGACAGGAAGACAAGAACCCACCACAGGAAGACGGTGGTGGTTCTGGCATTTCCTACAACTCCTCTGACCCCCAACAGGCCACGTGTCCTGGCTTACCAGCCTCTCCAATAAGAATCACGCTGGCCCTGCAGAGCAGTTCTTTCCGGCTCTGGAAATAGGAGGTCAGTCCTCAGGGTATTTTTGATGCTCTCATCCCTCTAGTCCAAGGGTCCACTCCACTCCTCTCAAACTCCTGTCCATCCTTCAGGACGCATCTGAATTTCCATCTTCTAGAAACCTCCTCTAGTTGATCCAACCCCCTAATTTTCTTCCCTTCTGATTACTTAGAACTGCATCCTGGACCCAGAATCAACTGTTCCCTGCTGCAGTCACACTGTGTCATGTGGAAGTCATGTGTCTTGGCAATGAGATTCAAAGGACACATCCACTCTGAATGCAAAGAGCATGACAAAGGAGTACAAGGCAATCACATGATCACTTCTGTCACTCTTCCTGTGCTCCATCGCTGTGTATCCTAGCATGCTCTCCACCATTCGGGTCCCAATTCAAATGTCAAATGCTCCCCCTTTCATAAAAGCTTCCTTGATTTTTCTTTTTCTTTTTTGGAGGTAGGGTCTTAAAACCTCGTTAGGTTGCTAAGAATGGCATTGAACTTGTGATCCTTCTGTCTCAGCCCTCCCAAACTGCTGGGATTACAGGCCTACACCAGAGCACTGGGCTTCTTTGATCTTTTTATCGCCCACCCCTATGAAACAGAAGCTCTCTCTTCTTCCTCAGAACTCTGGTCTTTTGCCCTCACTGTATCCTTTATGGTGGGGATTGCTAGTTCTACATCTCAGTAGGAAGACAGTATCTTCCTCATGGGATTGTCAAGTGATTTAAAGTAGAGAGCGTCTAAAAGTGTTCAGCAAATGCTGGTAATCCCAGCAATTTAGGAGGCTGAGGCTTGAGGATTGCAAATTCAAGGTCAGCCTCAGCAATTTAGCAAGGTCCTAAGCAACTTATCAAGGCCTTGTCTCAAAATAAAAAAATAAAAAGGACTGGGGATGCAGCTCAGTAGTAGAGTTCAATTCCTAGTACAAAAAATAAATAAAGTACCCAGAACAGTAGTACAAAGTAATCAATGAAGGACAGCTCATGTTATTCATTATTTTAATAGTCTCTGCCTTTTCCTATAAAAATATATATAAATGCCCTACTCTACCTAAGCGGACTAAAACCCTTGAAGGCAGAAGCCTTGTATGCCTGCAAGGCTTAGCACAATGCCGTACACAGGCACCAAATACAGCTGCTCCTTGACTTATAGTGAGGTGACTTTTGAGATGGCTGTATACCAAATAAACCCGAAGTACAGAAATTGCAAGCTGAACTGCCTGTTGATACTTGAATAAATTAAATAAAGCAGTGATTTTCAGATTCTGGTCTCAATCACCTTAAAGTAACCCTACATCAGTTAAGCTTTGGTTTCAATCCATTATAAGGTCAAGGTTGACACCTCAAAGGAATTCTGACCTCTACAGGTGACTGTAAATAGAAGCAGAGAAAAGGATAGGCAGAATCCAGCCTTGTCCCTCCTCCCTGGCTGCCAGAGGAAAGAGACAGCACCCACCGGCAGGCACTAGCTTTTTCAAAGAAAGGGAGAAACGACCATGAAGTTCATTCATGCTCCAAACCCTCGACCAAGTTAAAGCAGCCAAGAGACCTATAAAATGTAAGATAGATTCTATTTTACTTGCTAGATTTTACGAGGATTTGCTCAAAGTTTATCATCATGGCCCAAAAGTAAGAGAAATAGTAATAGCCACAATTTTATTTTTATTATTTTTTCCATTTCTTTCTCAGCTTTTATTTCTTTTTCTGGCTGCAATTTGGGCCAGGCAACACGCCAAGTATCCTCAAAACAACTGAGGTTAGCACCACTATCTCACATTTACAGATGTGGCCCAGCCACATAGCAAGAAAAGGGCAGAAACGGAAGTCCAGTCCCAGATCTGCCCGGCTCCAAGTCCCTAAGGTATCAACGGCTCTCAGTATTCTTCAGTTCCTTCACAAATGCAGGGCGGGGCCTCTCTGGGGAAGGATGTGAACACTCTCAAGGCAGGAAGGTCTGTCTCACCTGCCACACAGGGCACCCAGAATATCACCAGCCCTGATATCCACTGAACCAACAAAGGCTTTGTCCTTTGCTGTGCAGTATTTGACTGGCTGGCTGGACATACTGCTACTGTCAGGAGACGACCATTACAGTTCTAAAATAACTGGGTCTCTGAACACATAATCCCAGCCTGCCAAAGCTATTTCAGAGGCCTCGGGCAACTCAGAGAGAATGACCCTCAGAAGACCAGCAGCCGGGTCTGGACAGGCCACAGCAACTGCCCAGGTCTGTCTGATACCAGTCTGATCCAAGGAACAGCTAGCAGCCAGAGGGCATGACCAGGGAAAAACTTAAAGGATTCCTTCTCTGTTCTGTAATCATCAAAGCCTCCTCAAGGCACTGAGGTGGTTATTCCAGACTCTACAACGTGGTTTACCTAGCTGGCACTTGGGTAAGATAAACGAGTGCCAAGAAATACCCTGGTCCCATTTATTTGCTTAATAAAAGGAGCATTTGGCCAGGCTAGGTGGCACACACTTGTAATCCCAGCAATTTAGGAGGCTGAGGCAGGAGGATCTCAAGTTCAAGGCCAGCCTCAGCAACTTAGTTTTTTTTTTTTTTTTTTTTTTTTTTTAGATTTTTAGACTTTGTCTCAAAATCAAACACACAAACAGGGCTAAGAATGTCACTCAGTGGTAAAGTGCCCCTGAATTCAATCCCCAGTCCCAAAAAATAAAATAAAAAAGCAGTGTTTACATGATTGATTTCAAGCCTGTTCCAGGACCAGAGGTATTAGGAAAACAGCTGCAACCTCCAGCTGTGAGTGAAATGGCTTATTCCAGAAAGACTAATTCAGAAGTCAAATCATCTTACACCGGCTGCCAACCAACCCCAGTGCCACAACATGCAGCATGCGCTAGCAAGGGGAGGCTTCAGGGAGGGGAGGGAGGCAGTCACCTTGAGAATCAGAATTAAATCCTTCAGCAGTCTGCACTGCACAGGGAGTCCTTCCCCAGGGGCACACATGGACTGGACATCCCGGAGTCACTTTATTCAGCACACATGAAAACCTGCCAAGACCCACCATGAAAATGTCCTAAGCTGGACTCCCAACAGAGAAGAATGAGCTCAGCCCTCCAAAACCTCAGACTATAAATAGATTGCAATCCAGACCTCTCCAGATCCCCAAGGGAGGAATAAAAGTGGGGCTGGAAGAAAGGATATATCACCTGGGAGTAGATCCAGGCAGAAGGAAGAACAGGATCTAACAAGCACTCAAGTTTTACTCGGCTATTGCCTTCCTGGCAGCATTGCCGGAGCTAGAATCCAATTCAGAGACCAAGAGGACCAAGTGCTCTTAAAAAGAGCACAAGACTGGCAACACCTGTGATTCCACCAACAGAACTGGTTAAATGAATTACAGTACAAAGATACAATGGGCATATAAAACTTTTCATTAAAAAGAGTAAGGCAGGCTGGGGCTGTAGCTCAGTGGCACAGCGCTTGCCTAGCATATGTGAGGCACTGGGTTCAATCCTTAGCACCGCATAAAAAAATAAACAAAATAAAATATGCTGTTCATGCACAACTACAAAAATAAAAAAAGAGAGAGAGTAATGCAGCTAGCTGTACATGAAGTCACATGGACCACGATCAAAACACACATTGTGGAGGGGGAGAAGCTGCAGAATGGAACGCACAGGAGCTGCCATTTGTATTTTAAAGCATGAGTCTCTGACAGCTTCCTGGTCCTCTGGGGAACTATCAATTTTAGGCCCAAAGCCCAGCTGGGTCTGATGGCCTTCCCCATCTTCATTTTTAGGGATGGCCACCCACCCCACCCCAGGTCTGGCAATCTTCATATTTCACCCCCACCCCCATCCAGATTCCAAAATGGACACAAGACCCGAGCTGGATCAACAAACAGAATCATAACTTCCACAAAGCAATGGGAAAAATTAATTATTTCTGTTGGGAGTGCAGCAGAAGACAGAGCAAAGTAGAGAAGATTCACATGAAGAAATGGAGCTGCTGGCTGGGCATGGTGGCGCACACCTGTACTCCCAGAGGTTTGGAAGGCTGAGGTAGGAGGATCGCAAGTTCAAAGCCAGCCTCAGCAAAATCAAGGCGGCGTTAAGCAGCTCAGTGAGACCCTGTCTATAAATAAAATATGAAATAGGGCTGGAGATATGGCTCAGTAGCTGAGTGCCCCTAAGCTCAATCCCCAGTACCCCCCAAAAAAGAAAAAAAAAAAATGGAGCTGCCGGGCTGAGTCCACCCCTACTCTGCTGTTTTCTTTGGGTAAGCTAGTTTATTGGGCACTACTGCACTCCACAGTAAGGCACTCTTTTTAAGTGCTTTACCCATGTTAAGGCCTTTGATCCTCCCAACAATCCTACAGGGAGGTATTAATACTATCCCCATCTTAAAAATACAGTTGCCTTGCTTGCTCAGGCAAGAGCTGTCAGTGACCCCACCTAGAGTGACTTCCTTCTCCATCCAGCCCAGACCTACAGTGCATTCCCATCAACTCCCCTCCTGCCCTGGCCAGACCATGAACCCCTCTATTGTCCCTCCATTCCACCACCAACGCCCCTCCCTCAACAGTTAGACCCACCATGTAGTTTATTTTCTCTGCTCCTACACCCAGAAGAAAAAGAAAATACCACCACCACACAGCCACCAAGATGACAATGCACATTTCTGATGTCCAATCAACACACTCCACTGTCCCATCTCTCAAGAGGGAGAAGGGGTAGAGGTCTCCGGCTCCACTCCACCTTTTCTCATCACCCTGCCCCAGGGAAATTTGGCAATGTCTGGAGACACTTTTGGTCATCAGAACTGGAAAGGGCAAGCGTGCTACTGGTATCTAGTGGGCTAAGGCCAGGGATGCAGCTAAACATCCTTGTCACAGGACAGTTCACTACAACACAGAGTTATCAGGCCCCATGTGTCAAGGGCACAGAGAGAAGAACTCTGATCTCAGGTGTCCAGGTGGGCTCCCTTTTGCTTCTTCTTCTTCTTCTTTGTTTGGTACCGGGGATTGAACCCAGGGGTGCTTAACCACTGAGCCACATCTCCAGCCCTTTTTATATTTTATTTTGAGACAGGTCTCGCCGAGTTGCACAGGGCCTTGCTAAGGTGCTGAGGCTGGCTTTGAACTCATGATCCTCCTGCCTCAGCCTCCTGAGCCACTGTCCCTTTGCTTCTCTCTCTCTTTTTTAAGTATTTATTTATTTGCTTTAGTTGTACACAGTGCAACACATTTATGTCTACATGGTGCTGAGGATTGAACCTGGGCCACGCACTTGCTAGGCGAGCGCTCTACCGCTGAGCCACAACCCCAAGCCCCTTTTGCTTTTCTTACTGGTCATTCCCCACCTTCCCTACTTTCCTCAAATCCCCTCCTGGCTCAGCCCCTGACACTTTAAGTGGTGTAGCAATGACAAACTACTTTTCATGTGCAATCATCTTTATCTCCTTCCGCAGAAACTCAGAAACAAAAACTTCCCTTCCTCCCTGTGAGGCCAAGTCACCCCTTCCTGCTCTGGCTCTGATCTCCTTCCTGTCACCCCTTCCTTGCAATCCTCCTGCCACAGCCTCCTGAGCCACTGGGATTACAGGCAAGTTGCTGGGACAGGCAGCAAGTGCCACCACGCCTGGCTCCTTTACTCTTATTAAATTCCTGCTACCAGGGGCTGGGGTTGTGGCTCGCCTAGCACATGTTCGGCCTGGGTTTGATCCTCAGCACCACGTAAACATAAATGCATTGCATTGTGTACAACTAAAGCAAATAAATAAATATTAAAAAAAAATAGTTGTGTAGAACTTCCCTGAAAAACTAAGATTCAGCAACTTTGGGATATCAACCCAATTAACTGAAGAACCCTTCTTGGGGGATCGCCTAGGTTCCAGCTGCTATCTCTTATCTCCTCTAGGTCAGCTACTATTTGTCACCCTACCCAGTCTACTTTTCTTCCTGCAACTCCAACCTAAGCTTTCTGTTCTCCACTGCTCCATAAACACAGCCCCCCAAACTGTCTGTCTCAACTATTTAACATCTGACCTTTTAAGCCGGGCACAATGGCACATGCCTGTAATCCCAGAAACTTGGGAGGATAAGGCAGGAGAATCACAGTGCGAGGCCAGCCTAGACAATTTAGTGAGACCCTCAGCAACTCAGCCAGACCCTGTCTCAAAATAAAAAAGGGCCAGGGATGAAGCTCAGTGGTAGCGTACCCCCACCCCTGGGTTTGATCTCCAGTACCACAAAAACCAAAAAACAAAACAACAAAAATATCCCAAAACCTTTTAGTTACCATACAAAAATTCCCCCTTCTTCCAAATTCTACTCCTTTTTTTTTTTTTTTTTTTTGGTACCAGGGATTGAACTCAGGGGCACTCGACCACTGGGCCACATCCCAGCCCTTTTTTGTATTTTTTTATTAGAGACAGGGTCTCACTGAGTTGCTAAGTGCCTCCCCATTGCTGAGGCTGGCTTTGAACTCACGATCCTCCTGCCTCAGCCTCCCAAGTGCTGGGATTACAGGCATGCGCCACCGCGCCCAGCTTCTACTCCATTTTTAAGTGACAAAACTACCTACCAACCACACCCCTCTTTTAGCATCTGTGCCCTGCCCCCAACCTCCTCCCACCCCCCTGGTTGTTCTGCTCCACCTTCAGTCTGCAGGCTGCTCTCCCCACCTGCCTCTTCAACGCTGGAACTCCCCATGCTCTCATCTCCAAACCTCTGCTTTCTTCACCTGCACAGCCTATCTGGGCAAGCTCACTGTCAAGGAACCAAGACTCCCAAACCACACCTCCAGCTCCTATCCTCCGTGGAACCAACGGCCTGGAAAGCACCTCTTCCTGAGTGCAGCAAGCCCTTCAAACTCTAAGGTCTTACCCAAAGCAGCTTCTTCTCTTCACAGGTGAGGCATAGGTGACAACTGGGACCTGGTCTGAAACCTGGGAACCATTCTACATTCCTCCCATCTCTTGCCTACACTGCAAAGCATTCCGGCTGTTGTGTCTGTTTCTCCTCTCCCTCCCCTCTTTGTCTTAGGCATCCCCTAAGCACTATCAAAAGAGCTTTTTATCTATGGTCCCAGCCAGAAGTCTCACCCTCTCTAAACAATTCAGCTCCACATGCTGCAGGCTTTCAGGCTTACTTGACCACGGATTCTCCTGCAGAAAATTCCTCAGCTACCCACCCCTTGGATAAAATATCAATCCCTTCTGCAGCACACAAAATCCTTGTCGATCTTAACACCAATTAGCAAATCAGTGTGCATCTCCTGCCAGATTCTCTGCTCCTTAGGCTTAGCACTTCAGCAGACTGACCTATTTGTTCCCAGAATGCTCAGCATTCTCTGGTCCTCAGCTTTTTTTTTTTTTTTTTTTTTTTTTTTTTGTGGTACCGGGGATTGAACTCAGGAGCACTCAACCACTGGGCCACATCCCCAGCCCTTTTTTGTATTTTATTTGGAGACAGGGTCTCACTGAGTTGCTAAGTGCCTCGCCATTGCTGAGGCTGGCTTTGAACTCGCGATCCTCCTGCCTCAGCCTCCCAAAGTGCTGGGATTACAGGCGTGCGCCACCGCGCCCGGCTTGGTCCTCAGCTTTTGCACAAGCAGTTTCCTCTGCCTGGAATGTGGTGGCCTCTATTGTCCACTCAAACACCACGTCTGCTGTGACAACCCCCAGGTAAACAAACCGAGTCCTACCACTGCACGCTAAACAAACGCCCTTCTCCTCCTTGCTCCCGTGAACCAGGTGCTGTTATGGTCTGGCCAGCACCCAACAAAAAATGCCTTTGTGGGCAAGGACCCTGTGTTACCCTTCGCAGGACCCCGGCACCTAGCAGAGTCCAACACAAGCGGCGTTTCCTTTACTGTAGGAGTCTCAATTCCTCATCAGTAAAAGGAGGACAATAAGGACCCCTCCAGCCCCCAAGACCACCGTGAAACTTTCAGAAGACAACGTCTGGGGCTGCGCTTGCCCACCCTGCGCCATGCCCTGGGTTCGATCCCCAGCACCGAAAAATAGTCTGGCCATAGTAAACATGCACAAAAGGCTTTAATAAAGGCTTATTTTGACATTAAAAGCAGCAGGCGGAGGACTGCAAGAGGTTGCGTATTCTCCACTCGACCGGCTCAAAGCCTAAACGTGCCCAGCTCTGCAACGGGTTCGTAACTGAAGCCGCCTGCGGCTGCGGGGCTTTCGCACGGAGCTCGGCACGAACGGGCCAGCTCACACGGTGCCGGCTCTGCAGCTGCCTAGGAACCGGAGCACCGCCGCGGGAGGGCAGGGCGCCAGGCTCGGGCCGCCGCTCCGCCGACTCCGGGGGCTCCTCCCCCGAGGAGCGGCGCGACCCCGCCGCCCGCCTCCCGCGCGGCCGCGGGTCACAGAAAGGAAGGCCCGGGCGGCGGGCAGCGAGGCCTCACGTGGGGCGCTGCGCCCGCGCCGAGGGGCGGCCAGGCTACTCACTGAGCCACAGCTCCAGCGCCGCCGCCGGCCCCGGGGGGCCCTCAGCAGACTCGGTCCCGGCCGCTGCCCCTGCCCCCGCCGCCACCGCCGTCGCCGCCATGGCCCGACCCCGCCGCAGTGGCCGCAGCCTCCCCAGCCACTTAGCCGCAGCCGCCTGGCTGGACCATGGGCTGCCGACGCGGCAGGCGCAGGGGGACACGTGACGGGGCGTGGCCAGGCCCGGACACGCCCAACCCAAGCCCCGCCTCCACGCGCGCTCGGGCAACGGAGGACCCCTGGGCTCACCTCACCGCATCGCCTGCCCTCCCGAGACCACCTGCAAGGTCAAAGTCAAATTAACCGTGCCTGGCCTGCGCCTCCCTTCCTTCAGAAGCAGGGTTGCCAGATAAAATACAGGACAAACAATCATTCTTTCAGCATTTTTTATCCAGGAGGGTCTTCCCAAACTACCTTCTCTAGAATGACACTTCCCACCCCCGCACCGCCCCCCACAAACCCTTATTTTGTCCATTACACCATCGACTTATGAGACACCTATTTTATGAAGGGACTAAATGAGGGAACCAAGCAGATATTATAATCTGTCCACAAGATAAGTCAAAGGGCAATTTTTACAGAATAATAGGCTGTTGAAACGAATGTGCAAATTTCACAAAACCGCTCCCCGCCCTCCGTGGTGACAATTGTCCTTCCAGTAGACAGAATTAGTTTGCATATCTCCAAGCCAGAATTATTTTGTATTGCTATCAGCTGTCTACTACTTACAGCACTGCCAGACTTCTTTGATGAAAGTCTAGACCCTGGCAAGGTGAGCAGTCCACACAATGCCCAATTTTCCACTGAAATACAAAATCTTCCCTACAGTCCCTTACTTATTTCACCCCACTAAGCAGGGACCTTAGTCCGAATAGCTCTGTACTTCAGGACCTTCCATAATGCCTGACATACCAGGCATTACTGTTAAGTACTTGATGAATGGGCAAATGAACAGTGGAAGCAATGAATACACAAAAGTTTAGAAGGACATTTCTTTTCTTTTTTTTTCTTCTTGATACCAAGGATTGAACTCAGGGACACTCGACCACTGGGCCACATCTCCAGCCCTTTTTTGAATTTTATCTAGAGACAGGGTCTCACTGAATTGCTAAGTGCCTCGCCATTGCTGAGGCTGGCTTTGAACTCACAATCCTCCTGCCTCAGCCTCCCAAGTGCTGGGATTACAGGTGTGTGCCACTGCACCCGGCTAGAAGGACATTTCCTGTGCTACCTTAATTCCAAAACAAATCCCCTAACCACACATATTCCCATCTGTTTATAACGCCCTTCAACACTAAAAATTATGAAACAGCTGGGTATGATGGCGCACACCTGTAATCCCAGCACTTGGGAGGCTGAAGCAGGAGGATCACGAGTTCAAAGCCAGCCTCAGCAATGGCGAGGCACCTAGCAACTCAGTGAGACCCTGTCTCTAATAAAATACAAAAAAAAAAAAAAAAAAGGGGGGGGGGGGCTGGGGATGTGGCCCAGTGGTCGAGTGCCCCTGAGTTCAATCCCTAGTACCAAAAAGAAAAATTATGAAACTACATTGAATGACCCATGATTGGACTGCTTAGTGTGGGCCAGATCCTATGCTAAATATTTTGCAATTATTGGTATTAGTCAACTCAAGCTGCTATAACAAAATACCACAAACCAGTGTCTTTTTTGGTACCAGTGATTGAACCCAAAGGCGCTTAACCACTGAGCCACATCCCCAGCCCTTTTTTATTTTTTATTTTGAGACAGGGTCTCACTAGGTTGCTTACAGCCTACGTTACTGAGGCTGGCCTCAAACCTGCGATCCTCCTGTCTCAGCCTCCCAAGTCACTTGGATTACAAGCATGTGCCACCACACCTGGCTAGACCAGTGTCTTAAACAACACTCATTGATTTCTTTCAGTTCTGGAGGCCGGGAGGTCCAAGGTCAAGATGACAGCAGACTGGGTTCCTGGTGAGGTCTCCTTGGCTGCAGATGTCCACTTTCTCAGCTTCTTGCTATGTCCACACTTAATAGCAGGGAAGTAGAAGGGAGCCCTCTGGGCTCTTCCTCTTTGTATAAAGATATTAATCCCATCATGTGGTCTACACCCTCCAGACTTCATCTAACCCCATTACCCCCCTTAGGCTACACCTCTAAATACCAGCACACTGGGGTTAAGGCTTCAACATATCAACTTTAGGGGGACACAATTCAGTATAACATCACCTATACAAGGAAAATTTTACTTTAATTTTGTAAATTTAATTGCACTTTATAGCATACCCTTTTATGTTGCCTGATTTGGGTTCTCTGGGAATAATTTTACATCTCTGTAAACTGTAGGTAACTGACACCAGTGGAAAATTATTTCTCTTCATAGACATGCAAATGAATACTGCCCTGGGAACACACAACCCTCTTCCTGTGGAAAAACCAGTTTGGCCTCCAGGTGCACATGCATTTCCATGTCCCTGATTTATAAACCGTTCCCTGGATTCTCCTCTGAACTAGTTTTTTTTTTAATCTGATTTTTAAAAAAATATTTATATTTGCTTTTAGTTGTACACAATGCATTAATGAGCTAAATAATGCCTTTAACACACATTAGTCTCTTGAAAATTCTAAACATCTGGCAACATTGATCTGCTTTTCCTCCTTACACCAAACACCTAGAAATGTCTAGATGCTGCAGTTAGAGAGGGTGGTTCTCTTATTGCCAAAGACTACCCTTCACTTCCTGAGTATTTCTTATACTGGAATTACTTAGTTCTAAGTACCTACAGTTGTTTAACATCTTGACCTCTACATCAGTGGTTTTCAAACTAACACGTATCAGAATTATCTGGAGGGCTTGTTACAGATTGCAGGGTCCCATCACATATTCCCTAATTGAGTAGGTTTGGGTTGAGGCCCCAAAATTTATCTTGCTAAAATAGAGCAAAATAAAGGAAATGGAGAAGGAAGGATAGGATAACATAAAAAGAAGATAGGTAATGTAAAAGGAGATGGAGAGGTAGAGTCCTTGGAGGGATGGGTAAGGGGAGGCAATGTAGAATGAACTTTTTTTTTTTTTTTTTTTTTTGGTACAGTGTTGTGGCATTTTCTATAAAGCCCTCTCCTTTTTCATGAAAGATATGGTGTTGAAAGAGTTAACTTTGACTTCTACTTGCTGCTGTTCAGTTCTTTATTCACATATATGGCCACCAGGTATCCCTATTTCAATTATTTAGATCCAGACTAACTCTGTACATTTATCTTTTCTTGAAAAGTGTAACACAAACCTTTTTCTATAAGTACTTAATTTCTAGTTAATAAGCTTTAAGAGTCTTTTTGTGATTAAAAATAAGTTTCTCTTACTTTTAAAATAGATATAAATCCTTTAGAGTAAAAAGTCTCCCATGAGCTAACATGCAGCCTTGCCCTGCTTCTAGATTTTATAAACAACTGCTATAAAAGAAAAACAATAGTGCTGTGGAATCCCAGACAAAGAAGGTTGACTTTTATCAGACAGCCTAAATAGTATGCGGAGAAAACAGTTTCAGTCACGTACAGGGCCTTGAAAAGGTGCAAGTGACCTCAAAACCTTGAAATATATAAAATAAGAAATTTAATATGTCTAAAAATTAAGTCATGTCTGTAATGTAATCACCAAAGAAAGTGTAAACAATCTGTGCTGCCAAATATTGTGCTTAAAACCTAAAAGAAAGTGAAAAGTAAAGAGAGAAGATTCCACAGCCTGACTCGCGCGTCGGTGTGTTATTTTCCCCATCGCTGCTTCTCTGCCTCCCTACTTCGCTGAGCGCTCGCGTTGTACCCCCTGACTGGGGCTGGCCCCCAGCAGTACAGGGGATTGAATTCAGGGGCGCTCGACCACTGAGCCACATCTCCAGCCCTATTTTGTATTTCATTTAGAGACAGGGTCTCACTGAGTTGCTTAGTGCCTTGCTTTTGCTGAGGCTGCCTTTGAACTCTCGATCCTCCTGCTTCAGCCGCTCTAGCCACTGGGATTACAGGCGTGCACCCCAGCGCCCAGCTTAGAATAAACTTTAAAAAAATCATATTATGTGCATATATACATATACCACAGGGAACTTCACCTTTATGCATAGGTAGAAAGAACCAATCAAATATAAATAAATAGAGAAGGGAAAGGAAGTCTAGCAGAGGAAGGAGAATAAAGGAGGGTGAGGTGGAAAAGGGGAGAGGATCATGAACAGAAATCCAATTCCATGCATGTGGAGTTGGTTGGGATGAACTCAACTATTGTATAACTATAAAGCTCTAATTTTACAAAGTTTTTAAAATAAAGTCAAACAAAAGAATTTATCTTCCTAATGAGTTACCAGATGGTGCCAATACTGCTGGCCTGGAGACTACAATTGAAAGGTTAAAGAATAAATGGACCCTCTGGGCACAGTGGCACATACCTGTAATCCCAGTGACTTGGGAGGCTGAGACAGGAGGATTTAAGTTCGAGACCAACCTCAGCAACTTAGCAAGGCCCTAAGGATTTAGTGAGGACATATCAAAATGAAATATTACAAAAGGGTTAGGAATGTAGCTTAGTTGAGGAGTGCCCTGGGTTTTAATCCCTAGTACCACAAAAAAGAAAAGTATAAAACCATTATTTTGTATAATTAACATACACTAATAACTATAAAATAAAGTTTATTAAAAAATAATTCATAGCTGGGCATGGTGGCACACATCTGTAATCCCAGCTACTCAAGAAGGCTGAGGCAGGAAGATCACAAGTTTGAGGCCAGCCTGGGCAACTTAGTGAAATCTTGTCTCAACCAGGGAAAAAGGAGGGAAGGGAAAGAAAAAAATTCCAGGGAATAATATTGGCCAAGTTATATTGTGTGTATGTATGATATGTAACAACAAATCCCTCCATTATGTATAACTACAATGCACCAATAAAAAAATGTAGGGAAAAAAGAAAAGAAATCCTGTCTCAAAAACTTTTTAGAAAAGGATTGAGATGTGGCTCAGTGGTAGAACGCTCCTGTGCTCAGTCCTCAGTACCATAACAAAAATACATTAATGTGTACATACCTACATAATAATTAAAAATTCAGATTTTGCATCAGAAGCTACCTCTTCTCCAGGCCTACGTTTGTTTGTTTGTTTGTTTTGTACTGGGGATTGAACTCAGGGGCACTTGACCACTGGGCCACATCCCCAGCCCTTTTTTTGGTATTTTATTAGAGACAGGGTCTCACTGAGTTGCTAAGTGCCTCACCATTGCTGAGGCTGGCTTTGAACTTATGATCCTCCTGCCTCAGCCTCCCAAGTGCTGGGATTACAGGCGTGCACCACCGCGCCCGGCTTGGCTTACATTTTTGTAGTTAAGTAGTTGTACCCCTTTTAGAGATGGTTTAATCTCTCCAATTCACTACTCTTGTCCCGTTCATTTATGTTACCTCAGTTTCTGTAGGCACCTGAGTTTGTAACTCTCTTGCCTAGTTTCAAACTTCATCCATACATTCATTTAACATTCCAGACCATACTGATGTATTAAGTGATGGGCATAGTACAGGGAGGATGGAGATCAAACCTGTGGCTCCTGCCCTCAGAGGCTCTCAGTCCAGTGGGGACTACCCAACAGGGTAGGTTCCTGCTCAGGAAGTGTGAGCCACATGAGAAATAGAAAGTCTGAAATAATGAGTAAGAAATAGACAGAGCCAGAAATTAGATAAAAGAAAGCGGAGTCTCTGATAGGTTTTCCAGTCCATATGGTGGTGCATGCCTGTAATCCCAGATGCTCAGCAGGCTGAGGCAGGAGGATCGCAAGTTCAAAGCCAGCCTCAGCAAAAAGCAAGGCACTAAGCAACTCAGGGAGACCCTTCTCTAAATAAAATACAAAATAGGGCCAGGGATGTGGCTCAGTGGTCGAGTGCCCCTGAGTTCAATCCCCGGTACCAAATAAATAAAATAAAAAAAATAAAAATAAAAAGTCTGAAATAATCAGTAAGAAATAAAGACAGAGCCAGAAATTAGATATAAAAAGAGGAGCACCTGCCAGGTGTGGTGGTGCACGCCTGTAATCCCAGCACTTGGGAGGCTAAGGCAGGAGGATCACAAGTTCAAAGCCAGCCTCAGCAATGGCTAGGCACTTAGCAACTCAGTGAGACCCTGTCTCTAATAAAATACAAAAAAGGGCTGGGGATGTGGCCCAGTGGTCAAGTGCCCCTGAGTTCAATCCCCGGTAACTAAAAAAAAAAAAAAAAAAAAAAAAAAAGGAGCACCTGATGGGTCTTCCAGTACTGATAGGAGCTGGAACTGAACAACTGAATAAAGGTCCCAACTCTTGGGGCTGGGGTTGTGGCTCAGCAGTAGAGCGCTCGCCCAGCACTTGCGCGGCCCAGGTTCGATCCTCAGCACCACGTAAACATAAATGCATTGAATTGTGTACAATTAAAGCAAATAAATAAATATTTAAAAAAAAGGTCCCAACTCTTTATTTAAAATGGGGGTACATCAAAGGCAGGGATAAGGTTCAGCAGGAGGAGTCTTGTTTGGTTGCTTGCTTCTTGGTGTTGTAGGGATCTTGCAGTAAACAGTTTGATTGGCATTTTGGCAAGCCACCCCCATGTCCACCAGCCTGTATGGCTCCAAAGGGTCATTCCCATCTCCGGGGCCATGCTAGAACTTGAGCAGTGAGCTAGATCAGAGCACCACATGCATCTAAAGTTCTCAAACCAGTGGATTCGACTGGGTGTTCCCAAAACCAGGCTTCCCTGCCTGATGGCTTCAACATCGCTCAGTTTACACACGGCTCAACTCACATATGGGTCACGGGTAGCTTCTGGCAGAGGACCTCAATCTAAATGGATATAGGAGCAGAGGACTCTGACGCAGTCAGGAGGAGGTCAGGGAGAACCCTGTTGAAGAAATGACGACTAAGCTGAGATCTGAGGGATGAATAGTTAAGAGAAGACAGGAGGAGGAAAGGAGGATCAGGCAGAGGGATCAGCATATGCAAAGCCCTGTGGTGGGGAAGAGCAGGGCCCTCTGGGGACCTGAAGAGCCAGCCTCAAGGCACCACTCTCCAGCACCTGGCACTGTGCCCCGGGTCTCTTGTGTGCTTAGGTAGCCCTGCCTGCCACTTCCTGTGCTATGTTGTGTGGAAGGATCTGTCTCCCCTTCCTGGAAAATGAGCTTTTATAGGCAATGACAAGTCTATTGCATTGAATGTCTGGTACTTAACTGGCACAAAATAATTATGGTTGGAACAGGCCCTCTGTGGCACTTCCTGCCTAGCTCAGAGCACCAGTGCAGGTTAACTGCACCTCTGTCCTTCTTTCTCTACTTTTGCATGTTCTGTTCCATGGGCCTGGAATGTCCTCCAAATAACCTCAGGCTTAGCTTGCCAGATTTAGCAGGTTAAAGTATCAGAATCCCGGGTAAATATGAACTTCTGGCACAAAACAAATTTTTTAACATAAGTCCTAGTGGGAAACTTACTAAAAATTAAAAAAAAAAATTGCTTATCTGAAATTAAAATTAAAAAGCAGCTGGGTGCGGTGGTGCATGCCTGTAATCCCAGAGGCTCGGGAGGCTGAGGCAGGAGGATCACAAGTTTAAAGCCAGCTTCAGCAAAAGCAAAGCACTAAGCAGCTCAGTGAGACCCTGTCTCTAAATAAAATACAAAACAGGGCTGGGGATATGCCTCAGTGGTTGAGTGGCCCTGAGTTCAATCCCTGGTACCCTCCTCAAAATAAAAATTAATAAAAGCAACAACCCACCTCCTCAAGAGTGTTCCCTGACTTGTCTTCTTCCCAAGGACAGCCATGTGCCTGTATGGGTTTGCCTGTCCCCAAACTGCTGTCACCTGAATACTTTCTACCACTGGTCCACACCCCCAGCCCTTTTTATTTTTTGAGACAAGGGTTATGCTATATTGCCAAAGCTGGCTTAGAACCTGGGATCCTCTTGCTTCAGCCTCCTGGGTAGCTGGGATGACAGGCGTGTGCCGCTGCTCCCAGTTCACACACTTGTATTATCAAAATCATTCATTTCTTTCCAGTCTGTGATCTCTTTGAAGCAGGAGCCCTATCTTTTGTTCATTTTTTTTTTTTTTTTCGTTTTTGAAAGATTAACAAATATCAACCCAACAGTAAATCCAGGCCACAGACATCTGTAGGCTGGGTTCCACAGTTAAGGACTTGTCTTACTCCTCTGCTCACTCCCAGACCCCAAAAGACCTGGCACACAGTATGTGTCCCATAAATGAATGAAGACAAGATTGGATGGATTCAGCCAGATTATAGATAGAAAGATCCCTCCCTTTTGGGCGTCTGTCCTAATGCAGTCAGGATGAGAAAAATGCTGTAGAGGGCAGATCTGACTTTCCTGGCTTGGACAGAAAGGCTAGGACCCCAACATTTTGCCCAGAACTAAAGGATAAGTTGGAAACCCCCAGGGCCTCATAAAGAGCTTAATGAGTGCTTAGCCAAGCTTGTACAGCCTTCTAAATTTAAAAAACTGTCACATTCACATTCATAGCATGTGATTTACTAATGAAAGTAGTAACCACAAATGATGTGAAGTTCCTGAACACTGCAAAACAGTATTCTAATTAAACATGGGACTTTGGCAGAGCCAGCATCTCTGCACTTGACTTCACACCCTCACCATCTGATCCAACCAGATGTCTGTCTGGGCTTATTCAACATTTACTGACCACGGACTATGTGAGCACATGCCGCTCTCAGAATGGAGATATTGTTGGACAAGACGAAGGAGGGTCCTGCATGCATGGACTTCAGGATCTGACCCAGACAAGTAACTGTAGAACCACGTACTTATACAATTATTTCCATAACCAAGTCAATTGTGTGCTGTGGAAAAGAACAGGGTGCTGATTAATGAGGAGGAGGTGGCTTCTGGAAGGAAGTCAGGGGCTTCTCTGGGGAGGTGAAAATGAAGCAAAGATTTGAGGGCTAAGTGGAGGATGAGGCAGAGGGGGAGAGCAGAGGGTAGACAAGAGTGTTCTAGATGGAGACAACAGCATGAGCAAAGGCAGGAAGGAACATAACATGCTCAAGGAACATAACATGCTTAAGGCAGGCTGATGTGGCCGAAGACCAGAGAACAAGAAGCCATGGGCATGGAGGAATGAGTGGGGCATCGCTGGAACATGTCAGATCTGTCAGGCCCTTCGATAGCTAATTATTTTTCTTTCAATTTTTTTGGGTAAGATACACATAAAACTTATTGTCTTAGCCATTTTTCAGCATGTAGGTCAGTGTTACTAAACACATTAATAATATTGTACAACCATCACCACCACTGTGATAATTAATTTTATGTCAACTTGACTGGTCTACAGGGTGCCCAGATAGCTGGTTAAACATCATTTCTGGATATGTCAGTGAGGGTGATTTTGGAAGAGATTAGCATTTGAATGGATGGACTGAGAAAAGCAGATGGTCATTCCAAAGGTGGGTAGGTATGAGCCAATCTGTTGAGGGCTTGAAAAGAAAAAGGTGGAGGAGGTTTAATTAATTATGCCTGATAGCCTGAGCTGGGGCACTGGCACTCTGCCCTTGGTGCTCCTGGTTCTCAGGTCTGAGTCACACCACCAGCTTTCCTGAGCCTCCAGCTTGCAGAAAGCAGATCAAGGGACTTCTTAGCTTGCATTATTGTGCGAACCACTACCTTATAATAAACCTCTTCCTAAATAAACGTCCAGCTGGTTTTGTTTCTCCGGACGATCCTAATACAGGCCAAAATAGGCCATGATAAGCTTGGTCATGACAGCAGCCCTCCTCCTCATCCAATCTTCTCTTTCCAGGGCTCTGGTCTGGCTCTGCTCAAATCTCTCTTCAGCATAGCTGCCAGAATTATTTTACAAAAAACACAAATCTGACAATGTCACTTCCCTGCTGAAAATATCTCAAGGCTTCTATTTTGTGAAGACCCAGATCCTTGTCTTCACTAACTAAACGCCCAATTTGTTCAGGTACCCAGTATTCCCAACCCAGTCACGAACCCCAGGAAAAAGCAGACCCCACTCCCAGCTCTGACTTATCTACAGGGATCCTTACTTCCCCAGCAATGATGGGGAAGTCGGGGGGGGGGGGAGCTTTGAACAAAGTTTCTTTGATTTTAGAAGAGAGAGAGCCACAAAGAGCTTCTCTCTTCCCAAAGAAGGAAGTACAGAGAAGCAGCCACCTGTGCAGAACAAACCCAAGGCTGCTGCAGATGCTGGGGCCAATAGAGCAGAGGTGGAAAGACCCTGGCTCTCACTGACGTCACTAAATCAACCAGCCCTGGTGGCTGCCTTACCCCTGAACTTCCTGTTATGTGGGACAATAAATAATCCTGTTTAAACTGGTTAGAATCTGGATTTTGTTATTTGCACACAGTACCCTGATACATTTTGCCTGGCAAATAAAGGTCATTTGGTTCTCATCTCTGCCTGGTTTCCAAGCAGTCACCTTTCTTTCTCCCCTGACCCCAACCCTTGGATCCACTCAAGTTCAATTTTCATCCTGGGAAATTCCTACTCATCCCTCAGAAGTCATGTAATCTGTTAAATTACCTGATGGCTCTAAATAAAATCAAGTTTTCTCCTCTGGACTCTTATCACTTTTTTCAAAGTAGGTTTTCCTTTTCTCAGTATTAATTATCCTGGTCCCAGGGAAGGTAAACAATTTTGTCGTAAGACAAATATATTAACTGATGAATAGAAATTTTTTTCTTTCTTCCTTCCTTTTTTTTTTTTTTTTTTTTTTTTTTAATGGTCCTGGGGGTTGAATCCAGAAGCATTTTACCACTGACCTACCTACCCAGGCTTTTTTATTTTGAAACAGGGTCTCACTAAGTTGCTAAAGCTGGCCTCAAACTTGTGATCCTCCTTAGCCTCCAGAGTCACTGGAATTACAGGTGTGTGCCACCACACCCAGTTTGAATAGACAACTTCTCATTTTAGTCCTGACTAAACATCCATCCATCCACGTTGAACCAGCCCATCTATCCACCCTTCACTTCAAAGTCTTCACAAGCCAGGCACAGTGGCCTATACTTATAATCCCAGCAATCTGGGAGGCTGAGGCAGGAGGATCACAAGTTTGAGGCTAGCCTAGGCAACACAGTGAGACCCTCAGCGACTTAGTGAGAGCCTGTCTCAAAGTAAAAAGGGTTGGGGACTTAGCTCAGTGTGAAGCACTGTTGGGTTCAATCCGTATTATCAAAAACAAAACAACAAAAAAAGCTTCTCACAAAGGTAGTATCTTCCAAGTAACAGATTAAATGCAAATTACAGGCAATGGACCAGAGAGCTAACTAAATAGCAAGTCTTGCAAAGAGATAAGATTTCCTGGGGTAAATGAAAGTGATACTGGGGAACTATTAGAATCTGGCAGAGTGGCACCAGCTAATGACTACCACTTCTGAAGAAATGAATCTGACAAAGCCCTCAAACATTTTTTTCTTCACGATTTTTTTTTTTTTTTTTTTTGGTACCAGGGATTGAACTCAGGGGCACTCGACCACTGGGCCACATCCCCAGCCCTTTTTTGTATTTTATTAGAGACAGGGTCTCACTGAGTTGTTAAGTGCCTCGCCATTGCTGAGGCTGGCTTTGAACTCGCGATCCTCCTGCCTCAGCCTCCCAAGTGCTGGGATTACAGGCGTGCACCACCACGCCCGGCTACGATTTTTACCTGACTCCATTCTATATATCAGGCAATGTGCCAGGCGGTATGGTTATAGCCAGGAACCAGAGACCTCCCATCTGCCTTTAACTCATATATATACAGACCCGGTGCAGGTACTGGGGATGGAACCCATGGACACTTTACCACTGACCTGCATTCCCAGTCCTCAGCCTCCCAAGTGGCTGGGATTATAGGTGTGCGTTACTCTACCTGGCCAATCTTTTTTTTTTCCTTTGGTACCACGGATTGAATTCAGGGGTACTTGACCATTGAGCCACATCCCCAGCCCTATTTTTGTATTTTATTTAGAGACGGTCTCTCTGAGTTGCTTAGCGCCTCGCAGTTGCTAAAGCTGGCTTTGAACTTGCAAGTCTCCTGTCTCAGCATCCCAAGCTGCTGGGATTACAGGCATGCACCAGCCAATCTCTCTCTCTCTCTCTCTTTTTTTTTTTTTTTCTTTTTTTGGTACCGGGGATTGAACTCAGGGGCACACGACCACTGGGCCACATCCCCAGCCCTTTTTTTTTTTTTTTTTGTATTTTATTAGAAACAGGGTCTCACTGAGTTACTAAGTGCCTCGCCATTGCTGAGGCTGGCTTTGAACTCGCGATCCTCCTGCCTCAGCCTCCCAAGTGCTGGGATTACAGGCATGCGCCACCGCGCCCGGCTTCTTTTTTTTTTTTTCTTGGTGGTGCTGGGGATTTAATCCAGGGCCTTGTGCATGTGAGGCAAGCACTCTACCAACTGAACTATATCCCCAGACCCAATCTTTTATCTTTTTGAGACACAGAGTAAACATGAACAAATGGACTACGTAATTTAATACTGTAATGAGTAGTATAAAAGGCAATATGAATAAGATTCCAAATTTGGCTATAAAACTCTAATTTTCTGGAAAGGATAATTTCTCAATGACACTGAGAGAATATACTCAGGGAGGGAACTGCCCTCTCACTACAGTGGGTTCCACAATCATATTACACGATTCTGTCCCAATGACCACAGCTGATTGTATCAGGGGTATAAAGCTAACCCAATTAGCCAATTAGATTCTCTCCTGGAAGTATGGATATTTAACACTGGTTATCTTGGTGGTGGTTGTAGAAGAGAGATAAATCAGCTTTGGAGCTGGGGCAGTTCTTCGACAACTGCAGAGATGCAGAAAAAGCCGGTCTCCAGAAGGAAAATGAAAGGGCAGAGACAAGAGACTAATGTCAGAAGCTGTGTGGTCTCCAAGGGACAAAATGTGACTGCCTTGGGTTCCACTGGGTTTCAGACACAGACTCCAATTTTCCTGAGGTCCAGTTGGAAGTATCGCCCTTTGGACCTGTGAGAGTCCGAATTCTTTTTTTTTTTTTTTGGTGCTGGGGATCGAACCCAGGGCCTTGTGCATGCAAGGCAAGCACTTTACCAACTGAGCTATATTGCAGCCAGCCCCGAGAGTCCTAATTCTTTTTTTTTTTTTTTTTTTTCGTACCGGGGATTGAACTGTACTCGACCACTGAGCCACATCCCCAGCCCTTTTTTTGTATTTTATTAGAGACAGGGTCTCACTGAGTTGCTCAGTGCCTCGCCATTGCTGAGGCTGGCTTTGAACTCGCGATCCTCCTGCCTCAGCCTCCCAAGTGCTGGGATTACAGGAGTGTGCCACCACGCCCGGCAAGTCCTAATTCTTATCTATGAAATTCCTTTCACAGATTCAGTTACCGAACATGTTTTATGTCTTGCAACCAAGTTTCTAAGAAAGAAAATAGTGTTGATCATGATGGATAACAGCTAACAGTTATCAGATGCCAGGCAATGCTCTAAGAGCTTTGTGCTATCTATGCTAACTGTCATAACTCTTTGAGGCAGGTATAACTCTTATTCTTGTTTTAAGGCTGAGGAAACTGAGGTGCAGTAAAGTCACTCAGTAAACGGCAAAATTGGCCTTTGAATCTAGACAGCTGGCCTTCATGCTCTTTCCCACTGTGTTATTCTCTGAAAAACAGTGGGGGACAGATTTGAGGTTATTTACAACACATGTAGTCATTTCAAACATTTCTACTAGTCCTGAGCAAAACCTCTAATTAGAAGATGCACGCTTTTTTAAAAAAAAAATATTCATTTAGTTGTAGATGGACACAATGTCTCTATTTTTATTTATTTATTTATTTCTATGTGGTGCTGAGGATTGAACCCAGGGCCTCACGCACACAAGACAAGTGCTCTACCTCTGAGCCACAACCTCAGCCCGATGCATACTTTTGCCTGGCATGCTGGTGCAAGACTGTAATCCCAGCTACTCAGGAGGCTAAGGCAGAAGGATTCCAAGTTCGAGGCCAGCATGAGCATGAGCAACTTAATGAGACCCTCAGCAACTTAGCAATATCCTCAGCAACTTAGTGAGACATTGTTGCAAAATAAAAAACAAATAAAAGAACTGGGGATACAGCTCAGTGACAGAGTACCCCTGAGTTCAATCCTCAGTATCACAGTGGGATTTCTACACAGCTCATACCAATTAAGGAAGCATAGCAGCAGCTGCATCAACTTTGCGTTTTTAAAAAATTGTGCTAAAGTTAAAAAAATTTTTAATTGTGATAAAATGTTTTTGTGGCAAAACACAAAAACATAAACTTTACCATCTCCACCACTTTTAAGTGTACAGCTCAGTGGTATTACATACAGACTTCTGTGCCACTGTCATCAGCACCCTCTCCAGAATTCTCCCACCCTGTGAAACTGAAGCTCCAGAGCCATTAAGCAAGAACTCCCCACCTCCTCTGCCCCAGCTGACAACCAGCATTCTAATGCTGGCTATGCTAAGTACTTCCCATATGTAGAATTATGTAGCATTTGCAGTTTAGTGACTGACATTTACTTGGCACAGGGTCTTCAAGGTTCTTTCATGTTTGTAGCATATGTCAGAACCAATTTAGCATTCTGATCACTCAACTCTGTTAAAACATTCACATTTCTTGGGCGCGGGCCAATGCGTTTCTTGTAACCATACTTAATGTCTCAGAAGCTTTGGTGCCAATTGGTAGTTGGGCTGAGATTCTGGATTGTCATAGACCTGAGTTGGTTTTGTAAAAATATTTATTTACTTTAGTTGTACACAATGCAATGCATTTATGTTTACGTGGTGCTGAGGATCGAACCCAGGCCGCGCATGTGCAAGGCAAGCGCTCTGCTGCTGAGCCACAACCCCAGCCCTGAGTTGCTTTTTTTTTGAGAAGGGCATATCATTATGTTACCCAAGCTGGTCTCAAACTCCTGGTTTAGCCTGAGTTCTGCCTCATTTAATGTCCTCAAGTGTTACTTTTCAGAGCCTCAATTTCAATGTATATAACAGGAAAAAAAAAAAAAAATAGGGGCTGGGGTTGAGGCTCAGCGGTGGAGTGCTCGCCTAGCGCATGTGTGGCCCTGGGTTCGATCCTCAGCACCATGTAAAAATGAAAAACAAACAAACAAAAAAAAACCTTTCAGTTTTAATAAGATGATGGATTATAGCATTTTTTAAAAAAATACTTTTGTTATTTGTAGATGAACATTTAAAAAATTTATTTACATGCAGTGCTAAGAATTGAACCCAGCTCCTCACACATGCTAGGCAAGTGCTCTACCACTGAGCCACAACCCCAGCCCCAAAAGGTTACAGCATTTGCCAATACAACCAAGAAGGCACAACTGATGGAGGGTGATACATAAGACCACAATAAATCACAAGTATTGTTCTTATTCTGTGTCCTCCTTCTGTGGTCAACACCTGTTGTTTCTGCAGTTACTCCTTCTTCTGGAACAAGCTCCCTAGTTTTTCTTGGGAACTGTTCTTTCATTGGCTACGATCCCTGTGGGGCTACCTATTCCTGGCTAAGACCAATAACATGACCTCAGTCAGCTAACCAGACAGATTCAGAATCTCAATTTTTAGCTCAGCCATCCAAAACTGAAGGAGAAAACACAGAAATATATAACAACAAAAACATAACTGTAGGGGCTGGGGATATAGCTCAGTTGTAGAGTGCTTGGCTTGCATGCACAAGGCCCTCAGTTCAATCCCCAGCACACACAAAAAAACAAAACAAAACAAAAGGGCTGGGGTTGTGGCTCAGCGGCAGAGCGCTCACCTCGCACGTGCGCAGCCCAGTGCGCGGCCCGGGTTCGATCCTCAGCACCACGTAAACATAAATGCATTGCATTGTGTACAACTAAAGTAAATAAATAACTATTTAATAAAAAAATAAAAAAAAACCAAAAACCAAACAAACAAGCAACAACAACAAAAAACCCATAACTGTAGCTCACGTGTCCCCACTGTGGAACTGAGACAAGACTGGCCCCTACCTCCAGATGCCTGGTTCCTCTCTTTTCCAAGGTCTGGTTCTTTCACTTTTCCATAGATTCTTTGGCTCTCTCAAAGTCTCCAGTGAACTTCTTCAGTTAGGCAGAGTTGGTTTCTATTGCTTGCAATCAAAGAACTTTATCTGGTGTACTTTTAAGCAAACACTAGGACTCTATGAGACTCAACAAACTCTTTAATCTCCTCTCTACTCCCCTGGGCAAAGATTAAGGTAGTTTTCTATTATTGGGTAATAAATTATCTCCAAACCAGTGGCTTTAAACAATAAATATTTACTACATTGCAATTTGGGCATGTCTGAAATCGCAGACCAGCATCACTGAGCTGTTCTGGCTCTGGGCCTCTCACGCAGGTTGCAGTCAAGATACTGGTCAGGACTGCAGTCATCGAATGCTTGGATGGGCCTGGAACACCAGCTTCCAGCATGGTTTACCCACTGGTTGTTGGCAGGGCCCATCCATAGGGCTGCTTGACTTGTCTTCATGACCCGGAAGCTGGCTTTCCCCCAAGTAAGGGATTTGAGACAACAACATTGAAGCCAGATCTGTGAAAAAATAAATCTCTGTTGTTTAAGCCACCTAGTTCTGCAGTATTTTGTTATGGTGGCTGTAGCACACTAACCCCTGAACCCTTTGGGGATACACTGTTTTGGGCTGTGTAATGTGATCTGAAAGAACAGACACAAGAACATCCTTCCCAGAGTCAAAGAGGTGAGGTGGGTGGCCTCCACGGCCAGCTGCTGAAGACCTGCGATGGAGCATGAATACACGGTACGAATAAACACAGTGCATGCGGCCGGAGATTCCGTTTCCACTTTCAGTTCCTTCTGCAATGTTCCAGAGGGCCCCAGCCCTCCTTTCCTCTCCTCTGAAGGCAGCTTCCAGGTACACAGGCTCCTAGAGCACCTTCACTGTCCTGCACATCTTCTGCCTAACTGGAGAGCACCTTCTGGATTCGTTCCCGCACTTCTGTTGGTCCCAAGGACACCATCATCTCAGCTACAGGGGGTCCATGCTAAGAACAAAAAGGGAAAACAAGGCCTTATTGTCTTAAACTGCCTAAGCAACCGGGTGCTCAACCTCAGCCTGCTGAAGACACGCCCAGGCCAGCCCCGACACTGCAGCCTGCATCCCAGGAGTCTGTTTTTCTGTATTAAGCAAACTTGTCATGTCTCTTACCCTCGATAACCTGCAAACTCTGTGAAGGCAGGGATCACGTGTGTATCCAGCACACCTAGCATGGTGCTTGCTTACAGCAGCTACTCCCTAAATCCAGTCCACTGAATGACTGAATGAGAACAGTGATCATGTTTCACTCATTTTTGTATTTCCCCAACTGAGCCCAGAACCTGCCAGTAAATGTTAGCTGCAAGGCTACACGAGGCCCCCTAGGAACAGTTCAGCCCAGCTCCCTCCTCACCAGCTGTCCACTGAGAGCCACTCGGAGGAGTTTCATCACGTTACTGTGCTTTGTGCCTTCCAGACCTTCCGACAGCTTCTTCAATTCTCCATTCAGCACATCCTGAGTTAAGCTCATACCAGATTTTTCCAAAAGCCTAGAAGAAGTTCCATCTATAAGGAGCTTGTGCATTGTGCAGGTCAATGGCAAGTGGGTGGGAGGGTAAACTTCACAGGATTATCACTTTACCACAATACAGCCAAATTGTGTGTGTGTGGGGGGGGCAGGGTAGGCAGTAGATATCTACCATCCCCCATTCAAGCTGGAAAAACAAAAACAATGAAGGGACCACATATATAGATAACCCAAGCTCGAGGTCACCATAATAAGAGGATTTTCTAACTGTTACCTGTGTCATGTAATCTCTGTCCTAGTTTTCTCACCTGTATAAGTGGGGATAATAATAGCATCTGTGCTGCACAGGGCTACGATGGAAAGTGAAAACATGTAAGGTGCCAGCACAGCGCCTAAACACAAGGTGCACACTGAAAAGCATTAGGTCATATGTTTCAACATAAAGTTAAAAAAATCAGCTGATATTTATTACATTCAAGAGCTCAGATACATTACAAGAGGACCTAAAAGGAAATTTAGAAATGGTTTAGACACAGGATAAAAGAACAGAAAACTTCTGAAAATTATCTGAAACACAGTTTCAAGATTGGCTGGGGAAATTTCTTTAGGAAGCAGCCCAGAAGAGCAGAAGAACAGCCCTGCCACCAACTTGCTACAGCCTCTCTTTTCCCATAAACTGAAACATTTAAAGATCTAAACTCCAAGGGGCCAGTCACTATCCCCCAAGTTCTGGCATCCAGCTGGGGTCCTCTCTGAAAAGCACGTTTGAGTTTCCAGAGCAATTCCCCATTCAACCAGGGCTTGGCTCTGCAAGCCATCTGGTCCAGCTCTGAGTGAGGTAAGCAAGAGGCGCGAGTAGGCTGGGTTGGTGGACTCCACAGCAACTTCCCAGCTCCCCTAAGAGTTTATCTGAAATTTTAAACTGGAGACCCTAAAGAGGGACTGAGGCGGGGGGCGTTTCACTGTTACAGATGATTCATGAGGCCAATCTGACATGACCTATTACTCACAATAGGGTCCACACAGCTGTGTGCCAAAGGTCAGCTCAGCATGAACTACTGGCTCAGGGAATAGGGTTCATAAGTGATTTGAAGAAAAAGCTTTTTCACACACACAAAGTTCCTAACTAACTGCACCTAAGCTTCAGTTTAAGACAAAAGTGTCCATTCCTACGGCATCATCACTGTGGTCTGAATATTTGTGTCTTCCTAAATTTGTATGTTGAAATCCTACCTCCCAAGATGATGGTATGAGGGGGTAGGACTTTGGTGAAGGAAGGGGATTGGTACTCACATAAAAGAGACCCCAGAAAGTTCCCTTATCCCTTCTGCCATCTGAGGGCACAGTGAAAGGACAGAAGAGCAACAGGCCACGAAAGCAAGCCCTTAACACTGAATCAGCTGGCATGGTGATCTTGGACGGCCAGCCTCCAGACCTTGGAGGAATCAATGTCTAAGCCAGCCAGTCTGTAGTACTTTGTTATGGTAGCCCCACTGGACAAATATAATCATTAACTGGGCCACATGATTACAGGTATTTATAAAATTAAGAAGATGAAATATAAAATATAAAATGTAATTTGGGAAATTACAGACATTCCCCCTAATGTCATCATGGGCAAGCAGGCTGCCAAGGAACTGATGAAGGGATGACAGCCCCAGGTGGCCACTAATGGCAGCTCAGGACACAGGATGCTTCAGAACTGGCCCAGAGCTTGGCGTGGACACAAAAGGGACTTCTAGTGATCTGGCAGCTTCTGAACATATGGGTGTCAAATTTCCTGACTTGACTGGGAGTCCCAGAGACTCTGAAATCTAATGCCCTGGCAGGAAGAAGGAATCTTGGTGAATTAGAACTAATGGCCCCTACTGCAGAATGTCTGGAATTAAGAGCAGTAGCAATAACAACTAATGGGATTTTATTCTGGAGATACACTTACAAAAATGCTTAATAATATCTATGTGAGGTTATTCACTGCAACGTTATTTGTAACAGCAGAATTTGGAAGCAACCCAAATGTCCAGCAATAGGCGACAAATTCAATAAATTATAGTAAAGTGGTTTAATGGAATAAATTTAGCCATAGAAAAAGAGGAAGATGGGACTTGTGGCTGTGGCTCAGTAGTAGAGCACTTGCCTTGCACATGTGAGGCACTGGGTTCCATCCTTAGCACAGCAGCACCTCATAAACATAAATAAACAAAATAAAGGTTTAAAAAACAAAAAAGGAGGAAGATGCTCTCCAAGTACTGGACAAATCTAAAACTACATTGTTGCTGGGCATGGGAGTCCACCATGCCTGTAATCTCTACTACTTGGAAGACTGAAAAAGGAGGATCACTTGAGCCCAGTTTGGGGCCAGCCTGGGCAACACAGTGAGATTCCCACCTCTTAAAAATAAAGGATATGAGCCGGGCACGGTGGCGCACACCTGTAATCCCAGCACTTTGGGAGGCTGAGGCAGGAGGATAGTGAGTTCAAAGCCAGCCTCAGCAATGGCGAGGCACTTAGCAGCTCAGTGAGACCCTGTCTCTAAATAAAAATACAAAAAAAAAAAGGGCTGGGGATGTGGCCCAGTGGTCGAGTGCCCCTGAGTTCAATCCCTGGTACTGCAAAAAAAAAAAAAAGGATATGTTGTTATGTGGGGAAAAAGAAAACACCCAAAATACCTTTTGAGTTTTAAAAAGGGGAGAGGGGGCAAGCTGGGCATGGTAGCACACATCTGTGATTTCAGCAATCCCAGTGGCTCAGGAAGCTGAAGCAGGAGGATCACAAGATCAAGGCTGGCCTTGGCAACTTAGTGAGACACTGTCCCCAAACAAAAAATAAAAAGAGCTTTCTATTGGGGTGTAGAATAGAAAGGCAGACTTTTTTTTTTCCTTCCCTACAAATTCTCTTTAACCACTTTAACTTTTTGCAACATGCATACATATGTTTTTTTTGTTTTTGTTTTGTTTTTTGGTACCAGGGATTGAACTTAACCACTGAGCCACATCCCCAGCCCTTTTAATTTTTTTTTTTTTTTTTTTTTTTTGGTACCGGGGATTGAACTCAGGGGCACTGGACCACTGGGCCACATCCCCAGCCCTTTTTTGTATTTTATTTAGAGACAGGGTCTCACTGAGTTGCTAAGTGCCTTGCCATTGCTGAGGCTGGCTTTGAACTCGCGATCCTCCTGCCTCAGCCTCCCAAGTGCTGGGATTACGGGCGTGCGCCACCGCACCCGGCTCCCAGCCCTTTTAATTTTTTATTTTGAGACAAGGTCTTGCTAAGTTGCTTAGGGCTTAAGTTGCTGAGGCTGGCTTTGAACTTGCAATCTTCCTGCCTTAAGCCTCTTGAGCTACTGAGATTACAGGTGTGTGCTACAGTGCCTGGCTGCATATGTTCTTTTTTTTTTTTTTTTTTTTTTGTGGTACCGAGGATTGAACTCAGGGGCACTCGACCACTGGGCCACATCCCCAGCCCTTTTTTGTATTTTATTAGAGACAGGGTCTCACTGAGTTGCTAAGTGCCTCGCCATTGCTGAGGCTGGCTTTGAACTCGCGATCTTCCTGCCTCAGCCTCCCAAAGTGCTGGGATTACAGGCATGCGCCACCACGCCCGGCTTCTTCTTTTTTTTTTTAATATTTGTTTTAGTTGTACACAATGCCTTTATCTTTACATGGTACTAAGGATCGAACCCGGGCCACACACGTGCTAGGCGAGTGCTCTACCACTGAGCCACAACCCCAGCCCTGCATATGTTCTTATCTCTTTAAAATATTTTAGTTGCCAGGCACTGTCCAAGTACTTTATACATAAGAAAAGAAACAGACAATATAGTTAGACATGATCATTAGATCCAGGCTGTCTGGTTCAAATCTCCACTCCTCTAACTTCCTAGTTGTGTGTGTGTGTGTGTGTGTATGGGGGGCGGGGGGAGAGGGAGAGAGGGAGAGAGAGAGAGAGAGGGAGAGAGAGGGAGAGAGAGGAGAGAGAGGGGGAGAGAGAGAGAGAGAGAGAGAGAGAGAGAGAGAGAGAGGGAGGGAGAGAGAGAGACACTGGGGAATGGACCTAGAGGTCCTCTACAATTGAACCATCTCCTCTTTTATTTTGTGGCAGGGCCTCATTAAGTTGCTGAGGCTGGACTTGAACTTATGATCCTCCTGCCTCAGCCTCCCAAATTGCTAGGATTATAAGCATGTGCCACTGTGCCCAGCTCATTGTTATTTTGGACAAATTACTTCTTTATGACTCAATTTTATCACCTGTAAAAACTGGGGATAACAACAGTACTTACTTGATTAGGCTGCTGTAAATTCAAGTATATACATACATGTATACACACATGCACATACACATATAACGTATATATGTATGTATATACACATGTATATATATAAAAACAGCACATTATATGCAAATACACATGTTCTCTCTTATTTTCTAACGCAGTAATCACAGCAAAAGTGGAGGTAAGCAAAACAAATATCTGTGGTTTTCGCTGCTAAGCATCCATCCCGTTTTCTTCTGATACCAGTTTCCCAAATCTCCCTGGGGAATTCTCAGCCATGTGTGAGGGGCACTCAACCACTGAGCCACATCCCCTATTTTGTATTTTATTTAGACAGAGTCTCACTGAGTTGCTTAGCACCTCGCTTTTGCTAAGGTGGCTTTGAACTTCTGGTCCTCCTGCCTCAGCCTCCCCAGCCGCTGGGATTACAGGCGTGTGCCACCATGCCCCGCTAAAGCTGAGCGTTTGATGGCTGAAGCTGTCTTATAAACACTGTACTGCTAACGATCCCCCGATATCCTTTTTCCCTTTATTTATCTACTTAGCAGGGCTGGGGATGGAACCCAGGGCTTCACACATGTGAAGCAAGTACTCTAACACTGAGCAAATCTTTAGCCCTCGTTTGTTTGTTTATTTATTTATTTTTCTTTTTTTTTTTTCACGTCAGTCGGGTAATGTGCTGATGTTGTAACAAGGTTTAGAGGGAGGCACATTTCACACAATAGTGTGAACACCCAATCATCACGTTTATGAACCAAAGGATCAACCTTATTTATTTTTCAAAGACAGGGTCTTGTTTTGTTGCTCAGGCTGGTCTTGAATTCCTGAGCTCAAGCAATCCTCTTGCCTCAGCCTCCTATGTAGGAGGTGCTCATCACCATGCCTAGCTTTCTTCCTTTCTTATGCAGTAATAAGCTATCAAATTTTAAAACTACATTTCCAGATTGCCTGGCAGCTTAGTGTGGCCCTGAGATATAACTCTAGATTATGGGTAGAAATGGTGTGTGCAGCTTCAAGTAAGTCCTTAGGGAGAAGCAACGTCCTATCCCCTTTCACCTTTCCTCCCTCCCCCTCCAGCTGAATGGACAGCCCATGAGCCACCACAGCCCACAGCCAGGAATGAAACACAAAGATGCAGGACCCTTAGGACAAAGATAAAAGCTGTTCAGTCCCAGACCACCTCCTGCAAGCTGCTAGGGAGACATGGACTTGCATTTCTTTGGTCTGGTAGAGAACCCCCCTTCCACCTGCCTAACACAGAGCCTCTGCAGAGAAAGCAGCCAGCGCAGAGGAGAGGGGAGAGAGGGTCAAGGGCAAGTAGGTCTCAGTCATGCAGTGTGGTCCCTCGTTATGCTAAGCATCAAGGCCACACTTCTTCTGGCCTTTGAAGTTGTGGACAACCTTCCCCTCTTGCTCGTGCCATCCCTGGCTGTGTTTTTCACCCTTGTAATCAAAACAACTGTTATTGTTACAGGAAGAACCAGAACCACTGACAGGTGGAGAAATGCAAGCTCAGAGAGCTCCACTTGGCCAAAGAGAAGCCACCTCGGCAAGAAGAAATAACTTGGGAAGTAGCAGAGCTAGGATGCAACCCAGGTGGGGCCAAGCTGCTGAACCCACTGCCTGTGCCCAGGGAGAGCCTGGGTCCTTCAGGTTCCCTCCTTGCCTAAGAAAGCCATGAGCGAGCAATTCTCCAGCCATGGGCCTATGCTGGGGGTCCCACAGGCCAGGCCTGGAGGAAGGGGCCAGGGGAGAGAGAGGGCAAGGCGGGTGTGGAACCTTGAGCTCCATCTGCAGTACTCACCCCAGCAAGCGCTCGGCAATCACATCCACCTTCTCCGAGATGGTGCCCAGCTGTGCTCGACCCACGGCAGGTCGAGTCCACAGGTAGGAGTAGGCTGGGGAGACCAAATCCTGCAGGCGGCAGATGTGACCCTAGGGAAGGAGGCTGTCATTGCATGTGCTGGGGATAACGCTCTCAACCCCCTGGAAGGGGGAAAGAATGGCTCAGTTTCCCAAAGTGCCATCATCACACCTGTCGCAGCAAGATGATCCTCTCCACATAGGCTGGATCTAGGACATGCCGGTCTTGCAGACAGCTCCCAAATGCCTCCTCCACAAGGGCCTGCAGCTGCCCCACCAGATGGTGCCTCTGGGACTCACTGCTCACCAGCCTTCGGAGGTGCAGCCTATGGGAGAAGTCAGAGGGCCGCCCTGCCTTGGCACCCAACCCCTCTCCCCGCAGGGGAGCTGGTGGGCTTGAAGAATGACGCACCACACGAATCCCCTCCCCCAACACTAGAAACAGGATTGTACTTCACACTTATAAAAGGAAGGGGAGGAAAGGAATCTGATTAAGGTTACAGTCAGCCCAAGGGTGGAGACCATGGCAGACATGTTTTGTTGCCAGCGCTTTTAATACAGTAGCTAATGAGTTTATTTTTTTGGGGGGGGGCAGGGGGTGCTAGGGATCAAGTGCCTCCTAAGCAAATGCCCCACCACTGAGCTACACCCCAGCCCAGGAGCTGGTATTTTAAACTAGGAAGAGATAATGTTAAAGAGAGTCTGGGCTTCCTTTGGAAAATAAGAAAAGCTGGCTGCACAGGGCCTTCAGCTTCAATTGGCCGGAGCAGGCTGGAAGTGGCTGGCTTAGACCGCAGAGGCCTCCAGATCATCTGTTCCTCTGCTCCCTGGTCCCTTATTTGGCTCTCCGCCTCCCTCATGCTACCTATCTGGCCTCAACAGGCATGTAAGTTTATAAAGCAGAATCTGGAGCGCCTGCCTCCTGGCCTTACTAAATGATGGGGCTTTGGTGCAAAAGGAGAGGTCAAAAATACGGACTCCTAGGATCTGGAACAGAGGGTTGTTTGAAGAGTTTGTTGACGTTTAAAAGTCTGGCTTGTCTTTCCAGCTCAAATTCTATTCCAGAATTCTTTTAACTACCGATTCTCTTCTTTGGAAACAGTAAAACCTCTAAGAATCCAAGCCTCAAACCAGGTCCTGTCATCCTCAGTCCCCTAGGCTGCCGTCCCCTCTCCCTGGCAGGACTAGAGGGGCCCGAGAGAAAGAGAGTAGTATAGGGTCAGGGACCATTCTGAGACAGTGGGCCCCTTGTCCGAGATGCTAGTGAAGAAGGCAGGTAGCAAGGAGTGGAGAAGCACCTCACAGGCTCTGGAATCAGACAGGCCCGAGGCTGAGGCCTGCCCTGCCAGGTGTTTACAGGAAGTTACACAACCACTGGGAGGCTGGGGATCCTCACCCAGATAGTGGGACAATAAAAGGACCTCCTGAACAGGGTATCTACGACAATTAAATGAGGGACTACAAGTACAGCCCTGATAGCAAGGCCTGCACACCACATCTGGGAACTACTGACAGACGGGGGGTTCAAAAAGAGGCTTTGGCATGTCACAGGGTAGAGAGGTGAAACCTTTGGAGAAGTTTCTGGAATGCAAACTGGTCAAAACACAGTTTTTAAATGAATTTTTAAAAAGGTACTAAGTAAACACATGAGAGTGGTACTGAAACTGGTTTCAGAATCTCCTTGCAGCTAGATGGGACAGCAGAAAGAAAGCCAAAAAAAAAAAAAAAAAAGGCAAAACAAGACCAAAAAAATCCAAGAGCCCCTCATGGCCATATTTGAAATAACACCTGTAAGGTCCAGGACCTGGGACATAGCAAGTGCTAAATAAGTGACTATTATCACTTTCATCATACCACTAGTACTGCTGCTATGGCAACTATATTTACTATTGTTTTTTAGATAACCACAGCAGTGGCTTGAGGAATGTCTGAAGATAACCACTTTGGCTGTGTTAAGCCTTTGGCAGCAATCCTAATGCTCCACCCCATCCCTGACTCTCACTAAGCAAAAGTCCACCTCTGTCTTTCTTCTGCCCCCCACCCCCCGCCCGCCCCATGTTTCTGAGAGCACTGGAATGGAACACAAAGTATCTCCCCTGTCCTGGCTGCATTCCCCCTGAAATATCACTTTCTCTATATAAAAAGGAGAAATGCATGTTGTGTTTTTTTTTTTTTTTTTTTTTTTTTTTGGTACCAGGGATTGAACTCAGGGGCACTCAACCACTGGCTCACATCCTCAGCCCTTTTTTGTATTTTATTTAGAGACAGGGTCTCACTGAGTTGCCAAGTGCCTCGCCATTGCTGAGGCTGGCTTTGAACTCGCGATCCTCCTGCCTCAGCCTCCCAAAGTGC
Organism: Tamias sibiricus; assembly: GCA_025594165.1. Lineage (NCBI taxonomy): Eukaryota > Metazoa > Chordata > Mammalia > Rodentia > Sciuridae > Tamias > Tamias sibiricus. The sequence continues at coordinate 18,620,534 of CM046674.1, forward strand.
TGGGATTACAGGCGTGCGCCACCGCGCCCGGCTTGCATGTTGTGTTTAACACATATGCTGCACTCACTCTTGCACACTCCATGTAAGAGATGGTCACTGTTCACTGTGGAAACTTGAGTTATTTAAATTCGGTCTTGGACTATACATAGGTAATACAGGGCAAGATCATATGACTGACCTCAGAGGTCTGATGGGAGAAGTAGATAAAATGATATCCTTATCCCCCACTGCAGGGTGGGGGGTGTAGCTCAGTGGTAGAGCACTTGCCTAGCATGCATGAAGCCCTGGGTTCAATTCCCAGCACCAAAACAAAAACAAAATCAAAACAAAAAACCCCTGTGGTTGAAGTGAATCTTTGCACCAATAAGAGCTTATCCCCAAAGCAGTGGTCAAAATAAGATGCCAAAAGATGCCTGGCCCCCAACAGCAAACTGGATCAGTGGTCTTATCACTAATGCCCTTTGACTGACATATCACAATGATCTGAACTTGAACTGTAAGCCTACTGGAGATTTCAAAGCGAAGACCTACTTGATAGCAGCTACCTGAAACACTACCCCAATGGCAAGAGACGGTGCTGGTTCCCTGTGCTGGCTGGGGAGAGGATGGGCAGATTCTAAATGAAGATGTTCCCCTCCAGGCTTTGGGTCGTAACAGAAGCCATGTAAGGGATGTCCAGAAACAATGATAGGGAGTAATCCCAGCACTTTGGGAGGCTGAGGCAGGAGGATCGCAATGGCAATGATAAAATCAGTCCCCACCACTTACTGAGCACTTTCTATGTGCCAGGAGTTGTGCAAGACACCTTCATGCAACACTTAATTCTTACAACAATCACATAAGATGGACACTATTAGCCCTACTGTAGAGAAGATAAAATGCAGGCCTGAGGAGTGACTTGCTATGATCACACAGCGTTAGACACCAGAGCCAAAAGTCAGAACCAGGTGCGTGGGGATTCAGAGCCCACTGTATCTTCCACCGTGAGCTACAAGGCCCTTTCCTACCAGATCTTCATGCTCCCTACTCACCTGTTGAATTCTGGGAGCTTCTCCAGGTCCAGCAGGGCTGAGTGGCAGGTGATCCGAGTCAGGTCGAACTGTGCTATCAGCTCCGGCAGGGTCCGACCCATTTGGTTCTCTGCAAATGAGGCCCGCCCAGTGGCTTAGCTTCCTCCCTCCCGTCTTCCTTCCACTTTCTTTTGAAAGAAAATGGACAGAATCTTGCTATGCTGTCCAGCTTTCCCTGAACTTGTGATCCTTCTGCCCCAGCCTCCCAAGTTGCTGTGATTAGAGGTGCATACCATCATGCCTGACCTCCTTCCACTTTGAACACAAGAGCTCTGGACTCATCTTTCCACTCCAATCCTAGGAATATGCATTCTAGATATTAAGGGCCCAGATGAGCCTCTCATTTTCAGAAAAGGTTCTTTCTGTCAGTAAGGGAAATAAAGTCTGAAAGTAGGCAAAACCAATCCTTGTTACCCTAAAAGACACAAGCTGCAAGAACAGTGTGCCCACGGCCTGGCTGTACCCCCAGGGACTCCAATTTGATTGGTTCTGGGCAACAGTATATTTTATAAGCTTCCTACTTGGTTCCAAAATGCAACCACAGTTCAGAACTGCAGTGCTGGAAGCTGATTCTTACAAACAGCTGCTCCTCCCTACGCAGTCAGTAAGCACAGTGGACATGCAAAGGACTCAAGTGCTAGATCCCTCACTAGCTGTGTAACTCTGGCAAGTTACTCAACCTCTCTGAGCTTCACAATCACCTTATAAACAGAGGGATTAGTCCTCAAGAATATTTTAAGGGTTAAATGAAGTAAAAGCCGAATAAGGCATGAGCAGACTGCTCTGGCCACATTTCCAGAAATCTCTGCCATAAGAAGTCATCCTATTTGATGCTTGATTCTTCGAGGTCTGGGCTCTAAGTTCTGGGCCAAGTTTAAGGACTCAGCTTAGAATAAACTGGATTCGTAGTAATGTTAGTATTGTGGTTAGAGTATACGCTTGTATAATTGCAATAATCATGGGAGCTATAGTTTTTGTACTTATTGTACAGCAGGCTCTGAGCTGGCAGCCTTACATTCATGAGCTCAGTTGAATCCTAGCATAACCCTATGAGGCAAATATTTATCCCCATTGTACAGATGAGGCAAAATGATACTTTAAGCTCTATAAGAATAGGAACCGGGCCTACTGTGGTTACTATTTGGAGCCCCAGCACTCTACAAGCTGTCTGGCTCAATAAATATTTGTTGAATATTGTTGAATATCAAGTAATGAACGTGTCCAAGATCATGTGGCTGGTAGGTGGCAAAGTTGGGACTGATAACTAGGTCTGCCTGGACCAAGGGCCCTGCTCCTAAGTGCTACCCTCCGCCACCTAACTGCTCTGGTGAGTGGGTACCTGAGAACCCCGAGCCACAGTTGGTGATGATATCAAGCAAGGCTTCAGGCAGAAAGCCGGCAGCAGCAAAATGCTCCAGGAAAATGTCCCCTTGCCTCTTGGACAGCTTGCTGCCATCCTTGTTGAGCAGCAGGGGCAGGTGGGCAAAGCGCGGTGGCTGCCAGCCCAGGGCCCGGTAAAGCAGCAGGTGCTTGGAGGTGGAGACGAGCCACTCAGAGCCTCGCAGCACGTGGCTGACGCCCATGTGGTGGTCATCCACCACGCAGGCCAGATGGTACGTGGGGAAGCCATCGCTCTTCAGGATGACCGGGTCCCCCTCCACGCTGGCCACTTCATGCCGACTCCAGCCATATACTAGGTCCTGGAAGGCTGGGGCCTCCTCCTCCAGGCGGAAGCGGATAGCAGGTTTGGGATCCTTGGCCAGTTTCTGGGCCACCTGCTCCTGGCTCAGGTTCCGGCACCGATTATCATACCTGTTGGGGAGCAGAGCAGCATGACAGCTAAGAGAAACGCTGCTGGACGTGGGTCCTCCCTTTGTCTCTGATAAATGCATGACACTAGGCAAGTCACTTACCTCTTTAAGCTCTCTCCTCATCCTAGAATGGGAATAATAGTAGATGTTGTGTGGAAAAAATGAGATGACAGAGTGGCAAGCACTGATGTTTGCCAACTTATCAACTATTCCCCTCTTCTCCCATGCTGATGAGGAAATGGCAAAATGCCTTGACTGAGGGGTTGAATCTAGACAGCAGGCAGTGAAGATCCAAGGCCTACCAAGAGCCAGGGAGAGAAGATGGAAGCAGATCCTCCTGGACCAAGCTTTGGGATAACTTCAGGCCTGCCCGAGACTGAACTGCAGCCTTGAGATAAACCCTGAGCCAAAGAACCTGGCTCAGTGGTGCTCAGACAGACGCCTGACCCATAGAAACCACGAGGCAACCAAAGCCTGGAGGGAACTGATTATGCAGCAACAAATGACAAACACACCCAAGTCTGGGGAGGCATCGGAAACAGGCTGTGGCCTCACCGGGGTGTCTGATGGTTCCTCAGGGCCTGCTTCTTCAGGAGTTCCAGCCGCTGCGGGGAGCAGAAACAGGGATAGGCAGCTCCTGTCTTCAGCAGTGCTTCTGTGGCCTGGGCATACAGTGCCAAACGCTGAGACTGCTGGTAGGGCCCAGCAGGACCTCCCCGGCGGGGGCTCTCATCAGGGGGAATGCCTGGGACACAGGTAAGGAATCATCATCAAGTAATACCCCAGAGGCACACAGCGCTCATTCCCAGGAACTGTCACAGGCACTTTGCATGCTAAACCTTTCAGGCCTCACAATAAGCCACAAGGTCAATACTATCACAATTTCCCTTTTAGAGATGAAAAGGGAAAGAACAGAGGGGTTGGGTGCTCAAGGCCACAGTCTGGTGGAGTGAGGGGTCAACCAAGGAGGGTGTGGGCCCTCCACTGCATGTCTCTTCATCCATCACTTCCCTAGTGAGGGAGAAACCAGCCCAGGCCTGGGACAGTGAGTGGACTGAGGAGAAGTAAGCAAAGTGTAAGACACAGCCTGTCAGGCTCAGATGGAATCCTGGCTGCGCCACTCACTAGTTGTGACAGGGATAGCAAAAGGTGTTGATGTGTGAGTGCTAGGGTGCCAAGCTCGCTGCAGGTTTCTTTATTTTATTTATTTTTTATTTTATTATTATTATTATTATTATTATTTTTTTTTTTTTTTTTTGGTACCGGGGACTTGAACTCAGGGGCACTCAACCACTGGGCCACATCCCCAGCCCTTTTTTGTATTTTTATTAGAGACAGGGTCTCACTGAGTTGCTAAGTGCCTCGCCATTGCCGAGGCTGGCTTTGAACTCGTGATCCTCCTGCCTCAGCCTCCCAAGTGCTAGGATTACAGGCGTGCGCCACCACGCCCGGCTGCAGGTTTCTTTATGATTAAGCCTTGATGTCCCTCGCAGGTAGGTGTTGATATCCCATCCTATCAGGAAGAAACAGAGGCCCAGAGGTAGCATGGCACATTAAATGGCCAAGGATAAGGGGCATCACCAGCCCCAAACTCAGGCTAGTAGGCCCCAAACCCCCATTCTTTTCCCCCCACTTTTTTATTGGTGCATTGTAGTTGTACTTAATGATAGGTTTGCTGCTACGTGTTTGTACATGCACACAATGTGACAATCTGGCTAATAATACTCACCAGCACATCTAGCCTCCCCCAATCTCCTACCCCTGGTCCCTTTCCTTTATTGATCTCCCTGTGATTATCATGAGACCCCCCCCACCCACCCCCACACACCCTTCTCCTTTTTCCTGTCTAGCTTCCACATATGAGAGAAAACATACAACTCTTGACCTTCCGAGTTTGGCTTATTTCACTCAGTACAATGGTCTCAAGTTCCATCCATTTTCTGCAGATGACATACTTTCATTTTTCATATTGGCTGAATAAAACTCCATTGTGGATATATATACCACATTTTCTTTATCCATTTATCTGTTGATGGGCACCCAGGCTGGTTCCATAGTTTGCCTATTGTGAACTGTGCTGCTATAAACACGGGTATGCATATGTCACTGTAGTATGATGACTTCAATTGTTTACGATAAATACTGAGGAGTGGTATAGCTGGGTCAGATACTGTTTTCATACCTAATCTTTTGAGAAACATCTATACTGATTTCCATAAGGGGTTGTACTAATTTACAACCCCACCAAAAGTGTAGAAGTGCTCCTTTTTCACCATATCCTCTCCAGCATTTGTTATGGTATTCTTTTTGTGTGTGTGTGGGGGGGAGAGTGGGGGTATTAGGGATTGAATCCAGGGGTGTTTAACCACTAAGGCACATCCCCAGCCTTTTTTAATTTTTTAATTTTTATTTTTTGTACCAGGGATTGAACTCAGGGACACTTGACCACTGGGCCACATCCCTAGCCCTTTTTTGTATTTTATCAGAGACTGGGTCTCACTGAGTTGTTAGGTGCCTCGCCATTGCTGAGGCTGGCTTTGATCCTCCTGCCTCAGCCTCCCAAGTGCTGGGATTACAGGCGTGCGCCACCACGCCCGGCTAGCCTTTTTTTATTTTGAGACAGATTCTTGCTAAATTGCTTAGGGCCTTGCTAAGTTGCGGAGGCTAGCCTCAAACTTGTGATCCTCCTGCCTCAGCCTCTAGAGCTGCTGGGATTACAGGTGTGTGCCACCAAGCCCAGCTATTATTTGTATTCTTGAGGGCTGCCATTCTGACTGGTATGAGATGAAATCTCAAGGCTGTTTTGATTTGCACTTCCCTAACTGCTAACGATGTTGAACATTTTTTTTCACATATTTGTTAGCAATTTGTGTTTCTTTTGAGAAGTTTCTGTTCAATTACTTTGCCCACTTATTAATTGGATTATTTGGGTTTTTTGGTGTTAAGTTTTTTGAGTTCTTTATATATATTCTAGATATTCATCCTCTGTATGAGTAGGTAATGAATATTCTCTCCCATTCTACAGGTTCTCACTTCACATTCGCAGTTGTTTCCTTTGCTGTGCAGAAGCTTTCTAATTTGATGCCATCCCATTTATTAACACTTGGGCATTATTTCCTTAGGTTTACGTGTCGTATTGGGAAAGTGCCTATGTGCTGGAGTGTTGACCCCATGTTTTCTTCTAGGAGTTGCATAGTTTCTGGTCTAATTCCTAGGTCTTTGATCTATTCTGAGTTGACTTTTGTGCAGGGTACAAAACCTCCCGTTCTTTTTTTTTTTTTTTTTTTTTTTATATTTATTTGTTTTAGTTGTACACAATGCCTTTATTCTTTACATGGTGCTGAGGATCAAACCCGGGCAGCGCACTTGCTAGGCGAGCGTTCTATCGCTGAGCCACAACCCCAGCCCCTCTTTTTTTTTTTTGGTACTGGGGATTGAACTCAGGGGCACTCAACCACTGGGTCACATCCCCAGCCCTTTTTTGTATTTTATTAGAGAAAGGGTCTCACTGAGTTGCTAAGTGCCTCGCCATTGCTGAGGCTGGCTTTGAACTCGTGATCCTCCTGCCTCAGCCTCCCAAGTGCTGGGAATACAGGCGTGTGCCACCGTGCCCAGCTAAACCTCCCATTCTTTTTTTTTTTTGGTACCAGGGATTGAACTCAGGGGCACTCAACCACCGGGCCACATCCCCAGCCCTTTTTTGTATTTTATCAGAGACAGGGTATCACTGAGTTGCTAAGTGCCTCGCCATGGCTGAGGCTGGCTTTGATCCTCCTGCCTCAGCCTCCCAAGTGCTGGGATTACAGGCATGAGCCACCATGCCCGGCTTAAACCTCCCATTCTTAATGACTCTTTGTAAAGCCCCTTTGCCTGACCTGTTCTATCCCAGCCTCAGTTTCCTCCTCTGCAAAGTAGAGCCTCCTATGCAGTGTGACTGAGAGAACGAACGTGTCAGTGCTTTTAAAGCACTTAGCCCAAAGGCTTACAGGTAGGACAGTTTCAATATTTGCTATAAATCAAATCTACGTTATTCTAGGTTAGATCCTCTAACCCAACATCCTATTTCCTCAGTTCATATAGGATAGACAACTGTAAATGCTCCCAGCAGAGAGAACACAAGGACTAGAGAAGGGAGATTCTGCCCTCAAAGAGCCTTCAAAGGAATTAGGACCATAAAGTAATGGGTTGCCCTGTGACACTTGATGCTAATATAAACGCTGCACGTGGATGGGACCAGGCTGAAACCTACTAATTTATGTGCAATGTCTGAAAGAGGCAAAAAAAAAAAGAAAGAAAGAAAGAAAAAAGAAAGAAAGAAAGAAAGAAAGAAAGAAAGCCAAATCTATAGGAACAGAAAGTAGATTAGCAGTTGCTGGCGGTTGGGGAAGTGGAATGGAGAGTGACTGTTAACAGGCAGGAGTTTCTTTTCCAGGTAATGGAGATGTTTTGGAACTAGTGGTGACAATTGTACAACATGGGGAATATACTAAAAACCAGTGAATTGTACACTTTGAAAGGGTGAATTTCAAGTTATGTGAATTATATGTAAGTTAAAAATAAAAAAGTGTGACTCCCAAAGTGAAGAGGTCTAGACGTCAGCCACCCTGGGGACTTGCCCCCTGCCCTGCAAATTGTGTGGAGTGGCGTGATCTGCCAAGGCGCTTCAGGCCTCCTCCACCCATCAACGTTGCACTAGGAGCTCCAGGAGGGAGGGACCCATCACCTGCTCATCAACGTAGCCCCCATGCCCAGCACAACACCTCAACACATGGCAGAAGCTCCACGAGGTTTAAGTTCTCACCTCAGCTATGTTCCAGGCAACCCCTGTCCTCAGATCACCAGTCGCCCTGCTTTGTTCACTGCCCTGAGGCCAAGCTGGCCTCCTTGCCACTTCTCAGATGCACCCCGCACTTCACTTCCATGGGAACTTTGCATCTGTGATTCCCTGGGCTTTGAACAGTTTCCCCTTAGATAATTCCAGCACTGGTCCCTTATTTCATTCAAGTCTCCATGACAATGTCCCCTCCTTAGAAGAGACCACCACATTGAAAAGAGCACTCCTCACCCAAGTTCCTTTCTCCACACCTCTTATCATCACTTAACATCAGGTCAACATGAATGAGTTGATCTGTCTGTCCCTTCTCCCTGAGTACTTTACCGAATGTCCCCAGCACCTGGACTGGAACATGGATCACAATGAGTGATTTTACTGAATACACTCCTTTATTCAATGAACCTGAACTGAATGTGTGCAAAAACCTATAATAAAAGCTATAAATAAAATGGGTTTCTGCCCTTGAGGAACTCAGTCTAGTGAATAATTTACATGAGATGAGAATACACATCTCTAAACAATCTTGGTATTTTCCCTTAGGGTTGTTAACCTTTACCAGTCATACCTGTCCCTAGTACAGGTTTGCAGGGGTTGTTTTGACCTGGAAACACAAACACTCATCCTTGTTTTCCCTGAGCTTAGCTGTCCTCAGAATTAAACTTTCCACAAGAAGATCAACTTCAGAGAATGCACATGTTTTGTTTGGCTCATACAATGTGGTTTAAAAAAAAACGTCTGAGCTCAGACTTAACAATGGGAAGTAGTCATAAAAATAAAAATGAAAAATAAATAAACTGCACTTCTGGCCCTCTTGGAACCAGAGGACTGGACAAGCTGGGCCAACATTCCCATGGGAATAGGAGCTGTGGCTCGGAGGCACTGCCTCTTTTAGAAGAGGCCTGCTTCCTCTGCTTACCACAGGCCCAGCTCCTCCAGTTCCCGCACAGCCCCGTGATTCTTGCCTGGCCTGATAGAGAATGGACTTGAGAGTCTAAGAAAAGGAATCTCAAAACAGCCTTGGAGCTTGCTTTAAGGAACCCTGGCATCTTTCGGGGCGGCAAACGCCACCTCAGGTAGCACGAATGTACCTTTTTTCCAGGAACTCTTCATTCTCCACCCTGGGACCCACGAGAAGATCTACAGACTCCTTTTCCTGCTCTCTGTTCCTTCCTTGGTGAAGGGTCCTTTCCCTGCCAGCCTCACCTGCCCACTCCAGCATGTCCTCAATATTCTCTGCTGCCCCAGGCACAAGGCGGCTCTGATCTGTGTCTTCCAGCCTCAGGATGAAGCTCCCCTGGTGCTTCTTGGCAAAGATGTAGTTGTATAGGGCAGTGCGGAGGCCACCCAGGTGCAAGAAGCCTAGTAGAAGAAAGCAATTCAGACAAGTCAGGAAAAATGAGTTCACAAGTCTCAGCTAAGGGGCAAACAAGTTCTTATGATACAGTGTCTCAATGAATTTCAAAGACCAAGAAATGCCTGTCACATCTCCGTGACCAACAACCAGATAGCCAGACTGCCACAAAAGAGTACTGGGTGGTGGACTCATTTAAGTTCTCATCTTGAAAGTGGAAGATCATCCATGTTTTGGAGCCTGTCATTTTATAAAAGTGCTCCAATTGTCCCCAAATGCACCCACCACTCTACTTTTTTTTTTTTGCTACCAGGGATTGAACTCAGGGGTACTCGACCAGTGGGCCACATCCCCAACCCCTTTTTTGTATTTTATTAGAGACAGGGTCTCACTGAGTTGCTAAGTGCCTCGCCACTGCTGAGACTGGCTTTGAACTCACGATCCTCCTGCCTCAGCCTCCCAAGTAATGGGATTACAGGCGTGCGCCACCTTGCCCGGCTACCACTCTACTTTGATATTTGCCTCAAGGACATGTTTCACGTAAGGAGTGGGAGAAAATTACCCTTTGAAGCCATATCACACAGGCATTTAACTTATGCAAATTTAATAATGTACCCCATTGGGAGAACAAGTTAATTACAAGTGAATAATGATAAAATAGAATTTAAAATTCTAGGGGGCTGGGGTTGTGGCTCAGTGGTAGAGCGCTCGCCTAGCACGTGCGTGGCCCGGGTTCGGCCTCAGCACCACGTAAAAACACATTGTGTACAACTAAAAGCAAATAAATAAATATTTTTAAAAAAAAAGAATTTAAAATTCTATAGCTGGTGCAGTGGTGCATACCTGTAATCTCAGTGGCTTGAGAGGCTGAGACATGAGAATTTCAAGTTCAAGGGCAGCCTTGGTGGTAAACTGCTTCTGGGTTAAACTTTCAATTACTTTCCCTCCAGAAAATACTTTAAAATCATATTTTGCATATATAGTCTATCCATACCTTACAATTTGAATTTTGCATAGTTGAGTTTTCACTTTAAGCATTAGCTTAAATACTAACCAAAACAAAATTTGATTCCACAATATTTTCCTTTTTTTAAAAGTACTTTTTGTAGTTGTAGATGGATACAATACATTTATTTTATTTATTTACCTTTATGTAGTACTGAGGATCGAACCCAGGGCCTCACACATGCTAAGCAAGCACTCTACCACTGAGCTACAACCCCAGCCCCCAGAGTTTAAACTTTTAAGATCTTACTTTTTCATCATTCTTGACTAAAAACTTAAAAAATTAAGTTTTCCTACGGCTGTCATTTCCCCCTTCCCTTACTCTCTTTGGTCTAGTCCAGAGACCTGAGTCTCCACAATAAGCTCACCTACATTTCCAGGTATCTGAGGCAGCACAGTTTTCCTCCTTTTTCAACATGGACTACGTGTGTGACCTTTGGCTAATTACTGCAATGTCACCACAAAACCAGTGGTGCTCAGTGGCACTGGGTACCAGGAACATGAAGACAAAGGACACAGGCCTCACAGTTGAAAACATACATACCTGGATCGAAATTCCGCATCCACTGCTTACTGGTTGCTACCCTTTGGGCACTCTACTTAAATTTTTTGACCTTTAATTTCCCCGCCTGGTAGAGGGATTAAAAACAAAAAATAAGCCAGCCATGGTGGCACACACCTGTAATCCCAGCCACTCTGGAGGCTGAAGCAAGAGGATTAAAAATTAGAGGCTAGCCTTGGCAATTAGCAAGACCCTCACTCACTCATAAATAAATAAATAAATAGAGAGCTTGGTGGTGTAGCTTGGTGGTAGAACATCCCTGTGATACCCACAATATTGCAAAACAAAACAAAAACAAAAAACCCACCTTCCTTACTAGGAGGTTTCTGTGATATTTAAATGCTCGATGAAATATACCTTCAATTAATTTTACCTAGCACGGTGATCTATGTTGCTTGATCATTCTTTCATCTGTTTGTAGTCAACAGCTTTCTTATATGGGCTTTTCCTGCAAATCTGCAGGGAAATGGGAATTATAATGATCATAACAGAGGGTACTGTTCATTAAATGCCTTTTACAAGATTAGACCTTGCTAAGTGGCTCAGCTACATTGGCTCAAACCCAAGGCAGATACTATTATTAGTTCTACTTGACAGATAACATCTCTGAGCCTCAGTTTTGCTAAGTAATTTGCCCAAGTTACACATCTAGGAATTGGCAAAGAGAGAAATTTGGATCCAGACAATCCCAGGACTTGGTACTCTATGTTAAGTGCTCCTAAAAGAAGGCGCACAGTCTAGTGCTGATACGCAAACTGTTGCCAGTTCACAACAGGCAATCATAGAAAGAGTAAAGGTTTAGAAATGTATAGCAATTTTTTTTCTGTATAGCATTTTAATAATTTTGTCTTGTTAAACTGAATAAAATAAATGGGCTTATATGTTGTATGTTTTCAGATATCCCATTTTCCTAGCAATTCATTAATATTGATTATTTTAATTTTATTTATGTATTTGTTTATTTTTATTCTAAGTTGTCATAAATGACGGCAGAATGCATTACATTTCATATTATACTTAGCACATTTTTGCATATCTCTGGTTGTATGCAAAGTAACATTAATATTGATTTTTACAAATACTGACCCCAAATTGAAAATTAAAAACCACTGCTTCCACCATGGATGATTTAAGAAGCACTGCTCTACAGGGTACAGTGTGCATAGAAAGCTGTCATGTGCAAGCCGGGCGCGGTGGCGCACCCCTATAATCCCAGCACTTTGGGAGGCTGAGACAGGAGGATCACCAGTTCAAAGCCAGCCTCAGCAATGGCGAGGCACTTAGCAACTCAGTGAGACCCTGTTTCTAAAAAAAAAAAAAAAAAAAAAAAAAGGGCTGGGGATGTGGCCCAGTGGTCGAGTGCCCCTGAGTTCAATCCCCGGTACCACACACACACAAAAAGAAAGCGGTCATATGCACCTGGAATTTGGTCACAAAGGTGCTCATCTGCTAGCAGCGGAGTATGGAATGAAATGCATGCTAAGTGCGAAGCCGGCAGAAGGTAGCCTTGGTGAGAAAAGAATGTTGGGAACTGGTGTGGTAGTGGGTTGACAGGAGGGTGGAGACAAGTGGGTCTCCAACAGGTTGCACACGGGATCTCTGCTTCGCTGGCTTGCTAAGCTCTCAACACTACTAACCACGGGGCTTTTGTACCTCCCATTTTCTCTGCCCGCGTTTCTTCAATAAGCTTCCAATAGGTAGACCCCGCTTGTTCCTTGGTTCTCAGCTCACATGTTAGCGCCTCAGCAAGGCCTAACCTCCGTTTCCTAGTCTGCTTCTCCCGCATAGCCCAGGTGACTCTACTGTTACGTTTTATAAGTGGCCGCTAGAAGGTTGACTTCTTGAGCGCCTTCATTGTCAGGGACCACCATCCCAACGCCTAGTACGTGGCACGGTTTACACTCAACACTCGTTTATTCAATGCACGAAAAAAAAGACCTAAAGAGATGTTGCTAGAAATGCGAACCCTTTCCGCTCCCGGACCTCCATTCCTGCCTCTGTACAATGGGGTCGCGCTGCCCTCCCAGTCGGACACCACCGGAAGGGATTTGTTCAGGAACATTCGGGGGGCGGGGACGGGAAGGTGGGCCTGAGCGTCACGTCCGCCAAGGTTACCTGTGGGGCTGGGAGCGAACCGCACTCGAACCGCAGCCCCGGGATCGATGCCCAGGCTGGCCTCACGCCGGCCCACTGAGCGGCCCAAGGCCGCCGGGGGAATCCGTAGCCGAAGCAGCCTCTTCAGGAGCGCCGCCATGTGGGCTAGACCCGCACACGTGGGCTTTTTCGCGCGTCACTTCCGGGGACGCCTCCCAGCCAATCTCCCTCCGCCACAGCGAGCGCAGCCCCGCCCCTTAAAGTCGCAGGCCTTCCAGTTTGAAAACCCACGCCCCCCCAGACGGCAGCTGCCAAACTCGACCACTAGGGGGGCGGAACCCAGCGAGCGGGCGATTTCCCGGACCCGCCCCCCGCCAGGCTCGGGAAAGCTAAAGCGTGGCAGGGGCAGGACCAGGGAAGCGGAGGAGGCGGGTCTCCATAGAAACCTCCACCTGTTTCCGGCCTGGCTGAGCGAGATTAGGGGCTGTTGCGGGGGCCAATCTCAGCCAGCTCGCTTCTTCCCAGCGGCCTCTGCGGGAGCGGTGGGTGTTGTACACAATCATCATGGCGGCGGCCGGAGCCCCGGATGGTGAGTGCGGAGGGGGTGGCCGGCGCGGGGCTGGGACCCAGGTTGCGGGCGCTCGCGGGCGGGGCGGCGATGCGGCCTGGACCCGGAGGGAGGAGCGTGCTTCGGGAGCGGTGAGCCGGCGGCGCCCGGCCAGAGTCCGTCTCCAGGCCCAGTCCGCGGCGAGCGCCCACCCCCTAACCCCCTTGCAGGCATGGAGGAACCTGGCATGGACACGGAGGCCGAGACCGTGGCCACCGAGGCGCCCGCGCGGCCCCTCAACTGCATGGAGGCCGAGGCCGCGGCGGGGGCGGCGGCCGAGGATTCCTGCGACGCGCGTGGCAGTCTGCAGCCGGCCCCGGCCCAGCCCCCTGGGGACCCCGCGGCGCAGGCCTCGGTCAGCAACGGCGAGGACGCGGGCGGCGGCGCGGGCAGGGAGCTGGTGGACCTGAAGATCATCTGGAACAAGACCAAGCACGACGTGAAGGTCCCCCCTGGACAGCACGGGCTCGGAGCTGAAGCAGAAGATCCACTCGATTACAGGTAATCTTGGCGCTGACAGCCAGCTTCCTCCACCCCACCCCCTGCTAGTATCTAGTGCTTACGCTGCACTAGACATTGTGCTTGCTGCTCTTTGCATCGGCTCCCTCAATCCTCCCAAGTCTGTCCTTGCATGCCTCATCTGATTAATAATGGGCAAATGAGACCCTAGATCACAGAGCTAGTGAGTGACTGAGCCAAGATTCAAACCCAGGACTCACTCTTAAGTCTGTAACATCGCTAGTAAAAATCACCTGAGGTACTTGTTAAGTTTACAACACCTAGGCCCTTTCCCCAGAGATTCTGATTCAGTGGGTCTGGGATTCGTTCAGGAACTTATTTTTTTTAGCAAATAATCTTAGATAACTTTCACGAGGGAAGTTTAGGAAATACTGCTGTTAACTATCATGCTGACCCTTTACAGTTACTCATACTTATTCATTTTTTATCTCGTTTATACTTCTTTGCCATTTGAAATGATTGCTCTTGCTTTTTCTATGTGGCCTGTAAGCTCCATAAGAACAGTAACTTTGCCCTTATTGACTTCTGTATTCCTGACACCTGTGAATTCTCCTTTACTAGTTGAGTTGATTGGATGATGAACCGTTTGGAAATCGTGATAGCTAAAATCATTGAGCAAAAACAGGCCCTATGCTAAATGTTCTACGTTTGTCCTGTCTCTCAATCCATATAACAGATCTATACAGAAAGACCTACTTTCATCTCTGTTATAAAGTTCTGGAATTTGAGGCTCAGATGTGAATTGCCCAAGTTCACAAAGCCAATAGATGATGATGGAGCCATTGTTCACTTCCTTCTGTTATCAAAGCGCTGTATGGTCCGTGCATTTTTGTTGTTGTTTTTGTTCCTTTCACTCTTTGCCCTCTACCTTTTCCCAAGGTCTTCCGCCTGCCATGCAGAAGGTCATGTATAAGGGACTTGTCCCTGAAGATAAGACGTTGAGAGAAATAAAAGTGACCAGTGGAGCCAAGATCATGGTGGTTGGCTCCACAATAAATGATGTTTTAGCAGTAAACACGCCCAAAGATGCCGCGCAGCAGGATGCCAAGGCCGAAGAGAACAAGAAGGAGCCTCTCTGTAGGCAGAAAGTGAGTCCATCGTGTGCTTGTTGGTCCTGAGAAATTAGAGGCTTTGTCCTCTCTAGCCTTGGTTGATGATATTCTCCCTGGAATAAGCTCCTTTTTGGACAGGGCCCATGATGGAAATATATGGCAGCAGTTGGGTGCAGCAGAGTGGAGGTGACAGCTACCTGAGATTTGCAACTTTGTCTCGTCCTGCGGGTCAGTGTGTCTCAAGTCTACCTACTTTAGGATAAGGCCTTTGTACAGGGAGGCTTCAGACCGGATATTACAAGAAATTAGACATGGGTTTCTCTATCTGGTATAGTGCAAAGAAAAATGTCAGGACTAGAATTAAGCCTCCATTTTGAACAGGTGCTTACATTTGAGTTTTGGTTTGTGGCTTTTCTCAAGTCAACAAGTCTAATTCTGAAGAGGCATGGAAATCAGCAAATTTCAGAGTTCCTCTCAGACTGACCATTTCAGGAACCTAAATGAAGCTGAGGAGGAAGATAATGATACTTTATTTATTTATTTTTGTCCTCCTGAACCATGAAATGGGGACCTGACTTTTCACATTGTCTCCATTGCTCATTTGAATAGAAGAGATCCAACCTTGTCTTGTAATCATTATAGCCATTAAAATTCTTTTTATTTTTTCTTTTGGTTTCAGTAATGGGGATTGAATTCAGGGCCTCACACATGCTTGGCAAGTGCTCTATTACTGAGCTACTTCATCAACCCTTTTTGAAAACTGTTTTGAAACAGGGTCTAGCTAAGTTGCCCAGGCTGGCCTCAAATTTGCAATTCTCCTTTTTCAGCCTCCTGAGTGGCTAGGATTACAAGTATGTACCACTATGCCAGCTTTAAATTCTTTTTTTGTCTTTAGGAAAAGTGAGATTATTTTACAGTAGAAGGAGCAGTTTAGGAAAATCATCATTCATGATCTTATTACCCAATGAATCCCACTTGTTGCTGAATAGCTTCCTTGCACAGAAAACAGGTGTTCTCAGTTTAATCTGTCATGAGCAGAGGAGAACAACTTGAACTGATACCAGTTTTAGTGACAATAGGTACTAAGATCTATGGCCAACATTGGGAAACACAATTTTGTGTTAGAGATCCATAATCCCTTTTGTCTGCTTTCAAGTTTTCAAAAGGGGTCTGAAAACCAGGAGTGCTTTTATAAATTTGCAGCAAAACCTGATTAGAGTGTGAATATTCACATTTTGCTCTAGAAATATTAACATGCTTGGTGACAAGTTGCTCCCCCAGACCCCATAGATGATATTATGTAATAAATTTTAAAAGTGTATTTACAAAATCTCCAAAACTCTTATTAAAGTCTAGAATATCTATCTATAGAAACTTTTGTGTTGATTTTGCTTTTTGGTACTGGGGATTGAACTTAGGGCCCTGCACATACTCTACCACTGAGCTACACTCCTACCCCCTGTCCATAGGGCTTTAGATAAGGGATTATAGACCTATATTACCATCCAGAAGGTGTGTGTTTGATGAGTTTTCACTGTCCACATACACAGTATCCTGTAATGTGTTCTGTTTTCCCACCTTCCCTGCCACATGTACGAAACAGATCTGAGTGAGCAATCTCACTGGTCACACCCTCAGAGCATGACCTGCCTTGTAAATACAGGTTTTGAGTTACTGGGGTAGCCTAACAGGCTTAGAACTGTTCTCCACAGTGCAGGGAGAATTCTTCAAAAGGTGCTTATGAGCCATGGCTCATAATTAGGCTTCCCACCTATGCCGCTTTGTTTGAGTGACGCCAGTTAATATGAGGTGTGACCTGGCTTAGTGAGGATCCAGTCCCTTCAGCTTTTTATGGATGCGTTTGGGTATTTGGAGCACTGTGCAGGGTGACTCTTTGCTAGCAGCGTGGCAGTGTGGAGTTCATTCCTACCAGAGGTTCTACCATGCCAGTGAGTGAGCTGGCTCATGGTTCCTGGTGCTTATATTTGACCGAATTTTTACCCTCCACGCATTCCTTGTCCCAAAGTGCCAGCTTTACCAAGCATTGACCTGTAAAGCCACAGATGGAGAGGAGATGCGACTTGAGAGCTGTAGGGACCATGGATTGGAACCCCTAATGAGCTGCCTCACCTCCTCAGCGCCAGGTGGGAGTGGGGTTTGAGACTTGTTAGTGTCAGGGTCTAGAGTAGTCAAGTGTTTCTGCTTGGAAATATGATTCCTCCAGTTTTCTTTTTAGCTGGGGTTAAGGATAGGGCAGTAGAAAAGACGACTGTGGTGGGCTGGGGGGTCCCTTCTCAGCAGTTAGGTTGATTACCAGCATCTTGTGTTTCTCTTTGGGAGTGGAAGTTGACAGATACTGCTAACATTTTCTACCTGCCAGAAGAGCAACACCCTTTGCAGCTCATAGCATGGTGTTTAATCCTTTTTTTTTTTTCATATTTATTTATTCACTTTAGTTGTACACAATGCAATGCATTTATGTTTACGTGGTGCTGAGGATCGAACCCAGGCCGCACACTTGCGAGGCGAGTGCTCTGCCGCTGAGCCACAACCCCAGCCTGTGTTTATCCTTTTATTGGTGACTTTTTAAGAACAAAGGGAGTAAAATATTTGAATTAAGTATTCAGTTTTTCAGTCTTGTTTAATTATTGCAGTACCAGGGATCGAACCCAGGGGCAATTTACTACTGAGCTACACCCCTTGTTTAATTTTGAGACAGGATCTTGCTTAGTTGCCTAGGCTAGCCTTGAACTTGTGATCCTCCTGCTTCAGTCTCCCCAGTAGCTAGGAGCATATATACTTGGCAGTTCTCAGTCTTACTAGCCACATTTCAAGTGCTTAATAGTCTCGAGTGACTGATGGCCAACAGAGGTGTAGAAGGTTTCCTCATCGCAGCAACTCCTTGGGACAGCACTGCTCTGATGTGTCAAGGGACTCATGGTCTGCAGGCATTAAAAGCTTTTGCCTAAAAACATTAAGACTTTCTTCATCCCGTTTTTGAGAGTTAGCAATGTGGCTAAAATGTAGGCAACTATGTCATGTAACAGTCTCTTCTGACTTACGTTATAGCAACACAGGAAAGTGCTGGATAAAGGAAAACCTGAAGACGTGATGCCATCTGTGAAGGGGGCCCAGGTAAGGCTGACTTCTTTGTGACCTTCTGGAAAGGAACCAGTCCCACCTTTGAAGAGTCCTGTAATCGTGTCCTCGCATCCTGTCCCTTCTCTTTTCTCTTTCCCATTGTCCCTGCCTCTCTTACCATGCTGTTGTGCCCTTAGGAGCGCCTGCCAACGGTACCCTTGTCCGGCATGTATAATAAGTCTGGAGGAAAAGTGAGACTCACCTTTAAGCTAGAACAAGACCAGCTGTGGATTGGCACTAAAGGTATGTTTGTCCTCAGCCTCCTCCCAGCCCACCGCCTGCCTCTGCCACCCAGCAGCACTGGTTCCGAGGGCTGCTGCTCCTCAGTGGAAACCTCTCGCCTCACCGCTTTGTGTGCTTCTGGCTTTTGAATTTGCTTTTAGATGCTCACCTCTTGTTTGGGCCCATTTTGCTCCCGTGCAGTCTGATTTCAGAGCCGATCCATTGAATTGGCTCCTTGCACACAGAACCAGAGGTCCAGAACATGTGGCCCAGGGCCGAGCGTGGGTTTCCATAAAGGGTCTTACAGGTTTACTTATACACAATTTGCAAAAATCAGGAGATTTCACGTAATCTGATTTTTGAGGAGCTTCTCTTGAAAAAAAAAGAAAAAAGATCTGGCCATTTGGGGCCTGCGTTCCCATGGCACTCGGGAGCTAGTACTGAGTAGTGGTTTGCAATGGGCCGTGCCCTTCTCCCCATGTAGCCAGCTTTTACTCATTTATGTCCCTGCCTGGCCCCTGTAGGTCAGCAGGCCCTGTGCTAGGTGAGGTTTTCCTAACCGCTGCCTAACAACCGCGCCTCCTTCCCTGCCTGGGTGCCCTCTGCCCCACTGTGCGCAGTATCTGGGTCAACCTTGCTGTCTCCTGGGAAGTGTCTGTGACTGTCCTCCCTCTTCCTTCCCTTAGATGGTTACAAAGTCTTGTTGGTTACATTCCATAATTGTCTGTGTCCCTTTCTTTGCCACTGTGCATGTGTCAGTTAGGGCTATTAGCGCCTCTAAAGTTGTGTTAAAAGCAAGTCAGCCACCTCCCTGCCCAGGCTGTCATCTTCTGTCCTATCCATGTCATACTCCTTTTGGTCACTGGTTCCTGCACTCAATAAACCTGTAGCCCCTTAAGACCAGGTTCAGATGCCTGAACCTAGTGCTCAGTGTTCTTCACAGTGATCCCCAGTTTAAACTTGTTGCCTGCTGTGCGCGCCCCGTTGTCCCTGTGTGTCTCAGCTGACTCCCACGGCTTCGCTCATGCTGTGCCCCTACCTCTACTGCTTTCCCCTTCCTGTCCTTGATGAACTCTTCCGAGGCCCTGTCGCGGTGCCCCCTCCTAATGAAGCCTTCCCTCATAGCTCCCATCCCCTCCAAATGAACTGCTGCCTCTTCTGTTCCTAATGTCCCCAGAGCACTCATTACTCTCTGACTTGTCTGTCCCCCTGTTAGATTCCTGGAGGGAACCGAACATGCCTAATTCACCTGTTTCTGGCCAGCACTGTAGGTATTCAGTGTGCGAGGTAAATGCTAAAGAGAAGTATAGGGGTCCCATTATCTGAGGCTAATTGGTTTCAGGGATAGACATTTGATATGACTCCACTAAAATGGGACCAAAGTTTTACAGAAAATAAAACTTGGGACAAGGGTGGCGGGGAGTGAGATTTTTATCATCTAGAAAATTCTAGAACACAAAAATAAGTTTCTTATTTTCAACTCTGTGCTGGTTCTTAAAAAAAATGAGCAGACTGAAATGCCAAAAGCGCTTTGAGTTTTCTAACAATTTTATGATAACTCGTTGTAGTCTTCATTTCACATGCAACTCAACTGCATGGTCGGAGCAAGTTTTGCAAATTTTGAAGGACTTCCCCAGTTTGTCCAGGGGCCTTCGAGCCCTTTGCTAGACCGTTCTTTCCTGTCCCACCATCCTCGCCGTCAGTGGCTAGCTGCCCTGCCTGTGTTGGCTTTGCAGGTGATCTTGCTTGGTTCTCCATCGTTGCATTCACTTGCTGAAGCGCATAGACTTCCTGCCTCTTGCTGGACTTCTCCTTTGGCTTGTGGGCAGCCCACTTGAAGGCAGTTGCTAAGGTGGATCCAGGAAGAGACTAGTGCCTAGGAGGGTAGGTGCAGCAGGGGCTCTGGTGAGGCCTGAGTCTCTCCAAGCTCACTGGGCTCTCAAGGAATGTTTTTGCATCATGGAGTTGTGCAGGAAACACATAGTAACTACATGGACAGACTTGACTAAGAACGGCCCGTCCTGCAGTTGGAGGTTTTTCAGCTTCCAGGAGCAGCTCCTTTGGCTGGAGGGCAGAGCTCTAGAAGCACTTGATACATTGGGCTTCCGAGCCATTGAGAGCCTCTTTCCTCACCAGCCCTGTTGAAGGCCACAGCAGTGCCTTAGCCAAGGCTGAGATCTTACTCCCACCCAGACCTTTGTATCAGTGTACCTCAGCAGCCCAGGGGGCAGGTGCCCTTCCCACTTGCCCAGGAATCTTGTCATCCGGTGGCAGTACTTGCAGGAGGACAGCTTGTGCTGGGAGCTGGCTGCTAGCCACTGGCATCGTCTTTCCACCAGCCAGAAGCTGCTATGGAATGACCATCCCTCTCAGTGGGGTGCTTTGCTAAGTAAGTGGCCCTCCCGGGCTTTTGCCGCATGTGTAGGAGGGGCAGTGCTGACAGCCTCGGGCACAGCAGAGCAGGAAGAACCTGCAGCCCCGCAGGGCCTGGGCCCTGTTTGTGCGGGCTCTAATCTAGCTCAGTTGCCATCACCCTGGAACGTGGGCCCAGCATGTCCAATCTCTGAAGTTTTCAAGAGAAGCCAGAAATCCATATTTTTATGTGAAATCTCCAGACATTTCAAGGTGAAAGGTGTTTTAGAAAGTTTCAGTCTTCACCCCTGGTTCAGAGTCCTGGAAAGTCTAAGCCGAGAGAACATCTTTAGGTCCCTTTCCCCTGAAACTCATTTTTTCAGAGATGAGTCCCCTAGCATGGAAGCAAAATGTCATAAGTCAGCAACAAGGCCAGAACCCTGTCTGTAAATTCCTAGTCTGGCAACTTGCCTTTTTTCACATTCTGTCTTTCCAGATTTTTCTTTCTGCCAAGGCTGCCATGAGTCCTTCTCTCCTTGATTTAACTGTTGCTGGGAATGCCCGCCTGCACGCAGGAGGCTGCTGCCCGTGGTGCAGACCCCCACCCCCACCCCATCCTGGCGCACGTGGCTCCGCCCAGCAGTCTCCTCCTACTGCAGGCACCCTGGCCGCCCCCTCTTTCTTACTCGCCATCCTTACACTCTAGAATGTTTTCTGGCCCGTGTAATCAGTGTTGCTTCAATTGTTATTTATTCACACCAGGTTGTAAATGTTGGTGAAAACCTCATAAGTCATAAGATGTGTACACACGGAGGCGCAGGTCGTGGTGTGGAAAGTGGCCTTAAAGCTGGAGCCCTCCTCCCTCCTGTGAGAGCCCCAGGAACACTGTTGCTCCTCTGTCCTTGGCCTCTTAACTCTCCTTATTCCAGGTGCCCAAGACCTCAGCCAATGCTGGGCTTTGGGCCGTTAGGGTGTAAAGGAGTTTCTTGGCTATTTATTAATCATCAGGCTTTGAAAACTGTCATCAGGGAACATATATTTCTGCTCAGAAACTTTTGTTATCATTCCCAAATCCTGTTCCCCATTTGCTTCTGTGAAGTTCCCAGTCTCCTTGTTGGGAATGGTGGCATGTGTCACCACTTGGCAGGCTGAGGCAGGAAGATTACAAATTCTAGGCCAGCCTGGGCAACTCAACAAGACCCTGTCTCAAAAAATAAAATGGGCTGGTGAAGTAGCTTAGTAGGAGTGCACCCCAGGGTTTAGTCCCCAGTACGGAAAAAAGTTCCCAGCTCCCAAGCAGGGCTCTAGGGACACCTATTAAAAGATGCCACCTCATGGTCCTTCAAGGGCCTAGTGCCATGAGCAGTTTACTGTGGATCCCCTAGCCTTGATGAGGGAGGGACTGCTGCAGCCGAGGACTTGGGGGGCCTTTGAATAACCACTGTCATCCCTCTCAACCTAGAGCGAACTGAGAAACTGCCCATGGGATCCATTAAAAATGTGGTCAGTGAACCTATTGAAGGACACGAGGACTACCACATGATGGTAAGTGGCCTGGCACGGACTGGCCCCCGGCT
Organism: Tamias sibiricus; assembly: GCA_025594165.1. Taxonomy (NCBI): domain Eukaryota; kingdom Metazoa; phylum Chordata; class Mammalia; order Rodentia; family Sciuridae; genus Tamias; species Tamias sibiricus. Next base: position 18,642,731 of record CM046674.1, read on the forward strand.
AGGTGCCCGTTTCCGCCTTCGCTAGCAGGGTGTGGATTTCTAACTGAGCTTTGCTAATTGAAGAAAAAACATTGTCTTCAAAGGACTGTTTTAAGACCCTTGTGTTTTCTTCTTCTGCTTAGAACTTGACCCACGACCCTGTTCTCAGTTCTGTTTATCTTGCAACCGCCCCACCCTGCCCCCCATCCCGCAGCCTAAAGGGAAGCGTTTCGCCTGAGCTGTTAGGGACCTCTCCTGTGCCTCCCTCTTACTTGTCATATTTTGTTTTTAGACCAGGAAAATAAATATGAAGAGGAGGAATGGCTTGTGGATTTTCATTTTTAACTTTGTCTCGCTTTTAAAAAGAGAACTTCCCTGGCCTTGGTGTTGTGAGGAGTCCAGGCAGTCTCCCTCTGAGGTCTCAGACGCTGGCCCGTCTCTCCACAGGGCGCTGGCTGCGCCTTCCCAGGCAGTGTGTCTGGAGCCGCTCCACAGGTCTGCAGAGCAGAGCAAGGAGTCCTGTGACCTGGTGAGCAAGCAGCGCAGGCCAGGCTCCCTTTCCCAGCACTATTTGAAGGGATCCCCCCACCCCCTACTTTTTTTTTTTTTTTTTTAACTTTTCAGTGCCGAATATTGAACTTGGCCTTAAGCATGCTAGATTGAGGGGCCACTTTAAAAATGAAGTCTAACTAGCTAAACTCCAAAGTTGCTATGACAGAGACTTGACCTGAGCTAGCACTGGTGTGAGGGCAGGACCATCTGCCCTCTTCCCTCTGAGGAGGGAGAGTTTTCAGCGTCTGGATAGTGGTGCAGTATGTCCACTCCATCCCCAGGAGAAGGAGCAGTTCAGTGACTTGACCAGTGAGTGGTGGCACAAGTTCCATGGCAGAGGGATGTATTGGGAGAGCCCCTTGTTAAAGGAAGAAATCAGCTAGAGAGCCAGCCTGTCCCCGTTCCTGCCCTGTGTCTTCAGCCTGGTGGTGCTAATGCAGGGCTGTGGTTGGGATCCTGGGCTGCAGGCTCCTGTCCTTTCTGGGAGCGACCATAACATCACTGGGGCTTCTTTCAGGCCCGGGTGCGGCCCTTCCACTCTGCTCCTCTGCAGTCTACAAGACTGCAGACTGATTTGATTTGCCTAAGGTATTTTTCTGTTTTAATGGTTGCATTTTTATGTTTGAAATATTTGTGTGAGCATTTTGACCCTGTAGGGTTTGCAGCCCTAGATTTCAGTCAGTCAACCACACTGGACATCTGTTAAGGAATTAGTGTATATGGGTAGTGATTTAATACTTAAAAAAGTGCTCATTTCTCTCTGGAGTCATTTCTGGCAGAGGGTGGTTCTAGTCGTCCCCCTCTTTCTAAACACTGTTACTTCCCTCTTTATGCAGATGCCATTTCTCCAGCTAGATAAATGTGTCACAGTTCACTATTAGAAAAATGTGGCTGTGCTCTTTCAATTTTGGAGATGAGTTTAACAATACAGAAAAGGACAGGGAATACCAAAAGCCATACATCCATTTATCACTGAGAACAACTGTACATGCTTTGTAACTTGCTTTAAATCTTTTCTTCAAATAAAAAATGAAATTTGCCAACAGCATTGATGTTCCCATTGTGTTCCCCTTCCCCCATCCCCATCATTACAATTCCTCATGTGTCTTTCCATCTATCACCTCTTCTGTTTCTATGTCCGTGAACAAGATCAAGTTTTTTTTTTTTCTTCCAGTTTTCATAAATGATATCATGGTGTGTGCCGTTCTGCAACTTGGTTTTTTTCGTTCGACATCACGTTCTGTTATATTAACTCTAGATGCATGAGGATCAGCTCATACCTTTGTAAAGCATGCCAGTGTTTGTGAATAGACTATCCCACTGGGAACCCCGCGTCCCCTTCCCGATGGATGTGTGGGTCACTGCGGGGTTTCAGTGTTTCGACAGCGCTGTTCCAACATGCACACCGCTCTCCTTGTGCATGTGACAGGTTTTTCTAGGGCAGCGATTCTCAAACTGTGGTCTTCAGCAGTGTTGGATTACCTGGGGGCTTGTTGGAAGTTACTCAGGCCTCACCCCAAACCAGAACTCCCAGGGGTGCAGCCTGCAGTCTGTTCTCGCGAGCCTTCCAGATGGTTCTGAGGCACCTGCAGTTTGCAAGCCGCTGCCTTAGGGTTGCCATGCTGAGCCCACTCCCCTTTCTTTTATGTTTTTTAAACATGTTAGGAGAGTGCTCCCCTTTTACGCAGTTTTGTTTTTCTTCCCTTTTGAATTAACTCACTTCCCAGCCCTCCCCCCGTGTGTGTTGTGCTGCCTGCTTGGTCACCCCACCTCTGAAGTTCGCTTGGTTTTCCTTTTTCCCTTCCAGGCGTTTCAGTTGGGCCCCACGGAAGCCTCTTACTACTGGGTGTACTGGGTTCCAACTCAATATGTGGATGCAATCAAAGACACTGTGCTGGGCAAATGGCAGTATTTTTGAAAGCACTTTCACCTCTGGCCCAGGAGACTGACCCAAAGTGAAGGACATTGCCGGGAGAGGCCTGCAGCATCCCTGGATTTCAGAGTTCTGGAACTTTGTTCACACACACAAAAATCTCTATTCAATCTGAGGTGATGTGGTGACTGAAGCCAGAGGTGATGTACTTTCACCATTAGCTTAATTTTAACTTAAAATCACCGATTCCCTTTCTTGCAGTCAGCTTCGTACCATTTTTAAAGTCAGTATGGTGGAAATCAATAAATCTGAATTCCGAACATGTTGTGTGGAATACTCTTAAGTCTGTTTGAGAGTAGATCTGCCAATTATGTTGAAAAGGAAATGATGAAAAGCTTTCTGGGTTTTGTTTTGTTTTTGTTTTTGTCTTTTTTTAAAAAATGATTTCAACTGAAATATTTTCATAAATCTTTGGTTGCAAACATTTGGACTGCATTGTGATGAGTTGGGTTTTCCCCCCCCCCCTTTGGTGTAAAATTGTATGCAAAATGTTGGTGGGGGGGTTTAGTAAGCCATATTTTTCTGTTGATTGGTTCAGAGTTAATTCTTTCCCTTTTTAATTTTCTCACTTCCTGAGATTTGAGTTTTTGTTTTAAAAACCCAAAGATGTCAGTTCCTCTTTTGGTACCTCATCCACACTTCCTTTCCTGGGCTCTCTCCCACGTGCTGCTGCTGCTTGGGAATGCACGTGGGAGAGGAGAGCTGCTGGTCATGGTCAGGGAGCCCTCGCCCTTGCTGTGGTGGTGTTGAGCAGCAGAGTATCTCACAAGTGACTCCTGGCTAGACGTCTTGCCCTTTGGGCCCCAACTTGTGGGGCGTTCCATTGCCTGTTCAACAGCCGCGGGCGGCCCTCGCTGAGCTTGGCTTTGAGGCCCAGCCCGGCCTGGGTGTGCCTGGGCTGGGCTGCTCCAGAGCCCCAGTTTGGAGAAGGAGCCAGGTGGAAGATAGTTTGTGCAGCCATGTAGCCACAGATCCAGAGACCTTCTTTCTTTGGAAGTTTTCAAGAAATTCTTACGCAGTCCAGTGATTATTTCAATTATGCTTCTCCATTTGGTCCTTCTGCTCATGCATTAAGTTCAAGTGTCCTTTATCCCAGGTTCAGAGATGCTGCCTTTCTCAGTAAAAAGACATCTGACCTAGTGGGTTGGCCAGTGGTGTTTGAACAGTGAAATGGGATAAATTGCTTTCATGATCAGCTCACTCTTCTGGTTTCAGCCCTTATGTTCTTTGTACGTGTAAACTTCTGTCATCTCCTATGGCTTGATTGACTCTGAAATGAGGGACAGTCTCTTGGTGGATGACACCCTCTGTGCTGTTTGCTGTTTCTCTGCTGCTGTCTTTGCAATTCTCCTCTCACTGGTTGCAGGCTCTCATAGTAAGGTTTGGCAAGAAATCTTTCCAACTTCACACTTTGGATTCTAAGCTGTTCCCCCTCATTCTGTGAAATGTGTTAGCATGTGTTCACCTAAGATGACTATTCCTTGTGAGCCAGTTAACGACGATATTCTCCGCCCTTCCCTCCTAAGCTGTAGTTCAGGAATCCACATAGACAGATTCTTGCTTTTCGTGGTGTAGTCAGTGCCAAGTTACGCATCTGGTCAGGAAAACCTACTCTTTGCTTTTTGGGGGCATAAAGTATGGATGTGAAGTGCAGCGTCCAAGAAACTGCCTGCTTTCCATTGCTTGAAAAAGGAGCAGTAACTGCAGCTCTTTTGTCCCTGTTGGCAGTTCCTGGGGAAAGGAGTGCACCTTTGCTACTTGTCCCAGCCGCCTCTTGTGGTTGACAGGTCTACAGGGGAAGTGATCAGGTAGCAAGCAGATCACCCCCTGGGTGTAAGTACTGCCCTTTGTTTGCCGACGTCCCCATCCTTGAGACTTGTCTGACAGTGCCATGTGCCCAGTTTTGGTCTTTCAGAGCAGGCGTCTTTGTCCCCAGAATGGCTCTGAGACCCCTCCCACCAGCCCCCTCCTCTGCCCCCTGCCCTCCTCCCTCCCAGCCAGAGCGAGTGTGCCATTGTCCCCCTGCTGCCCAAGGGCCAGACTGCTTCTCACTCAGGCTGGTGTCATTTCAAGAGGACCAAAGCCTGCGTGAGCCTTTTTATTTTCAGTAAAATGGTGCTTATTTCCTTACTTCAAGATATTATATATAAATAATGATGTAACTGACACCTTTTTGTGTGGAGCTGTTCGAGTACTGCTTCATGGAGCTCCCTTAATCTGTCGTCACAGTCCTGAGCTCTGGCTCCTGACCTGTCTGTGTGGGGGACCTTGTTGGAAGCCCTCAGGAGAGCAGAGGAAGACGGCACCGGAAGCCCCTAGGAGAAGGGGCAGAGACCCCCTCTGGTCCCGGCAGTATCCACTGTTTTGTCACTCAGTCCGTGAGCAGACTCTTCATACGTTGCTCACATCTGACTAAACCTGTGTGAGCAAAGCGAAGCACTCTCCCCGTTAGGTAGCGACACAGTGTTTTATTTTTTCCTCAGGATTATTTCTGTACAATTCCTTCACTGTCAGGTCTGAGGGGACCAGAACTTTCCCTCCCTGTGGCAGGGGGCATGCAGGTGGATAAAGGAAGAGCTGACTCCAGAGAGGGCCTCTGAGGGCACGACCTTAAGCTTGAGGTGGAGAGGTCCTGCCCATGGCGAGGCCGCTCTGGGGCCTGTCATCCCAGGGCCGCCCAGGGGGCTTCTTTCCTGTCCAGAATTGGTAGAGCGGTCCTCCTTCAGGTCTTCACTCACGGACATCATGCCTTTCTTTTCCTCCCTGAGGAGACTTGGCAGAATGAGGCAGCCTCGCAGCCCTGCTGAGCCCCCTCCACCAGCTCCTTTCCAGTCAGTCGGATCAGAGAACTTAGAATTGCGAGTTGCTGGAGCTCTTTGGTGTGAAGTATTTTAATCCATGATGGGTCTTTTGCAAGTAGCATTTGCTCTTTTTAAATGAAGTTGGACTGAGCTAAGGATGCACTTTCTTATACTCTTGTGGACATAGTTGGGGCCAGGCGAGGCCCTCAGTAGGCTCCTTAGTTGCTGCTTTACCTTATGAGGGCCAAAGAGATTAACTTTGCTACATCACCACGTCTCAGAAAAGTTGCCATGTTTCACCCAGAAGGGACGCGTTTTCCTCCTCCTCTTTAGCCATGTGCCTGGAGGAGCCATGCTGGGCTCCTGCCATTGGCCCACGCTTTCTTTGCCAGGGGCTGAGAAGGGAAAGGGGATAGACTCAGTATGCCAAGGGCAGGCTTTCTTCCACCCACCTGCTGAGGGACCCTTTTTCTGGCTCCTTGCCTCTGTTCATGCCTCTTATCTTGGAAGAAGATGGTCCCTTTGTCTTAAGGCTTTGTAGTGAAGTCATCTGCAGTTAAGGATTGGCACCTGTTTCCTTCTTCACAGGACCTGGCTGCCTTTCTGAAGTTACAGGTGGTCAGGAGCCCTCTGATGTGTAGAACATCTGGTGGATTGACCTGCCAGGCCGAGTGCTTCTATTGCTTTCTAAGTTTCTGAGAACCTTTCTTTTCTTTGTTAAAGAGCTCTGCAGAGTTATTTGACAATATATGTAAGTACCATGTTTCCTTGTGGCGTACGCTCTGTTCTGGTTTGTTTTTAAATCAAATGCCTGTTTGGGAGGAGATGAACGTATTTAGTCTATTAGATTTGCGCTGCTGGATTTTTTCTTTTTTTTAAAGTGTAACCTTGACTAGCTGTCTTATTGTTTATCCTGTAAGATTAGTCTATCAATTAAAGTTTGATAATTAATTGCGTCTCTCTTTCCTTCCAATTCTTCCTGCGTCTGATCCTTAATGGGGAATGACCAACATTTGGAGCTGAGCCTGAAGCCATCTTTTGCCAGCTGTGGTCTTATTTGGCTTTAAGTATATTCAAATCTATTCTCTACTGAAACCGTTGAGAATAAAGAGATTCTGGTTTTATTTACTCTAGTAGTCAAGTGACCAGCTTGTGGGTCAGCCACCCTTCCACTAAGGTGGCCACCTCTGTCTGCCCTTACCCTCCTGACTGGGTGCCTTGTGCAACCTCACCAGCCACTTAGCCTTCGAGGACACGTTCAGCTAAACACTTGAGAACAGAGCTCTCGCTCTGGCCACATGCTGCCAAGACCCAGGAAGAGGGAGGAGGAGGATATTATTACCAAAATTGGGACAAGAACAGAGTCCCTGGTCTAAGGAGTGAGAACTGGTCTGTCAGAACTGGTTTGGACCCTCCACCACCCCCAGACAGTAGACACTGTCTCTTCTCCCCCATAATCTGTCAATGTTCTGGAAGATTTTGGTCTCATTTCCCTTTCCTGGCAAGGGGAGGGGGTCTGTTCTTTTTCCATTTTCCTCTTACCTCCTAATCCTGATGGAACACTGTGGGATTCCTAAGGCTCTGGCCGTCATATGGGAGAGGACAAGGTGGATTGTCCACCTGCTCTACATTGGCTGGTACCCGCCTAGAGAATCTTCTGTCTGCAGAGGGTACTTCTGGATTTTACACCAATTCCGAACAATTACTTCAGGCACCTTAAGACTAACAGGATGATTGATTCTTCTCCAGTGGAGAATGAGATAACTCCAGTATGATTATTTTACTTTACTGTTGGGAAATGTCTGGCATTTTCTCAGCTTTGGGTAATATAACAGAATCCTTTCTACACCAGGGACCCATCTACCACACAGGTATGGGGTGGGAGACGATGCTTTTCCTCCTCCTGCTCTAGAGCTCTGGCCAGGCCAGCTGTGCAGTGGGAATGAGTACGCCCCCTACCCCCAGGGTAGCTCCGCCCACACGCTTGGGTACTTGCAGCTGGGACTCTGTCCCTCTGGCTTTGCCTAGCTCATCAAACTCATTTGGCTTTGCCTAGTTTGAAAGATGGTACAGTATGTTTAACATGCTTACACCATTCACATAGGTTTGCCAGTTTAAAAAATACTAGTCACATTTGCTTTCTTGGTCTAGACATGCCAGTTTATTTTGCTGAAGCACTTTTGACAGATGAGCTGATGTTGTGACACTTCCAACAGTGTCACAACACATTTCCCAAGAAGGGTGTTTTTTGTTTTTTGGTTTTTTTTTTTGGCACCGGGGATTGAACTCAGGGGCACTCGACCACTGGGCCACATCCCCAGCCCTTTTTTGTATTTTATTAGAGACAGGGTCTCACTGAGTTGCTAAGTGCCTTGCCATTGCTGAGGCTGGCTTTGAACTCTCGATCCTCCTGTTTCAGCCTCCCAAGTGCTGGGATTACAGGCATGTGCCACCGCACCCGGCCAAGAAGGGTGTTTTAAACCACGATACTCCCCTAAGAAAATTCCTATCAATTCAGTAATACTGTCTCATAGGCCAGAATCTTTCAGAAGAATTTTTCTAGTTAATGATCTAATTTAAAATCTTTATCTAGTCTTGTGTTGTTTAATTGCCATTTTAACTTTTCTATTGTTACCAGTCTTTGCTTTTTTCCCCCTCTCACCTTAAGGTAATTTCCTCCTCTGTGTGTGCGTGTCCACCCAACCCGCTGCGCTGGGGCTAGAAGCCAGGCTTCATGCATGCTAAGCACGTGCTCTCCCACCAAGCTGTGTGACCGCCCCGCCCTCCACCTGCATACTTTTAGTCTTTTCATTTGTTTGCTCCTTTCCATCTTGTCCTGAGTTTGCTTCTGGCGTGGGTTTCTCGTGGCTAGGGAGCTATGGTCCTAGAGGAGGCTTGTCGTGGAACCTGATCCCCAGAGGGCAGAGTCCTCTTGTCCAGTGATCATTGTGGCTCTGGTGCCATATCCAGTTCTAAGACTTCCTCCAGGGGTCCATAACCGAGGATTCTCGTGGTTCTTGGTGGCAATTGACACAACTTAGACGAAGGAATGTGGCTCATGTAACTGGGAAGTCCAGAGTGTTAGACCTAGTAAAAGTCCCAGATGAGGCTTTCAAATGTTCGTACCCCTGCCTTCCGCGAACAGAGACACGGCGACACGCTGCATCTACAGCACATGTTGGTTCAGTTCCATTCATTATGAGCCTAAGGGATTTCAGGCAGATATTCCAAAGCTCAGAAAATAGCACTTTGACAGACCACCTAGCAGGGTGTTGACCTCTTGCCATGTGCCCGGTAAATGCCACTTGGAAATAAATGCCACTTGGAAAGAACCTCCTCTAGGGCTCCAGCCCCAGAGTGAGGATTGGGAACTGGAGGAAGTGCCTCCGGGTGCTCTGTGGATGAAGACTGACTCCAAACAAGCTCCATCCGGTCCCATCATTTCAGCTCCTCTGTTGATGGGCCAGGTGCTATGCTAAATGTCATGTGCATGATATTGTTGCTTTTCTTCACATCCCTCCTGCTATCCCCACTTTTGCCATTAGCATTGTCTTGGGCTTAGAGAAGTAAAGAGGCTTAGCCAGTCTCACATGGCGGTCAGTGACTGAGGCTACATTTCAGAGCCCTAGTTTGCCTGGTGCTAAAGTAAGTCTGCACTTGCTCCCCTGATTGTTGAGAACTTAAAGTGGCTGAGTTTTTTTTCCTATTTTTCTTTCAGATTGTTCTGTGCCTGGTTCTACTACAAAGTGCACTAACTTGTTTGTGAGCTGCTTTTTTAAAACTTTGAACCTTGGCATTTACTAATTGTTTTCATTAATTAACTATTAATAAAGTAAATATTAAATTTGCTTAATTTGCTTTATTAATTTGCTTACTGATTTGCCATTTTAAAAATTAAAATAGTCATACATGCATTTGATACAGAGATGTCATGTGATAGGTCCACCTCTTAGTTCTATCACACTGGGCCTCAGCACCTGAGCGTCCATTCCCACTTAAACCTCATTAGCGTGAGCGGGCAGGGTCCTGAACAGAAACCTGGCAGAGGAGGGAAGTGCCTTGCCAACATTCAGACTCCCAGCCTCATTCCCCAGCCTGAGCTTTTTCTTGAGCTCTTATCATTATGTCACCTGCTTGGGTATTTCACAGGTACCTCAAATGTACCATGTCCCAAATTGAAATCACATCCCCCTTTAGATCTGATTCTCTCCTCATCCCTCTTATTTATTTTTTGGTATTGGGGATTGAACCCAGGGGCATGTTACCACTGAGCTACATCCCCAGTCCTATTTTCTTTATTTTTTTTTTATTTTGATACAGAGTCTCAAACTTGGGATCCTCCTGCCTCGGCCTCGCCAGCTGCTGGGCTTGCAGGAGTGCACCACTGTACTCCGCCCTCATCTGGTTTAGACAGCAACTCACCAGTACTGAGTAGCTCAAGCCATAAACTTGGGAAATTACACTCAACTGATTGATTTCCTTCTTCATCTGATCAACTCTTGCCATTTTATTACCAGAATCCTCTAGTTAATCTCTTTATCCCAACCTCCAAATCATTTTTCTCATGGGCGCTTTGAGTAACCACCAAGATCATGCCCTTCAGTCCACCCTTGGTGCAGCAGCTGATCTCAGCTACGTCTGCCTCTCTCCCCAGCGGGTCACCCCTCGTTGGCCCACTGCCAACAGGTTCCTCAAGCAGAGCATAAGGTTTTCCCTAGTGGCCTAACCCTGGCCACTTCTTTAGCCATAGGTAACCCACCCAACCTGGCCCCTGCTGGCACTGTGCCAGACTGAACAGGCCATGCCCTGCCTGCTAGTTTTGCCCACACTGCTGCTCCTGTCTGTGTTCACAGCCCTAGAAATTCCTCTCGGCCTCCACTCCCCTTGAAGCCTTTCCCGTGTGCCAGTTCCTCAGCTTCCAATGGATTAATGCTGTTTTTGCTTAAAATATCAATCTTTTCATTTCCTATAAAATTGTTTATTCATCCAATCCTGTATTGTTGGATCCGATTATAAGTCATCAGTACCTAGTTACAGGTACATAGAATTGTTACAGGTACATAGAATTTTCGCCCAACTGTTGGAGAAATTTCAGACAGGTGAAAGCTTAGTACAGTGAGCTCACATGTACACATCACTTAGTCACCAATTCACAGTTTGCATTTGTTTTTTCTTTTTCTGAACCATTTGAAAGTCAGCTGCAAGCTGGGTGTGGTGGCACACACCTATAATCATTCCCAGCAGCTCAGGAGGCTGAGGCTGGAGAATTCCAATTTTGAGACCCGTTTGGGCAACTCAGTGAAACTGTTTCAAAAAATAAACGGCTGGTGGGGGCTGGGGTTGTGACTCAGTGGTAGAGAGCTTGCCTAGCACGTGTGAGGCACTGGGTTTGATCCTCAGCACCACATAAAAATAAATAAAGGTATTGTGTCCATCTATAACTGAAGATATTAAAAAAAGGGGGGGAGGGACTGATGGTAGAGCACCCTGGGTTCAATACCCAGTACCAAAAACACAAAAAAGGTCAGCTGCAGATTTTACTGTTTCACTCCTCAGTACATAATGTCTCTAAAGAACAAAGTAGTTATAACCACTGCATATAATCCTGTTACACATAAGAAATTTAACATTGTCTTATCACTTTAAGTACAGCCCAACTGTCCCCAAAATGTCTTTTGTGGGGTTTTCCCTCCCAGTCCTTTTCAGCATCACATTTCTCAAAGTTGTTTTCTCTCTTTAGTCTCCTTTAATTAGAAGTTACCCTGCCCTTTCCATGACCATTATTAAATAATTATTTATTAGACATAATTAAATGAAGTACGTGTCTGGTACTGGAGATTGAACCCAAGGTCTCATGTGTGCTCTGAGATACATCCCCCAGTCTTTTTTGAGACAGGGTCTAATTTGCTGAGGCTGGCCTTCAACTTGCAATCCTCCTGCCTCTGCCTCCTGAGTAGCTGAGATTATAGGTGAGTGCCACTGTACCCAGCTCCCAGTCTTAATTAATTTTTTAAATTTTGGGAGAGCCTCCCCAAGTTGCCCAGGCTGGCCTCAAACTTGTTATCCTTCTGCCTTAGCCTCTTGAATAGCTGGGATTACAGGCATACACTACTGTGCCCAGCCCATAACTTTTTTAAAAACGTCTTGGCTTTATACTGTCCCACTTTCTGGATTTGTTCGCTTATGATCAGATTCAAGTCACACAGTTTTAGCAAGAATACCTTGAGTGAGTGAAATGTGCTCAGTGCATCACAGCAGGAGCAGCACAGGAGACTGGTTGGTGGAATTATTGGTGATGCTGTCACATGGACTGTCTTACTAGACTGTGAGCTCCTTGAGATGGGAGTATTATCTTTGTGTACGCAGGCCTGGCAGAGTGCTGAGCACATAGTAGGCACTTCACTGAGCACACTTGCTGTTTGGGGACACAGAATGAAATAGCTGGCAGTACAGGGAAAATGACTGGAGGCAGGGCTAGGACTATGTCTTGAAAGGGCTCACAGCCACCCTTTCACAAAGGGAATGGCTTACAGGATGCACAGTGTCCTCACATTTTCTGGGAGGACATTAGAAAGTATGCACCTACAGGGCTGGGATTGTGGCTCAGCGGCAGAGTGCTCGCCTCGCATGTGCGCGGCCCGGGTTCGATCCTCAGCACCACGTAAACATAAATGCATTGCATTGTGTACAACTAAAGCAAATAAATAAATATTGAAAAAAAAAAGTATGCACCTACAAGCCCATTTATTCTGTCTTCTCATTTGGCCAGTTTGCTGCCTCTCTATAGTGGTACAGAAATCTCCAGTGAGTTCTTACAGCAGAAAGGCCCTGCTATGGTTTGAACACCCAGATCCCAAATGTCATTACCCATGAATTATCTGGGCAAGTGTGATCCAGTGAATATTTCCCCTCATTCTGGCTCCTCTGGACTTAAATAGCTGGAGTGATGTGACTGGACCGTTTTACCACAGGTGTATGGTTAAGATATCAGCAGTCACTTGGTGGTAGTATCACCAGACTTAGAGATCTTTGGCAAAAACAACTCTGATGGGCTGGGGTTGTGGCTCAGCGGTAGAGCGCTCGCCTAGCACGTGCGCGGCCCGGGTTCGATCCTCAGCACCACGTAAACATAAATGCATTGCATTGTGTACAACTAAAGTAAATAAATATTTAAAATAAGAAAAAAAACTGACATTTTTTGGCAAAATATTCCGCTATCATGGGACTGAAAATGGCCATAACAAGTTGGGACAATATCACCCCAGATGATACTGTAGTACGTACCACTGAAGAAACTGCATGCAGCCCCTTTGGCTCCCTACTGGGTCCCCTGTGCCTAATAAGCACTCAGGCTATTTGCAGAATGAATGAGGCTATTAAAAAAAAAAAAAAAAAAAGTATAAAGAGGCTCCTTTTGATCAAAGTTGGTAATTTTCCAAGGTACATTTTTTTTTTTTTTTTTTTTTTTACCTAAAAGGTAGGTACATTGTGACTATGATTGTGAAGGGAATAGGCCTGGAGTAAATAGGGTGGTGACACATTAGGAACTGACCACACTGGGCACCCCAAATGGAAAGCAGGTGTGGGGGTGGACCAAGTTCCAGAGCTGCCTGCTGCCTGCTCCCTCAGCCAGATCTTCTGCCAGCGATTTGGTCCCTCTGCTCAGTGCTGTTACTGCAGGCTGTTGGTTCTTGGTTCCCTTCCTCTTACAAACCATTCAGTAGGAGAAGTGTTTTATGACATGACCCAAATCTCATCAAGACCCTGCAGTATGTACATGTAATCTCTACATCAACCCCAAGGGGCTAACACAGGGCATACTGATGGTGTGACAAAGGGACACAATGTCACACTGACCTTCCAGGCAGAAACAGAGCCTCCCATCCTCCAAAACTTATATTCTATTTATTTGAAAAGAGATCCTTAAGTAAGCGATGAAAAACTATTCGCACATGCTGATAGCAGCTAACATATGATCACCCATTAGCTAATGGAAGCAATGAACAATTTTGTGAAGCAAAAGTCATCGTGAATACATTCATTCCTGACACTGAAGGTGGGGGACAGAAACTGATTTCAAGTACAGTGCTAGGAAAGCAATGTATTTTTGATAGGCATGAATATCAATGACAAATCAGACAAAACTTTTTAAAATATTAGGAAGTTTCAACATGTAAAGGCACTTTATAGACATCTCTGAAAAACTGAAGATGAAGAAAAGTATTGGTTTTATAGATTTATTTTCAAAGGGCATTACACTTAGAGAATTTAAATACAAGTCCAGGAGAACTGCTCTGTCAAAGTCAGTGACGACGCCAGCATAGGTTCTCACTTCCACACACTCCCCAGTGTCATCGGAGTCCTCTCCCGGTGAGGAAAAGGGGTCTGGCAATGACAAAGTAAGTTCAGTATTTGTTTCTGGTGCATAGTCACCAACTTTTGAATGACTAAACATTATAGATACTAATATAGTATTTTAATTCAAAATGTCTTTTTGATGATTCTAGAGCATAAGTAACAACAGCTAGTATTTACTGGGAGGCTGGCTCACATCAGGCAGCGTTGCGAAGTGCAGCACACACACAGTACTCAACTCTGCCTTCACAAAAGCCCAGCGGGGCCATCACTCCAGTTTACCTATTAGGAAACCTATGGAGCCAAGCAGCCTGCCCAAGATCACCAGGCTGACAGCACACGGTACAGCTGAGAAAAATCTGGGTCACTGACTTCAAAGTCCATCCTCTTACTCATGAAACCACTTTTGCCTCAGGAAGAACCTGGCCAGGCAGGCCTGGGGTGGGCAGCTGATGGAGACAGAGGTCTGTTTCTGGGTTACCTTGCTCAGTGTTTTGTGCAGGACTGCTGTTTATGAGGATGGCTGACAAACAAGTGAATCCAGTCAGGAATGACTGCTCTCAACCTCTTGAGGCCAAAAGGTCATCACTAGCACGATGTTTTATGAATGGCAGGTAAATGAAAGTAGCCTGCTGGTTTATTTATGTATTTATTTATTATTTTTGCAATATTGGGGACTGAACCCAGGGGTGCTCTATCACTGAGTTATACCCCCAGCCCTTTTTGTATCTTGAGATAGGATCTTGCAAAGTTGCCCAGGCTGGCCTTGAACTTGCAACCCTCCTGCCTTACCCTCCCAAGTCACTGGGACTTTAGGCATGTGTGACCACACCCAGCAGCAGCCTGCATTTTAAGTGAAAAATCTCTGCCAAGCATTTCCATCTTTCATTTCTTTTATTTAAGTATTTATTTGTTTTTAGTTGTACACAATGCCTTTGTTTTTACATGGTGCTGAGGATCAAACCTGGGCCGCGTAAATGCTATGTGAGTGCTCTACCACTGAGACACAACCCCAGCCCCTCCATCTTTCATTTCTTATTGAGTCTTGCTTTTTATTAAAGAACCAGACAAATTCTTTGGGAGGACAACATTTTATAAGTCATTTTTACCTGATATTTTATTCATATACATCCTTCTTATCTGCAATGTAATCAACAATTTCTTGTGGACACATTAACTTTTCTGCATCTATATCAGGAATTTCAAATCCTAAAATGAAAAAAAATTAAAAAACAATGTGTGAATGTAGAAAAAGCAAATCCTTTAGAACTGAAAGCACCTACAACTGTACCAAAATCATTGAATTCCATTTAGGTTGTGAGCCAGTTAGGTTTTAGACTGTATGCCCATGTTGGGTCTAAAGGGGTTTTGTTGTTGTGGTTGTTTTAAGGGCAGAATTACATTAATAGAAAACTCTTCCCCTTCACATACAAACTCAATGGTTTTTAGTATATTCACAAGGTTGGGCAGCTATCACTATTATCTAATTCCCCAAGAATTATTCTCATTAATCTAATTTCCTCGGGACATTTTTATCACCCCTAAAATGAAACCAAGTGCCTCTCAGCAGTCACTTCCCATTATCCCTGCCCCTGGCAACTTCTATCTAAAGTCTTGTGAATCTGCCTCTTCTTCACATTTCACATAGTGGAATCGTGCAGCGTGTGGTCTTCTGTGTCTGACTTCCTCCACTTACAGAGTCCTCAAGGTGAACCTATGATGGATTGTGTTCTTCACTCCTAATTCTCACAGCAATCCCAATCTTGAGATTCCTACTATTGTCACCCTTATTTTATAGCCAAGGAAACAGGCTTTGAGAGATGCAGATACTTAAGCCCAATCCAGAAGCAGTACTTGGCTACTAGCGAACTAGGCCCTACCTCTAGTTAACCTCTGAGGAATTTTAACCAAGGCCTGCTCTGCCGAATGGCACAGAAGTCCCTTTGCTTCCTGAATTGAAGTAACTTACTCAGGAATTAGCCAGGAGCTTTATAAAGGTCTCATTTGTACACAAACAGTCCTGAACAAAGAAAATTTGGACTGCATGTACGGCATCATCGAAGACCAAGCCAGAGGGTGTGTGGCTGGTGTGTGTGTGTGTCCTCAGCATACCTGTTACTTCTACCTGCCTAGCTAATATATCATCAGCTTCTCTACAAGTGAGGCTTTTGCCCTTCATCTTGGAACCCTGTCTTAGGAATCTAAGCCCCTCAGGCCTTTTCTGGCTATAAAGCCCTCAGCTTCATACTGGAATCTCAGGCCTGCACTGTCCCTAATATTTACTTCACCTGATAATAAGTGGGTGGGGAAGATTGTGTGTGGAGGAGATGTTACTATTTTTAGTACTATTTGATTTTAATTCTGATTCAGACTCCTAGCATTTCTTTCAATTTAATCCACCTAAATGAAGAATCATAATATGTAGATGAAGACTAAGCCAGTGTGTGTTACCAAATTCGTCTTCCATGGCCATGATAATCTCCACTTGGTCCAAACTGTCTAAGCCCAGGTCTTTCATAAAATGAGAATTTGCCGAAAGCTGTAACAAAGGAACATCAAACAAAAAATTTAGTCTGTAAAAGCATTTGTTTCACAAGGTAACAGAGCAGCACAATGGCATTTAATCACCATATAGACAGTTTTAAAAATATAAGCATCTTAATTAGGATTACATATTTGATCTATAATAGCATGTACACAATATGCTTAATGTTACCTTATTCGACTTTGTTTAGAAGTGGGTAACAACATAAAGCAAATGAAGGCATCCACATTACATTATCTTACTGTTTGTGTGTGAGTTTATGTGTGTAGTGGGATTGAACGCAGGAGTGCTCTACCACTGAGCTACATCCCCCAGGCCTTTTTATTTTAAGACAATATCTCACTAAGTTGGCAGATTGGCCTTGAACTTGTGATCCTCCCACCTTGGCCTCCCAAGTTGCTGGGATTACACGTTGTACATCATCACACTCAAGGTTACTATGAGTTTTGACCACTGTTCTGAAAAACATCTGAGGGAGTTTGGTTTTCTTGCTGCTTTACTGCCAACGAAGACCCTGCACCTTAGATATGGCATTCCCCTTAAGAATAGCATATGGCCTCATGCCCAGTGGTGTGCACCTATAATCCCAGAGACTCAGGAGGCTGAGGCAGGAGGATTGCAAGTTCAAGGCCAACCTCAACAACTTAGCAAAACCCTGTCTCAAAAATAAAAAGGGCTGTGGATGTAGCTCAGTGGTAGCATCCCTGAGTTCAATCCCCAGTACCATACAAAAGAAAGAATAACATCCTGAAGTGCCTAGTATGTAAAAGACCCTGGGTTTGATCCCCCTAGTGCCACCAAAAACAAAAACTGTGCTGTCACATAAAAGATTCAGTTATTTAAAAAGGAATGTGTACTACCACTTGTGGCTTTTTTTGGTGGTGGGGGGATTGAATCCAGGGGCTTCTCATATGTTAAATGTACCTTATAGTACTGAGTTCAACTCCAAGCCTGCTTGTTTTTAAAAAAGGGTGGGAGGTATACACAAACACATGTAATATATACTTACTTACATAGCACCTCTGTAAAGACACAAGAAGCTGGTGACACTGGCTGTCTCCCAATGTTAGGGGAGCTGGGTGGCTGAGAGCCAGGGAAGCTGTCTACCAAATATCCTTTCGGGCCCTTTGAATTTCACACCATGTGCTTAAATTTGCTAACAAGAGAAATTTAACCCACATAAATTACCTTTTCTGGATCAATCTTGTCATAGAGTTTCAGGACATACAAAACACGGTCCTTGATTCCTTCTAACGTCAAAGGCGGTGCTTCACTATACTGGCGGCACAACTGTGTAACTCTCCCTGGAACCTAAAGCAAAGCCAGGAAGGAAACAGGGCCAATGAATCCAAAATGCCTCTAAATAAATGCACAAGTATCTTTCACAAGGCTTTTTGGGACTTATAGAACGCACATCATCTGATTCTAACTGTGGCCACAGTACCAAGTCATGATATTGGATGGTCTCAGAAGCCCTAGCAGTCAGCAGCATCAAAACGGGCCTCTTTCCCCTCAAAGCCAGAACTGGCCTCTCTGACTCGTGGGCTCAACTCTCAGGCTTTGGACATTCATCCTGTCTGATGAGACTACCCACCACTAAAATCATCTAGGGCCTGCAGAACAGCCTGTTTCCCCATGGCCTCGCCAGCATCTTAGGGCCTCTACAAGGCACTGCCAGCTTTAGTAGACAGATGTGAGTCAAAATAATCCACAGGCCTGTCATGGTATACTAAAGACAAAAAATAGTATGAAAAAAAATAGAAAAATAGTATGAAAAAAAAAATTAAGAAAAAGTGATATGAGGTGGAATTAATGTTGAAGAAATGGAGAAAGAAAAAAGGGAGGCCACCAAGTGCCCAGGGACCAGAAATAAAGGAAGGGGTTGGTGGGGGATGTCTGAACACAGCTAGCTACCTGCAGCCCACTAGGTGTCAGCATCATCCCAAGCATCACTGGCAAGTGCTTACAGAGAGATAAGATGCCATGGGATTAAAATAACTTTAGCTGTTTGGACTCTGGCAAGTTACTTAGCCTTTGTGTTTCTCAGTTTCTTTACCTGTGAGATGGGGATAAGCAACTGTACCATGCTCACAGGACTGCTGGGAGGCATCAGTGAGATGAAATAAAGGGCTTTGAACACTGCCTGGCACACACACAGTAAGTGCAACTTAGGTTATCTAGTAGGATCATGATGACAACCTGCCACTGCGATGCCTTTGCTGTGGTGATGCCCCCAAAATACTAGATACTGGTTCTTTCTCTTTTAGCCTCTTTACTGATCTTTTTTTTTTTTTTTTTTTTCTTTCTTTTTGGCATTGGGGATTGAACCCAGGAGCACTTTACCACTAGCTACATCCCCAGCCCATTTTTTTTCAGACAGGGTCTCAGTAGGTTGTTGAGGCTGGCTTTGAACTTGCCATCCTCCTGCCTGAGCCTCATGGGTGGCTGGGATTACAGGTATGCACCACTGTGCCTGGCTTCTTTATTGATTTCTTATCATTAAGTCAGGCTATGATGCTGCCCTGAGTACTTGACACATATCATCTCTTTGAGCTCTGACAGTAACCTTATGAGATACTTGGTAGTATCACTCCCCATTACAGTTGAGGAAGCCGAGGCAGAAAATGGCTATATATCCTGCCTCGGGTCCAACAACATGACTTCTTGGAGGGTCTTACTGTTCCTTGTTGCCAGATCTCAGCTTATAGAACGAGTAAGCACCTCCACAACAGCAACACTTCCCCAAGACCTACACTTAACAATTATATGCAACAGAAATTGCCTCTCCCTGACATCAGGGAAGGCACTATTTGCAGGAAGAGTGACTCCTCTGGAGTAGTAACTCAAACTGATCAGTTTCCATCCGGATCCATCTTACTTCACTGGGGTCCTCCTCTGCCTGAGAGAAATGCAGAGGAAACTAAGGAAATGACTTTAAAGCCTGCTCTACAACCTGCCCACTGAACAGCTTTGTCCAAGTAGCCCAGACATCTCAAACTCAGCTGTTTGGAAACAAATCTCATACTTATCTCAAAACTCTGGCTGCAGACCTCCAGCCATCTAGGAGTCTAGCCAGAAACCTCAGAGTCAACCTCCACTCTTCCCATTCTCTCACCATCACAATTATTAATCAATCACCCAGCTTGGCAGAGTGGGAGGAAAGGTCTCATTCCTTAAACAAACCTTGCTAATTATTCTCTCCCAGTGACCTCAGCATTCTCAATACCTAACTTAACTGTTTGTCCATATCTTTGAATGAACAGTCAGAACTACTTTATAAATATAAATACAATGGTTCCTCTGCTGTGTATGCAAACTAGGAATAATAATAATGCAGTGCATTATCTTCACGTGCCTTGCTTATTCAAAATACAGTCCAAGGGCTACCAGCAGGAGAATCTTCAGGAGAATCCCATAGAAGTGAAAACCCCTCAGGCCCCCTCCCAGACCCACTGAATCAGAATCTGTACTTTAATCCAGGTGACCTGTATGCACGATGAAATTTGAGAATCAATGCTGTAAGAGGAGGACAATCATGTCACATTTTAGCCTTATTTTCAAATCAGTCTCAGGACCCAAACACTCAGCAACTATACTACTGCCCTTTTAGCCCCTAAATTTAAGATGACATTTACCTTTTGATATAGCCAATAGAACACTGCCCAATAAATTATTAATCCATTATGCTGTCAGCGAATCTCCAACACTAGCTGCACAAAAGAATCACTTGATTCTAGATTCTGACGTGGCCTGTGCATCTATATTTTTTATTGTAACATGTAGTCATGATTGAAACCACTATAACAGGAAGTCCCAAGTTTGAAAAGGGGTTTCTCAACCTGACCTTGGGAGTCTTTAAAGCAGTAGGTTGGTGTTTTTTTTTGTGTGTGAGTGTGTGTGTGTGTGTGTGTGTGTGGTGCTGGGGATTGAACCCATGGCCTTTTGCATGTGAGGCAAGCACTCGACTACCAACTGAGCTATATCCCCAGCCCTAAAGCAGTAGTTCTTAATCTTGGATACAGTTCAGAGTCACATGGGGAACTTAAAAACAAAACAGAATTGCCATGTCAGGGTCCCATCCCAGAGGACTAAATCATAAGAGGAGTGAGAGAAGGGTCAAGGAATTTTTTTTTTGTTTTTTTTTTAATTACCTAGGTGATCTGAATGTTTCAGCCAGGGTTGAAAACCACTGCCTCACGTTCCTACCTCACACACACTTCGTCAGATAGGAAAGCTACTTCACCTGTTCCCTATCCTTACTTCCACAAGGTTAAAAAACAGGTAAAAGGTGCCACTGAGGAAAATTAAGACAGAAATTCAGGAAAAGAACTACTCCGGAGAAGGCTACAGGCGAGTGGCTTCCTCTCTGCACCTTACCATACTCTTCCCCTAGGAAGTGATGGCGGTATTTATCACTGTGACTACAACTAACGGCGACCAGTGTTCTGAGAGCTGACCACGCAGGTGGCTCCACCTGCATTATCTCGACTCCACTCTACCTCGCTGCCACTCCACAGCTCTGCCGTGCAGTCCGGGGCGTAGCGAGGCTAGGAGACCTGCTGGGCTGCGTGGCGGCCGGCCCTGGCACCCGGTGTTCGGAGAGTCTGTGCTCCGCTGGGAAAGCAGTCACCGAGCACCCGGCCTCCCGCAGGGGCCAACCAAACACCGTTAGGCGGCGGGCTGGGGAGCGATCCAGAGGCCCCCGGGCCACCGCTGCTTGTAGGTGGCACTGTCCGGATGCCCGCCACCCCCTGACCTCCAGCGACCGGATCCCTGATCCCTGCCAAACCCCGGCAAAGTCACCGCGAGTCACCTGCGTGAGCACCAAAGCCGGCTGCGTAGTCCCGGGCCTCGTCCGGTTTCCCGCGAGACACAAAGCAGTACTGAGCGGTCGGGCCAGGGCTGGTGCGGGGACCCGGGGCAGCGGCGCGAAGGCCGCAGGCAGGCGGCGGACACAGGCAGAAAGGACACGAGCCGCCATGGCTACGCCGACCCAGGATGCACTGCGCCGCAGCCTCGGGCCCAGGTTTCCTCCCCGCGACGCACAGAGCGGCGCTATCTGGCGCCGCTGGCGATAGCGGCCCCCTAGCGGCCCCTGGAGGCACCGCGCCCTCGAAGCCGTGGAATCCCAAGGTCCAAGTTGGGAGGTCAAGGGCTACTTAGTGCTAATGGCACAGATGCTGTCTTTTGCCTAAAGGCTAGTCCTTCACGCAAAAAAAGGAACTGGGTTTTATTTCTTCTCCAAAAATTCTGAAATACATGTATTTAAAAGTTTTGATGCCATAGTTCTTCCATAGGCGTTTAAATTTACTAGTTCGCAAACTCAGTACAAAAAGTGAGAATCAATTTCAATACATAACTAAGATTAATAAATGTAGGGAATAGGCTACAACAATATGCATGTCTTAAAAAGTGCCAGATAACATATAAGTAATATAGTTAACAAAAGTGGGTAAATTAGCCGGGCTTGGGGCCATAGGCTTGTAATCCCAGCAACTCAGGAGGATCACAAGTTCAAAACCAGCCTTAGGGGCTGGGGTTGTGGCTCAGCAGTAGAGCACTCGCCTAGCACGTGTGCGGCCCGGGTTCAATCCTCAGCACCACATACAAATAAACCCATTGTGTACAACTAAAGCAAATAAATAAATATTTGAAAAAAAAAAAAAACAGCCTTAGCAACTTAGTGAGGCCCTAAGCAACTTAGTGAGATCCTGTCTTTAAATAAAATATAAAAAGGAAGCCGGGCGTGGTGGCGCACGCCTGTAATCCCAGCACTTGGGAGGCTGAGGCAGGAGGATCGCGAGTTCAAAGCCAGCCTCAGCAATGGCGAGGCACTTAGCAACTCAGTGAGACCCTGTCTCCAAACAAAATACAAAAAAGGGCTGGGGATATGGCCCAGTGGTCAAGTGCCCCTGAGTTCAATCCCCGGTACCACAAAAAAAAAAAAAAAAAAAAAAAGATTGGGATCAGGGGGCTGGGGTTGTGGCTCAGCGGCAGAGTGCTCCCCTAGCGCATGTGCCATCCGGGTTCGATCCTCAGCACCACGTAAAAACAAAGGCATTGTGTATGACTAAAACAAATAAATAAATATTTAAAAAATAATAATAAGAGGGCTGGGGTTGTGGCTCAGTGGTAGAGCGCTCATTTAGCACACGCGCGGCCCAGGTTTGATCCTCAGCACCACATAAAAGTAAAACGCATTGTGTACAACTAAAGCAAATAAATAAATACTTAAAAAAATAAGAAAGAAAGAACATTGATGCTTTTCAGTAGCACTTCCATCAAAAGATGGATGGGCACAGTGGCACATGCCTATAACCCCAGAGAATCGGGAGGCCGATGCAGGAAGATCGCAAGTTTGTGGCCAGTATGGGCAATATAGTGAGACCCTAATCTCAAAATTTAAAAAATAAAATAAAAGGAGCTGGGGATGTTGCTTAGTGGTCGGTGCTCCTGAGTTCAATCCCTAGCACCACCCCCCCACCAAAAAAAGGAAAAGGATGAATGAATAGATAGACAAGCATAAATGCCTAAATGCCATCTGCCAGTTATCCCTCCCGTTTTCTAGCCTATCTGCACTTCTATCTCATCCACTCTGTTGTCCCTGAGGCCCTATGTCACCCGTTATCTCTTCATCTTTAAACTTCCTTTCATTGGCTCTTTCCCCTGAGCCCAGGAACATGCTTAAATTTCTCCCGTCTGAAAACAAAGCCAGGGACAGGCGTGGCAGCACACTCCTGTAATCCCTGCGGCTTGGGAGGCTGAGGCAGGAGGATTCCAAGTTCAAAGCCAGCCTCAGCAATTTCACAAGGCCCAAAGAAATTCAGCAAGACCCTGTCTCTATATAAAACAGAAAAAAAGGGCTGAGGATGGAGCTCAGTGGTTAAGTACCCCTGGGTTCAATCCCCAGCACCAATCAATTGATAAATGAAAACACAGCCAGAGGCCTCCTCCACTGACCCTTAACCCTTCTAATACTGCCACTCCACCTCCTTTCATAGTTGAGTTTCTTTCTTTCTTTCTCTCCCTCCCTTCCTTCCTTCCTTTTTTGGTACTGGGGACCAAATAATGCAAATAACATACAAAGCATACTGTGTGTTAGTATATTCAGTTAGATGAAATTTACACTCCCTATGCAAACATTATTGACTAAATATTCTAGTTGTATAATAACTAGTTTTTGTTTTTGAAAATGAGCTTAAATAAGAAAGAAAAAATATCATGCAGAATTTATCAAAATAAATATTTATTGACATTTGAAGTTTTATGTACACTTATTAAAAGCAAATGTGCAAATACAGGGAATTAGAAAAACTGACCTAAAGCCTTTTCCCCACAAAGTAACTATAAACAAATGAATATTCAAGATCAGTAGTGTCACCACCAGCAGAATAAAACTAAGTCTCTCTGGATGCACACAAGTAATTATTTTAAACGTCATTCAGATACTATTTTACAGTTATACTCCAAAGGGAAAAAAAATATTAAGAGGCCAAATATATCCAGAAAACTGTTATTTTCCTCTTAACTTATATGTAGCGGTATATAAATATATTTCCATCTTTTTGTCCAGCCAGTAAGTGAGAATCTGTACCAGACCATTTAACAAAAGACCAATTTTGGTCAGAGATAGGCGGAAGGAGAGCAGTGCAGTGACCCAAAAGTAAGTCCCAAATGGCAATTGTCCCAGAAGTCAAGACTGCTGCTGCAAAATGATCTTTCACGTCCCCTTCTAGGAACCTGATACCAAGCAGAGAAGAAACAATTCAGATTACATGGCAAATTTTTTTTTTTTTTTTACAAAGGCCCCAAACCATGTTCCCTAAAGCACCAAGCAGAACAAACTCCCCGTTACTGTGAATGCTGACATCTACAACCCGAGAGGACCAGGGGCTAGTGGGTGGCACTACAGTCCCTGTCTATGCTCTGATGTGTCCTTACTATTTGCACACCAGCCCCCCAAGGCCTTCCTCTCTCTTTCCACACTAGCCAAACCCAGTGCCCACTCAGTGGCTTTGCTCTTACTATTCTCTCTCCTTGGGAGGCTCAATCCCCAGATCTTAGCAAGGCTGGATTCTTGTCATCACCAGGCATGTCACAGCCATAAAAAGGCCATACCCAGCCGGGCGCAGTGGCACATGCCTGTAATCCCAGCACTTTGGGAGGCTGAGGCAGGAGGATCGGATCGTGAGTTCAAAGCCAGCCTCAGCAATGGCAACGCACTTAGCAACTCAGTGAGACCCTGTCTCTAAATAAAATACAAAAAAGGGCTGGGGATGTGGCCCAGTGGTCGAGTGCCCCTGAGTTCAATCCCTGGTACCAAAAAAAAAAAAAAAAAAAAAAAGGCCCTACCCAATCAACCATCTGAAAGAGCACACATTTGTACCCCGTCCCCTCTGTTACATTCTCTGGTTTTATCTTCATAGCACTTTGCACAGGGGAGATTATCCAACTGCCATACTTGATGGGTATCTCTCCTACAAAACCATAAGCATCACAAAGCAGAAATATGGTTGCCTTTTACCAGTCAGCTACCTGGGTTTGGATTCTAAGTTCTAGAATGTAAGAGTTATGTGATCCTGGGCTTAATTTAATTTCATCAGCAAAATAAGGGTAATAAGGGCATCTACTTCATAAGACTGTTGTGAAGTTGAATGAAACATTTCATATAAAAAGCTTATTAGGGGGCTGTGGATACAGCTCAGTTGGTACAGTGCTTGCCTCACATGCACAAGGCCCTGGGTTCAATCCCCAGCACCACTACCACCAAAAAAAAAAAGCTTATTAGTACAATCCATGTCACACAGGAAATGCTCAGTAAAAAAAAATTAGCTTTTAACTGGGCACGGTGGCACACGCCTGTAATCCCAGCAGCTCTCAGGAGGATTTTGAGTTCAAAGCCAGCCTCATCAATGGCAAGGAGTTTAGCAACTCAGTGAGGCCCTGCCTCTAAATAAAAATAAATAAATAAATAATATATATATATATGTGTGTATATATATATATATACACAGTAATAATACAAAAATAAGCCAGGCGAGGTGGCCCACGCCTGTAATCCTAGCACTTGGGAGGCTGAGGTAGGAGGACCGCGAGTTCAAAGCCAACCTCAGCAATGGCGAGGCACTGAGCCACTCAGTGAAACCCTGTCTCTAATAAAGTACAAAAAAAAAAGGGCTGGGGATGTGGCCCAGTGGGCAAGTGCCCCTGAGTTCAATCCCTAGTACCAAAAATAAAAAAAAAATAAAAATAGTTCTTTAGGGCTGGGGTTGTGGCTCAGCCGTAGAGTGCTTGCCTAGCATGTGCACGGCCCGGGTTCGATCCTCAGCACCACGTAAATAAACGCATTGTGTACAACTAAAGCAAATAAATAAATATTGTTTTTAAAAAAGTTCTTTAATTTAGGTCTTAAGGAAATAACATACACTGTGAGGGTTCCGTAGAGAATGTGCGATACTCTATATATTTAAAACATTTTCCTAAAAGAAAAAATTTTCCTTACAGGAAAAAAACAAGTTTTTTTTTTTTTTTTTTTTTTTTAATTTATTTTAGTTGTACACAATGCCTTTTATTTTTATGTGGTGCTGAGGGTCGAACCCGGGCCGTGCACGTGCTAGGCGAGTGCTCTACCACTGAGCCACAACCCCAGCCCCCCAAAAAACAAGGTTTGAATACACATTTCTTTTTTTTTTTTTTTTTGAAGGGGGGAGAGGTATCCAGGATTGAACTTGAGGGCACTCAAACACTGAGCCACATCCCAGCCCTATTTTGTATTTATTTACAGACAGGTGTCACAAAGTTACTTAGTGAATTGCTGTTGCTGAGGCTGGCTTTGAACTCATGATCCTCCTGCCTCAGCCTCCCAAGCCACTGGGATTACAGGCATGTGCCACCATGCCCAGCTTGAATACAGATTAAAAAAAAAAAAAAAAAAAAGAAAGCAATCTAAGCTCATACTGATGGGGATCAGGATATAAGGGAATCTGGGGTTTGACTCAAATCAACTCAACTTTATCCCACTTTTTTTTTTAATCTTTTTTTTATTTGTTGTATTTTTTATGTGGTGCTGAGGATTAAACCCAGTGCCTCACACGTGCTAGGCGAGCACTCTACCACTGAGCCTCAACCCCAGCCCCTTCATCCTACTTTTTTTTTTTTGGTACTGGGGATTGAACTCAGGGGCACTTGACCACTGGGCCATATCCCCAGCCCTTTTTTGTATTTTATTAGAGACAGGGTCTCACTGAGTAGCTAAGTGCCTCGCCATGGCTGAGGCTGGCTTTGAACTCACGATCCTCCTGCCTGGGATTACAGGAGTGCACCACTGTGCCTGGCTCCATCCTACTTCTTAACCTTATTATTATGGTCTATAGTATTTCATGTTTTCCATTCATCAAAATGACACAAAGGCATCTCATTTTGTATTTGCACAGTGCCTTCCACCCACATATCAGCAGTCACCTGCACTTGCCTTCCGGCCTGCCCTTGTGGGAGACAGTACAGCATCACGCCCACATTCAGGGTCGTCTTAGGGTTGATCACAATCAGCTGAAACACAGGACTGCCCAACGCCTCCCTCTCTTTGGCACAAGGATGACTCAGAACAACAAACAGGAGCCCCTAATTTAAGAAAAAAATCAATAACCAAAAACACCATTAAGAGCATGTTTGGCAGAGATAAAAACCAAAGAACAATAGAAATGATCCACAGGATCCTAAATACCCAAGATTGAACTATTGGCTTTATTTTTTTCTTCAGACAGGAAATGCTGACATTACCATCAGGCTGGACTTCCAGCTTCTTGAGCACAGGGCTCCCAATGTGTTCTTCATCTTGCCAAGCATGAATCTAACTGACCCATCGATTTCCTCCATTACTACAACATCTCACACTGTCTATTTGTGGAAATGTTGTACAGGGAAAGAGGACATATAAACATGTACAGGGAGTCCTTGAATTAGAAATACTCATTTTGGTAAGTTGGTTTTTTCGAAATTCAGAACACATTTTTCCATAAAAACAACACTTTTTTTAAAAAAATATTTTTAGTTGTAGATGGACACAATACCTTTGTTTATTTAATTTTATGTGGTGATGTGGATCAAAGACAGGGCCTAACACATGCTAGGCAAGTGCTCTACTACTGAGCTAAAGCCCAGCCCCTAAAAACAACCTTTTAAGTAGAGGACTAGATTCTTAGCCCAGATCATAATAGCCTATTTAAAACTCAGACCCTATTATTCTCTACTAAGAGTAAGTGAAGAAAAAAACAACAAAAGATAAACAAAACAAAAACAACAAAAGATACTGTCACCTATGGCTGTTTCTGTGGGAAAATCTCACCCAGTTTTTAAATTACAACTTCTAATAATAATATTAGTGTGTGTATACGTACATGCATACAAATACATATGTACAAGTACAGACATGTTATATGCTGAAAGTTCTCTTTGGGACTAAGGGAAAATTTAAACTGTAAGGTCATTTTATAATTAGCATTCATTTTCTACTTTCTACATTTTTGAATGAATTTTATAGAGAAATGAATTACCTTTTTATTTAGAAAACTTGAGAATCTTAAAATGTTAGATGCCACATACTTAACAAAGAGTTGACAAATGATGGTCCACAGGCTACTTCTGACCCAACACTTATTTTTCCTGAGCTAAGAATATTTTTCAGTTTGCAATGGTTAATTATATGAAATTCAGATTTCATTGCTCACAGTTTTATTAGAACACAGACACATCCATTCATATATGTCTATGGCTGATTTTATGCCATAATAGCAGAGTAGAGAATTACAACAGAGACACTATTTTCAGGGAACATGAAAATATCTGCCATGTGGTCCTTAATGGAAAAAGTATGCCAATCCCAGCAGTACTGTCTAGGGAGGCAGGTCAGTGGTAAAGCACTTGCCTAGCACATGTGAGGCTATGGGTTCACTTTCCAGCCTATTAAACAAACAAACAACAAATAAATAAAAAGTGAATTATTATTTTTAAAGGTTGGCTTTATGGGGAACCATTAGTATCTAACATCTTTTTTTCCCCCCAGCATCACTCTACCACTGAGCTACATTCCCAGTCCTTTTTAGACAGGGTCTCCCTAAGTTGTCCAGGTGGCCTCGAATTTGCAATCCCCTATCTCAATTTTCTGAATAGCTGGGAATATAGAGGTGTGCCACCATGTCAGGCCTATCTAATATATTTATGTTAAATGTTTTAATATCAAGTAAGTATTAATGTTGTAACATAAAAGATACAAAATTATTTAAATGCACAATAGATAAATTCTAGAGACAAATCCAACCTTCTTGCTTCAAGGATGAAAAATGTTAAGTTCAAGATTGTGTGACAGAATATTCATTTATACCACACATCATTTAAGGCAATGTGGTCTGGAGTCATATCTCATAATAGGCATATTTTTTAGTCAACAGATTCATACCTAGAATAAACATTTGCCTATAAGTCATATAGCCAGAAAATTCACTAAGCAATTACACTGAACCAACTTATTTTCATCCATAAACATCAAGAAAAAACAAATACTGCTATCCAGTTTTGAAAAAACTGTCAACAGGAGTGTCTGCTGGTGTGACCAACAAGAGCATGTAAGTAAACATCAAATGGTCCCAGAGTATTACTTACCATTTCAGAATAGGCTTTGTGACAGACTGAAGCCTGATAAGAATCATCAATGTGCATCTTTCTCAGGAGTTGACCAGTTTTTAAATTCCTGAAGAGAACAGAAATAAATAAGCTGATCACATTCGTCCAGCAAACTGGTTTTCACATAATATTCTTTTATTTTTTTATTTTTATTTTTTAAGTATTTATTTATTTGCTTTTAGTTGTACACAATGCATTTATTTATTTTTTAAATTTTTAATATTTACTTATTTACTTTAGTTGTACACAATGCAATGCATTTATGTTTACGTGGTGCTGAGGATCGAACCCGGGCCACGCACATGCAGGCGAGCACTCTGCCGCTGAGCCACAACCCCAGCCCACAATGCGTTTATTTCTATGTGGTGCTGAGGATCGAACCCGGGCCATGCAACGTGCTAGGCGAGCGCTCTACCGCTGAGCCACAACCCCAGCCCAATATTCTTTTATTTATTACAGCATAAATAAAAGGTGACCAAGGGAAAAACTAAGGGACACAGCACTTCAGTTTTGTTTATTCACAGATTTAGCTAAAAGTAGAACTACAGGTTAACTTTGCCAATAGTTTAATTTGATAGTTTAACCTTAGATAAATATACCTATTTATCTGCTATACCACTAGAGATAACTCTCCAAATTCCATGAGATATGTTTTCCATTATCTCGTTTTACTTGGTACTGAAATCAGGCTAAGTGCCTCGCTACTGCTGAGTCTGGCTATCATTATGATTTTGCTATGCCTAAATTTTCCATGGGGGGCAATGGCCAGGAAA
This sequence comes from Tamias sibiricus, assembly GCA_025594165.1. Lineage (NCBI taxonomy): Eukaryota > Metazoa > Chordata > Mammalia > Rodentia > Sciuridae > Tamias > Tamias sibiricus. The sequence goes on from CM046674.1 coordinate 18,672,347, forward strand.
CCAAAAATGATTGGGTGAGACTATACCAAAAACAGATCTACATTCTATCTCCATTATATGTTTACACTACAGCTAGACCAAGTTAATGGAAAGGGAAGGGAAGGAAGACTGAGAGTAAAAACATGGAAGAAGAAAGCAGAGAAGAGGGTGGTTATAAGGAAGAAGGACAAAGAGAACATTTGTGGGAACCACGTCCTGGCTTTGTTGAGGATTTGTGACTCTGGTAATTACAGCATCATGTCATTCCAGTGATGAAAAAGTTTCAGTTGGCTCCTCATGAGCCACAGATGAAGACCAAGTTCCTTCATGGCATTTATAATCCCCATGAATCCAGTGCTGCAATACTACATTATTTGCTTCTCCTTTGGCTGAAAAAAAAATTTTTTTTTTGGTATTGGAGATTGAACTCAGGGGCATTCGACCACCGGGCCACATCCCCGCCCTTTTCTTGTATTTTATTAGAGACAGGGTCTCACTGAATTGCTAAGTGCCTCGCTACTGCTGAGGCTGGCTCTGACTTGTGATCCTCCTGCCTCAGCCTCCCAAGTGCTGGGATTACAGGCATGTGCCACTGCGCCCGATTTTTGCCTGAAATTTTACCAAGCTTAGGACACACTGTGCATATCTGTGGCTCAAGATCTTTGTTCAAGTTCTCTCTTTCCTCTAAAGCCCAGTTCCTGTCCATTCCCCATTGCACAGATGATTTCCCAGCTCTTCCAAGATGCCCAAACTCAATTTAGACTCTCTCTCCTCTTAGGAGCTCACAGTCATCCCTTTTCTAATTCTAGTACTGTCCATATGCCTCATTTTGTATTTGATATATGCTATGATAGTATTTAACATGTTCATTCAACAAATACCGAACTTTCTTTGGTGAGAAACTGTGTTTGAAAACCTGAAGAATGAAAATTAAAATTTCAGGCTGGGGTTGTGGCTCAGCGGTAGAGTGCTTGCCTAGCACGAGCATAGCCCAGGTTCGATCCTCAGCAGCATGTAAAAATAAAAAAGGCATTGTGTACAACTAAAGCAAATAAGTAAATTTTTTAAAAAAGAAAGAAAGTTAAAATTTCACGGGCACATGCAATGTTTCCCTACAAGGAAAACCAGAATAGGTTCATCCCTACAGAAGTTGGCATATGCTCTATATTCAGTAATTGCTTTTTCCCCTAAATCCCAAAGCATGTTGTCCAAATCTCTTATCACTTTGAATTTGTATGAAGTATAAAGGAATTTCACTAGAATTATACACTGTGAATTATAAAGGAGTCTTATTTACCTACTAGATTTTAGAAGCTTTGGGACCAGGAATCAGATCTGATTCATCTCTACACCCATCAACGAGAATGAGACATAAGTAGAGTTTCAATTATCTTTTGTTTTGTTTTGGTACTGGGAATTGAACTCAGGGGCACTCGACCACCGGGCCACATCCCCAGCCCTTTTTTGTATTTTTATTTAGAGACAGGGTCTCACTGAGTTGCTAAGTGCGTTGCCATTGCTGAGGCTGGCTTTGAACTTGTGATCCTCCTGCCTCAGCCTCCCAAGTGCTGAGATTACAGGTGTGCGCCACTGCGCCCAGCTCTCTCCCTCACTTTCTAGTTGCTGTGGCCACCTGAAATCTGTCCTTTGGTTCTTTAAGCTGGCAGGACAAAAGGTTTGTTATTAGGCTTTTAGTCATCCAGTAATCAGACTGGGAACTGCCCTTGGCTTAAAGCTTTAAGAATAAGAAATTTGTTCTGTGCATTTCGTCCTTCTAGGTGAGAAATCCATTATCTTTCTTCTTTTTCTTGCTCTCTGGTGTCTTCAGATTTTTTTTTTTTTCCCCAGAGTTTGTAGTTATTTGAGGTAGGAAAGTACATTTGACAGAAGTTGTTCAACCATTAAGCAGAAGCAGAAACAACTGTACATTTTTACAATAAAATTCCATTTATTTTAAACTAGTCTACTTTAAATGAATTCAACTCTCATGGTAAGACAAGCATATGACATCTGACAGTTAAAAAGAACCCCACCAAGAACCATGTTTATACAGTCTCTTATCTAACCATCACTATGCTATATAGTCAGAGGCATACCCCACTTAATGATAAGAAAACTGAGGTCCTTAAGGGAAAGCTTACCAGATAACAATGTTGTTCATGATAGTAGTACCAAGCAGAGCTTCCTGCATCCCTTGGACCTCACCAAAAGTAAGTATAGTCTCTTCAGGGGGGATCAAAAACTGTTTTTCTTTGCTTCTGCATTTAAAACAATATTAAAAATCAGTACTATACACCAAAACAGTTTTCTTGTTGTTGTTGTTGTTGGTACCAGGAGCACTCAATCACTGAGCCACCCAAGCCCTGTTTTATATTTTTTCTTTTTATTTAGAGATAGGGTCTCACTACCTCACCATTGCTAAGGCTGGCTTTGAACTTGCGATCCTCCCATCTCAGCCTCCCAAGCAGCTGGCATTACAGGAATGTACCACCGCACCTGGCACCAAAGCAGTTTCTTCACACGTTATTGAACTAACATAATAAAATTTAAGCTAATATCGCAAAAAAAAAAAAAAAAAAAAAAAAAAAAAAAAGCAGAAAACTGTATATTCTAAACTTCCTACAATGAATTCATATTTCTTTCCTATTGGCTACTTGACATGCTGCAAAGCACCTCAATATTGCCATATCCAATATTAAGCTCAAATTTTCTCTTTAAATCTCATTTTTTTCGCATCTCTATCTCAACAACTACACAACCACCTACCCAGATGACCATCCCTGGCACCTGCACATTATTCTTGTCTCCTTCCTCTCAATCTAGTTACTCACCAAGTCTTAGTGACTTTATTGTCTCATTTCTCACAAATTTGTCTACTTCTTCCCATCTGTACTAATACTTGTGTAACTTAAGCAAACACTTATTTCTTTTTTTGTTGTTTTATTTTGCAGTACTGTGGATTGAACCCAGGAGTGCTCTACTACTGAGCTACAACCCCGGACTGTTTTATTCTTTGGTTCGAGACAGGGTCTCACTAGGTTGCTGAGGCTGGCCTTGAGCTTGAATCTTCCTGCCTCAGCCTCCTAAATTACTGGGATTATAGACATAGGTCACAGGGTCAGCTAATTATTTATCTCTTATCTAGATTAATGCAAAAGGTCATGAATAAATAAGACAAAAAAGGTCCTTGCTGTTTGTTATTAGGAAAGATGAATAATAATAGTGTAACCAGCCGGGGGTATAGCTCAGTGGTAGAGTACACATGCTTAGCATGCATAAGGCCCAGGGGTCAATCTCCAGCACCAGAAGAAAAAAAAAGAAAAAGTGTAATAAGGTATGACAGAGAAGATGCTCTGAATTCAGTTTTCTACAGATTGAATTTGAGGTGTCCGCAAGATGTTTAAGAAACAGGCACACAGGCCTAGGGTCGGAGAAATAGTACAGAACTGAAAATGTATGTTTGCAAGTAGTCAAGTCAGCATCTGGAAGGTCACTGGAGCAATTGACACCAAGTGTGTGAAACGAGGACTGGGTCCAGGACTTTGAGGTGGTACTTTGGACATGGAACCCAGGGCTCACACATGCTGGGCAAGCACCTACCACTGAGCTATATCCCCAGCCTGGCTTCTGAGGTTCTTCTTCTTCTTTGTTTTTTTTTTTTTTTGTACCAGGGATTGAATCCAGGGATGCTTAACCACTGATCCACATCCTGGCCCTTTTCATATTTTGAGAAGGGTCTCGCCGAGTTGCTCAGAGCGTTGCTAAATGGCTAAGGCTGGCTTTGAACTCTCTACTGATGCAGTACCTGCCATCTCCCACATACAGTACAGTCAAACAAGATCCTAGTCATCTACTTTCTTTGAAACCTGTGAGGAAATGCTTCTTTATCTAACAGTTAAAATCAACCAATGCTTTGCTTACCCTCCGTCCTCTGCAAAAGTCATGATTTCTACTTGCTGATCACAAAGGGTCCCACTGCTACTAACTAGCCTCCTCTTTGTCAGGCCAAGCACAGCTTTTATATTTCCAGATTTCAGTAGTACTTGTTTTTCACTTTCATCGTTGGAGGAACAAAGTAATGCCCTGAGGAAAAATGGGGAGAACCCAGAAGTAAGGCTTTTATTTTTTGGGGGTACTGGGGATTAAACCCAGGGGTATACCCCTGAGCCACATCACAAGTCCTTTTTATTTTTTGAGACAGGGTCTTGTTAACTGCTTAGGCCCTTGCTAAATTGCTGAGGATGGCTTTGAACTTGCAATCCTCCTGCCTCAACCTCTGGAGCAGCTGGATTACAGGCGTGCAAGTTTCAAATGGAAATTTCAATCAGGGATGCCATTTGTTGATTTTTGTTTTTTTTTTTAAACAAGTCTCTCTTTAAATCTAAATCCAAATTCTTTTGAGATTGAAGCTAGAACTGGGTGCAGTGGCACATGCCTGTAATTCCAGCTACTCAAGAGATTGTGGCAGGAGGATTCCAGGTTAAGGCCAGCCTGGGCTATGTAGTGAGATCCCCATCTCACAAAATAAGACCAACCAATCCCAAACCCCTAAGCCTACATGATAACCTCCACTCAAAACAAGATGACAGAGACAAAGATAAAGGGAAAAAAAGAAAAAGAAGGGCTGGGGTTGTGGCTCAGGGGCAAAGCACTCACCTCGCACGTGCGCAGCCCGGGTTCGATCCTCAGCACCAAATAAACATAAATGCATTGCATTGTGTACAACTAAAGTAAATAAATAAATATAAAAAAAAAAAAAAGAAAGAAAAAGAAATCACCTTGGGAATTACCTGATTTCTCTGATCTCCAAACTTCCCAAAGCCACACACACAAGATTGCATACGTCGGGCACTGGAACTATTTGTAACACAGGAACCTAAATAAAACAAAGCACCCTCAAATTATATTTGGTTGTTTCACTTTAATCTAAATGTTCCAAAATTTATCACATTCTTTTGTATTCTCACTGTACCAGGACTGTTTCCAACATGTGAACAAACGTGAGAAGGTTCAGAAAATATCCTCTTTTTGTAAGATGTAAACCTACATACACTATTTGAATAAGTTTAGTTACGTATTTCCTTCAGGAAAAATTTTTATTTTTTCTTGGAGATAGGTTTTGCTGTGTTGCTCAGGCTGGCCTTGACCTTTTGAGCTCAAGTGATCCTCCTGCTGCAGCCTCCCCAGTAGCTATGACTGCAGGTGGACATCACTGTACCCACCAACTTAGCATTTATTTAATACAATTTATACTTCTGATAATGGGAATAATTAAGTAAATTCTAACAAGTGAATAAAGAGAACTTTATTTATGCTGCATTAAAAAAATATTTATTTATTTGCTTTAGTTGTACACAATGCAATGCATTTATGTTTATGTGGTGCTGAGGATCGAACCCGGGCCACACACGCACTAGGTGAGCGCTCCACCACTGAGCCATAACCCCAGCCCTATGCTGCATTTTTTTCCCCTTAAATATTTATTTATTTACTTTAGTTGTACACAATGCAATGCATTTATGTTTACGTGGTGCTGAGGATCGAACCCGGGCCATGCACGTGCGAGGTGAGCGCTCTGCTGCTGAGCCACAACCCCCCGCCCCACGCATTTTTTTTTTTTTTTTTTTTTTTTTGTGGTACCGGGGATTGAACTCAGGGGCACTCGACCACTGGGTCACATCCCCAGCCCTTTTTTGTATTTTTTTTTTTTTTTTTTTTTTTTTTTGGTACCAGGGATTGAACTCAGGGGCACTCGACAACTGGGTCACATCCCCAGCCCTTTTTTTGTATTTTATTTAGAGACAGGGTCTCACTGAGTGGCTAAGTGCCTCTCGCCATTGATGAGGCTGGCTTTGAACTCGTGATCCTCCTGCCTCGGCCTCCCAAAGTGCTGGGATTACAGGCGTGCGCCACCGTGCGCCCGGCGGAATCGCCCCATGCATTTTAAACTGTATATTTATTTTAGCTATTCAGGAGGCTGAGGCAGGAGGATCATTTGAGCCCAAGAGTTCAGGGCCAGCGTGGGTAACATACTGAGACCATCTCTTAAAAAAAGAAAATTATGTTTAGGGGCTGAAAATGTAATTCAGTGGTAGAGCATGTGCTTAGCATACACAAGGCCCTGGGTTCAAGCCCCAGCACCAAAGTAAATAAAAACGAACTAAATAAAAATTATGTGTATTCACTGAACAAATATTTATTGAGCATCTCTAGGCACAGCACGGTGCTTGAAGCTGTAAGTACAGTGGAAGACAAGAATGAAGTATAAGCCAGTATGAAGAACACGCAGCAACAAGGAAAAATGTTGACTTACATGGTAAGGGAGAAAAGACACATTAAAAAATTTAAAGCACAGTAGGATTGCAACCATGAAGCTACGTATGAAGGTAGACAAAGACTACATACAATAAAGAAAGCAGAAATAATGTTTTGGTGAAGGGCAGAGAACACAGGTATAAGTAAGTTTAAAGTCAGAATGGACATGAAATTCCAAGCTCCACCAACAAGTCTGGTGTAAAAATTCTCTTTTAGATAAACAGGTAATAAAGCACAATGTGAATGGCAGAGTCTAGATAGTAGGTATATGGGTGCTCAGCATACCACTTTTCTGTATGTTTGGGGAAAAAAAAAATTTTTTTTTTTTTTTTGTACCATGCATTGAACTGAGGGGCACTCAACCACTGAGCTACATCCCAGCCCTATTTTGAATTTTATTTAGAGACAGGGTCCCACTAAGTTGCTTAGTGCCTCACTTTTGCTGAGGCTGGCTTTGAATCTGTGATCCTCCTGCCTCAGCCTCCTGAGTCGCTGAGATTATAGGCATGCACCACCACTCCTGGCTGAAATTTTTCATAATAAAATGTTAGAAAATAAACCAAAATCTTTCTGCTCTGTCACTCCTGGTCAGAGATCCCAATGTTGCCAAGCTGTCCACTATATTATCACAAAAGTGACTACAAAGATATTTAAGATTCTTCTTTTTTTGAGGTAGTGGGGTTCAAACCCAGGGAAATCACTTCTAAGGTTCTGACTCACCTCTGTGAAATGCCAGGTGTAAATTTTTTCCCACTGCCAAGTATCCAGAGGTCTCCAAAGAGAAACTACATATTCACAAGCAGTTATGATACATGGCTCCTTAAAACCAGCTCGCTCCCACCACATGGCACTCACATCCACGGAACAGGAACCAGAAGGATTCTGACCCAGAATAGTAACAACAGTTATGTTAAAGGGATACTTGAGGTCTGTTTTATGAAAAGTATAAATATAAAAAAAATGATGAATTACAAGGATTAGATGATGTACAAGGTAGTAAAAAGTTTTATGCACATCAAAGAGTTCTGTGGATCTTATTTAAAAATATTGCCTATGTACAGGTACATGATGGTAGATTTAAAACTTGTAACTCCATGAGGGGATGAATTCTCATTTAAGCACAAAAAGAGAGTTCCTAAGAACTTACTAATTTGTTAACATTCTGGTAAGTCACTCATGGATTGTAGAGGGAGTAACATTGAAACCACATATAATATGCTATAACATGATGAAGAGAACACTGGGTATTGAAACCCCCAGAATATGGCCAAAGAGGTATTTCCAAGAAAAATTCACAATTGTAAACAGATTTATCGAAAATAAGAAAGATGAAAATAAGGTAAGAATGCAGTTCGAGGAGTTATTAAAAAAAAAATGAACAATGAAACAGAAGGAAAAATTATTAAGGATAAAATTGAAATAAATTGAGAAATGGTAAAAAATACTCAATTAATAATCAATACAACCCCAAACATTTTTTTTTTTTTTAAAGACCAAAAGAAAGGACAAATCTCTTAAATCTGATGTCAGAAAAAAATACTTTTAGAAATGGGTGTGAGCTGGGCATGGTGGCGCACACCTATAATCCCAGCACTTGGGAGGCTGAGGCAGGAGGATCGTGAGTTCTAAGCCAGCCTCAGCAATGGGCAAGGCACTTGGCAATTCAGTGAGACCCTGTCTCTTATAAAATACAAAAAAGGGCTGGGGATGTGGCCCAGTGGTCGAGTGCCCCTGAATTCAATCCCCAGTACCAAAAAAAAAAAAAAAAAAAAAGAAAGAAAGAAAGAAATGGGTGTGGGAAAGGGAAAGGGAGGCTTAATTGCATACACACTGACAAAAAAATCTATGCAAATAAAAAATTTTACATATAAAATTATAAATATTAATAAAATGATTAATTCCTTCAGAAACAAAGTTATTAAAATTGACTCGATAGCTTTGAAACAGAACATGGGACAGTACCTTTTTAAAATATTTTTTAGTTGTAGATGGACAAAATACCTTTTTTTTAACTTTTAGGTATTGCTTAGGATGGAACCCCGTGCCTCACCTGTGCTAGGCAAGTGCTCTACCACTGAGCCACAACCCCAGCCCATCAGTGGTTCTTAACTGGGAGAGATTCTGCACTCCAACCTCCACCTCTAATGCCACTTGTAATGTTTGGAGACATTTTCAGTTATCACACAATAAAGACAAACCATTCACTATATCAAAATCTGGAACTGCTACACATTTTCTTATAAATTACCAAAGTGATTATCTTAGAAGCATACCATTTGGGTAAGAGAGGCACGAATGACTCCTATCATTCTCTCCATCAAAATGCCCGATTTATATTTAGTTCCTGGGCTGGGGTTGTGGCTCAGTGGTAGAGCGCTTGCCTAGCATGTATGCGGCCCGGGTTCGATCCTCAGCACTACGTAAAAATAAAGGCTTTGTGTACAACTAAAACATATAAATAAATATTTAAAAACAAAATAAATTTAGTTCCTAAGTTGAATTACTTTGTTTAAGTTGCTCTTGGCAGTAGCTTGACATATAAACTTTTGGAGGAGAGCTCAAAATAAAAAAACAGGTAAATATTGTAAAAAAAAAGAATTCCAATTGTTTTTCCAAATCTGCTTACCGCTGTATTTAATAAGAATAAGATGCTATATGATCAAATTCAATTTTCTTATCAACTCCTGAGATTTTTCACACGTATGATACAAGACACATAATAACATAACAACATGATATTCTTCTGACCTTTAACTTTGAGATCAATTGTAGGCTGCCCGGGTTTAAGCTGTCACAGGTAGGAAGATCTGCTACTTTAGTCTGTGCAAACAAAAGCCACACCATTAATGTATACTTTATGCATAAAGTCCACCTTCACTCACTCATCAAAATATCAATCTCATCCATTACTTTCTCTGATAATAAGCGAAAAGCTCCAAGTGCAACTGTTTCACTGATGACAAGAACGGGATCCCTGATGTTTAAAAAAGTTTTAAAATTAACCTTAATTTCTCCAGAATGAGATGGATGTTCACAATGAAATCATGTTAAAGAAACACGTTAAAATAGTCTTAAAACATCAAGAGGCAATGGTGAGGAAGTCATCCTGTCTGTGTTCCCTAAGATATTTCATTCTTTCAGAGAAAATTTCACAAAGGAAACAATTGTACCTGTTCAATGGAATGTTTATGCAACTCCAGGCACATATTTCCACAGAGCTGATTTTCTCTGAAAGTGAATGACTCAGTGGATAGAGGTGTTGCTTGGAGGCCAGAGTCATGGTCACGGGCAGGCTGTTCTCGCCTACCTGACACATGCAGGCTGGTTCCCAGTTTGGGTGGACTGGTGGAACTGTTGCACTGCACACTGTCACTAGCCAGGCTGATTGTGTGCTCCGAGGGAGAAAGTTGGGATATAGAGCAAGTTTGTCCAATGACCTTGGCTGATGCTTTTTCACAGTATGCCTGGGAACCAAAGGCTGGAGTAGTGCCTAACATGGGGAGAGCAGATGAACACAGGTCCACAGTAGGTGTGCTGTTATAGTCAGATGCAGCAGTATTTAAAGGAGTAAAAAGTATCATGGACGAAGAAAGGCCCTTGTTGGCAGGCTGGCTTTTTAGATTTGGTATTTGAGAATGGGCTTTTCTTGGTATAGCAATAAGGTCCTCTTCCGAGTCCTCTATTACTCCATCTATTTGTTTGGGACTCGGTTCCTTCGGAACAACACAATTTTCCTCTTTAAGATGCCCCTCTCTGCACAGTTTTGATTCCAGAGGCTCAATCAGTTTCCCAGAACAGGACTTCAGTTTTTCAAGCATAAGAGGCCCAAAGTCTTCATCAGGTAACTGAAAGTCTGTGATATTGAGAAAAGACAACAGTTTCTTTAAACTTAGTATTTCATTTTAATAAAATGGAGCACTGAAAGCATCATCCAAAGCTAAGTAAGCGTTATTAATAGAAGAGAGGGAGTCCTCTTTTTGACAATGAACTTCCTTCCCTAAAATAGAAAATTAAGCAACAACAATAGTAACAAAACCCAGCGAGAGATGTTAATATCTAACAGTAAGTTTTTAAACACTAATAGAAGAAAATGTTCAAAACAGTAGACGGTTCTAAATGTTTCTAAATAGTAGAAAATGTGCATTACTTCTCACACCCATGACTTTTTTAAACCTGAGTAAAGGGCTTAAAATAATTAGAGCCATGAGAGGTGTCACATGCCTTTAATCCTAGCTACAAAGGACGCTGCAGCAGGTGGGGAGCAACTTCCAGGCCAGCTTGAGCAACATAGTGAGAATTTCTCACAATGTTTAAAAAAAGGATTAGGGATGTAGCTTTGTGGTAGAGCACTTGCATAGCATATACAGGGTCCTGGGTTCAATCCTGTACCCTCCTCCAGCCAAAATAAGAGGTAAGTGGTTAACTAGCAGTTATTCTTTTGCAGGATCTAGAACAATGTGGTACTGACATTGCAAAATGGGAGATGGAAGAGTGGGGGTCAAGTCCTAGCTTAACCACTGACTTACTGTGTAGTTGTGGATAAGTCAATTTGTTTCATTTCTCCCTTTTCTTTCACTGTCTTCCATAAGGGAATTGGGCTAAAAATCTTTAAGAGGGCTGGGGTTGTGGCTCAGCGGTAGAGCGCTCGCCTGGCAGGTGCGCCTGGGTTTGATCCTCAGCACCACGTACAAATAAACCCATTGTGTACAGCTAAAGCAAATAAATAAATATTTTAAAAAAAAAAAAATCTCTAAGAATCCTTCCCACTGCTAAACCTGATTTCAGTAGGATATTAGAGAATAGACTATAAAAAAGCTAGCTCTTGGGGCTGGAGTTGTGGCTCAGTGGTAGAGCGCTTGCCTAGCATGCATGAGGCACTAGGTTTGATCCTCAGCACCACACTAATGTAAAATATATTGTGTTCACCTAAAACTAAAAAATAAATATCCAAAACAAAAAACAAAAAACAAAAAACAAAACCCACCTAGCTCTTCACAAAAGTGAACTTAGTTTCCCTTTCATGCAAAAATTTATTTCCCAGCAGCTTGGTAGGGAAGATGATCACCAGTTTAAGGCCAGCCTTGGCAACTTAGAAGGCCCTAAGCAACTTAGTAAGACCTATCTCAAAATAAAAAATAAAAATAAAAAGGGCTGGAGATGTAGCTCAGTGGTAAAGCATCTCTGGGTTAAATCCCCAGTACCATTAAAAAAATTATTGCTCTTACAGTGTCTGGGGTCATATACTATTCAAAATGTAGCTGCATATAACTGATGAACCAGTACAAACTGTGATACATACATAAAATGTAATATTCAGTTCTAAAAATGATAGAAAACAAATGCTTAACAGGTATGGCATTTCCTCCTGAAGTAATGAAAATATTTTGGAACTAAATAGAGATGGTATTTGTATAACATTGTAAATGTACTAAACGCTACAGGATGGTTCACTTAATTTAAAAGTTGATTTTAGGTTATGTTAATGTCACCTTCAGAAAAACTAAAATCTCAGTGGACCATTTTGAAATATAAGAAAGAACATTTCTAGATTACTGGAGTGCATACTTCTTGATTTCTTTGCATTCTGTTGATTTCAAAGAAGATAAGGGGGAAAAAGTCATGATTATTATTTTTAAATTAATTTAATGAATTAACAGCTCACAGACCAAAATCTATGTTCAAAGGTACAGAGCAGCCTGCTGCCTACTTTTGTAAAAACGTTTTTATGGGAACACAGTCCCATTTACATATTGTCCATGGCTGCTTTTGCAGTATAGCTGAGTATTTACTGTGAAAAGAGTAAAACTTGGTCTTTACAGGGTGTTTGCTAATCCCTTATTCAAAGCCACAGCAATTATCCAGTTTTTATGCTAAGTTTATCAGATATGAGTAACTCCTGAGAAAATGAATAAAGTTAAAATTACAACATATCCTTGCTTGTTATCCTCCAAAATCTTGTCCTTTTGATTACATGATCACTTCTAATAGTTGTTCAGTACACACTCTAAAACACACTTCTTTTTATTTCAAAACACTTTCTTATTAGTAGTATGTGACAACAACAACAATAATAAAACCTTTGATAAGTACCCAATTTATTTTACTTTTTTTTTTTTTTTTTTTTTTTTTGGTACTGGGGATTGAACTCAGGGGCACTCAACCACTGGGCCACACCCCCAGCCCTTTTTTTGTATTTTATTAGAGACAGGGTCTCACTGAGTTGCTAAGTGCCTCGCCATTGGTGAGGCTGGCTTTGAACTCGTGATCCTCCTGCCTCAGCCTCCCAAGTGCTAGGATTACAGGCGTGCGCCACCACGCCCGGCTTATTTTACTTTTTTTGCAGTGTTGACTTTTTCAATCATATCAGTGAACTCTAGTACCATACTGCCAGGTTTCAATCTTGGCACTGTTATTTCAATTAAATTAAATTAATTAAAGTTGTTTCAGTCTCCCTGTGCCTTACTTTTTCCTTAACTGAAAATGAAGATAAAAATAGATTCTACCTTATTTAGGGAAGCTGTAATCATCCAATGAGCAACTTTACAGCATTTAGAAAAGTGCCTCGCACAAAGTAATTATTAGCTATCATCATCATCATCATCATCATCAAACACAACCTAATTTACCTTGAACTCTCTTCTTACCATGAATAATGTTAGCTTTTGCATTCTCCTGCCTGCCCAAGGTGGCTTCTTGCTTGGATCTGTTAACACCCAATGTGCTAAAAATTGGCAAAAGCAGTTCACGATGACCTAGTGCTGGGGTGCAGACTGTTTTTCTTTTTCCTCTGTGTCTTCTACCAGATGGCTGCATAAGAGCCCTCCTAGAACAGTCATTATTTTTGGTGGACCCAGGGGAAGAGCTGACATCAGCTGGAGAGAGAAGCTCCTGAGTAGGACTTCTTGAGACTGCTTGTCCTGTGCCCGTGTCCAAAATCTCAGTTTTACTCTGGGCACTATTTTCATTGGAAAGGTTTAAATTTTTAGGTGCTTCCTTATTTTTATTTTTAAGCCCTTTCTTCCTGCCACACAAGTGATTTTGAATTACAGCTTCCAGGGCTACTTTCCTCTGGCAATCGGACATGCGACGAGTTGTTCTAACATAGTATTCCGCGGGAAACAAAAGGCCTTCAAGCACTGTGCAAGACTGTATTTGATTTTCTGTAGAAACAGAAGTGACTGCTTCCAGGCTAAGACTCTTAGATTGACTTAGAACCTCATTTTCCTCAAGATTTTCATTTCTACCAGTAAAAGCATTAATGGGAGATTTTAAAGATTTTTTGATGTGATTTTGTTCTTTTAAGTTTTGGTTTATCTTTGCTGATAAGTTATTATAAGGGAGTTCATTTACAGAACATGAATTATCTGCCTGTAAGGCAGGACTTCTAGGCAGCTGGCCAGTGGCACCTGTAGGTTTATTTACTACTGTGCTCTCTGTAGAGACAGTCATTTTGTGGCTTTGTACCTCCAGGTTTATGGGTGAAGTAAGGCTAATGTTTTTAAACCCCTGAGTAATGAGTTCGCAATTACCTTTAGGAGGCGTATGTTCAAGGTGCTTGTGATTACTGTTATGTGATATAGTATGTAAAGGATCTTCAGTGTTCTTGGAGAAATTATTTCCTTTAAATGGTATATCATCAACTCTTTCTGATTTGGCAGTTGATGGAATTAATACATTCTCTCCATCAGTTTCTATAACTGGTGCTGAAGAATCCGAAATTTCAGACTTACAACTTGAAAGGGAAGGTATTTCAGTTACTGGTGACCTAGGATATTTGCTATCGATTGCTTCCTGTTTCTTCAGTCTTTTCCCAGAGAGTATGAGTGAATCACTGTCAAAGAAACATTCTCTCTCCTGTAAGATATATGTTCTCTTTGGCTGCTTCTTTCTTCTCCCTGGCAGCTTATTCTGCCTTTTCTCACTATCAGGGCCATTTGCCCTGTAGGGAAAATGTTCTTGATTGTCACCCATTCCTGAAATATGTAATCCTTCTTCTGGGCCATCTTCAGGATTAAAGGACCCAGGCTCAGCATCGTGTGTCACAGATGTCTTTTCTCCAGTTTTATCATCAAGATGGGCATTGATTTGTAACTCGTTACAAGGAAATCCTTCATTTTTAGGTTCTAAGGGGAAAAATATATATGTAAATGTTATTTTCCTTTTAAAATGGAACATAAAAATACCCCATTTTTATTTAAAAATCTCATAGGGCTACAGTGATAGAGTGCTTACTTAGTATGCATGAGGTCCTGGGCTCAATTCCCAGCACCAGGAAATGAATAAATAAAAATTATAGTGTACACACACACACAACTGAATATTTACTTAGGAAAAAATCAATGGCATTACTTTTTAGGGAAGACTTAAGTTTTTAAAATTCTAATAAGTACAGAATTATAAATAAATGTAAACAAATATAATTATATTGAAAAGGTGCTTTTTAAAATGGAAAGTTTTTTCTTAAATATTTATTTATTTGCTTTAGTTGTACACAATACATTTATTTTTACATGGTGCTGAGGATCGAACCCGGGTTGCACATGTGCTAGGCGAGCACTCTACCACTGAGCCACATCTCCAGCCCCAGATTTTTCTTCATCACAATTATCTTTTCTCTTAATTCAAAAAATTTCTATTAATTTTTTTTTGGTGCTGGGGACTGAACCCAGGGCCTCATGTATGCACCAACTGAGCTATGCCCTCAGCCCCTCACCTGTTTTGTATGCATGTATTTATTTATTCTAAGTACTGGGGATTGAGACAAGGGCCTTACACATACTAGGCAAGTGTTTTATCACTGATATCTATTCCCACCCCCCTCTTTTTTTGTATATTTAATTGAGACAGAGTTTAACTTGATTGTCAACATTGTGATCCACCTGCCTCAACTGCCCAAGTAGCAGCAATTACAGGCATATGCCACCAGACTTGGCATCTTCTTCGTTTCTTTTTCTCAATAATTTTAACATCCCTTTCTCATTTCAAAAGCCCCTAATTTTATGATTAAAAATGACTTGAATTCTGACACCAAAAATGACCAATTTTTTAGAGTATTTCTAATCTAGACGTTTATCTCTATGCACATGTACATTCATCTTTTTATAAAATCATCTTTATGTTAAACAATATTATTTCAAAAACCTGAGGGAAAAAAAGAGCAACTGAATAAAAACTATATGTATAGTTTTTTGCTCAAAGAATGGGAGAAAATACTAACAAATCATATCTGATAGGACCTTAGGCAGAACCCCTACAACTCAACAAGACAAAGACAACCTAAGGCTGGGGAAGTAGCTCAGTTGGTAGAACATTTACGTAGCATGCATAAGACTCCAAGTTTAATCCTCAGCACCACAAATAATATAACCTAATTAAAAAGTGAACAAAGAAGCCGGGCACGGTGGCGCACACCTGTAATCCCAGCACTTTGGGAGGCCGAGGCAGGAGGATCGCGAGTTCAAAGCCAGCCTCAGCAATGGCGAGGCACTTAGCAACTCAGTGAGACCCTGTCTCATTAAATAAAATACAAAAAAGGGCTGGGGATGTGACCCAGTGGTCAAGTGCCCCTGAGTTCAATCCCTGGTACCACAAAAAAAAAAAAAAAAAAAAAGTGAACAAAGAACTCAAACAGACATGCTCCCAAAGAAGATATACATATCGTATAAGTACATGGAAAGATGTTTATCATCATGAGTCACTAAGAATATCAGCAGTTGCTATAATTAAAATATATAAAGAAACTTACACATGGATATTCATTGCAGAATTATTCATACTAGTCAAAAAGTGGTAACAACCCAAATATCTACCAACTGATGAATGGATAAACAAATTGTGGCACAAACATATTCAGTGGAATACTAATCAGCTGTTAAAGGAATGAAGTACCGATAGAAGCATATCGGGAGCTGGGGTTATGGCTCAGTGGTAGAGTGCTTGCCTAGCACGCAGGAGGCACTGGATTCCATCCTCAGCACTACATAAAAATAAAGTATTGTGTCCACCTACAACTAAAAAATAAATATTTTTAAAAATCCCACATATTGTAAAATTCCATTTACATGGAATTTCTGGAGTAGGCAAATTCAGAGACAAAAGTAGATTAGGAGTTCCCAGGGATTTGGACTAGGAAGGAGCAAGGAGGACTGTCAATGGGAACAGGGTTTCTTTTTGGGGTAATGAAAAGTTTTTTGACTTAGCAATTACAGTTTTCACAGTATTGTGGATATGCAAAGAACCACTGATTTGTGCACTTAAAAGGCACTCTACCACGAAGTACATTCCCCCTTACCTAGCAAATGCAAGGAGGCTCTGGGTTTGATCCTTAGCCAAAATGAAAAAGTTTTATAAAACATCATCTTTCTCATATTTAAACACGAAATTGGTTTTTAAACACTGAGGAGAAAAAGAAAACTAAATAAACAATTCAACCAATTGCTTGAATTTTATGGTAAAAATGAATTGCCTCTTATCTGATGGATGTAGAAAAAGGACAGCTAAATGTTCCTGGAAAAATGAATAATAAAACAAGTACAAATTAGTAGGCTAGATTTACCTGAATGGCTTAGCTGTGATGAGATTTCCTGCTGGAGCAAGCAATCCTGTTCTGTTTTCTTAACAGAATTCTTAACCTTCTCAGCTCTTTGGGCACGCTGGAGAAAACAAAAGCAGCTCAAGAAATACCTTTTCTTTAATGCTTTATTACTGTCAAGAACTGTCTTCACATAGTTTGTACTACACCTTAATTTGAGAGAATACGATTCACCTACCTGAAGGCGGGCCAGTGTCTTGCTGTACTCCCTTTTCAAGAATGCTAATTTTTCCTTTAACTGGAAGAAAAAACAACAACAATGTTGAGCAGTGGAAAGGTGGAGTCACAAGGAAGAGACACAGTGCCTATCAGATGTGAGTTTGTGGTGCTCAGCAAGACCCATGAAGGGAGTGGGTCTAGGCCATACAAATCTACTTTCAGCTCTCAAAAGCACCAAGCTCTTTACTCTCACGACCTTTGCACAAACTGTTCCTTTCACCTAGAGCATATCCCCCTTTTGTCACTTCACCCTGATTCCTTTAAGCCTCAGCTTAGATTTTTACTTTCCTGGGATAGTCTTTAGGCACTCTATTGCTCTCAGTGCTACCCTTATCACTGTATTTACAGTACCACACTATGTTGTCTGTTTACTTCTGATTTTTTTTCTCCCCAACCTCATGAGATCCTTGAAGGTGGCAGAAGCTGTCACCCTAATGTCATTCAACAATCATCCTCTTGTCTGTTAAAGGTCCAGGTATCTCTAGCACCTGAAATATAACTGATACTCACTAGTGTCGGTTTTTTGTTCCAAGTGGTATAGTGGTCAATGCAATTTTTTTTTTTTTTTTTGGTACCGGGAATCGAACTCAGGGGCACTAGACCACTGGGTCACATCCCCAGCCCTTTTTTTGTATTTTATTTGGAGACAGGGTCTCACTAAGTTGCTAAGTGCCTCACCACTGCTGAGGCTGGCTTTGAACTCGCAATCCTCCTGCCTCAGCCTCCCAGAGTGCTGGGATTACAGGCGTGCGCCACCACACAGGGCTGGTCAATGCAATTTATACCCAATGAAGGATACAGATAATAAACAAGAAAACGGATAAGATTTCACACAGTAATAAATACCTAGATAAACTGGGTGATAAGAGTATCTAGCTTGGGCTGGGTTGGAGCTCAGTAGTAGAGCGCTTACCTAGCATGTGTGAGGCACTGGGTTCGATCCCCTGCACCACATAAAAATAAACTAAAATAAAACAAATAAAATAAAGTATTGTGTCTATCTACAACATTATGTATATATATGTATATATATATATACATATATATATATATTTCTTATTAAAAAAAGAGTGTCTAGCTTACTGAGTGGTCAGAGAGGCATTACTGAGGAACACCATTTCAACAAATTGACTTGCCCTGATGGAGGAAGTTGGCTTTGGCAAGATCGGGGGACAGATAATCCAGGCAGCAGGAACCACAAATGTGAAAACTGCTTGGTGGGGGCTGGGGTTGTGGCTCAGGGGTAGAGCACTTGCCTAGCAAGTGTGAGGCTCTGGGTTCGATCCTCAGCACCGATAAATATAAGTAAATAAAGATATTGTGTTCATCTACAACTAAAAAATAAAATTAAAAAAAGAAGAAAGAAGGAAAGCTGCTTGGTGGGATGGGATAAGTTATTTTAGGAGCACACAGAATGCCAGTGAAACAGGAGCTTTCACTGTGGAATTCCCAGACAGGCACACAGTAAGTATCCAATAGGGAACTATTAAATAAAAAAATAAAATAATGAATTGGGCTGAGTCAAATCATCATTCTCTGAAAGTCTGGGTTCTCTTTGTCTCTCTGGCTTGGGTGGTCCAAAGGATTCTCTGAGCTGCAAAACGACGTTTTTTTCCTGCTTTCTAGGAACTTTTCAGGCACTTATCCTTCCAAGCTCATAGAATTTATAAATGACACCGTTTAAACTAAAGTAGCAGGGCTCTAGTTGATGCATTTAACTCTATGCTACCCTGCTTTGCACCAACCTTATCAAGTGCTGAGAGTTATCTTGTTTACTTGTAAATTATCTTTTCACCTCTACGAGAAGTTAAGCGAGACTAAGAAGACTGACGAGTTAATGTGAATGAGTTTAGTACAGTTTAGCACAGTAAGCACGAGATGCAATCAAGTTAACAGCAGCACAAGAACCCGGAAACAAACTAAAAAGACTATATGTAGAAATAATATTTAAAGACACAAGGTCACTTCCAAACTTCACCATCCTTACAGAATGTTAAGGTAGGTAAACATGTCCCAACGTGGACATTAAAAATGGACAAAAATAGAACTGTCGACCATTGAGATCACACACTTACGACCATCCTCCTCCTTAATAAATACGTATTACTTTTTGGTGGCCAGAGATAACTCCCCCTCCCACTACCACCACCACCAAACACACACACAAAGACCTGGAAGAATCAGACTGTTTAAAAAAAAAAAAAAATGTGCTTGAGGGGACAGGCGTGGGGGGGAAGAAGTCAAGATTCAGAGTGTGGAAGCGGGGAGGAGGAAGGATGTCAAGGAGGACTCAAGCTTTATCTCCGAAGCTCTGCGCTTTGTATTTCTGCATTGCTACTGTAACGAAAATTTATTTTTTTAAACGCCACCACGTGAGCGCCGCGCTAGCTGTCTACACTTTCACTTCCGGTGTCCACAGCTCTAACAGAAGAGAAAACTGGAGGAAGCTCCTGCCTCGAACCGCGGAGGAACCCAGACCAGGCCTAAAGTCCTAGGCAGCGGGTCAGAGCCCCGCGTCAGCCCTCCCCACACCCGTGGCACCTTTTCCTTCTCCGCACAGCTGAGGGGCTTCCCGGGAGGCTCTTCCATCGGGCTGGAGGCCGAGCGAAAAGAGCAGCCGTCAGCCCCGGCCCTGCGGACGCGGGGACCCAGTTGGACCTAGGTCCAGGAGGCGCCGCGGGAAGGAATAGGAACCCGGACCCCCTCAGCGCGCGTCAGCTAGCCCACGCGGGTTTAGCGCGCCCTTAACTCTGGCCAATTAAGAAACACCGCTCGGCCTGCACATGCGCAACCCGGGATTGCCGAGCAACAACGCGGGGTCGCCTAGAGGAGAGTCGAGCGGTCGATGAGACCCGAGTCCCCAGGAGAGCGGAAGTGGAGGAGCAGCCGGAAGTAGCCGGCATCTCAGACAGACCGACGGGCTTTGACGCGGTCCTGAGGTGCCGGTAGGTGGTGGCGGCCATGGAGTTGGGCGAGCTGCTCTACAACAAGTCCGAGTACATCGAGACGGTACGCGGGTTCGCACATCTGCAGTCCGCTTCCCAAGATTGGGTCCCTTTTGAGGCCTGGCGGGCAGTCGCATCCTGTCCCTGCCCCACCCACCCTGGGTCCCTTTGGCACTTCGTCACTCATTACCTAGTGTCGCTTCGGGTGTCATCTGATTCTGTGATTTAGTCTGTGCATGGCTGGTTTGGGCTGTGTGCACTGATTCTATTCTTTATAGTCAACACGCGATACGTGTGTAAAATGTTGGTGACAGAGCGAGTGGCCAGTGTTACCTGATGTTTTGGTTTTCTTTGCGTTCTCATAGCTCTATGATAATGGTAAAGTCGTTATCCTCGTTATGGGGTCCTAAAACTGAAGTATGAAATTGGGACTCGAATCCACCTTTCTGTCTAATGCCACTAAGCTACAGAAGTACAGATTATTAGTCCATTCGCTGAATAATTTTTTAATATTTTATTTTATTTTTAGTTGTAGTTGGACACAATACCTTTGTTTTATTTATTTATTTTTACGTGGTGCTGAGGATCGAACCCAGGGCCGCGCGCATGTGCTAGGGGAGCGCTCTACAGCTGAGCCACAACCCCACCCCCCCCCCCCCCCCCCCCCCCCCCATTCGCTGAATCTTTAGGTAACTAATCCATATTAGCTTTTTTTTTTTGGTACCGGGGATTGAACTCACGGGTACTCGACCTCTGGGCCATATCCCCAGCCCTTTTTTGTATTTTATTTAGAGACAGGGTCTCACTAAGTTGCTAAGTGCCTCCCCATTGCTGAGGCTGGCTTTGAACTTGATCCTCCTGCCTCAGCCTCCCAAAGTGCTGGGATTACAGGTGTGCGCCATTGCACCCGGCTCATATTAGCTTTTTTGGTATCCTGAATTCATTCCATTTTAGACTGTGCTCCATACTGTGCAATATGAGCCTTTTCCTTTCTTTTCTTTCTTTCTTTCTTTTTTTTTTTTTTTTTGTTTGTTTTTTGTTTTTTTGTTTTTGTTGTGGATACAGGTATCTCACTATGTTGCCCAGTCTGGTCCAGTGCTCCTCAGTTCAAGCAATCCTCCTGCCTCAGCCTCCCAAGTATCTGGGACTATAGGCATAGGTCACTGTGGCCCACTCCAGTGAGTTTGCTTGATGGAATCTGTAAGCCCAGAAACCCTCTCAGTTTACTCACTCTGGGTGGTCTGGTTTTGTTTGGTATCCAGGATTGAACCCTGCTGATGGTCTTCATCACTGAGATACACACCTAATCACTGAGATACACACCTAATCTGCCCCTTTTTTTTTTTTTTTTTTTTTTTTTTTTTTTGTGGTACCGGAGATTGAACTCAGGGGCACTCGACCACTGGGTCACATCCCCAGCCCTTTTTTGTATTTTATTTAGAGACAGGGTCTCACTGAGTTGCTAAGTGCCTCGCCATTGCTGAGGCTGGCTTTGAACTCGCGATTCTCCTGTCTCAGCCTCCCAAAGTGCTGGGATTACAGGCGTGCGCCACCGCGCCCAGCTCTGCCCCTCTTTTTGACACAGCTAAACTGGCCTGGAATTTTCCATTCTCTTTCCTCAATCTCTTGGGTGTCTGGGATTACAGGTTTGCACTACTGAAGCTGGTTTACCTCATTTTATGTTTCCTTTTAGGCATCTGGGAACAAAGTTAGTCGCCAGTCAGTGTTGTGTGGAAGCCAGAACATTGTTCTCAATGGCAAGGTAAGGGACAAAGTCAGCTCCAGGATGTATACCTTTGCTTTCTTTCCACCGATTACCATGTTAGCAAGATAGATAAAATGTTGCAACATCTCCTATTTATTGTTGTATGTTTTCAGTTCTCTTTTTCCTCCAGTGATTTATTGAATGCAAAAAAAGTTTCTACAAAAGAAAGCAACAGAAAACCCTTTTTCTTTTATGCCAGAAAATAATATAGTGGTACTCAGAATCAAAATTATTGTACAACATTGTAGTGTGCCCTAAACCACTGGACACAAAACATAAATAGGCAATAAAATATTTTAAGGTAGAAACTAAAGTAAAATTTGCCAAATTATCTGATTAATAATAATTAATAATTCAGTGTTAACTGAAACTTAAAATTAATGTGAGAAATAGGAAAGGTATTAAGATATGAGACACATGCAAAGTAGAATCTGAAAGTCTTGGAATCTTGTAATCTAAGTAGATTGAATTAGCAAAGAGATTAGTCTAAACCTAGGAAGAGTATTAGAACATTTCAAAACCAGAGAAAATACCACAAGATATATTGAAGCTTCACAAACACTGAAGTCCATAGTTAATTTCTTGCTATCTGGGACACAGACTTTTACTGTTGTTTTTCGTTTTTTCATACTGGAAATTGAACCCAGGGATGCAGTTTGACCACTGGCCACATCCCCAGCCCTTTTTATTTGAAGACAGATCTTGCTAAGTTGCTTTGGGCTTTGCTAAATTGCTGAGTCTGATCTTGAACTTTCAATCTTCCTGCCTCAGTCTGCTAAGTTACTGGGATTACAGGCATGTGCCAATGTGCCCCACATGAGACACATAGTTTTGAAATTTACTTCCCTTATAATGTTGCATCTCTAACTTCCACAGGGAAAAAAAAGTTGAGAATATATATGTGTGTGTGTGTGTGTATACATATAATTTAGTATATATAGTTTTTGAGAAACTGCTTAACACACACACACACACTATAATCAAGAAATCACAAGTAGATTCAGTAGAAACACAATTAATCTCCATTAAACCCACTATATTATGATATTTAATGGAAAAGAAATATAGTTTAGTAATTTCTGCTCAGACATACTGTTCCTGCAGAGAATTGGAAAATTTAGCTCACTCCCTCTGACTCATTAGCAAATGTGTGAAGGTTTTTTTGGAAATCTCTAAGCTAATTCTGAAGCATTTTCTGTGACTATAGGGAAGAATTTTTTTCTTGTGATGAAATAGATATTAAAAAATAGCTGTTCTAACCATTTTATTATTTATTTATTTTGCTGTGCTGGGACTCGAAATCAGGGCCTCGTGCATGCTAGTCAAATACTGAGTTACACCCTTAGCCCCATTGTAATTATTTTTAAGTATATAATTAATGAATACGATTAATCACATTCATAATGTTGTGAAATCCCATCACCATTATTTATTTCCAAAGCTTTTTTTTTTTTTTCCTTAAAATTTTTTTGCCGGGTGGGCTGGGATTGTGGCTCAGCGGTAGAGCGCTCGCCTAGCACGTGGGCGACCCGGGTTCGATCCTCAGCACCATGTACAAATAAAATGCATTGAATAAAACGCATTGTATACAACTAAAGCAAATAAATAAAAATATTTAAAAAAAAATTTTTTTGCCGGGTGCAGTGGCGCATGCCTGTAATCCCAGCATTTGGGAGGCTGAGGCAGGAGGATCACGAGTTCAAAGCCAGCCTCAGCAATGGCGAGGCACTTGGCAACTCAGTGAGACCCTGTCTCTAATAAAATGCAAAAAAGGACTGGGGATGTGGTCCAGTGGTCGAGTGCCCCTGAGTTCAATCCCCCATACAAAAAAAAAAAAATTTTTTTTTGTAGTTGTAAACAGAATGCCTGTGTTTGTTTATTTTTATGTGGTGCTGAGGATCAAACCCAGTGCCTCATACATGCTAGGCAAGTGCTCTGCCACTGAGCTACAGCCCCAATCCCCAAAACTTTTTTTTTAATCATTCCAGATAGAAACTTTACACCCATTAAGGAATAACTCCCCATTCCTCCCACTCCCCAGTCTTTGGTAGCTTCAATATACTCCATCTACGTTCTTTTCTTTCTCTCTTTTTTTTTTTTTAATGCTGGGGAATGAACTTGGTCTCACATGTGCTAAGCATGAGCTGTACTACTTGAGCTGTTGCCCCCTAGCCCCTTAATCTACTTTTTGTCTAAGAATTTGCCTATTCTAGATAATTCATATAATAGAACCATATAGTATTTGTACCTTTTTGACTGGATTATTTCACTTAGCATAATCTTTTCAGGGTTCATTTATGTTGTATCACATCAGAACCTTTTCCCTTTTCACATCCGAATACTATTCCATTGAGTGTATATACCACATTTTGTTTATCCATTCTTCTGTGGATGGACACTGGGTTGTTTCTACCTTTTGGCTGTTGTGAATAATGCTGCAGTAAACATTGGTGTACAAATATCTGTTTGAGTCCTAGCTTCAGCTGTTTGGAGTACGTATCTAAGAGTGGAATTGCTAAGTCAAGGGGCAATTCTATGTTTAATTTTTTTTTAATATTTATTTATTTGCTTTAGTTGTACACAATGGAATGCATTTATGTTTACGTGGTGCTGAGGATCAAACCCGGGCCGCGCACGTGCTAGTTAAACGCTCTACTGCTGAGCTACAACCCCAGCCCTCTATGTTTAATTTTTGAGAAACTGCTTAACTGCCTTTCACAGTGGCTGTACCATCTTACATTCCTACCACCGATGTACAGGATTCTGATTTCTCCACATCCTCACCAGCACTTGTTATTTTCTGGTTTTTGAATGATAGCCATTTCATTGGGTAGGTGGTAGTATCTCATTTTGGTTTTGATTTGTGTTTCCCTTAGGATTACTGATGTTGAATATATTTTCATGTGCTCCTTGGCCATTTGTATATCTTTTTTAGGGAAATGTCTGTTCAGTCCTTTGCCCATTTAAAAAATTCTGTTGTTTGTCTTTTTGTTGTTGAATTTTAGGAGTTTTCTATATATTCTGGATATTATATCCTTATCAGATAGGTAATTTGTAATTATTCTTCCCATTCTATAATTGTCTTTGTGTCCTTGACAATGTCCTTTGATAAAAGTTTTTACATTATTTTCTTTTTTTGGTGGGGGTGATCTCAGAGGCACTTTACCACTGAACCACATCCCCATTTCTTTTTTATTTTTTTTTAAATATTTATTTGCTTTAGTTGTACACAATGCAACGCATTTTTTTTATGTTTACATGGTGCTGAGGATCGAACCCGGGCCGCGCACGTGCTAGGCGAGCGCTCTACCGCTGAGCCACAACCCCAGCCCTCTCTTTTATTTTTTGTTTTGAGACAGGGTCTCACTAAGTTACTGAGGGCCTTGCTAAGTTGCTGAGGCTGGCCTCACATTTGTGATCCTCCTGCCTCAGCCTCCCAAGAAGTGGGGATTATAGGCATGTGCCACCACACCCAGCTAACAGTTTTAAATTTTGGCGAAGTCCAGTTTATCTATTTTTTCTTTTGTTGCTCATGTTTTTGGTGTCATATTTAAGAATCCATTGCCAAATCTTGGTCATGAAGTTTTACTGTTTTCTTCTAAGAGATTTACAGTTTTATCCCAGCTAGTTGTCCATTTTTAGTTAATTTTTGTGTGTAGTATAAGGTGCGGGGTCCAGCTTAATTCTTTTGAATATGGAAATACAGTTGTCTCAGCCCCATTGGTTGAAGAGACTATTCTTTTCTTATTGAAAGGTCTTGGCACTCTTTTGGGTGTGTTGTGGTACTGGAGATTGAACCTAGGGTGCTCTACCACTGAGCTACATCCCCAACCCTTTCTAGTTTCCTTATTTTGAGACAAGATCTCACTAAGTTACAGGAGCTGGACTCAAATCTGCAATCCTTCTGCCTCAGTCTCCTTAGTCTTTGGGATTATAGGCATAGGCCACTGCACCCAGAGGTCTTGGCACTCTTATAGAAAATCAATTGGTGGGGCTGGGGTTGTGGCTCAGCGGTAGAGCGCTCACCTAGCACGTGCGCAGCCCGGGTTCGATCCTCAGCACCACGTAAAAATAAAACGCATTGTGTACAACTAAAAGCAAATAAATAAATATTAAAAAAAAGAAAAGAAAATCAATTGGTCATAGAGTTTGAGTTTGTTCTGGATTTCTTCAATTTTTTGTGTTTGGTCTATGTGTCTATCATTGGATACATTACATTGTTTTGGTCACTGTAACCTTGTAATAAGTTTTTATTTTTAAATTTTCTGTAGTTGTTTTTTTTTTTTTTTTTTTTTTTTTTTTTTGTGGTACTGGGGATTGAACTCAGGGGCACTCGACCACTGGGTCACATCCCCAGCCCTTTTTTGTATTTTATTTAGAGACAGGGTCTCACTGAGTTGCTAAGTGCCTCGCCATTGCTGAGGCTGGCTTTGAACTCACGATCCTCCTGCCTCAGCCTCCCAAAGTGCTGGGATTACAGGCGTGCGCCACCGCGCCCGGCTTGTAGTATATTTTAACCAGGAATCAAGAAGAGTCCTCCAACTTTGGTCTTTTTGAAGATTGTTTTGGCTGTGGAGGTACCTTTTTGTGTGTTTGTGTGTGGTGCTGGGGGTCAAACCCAGGACCTTGTGCATGTGAGGCAAGCACTCTACCAACTGAGCTATATCCCTAGCCCCCCTCTTTATTTTTTAAGATATTTTACTTGGCAATATTTTTTTTTTTTTTTTTTGCCACACACTAAAGAGTATATGTGACATCATGCTACAAAACATAAAAATTGCCAGGTGTGGTAAATTTTTAACTGTGCCTTTAATCCCAGTGGCTTGGGAAGCTGAGGCAGGAGGATCATGAGTTCAAGACCAGCCTCAGCAACTTAGCAAGACCCTAAGCAACTTAGTGAGACTCTTGTC
Organism: Tamias sibiricus; assembly: GCA_025594165.1. Taxonomy (NCBI): domain Eukaryota; kingdom Metazoa; phylum Chordata; class Mammalia; order Rodentia; family Sciuridae; genus Tamias; species Tamias sibiricus. Next base: position 18,699,071 of record CM046674.1, read on the forward strand.
TCAAAATAAAAAGTAAAAAGGGCTAGGGTTGTGGTTCAGTGGTAGAGTGCCCCTGGGTTCAATCCTGGTACCAAAAATTAAAAACAAAACAAAACAAAAAAAAATCAACACCTATGAATCCACCACCCAAGTCAAGAACTGAAACATAATCAAAGTATAGTAATGTGTACTAGCATTTTGTTCCTCTCCATCTCTTTCTTCTGCTTCCCTCCAAAAGGAAACTGCTGTTCTGAATTTTATGACTTATTAAATTATGTTGAGCAAGGGGGGAGGGAGGGGGAGAAAAGGAAAAAAAAAAAAAAAAAAAGAAAAGGTGGTTGAATGAGACGGATATCATTTTCCTAAATGTATGATTGAAGACCTGAATTGTACGAATATACTTTGTATACAAACAGTTGTATGTGAGTTGTACACATTAAAAATTATTTAAAAAAAATAAATAAATATAGCAAAAAAAAAAAGTCAACAACAACAACAAAAAATTATGTTGATATTATATTTAAAGAAATTGACCACATACATATGTGTCCTTAAATAATATATATTATTTAACTTTATTAGGTTTTCCGTAACTTACATTTTTTAAAAATATTTATTTACTTTAGTTGTATACAATGCATTTTATTTTTAGGTGGTGCTGAGGATCGAACCCGGGCTGCACACGTGTTAGGCGAGCGCTCTGCCACAGAGCCACAACCCCAGCCTGTGACTTAACATTTTTTATACTCAGTTATAATAATGATAATAGGAAACACTTAATTCACAGGAAGTGCCATAGTTCTCAGTTGCCATTTGTAAGATTCATTGGTGTGTGCATTTTCACTACTGTGTACAATTTTGCTTAATCAGTCTCCTATTGGTGAATAGTTACTTTATTACTAGTTTTTTGCTGTTGTAAACAATCTGTTCATATTTCCAGCCTCTCTCCATTTTAGAACTTTGTCATATCTGGTTTTTTGGGGTTTTGGGGGGTTTATTTTTGGGTACCAGGGATTGAAAACTCAGGGACGCTTGCCCACTGAGCCACATCCATATTTAAGAGACAGGGTCTCACTGAGTTGTTCAGCACCTCACTTTTGCTGAGGCTGACTTTGAACTCGTGATACTTGTGCCTCAGCCTCCCAAGCCACTGGGATTAGAGGTGTGCACCACTGTGCCCAGCATGTCTGTTTTGCTTTGTATCAGATCTTATAGATCCTGCAGGGTTAGAGAATGGTCACTTGGGTAAAGAGGATAGAGTGTGAACAGTGGAAAGTGGGGCTGGCCTGTGTCAGTGGTAGAGTGCTTGCCCAGCATGCTTGAAGCCCTGGGTTCAATCCCCAGTGCCACAAAAACAAATAACAAAACAAAATAGTAGGGAGTAGTAGGGCCTGGTGAGTTGGAGAATACATGACCAATCTTTTGTTGTTGTTGTTGTACCTGGGATTGAACTCAGGGGCACTCGACCACTGGGCCACATCCCCAGCCCTTTTTTGTATTTTATTAGAGACAGGGTCTCACTGAGTTGTTAAGTGCCTTGCCATTGCTGGGGCTGGCTTTGAACTCGCAATCCTCCTGCCTCAGCCTCCCAAGTGCTGGGATTACAGGCGTGCGCCACCGCGCCCAGCTTCTACATGACCAATCTTAGTTGAAGCTGATGGTTGCTGTTCCAGAGCTTCTGACTTTTTTTCAAAAAGACACTGGAAATCCAGTGTTTTGAATGAATATGTCCTATTATTCAAATAACAACATCTAATTTAAAGGATTTTTTTTTTTAAGTTGCATCAACCAGATAAAACAGATTTGCAGGTGCAGTACTTAAACTTCCAACTTGCCACCTCTTTGTTTTGTGCAGTATCATTGTCTTCTCTGTAGATTCTTATATCCACCTGCTTTCATTTGAACATCATCTTGCACCTTTCCCCCCCAACTGCTTTTGGTAGCAGACATTGAACCCAGGATTGCTTACCCACTGAGCCACATCCCCAGCCTTTTTATTTTTTGAGACAGGGTCTCACTAAGTTACTTAGAGCTTCCCTAAGTTGCTAAGGCTGGCTTTGAAATTGTGATCCTCCTGTCTCAGCCTCCCAAGCTGCTGGAATTACAGGTGTGTGGCACCTTTCCCAGCTTTGCTTCTCTTGAACTTGATCTCTAGTCCTCATTTCACTCCTTGTGAGAAGTCAGTAATTGAGTCCCTCTTGCCAAATTTCTTTTACCACTTTTGTTTGCTTCTTTAATTGAGTATAGTTTAGGCTGACTAAGGAACTTATATGAATTTTCTTTATTTCCAAATTAAGATTATTATATTTAAAACATATATCCAAAATTCTTGAAATTCTGTTTTCTTCCAAAAGAAAAGGAATCCATTTTCTTTTACTGTAGATGAAATAAAACTGAAACCAGTGGTTGGAGTAAATCAACGATCTCAGATGAAAGAAGTACATGTTAGAAATAGACATCTCTTTAAGCTTGAAGAAGATAGCTTTTGAAAACAGGAGGAGCTGTAATCTTTTATAATCAGCAGCAGCTCCAAAAATGACTTTTTCGAGATTTAATAGACTGAACCCATAGAGGTGAGATTGGGAAATTCTTTTAGATATGAGTCCATTTCTTTTTTAGTATCCTTCCAGGGTATGGTGTCCAGTTAGTGATTTATCTAAATTCAACTATATGTTGGGGGTTCCCCATCTACCTTTCTAGGCTAAGTTCTGTCTTGGGCCCCAGACCTTTACTTACAACTGCCTACTGGTCCTCCCACAAATACGAAAACTCAACTTTTCAGAATTTAATTTGTAATCCTTGTCATTTCTTACTCTATTCTAGATTTGCTTTCTTTTATCCCCAACAGCCAAACAGTGACTAAGTCACATAACTTCTTTTTTTTTTCCTTATATAAAATTTTGTTGTGGCACATCTTTATTGAGGTATAATTTACATGTAATAAAATGTACCCATTTTAAGTGTACAGTTTGACAATTTTTTGGGGGGGGTACCAGGGATTGAACTCAGGGCACTCACCCACTGAGCCACATTCCCAGCCCTAATTTCTATTTTATTTAGAGACAGGGTCTCACTGAGTTGCTCAGCTCCTTACTTTTGCTGAGGCTGGCTTTGAACTTGTGATTCTCCTGTCTCAGCTTCCTGAGCTGCTGGGCCACCGCGCCTGGCCAGTTTGACTAATTTTGACTAATGTGTACATCTATGCAGCTACAAGCACAATCAAGATATAAGATGTTTCTATAACCTTAGATTCCTTGTGCACTTTACAGTCAATTCACTTCCTGCTGTTGGCCCTAGGCAACCACTGATGTAAAGCTAATATAGATTAGTTTTGCATGTTTTAGAGTTTTACATAATTAAAATCACATAATATTTTATGTCAGGCTTATTTCACTCAGCATAATGTTTGTGAGATTGTCCATTTTATTGAATATTTTAATAGATTATTAGTTAGTTCATTCTTTATAGCTGAGCAGTGTTGTTATGGAACTTTTTTTTTTTTTTTTTTTTTTTTTTTTGTGGTTACCGGGGATTGAACTCAGGGGCACTCGACCACTGGGTCACATCCCCAGCCCTTTTTTGTATTTTATTTAGAGACAGGGTCTCACTGAGTTGCTAAGTGCCTCACCATTGCTGAGGCTGGCTTTGAACTCGCGATCCTCCTGCCTCAGCCTCCCAAAGTGCTGGGATTACAGGCATGCGCCACCGCGCCCGGCTGGAACTTTTAAGATATGTACAAAAGTAAGGAGAGCATATTAACTTCTCATGCATTTGTTCACCAGCTTCTACAGTTTGCAATATTCTGATGTTCAGGTTTCATCTCTGTACTCATTCACTAAACCCAGACCTAGTTTGACTAGGGTCAGGTAGAGGAGACTGGAATATTTTAAAGCAAATTACAAATTTTTTAGCATTTTATGTGTAAATGCTTTAATGTATACCTCTAATATTTAAAGACTTAAAAATGTGGGCTGGGGTTGTGACTCAGTGGTAGAGCTCTTGTCTCGCATGTGTAAAGCCTTGGGTTCGATCCTTAGCACCACATAAAGATTTAAAAAATAAAGGTATTGTGTCTACCTACAATTAAAAAAATTAATAAAAAAAATGTGGGCTGGGGTTGTGGCTCAGTGGTAGAGCGCTTGCCTCACATGTGTGAAGCACTGGGTTTGTTCATCAGCACCACATAAAAATAAATAAATAAAGGTATCATGTCCATCTATAACTAAGAAAAATTTAAAAAAATGTGTAGAGTGCTATTATTGTAATATTAAAACCCCAATACTTTCCTATGATAGGTTGCATATCCTTAATCTAAAAATCCCAAACCCCAAATCCTCTGAAATCTGAAACTTTTTGCATTCAAAAGAGATTGTGAACAGATTTCAGAGCTCTCAGATTTTCAATTTTCAGATTTGAGGTGCTCAACTGGTGAAGTCTATGCAAATCTTCCTAAATCCAAAACACAACGCTTCTGGTCCCAGGCTTTTAGATAAGGAATACTCAACCTGTATCATCTAATCCTCAGCCCATGTTTAGTCTCTGCAGTATCTCAAGATAGCTTATTATTATATCTACAAGGGATTGTTTAATAGGTCTTTATCTTCTTTTCCTCCCTCTAAATCATTTACTTCCTGTTTATGTCTCCTTTCCTTATGCATAACTATTACCTTAAATAAGGCCCATTATCTTTTCTTACCTGGATCTGCTATAGTCATCTAAAAGGTCACATTTCCTCCAGTCTCACCTGTAGACTACAGAATACTTCCAGAGTTGTTGTTGTTGCTATTATTATTATTATTCTTTTGGTAATGCTGGGGATTTTACCCAGGACCTTGTGCCTGCTGGGCAAGTACTCCACTACTGAGTTATATCCCCAGCCCCAGGGTAATATTTCTAAAATGAAAAGGTAGTTCTCTTAATTCTCTATTTAAAATAACCTCATCAATTCCTTATGGATTTCATCAGTCTCTTATTAAAAGCCTAAGTGTCTGTGTTCAGCATGTGGAGTTCAGCACTGTCTGCTCCCTTGTTTACTTTTGCAGCTGTAAGTTCAGCCACATGTACTCTTTTTTTTTTTTTTTATTTATTTATTTGTACACAATGCCTTTTTTTTTTTTTTTTTTTTTTTTTTTTTTTTTTTTGGTACCGGGGATTGAACTCAGGGGCACTTGACCACTGGGCCACATCTCCAGTCCTTTTTTGTATTTTATTAGAGACAGGGTCTCACTGAGTTGCTAAGTGCCTTGCCATTGCTGAGGCTGGCTTTGAACTCGTGATCCTCCTGCCTCAGCCTCCAAAGTGCTGGGATTACAGGCGTGCTCCGCCACACCCGGCTACATGTACTCCTTTTTACTCCATCCGCTTATTCATCAGACATTTTGAGAATTTTGAGAATGTCTACTGTTTACCAAATATGGAGCATTAATCCCTATAGGTGGATTTCTAGGTGTGTTGTTCAGCCTCTCTGCTTAATCTCAGGGGAAGCCAGATTTTACTGCATGCATTCAATCTGAGTTCTGCAGTTGGGAGCTGGGCAGAACCTCAGTGGGTCCACCTCTGGGGTCATGAAGTTGGAGATAGTTAGTCGTGTTAGGAAATAAGAAAAAAAGTGGGAGCAGCCAGGACTATCACTGAGCAGGCAGCCAAGGCTGGTATGTGTGTGGGGGTGCCTGTATGAATCCAGAAAGATGGTAAACTCGCTGTGCTGCAGTCATTTTCAATAAATGTTCATCACTGAGTCCTGTTCATGGAAGACTAAGGGCAAAGTTTGTAATGTACTGGGAATATCCCAATGTCGTTTTGCAGTCAGTGTCATATCTTTACTGCTTATGACAGAACACTTGATTCAGTAGATCATAACATAACTCAGTGTCCTGGTTTTTTGTTTGTTTGTTTTTGTTTTGCATTTTATTGTTTTAGGTTATGTTGGTAATTTTTAAAAATGTGCTTTGTTTTATAGACTATCGTAATGAATGACTGTATCATCCGAGGGGATCTGGCAAACGTAAGAGTTGGACGCCATTGTGTTGTGAAAAGTCGTAGTGTCATAAGGCCACCATTCAAGAAATTCAGCAAAGGGTATGTAATTGAATTATCTTGGTTCAGTCTTGGGCAAGATGCTACTGGTGGTGGTATTGTTCTTGTGTTGAGTTATGGTGTAGTGAGCAGGTCTGTTTTGTTTGGGACACTGAGTAAGAGTTTGCCAAAACGAACCCATCTCTTGTGGTGGTGGTTTTAATCTGGTTGATGGTCACCAACTCCAGAAACAAAATCCATTTAAGCTGAAGAGCAAAGGATGTTCCGATTTAACATACAGAGGCATATTTGACAGGACCTAAGAATTTTCTACCTAAGAGTAGAAAAAGGAGCCAGGCCTTACAAGGGACTAGAAATACAGCTGGACAGCTAGCAGCAGTCAATACTCCTATTCTATCTACCCGTCTCTATCTTCAAGATGCTACTGTTTGTTCTCTTCTTTTTTTTTTTTTTTTTTTTTTTTTTGGTACCAGGGATTGAATTCAGGGGCACTCCACCGCTGGGCCACATCCCCAGCCCTTTTCTTGTATTTTATTTAGAGACAGGGTCTCACTGAGTTGCTAAGTTGCCTCACCATTGCTGAGGCTGGCTTTGAACTCGTGATCCTCCTGCCTCAGCCTCCCAAGTCCTGGGATTACAGGCATGCGCCACTGCGCCCTGCACAGTTTGTTCTCTTCTGTCCTTTTTCTCCATCTCTCCTTTCTTCTGATTGGCTGCATCTGGCCTGTTTGTATTTGGAGACCGTACTGCCTCAGCCCTTTGCTTATCACTTCTCCATTTAAGCTCCTAGCATATGTCAACTAGAGATCTTATGTCTTAATTCTAGATTCTTGGGAGAAAGATTATAGTTAGCTCAGTTTGAGTGAAGTACCTACTCCTGTCCAAATAGCTGCAACCCCGGCCTGGGATTGTGGCTCAGCGGTAGAGCGCTCACCTAGCACGTGCGCAGCCTGGTTCGATCCTCAGCGCTGCGTAAGAATAAAGGCATTAGAGCCGGGCGCGGTGGCGCACGCCTGTAATCCCAGCACTTTGGGAGGCTGAGGCAGGAGGATCGCGAGTTCAAAGCCACCCTCAGCAATGGCGAGGCACTTAGGAACTCAGTGAGACCCTGTCTTCAAATAAAATACAAAAAAGGGCTGGGGATGTGGCCCAGTGGTCGAGTGCCCCTGAGTTCAATCCCCGGTACCACAAAAAAAAAAAAAAAAAAAAAAAAAAAAAAAAGAATAAAGGCATTGTGTTCAACTAAAACAAATAAATAAATATTAAAAAAAAATAGCTGCAACCCAGCAGGTGGGGCCGAGTTAGGTTTGACCTGATCCCTCAGTAAGGATTAAGGACACTCCAAGAAAAGACATAGACAGAGCAGAAAAACCAACCAGGGTACCCACTTCTGTGGTATTCTCTTTGCATCTTTCCCCCTAGGCTAATTGCCTTTCTGGTTCCTATTTATGGCGCCACCTATATTTCATCCAGTAAGTAAGTCTGCATTTATTGAGCACCATTCCTGTAAGCCATTGGGTTATAAAGCTGGTTATATAAAGAAAGATAAACTAGAGTTCCCGCCTCAAAGTTCTCAAAATCTACAGGTAGAAACAGTTATATAAACAACTACTATATAACACCATATTAGAATGTGATAGCTGACATATAATGTGATGCTCTGCCACAGGTGGTAGTAATTAGGGAGGAAAAGAGAAAGGAGCGGGGGCTGGGGTTGTGGCTCAGCGGTAGAGAGCGCTTGCCTAGCATTTGCGTGGCCTGGGTTTGATCCTCAGCACCACGTAAAAAAAAATAAAGGCATTGTGTACAACTAATAAATAAATAAACATTTAAAATTTAAAAAAAGAAAGAAAGAGGAAGGAGCAACTACCTCAAACAGTAATACCTAGGAGTATATCATGCAGGAGTAAACCCACATTTCCTATAATGACATTGAACTCTGGGCTTCACACAGGAATTGGATCAAGGAGCCATTATAAATCATTCACATGAAAATATTCACCCATTTGCTCAGAAAGAACTATAGTAGGGCCATGGCTAGAGGACCAGGAAGCTCTGTGGTTCCCTTTTGTGGACTTCTACAGTGACTGCTGCTCTGCTAGAGTTTGATGAGATCAAGGAATTCCTTGTTGCACAGGGATAAAAACTAAAAAATAATAATGAATTAACAAAGATTTAAATGAATCGTGAGTCATGGAGGATAGATACTATCTCTTGACAAAATATTTCTGATAGCATGGCACAGGGCTAGAAAAGACCAATAAGCAGATAGCTACTTTATATCAGTTGTGGGCCAAGTATTTAAAATACAATCTCATAAATATGATCGCAGATCACGGTTAATGACACTTGAGGAATCCTGGCAAATAGGAATGACATCAGAAGTCTAGAGAAGGCCTGCTGACTGCCAGTCTTCCTTCAGATCTTGGCTTAAATGTTACTTTCAATTCACCTTTCCCCAAACCACCAGTGGGGTAAAATTATATACTTTTCTTTGTTATATAGTCTTAGACCTTGGTATTGTGTCACCGTAGCACTTATCACAGTTGTTACTAATTATTTGTATAGTCATTTACTTCAGTCTTATTTTTTCTCTTGATTGTAAACTCCTCATGGACAGGACTGTTTCTCTTGCTTACCATTATATTCTCACTATCTGGCACATAATAGGCTCTGAATAAATATGGCAAATGAATACATTTTAAGAATGTTGGGGTTATAGTACGTGAACCTGATGTCAGTCCCCTGAAACATAGGGCAGATTACTAAAAACATGATCGGGGGCCATTGTCAAAGGAAGCAGAAATGAGCAAACATTCATTTTTATTTGGTGCCTGCTCTTTTATTTTTTTCCACACTTTTTATTGGTGCATTATAGTTGTATAGCATGATGGGATTTGTTGTTATGTATTCGTACCTGCACACAACATAACAACATAGTTTGGCCAGTACCACTCCCCAGCACTTTTCCCCTCCCTTCCCGCCTCCACACCTTGGTCCCTTTCCTCCATGGTGCCCACTCTTTTAACTTTGAAGATCTTGCTCCTTCTGCCATACTGTTTCCTTGTACATTTCTTTGGCCTAGTATTTCTGATTTTGAGCTGCTAGTGTCATCTGCATTCATCATCTTCAACATGATAGAGTTTCTATGGCCTGGGGCTGCTTAGAACAGTCTCATTAAGAAAAGATGAAGTTGAGATTATGATCAGTAGTTCTATAAACCTTGGCCCAAAGTACATTGTCTTGACCTTTCTTTGTTCATATTCTTTTCCTTCTCTAGAGTTGCATTCTTTCCTTTACATATTGGGGACCATGTCTTTATTGAGGAAGATTGTGTGGTCAACGCAGCTCAGATTGGTTCTTACGTTCACGTTGGCAAGAACTGTGTGATTGTGAGTATGGTGACTCAGCCATGTCCCCTTTGCTTCCATCCCTTAGGTCAGTGGGAATCTGCTTCTGTGACCAAGCAGGGTAGTAGTAGTTTCCAGTCTTCCCGAGGCTGGATCTTCCTTACTGGATTTGGAATTTTTCCTAGGCATTAATAACAATGGCTAACCTTTATAGAACCTCTGACATAGGGTGTTAAAACTCTTCATTTAGTCACTCACTTAATCCTCACAACCATCCAAGGGTGTTTAGGTGCTGGTATTGTCCCTATTTGCAGACGAGAAGACCACATATAAATAAAAACAAATAAAATAAAGGTGTCGTGTCCATCTACAACTGAAAATAAATAAATAAACAAACAAAAAACTTGCAGAATCCAGGCAAAGTGGTGCACACCTGTAATCCCAGGGACCTGGAAAGCTGAGGCAGGAGGATGGCAAGTTTGAGGCCAGCCCCAGTGACCTAGTGAGACTGTTTCTCAAGATGAAAAAGTCTGAGGATGTACCTCAGTATTAAAGTGCCCCTGGGTTCATTCTCCAGAACCAAAAGGAAAAAACCAACTCGTAGAAACCATGCAGTTCACACTGCAGAGGCCACGGGGGCCCAGCAAAGGGGGCCAGTACAGTGGAGAACCATGGTGATGCAAAAAGCACCCCAGTCTGACTTGGGCAGATCCCAGGGACATGGTGGTTTTGCCCAGTGTTTATCTCCAGAGGAGTTCCCCCGTGTGTACTAGGCACAGAAAGTCTTTGGTTCAGCCTGATGTTGAAGAAAGGGGGAAGATGAAGTTGATTTCCAAATAGGAGAGAGAAGAATGGGGACTGCCAGAGGGTGGGAAGGGGAGGGAGAGTGAAGGGAGGGAGGTTGGGTAATGCATCCTAAAATGTCGTTAGGAATGAGTTCTTGTGCTCTGCGACACAATAAGGTGACTGTAGTTCAAGATAACTTATTGTATATTTTATGAAGAACTTGAAGAGAGAAGTTTGAGACCTCCACATGTAAAGAAATAATAAGGAGCCTGGATGGTGTGGTGGCACACACCTGTAATCCCAGAGACTTGGGAGCCTGAGGCAGGAGGATTGCAAGTTCAAGGCCAGCCTCAGCAATTTAGCAAGGCCCTAAGCAATTTAGAAAGACCCTGTCTCCCCCCACCCTTCTCTCTCTCTCTCTCTCTCTCTCTCTCTCTCTCTCTCTCTCTCTCTCTCTCTCTCTCTCTCTCTCTCACACACACACACACACACCAAAAAAAAAAAAAAAAAAAAAAAACACCCCTGTCTTGTAAATTTTTAAAGGGGCTTGTGGGGGATGTGCTTCAATGATTAAGTACCCCTAGGTTCAATCCCTAGTACCAATAAATAAATAAATAAAAATAAAAAGAGCTGGGGATATAGCTCAGTGGTAAAGCACCCCTGGATTTAATCTCCAGCACACACAAAAACAAAAAAAACCCAAAGAAATGATAAGGAGGTAAAAATGCTAATTCCAGTGATTCAGTTAGTACACATTTATATACACAAAGTATCCTACTATGCTCTATAAATATGTAGTTATTGTGTATTAATTGCAAAGAAAAGTAAAAGAGTGAAAGGGTGATAATAAAGTCTGTCCTCTCCACTCACCCTGTTTGCCAACTCAACCTTCCAAGCCACAGCCAGATTTTTCTGATGTTTTCTTTGACAAAGTAAAAACATGACCATAGTGACCTAGTCCTTTCACCTGTCCTTTATTCCCAGAGCAAAGTGTCTGAAAGGTTAAAATGCAAATTCTGTTCCTAATGCTTAGGGAGTCCTAGTCCTGTTGTCAGTGATCTGCTTTTTGCACCACTTTACAGTCTATCCGTTTGTGGCCTAGTCATTGTTAATATTGGCACACTTGCTGAACCTTGGCAGGTTCTCCAATAATTTTAGGAAAAAGGTTGTTAGACTTCTAGTATCTCAGAGCAGTGGGAGCTCTTGTAGAGTCTAATCATCCCCATGACACACAGCTCCTTCCTAGAGTGTCCTCTGTGACATCTAACCACTGCTTGGATGGTGCAAAAGTATAGGTATTAATCAGAATTGCCCAGATGCCTGAAGGAAAAGTTTTACGAGCAACATTAATAAGCACTGTTATTGTCCTGTGTTATATTTACTGTCTCTTATATTGACAAAATTCCTGTAGGTTTGGTTTTACATTATTTCATGGGTGAGGAAACCAAGACTCAGAAATGCTAACTTACATAAGGATGTCTAGGTAGCTGTCATACTAGTAACATGGCTACAGTTCTTGATTCTTCCTTGGAAATTCTCCAGTGAAGAATAAAGAAGTGGTTTCCTCTGGGCATGGTATTACATGCCTATATGCCCAGCTACACAGGGAGCTGAAGCAGGAGAATTACAAGTTCAAGGCCAGTCCCTTCTCAAAATTTTACAAAGAAAGAAAGGGCTGGAGATGTGCCAAGTATTCATTAGACCCTGGGTTCAATCCCCAGTGTTGTTTAAAAAAAAAAAAAAAAAAAAAGGTTTCAGCTTTTCAGCTGTTACCAGTCCATTCATGCCTAAGAAGTACCTGCATGTTTCATGTGGCTGCTAATTGACCAAGCTCCCCAGAATGCTTCTGAAGCCCAGTAAAGCATCATTTCTCTAAGTGGGCAGAATGGCCATCTAGTGAACACAGCAGGTGCCTCAGGCTACCTAGTGGCTGGTGGCACACAGTGAAAAGATCCTTCCCACTGTTCGGGGCCTTTTGTCATGGATTCCAACATGGGACATACCATGCCTTATGCAGTGCATCTGTTTCTTTCTACTTAGCACCATGTGTGCTTAGTCTGAATTGTTAGGAGTTTTGCCATGACAAAAGTCTTAGAAGTAATGTTAATTTGGGGGTCATCAGGGGAGAAAGCCAGTTGCTATGTCTTTGAAACTGGCACTAGCAGATAAGTCACAGGAGAGAACTTTCCAAGGAGGCATGAAGAGCTATGCTTATAACTTAATTCTGAGTTGAAGATGTTGCCACGTATTACCAAAGCCACTGTCCCTCCAGCTGGAGACAGCTTAATCAGCCACATAAGGAATATTCAGACCTTGGAGCTTTAAAAAAATTTTTTTGGGGGGAATTTACCTTTTCCTGGAAATACATATGATTTGGATATTTAATAATGGGGGAAAATTTGGACATGACCAAATCAAATTGTCTTTCATAATCTTTGGCAAAATCTTAAGTCTGGATAGGTTAACATTATCCTGATATTTGTTAAGATTTCCACACTCTTGGGCATTCCAGTTTGTCAGATTTTCTAATGAGAACACAAATGAGTTTATGTGCCCTGGTGATGTGTAAACACAGCTTATGGGGAGCATAAGTTTTATTTATTCAGTAAGTAATCAGAGGTACAGCCTTGAACTGTATACACAAGCTTCTCTTATCCCACCAAACACCTGAATCTCCTTTTTGCTCTCAAAATGCTGTGGATCATGGCAGAATTGAAAAATGTCAGCAACGGATAAAATGAAGGATACAGTTCATCCCAAACACTCAACTGTCACTTGCCCCTGGGAGAGCAAATGAAAGAATAACTTCATGTACAAATGAGTTTGTCCAGACTTTTCCAGGAGGAATTGACAGAAGAGCACACAAACAAGCCTAAAACTGGTAGATGCAAAACCAAATGTATTAGCTAATATAAAATGAAGAATACAGCAGTAGATTCTAATTTTGTGCCCAGATGGTTCCAAAATTTCAATTATTGATGCCAGGAGAATTAGTCCTCAAGCAGGTTCTTCATTCATGGAAATAAGATGGCTGTTCTTGGCTTCCATCTGTCCATGGAAGCCCCAGTAGAAAGCACTTCTGTTCCCATTAGTCCAGCTGAAGCCCTGAGGTTGAGGTTCACTGGACCCAGCTGGCTGATAGGCCTGTTCCCTAACAAGTCATTGTCTTGGAGTTTGGAGTTTGGTGTGTGGGCTTAAGTGCATGGACTGAGATGGGAATAGGGTAGTTCCCAAAGAAAATATAGATTCTGTAATCAGGAAAAAAGGGAGCAAAACAACAGATGCCCACCAAATCAAGTAAAAGAGAAAATTAAACAGAAGTCTTTAAAGACCAAAGTTTGCATAGTCTGTAATGCCTAGATGAAATGCACTGTCCCTGGTATGCAATCCTTCCCCCCAAATGTACACACACACACACACACACACACACACTCACACTCCTTTCTCCTTCTCAGGTCCCACCTAAAGCAGCCAATTGCAACCAATCCTCTTGTCCCTGTCCCTGGCTATTACACGATATCATGAATGGAGAAAATATAGAATAGCCTTCTATACAGCTGACTAGATACCTTTACTGCCATTTCCTGACCTGTTTCCTAGTAATAAAGATTTTAATTTCAGGGGCGCAGATGTGTTTTGAAAGACTGCTGCAAAATTCTTGACAACACAGTATTACCTCCAGAAACCGTGGTCCCACCATTCACCGTCTTCTCAGGCTGCCCAGGTAAGCTTGGTGTTGATTATTTTTATTTTAATCTCTTTAAAGCTTAGTTTTATTTTCCATCCCAAAAGTAATGCATGCAGTTTCTGTCTTTAATAATATGTTGATCTAGCAAACTTAAAAATTCTCTAGTACCTCAAAATGCTATCTAAAATATGACAAACTTCTCTTTTTTAAATGCATAATTGGGTTCACAAGAAAATTAGGAGATTATTAAGGGTGAAAATTGAAGAGAAAACTAAATCCAAGCTGTGCGATTACAGAGGTTGATGCTGTCGTCATAACAGAGAGGCCTAGGACATGATTCTCAGAGTGGGCCAGGAGAGAAAGCCTTGGACCCATGATGCAGAGAGATCCTCCAATAACCCTGAAAGGGTTTCTTCAGGCAAAGGGTGATGCAGAACAAACACAAGGAAGCATTTCTTTCATGGCCTGGACTCTAGCTGGAAAAAGAAGTTTCTTTTTAGAGAATTTTTACAATGGGCTTACTCTCACATTGGCTGGAAATTTGAATTTATACTTCCTGAATGGCTCAGGAATCCTAAAACTGAGAAGTTAGCATAAAGCATGGTGTAAGACCAGTAATATTCTTGGGATGCTGTAGAGGAGCAAATGCATGGCCTCTTGAGCCCCTCATGAGCTCAGAGTTGCAAATTACAAATGTGAGGAAACAAAAGTAATCCCTGTTCATTCCAGAAAACTCCAAGACACTAAAAAGCAGAAGGAAAAAGAAAACCCCCATACCCTGCCACCCAGGATAGTCTCTGTTCTCCATGTTGACTCGTGCAGTCGCCAAGTCAAGCAGCATATCCAGATGGACAGATGCAAGGTGGTGTGAAGAGAGAGATTTGACAGTACTTGATACCTACCATGGGGTGGTTTTAATTCTTTTCCAATTAAAAATCTCATCACTCAGATCATTGATTATGAATTTCAAAGATGTACATCATCACTCAGTTTTTCTGGGGAGGGCAGTTGGCCATTCTGCATCATGCTTCTCTGCTTTTGCTGAGAAGAAAGAAGAGACTTTTGTTTAGTCATTCTTTCCATATTGGAATCCCACTGGTTGCCCGACATGCATCTATCTGAGTTGAAAAGGATATTGGCAGAGAAATATCTTTTAATTTTTTATTTATTTTATTTTTGGTACTGGGGATTGAATCAGGGGCACTCGACCACTGAGACACATCCCCAGCCCTGTTTTGTATTTTATTTAGAGACAGTGTCTCGCCATTGCTGAGGCTGGCTTTGAACTCGTGATATTCCTGCCTCAGCCTCCCAAGTGCTGGGATTACAGGCATGTGCCATTGTGCCCAGCTTTAATCTTTTAAAATTTATTCAAATCAAGTTCCTTAGCACCAGCTTCTTATTGTCATTGAACTTTGATGACAGAAGACAGGGAAGCATTGCTTGGTACTTCAGATTTAAATAATAATAAACACTGGATTTTTAAAAAAAATATTTATTTATGGCTTTAGTTGTACACAATGCGTTTATTTGTATGTGGTGCTGAGGATCGAACCCGGGCCATGCACGTGCTAGGTGAGCGCTCTACCGCTGAGCCACAATCCCAGCCCCTAAACCCTGGATTTGAAAGGCTCTACCGCTGAGCCACAGCCCAACCCATTTTATTTTATTTTACATTTTGAGACAGGGTCTCACTAAGTTGCCCAGACTGGCCTTGAACTTGGGATCCTCCTGCCTCAACCTCCAGAGTAGCTAGAATTATAGACACATGCCACCACATCCAGCTTCTCATGCAGGATTTCTGCATGAGAACTTAGAGATCTCTGTATAAATGAGGAAGCAGACTTAGAAAGAGTGGGTTGGGGGCGGGGGTTGTGGCTTAGTGGCAGAGCGCTCGTCTCGCATGTGCGCGGCCCGGGTTCGATCCTCAGCACCACGTAAACATAAATGCATTGCATTGTGTACAACTAAAGTAAATAAATAAATATTAAAAAAAAAAAAAAAAAAAGAGTGGGTTGGCCTCATGTTCAGGCTGATTAGTGGGGAAGTCTTGACTGTCCTTTTTTTTTTTTTTTCGTACCGGGGATTGAACTCAGGGGCACTCGACCACTGGGCCACATCCCCAGCCTTTTTTTTGTATTTTATTAGAGACAGGGTTTCACTGAGTTGCTAAGTGCCTCGCCATTGTTGAGTCTGACTTTGAACTCGCGATCCTCCTGCCTCAGCCTCCCAAGTACTGGGATTACAGGCGTGCACCACCGCGCCCAGCTTGACTGTCCCTTAAGACCCTATATGGACAGAGTTGGCTCTGTTTGCACTGTGTCAGGACTTCTCATTTCTTTTATGTAGCTTCACAGATAAATGTCCACCATCTGGATATGCTGTTGGCTGTCTTCATCTTTCAATCCAAAGCCACAGGGTTGCAGGAAAACTGGCATGTTTTTGGAGAGCAACACATGATGTAACCGAGTCATGGGACAAAATGAAAGGGAAATCAGCCAGAAAGGATGAGAGTCAGGAGCCAAGAACTCACGTGCCTGCAGGAGCCAGATGGATGTCATAGCCTGTCATAGCTGCTTCACACAGGCGTGATCAGATCATCTGATATTGTATGAGGAGCTAAAAATTGGAATTTTGATGAGATATCTGTATATTTTTAAAGAAAGACCAATCCTCCTTGCAAGGCCTACCTAGGCAACTTAGTGAGACTCTGTCTCAAAATACAAAGGTGTGGGATATAGCTCAGTGCAGAGTGACCCTGGTTTCAATCCCTAGTACCATTTAAAAAGAGAAGAAGAAGAATTATAATAATAATTTGGATTGTCACACCACAGGGTATAAATGTTGAAAGTTTTGCTAGCTGTTTCTAAAGTGCCCTTCAAGACAGTAGTCTGAGTATAGTGCCTGCAGAGGTCCCGCCTGTGATTACTGTCTTTCTGTGGAGGACCCTTCTGTTGTCCTCCCTTGATTTATCTGTATAGCTGTCTTTGGGTTTGTGGTTTAGTTTCTTGTACAGGAAGATTTCTTACCTCAAGGATAAGAGTAAGGCTAGCTCAGTGGGAGTCACACCAGAATCCTGGGGTGGGCAAGTCCTGCTCCAGAACAGCCTCTGAAGTAATCAGCGATGCTTTAACTCTTGGAATCTTGCACTAATGTCCTAACTATGTCTACCTGGGCTGTTTCTTCGTTTGGAGAACTGTGTACTTGCTTCTACATAGTCACAAATGAATGTCATTTAGAAGATGTGATCAGTAGAATACTCTTGTCAGTACTAAAGATTCAGGAAACCTAGTAGTTAGATAAAACTAAAGGAAAGATCTCCAGGGGTTTGAACAAAAACCAGAGCTGTAGGCCTCCCTGGCTGCCCTTGGTTGACCAGGTCTCTCTTTCCTCAGGACTCTTCACAGGGGAGCTTCCAGAGTGTACTCAAGAGCTGATGATTGACGTCACCAAGAGCTACTATCAGAAGTTTTTGCCCCTGACACAAGTCTAGTGTCTCTGCTTCATGTCTTGAATTTGTTTGAGCTCTAAGATGAACTTGGGGACAAAGTAAGCAGTCAGCATTGCCAAGGGCTCATGCGTCTTTGACACTTCACCCTTTATTTTTTTTAAATTGAGAATGTTTCAATCCTTCACAGGCTCTAAGCTCTTAAGAATTTAATAAGAGAACATTTTGGGGAGTCGGCTCCACGTGCTGTCCTCACACCTTATCTGTCACCCGTCACTTCATCCCATTATCTGTGGAGCACAGAGTTGTCTCTTCCTCACTCTTCAGCACTCCAGCACCTTGGTCCCATGGATGGCTACCCCCAGGCTGAAAGGGACCTGCAGGGCACAGTGCTCCCTCAGGGTGGAGGTAAGGGGCAGGTGTGCTGCTCACGGCCACGCCCCCTCATTGCACCCCACTCACAGAGGACGCTCAGCTCTGCTGCTGCTGACGTGTTTGACCAGTGGCCACAATTGCTCATAATCCTGGAGAAAGTGTGATTTCTGAGCCCTGATTCCTGTTGCCTGTTAAGGGAATGTGGTTAGCATTTCTCTTCTGAAATCACCTTACTGTCCTGAGGTGGTTAATAAAAGACTTTCTAGCGTTCTGTTCCAGGGCCTCTGGCTTTCCCTATAAGAGAGGACCTTAGCACCCCACAGTTTGTATTTGCAGAGTTCCAGGTTTGAGTCTCCCATGTGAATGTCAGGTAGTCAGGTAGTCACTCCTTGCCTCAAAGTATTTGTCTGATTTCATTGAAAGCAAAGCAGTTTTGAACACTTGCTCTCTGACCTAGAACCATTCAACCCACCCTGTATTTGCCTAAAACTCCACGGGTCAGACTTGAACCCAGTCGTATGTATGCGTGAGTGGCTCTTGAAATTGTCTCGTGGGCACAGAGCCAAAGGAGCGACATGGCCAGTGGTGTTCTCACCATCTCCTCTGGCCAGTCACAGGACCCTTCCTGGTCCTGCTCTGACCTCTTGGTTTAGAAGGGAGGTTTGGAGTGAGGAGCTGAGAAGGTTGGCCTACTCAGTACTCGGGCCTGCCGAAGGTGAGTAGGACAGATTGGTTCAGCCTGCAAGTTAGGGCCCAGCAGGAGCCATCTTGACTTAGCTTCCAGTGTGGGGTTTGCAGAAAGAGCTATATGTAATCCCCTCCACTAATTCAATTAAAACTCCTTTCTGGTTTGTCATTTTTTGTGTTTGTGCATTAAAAGCTTGACACAGGACAAGTCATTTGAGGGTGATCACGTTCCACCTCCCAGCCATGGCTGCTGCTGTTCCCCAGGCTCTTCACTGGGTGCCTGGTGTCATGTTACAATCGTTCTATTCACTGCCTTACTTATTCCACAAACTCCTGGCCCCAAGAAATCCTCCTGCCTCAGCCTCTTGAGTAGCTAGGACTCTAGGTGCATGCTATTCCTTGCTTATTTCTCGACTCTGTAAGGTGGATATTGTTCCCATTTTACAGACAAGAAAACAACTCAAAGACGTTAGACAGTTTGGTTTAATCCATACAGGGAAGAAATGGCTGGTGCAGGAGTCCCACATGTCTACCTGGCCCTACAGCCTGCACTCCAGCTCTGCCCTGAAAGATGAGACAAACCTACCCTTGGCGCTCGTCTGCTCTGTGTGTCCTGTCTGATGCCAACAGTCCATGATAATTCCAATTTTTTCCTACTTTTATCCTGGCACCTCCCCAGGATCCTTCTTCCTTCTGTGCCACCATAAAAGTGAATCTTGGAATTGGCAGAGTTTAGACTTCAGAAATCTTCCAGGGCCTGTCTAACAGATTCCCATCCAGCTTGTGTTTGAACTTCTGCAAAAGAGAGCCTGCCACTCTTGCAAATGACTACCCATTTTGTTGGTAAACAACTGAAATGTATGAGATATTGGTGGGCCTTTCAAAACAAATGTACTTTTTAAATTGTTAATTCAAGCACACATTTTCAAAAATCGAATCTAGTTGCTAGAGAAAGGAGATATCATGGAGTAGATTTTAATGTAGAATCCCAGTCCCACATTCTATGTCCCAGATGCAACCTCTCTGAACAGTTTTGGTTCTCTGTTAGAAGAGACAGGCTGTGCATGCACAAGCAGATACTGGTGTGTACTCCAACTCTGTTTATTCCTACAAGGGAGCACACCACGCATGCTCCTCTGCATCTGGTTTCTTAATAAGTCTTAAAGATGGTTCCATACCAGTACTGATGAGTTATAAATAAAAATACCATCTTCAACATTTATAGAATGTTTACCATGTACCAGATACTCTTCTGAATTCTTTACATTATTTAAATTGCTTTAATCCTCACAATTGACCATGAGATAGATTCAGTTATTATCCCCAAGGAACAGAGGTTAGGTAATGGCCAAATTAACCCAGCTGAAGTGGCAGTCAATCCAGGCTTTCTAGCTAGAGCCAGTATTTCCAGCCAGCACTGTGCTGGAATCCTTCCATGTTGTGATATTGTTCATCACCCAAAATTGTGTATCTGGCCAGCCCTTGCTTTACAGAGAGCAAAAAGTGAATATTTTGTTTTTCCAGCCAGGCAAGGAAAAGGGGGCTGGGACTGGATCATCCAATAATGTGTGCCACAGGCAGAAAGGCTAGTGTCCCCTCTGAGAAGATAATCTCCTTGCAACATGCCCTGTTGTCTTGGAGCTACAGCTGTGATCTGGGTGTGGTGGCGCACGCCTGTAATCCCAGCACTTGGGAGGCTGAGGCAAGAGGATCGCGAGTTCAAAGCCAGCCTCAGCAATGGCGAGGCACTTAGCAACTCAGTGAGACCCTGTCTCTAAAAATACAAAAAAGGGCTGGGGATGTGGCCCAGTGGTCAAGTGCCCCTGAGTTCAATCCCTGGTACAATAAATAAATAAAGAAATAAATAGGAGCAGCTTTCCTGGGAGAATGTATTTCTTGCATCAGTTAAGTGGTATCTTAAGACTTTGTACCATAGTGTTGGACCTTGTAAAGGAATGTGTAAACTAGATTAGATAAAAATCCATTTAGAATGCTTTGTTGCAAGTGACAGAATCCAGCTTGAAAACCAGTAATGGCCTTCAGCAGATGAATGGATAAAGAAAATGTGGCATGTATACACAGTGGAATATTACTCAGCCATAAAGAAGAATGGAGTTATGGCATTTGCTGCTAAATGGATGGAACTGGAGACTATCAACTAAGTGAAATAAGTCAATCCTAAAAAACCAAAGGCCGGATGTGGATGCAGACACACAATAATGGTGTATAGGGGGAAGAATAGAAGTTCATTGGATTCAACAATGGGGAATGAAAGGAAGGGAGGGGGAAATGGGAATAAGAAAGACAATAGAATGAATTGGACGTAACTTCCCTGTGTTCATATATGAATAAGTGACCAGTGTAACTCTACATCGTGTTCAACCACAAGAATGGGATCCTAATTATACTCCATGTACGTATAATATGTTAAAATACACTCTACTGTCATGCATACCCAAAAAGAACAAAAAATAAATAAAACCAGTGTGGGCAGAAAAGGGGGGTTTATTGGCTCACAAAACAAATCCTGGAAAGATAAGCACGAGCAGCAATATCATGGGAACCTTGGGCAAGTTATTCAATCTCCTTGTGCCCTGAAATCCTGAACTGTAGACTGGAAAGAACAGTAGCCTCTCAGACAGCTGGAGTGGGTACTGTTAAATGAACTGTATGTAGGGACAGTTCCTGGCACTTGGCACTCCAGAAGTACTAACATTTGATTGCAGAGACAACTCTTTCCAAAGACGTGAACTCCATTGGGGCTGGCTGGCTGGCTTGCTGGCTGGCTTTCTTAGTCTTAGCTGCTCCCACTTGCACATTAGTAAAGGGACATATTGGGCTACTGTAACAAAGAAACCACTAAAATGTAGTTCCTCAGGCAAGACAGAAGTTTCTCTCTCACCTAACAGTGCAGAAATAGGTAGATGGGCCAAGGCAGGTGAGTGGCGGGCTCCATAATGTCATCAGGCACCCCAGCTTTACTGTCTTGTCACATGGCCACATTTAGCTACAAGAGAGACTGTAAATGTAGTCTAGTTGGACAGCAAAACCCTGAGAAAGCTGGGCATGGTGGTGCACACCTGTAATCCCAGTGGCTTGGGAGGCTGAGACAGGAGATTGCAAGTTCAAGGCCAGCCTCAGCAATGTAGTGAAGCCCTGCAACTTCAGTGAGACCTGTCTCAAAAAATGAAAAGGGTGGGCTGGGGTTGTGACTCAGCAGTAGAGCGCTCGCCTAGCACGTGCGTGGCCTGGGTTCCATCCTCAGCACCACGTAAAAATAAAGGCATTGTGTACAACTAAAACAAATAAATAAACATTTAAAAAATAAAAAGGGCTAGGGGTATAGCTCAGTGGTAAAGCACCCTGGGTAAAATCCCCAGTACAAAAAGAAACAAAAACCCTGAGGAAGCAGATTCTAATAGTGAAAAGGGGAGAATGGACATCGGGAGGCAGCAGGTGAACTTGAGCAGACCTCGCTGCGTTGACTTCGTTTTCTCAACTGCAAATGGCTTTCTCTGTGCATTTGAGGACATGACAACAGTCAGCTTCAGACTTGCATGCTTCCATCTTGGTGACCCTGAAATAAGGCCTCCCTCACCCCCCAATTTTAGTTTGGCAGATACCAAAGAAAGTGCTTCTTGGACTGATCATGGTGGCCAGTGGTGTTTGGCTCTATGATTAGCCCAATCTGGGTCACGAGCTTTCCTCCTTCCCCCCTGGCAGGGTCGGGGAGAAAGTCAGTCCATTACTGAATCAAGGTTCTGAGAAGACAAAACCAGTATCTACTACAAACAGTAAATGAGTCTATAATTATGTACTGATATTGTTTGAAAGTGTGTTAATGTCATGAGGGTGTATCCTAGGAAAGGGCAGCTGGACTCTGTCTCCATGGTGGCTCTGCCCCCAGGGACAGTCTGTCACCAGATAATTACTTTCATAACCCCAGAGAAGAAAATTTCTTTGTCCTTGAAGTAGTCCCAGGAGAGGAGGCAGATGGGAAAGTCCTTGACTGGGAGCTTTTCCAGTTGGTAGTTGGCTTGGGGCAGAGAGGGCTTTGTTGGCTCTGGGAGCCGGGTAGGCCAGGAATGGATCAGGCTCCAGGCTAGATCCCAGGACTCCAAACAGGGTCATGGGGATCCATCTCTTCAGCTCTCACCTCTGCTCTTGTTTGAATTGGCATTATTTTCAGGTTCCAGGGTGTGACCCCACAGCTCTTACTGATAGAAAGGGCTTCCCTTTGCTGAAAACAACAACAAACAGTTCAGACTGGAGAGTATTCAGACTCAAGTCATCACTGTGGCCATGAAGTTCAATTTCACTGATTGACTTCTCATAGTCTGGGCTGAGAATTGGCACCTGGTGGTGGGGAGTGATAGCAGAGGAGGGTGGAAGGATTGGGCAGGAAAAATAATCAGGGTCACCACCCAGGCCTCTTCCTTCTTCTGGTTGTCTTCATTTCTCTCTCTCTGCTTACCTCCCTGTACCACCTACCCCGTCTGTCTTTACTGTCTTGCTCCTGAAGGGGCATCTGGGCCTGAATTAGGGAGCAGAGGGAGAATGTTGCTTAGTCAAAGAGGGGTGTTCCACAAAGAACCATTTAGTGCACAGTCTTCTTCTAGAACTTCTTTCTTAAGGACGCCAGAGCAGCCACGCAGGGGCCCTGGTCACGATCTAAGGTAGGACTCTGGTTATGTTCTTGTCCCAGCCCACACTGGCTCCTGAGGAGCGAGGCATGAGCCTTTGGGTTATGCAGCGTGTTTTTGATGGGGTGATTGCCCGGATATAGCCCCACTCCTGCTCCAGGTCAGTCTCACGTGCTGGACACTTGGTACAGGACACGGGGTGGAAGGCTGAACCTGTGAGGGTCCTGCTGGCTGGTTCTGTTTTATGTGGGCAGTGCAGAGCCCTTGTGGTTGGTTGGGATGGGTGTTGGCTTCTGAATTAGTCACTTCTGTATCAACCAATTCATTTAGGACCTGAGGCCACAGTTTCTTTCTTAGTCATTGACCCATCTGGGTGATAGCAGACTTGAAATTAATTAGACTTGAATTAATGAAATATTGTTCCTATTTAACACATCCTCAGAAGTTCCTCACTATAAAGCAGCAGTTCTGGGGACTGGGGGGGCCTTTTCAATATCCTGCTCTGGCAGGTGACAGCCCCGAGGGTATTCCCCAGTCATGTTCTGTCTGGCTTTGGCCACTTTTTGGACAAATTGGCATCTAGCCCGTCTGGATGGTTGCTGTAGGTACTCAGATCCAGCTGGTGATCTCCCAGGGTAACTTCCGTGGAGCTGCCAGGCCCTTGAAATGGCACAGGCAGTGTTGGGACAGTGTGTCCAAAGGCGTGGTTATTATAGAACTGGTCTCAGCAAAATGTCCTGCCAGCTTGGACATGTGCCTTCCAAGCCGGAACCCTCAGAAACCTCCAGAATGGCATTGTGGTTTTTGTAGCATGTGTGCCTGCCGCCTTTTCACAGTGGGGAGGTGGGGCCCTGACCTCATGCTACATAGAGAAGAAAGTGTCATTTACCCAATACTTGGTGAGCCACCACTGAGTGCCCGGCACTGCCCTAGGTCCTGGGAATACAGCGGAGAATAAGATGGAGCCAGTCCCCACCCATAGGATCTTACAGCTTGGTAGGGGAGAAAGCCAATGAGTTCTCAGATGGAGACTTGAGGGACCCGTAGGGAGGGTCATCCTTAGTGGTATAAAGTGTGGGTTCTACAGACAGGGATGGCAGGCCTCACCTGCATTTACTAGCCCTGTCACCCCACCTCCAGAGCCTCAATCTCATCCACAAGTGGGGAAGATGGGGAGGCTTGGGCTTCAAGTGCATTATTGTGCAGATGTGAGAGCGGGCTGGGGGTGGGCACTCAATAAATGGTCCCTGTAACTAAGATCACTAGAATGTGAAAAACCTTGATCGAGCCCCTTAGAGTATAAAATGCAACTTTTTTGTTTGTTTGTTTTGTTTTTAAACTGGGGATTGAACCCATGGGCCCTTAGCCACTGAGCCACAACCCCAGCCCTTTTATGTATGTATTTATTTTTAATTTTGAGACGGGGTCTCACTAAGTTGCTGAGGCTGGCTCAGCCTCCAGAGCTGCTGGGATTACAGGTATGTGCCACCATGCCCTGCTGCTACATTCTTATATGTATTTTTTTAAATTTAAAATTAGATTAAGAACACCTTTGCTTTCATAATCAGTCCATCACAAAGAGATGGAGAAAAGAGAACACTCTTCCTTCCTTTGCATGATGGAGTACCAGGCACTTAGGAAACATTTCATTCTCCCAGCTGTCAAAAAAGTAGGGATTTTTGGGCTTGAGTTTTAGCTCAGTGTAGAGCACTTGCCTCGCATGTGTGAAGCACTGGGTTTGATCTTCAGCACCATAAATAAATAAATAAATAAATAAGCAAATAAATAAAATAAAGGTAACTAAAAAAGGGGGGGGTGGATCTTCACGATCCATTTTGCAGAGGAGGAAATGAATAGTCAGAGAGGTGAAGTAAATTTGCACACAGCTGAAGTTAAGTACAGATGCCACAGCTAGTCAGTGGCTGGAGTGGTATCAAAGCCAACTCTTACCTGGCTGCAAAGTTCATGTTTCATGCTGCTCTTCCAATTCCATGGACCCTGACGCAGTTGGTTCTGACGCTTGCTGCCCCATCAGTTAATTCTTTGTTTTCCTGAAGTTTTCTCTGGTGGGTTGGCTCCAGTCACTTTCATGATGGTCTCCGACTTGGACCTCTCTGTCCTGGGACCTTTCTGTATCTCCAAGTCCATGGGCATCAGGCTAAGGGGTCATGCAGATGAAAATCACCTGAGGAAAGACATGAATGAAATTCACACCTCCGATTTTCAGACTTTGGGTCTGAACGTTAGCCCATGTGTTTCCTTGATGCATCAACTAGTTTGTTTTCAACTGTGTTCGCCACAATCTCTGATGTCTAGGGTGCACTTTCTGATTTTCCATGGGAGAAACAAGAGCTGGAGGAAGCAGTAGGGCCAGCGGAGTGAGGAGAATAACAAAATGAAAGGCTTAGGAATTGAAAAGGCTTGTGGGAGACCAAGATTTCCAGGCCTCAGCACAGGTTCTTTTTATTTTAATAATAACAACTACCAGGCACGGGGGTGCACACTTGTAATCCCAGAGACTCCGAAGGCTGAGGCAGGAGGATCGCAAGTTTGAAGCCAGCCTCAGCAACTTAGCGAGACCCTGTCTCAACATAAAAAAATGAAAAGGGCTGGGGATGTGGCTCAGTGGTAAAGCACCCTTTGGGTTCAATCCCCAGTACCAAACAAACACAAAACTGATAAAACCATTTGCCTTGTGCCCAGCACTGTTATGAAGCGCTGTCCTTGTATGATCTCTTCACAAGTATTTTTTCAGTATGCACTCCTAGAGTCCTAAGAGATAGACACTATAATTACCTCCATTTTGTAGTCCTGGAAATGAGGCAAAGAGAGGGCAAGTAACTTGCCCAAGAACACACTTCTGTGAGGAATGTACTGGCATTAGAACCCAGGTTACTTTAATCCCTGAGTTTTTTTTTTTTTTTTTTTTTTTTTTTTAATATTTATTTAGTTGCTTTAGTTGTGCACAATGCATTTATTTACATGGTGCTGAGGATCAAGCCCGGGCCGTGCACGTACTAGGCGAGCGCTCTACCGCTGAGCCACAACCCCAGCCCTAATCCCTGAGTTAATGATACCTCTATTGCTTTTTGGCAGGAAAGGAGGGAGGGAGCAGTGGACTAGTGCATCTGGGGTTTGCAACCTTGCAGGACAAACACCAAGGTCCCCAGAGGCTGTGTGCAGGGAGGCGCTGTGCAGGTGCATGTATTTGGCGTCAGCAGAGTTGGTTTGACATTCCAGATCCCCCACCTCCTGGCCACATAACCTTGGCAAGCCACTAACCCAGAAGTGCTCATTTCCTCATCTACGAAGTGGGAATAATAATTCTTTTCTCCTAGTGTCACTGTGAAGATGACATGCAATCATCTTTGCCAAGCTAGCACATGGTCAGAGCTCCTGAGGGTTCACTGTTAGTATCATTATTACTGATACTGTGCAGATAGATTGTATTAACACACCATAATTGCTACATAGGAAAAGGGAAACTCCAAGCCCAGTCTTGGCCATACCATGTGACTAGTCTCAAAATAAAGCAAAAATAAAAACTAAAACTCCATGTAGTCAAGGAGAAGGGACTATGAAAACAGCTGTTAAAGGACCCCATGAAATTAGGGATATTTTCTTCAATCCTTCCTCATTTTTTGGTAAATGTTTCTGAATGGAATAAATAAAACACACGTGGGTACTCTACAATAGTTCTTTGGATATGTGAATGTAAAACACTCTAACTTGTTTTAATTGGTTTATTCCATTGCTTAAAAATCATACTTTGTGGTGTGGATATCCTGCAGGAAAGAGTTAAAATGGCAGGCTTGTAACCTGTAACCTCTAACACTGCAGCATTAACCTGATAAATGCAGAGTTTACTGCTAGGGATCTGAGTAAATTTGCAATGAGAAAATTTCCGTTTGAGAAATTGGCTTTAGGGGCTGGGGCTGTAGCTCAGGTAGAGCGCCTGCCTCGCACGTGTGAGGCACTGGGTTCAATCCTCAGCACTACATAAAAATAAATAAATAAAAATATATATAAAAAAAGAAATTGACTTTGTGGGTTGGGATTGTAGCTCAGCGGTAGCACTCTTGCCTAGCAACTGTGAGGCACTGAGTTTGATCCTCAGCACCACATAAAAATAAATAAGTTAAATAAAGGTTTAAAAAATGTCTTTGTATTTTATGACTGTTGCATCTGGATATATAAAATGGATTTAAAGTATTATATGCTTATAATTTTATCAATGTTAGAAGGATCTTCCCAATTAGAAAAAAAAAAAAAAAAGCTGCAAAAACTTTAAAAGGTGTCGGTGACATACAACTTCCTTGCTTTTTGTCACAGTGGCTGGATTGGCATTTGCATTTCGTGGGTAGGGGAACCAGGAGAGAGATCTCTATAACTAGTGATTTTTTGTTATGATTTGTGTCTACTGGATCTTCTGGAAAAAAGGGACCACATGAAAGAGAGGCAATTTCTGGTTGAAAACCCACATTTGGATTTGAAAAGGCAGTCAAGTTGCCAATGAGCCCTTGTTGAAATGTAAAATCTGACCCTTGAAGGCTGATCATTTCCTAGCCTGATGTGCCTGTTTTTGAGTGGTCAATCTGGACTCTCAGGACTGGACAATGAAGGAGGCTGTGCTCATCATCTGGCCCTGGACCACAGCTGTCTGGCCCTGCAGCCCGCCTGTGCTGCAGCTGAAGAAAAGCAGGGGTTGGCCTGGAACTCGGAATTCACATGTCCTCACCGCCTGGATCAGGCTCCAGCCCGAAACCTGCTGCATTCTGCTGTGTGCAGTTCAGCCCCCGCTGGAGCCAGGCTGCCTGGAAGCAGAAGCAGAGGCCCGGACCCTGGGACCTGGAGGTCTCGAACCCCTCTTTCACACAGGAAGTTTGCATCTGATTTCCTTTGGACTCGAGCTCTGCACCTTTTCCTTTTCTGAATTTGCTTCATAACCTTTCTCTGTAATAGCCATGAATGTGACTGTAGTCAGAGCCCTGTGGCTCTCTCCAAGTGGGCTATCAACTGGAAAGTGGTGTTGGGGACTCCACACAGTGTGTCAGGGGCACTTCTGGGGTCTCTGTAGTATTTTCTTTCTCAATCTGGGTACTGTTTTTCTTTTCTTTTTTTTTAGTTGGACACAATATCTTTATTTTATTTATTTATTTTTATGTAGTGCTGAGTATCGAACCCAGGGCCTTCCATGTACTAGAAGCACACTCTACCTCTGAGCCACAACCCCAGCCCATCAATCTAGGTACTGTTTGCACAGGACATTTGAGTGTGATTATTCACTGAGCTGTTTAATTATGACAATTATTTTCCTGTAAATATACCAAATTTCAGTGAAATTTTTAAAATAAAAGATTATGCACCATGGGGACAAAAAATAGCTCAATAACTTTCCTTTTATTCAGCAAACATTCAGTACCTACCCTCTTTAATCAGGCACTGCCCTGTGACCTTGGAACAGGGGTAGAAACCATAGCACCATTTGTCATCCTTGTCTCTCAACTTAAATCAGGAGGCCAGGAATGAGGCGTTCACGATATGGTCATGTTTGGGGCTGAGGATGTAGCTCAGTGATAGAGGACTTGTCTAATACATGCAAGGCCCTGTGTTCAATCCCCAGTACCAAAACAAAACCCAAACAAAAAGAATGTTTACTGTATGGTTAAGTTTTGTTCTGTCAGGGACCTTATAGGTGCTAGGGGAGCACAGAGAAAGAGCTTCTAACTTGGGTGCTTTGCCACTCCAGGGTGGCCTCTGCAGTGCCTACAGAAGCCAGACAGGAAATGGGCAAAGGTGGGGAGGATGCTGGGAATGCTGGCCAACTGGAAGAGCATCTAGGGTTAGAATTGCTTGAGCTGATTTTTTTCCCCCTCCAGGAAAAGCCACGAACCTTAGTTTTTATGGGCACTCCCTTTTTAAATATTGTAAATGAATTCGAATTTTTAAAAGTGGGAGGCCAAACAAAACAACCCTGCAGGACAAATTTGGCCATGATCTGCCAGTTTGCTAGGCATTCTTCCAAACAGCCATCCTCCCCCGACCAAGAAATTGGAATGTCCACTGGGAGGTCCAGCAGTGAGCCAGCATCTTTGGTTGTATTTGTGTGTGTGGTGCTTCTTGAACTTCACCGTGTAAAGGAATCACGGGGGCAGCCTTGTTTAAAGGCAAATTCTGACCTGGTAGAGCGGGTAGAACCTGAACAGTTGCCTTTGCCTTTCTAACGAGCTCCCAGGTGGTGGTAATGCTGCCACTCCATGCACTGAACTTCAAGTAGTTGCTCAGTAAACACAGAGGGCCTTGGAGGAGCCATTATTTGAAGTGGGGGGGATCTGGAGTATTTGCCATGAAAGGTGCATGAAACAGGGCAAGCATCCCTTTTTAACCTAGATTTCAGTTTATTTAGGCTGGGTTGGCAGAGAGCTGATGATAGCAGTTAGATGCTCTCCTAAGCTGCCTCATCTCTATGCTTAGGGAGTTTATAGATGGAGGAGGGTGTTAGGAAAAGCTTCCAGGAGGCGGCGCGAGTGAGCTGCACGAGCTTTCCAGGCCGCTGGAGACTGAAACCCTAAACCAATTGCCCCTCTCTGGGGTCTGGGTCTCCGCATCCCCACGCCGGGTAGGTTTCCCTGGCAAGCACACGTGCAGGCTGTCTGCGGGTCCTGTCAATTAAGTTTTCTCCCGGGCTGGATACGGATTTAAAGGCGGCTGCAGCTCAGGGCGCTCCCATGGTGCCGCGCGGCGGGCGGGTTTGGATTTTAAATCCCCGCGGCCAATCAGTGGCGCGTAGGCTTTTGTAACGTTCCCAGCGCCGCGTTTGAATTCCGGGAGGAGCGGAGCGGAGCGGTGCGGACCCTCTGCACCCAGCAAGGTCTGCTGAGCAACTCTAGGAACATGAATGCGGCGGCGACTGCGGGAAAGCTGGCGCGGGCACCAGCCGAACCAGGGAAAGCCGGGGTTACGGCTCCCGGAGCCCCAGCTGCTGCTGCACCGGCGAAAGAGATCCCCGAGGTCCTAGTGGACCCACGCAGCCGGCGGCGCTATGTGCGGGGCCGCTTTTTGGGAAAAGGCGGCTTCGCCAAGTGCTTCGAGATCTCAGACATGGACACCAAAGAGATATTCGCGGGCAAGATTGTGCCCAAGTCTCTTTTGCTTAAGCCGCACCAGAAGGAAAAGATGTCCATGGAGATCTCCATCCACCGCAGCCTGGCCCACCAACATATCGTGGGCTTCCACGGATTTTTCGAAGACAACGATTTCGTGTTCGTGGTGTTGGAGCTCTGCCGCCGGAGGGTGAGTGTGGTCGTGGCGGGGGCACTGGAGCTGCCTGGGGGCTCCGGCTGTGGCGTCCAAACCCGGAGCTGCTGGGCAAGAGTTTCCCGGAAAGGGGCGCTTGGGACTCGGAGCTGGGGAGGCTGCTAGAGAGTGGGTGCTGGGAACCCTCGAGCTAGGCATGGAAAAGGTCTCTGCTCTGGGCTGCTTGGCTCTCGGAGCTGCTAGGAAGGAGGTCTCGGCCAAATGGAGCTGGAGTCCCGCCGCTGCTAGGAAAGGCGTCTCCTGGACGCGCAGTGCGTTGGGCGGTGCAGGAGCCCAGCGGCTGCTGAAGGAAGATTCCAGGGTTAGGGGTGCGGCGGGCCCAGAGCTTCCGAAGTGGAGCCGGGTCAGGGAGAGGGTGGGTAGCGCTAAACTTCTGGGCTTCCGGAGAAGAGAGGGCACTCGAGCTTCCCGCTGCGGGGCGGCGGGAGAGACCTGGGAAAGGGGGTTCCGCGGGCGATTGTGCAGGGTCCTGGGAAGGCATGGGGCGGGCTGGGGGCGGGGAAGTCGGGGAAGGACAGAAACCTGCCAAGACCCTTCCATCCGCAAGGGTCCGGAGTCCGTCCTGAGCTTTCCCTGGTAACCCTCCATTCCGCCTCCCCATTCTCTTCCCAGTCTCTCCTGGAGCTGCACAAGAGGCGGAAGGCGCTGACCGAGCCTGAGGCCCGCTACTACCTGCGGCAGATCGTCCTAGGCTGCCAGTACCTGCACCGAAACCGGGTTATTCACAGGGACCTCAAGCTGGGCAACCTGTTCCTGAATGACGACCTAGAGGTGAAAATAGGTGAGCTGCTGCGCCTGCAGGGGGCTGGACAGCGCTGTTCTAGTGGTGGGAATGAGCAGAGCCCTGGGAGAAAGGATCTGGGAAGGCCAGGGAGGGAGGGAGGAAGAGGATGGTGGGAAGTCTGGGCTGCTTACTATCACCTTTAGTCTAGAAGTTGAAAACAGCCCACAAGCCTGTGTCTTGCCTTGAGATGCTTAGTTTTTATGCCCCAACATGGTATTTAAAAAAAATAATTTGAATTTGTTTCCTATTTTGGGGTGGGGGTGCTTCTAGAATGCTGGGAAACACTCTACCACTGAGCTACATGCCCAGCCAGCTTCAGTTTTAGTAAAATTGGGAGGCATGGCCTAAAAATTTGGATTTTGGAGCTTCATTAAACTGGAAGCTCTTCTAACACAAGGCGGCTTTCCCTCAGGGCACCTGTGCTAGGCTGAAAAGCAGGTGTCTTTTATAGATTTTCCCTCAGGTTGGCCACAGTCCCTATCACTTCCTCACCAACTTGCTAAGCTGCTGTCTTAAATGGTATTTCTTTGATCCCCAAAGGCATTTGAGTTTTGCTCTGTCAATTCCCTTTTAGAAGCATGGCCCTCTTTTCTAAGGGAGGGTTGAGAAGGGTCAGCAGGAGGCCCTGGATCCTGTGGCCAGCATAAGGAGGATTCTGGTTAGGCCTTCCTGCCCACAAGGAGCAGAGGCTTGTGGGATCAAATGCTTGATGGGCAAGCCTGAGCCAGCTGTGTGTGGTGATAGATGGCAGAGGCTGGCATCTGAGTAGCCCCTCT
Organism: Tamias sibiricus; assembly: GCA_025594165.1. NCBI lineage: Eukaryota > Metazoa > Chordata > Mammalia > Rodentia > Sciuridae > Tamias > Tamias sibiricus. Next base: position 18,730,940 of record CM046674.1, read on the forward strand.
TCCTCCCTCTGTCCCAGGGGACTTTGGATTGGCAACCAAAGTGGAGTATGATGGGGAGCGGAAGAAGACCCTGTGCGGGACCCCTAATTACATAGCTCCTGAGGTGCTGAGCAAGAAGGGGCACAGTTTCGAGGTGGACGTGTGGTCCATTGGATGTATCATGTAAGTTGGGAGTTGGCTCGGCCCTATTTGGCCTCAGAAGGAGCCCCTTGAGACATCCCTTCTGGCTGGCCTGGTCCTGTGGATCTCTCTGCCCTGTGGAAAGGCGGCCCCCAAACAACACCTGATTTCATAGCTTTCCTTGTCACTTTGGTGGGTACTTGGGATTCCCATGCCTGGATGTGACTCCAGGGAAGGGGATGGAGGCCTCCACAACTTTGTCATAGCCTCTTGCCGCTTATTCAGAGGGTGTCAGGAGACCAGCAGCAACAGCAGCAGCACCTGAAAGCTCGTTAGAAATGCAGAATCTCAGGACCCAGACTACTTAAACCAAATTGGAATTTGGATTTTAACAAGATCCCTGGATGTTTCCTTTGCACAGTGCAGTTTTAGAAACTCTGATCAGCACTGGGTTGGAGAAATTTGGCAGGAGTCAGGCTGGGTGGGGAGGTGCCTTGGTATCTGGATCCAGGCCAGCAGAGGAGGTTAGTGGTGAGCAGAGGCCTGGGCTTTTTTAGGTGTTATCTGTTGTTGTTGGCCTGGGTACTGAGGGGTTAGACGTGGGTAGTAGCAATGGCTTTCAGACTTCTTTGCAATGGAACTTTTTTCCAAATAAAACCAACAAACCTTCAGTACAGAGCTAGTGAACATGGCGCTCCTTCTGCACGAGCAGGAAGTTCACCCACTGGCCTGCTGTAGAGGGCCTGCAGCCTCAGGCCCTCAGGCCCTGGATCACTGCAGGCTAGAGGGGACCAATCCCTGGCCCACTGGAATCCAGGTCTGGTCACCTGTATCCTACTGAAGGCTCATCCTAGCTATTGATCCTGGGGCTGCTAAGCAGAGAGTGTCCCAAGGATGCCTGCTCTCCCTTCCGGCCCTGAGGCGACTTCTGCATCTGCATTTTGCCTGGGAGCCTTGCGCTGAATCCAACCTTGTGCTTACAGGTATACCTTGTTAGTGGGCAAACCACCTTTTGAGACATCTTGCCTAAAAGAGACCTACCTCCGGATCAAGAGGAATGAATACAGTATCCCCAAGGTGACCAACACCACTTTAAAATTAAATTTATTTTTATCTAGAAGTTATTTATTGGGCCTAACTATATACTGAAAACAGAGATAGGTCTAGGGGTCCACGGGGCTATAGGGGGTGTTTATCTGAAGTTGCCTCCAGAACTTGATGCATATGTACATGAAAGCATTTTTTCTTGGGGAAGAAAGTTTGTAGATTATTGAAGGTGGATATAAAAGGTATGAAAAAGCAGGAAAAAAAATACAGGAGGCAATCAGAGGCAGGCGGGCTCATGCTTTGGAAATGGACCGGCTTAATTCAAATGGCCTCTTCAGCTCAGCCTCCAGGTCACTGGGCCAGTGTCCTGACTCTGCTGAGTTTCCCATCTATAAGGTGGAGTGACTGCTCTGGAGCACCTCACAGAGTACCTTGCATTCAGTAAGCGCTCAGTGAATTGTGAGCCACTGTGAATCCAAGGGCTTTGCGATGGCAAAATGGTGTCCGATTTTCGCAATCACTGGCACGAGCGTGTTTAAAGGAATAGCCTGTTTCAGAAGGCTGACACCTAGCCATTTCCCCAGTTTGGTGTCCTCAGCTTGTGACTCCCTATCACAGAGGGTCAGTTTATTATTAGAAAGACACAGCAAGGAAAGACCCAAGGTGACCAGATTCCATGGGTGTGAGTACAGCTCTGCCTCTTGCTCTGCCTCTTGCTAGGTATGTATTCTCTGGCGAGGCACTCACCCTCTCTGTGCCTCAGTGTCCTCATCCCTGCGCCCAGATGTTTCAGTGAAGGCAAATGAGTTAATAGACAGGTAGTACTTAGAACACTTTCCTGGTACATAGTAAGTGCAGAGTCAGTGCTGAGCCCTTCCTGCCTGTGCTAGATTGTATCCCATTGAATGTGTTCAGTGGGGCTCCAGGCTGGGTGCTGTGTTCCCATTCTACAGACTCAGATAAAAGGCACTAGAAAGTCCAGGTTACTTGTCACAGCTGGTATTAAAGGCCAGAGCTGAGATTGAAGTGCAGGTCTTAGAACCTCAAGGCCTGTTCTTCAGTGCTCCTGTAGTGGTGAGCAACTTTAAGTGTACAAGGGCAAGTTCAGGAGAGAAATTATCCTTAGTTAATCTTGAGTCTCAAGGGGAAGGAAACAGTCATGCAACTTAAGTCCACCCTTGTTGAGTCAGTAGAGCTGATGGTGGAGAACTTGGCCTTGCTTGTGGCTGCTGAACTGTGGCATGCTTGAGACTAGGGGGCTGTCTACACATGGGCTGGTCCTGCAGGCCACTGTGGCAGTGCTGTAGTCAGGGTCCCTGTCACATCCTGCTCAAAGCTTGCACTATCTCTCTTCCAGCACATCAACCCTGTGGCTGCCTCCCTCATCCAAAAGATGCTCCAGACAGATCCCAATGCCCGCCCAACCATTCACGAGCTGCTTAATGACGAGTTCTTCACTTCCGGCTACATCCCTGCCCGTCTCCCCATCACCTGCCTCACCATCCCACCAAGGTTTTCAATTGCTCCCAGCAGCCTGGACCCCAGTAACCGGAAACCTCTCACAGTCCTCAATAAAGGTAAGCACGGGTCAGGGTGCGCCAGCAGAGCCCAGGATTTAGAGGCATATGCAGCTTGCTGTCTGGCCTCCAGACCTCAGGTGTGGTGTGGCACAGGCCCTGACCCAGAAGGACCCATGTCCTCCTGCCCCTGAGCCCTGTCAGGAAAGCAGACCTTAGCCTGGCTGGATCAGTGTGTCAGGCTCAAGAAGAGAATGGCTGAACCCACCACGCCTGACAAATACTTTGGGATCACTTTGAAAAGTTCCCATCGTCACTCTTGCATGGTTCATTAAGAAAATGTGAAACATTTCAAATATATACACATAGGACATAATGCAGTAGACCCACCGCTTCAACACTCACCCAGATTTTTTTTGTTTTTTTTTGGTACCAGGGATTGAACTCGGGGCACTCAACCACTGGGCCACATCCCCAGCCCTTTTCTGTATTATTAGAGACAGGGTCTCACTGAGTTGTTAAGTGCCTCGCCATTGCTGAGGCTGGCTTTGAACTTTCGGTCCTCCTGCCTCAGCCTCCCAAGTGCTGGGATTACAGGCGTGCGCCACCGTGCCCGCCTTCACCCAGATCTAGCTTCATCTACTTGGTTGTTCCTTTGAAGTGTTTTTAAACTTAACTACAGCACTCCGCCATTTACCCCTGTAAACTTCAGTATGTATCTTTTAAAAGGGTGGACATTTTCTTACAAAACCACATGCCACTACGGAGGTCCTGTTGGGGTGAAATTAGGAAATACATATTTTGGGGGAAACCTTGTGCTTATGATGTTTCTGATTTTATCATTTTAATGTTTTATTTTTATATTGATCCAAGCTTATGAAAACATGGAAGAATAGACAGGAAACTCCTGTACCCTCCTTTTTCCCAGACCCACCAATTAACATCTTTCCATATTTGCTGTATCAGTCTGTCTCCCTCCATGTATATCTTTTTTCTTTTTTCCTGAACCATTTGAAAATATCTCATATCTTGTCCATTGCCCTTAATAGTTAAGTGTATAGTTTCTAAAAAAGATTCTTTTACAAACCACAGTACCTGGCAGACACCATTTGAACATGGATCCAATGTTGTCTTATAGCAGTCTTCTTCTGTACTTTGGAGTTAATGCTTTCCTTTGGTTAATTTTTAAGTGTCTGATTCAGACAGAACTGTTACACATTTTTTTTCTTCTTTGATTTTATACTAGGATGTATTTCTTAAGTTGAAAATCTTATTTCCTTATATTAACATAGTCAAAATTTTGACAGTGTTTTCCAACAATGTGGTTCCAGTGTTTTCTTGAAGTTCAGCTTTGCTTAAACTATAGTATCCTTTATGATATATTCTTTTTTTTAAAGTAGCTACTTTGTTTCTCTGTGTGGCTATATTGACATTTTAATACAAAATTTGTTTATTTCAATTTTTGGCTTTTAGGGATGACTTGCTTGTTTTTTAAGGTTTTGGGAATAATTTTGGGCTTACCTGGAAGAGTTACAAAAATAGAGCAGAGATTCCATATGCCATTCTTTTAGCTTCCTCGAATGTCAGACTCTTGCTTAACCATAAAACAGTTATCAAAACTGAGACATTAACTTTGGAACAATATGACAAACACCAGCCTTTACTTGGATCTGTCAATGTTTTTCCACCAGTACCCCTGTTCTGTGCCAGAATGCCATTCAGGACCCCACATGGCATTTAACTGTCATGTTGCCTTAGTCTCCTCCAACCTAGGACACAGCCTCAGTTTTTGTCTTTCATGGTCACGGCCCTTTGAAAAGCACTAGTGAGGTATTGCCTAGACTGTCCTTCAATTTGTTTTTCAAGATTCTACTGACTACTTTATTTAAGTGACTAAGAAAGGGTTCTTCCCACCCTCCATCCCAATTTGGTTTTGATGCTTCCCGCAGAAGTGTGTCCTATCTCATGTTGATTTATGTATTTATTTATTTATTTATTTTTTAACTGGGGATTGAACTTGGGGGCACTCAACCACTTAGCCACATCCCCAGCCCTATTTTGTATTTTATTTAGAGACTTAGAGACAGTCTCACTGAGTTGCTTAGAGCCTTGCTAAATTACTGAGGCTGGCTTTGAACTTGGGATCCTACTACCTCAGCCTCCCAAGCCACTGGGATTACAGGTGTGTGCCACCAGGTCCAGCTTTTTTTTTCTTCTTTTTATTGGTGATATTAATCTTGACCACTTGGTTAGGAGGCATCTGATGGGTTTCTTCATTGCAAAGTTACTATTTTCCCTGTATCATCAATAAGTATCTTACAGGGAACTATTTTTAGACTATCCCCTTTCTCCTCACACTGTTGCCCATTAATTTTAGCCTCCATGTGTGGATTATAACTGCAGCAACTGTTACTGTATTTTGTGTGTGTGTGTGTGTGTGTGTGATGCTGGGGGTTGAACCTAGGGCTTTGTGCATGCTTATACTCAGGTATGCAAATGGTGATTTTTCTCCTTTCCTTACTTTTACATTTTATTGATTGGACTTCTTCTATAATGAAGTGCTGTCCCTTCTCTTCCATTTAGGTAGTTATTCATATTAGCAATGAATGGACTCATGGATCTATTTTATCATGTAGGCTAGTATACTATTATTTTAAGGATCACTTCTTTTTCTTTTGTTTTTAATTTGAAATATTTAGCATTTAAAAAACAACTTGCTATGGATATTTTCAAACTTACCCAAACGTAGAGAGAACTAGGGTTTTTAAATAAAATCTCTAATTCTTATTATTTCACACTTAAGTCCCCATCATAGCATGGTGTTTTACTGTTTTTTTTTTTTTTTTTTTTTCTTTTTTTTCTATTTTTGAAAACTTTAAGAAAATTTTCATTTACACAAGGAGAACTAGCACATGTTGGTAGGAGGGGGCTAAATATTTCAGCATGAAGACAATGAAAATCATCCATGTTTCTCCTATAACCAATATAAACTTATGTATCTTTTCAGACTCTTGGTTACATATGGGCATATAAAACAAATTTTTTTTTTTTTTTTTTTTTTTTTTTTGTGGTACCGGGGATTGAACTCAGGGGCACTCGACCACTGGGTCACATCCCCAGCCCTTTTTTTGTATTTTATTTAGAGACAGGGTCTCACTGAGTTGCTAAGTGCCTCGCCATTGCTGAGGCTGGCTTTGAACTCGCGATTCTCCTGCCTCAGCCTCCCAAAGTGCTGGGATTACAGGCGTGCGCCACCGCGCCCGGCAAAACAAATTTTAAGGAGGAAAAATCTTAAATTTTCATTACGTTGCCTATTGAGTCCACCCTTGCTAATGAGTTATGATCTCTCAGCCCTGGGTCTTCCAGGATAGCGAGGATGCCTTTAATTCTCTGCCTAAAGCACAGCAGCTCTTAGCTGTAGGTGATTTCAAGCTGTCTCCCTAAGTGACAGGTGTTGTCCTGCAAGGCCCCGCTGTTGGGTCAGAGGCCTGAGCACCTGAAGCTCTGTGGCCTCCTGGTGAGCACTGGGTGCCTATCACATGAGCTCAACAGCTGCTCTGGTAAGCTGACACTGACTCAGTTTCCCCAAAGCAGTGGTAGCTACGTTTTTCTCTGGGAAGAGTGCCAGCTGTGACGGGTGGTCCTGTGCCCCCTCCAATGACACACACACCCCATTTTGTGCCTAGCTAATGACTGTTCCACCTTCCCAGGCACACAGAACTCCCAGCCTGAGCGTCCCCAGGAAAAAGAAGAACCAGTGGTTCGGGAGACGAGTGAGGCGGTTGAATGCCACCTCAGTGACATGCTGCAGCAGTTGCACAGCGTCAACGCCTCCAAGCCTGCAGAGCGAGGGCTGGTGAGGCAGGGTGAGTGCTGCAGGGCCCGGGTGGTGGAGCGGTGCCTGGGCTCTACAAGTATTCCACCTTCTAGCATGCCTGTGTGCCGCCTCTCTACATCTGTGCCTGCTGTGCGCTTGCTCAGTGAATTCCTAGCCTTCCTTCACGACACTTGGAGGAGACCCAGCCCCAGGGCTTTTTTTCCTTCTGCTCCTGCCACCTAGAGTGCACTCCCTCCACACACATGCATTTCTCACACTCTTGCTTCTTCAAATGTCTGCTCCATTGTCACCTCCACAAACGTCGTATCTCCTGGCACCCACGGCTGGCCCTTCTCAACCCCATTACCTGCTGGATAGTTACTTATCCATACCCCATATCGCCCAGCATATTCCAAAATTCCCTGCTTTGCTTGGTGTGTTTAAAATAATTGTTTCGTGCACTGAACATAACATTTTGCTATATTTGAAATTGTGTATTTGCTCAGTTTTTTAAATCACTCCACACTGGAAAACTAGATAATCTGTTAGGCACTGACTTTTGCCATGAGAGAAATAGCACATATGGACTAGGTTTTGACTAGTCTTTTCCCTATAATTCACATGTGAGCTCTGTGCAGGCCAGGGTTTTTGTGTCTTGCTGACTGTATCTCCGTGAATTCCCACCCCAACTCCTGGTGCATAGTAGGCTTTCTATAAGTGGGTCAGTGTGTGATAACTTTCCCTTAGATGTGTATGCTGCCACTTGTCTGGGCTCATTGGTGGCAGAGGCCCTGCTGCGCTCTTCTCTGGGACCAAAGGTCACTTGATGGAGCAGTGGGTGCTCGGCAAGCTTCCTGGGTGTGGGCTCTGTGCCTAGGGCAGGGAGGAGACTGGTTCTCATCAGTGGTCTCTCTGTTTCTGTTGCAGAGGAGGCTGAGGATCCCGCCTGCATCCCCATCTTCTGGGTCAGCAAGTGGGTGGACTACTCCGACAAGTACGGCCTCGGTAGGTCTCTCCCAGGATCGGGGGTGGCTCAGGTCCGAGGAGTGACCCTTGAGGTTGTTGCAAGCTCTGGCCTTTTGTGGCTCCTGGGTCCTCTTCTCTTAGTACCTTCCTGTCTCCATCCCAGGCCTCCCAGTTCCAGTCCCCAGTGTCCCCCGTGTCCCCCTTCCTTCCCCTTTCTGAGGTCTCCCTCCACCTGTCGCTAGGGTATCAGCTGTGTGACAACAGCGTGGGGGTGCTCTTCAACGACTCCACGCGCCTCATCCTATACGACGATGGGGACAGCCTGCAGTACATAGAGCGCGACGGCACCGAGTCCTACCTCTCCGTGAGTTCCCACCCCACCTCCTTGACGAAGAAGGTGAGCAGGGGCCCTGTGGCCTGCGGGTGGCCAGGGGTGGGCCACTGCCCAGCGACAGGCTCTAATGGCAGAAGCCCTTCCCGCTCTCCTGCCAGATCACCCTCCTTAAGTACTTCCGCAACTACATGAGCGAACACTTGCTGAAGGCGGGCGCCAACATCACCCCGCGGGAGAGGGCGACGAGCTGGCGCGGCTCCCCTACCTGCGAACCTGGTTCCGCACCCGCAGCGCCATCATCTTGCACCTTAGCAATGGCACCGTGCAGATCAACTTCTTCCAGGTACATGGGGCGGGAGAGGGTCGGATGCGTGGGCTTTTCCTGGCAGTGGCCCACGTGAGTGGGGTGGGGAGCGGGAGGAGAGGCAGTGTGGGTTCTGGTCCTCGCAGGGGGCAGGGAGCCAAGTGGCAGCTCCCCCTCCTCCAGCGTTGGTGTCCTGTGCCCCCACCCCCTGCTCCTACTAGCAGCTGGGCTCTTCAATCTCCTCCCTCCTTCCAGGACCATACCAAACTCATCCTGTGTCCGCTGATGGCAGCCGTGACCTACATTGACGAGAAGCGGGACTTCCGCACGTACCGCCTGAGCCTGCTGGAGGAGCACGGCTGCTGCAAGGAGCTGGCCAGCCGGCTGCGCTATGCCCGCACCATGGTGGACAAGCTCCTGAGCTCGCGCTCGGCCTGCAACCGCCTCAAGGCCTCCTCCTAGGCCTCTCCCCCTCTGGACTGGTGCCTCCTCACTCCCACCAGCTCCTGGGCCTGCGCTGGTTGGCTCCCGTGGCGCTGTTTTTTCTAATGTGCCACCAGCCCTGGGGGCTGGCAGGGAGCTCCGTGGCCCTTGCAGGTGGGGGGTGTAAGTTATTTTTGTACATGTTCAGGTGTGGTTCTGCAGCTCCTGCCCTCCCACTCAACCCACCAGATGAATTGTACAGAGTGTTTTTATTGAATTTGGGACTGCCCCTTTCTTGGCTTTTAATACGCATTAAACAGTTGCATCTTCACTTCTGCTCTGTTCCTGAGGGTGCCGGCCCCAGGGCAAGTCTCTGCTCCAGCAGCCCCAGGCTGCCAGGCCTCTGCCAGTTTCTCAGATCCTGAGATGGGCCTCAACTTCGGCCTCAGCTGCAGGCCCAGCTCCTTGGCCCACTGGGGTGGAGGCCGTCTCTGCGGCCCTCTGCTGGCTCAGCTCCCAGTGGCCCCTGGCATGGCTCCCTGGCCTCCAAGGCTGGCGGGTAGTAGGGCAGGAAGAGGCTTTCGGAGGCGCAGCTCCTCATGGCACGGTGGGTATGCAGAAGCAGCCGCGGGAAGCGCTGGGTGAAGTACTGCACGAAGCTGTCGGGGACCTGGCCCAGCGCTTGCTGCACCTCTGCCGGCAGCTCCCTGTAGTGGTGCTTCTGGGGGGGCCAGGGGCGAAAGAGCAGGGGGCTTGGCTCTGCTGTGGGGCCTCTCAGGATCCTGGCCTCACCCAGACCCAGAACACACCTTGTTCCTCATGGCCCGGAGCAGGTCTCGCACTGATGTCCCCTTATATGACCGGAACCTTCTCAGATCTGACAGCAGAGAAATGGGCTCTAGAATTGCCCCCCACCCCCACGCTCTCCTTGGCCTCCTGGCCCGCCCCAGGTGTGTGCTTTACCTGTCTGCAGCGGCAGGGAGATATGCTTGTGCCAGTTGTGCCGGACCACCTTGTAGCTGCCTGCCTCCAGCGCAGTCACCAGGGGCCCTTGCTCAGACTCCTTCTCCAGCCAGTCACTAACATCCTAGGACCCACAGAGCTCCTGAGCCTCGTGACCAGTGCTAGTGGCCCCAAGGCCAAGAGTGTCATGTGGTAGGAGTGTGAAGCAGACAGCCTCTTGGTTTAGGACAATCAGGACCATTGTCTCTTGGGGACCTCGGCTTTCCTATGCCAGGCCTCTGGGATTTACCTCCCACCCAGGAGGCAGGTGCCCTGTGTCCATTGTATAGAGGAACAAATGGGCTCAAAGGCACAGTCCCTTGGTCAAGGTCACACAATGGGATCGAATATCTGGACATGAGATGACTAGAGTTGACCAACCCAGGTGGAAGTAGTGGGGTGTTTCCATAGGAGGGGAGGGGCAGCTGGGGCTGGAAATGAGCAGGCCCTGGGGTGCCAAGATGGTGAAGATCAGGAGTTTAGACTCCTGGTTTAGATAAGCAGCCAGGCGTCTTGGAACAGGCAGTGTTACGCTGACTTCCCTTTACCTGTTGATCAGGACCCAACCTTGGGACTTTGGGGGCCATTCCCAAGATTTCCTCTGACCTGGAAGAACTGGAGCTGCTTGGCTCTGCTCCAGAAGAGGGGATGGGCCAGCACCTGTGGAGCGGAAGGGCGGGCCTGCGGCACAGGGCTCAGCATGGCTTCCACCAGGTCCCGGGCCACCACCTTGTCTGCAGGGCACAAGGGGAAGGATGGTTCAGGCCCAGCCGGCCACTTGCCCTCTGCCTCCCTCTCTGCTGGGCCCAGTCTCCCTCACCGTGGGCCTCTTCTTCCAGGTGAGTCAGGCAGGTAGCTCCTGCAAGGATGTTGGCCTGGCGGTAAAGGCTGTCCCCAAAGGGGTGGCTGCCACCAGAAAGCACATAATAGAACACGCAGCCTGCAGAGAAGATGTCCACAGCAGTGGTCTGGGGGGCCAGAGAGATGGGTATAGGAAGTCACCCTGGCTGAATGCCCTCCTGGCTGATCAGGGGTTGGTTCACACTAGAACCTGGGCTGCATCTCCTGGCTCTAGATGCCCTCCTTCCACACCATTGAAGAGGCCCTTGGTTCTGAGGGTCTGGTTGGGTTTCCCGGCTGAGAGAAGCTACAGTAGGTGATGGTGAGGACCAGAGACCTGGCACAGGCCCCGACCCCGCCAGCTGATCCTCAGCTCCTACTGGTTGTCACCAGGTGGCAGAGGTGACTTTTTTCCCTCAAGAAAATCCAAAAATCCAGATTTGCATGTGGGATTTCCCCAATGTTAAAATATTTGCCAGGGGCTGGGGATGTGGCTCAGTGGTAGAGCACTCGCCTAGCACGTGCGCGGCCCGGGTTCGATCCTCAGCACCACGTAAAAACATCGTGTACAACTAAAGCAAATAAATAAATATTTTAAAAAATATTTGCCAGTAATTAAAAAAATAAACTTTCCAGGCTTGCAGCATCAGTGCATTGGTTCCTCGGGTCTCCAGCCCACCACTTGGGGGATTTCTATTGATTTGGGGAGTGGGAGTGATTTCCCTAGTGACTGTCCTTTAGTGGTGTTATCATCTACGCGCATGAAGTCAACCTCCACCCACACACACTGTGACTCCAAGATCTATAGCCCTGGGGTCCCCAACTCCAGTGCCCATGGGGTCAGAAGCTGTTCTGTGCTTCTACATCAGTTCAGCAGATGCTCCCCAGAACCCTCCATGTCAGTGATTCTGGACCCCGCTCCACCTTAACATCACACAGGAGCCCTCCCCCAGCTAATCAGAACCACTGGGTAGGGGACCTGGGCATTTTCTTCCCACTTGAGTGCCCCAGTAATTGTGAACCAGTGACCAATGGTTTTTATCTTAAGATCCTCTGGGCAGCAAAATGGCCCCTGCTGGAGAAGCACTGCCCAAGGCTACGAGGGGCAGACCGTCCCTCTGCACAGAAGAAGCAGCAGAGGCTTGGAGGAGGGCTCACACAGCAAGTGGGGCAGGGCCTCTTCTGCAAGGCAGCAGGGACCTGGAGGGAGCCTGTGGCCTGGGCAGGTGGGAAGACTCACAGGGCTGTTTGGGGGCAGGAGTTGAAGGAGCTCGGGCGCCATCCAGCCTTCAGTGCCAGGGATGCCCGAGTGCAGGCTGAAGCTGCAGCGGCCAGCAGGCAGCTTCTTGCAGAGGCCGAAATCTGAGAGGACCAGCCTGCCTTGACCCTGGCTGTCAGGCCCAGTGAGGAGAATGTTGCCGGGCTTCAGGTCACGGTGCACTACAGGAGTGGCGCAGAGAGGGAGCTGGTGGCTGGTGCGGGAGAGGAGCGGGTGGAGGATGGGGCAGGAGGCAGGGCCGGCGGTTACCTATGTGTAGGGAGTGCAGGTGCGCCAGGCCAGATGTCAGCTGCTGGAGTGCCATCGCGGGCTCCAGGCGCCAGTGGTCGAGGTCGGGGTTCTCGACATACTGAGCAACGAGGAAGGGGAAGTGTCACTACGCAGCCCAGGGCCCTGCCCTCCCGGAGCTCCCAACTCACCTCCTGCAAGGAGGCCCGGCAGAGTTCCAGGGCGATGTAGTGGAACTGGGGGCTCCGCTCCGTGCAGAAGTAGCGGAGCACATTGGGGTGCCTGTCGGACTCCTGCAGCAGCTGGACCTCCCGTCGAACCAGACCGAAGCACTCTCGGAGTAGCCGTTTGACAGCCACTGCCCGACCCTCAAACTGTCCCCTGGGAGGTGGGGGGAGAGGGGACAGGGGTTCAGAGAGAGCAGATAAAGGAAAGGGTGGGAACTGGTGAGCACAGGGGTCAGCCTGTCCCCATCGTGGGGACTCTGAAAGAATGGTTCCCCAAGAGGTGATGGCCAAAGGCTCTCAGTGCCACGTCTGTAGCCCGGCTCCTGCCTGCCACTTACCGGAAAACGAATGTCCCACCTGCCCCGCGTCCCAGCACGTCCTTGGGGTTGAAGGAAATCTTTCCCACAACAGTGAGCTGCTCATCTAGGGGACAGGAGGACAATATCACAGGGAGCCTCTGCTTGCTGCCCACAGCCTCCGTCCTCTGCCCACCTCCCCATCCAGCCTCGGCCCAGTCCAGACCTCCCCCTTCCACGCTCAGCCTGGTGGGTAAGAGCCAGGACCCAGGTGTCAGATTAACAGGTCCAATGCCCCATGCTGCCACTGGCTCTTCCTGTGTACCTGAGCAAGTTAATTAACCTCTGTGCCCTGGGTTTTCTCATCTGTAAAGCAGGGCTAGTGTCAATGTCCCTACATTGTGTAAATGTGAGGAGTTAATGACTCTGTGGGAAGAGGGGGAGGGGTGGTGTTTGCTGTATTGTCCTCTTTTTTGGCATCTTCTGCCCTGATTTCCTTCCCTGAATTTCTCTGCCATGATCCCCACCTCCACCAGTTGTAACTGAATCCCTTAGTTGAGGTGGGACTGGCTTCAAACAGGAAGGTGAATTTTGGCCGTTGGAAGCATGCCGAGAGCCAGCTCAGTTACAGACAAGACTGGCCAGACCGGAAGAAGCAGTGGGTACTGGGAGGCTCTGCGGCCCCGGCGTTAGTTCCAAGGTGGCAAAGAGCCCCCAGAAGGCCTGGGTTTCCCACTAAGATGGATGGGGTGGGCTCAGGGGAGCAAAGGTCTGTAGGTTTGTAATGGCCACTATCCATACAGCCGACTGTAGGCGGCACCCTGGAGTTGAGCCGTGCAGGGCCCTGAGAACAGGCTCCTTGCTGCTTCTCTGCAGTCAGCTCTAGAGAAGGTGGAAAAGCAAATGGAAATCAGTGTTAGGAATCTGTAAGAAAAGCCCTGTTATGGTTTGGATGTGAGGTGTCTCCCAAAAGCTCCTGTGTGAGACAATGCAAGGTTCTGAGGAGAAATGACTGGGTTAGGAGAGCCTTAACCCAATCAGTGAATTAATCACGTGATGGGATTAATTGAGTGGCAATTGAAAGCTGGTGGGGTGTGACTGGAGAAGGGAGGGCATTGGGGGTGTGGCTTTAGGGGTGTGTGTGTGTGTGTGTATTTTTTTCTTTTGGGTACCAGGCATTGGACTCCAGGGCACTCGACCACTGAGCCACATCCCCAGCCCTAGTTTGTATTTCTTTTAGAGACAGGGTCTCACTGAGTTGCTTAGCGCCTTGATGAATTGCTAAGGCTGGCTTTGAACTTGCAATCCTCCTGTCTCAGCCTCCTGAGCCACTGGGATTACAGGCATGCGCCACCACACCCAGCTGGGGTATATATTCGAGTCTGGCAAGTGGAGTCTCTCTCTGTGCTTTCTGATTATCACAAGAGCTGCTTCCCTCCTCAACACACTCTGCCATGATGTTCAGCCTCAACTCAAGCCCGAGGGATGGAGCTGGCTATCTACAGACTGAGACCTCTCAAACCGTGAGCCCTTACATAAAGTTTCCTCCTCTTCAGTTGTTCTGTTTGGGTCTTTTATTTATTTATTTATTTTTGTACCAGGGATTGAACTCAGGGGCACTTGACCACTGGGCCACATTGCCAGCCCTTTTTTGTATTTTATTAGAGACAGGGTCTCACTGAGTTGCTAAGTGCCTCGCCATTGCTGAGGCTGGCTTTGAACTCGCGATCCTCCTGCCTCAGCCAAGTGCTGGGATTACAGGCGTGCGCCACCGCGCCCGGCTCCTGTTTGGGTCTTTTAATCATGGCAGCAAAAAAGCTGACTAAAACCAGCCCCAAGCCACGTGCTAGCACTACTTGCTAAATAAATATCTGCTCTCATCCTGTCTGCGAGATGCAGGCAGTAACCTAAGCTGGTGTGCACTGGACTCAGGAATGCAGGCATTCAGGGCCCTGCAGGAGGCACATCCCCCGTACTGCCTGTGGCAGCTCAGAAAGCTGGGCCAGAATTGCGTGAAAACCTCTTGGAACAAGCGCTGGTCATCTGCCAGCCCCTCTTCATACCACTCGCTTGGTTCTTCTGGGTCTCCATTCTACTGCATGTCTGCTTTTCCCGTTCTTGATGCCCGTGGTGTGGGAAAATGTTGGCTCAGGGCTTGCCGGGTTGATGTTCAGTGGCACCCTCAGTACCAGACAGAGCCCAGCTGTAGGCCTTGAGGACCTTGAACGTAAAGAGCTGGGGGAGGCTCACATTCAGATATTCATCAGCCTTCTGCAGCATCGTAGTGGAGAGGCAACACGTGCAAGAGTTAAGTTATAAAGCATTCAAAAGTTGTTGTGTCAGGGGAAACAGCACAGCCAGAATTAGTTCTTGGAAGTCCTGAGCATGCACTGTACTTTTCTGCTTCTTTGACACAGGCTGGGAAGCCTTTAGAGATAGTCGCATTCTTCCACAGGTGTTTGTCAGTGTTCAGACAGGGGCAGGATCCCATGGCAGTGCATTAAGAGCACAGGCTGGTGACAGCTTACCTACCTTTGAACTCCTGAGCTGCTATTTAATAGCTCTTTGAGCCTGGAGGTGGGATGTGGGCTGCCATTAAGCCTTTCTGCCTTCTTCCATAAATGAGGCATCATAACAGTACCCACATCACAGGAACGTTGTTAATATGAGTTCGCGCATGCTAAGTGTTGAGCACAGTGCCTGCACACAGGACTTGCTATACACAGGCTCACTCTGGTCAGGCTTGATTATGTCCACTTGCTGTTGGATACATGAAGTGGCTGGCAGTTCTGAAGGATGCCCAAGTAAACACGGGTACGTGCATTTGCGTTAATTGAGAGTAGGAAGTGACACCACTGTAGATTTTGTGAGCCATAGAAACTCTCATGAGAAATGTCCCTCTCTCCTACTGAAATAGGAGGAAGAGATTTCCAAGATCAGAGTTTCTGAGCTTGACATTTGTACCCTAAGAATAAAATAGGCTGTCCCCAAGTGCTGGGGGCAGAGGCTATGTTTGAAGAGTGGTTCTTGAGAGCTTTTCTCCATCAGCCATATTTTGACTCTCCCAGGTCTGAGATTCTGATACACTGGACTCCAAAATAGTTCAAACTGCACATGGGCAAATCTCAGACTGACAGTGACTCTGTCTTTTCCTCATGGTGGCTTAGCACACATTCATTTCCTATCTATTTATGAGAGGTGCTGTTTTTGAATCTCCAGTGCCCAGAGTCAGTCTTGATCCAACAGCTCTTCAGTGAGCCCTGCTCTCTGCCAAGGGGTCATAGGAGAAAACAAGACCAGTCTAGTGCCTGCAGTAAACTAGCAGGGCAGCTGTTCCCAGACTGCCACAGTCCCTACCTTTCCCTTTTGTGTCCTACGTGGCTGCTTCACTCTATCCACTTGGTCTGTCCATGAGCACGAATCTGCAACCTCACTTTCACTTGCAGAATGTGTACTCTGCTTTCTTTAATCTTTGAATTTTAGTTTGTGTCCCACTCCTCCAGGCTCACTTGGGCCTTCTTGGGCTGCCAGCTTAGGCATTGGGTCGAGATTTTTTTCCTGTTTCCCAAGTCTGGATTTTGTGCCCCTTCTCTGAATTCCCAAAACTCCTTATATGATCCCACCACCACAGCGTTTTCCACAGCACATAATCATTGTCTATTCTCTCTCGGTTTTGCCTAGCGTGCATGAAAATGCCAAATAACAAGCTTATTCACATTTTAAACAAAGAAGTGAAAGAAATATAAAGACGTTCTTTAAATGACAGAGGAAATCTAGTATTACATAGAGTTGTTTTTTTTTTTTTTTTTTTTTTTTTGTGGTACCGGGGATTGAACTCAGGGGCACTCGACCTCTGGGCCACATCCCCAGCCCTTTTTTGTATTTTATTAGAGACAGGGTCTCACTGAGTTGTTAAGTGCCTCGCCATTGCTGAGGCTGGCTTTGAACTCGCGATCCTCCTGCCTCAGCCTCCCAAAGTGCTGGGATTACAGGCGTGCGCCACCGCGCCCGGCTTGAGATTTTTTTTTTCTACTGAGTTTAATAACAAAATTACCAGGCTCTATCTAGGCTAATTTCTTTTATTTTCTTGGGCTCTTGTCCCAAAACATCGATATCACCCTGACTCTTTCCCTAGAGTGCCTAAATAATTTTTGGTATTTTACATAACAAGCTGTCTTGACTGAGCCAGATCTGAGACTCAAGGTCTGAGATTCTTCTTTTTTGTTACTTCCCCAGGGGATTACTGAAATCGAGTGACTCAGATGGAAATTGGGGAGAGTTCTGGGGAAAGAATTTCCACTACCTCAATGACTGGGGTCTGGTGAGTTGGGGTATGAGGGTAACTGATGGAAAATGGCAAGGGGGGTTGGCAGCACCTTTTGACAAAAAACACCGGGGAAAAGATGGAGTCTGGGTTGTCTGCACTCCAAAGTCATCTCCAAAGGGAGATGAGGGCTTGGGGGTGCAATAGGGTGATTATTACCTGCATCACTTTGAATCTGTAAGATGACAAAATTTACAATACTTCAGGGCTCAGGCAACTTGGCTGTGGGACCCTAGCGAAGAGCTGGCCGGGGCTGCAGTGTAGCTCAGTCCTACAGCATGTGCTTTGTACCTGCTAGGCCCTGGGTTCTATCCCAAAAAAACAATCCCTGCCCCAAGGGAGAGGAGCGTTTCCCTCTCAGCAGAGGCCCGAGGAAGAGGAGCACACAGGCAAGCACTGGGACAGCTGTGCAGCAACAGCTGGGTGGCCTTCAGCCTGAGTGGACAGCAGGTGGAGCTGCTGCAGCCTGGGGAAGTGGGTGGAGCAGGACCAGGAGGGGCAGCACTGGCTCCCCAATAGCACCAGCCCAGCCCAGAGCCCAAGGAACAGCAGAAGCTCAGACTGAGCAATAAACCCCTGTGCTGAGCCCCCGGAAGCATCCCCGAACACCACAGGATCTTTGAAAGGGACTGTCGAGAGGCTTAAATTGAGAAAAGATGAGAGGAATGTTTAAGAAAATAAAACCGTGCTGGGCGTGGTGGTGCACTCCTGTAATCCCAGCAGCTCGGGAGGCTGAGGCAGGAGGAGTGCAAGTTCAAAGCCAACCTCAGCAACTTAGCAAGGCCCTATGCAAGTCCGCGAGACCCTGTCTCTAAATAAAATATAAAATATGGCAGGGTTGTGGCTCAGTTGGTAAGTGCCCCTGGATTCAATCCCCAGTATCAAAAAAATAAAAAATAAAATTGTACTGAGGTAGCTTACCCATTATCATTACAAAATGTGATATTACTTTATATTAGTAACATCACCTGGGCCTGATTTAATAATAATAATGACAGTAACCTTTCCCAATGAGATGATATGAGACAGGTGTTTTGACTCCCACTTAACAAATGAGAAAACTGAAACTCACAGAGGCCAACCAACTGTTCAATGTTAACAAATAATATAGAGTTTGATCTGCATTCAGTTTTATCTACATCCAGAGTTCTTTGAAATTAACAGCGGTAATAAGTATAGAGAAGACACTTGGGTGCTCAACTAGACAATGCCCTCAAAGCACCCTGTTACTATCTTATTTAGGTGTCAGGATCCTACTGTCCTGGCTTCTACTAAATTCATTTTGAAATTAAATTAAACACGTCCCTCCCTTTTCTGCCCCTGACTCTGGCCCATCTTGTTCACTCAAGCTCACCTTCAGGATCGCAGGGTGCATGGGCTTGCTCTGAGGGACTTTGAAGACTCTCCTGGCATTGCAGGGTGGCCCCTGGGGGTTGGGCCAGAGCGTCCTGTGAGGTGGCAGGAGGGCCTGCAGGTGCTGGGGGAATCTGCTGCTGCTTCTCTGCCAAGTGCTGCTGCCAACGCATGAGGGCTTAAGGGAGCTTGGCCCTGGGCAGACCTGCTCAGTGAGGGGCCCGCACCTGTGTCTGAGGTGGCCTCCACCTGGAGCATGAACTTACATAGCACAGGAACAAGGGACTGGGAACTTCTGAGAGGAAGGCAGGGTACAGAGTTGGAATGGGGTACGGGAGAGGGTGGCTGAGTGGTCTGAGGGGAGTAAAGTTCTCTCTGGAAAGACACTATGATGGGCCTGAGGTCAGAGCGATGGGCTTACCTGCCTCATCAGGAGAAGAATCCAGCCTCCCAGGAGGACAGCCGTGAGACTCGCTGCCAGCAGGTCTTGGGATCCCAACCCTGGATAAGAGCCTGGAGTTTTCTCTTCAGGAGGTAGCTCTGGGTCCCAAGGTTCCTCTCGACTTGGGCTCAGGAGCTGGGAACGAAGCAGTTTCCATTCTTGATACTCCTTTCTCACAGTGGAACCTCCAACCCTTCATCACCCAGTCCAGGGCTGGGCTTAGCTGAAGGGGTGAGTGGTCTTAGTGTATGGTGGGAACCATGGAGCTCTCCGTGGTGCTGAAACATCATGGTGCCCAGGAGCGAGGTTGCCAAACCTAGCAGACAACCAGCATCTCTTTGAATGTCATTAAAAATACAGGTACTCATGGGGTGTCATTAAAAACACAGATATCCACCTCTGGAGAGTCTGCATTTGATGTGTCTCAAATGGATTCCCAGGTGATTCTGAGAGCAACCAGATTTGAGAATTATGACTCCAAGTCGCGGCTCTTCCTTTTAACCTTGAACTACTTACTTACTGGTGCTTCTTATCTAACCTACTCCCAGAAAAGCAAGCTTTTTAATAGTTTTTCCTGTTTTCAAATTCTCACTTGATGAATATTTTACAATATTTATGCTGAAGAAAAATAGAGAAAAGACAGCTAACCATGTTTCAGTATTTAGGTACCCAATATCTTTTTGATACTTCTAACACTTCCGGCAGTGACAACCACAAAATGTTTGTCTTCTCAGAAATTCTGTGATGTCACCTCACCCTCCATCAGGTTACTCCTAGAAGCCTGAGGAAAAGGTCCAAGGGCTGTCCATGCGTCAGTTGTGTCCCCTCTGCCCTCTGCCCTTCTAGCACTGACCTCTAAGAAGAGAGTTGAAGTGTGGGTACTCTCTGGGGGTCTTGTTGCAGCAGTTCCACTCCCTGAGGTGGGGTGGACCCTCAGCATGGTGGTGTGCAGGACTGGGGGTGGCTCATGGTGTCCTAAGGGCCAGGGACACAAGTCAGAGGGCTGAGGGTGATCTCAGCCTTCCAACTTCTAAAGGATCTGGGCTCACAGACCCTTCATCTTCATCTATTCCAAATTTGAGCCAGGGGACCTTACCAATGAGCAGCCATTGGCTAGGGAGGGCCACACTGCCTGAAGGGTATCTGACATCAGTGCTTGGTGAGCCCTCGCGCTCCCCTGAGACTTGGAGTGTCACCTCATCTGTGGTCGGGCCATCCATGGGGGCCAGGGTCAGTCCACGAGGCTATGGAAGAAGATGGACAGCCATGAGTGAAGGAGGCCCCTCCCCTGCTCCATCCCTCTTTCTAGCCCTCTAGAGAGCCCTTCTCACCACCAGGGCCACCCCTGTGTGGACCAATGCTTTGGAGACATAGAAGCCAGCTTCTTCTTTTCCTACATACAGTGTCATCCTAATGGGAGAGAGAGAGAGAGAGAGAGAGAGAGAGAGAGAGAGAGAGAGAGAGAGAAAAGAACAATGAGTGATAGTGGTGTGTAGCTTCAGATACTCCTGCACCCACATATAGGATCTTTCCATATTGGCTCTGAACTTGGTCTCACTTTGCCCCTTCTTCTTTTTCTTTCCCTGCTTCCTCCTCTAGTGCTCCTTACCCCTGAAAATAATGGCACCCATATGCTTCTGGAAACCTAAGCATGACCCGCGACCCTTCCTTGTTCACACCCACCCAGCTTCCTCGTCATCATTCTTACTAAGGATTCCTCTTGATATCTTATATCCCTTACTTATTTCCATCTCTAGATTTCACTCTTGTCCAGAGTATCATTTTTTGCCTGAAGGAATGTATATCCTGCAAGTGTCCATTTCTTCCCTGTACCACTCTTCACATTCAAAAAAAACAAAAAGCTTTCCACAATGAAAACATGATCAAATCACTTCCCCACATGGTGGTCTCAGGGGTCCTCCAGTGATTGCTCCTTAGCCTTGGGGAAAAATGTTCACCCTTTCCATGATCCTACAAGATCCCACTTAACTTAGAACTTCAGACTTCACTTCCTGCTTGGATATATGCTCCTGCCTTATATAATTTTTTCTGTTCCCTGGATGACGTGCTGTCAATCTCCCATTTTCTATTTACCTTTGAGGTTTCAACGTACATGTCCCTTCTTTAGGAAGCTGTCCATGACGGCCCCTGCCCCCTGTCTCAATTTGGGTATCTTTCTTATACATTCCCACCACACCCTATACTTCTCTCATGTCATCTTTATCACACCATGCTAGGACTCTGAGATTCAAGTAGGCAGGAACAATGGCTGTTATTGCTGTACTCCCAGAGCAAGTGACTGGCACAAAGTAAATGCTTAGTTAATCTTTGTGGGACATAACAAATAACTGGACAACTCCTGACTTTCCCAGTCTGTCTCCAGATACTGTGAGAGTAGGGACACTAAAGTATTAGGTGTTATAAGGGAAGGTGATTTTTAAAGTATTTAGTAATCTGTTAAGGCACAGCACCTAGCAATCAGAGGGGTTGAGGCCTATAGTCTCCCTCATAGGCCAGATTTTGCCCTATCAGTGCTGAACAGTGGGGCTATCTGGGGGCCCTGGAGGTACCTGGGGGGCACAATGTTTTGACACCTTTTTGGGTGCTGTTGGTGGTGGTCATGGTTGAACATCATGCCTGGTCATTGGGCCTGGGCTGTGATAACTCCAGAAGTCCCCTTTCTGGACCCCAGGTCTGGATACCTACAGAAGCTGTGTGTCCAGGACAGAGAAGTGTGTGGCTGTATCTTGGGGGCCTGAAGCAGGTAGCCGGATGTGGCCCCAGCGGATGGCGAGGAAATGCAGGGTGTCCCGAGCCAGCGTGAGATGGGGTAGCTGGCGCAGGCCATCCTGGTGCCAGGTGTAGATGCCCATCACAGGCACACCCAGATCCTGTGTCCACAGCACTGTCCCACTTCCTGGGTCCACTGTTAGCAGCAGGCCCAGCCCACAGGACACCAGGTAGCTCATGTCTGCCAAGAAAGATGGCGGGAGGGGTCAGAGCCCTCATGGATGCCTCTGAGAGCATCCAGGGAGGAGGGAGGGAGGTTCAGGTGTGTGGAGGTCAGGTGAGATTACTTGGAGGGTCACCAGGACATAGGAAGGTCAGTGTTCCTGGTGTCATCCAAAGGTGACTCAGATGTGTGTGGGTCAGACTGGGCCATCTGAGTGAAGAACCTTAGGATGCAGGGCAGTCAGCCATAGACTGAGGCTCACCTAGGATGGGCCATCAGTGTGTGGCCCAGATATGCAGGTCACCTGGGAGGCACCTGGAGTATGAAAGAGTTAGTTAAGGGCCCTGGGAGTGTCACTTGTGATGTGTCAGGGTTACCTTCATGGAGTCTCATGCAGAAGGATACAGTCAGGATTTGAGGGGTTACTTAGGGGCACCTGTGAGGTCCCTTGGGCAGCTGGGTAGGACTGGCATACTATCCAGGGGGTGGCTGGGTTTCTCTGGGGGGTCATCTGCAAGTGTCACTCATCATGTAGGGTCCAGTTAGGACAAGTGGGGACTGCTCAGGGTGTGTGGGTTGCTTGGGGTCACTTGGTAGCTGGAAGGACCTAAGGCTACCTGGTTGGGATCACTTGGGTTACAGAGAGTTGGGATGGTGAGACCTTGCTCAGAGATGTGCGGTCAGTCTGGGTGTTGAGGGGGTTACTTGGGGTCATCTACAAGGGCTATGTCACTCAGCATGTGAGGGGGGGCCTGTGGGTCAGAATATGGGTGGGACTTGGTCGTGGATGCCATTCAAGGTTCCCTGGGCTGGGGACCTTACTCCAAGATGGGGCTGGAGAAAGGTGGCACTCACATTTCCCAGGGGATCCATCCATGGGGGATGCTGAGTAGCGGCGGTAGGTGGTGTTCCAGCGCAGGGCTGGGGCCCTTGGGTCATGCATGGTGACCGTGTACTCTGGGGATGCCCAGAGCAAGGTTACCAGGAATGCCCACGTGATGCTTCCCTCACCCCATCCCAAGGGCTCTGCATCTTGTGGGGTAGGGACTTCCTGGGCACCCTCCTGTCGGCCTGGTGACTATCACATGACAGAGAACGGGGCTGTCTGTTCATTTCCGTGCCCGCCAGCTCCTTGCTCAGCATCGAGTTAAACGTTGGTTGATGACTAACCAATCTGCCTGGGCTCAACTTGGATAGCAACTGCCAGGCCTGGACAGAGAACGAGGGGTGGTGCCCCGAGCTGGGGGAGCAGCTGGGGCCTGACTCACGTGTCCGGCCGATGTAGAGGTGGGGGGTAGAGAGACTGTCTGTGGTCAGTGTCATCTGAGTCTCCCCTGACTCAGGGTTCACCACGAACCAGGTGTCCTGCTTCCGTCCTGCAGAGGTGGAAAGTCTGCCAGCTCTCGGGATGGCGTGGGAAAGAGTGTGCGCCCTGTGGCTCCTGCGTC
This sequence comes from Tamias sibiricus, assembly GCA_025594165.1. Taxonomy (NCBI): domain Eukaryota; kingdom Metazoa; phylum Chordata; class Mammalia; order Rodentia; family Sciuridae; genus Tamias; species Tamias sibiricus. Next base: position 18,753,860 of record CM046674.1, read on the forward strand.
AGGCTGGCCCGTCACAGCCCAGGTCCCCACTCCTGCTGGCTGGACCTGGATGCCGCAGACTGGAGAGGTACTCACCTGTGTAGAAGACCCCGTCGGAGCTGCGGCAGGGAGAGGCATGGACCAGCTCCGGGATGGTGAATGGCAGTTTCTAGGATAGGGAAAAGGTCCAGGAAGAAGTAGAGGCAGAAACACACACACACACACACACACACACACACACACACACACACACACACACAGCAGTCAGCTGTGCTGGGCACCCTTCTGAGGTTGACCCCATAATCACATTTTCATGAGGCATCATCATTATTATTATTTATACTTCCCAGGAATCTGGAGCTCAGAGAGGCCAAAAAATTTGACGAATGTCACACAGCCATTGAGACTGATCTTACACCCAGCGAGACAGCCTTCAGGCCAGTACACTTAACCACTTTGCTACACAGCTTCTCAAGGACCTGCAGATAATCCCACACCCAGTGTCAAGATGCCCCAGGTTTCAGCTGATCCCTGCCTGATGCCCTCCTCAAAAATACACATGGAGGGCTGGGGTTGTGGCTCAGTGGTAGAGCGCTCGCCTCGCACGTGCGCAGCCAGGGTTCGAGCCTCAGCACTACGTAAAAATAAAGGCATTGTGTAGAACTAAAATAAATAAATACTTAAATAAAATACACATGGAGAGGCTGGGGCTCTGGCTCAGCGGTAGAGCACTTGTCTCACATGTGTGAGGCCCTGGGTTCGATCCTGAGCACCACATAAATAAAATAAAGGTATCGTGTCCACCTACAACTAAAAAAAAAATATTTTAAAAAGTACACATGGAGACTTTCAAAGCTGTCATGAAAGAGCCATGACAGAGACTCAGAGAGGTTGAGGAGCTGATCCAAAATAAAGGGGACCCTGCCCAATGTGACCCACCCTTCTCGGCCCTGTTCTCCCTGGAGTTGACCGTGTCTGGATTATGTGAGTGGACTCCATGTGCTCTGGATCCTTGTTAGGTTTGGATGATGGGGACAGGGTAAGATCAGGGCATGTGTACCCTGTTGCCAGCCAACCAGCTGTCAACTTTCAGAAACAGAGCCATCAGCTGACTGACAGCTGGCCACAGGTGCAGGAGCAAGTTGGATCCAGACCAGCAGAAGAACCACACAACCGAGCCCAGCCTAATTATCATCCCACTAAATTTCGAGTTGTTTGGGTTTTGAAGAAGCTGAGTTGTTTGGGCTTTGAGTTTTGAAGCAAATGGTTATTTAGCAAAAGCTAGTTGACACATAAGTTTCTCCTTAAAACCACCAGGGTCCTGAGACGCCCCCTCAGGGCCCTCAGCCTGCTCTGCTGACGGCGAGAGCCAGGCTCCCTTCTGCAGGCAGGCCTCCCACGATGCTCAGAGCCTGACTTGTGTCCCAGATTCTGACCATGACCCCACTCCCCCCCAGTGTACCAGCTGGTGGCTACAGGGCTCTCGCCATCCCAGAGTACCGTAGGACACACACCATTAACCCCTGCTGGTCCTGGGTCCCCAGGATGTACAGGCTGCCATCAGCGGGGTCGGAGAGAAAGGCTGTTCTGTGGAGCAGAGAGGGACGTGGGGAAGGTGGGTACAAGGCCCTGATTTTATGAAGGCCCCCATTCCCTCCAACTTCTCAGAGGGAGCCCCAAGATCTTCTCCTATACCATATCCAGACCCAATTCTCTTCTCTCCCTTCTAACATGCACCCCCCAACACGACCCTCCAATCTCCATCTCCCAGCTGCCCCTTCTTAGGTGAAAAGGCTTCATGTTTACTTACTCTGTGACATACATTGGTCCTTGGATGATGGGATCTGCAGGGACAGGACATGCGGCATGAGTCCCCTCTAGACTCTAGCTGCAAAGCACAGCTTGTACTTACTGAGGGCTGTTGCAGACGCCAAGCCCAGCATTCGACAGGAGTGCCATGTCCCCTCCCTAGAACTCTGTGAGGTGGGCTCATTACCTCTGCCCCATTGTACAGGTGAGGACTTTGAGGCTCCAAGAGGCGACGTGAATTTCCCAAGGCTACCCAGCTGGGAAGGGGGGAAGCTGCCTACAGACACTGGCTTGGTGGGAACTTGAGGCCCACTTGCTGACCCTCTATGCCCGAGTGACTCCCTACTGTGACCACCACCAAACTAGGGGCCCAAGGAGAGAGAAATGGCAGCCCCTGGCACACCGTTCTTCAGTGTCCACTTCAAGTCCCCTGTCTGCTTGCTCAGTGCGTGGAGACTTCCATCCAGGGTGGACACGAGCAGGAGGCTCTCTGGCTTGAGGGTCTGGACCTGTGGTGGGGAACAGTGTCTGCTCCTTTGAGAGGCCTGGGACCACCCTTGCTCCTGCCCCAGAGAGGGCCAACTACGACTCCTCCTTTCCCAGAGGGGGACAGAGAGGGAGGAAGGATGATTGGGGAAGATTCTGTCGCCACTCATCATATCCTTGACCCTGTGGGGAGGCTACAGTAGAGCTGGGGGGGGGGGCTCCAGGGGAATTGGCCCCCAGTGTATTTAAATTCCCACTTCCTTTCCAAATTTGATTCCTTCTGGTTTTCCAAAAGACATTGCAAGTTTTAATGAAAAAGTTTCACTGACCCTTCCAGCCTCCCCATGAGATTGCATCACGGAGTATCCCCATTGCACAGAGCAGGGAGAAGGAAGCTCAGGAAGGTTAGGTTACTGCCCTAAAGGCACACAGATAATAAAAGGTGCAACTGGGTTTTGAACTACCAACTCTCTGACGCTAAGCCTGGTTTCTTTCTCCTTTGTCACAATGTCTGCCTTTTTTAGGATGACCCTTTCTGCCATACTCCCTCCCCCCAAACTGGCCCAGCTGCTTTGGGTGCCAGACTCCAGCAGGCCCCCAAACCACAGCTGGGGGTAGCTGTGGGGAGAAAGGCCTGGAACTGGCCCCTGCTGGGTTAACTCACCTGCCGTAGCCCCTCCTTGAGCAAACAGGGTGAGGCTAAGCTCACAGCAGGAATCTAACATCCTGGTGGCCCAGCCGCACCCCTGTAAAGGCCACATCCTGCTTCAGGACCCTCAGGTTGGGGTCTGAGCCAATAGTGTCTGGTGCAGAGTTGGGCAACTGCCCTCAAGCCCCCCACCCCCCCCACCCCACCAGGTTTTTTTTTTTTTTTTTTTCTTGGACCTGAGATTGAACCCAGGGGCACTCAGCCACTGAGCCACATTCCAGCCTTTTTTTGTATTTTATTCAGAGACAGGGTCTCACTGAGCTGCTGAGGCTGCCACCATGCCCAGCTCAAGCCCCTCTCTTTTCTGGTCCTCAGTTTTGCCATCTGCAATGTGGCAGCTTAGAGAAGATGCTACACACTGACTGCCCCCACCGAATTTTGTTTGACCATCAGTGTCCAAAATTTGGGTTTTCAATTGACTGCCATTTTTATTGACATTTGGAAGATTTCACTTTAAAAAAAAAATTCAGATTTTCTAATTGTTCTCATCTCTCATTTTTCTGGAAACACCAGATCTGGCTCCGCTGGGCTCTCATTATTACTGGACCACCGGGGATGGATGCAGAGTTGGAAAGGAGCCTTGGGGGAGTAGCTCATGCTGCCGCCCTTCCTTTAGTTCTGCGGGGGTTCCAGGCTGGGCAACTTCTGTCTTCTGACTGCGGGTCCCCAAGATTGGATGGCTCTGCTCCCTGCCACCTTGAGCTGATTTTTCTGAGGTTCTGAACCTGGGGTCCAGTCATGGGTAAGGTGGGGGTGCATCGCCAAGCACCTGATATTGAAAAACTGGGCGTGTAGGCGCATGTCTCGGCAGAGGATCCTTAAATTGATCATCTCGTTAAAGGAGGATCCCCAGAAGTTTTAAGGGACCTGGCTCTACTGCCAGACTGTCCCGGTCCCCTTCTACGGATGAACCGCTGGCATGCCTCTCCAGCCAGGAGAGGCGAGCGGCACTTCCCGGACTTGGGAGGTTTTCACTCGCCAGGGACCCACTGGAGGTGACCCGGGCTCCAGAGAGGACGGAAGGAGCCCGCTGCCCCGCTGCCCCGCTGCCCCGCTGCCCCGCTGCCCGAGCGCCCGCTGCCCCGCTCCCCGCAGACCCGCGGGCTTTGCAGGCTCCGCCTCCTCGCCCGGCTCTCACCTGTGGCCCCAGCGTCCCCAGCAACGCCGCGAGCTGGAGCAGGAGCCCGAGCCCGGGACACAGCGGCCACCCGGACCCGGGGGCCACGGTCCCCATAGCGCCAAAGGGCAGCCGCACACTTGGCCAGGTCCCTCCGGGCTTCCAGGGTACCTTATGGTTCCCGCCCTACCCGGAGGAGACTCCGCCCTGGGCTGGGAGGGATGGAGGCGCAGAGGCTGGGCCACCACCTCAGCCTGCAGCGGGAGCGTGCCCTTGGCTGAGCGGAGCAGCCAGTGCCCCTCCATGGCCGAGTGACCTGGGGGTACCCTGGGGTGCAGTTCGTGCACCAGAGACCCTCAGCTGAGACCCTTTTTATTTATTTATTTATTTATTTATTTATTTATTTATTTATTTATTTAGTGGTACCAGGGACTGAACTCAGGGGCACTCGACCACTGGGCCACATCCCCAGCCCTTTTTTGTATTTTATTAGAGACAGGGTCTCACTGAGTTGCTAAGTGCCTCGCCATTGCTGAGGCTGGCTTTGAACTCACGATCCTCCTGCCTCAGCCTCCCAAGTGCTGGGATTGTAGGCCTGCGCCACCGCGCCCGGCCTGAGACGCTTTCTTTTCCTTCTGCTTCCTTCCCTTCCTTTCTAGAAAGCTCTTCCCCACACATCACTGGGACAAGAATCCCTGTCTTAGGCTCTGCTTTTCCAGACCTACTGGAAGACACCCTCTCATCACACTTCCATCCAAGGTAACCATGGAAACCTCAAGAGCCTCAAGACATGGAAACCTTGTTTAGAATACATACACCATGGTTCTGTGGCACATGGTCTAGTCAGCGTTTTCGCTGCTGTGAGGAAAAGGTCTGAGGAGCACAATGAGAGGAAGAAAAGTTTATGTGGGGGCTCATGGTTTCAGAGGTCTCAGTCCACAGGCAGCCAGCGCCATTGCTCTGGGAAATGTGTGTGTGTGGATTAAAATAATACGTATTCCAGAAACTTTGTAAAATTAGAAAAAATATTAGTAAGAAAGCCAGATCATTCATGGTTCCCGGTCCTGGAAGCACCGCACCTGCGTCAACAGGTTTCCTCTGGTGTCTTCCCCCTTTTCCTACAGGTCTCGCGAGGTCTCGCAAGATCCTGTGTTGACATATGAACACACTCTCCCCCTCCCGCGCTGCCTGTTCAACCTCCAGCCTTTCTTCCATTCCAGTGAGCGTGCTCTGAATTTAATGCCTTTGGGAAAAGATGAAAAAGCAGAAAGAAAATGACCTTTCCTTTAATTTTTGAGTCACCAAAAACTCAATATGAATCTAGATTTGGAAGAATAGGTCATGAGACAGGAGAGACTCCCTAGACGTGGAGAGGAGGAGGAGGAGGAGGAGGAGGAGGAGGAGGAGAACAGGAGGAAAATGCTGTAGGTCCCTGAGACACACCTGCAGCTTCCTCGCCCAAGGAACCAGCCCCAGGCTGGCTTGTGGACCCAAGAGCAGGAGGTGTCTGGGCCTCGCTTCCTGGGCAGAGCTTGGCAGAGCAGTAAGACTCCAGAGAAGTCTGGGCAGAGGAGGGGTGTCAGGGAAGTTCCCAAGACTGGTACGATCCGGAGGTGGGTGGATGTTTCCCTGTGCCTGAGAGTGGCTTGAAGGGGGAGGGGATCCCACAGTTAATGTGTGAGAGAGTTAATCTCCAAATTCACATGCTGAGAGTATTTGGATTGGGGCATTTGGGAGGTCATTGGTGGGATCAGTGGCTTTGTAAGAGGAGGAAGAGACCCGAGCTGGTACACGCCCTCTCCCTTGCCTTTGATGCTTCCTGCCATGGGATGACATAGCCAGAAGGTCCTTGCCCGATGCTGTCACCAGACTCTGGGGCTTCCCGGCCTCCAGTACTATGAGCCAAATAAACTTCTATTGTCTGTAATTTACCCAGTCTGTGCTGTTCTGCTATAGCAACATAAAATTAAGCAAGACAGAAATAGGAGTAGATAGATGGCTAGGGATATAGCTCAGTTGGTAGAGTGCTTGCCTTGCATGCACAAGCCCTGGGTTCTTTTTTTTATTTTTATTTTTTAAATATTTATTTATTTGCTTTTAGTTGTATACAATGCATTTTTTTTACATGGTGCTGAGGTTCGAACCTGGGCCTCACACGTGCTAGGCGAGCGCTCTACTGCTGAGCCACAACCCCAGCCCTGGGTTCTAATGCCAGCACACACACACACACACACACACACACACACACACAAAACACTAGAAGTAGATAGATAGATAGATGAAAAGGTTGACGGAGGGGGCGAGAGAGAGAGAGAGAGAGAGAGAGAGAGAGAGAGTTTAGAAGGGAAAAGAGGTCCAATGCAGCAGATTCTGTGAGGACAAGAGACAGGACCCCACGCCCAGAGAGACCATTGACACCTCATGAGGTGCCGAGGACTCCGAGCCCCTGCTTCCTGCAACTCTGTGGAACATAAACCCATCCCAAAGAAAGGCTGGGAAAAACCAGAGGAGACTGAATTCCTTCCATCTGTAGCTTGAACTAAAAGGTAAGTTTTATAAAGTTTATGAAGTTTTAAAAAATTGTTTAAACTTATAAACTTTTATAAAGCCATAAAGAAATGAAGCTGCATTCCTTTCCTCCACCCCATTTAGCTTTTTTTTTTTTGTTTGTTTGTTTTTTTGAGGGATGTACTGGGGGTTGAACTCAAGGGCACTGGACTACTGAACCACATCCCCAACCCTATTTTGTATTTTATTTAGAGACAGGGTCTCACTGAGTTGCGTAGGACCTCGCTTTTGCTGAGGCTGGCTTTGAACTTGAGATCCTCCTGTCTCAGCCTCCCCGAGCCACTGGGATTACAGCTGTGTGCCATTGCACCCAGTTTGTGTTCTTCACTGCTTCGTCCTGTGTACACATTCGGTTGGCCCTCCATATCCACAGATTCCACATTTGTAGATTCAACCAGCTGTGCATTGAAAATATTTGGGAAAAAAAAATTGCATCCACACTGAACAGGCATAGAGTTCTTTTTCTTGTCCTTAGTCTCCAAACAATACAGAATAGCAACAATTTGTATAACATTTAGATTGTGTTAGGCATTATAAGTAGTCTAGAGATGATTTAAAGTATTGCTGGGCTTGGCGATGCATGTCTATAATCTCAGCAACTCGGAGGCTGAGGCAGGAGGATTGCAAGTTCAAGGTCAGCCTCAGCAATTTATTGAGGCCCTATGCAACTTAGTGAGACCCTATGTTAAAATATGAAATAAAAAAGGCTGGAGATGTAGTTCCGTGGTAGAGTGTCCCTGGGTTCAATCCCCAGTATGAAAAATAAATAAATAAACAAAGTATGTGGGAAGATTATTATCAGTTATATGCACACACGACATCATTTAGTATCAATAACTTGAGCATCTGTGGATTTTGGTATGTGTGGCCGTTCCTGGAACCCATGTAGAGACCGAGGGACTACTGTACTTTGATACCAATGTTTTTTCTCTATTTTAGCTACAGAATGGAGAAAATAGAAACAGAAATGGCGAAGCTGTGTGCGGTGGTGCACGCCTGTAATCCCAGCACTTGGGAGGCTGAGGCAGGAGGATCGTGAGTTCAAAGCCAGCCTCAACAATGGCGAGGCGCTTAGCAACTCAGGGAGACCCTGTCTCTAATAAAATACAAAAAAGGGCTGGGGATGTGGCCCAGTGGTCGAGTGCCCCTGAGTTCAATCCCTCGTACCAAAAAAAGAAACAGAAATGGTGAAAGTATTCCAGCCACACTAGCAATAAAAAGAAAATACTTAGGAATCAATTTAATTAGAGGAGCATAGGACCTAGGGAAAAAAAAAAACTAAAATTTTATGAAGGTCATAAAAAGTGAACAAATGGAAAGATATGTCCCTATGTGGGAAGACTTAATGTTATAAAAATGCCAATTCTCCCTAAATTAAAATATAAGTATAATGAAATTCTTATTAAATCATATTTTTTAAAATAAAAAAAACTGACAAAAATAAAGATCTTATGCAAGAATAAATGTTGGAGAAAAGTCAGGAAAAGAGTGGAAATGAAGTCTAATGGGACGGGGGCTTGTTTTACATCAGAACATATTGTAATACCACAATATCAAGATAATTTTAGCACAGGAACTGACAACTAGATAAAATGTCATTTGGATTGAACAGAGAATCCAGAAATATGTAGCAGTCTATGTGAGAATTTAATAAATGACAAAGATGATCTTTTAATTCATTGGAATATTTGATTAGTGGCACAACCATCTACCCATCAGGAAAAACCTAAATCTTTCCTATACCATAGATGTATTAGTTACCTGTTGCCGCATAGAAAAGTACCCCCAATATTGCTGGATTACAGCTCAGTTTCTGTGGGGGGCTTAGTTGGGTCCTCTGCTTAAGGGTCTCACAAGCCTGCAACTGCGGTGTTGACCAGAGCTATAGTCACTGAAAGGGTCGACAGGGGAAGGAGTCACTTCCAAGTTCACTCCTGTGGTTGTGGGCAGGACTGAGTTCCTGGTGCGCTGTTGGAATGGGGGCCTCAGTTAGGAACCGTTGGTTGGAGGCCACCTTCAGTTCCTCCCGTGTGGGCCTCTCCCATAAGGAGACTTCATTACATGGCAGTGTTATTCATGAGAAAGGGAGGGACTGAGGAGAGAGGAAGAGGGAGGGAGAGGGATGGGAGGAGAGAGAGGGAGAAGAGAGGAGAGCAGAGGCAGAGATGCTAGCAAGATGGAAATCACCATCTTTGGTAGCCTAATCTCACACATGGCGTCTTGTCACCTTTGCCAAATTCTATGTGTTAGATGCAGCTCAGCTTCCGCCGAGCTGGGAGGGGATTAGACAAGGGCATGGATATCAGCATGGGGGAAATCACTGGGGACACATTAGAAGACTATGTACCACAATATACAAAATACATTCTGATAGAGCCGGGCGCGGTGGCGCACGCCTGTAATCCCAGCACTTGGGAGGCTGAGGCAGGAGGATCATGAGTTCAAAGCCAGCCTCAGCAATGGTGAAGCACTTAGCAACTCAGTGAGACCCTGTCTCTAAATAAAATACAAAAAAGGGCTGGGGATGTGGCCCAGTGGTCAAGTGCTCCTGAGTTCTGACAGATTGAAGGTCAATGTGAACAAGATAATTATATTCTGTCGGGGGGTCATTTTGTTGTTTTTTGGTAAACTTCTTATTGAAGTACATATACAGAACAGTGTTCAAAAAGCCATCGGTCACATAGTAGTTGTCTCCTCCTCCTCCTCCTCCTCTTTCTTTTTTGTACAGGGGATTGAGCCCAGAGATGCTTGACCACCGAGCCACATCCCCAGCCCTTTTTATTTTATGAGACAGGATCTTCATAAATTGCTGAGGCTGGCCTCCAACTTGCTATCATCCTGCCTCAGCCTCCCAAGTTGCTGGGATCACCGGCATGTGCCGCCATGGCTGGCTTGTTCCTGTTATTGGGTCAACACACTTATACATTTCAATTAGTCATATACTCAGGAGCACAATTGCTGGGTCATAGGATGTGTGTGTGTGTTCAGCCTCCGCGGATTTCAGAAAACAATTTTCCAAACTGTTGTACCAGCTGATATTTTTTAAAAAAATATTTATTTATTTGCTTCAGTTGTACACAATGCCTTTATTTTTACGTGGTGCTGAAGATCGAACCTGGGCTGCGCACGTGCTAGGCGAGTGCTCTACCGCTGAGCCACAACCCCAGCCCCACCAGCTGACATTTGATGGTAGTGGTGATTCTTTTGTTTTATGCAATAGAGAAAATAGAGAAGATGTAAAAGAAAAACAACTATACGTAAAATATACAAAGAATTAAAACTTTAGAATGGCAAAAAGCATGTCAAACAAACACCAGATTAGAAAAATACTGCTAATGTAGACAACAAGCCAGGGATTAACATCTGTGATATCTATCTGCTCCCATAAATTGACAAGAAAAAGACAAAACAACTAAAAAATATGCAAAGGCTATGAATAGACCCTTACATCAGATCATTTCCAAACACGTGAAAATGTGCTCAAAATCACTAGCAGTCAGAGAAATGTAAAAACAAGATTAAAAAAAGTAACAACAAGCATATCACTTTATGCCCATAAATTTGCAAAAAATTAAAAAGAAGCCTCCTTGGAATGTGAGAATAACTGATAATTGCTAAAGTTGATCTGTAAGTTTTTTTGGGGGGTCTCATTATACTATCCTACTTGCTTTAAAAATATTTGAAAGTGTCCATAATAAGTAGAATAAAAGAAGCCTCAAACAACAAGAAAAAAGAGTGCAAAACCTATGGCTCTGGGCATATGGCAGCGCCCCCTCACACAGAACTGGAGGAAATGCTAATTGTCACCGAGGTATTCGAATGCAATCTGCTAACAACCATGGAAAAGTGAAAAAAACGCTACCCTCTGACCTGGAAAACTCACTCTTGGGAATAGTTCCTGTAAAAATAAAAGCACCCAGGTTTACAATGACAGAGACATAGGGTGCTTTTGGAAGCATTGTTCTTAGTGACAAACAGGCAGAAAACCACAAGTACCCTTCGACTGAGAAACAGCTGACTGAATTCCGGAACACCCGCACTTTGAAGAATGGTGCAGAAACTCAATGTAAAAAAATAGAGTCCCAGTCATTAACTTGCAAGGATTTCTATGAGTTGGGTTGAGAAAAGCACAACACAGAAAGCAGCACCAGAGGGACCTAGTTTTGCAAAAACTATGCGTATGTATATATAAATTATTTTGTATAAGAGTTTGGAGAAAAATGAAGGATGTGCTATGTGGGTTTGTTAACTAGGGTTTTGTGGTAGGCTAGAGAGGGTGTGTTGTACTAATGAGTGGGTAAGCCAGCAAAAAATAAAAAACTAAAAAGCTAGTCAAAATAGAAAATGCTCTGGATGCATATCTATTTCATGTATGTAAAATTCAATGCCTATATGTGGGCTGCATATGTGCACCAAAGTGCAAATATGTTCCTGACCAGGTGAAGTAGCTGTTTGTATTGTGGTGCAGAACTGTTTTAATTCCACTGCTATGTTTGTGCACCCAAAGGTTCATGACTTGGAGGCTTGGTCCCCAAGGTAGTGGTATTGCGAGGTAGTGGTACCTTTAAGAGGTGGAGCCAAGTGGGAGGTCCTTTGGTCAAACAGCAGGAGGGGGGACCCCCCTAGGAAAGACACTATAGTTCCCCAGTTTCTCAGTGGCTTCCTGTTTCCAGATGTGATCCTTCTTCCTGGATCCTGCCTTTTTCACCCTTGCTAGGCCCTGCCCCTGCACTGTTTGGCCTTGCATCTTCCAAAACTGTGAGCTCAATAAACTTCTTTTCTTTATAAAGTCAACTGGCTTTAGGTGTTGTGTTATAGTTAGACTAATACATCCATGTTTTTATACCCTACCAGTTCTGCATATAGTAAATTCTAGAAGGCCTTTGGAAACAAAATAGGAATCTCCATTTAATCCCCTGAGTATAAAAATACTCACTGTTGCCGGGCGCGGTGGCGCACGCCTGTAATCCCAGCACTTTGGGAGGCTGAGGCAGGAGGATCGCGAGTTCAAAGCCAGCCTCAGCAATGGCGAGGCACTTAGCAACTCAGTGAGACCCTGTCTCTAAATAAAAATACAAAAAAAGGGCTGGGGATGTGACCCAGTGGACGAGTGCCCCTGAGTTCAATCCCTGGTACCACAAAAAAAAAAAAAAAAAAAAAAAAAAAAAAAAAAAAAAAAACTCACTGTTGAATCACTGGCAATTAGAGAGATGCAAATCAAAACTACCCTAAGATATCATTTCACACCAGTCAGAATGGCAGCTATTAAGAACACAAACAACAATAAATGTTGGAGAGGATGTGGGGAAAAAGGCACGCTCATACATTGCTGGTGGGACTGCAAAATGGTGCAACCATATGGAAAGCAGTATGGAGATTTCTTGGAAAACTGGGAATGGAACCACCCTATGACCCAGCCATCCCACTCCCGGGTCTATTCCCAAAGGACTTAAAAACAGCATATTACAGTGACACAGCTATCTCAATGTTTGTAGCTGCACAATTCACAATAGCTAGGTTGTGGAACCAACCTAGATGTCCCTCAGTAGATGAGTGGATTAAGAAAATGTGGTATATACGCACAATGGAATTTTACTCAGCAATAAAAGAAAATAAAATAATGGCATTCGCAGGTAAATGGATGAAGTTGGAGGATATAATGCAAAGTGGTTGGTCAGTCTCAAAAATCCAAGTACCAAATGTTTTCTCTGATATAAGGAGTCAGAGGCACAGTGTTGTTGGGTGTCGGGGTACATAGGAAGATTAGAGGAACTCTAGAGTGGTCAAAGGGGAGGAAGGAGAAGGGATGGAGGTAGGGGTGTATGGGGGGGAGAAAAGGTGGTATAATAAGATGGATATCATTATCCTAAATGCATGATCGAAGACTTGAATAGTATGAATATACTTTGTATACAAACAGTGTTATGTGAAAGGAGGCTCTATGTGTGTATTATGAATTGTAATGCATTCTACTATTACAAATACAACAACATTGAATAATAAAAGAAAAAAAAAAAGAACGTGCCAAAAGCAAAAAAAAAAAAAAAAAAAAATACTGTTGAAATAAATATCTAAGACCCTCTTCTTGCTTCACATATATGATTTACTTAATCTTTTAACTAACTTGCAAGGAAGGGTTTGTTACCCTGAGTTTATAGATGAGCAAACGAAGTTTCAGAAAGTTTAATTTGCCCACATTTCCCAAACTAGGAAGCAAAAAGCAGTGATCCAAACCCAGCTCTGTGTAGTGCCCGAGTCTGTGAACCTCACCTCAGTCTTACATGTTCTTTCCCTCTTCTTCCACGTGTCTCTCCAGAGGTCCACCTCCGCTCGATCAGGGACCATCTACAGAGCTGAGATTAAGTTTAGGCCTTAATCTCAAAGGCGCCACCGAGGGAACTGGGCCTGGTGCCCACAGAATCCGCCCTCGTTACTCATTTGGGCCATGCTCATTCATTGGCAGACCACACTAGGGCCTGCTGGGCTTCCTTGCCAACTTTGGTCCCCTCTAATTCCCTTGGGGACCATGTGATGGTACATGTCCTTTGGGGACTCAAGCGCACACAGACAGTGCCCAGGCGTGTCCTCTCTATTTTTGGGGGAATGAATAACCAACCACCTCCTCATGTTCCCCAAGGCCAGTTAAGTCAGGAACTGGGTTTGGGAAGCAAAATCCTAAAGGTGGTAGGAGAATTTTGGTTTTGCCTCACGAGAGGCCTCTAGTGGTAGCTATTCAAACTGCAGGGTTATGATTCCACAAGGATTCCAGGGTGTTGGTCACCCCGAGGGGGGTGGGGGGTGGGGGGGGGGTGGGGGGATGAAAATGAAAATACCCAGAGGCATGAGGGAGGCTTGCGGGGATCTGATCATGCTGTTTCTTGACATGGGCAGCGGTTGCATGGACACTTTTTGTATGTGTTAAGTCGTGTGCCAGAACCTGTGCATGAGATCCAACTGATAGGTTTTCAGGAATTTTGTGACTTGTTGCATAAATCCCAATTACTAAAAAATTAAACTGTAGCCACTTGGGGGCTGAAGGAGGAGGATCGCAAGTTTGAGGCCAACCTGGGCAGTTTAATGAGACCCTATCTCAAAATGGAAAGGGGTGTAGCTCGGTGGCAGAATGCCCCTGGGCTCAGTCCCTAGTAACACACACACACACACACACACACACACACACTTAAGCTATATAAACTTACAATTAAATTCATTTGCTTTCTAATTATTTTACTGTTATCTCTGCTCTTGGAGTTATTTACATCGCCGGCATCGATATGGTGGAAATAATGTGCAACGGTGTGCTGCTTGGAACACATGCCGACCCCATGCTCAGTGACATCACATTAGCATCTTGGAAGTAGTTATGGTGTGAGTAATTTACACCATGGAAATCACACATGTTACAAATTGCAGCTTGTTATAGATTTTGCAGACTTCCTATACTTAAAATAATGAAGAAATTGTCAACAATGAGAATTAAAAGTGTATTGTATCATAGTAGAACTATTCATAATAGCCAAGAGGTAGAAGCAACTGAAATGCCTATCAAGGGATGAATGGGTAAACAAAATGCTACATATACAGACAAGGGAATACTAGGCAGCCTTTAAAAAGCAAGAAGCTCTATCACATGCTACAATGTGGCTAAACCTTGAAGACCTTAGGCCAAGTGAAATAAGTCACTCACCATCATTTCAGTTAGAGGAGGCATCTACAGTAATTGAATTCATAGATGTAGGAGGTAGACTGGAGGTTGCTAGCGACTAGGTATAGGGGCAGAGAATTGTTTAATGGGTTGAAAAAGTTCTAGAGACGTAATTCACAATAATATACATGTACTTAACACTACTAAACGGTACACTTTAAAATGGCTAAGAGAACAAAGTTTATGTTATGTGTTTTTATAAAAACAATTTTTAAAAAGCATGTGTCTGGGAATGGCATAAGACATCAAGAACATGCTCTTCCAATATTTGAAATCTATTATCAGATTCAGCAAAGTTCCTTGTATCATTGAAAATGAGTCAAATCCCCAAATATATCTTCACTGTTTCTCTTCCTCCTGGTTAATGCAAACAACAATATCAACCAACGTGCTGTCAGAGCGACACCTGGCAAGACGGTTGTTGAAAATGTACCACCATATCATGAGCTATGTCGTCACGCACTGCGTAACCATGTTTCAATAAAGGACCACATACAGGACAGTGACCCCAGAAGATCATATGGCCCAGTGGCGTTGTAACTTAGTTTGTGCAAGTATGCACGAGGGTGTTCACACAACACCGAAACCTCCTAACAACACACTTATCCTGTCACTTAAGCGATGTGTGACTGTACTTGATTAAAAGGTTAAGAGCAAATGAAGACACAGACATGTGATCTATTCCCTGATGGTCAGAACAGGATGGATTCCATATGTAACAGTTTTGTTTACTTTTAATAAAATGTAAGAATGCTAACTATGAAAACCTCATGCCCCAAAACCCGGCACCCCAGCTTTAGGCTTGCTGGGTAACTGTCCTGGTGAGTGGTACCTGTTTGGGGGTTAGAGGAAGTTGTTGGTGTGACCCTGTGGTGTCTCACCATCACGTCCAGTGGGTGCTGGCCATTAACAGCTCCCAGCTGGCTTCCTCCTCTGCACATCACCCTGGACTGATGAGAGCTGCCTCTCAGAAGTTAGCCATCTCCACTGTCCCCTTGAGGGACTTCTTCCAGAAACCCCCACTGACCAGACCAAGGCTCCACTTTATCCCAGCCTCCATCTCTCCACCGCCCCACCCTGTTTCTCTCTCACCCCTGTACAGGTGTTTCCTGAAGACAGAAATGAATAAACCTCCTACACCAAGAGCTCTCTCTATCTCAGGCTCTGCTTCCAAAGGAAGCTCAGACTGTGGGTGCAGAACCACTTCCTGAAGGCAAAGTTCGTACCTCAGGGAGGCCGAGTTCTGGCAAACCAACTTCTCTTCTGGTTCCTGAGGTTCTGCAACGTGCTTTTAGTGCAGAGACTGGGGACTTGTTAGAATGACAGTCTTGGCTTACCCTAGACTCATTGAGTCAGAAACTCTGCGGGTGTGGCTCAGGATTTGGTGCCTTAGCAAACTCTGCAGATGGGTTCAGATGCATCCTAGAGTCAGAGAAGCGCTGGTCTGAGTATTTTTTAAAAAATATTTATTTTTTTAGTTATATGTGGACACGATATCTTTATTTTATTTTTATGTGGTGCTGTGGATCGAACCCAGTACCTCATGCATGCTAGACAAGCACTCCACACTGAGCCACAGCCACAACCCAGCCCTGGTCTGAAGACTTTAAGATGCTGCTTTCTGGGGCTGGGGTTGTGGCTCAGCAGTAGAGCGCTCGCCTAGCACATGCGCGGCCCGGGTTGGATCCTCAGCACCACGTAAGAATAAACACATTGTGTACAACTAAAGCAAATAAATGAATATTTTTTTTAATGCTACTTTCTGAGAGAGGAGATACAGCTCACAGAGAGAGGACACATGAAGGAGCCCTAATCAAGGAGATAGCTAAAGATTGCAGTTAGCTGAGAGCCATAAAAGATGTTCTAGTTTCCACCTGATATTAATACATTATTCAAAGAATCTTTGTATGCCCGTCAACACTGTGTGATGCACCTGTAAACTTGAGCTGTAAGCACTTGTCCTTGTTAAAGTTAAATGTATATAACTGCGTGAGGTTGGTTAGAGGGTGTGGGAAGAAGAAGAAGAAGGTGGTGGTTGGAGTTAGAGCGGTTGGAGTTGGAGAGGTTGCTGGAGCCGGAGCGAGAAGAATAAAAGACCTTTTTCATTTTCATCCTGCCTCTGAGTTTTCTCCTGCGGCGTGTAGCTGCAAGCAACAGCATCAGGCAGCAACAGACATATCCATCCACCCCTCACCCGGAATACCTACAAGGGGCTTAGCCTGTTGATGGAGAATTTCTCCCACGAATTTTAACTTCCTGGATGGAGAAATGATGACAAATGGCATCTTGGCAAAATCGAAGGCAAGAAAGCCTTTTCTCTCATCTATCTTCTCCATCTCCACACTCTTTCTTTTGACTGGCAGTAGCGATGTAGATTTGGATGTTGAGATTTTTCATGTTGCTTTTGGGTTAGAATGGCTAGTTTAGGAGAGAATTAGTGTTTTGTTTTTTTTTTTTTTTTTTTTTCCATACTGGGGACTGAACTCAGGGGCACTTGACCACTGAGCCACATCCCCAGCCCTATTTTGTATTTTATTTAGAGAAGGGTCTCACTGAGTTGCTTAGCACCTTGCCGTTGCTGAGGCTGCTTTGAACTCCTGATCCTCCTGCCTCAGCCTCCTAAGCTGCTGGGATTATAGGCTTGCACCACTGCACCTGGCAAGAATTAGTGCTTTAATGTTAAGCAGCAATGTTCATGTTCAATTCTGATATCTGCATATATGTTCTGAACACTGAGCATGAGGCTAGTCTTGAGATATCCTAATGGGCCCCATCAAGTTCTAGAACTTTGGAAAAGTGAAGGCCTTGCACATCTATTCTCATATATCTATCACCACAATCCTTCAAGGTAATCATTACTACTATCTCCATTTTACAGATGATAAAACTGAGCCACAGTGAAGGTTTAATCTTCCTTAACTTGTAAGCAAAATTAAAGTCAGTGGTAGAACTTTGGTTTCTGACTCCAAGTCCTAAGCTCTTTGCCTCTGTGCTATGTTGACCCTTAAAGAGAAGATTCTCTGAAAGCCTTCTGGTCCTTTCATTTAATTAAATACTATTTTTCTTTTCTTTTCTTCTTCTTCTTTTTTTTTTTTTTTTTTTTTTTTTGGTACCAGGGATTGAACTCAGGGGCACTGGAACACTGGGCCACATCCCCAGCCCTTTTTTGTATTTTTATTAGAGACAGGGTCTCACCAAGTTGCTAAGTGCCTCGCCATTGCTGAGGCTGGCTTTGAACTCTCGATCCTCCTGCCTCAGCCTCCCAAGTGCTGGGATTACAGGCATGCGCCACCGTGCCCGGCTCATTTCATTAAATACTATTGCTGCGAGTTTTGTGTTTCTGTAGAAGCAGGGGATTGATAACAACGTGGTGGTGTGTATAGGGTGGTGGCTTATTTGGGGTGACTGCAGGATCGCCTTACTTAGGTAACCCTTGGGCACATTGCCTAATTATGTCAGCTGCATCCAGTTTTGGCTGGATCCCAACACAGAGCATTGTTTTGGGCATGGCAGCTGCACTGGAGGTGAGTTCTTGGCCGTATGTCACGGTGAGTCTTAAATGGAAACCATGAGCTCACCCGCTTTATTGGAAGCAACCACCAAGAGACACTTGTAAAGTCCCTAAAAGTCCTCTCCTGGGTTTCTCTCAGATCCCAGTGCTTAAGTAGCTCTCTGGACTTCCACCAGAGTAGCTCTTACAGCTAACTTTTCTTGCAACTCTGGTTGGCAAGAGGTTTGGTTTTAAGTCCCTGAGTTACCTGGAGAAAGGGCGGAGGTGCAGGTTGAACAGGAGAGAAACCCTTTCCACCCGTGCCCTTCAGGGCGGGGCATTCAGGGTCCTGGGGAAGGGTTGCAACTTTGAACCTGTTCCTTTCCTTTCTGTTTTGTTTTTTTTTTTTTTTCCCCCTCATTCACAGTTTTGAACGGTTGCTCTCTTATCTGCCTTGAAGCTGGTGTGGTAGAAAGATCTGGGGCTATTCTATGTCATGTGTCTGTGTGTGTAGTTTAGAAGGATTTGATTCTAAACAGATCTATGGGAAAAATCTTTTGCCCTGGGATACAACTTTCCTCATTAAGATTGTGAGCTCGCGAGGCTAAGGGTGTAACCAAACCTACTTTCAGCAGGGGGCAGTAGAGGGCAGCAATTAAATATGGGGTTTCAAGGCTGCAGATGAGTTTTGAAACGGGCTTCAGTCAGGGGTTCCCATACATTTGTGGTTACAAGCTTCTTTCGATGAGAAAAAAAATTAAACATTGCACCCTCAAATATGTATGTAGAATTTATAAATCGAATTCATAATTCCTGTTCTAATATAATATATGGATGTTGTAAAACATAACAAAATTGGAACTAGGAATGGGAAAAAGATCAACTTTACCTTAAAAAGTGTTATTGGGATGTAATTGACAGTCAACTGCACATATTAAAAATGCACAACTAGCCGGGCGCGGTGGCGCACGCCTGTAATCCCAGCACTTTGGGAGGCTGAGACAGGAGGATCGCGAGTTCAAAGCCAGCCTCAGCAATGGGGAAGCACTTAGCAACTCAGTGAGACCCTGTCTCTAAATAAAATACAAAAAAGGTCTGGGGATGTGACCCAGTGGTCAAGTGCCCCTGAGTTCAATCTCCGGTACCACAAAAAAAAAAAAAAAAAAAAAAAAAAAAATGCACAACTGGATAAGCTTTGACATATTTCATGGGGGGGTACCCATCAAACCATCCCACGGTCAAGATGGTGAGCACCTGGGTCAGACCTAAAGACCTTCCTGTGTTCCTCTGCAGTGGCTCCTCCTACCCCTCTCTGCTCCCCCATCCCTGGACAACTCTGCATGTCCTTTCTGTCACTACTGAGTAGTTTGTATTTTGTAGACTTTTGTGTAAATGTTATCATACAGTATGGATTATTTATTGTTCTGGCTCCTTCATTCATGGAACTCTTTTGAGTTTTAAGATAATTGTGAATGAAATTAAGGATAAAATTATGATGAAATTAAAATAACATTTTAGTTTGTTCATAGCATTAAATATTTTTGTTATCAGATGATATTTTCTCTTTTTTAAATTTTTTTTAGTTGTTGATGGACCTTTTTTTTTATTATTATTATTCATTTATTTCTATGTGGTGCTGAGAATCAAACCCAGTGCCTCACACATGCTAGGCAAGTGCTCTACCACTGAGCTACAACCCCAGCCTTTTTCTTTCTTTCTTTCTTTCTTTTTTTTTTTTTTTTTGATGGTACTGGGGATTGAACTGAGGGGCTTTCTACCACTAAGCTCCATCCCCAGCCCTTCTTAATTTTTGAATTTTTTTTGGAGATAGGGTCTGGCTAAGTTGCTGAGGCTGGCCTTGAACTTGCAATCCTCCTGCCTTAGCCTCCTGAATAGCTGGGGTGACAGGCAAGCACCTCCTTGTCTGCTTTCAGATGATATGTTCTTTTAAATTGAATTAAAAATTTTAAAAATTTCCTGTTTTCTGGGGGGGGGGAGGCAATACAATTATATGGTTTCAAACCTAACCATATGAAAAGGCATAAAATGAAAATCTCTTTAATTGCCTCCCACATCCACCTAAGTTGCCCTGGGCCCTCCCTCCTTCCAGGTAGCCACTTTATAAGGAGTTTCTTTGGTATCTTGCAGATTTATTCATGCAATTATGAATACGCATGCATTTTTGTATGTTCTCTCACCTTTTTGCAGAAAAGATAGCATATTTATTCACAACGACACACACTATTCTACAAATAACTGTTTCCACTTGCTATAGCTTAGAGATCTTTCCATAAGAATTTATAGAAAGCATTTTTTAAAATAGTCTCATCAAGCTGATGGACACTTGGGTGGTTTCCAGTTTTTTGCTGGAAGAAACAATGTTGCAATAAATAACCTTGTGCACACATCATTTTACAAGTGTAGGGTATCTGGGGGGTGAATTCTTAGAAGCTGGATTGCTGGGCCCAGGAATACAGGCATTTGTGATTTTGTTCAGTAGTGCCTATCTGACCTCCTTTAGGGTGATGTCAATTAACACACTCACCTGCAATGAGTAAGGTTGCCTATTTCCCTGGGGTCTCACCACCAGTGTGTTTATCTGGTATCTCAGTGTAGTTTTAACTTGCATTTCTCTTAATGAGACTGAAGTTGAACTGGGTGCTTGGTTTTTTAAATGTCTTCCTAATGGTGATGGTCTCATACATCAATATCACATCTCAGGATATGAAACATGTCAGATGGGTAGTATATGTGGTTTTCTAGAACTTTCCATGAGATTGGGGATGCATGCTGTGAGCGTATAGTTTCTGATCTCCTGAAATTGCATCAAAGATGTCCTTTAGCTGGGTGCGGTGGCGCACACCTGTAATCCCAGCACCTGGGAGGCTGAGGCAGGAGGATCTCGAGTTCAAAGTCAGCCTCAGCCATGGCGAGGCACTTGGCAACTCAATGAGACCCTGTCTCTAATAAAATACCAAAAAGGGCTGGGGGTGGGGCCCAGTGGTCGAGTGCCCCTGAGTTCAATCCCCAGTACCAAAAAAAAAAAAAAAAAAAGATGTCCTTTAATTTATTTGTATCCAAATCTATACCCAGAAAAGAGGCAAAATAATAGTTTGGATTATGTTGTCATGACACGAGGAAGATCATCCACCAGAGAGTGTATGACTTTCTCTTTCATGATCTCATCATCTGGTCTAAATTATTCAGTTAGCTGTGTGGGTTATCATACAAGATTGAGGACACAAAAACCCACTGGTCTTTGCTGGACGGTTTTGTTGATGGGAATGGGTAATTTTGATTACACTTGGTTTTCTTAATTACATGTTGACTTAGGAACTCAATTTCCTGACTAAGCAGAGTCCATTGTCCTGGAAAAGAGAGCCATTTCCCTTGGAAAATTAAATTTTTTCTGGAACACCCATTCTTACATGTTGTCTAGGGCTGTTTCTACGTGACAGTGGCAGGGTTGACGAGGGGCACCTTGGACTATAGAAGGTGCGGAGCTGAAAATATTTACTTTCTGTCCCTTTACAGAAGTTTGCTGGTTCCTTCCTTCCACCCGTGAATTCCCCCAACTTGGTGGACCCACACTGAAAAGAACTTCAAGTTTAAAAAGAAACTACCTATCTTTTTTTTTTTTTTTTTTTTTGACTATTGAAATAACTAACATTTGGTTTGTGCCAGAGAGACATTGATTATTTTTAGAACAGATTCCTGGAATGAGTTCCCTTTCCCCCCAAATAAAGCAAATGGAAGCCCATGAAAACCTTGCAGTCACTGTAATATTGAGGCGTGCTGACAGATTGTCTTAGTTCCTAATGCATCTTCATCAGGATTGAGAGAATTGGAGAGATGTTTTCCTTTTTTTTTTTTTTGGTATCAGGGATTGAACCCAGGGTGCTTAACCACTGAGCCACATCCCCAGCCCTTTTTAGTATTTTATTTAGAGACAGGGTCTCACTGAGTTGCTTAGGGCTTCGCTAAGTTGCTGAGGCTGGATTTGAACTCACGATCCTCCTGCCTCAGCCTCCCAAGCTGCTGGGATCACAGGCGTGCGCCACCGCCCCCAGTTTTCCTAAAGTTTTTTTTTTGTGTGTGTGTGGTACCAGGGATTGAACTCAGGCACTCAACCACTGGGCCACATCCCCAGCCCTTTCTTGTATTTTATTTAGAGACAGGGTCTCACTGAGTTGCTAAGTGCCTTGCCATTGCTGAGGCTGGCTTTGAACTTGCAATCCTCCTGCCTCAGCCTCCCAAAGTGCTGGGATTACAGGCGTGTGCCACCGCGCCCGGCTTTCCTAAAGTTTTGACTCCAGGCTGGAGCATTGCTGTTGGCTGTGTGACATGTGCAGGATGGAATGGCCCAGGCTTGAGAAACAGCACTCTGACTTGGGACTGGCTTGTCAGGAGGGCTCTGTGGGGGATCAAGTTTCCCTCTCTCAGTCCCATTGGGGTGACATGTGGGACACATAACCCCCAAGGTGGGGGTTGTGACTGGGCAAGAAAGGATTCTTCTATCCTTGGATTCAAGGGATGGCAGGATGGTGGTTGGAACATTCTGGAAGGTAGCCAGGTCCACCCCTGCCCCATGCTGGTGTCTCTGAGCTCCACGAGGGACCCTCCACAGGGCAGCAGTGAGAGACGCTCTGCTGGGTGCTCATTCTCTTTCAGCACCCAGGCAAAGCTCTGTCTGGCCTTGGGGTGGGGGAAGGGAGAAGACCGTCCACTCTGCTGGGCATCAGGTCTGGGGGGAGTTCCTGGGACAGCTCTGCAGGGAGGAGAGCCCCGAAGCTGTAGGACTCAGCCAGCAGCCACCAGGACGGTTGGAGGGGACTTTGGAGAGGGGTGTCCCTTCCTTGGGGATGCATTTTAGACCCTCCCATGACATTTACCCCCTCACCCCCTTGGCGGGTCACATGGCCCCCTTCCATGCTCTCAGAGCGCTCTGTCTGTACCGCATATGTAGTTCCTGTGCTGTAGGCAGGAAATGGTCACCCCTCCAACCTGGGAATATAGAGTCGTACATGGCATAAAGAACTTTCTAGAAGTGACTGAGTTGGGGGTTTGGAGATGGGGATACCATCCTGCATCTCTGGGTGGGCCCAATGTGGCCACGTGAACTCTTACCCATGAGAAAGGGGGACGTCCAAGGAGATGTGACGGTGGTCACCGAGGTTGGGCCGACGTGAATGTTGGCTGTGAAGACGGAGGAAGGGCCCCAATCTAAGGAACAGGGAAGCCTCTAAAAGCTGGAAAAGACGCAGAAGCACATTCCCAGGTGGGACTTGACTTCAGCCCAGTGAGACCCAGGCAAGATGACAAACTTGTGTTGTTTCGAGCCACTAAGTTTGTGGTGATAAGTTACAGATGCCACAGGAAGTGAGTACACGCTAAAAGTGAGTACTTTTATGTTTCATGTTCTTTTGGTGCATACCCTCCAAGATTTCTTGTCATATTTCAAGTAAAAACAAAAGTCTTTACAGGGACCCATCTTCACACAAGGGCCCTCTGCCATCTCCTCAACCCTCTCCCCGTCCTCTTTGCTATTCCTTGAACATTCCAGGCAGCGATTCCATGTACACCTCAGGGCCTTTGCACATGCAAGGATATTTTTCTACCTGAAATGCTGTTACCAGATAATTGCACACCTTGTTCTTCACTTCTTTTTGGGTCTTTGTGCAAATGTCACTTCATAGAAGCCTGCCTTGATCTGTCTAGTAAACCTTCCCCAATGCTTCTCTCCTCTTTCTCTGCTTTATTTCTTCTCCCCACATCTCTTATTGCCATCTGAAATACTGCATACTTTTTTTTCTGTTTTGTCTGTTGTCTTTATCCTCCCTTGTAAGAGCCTTAATAAGGAGGTAGCTAAGATGGCGGCTGGCTGAGAGCAAAAGAGGAGGCGTTTAATTGTTTTCTCCTGACCTTATTGTAATCAACTAAGACTCTTTCTGTGCCCGTGAACACTGTGTGACGCACCTGTAAGTTGAGCTTGTGACACGTGTATACTTGTTAAGGTGAAGAGTATTTAAGCAGGTAGGGTTGGAGTTGTGAGGGGGTTGTTGGAGTTGGAGAGAGAAGTCAGAAGAGAAAGCAGAATAAAGAACCTACTCGTTTCCAGTCTGCCTCTGAATTCTTTCCCGTGGTATTGTTGCTGCAGGAGGCAACACTCCCTTCTTCAGAATGTAAGCTTTCGAGTGATTTTTAATGGTTATACCCTCAGCTCCTAACACAAAGCCTGGCATATAGTAGGTGTTCCACAAATCCTTGATGAATAAATGAATGAATGAACACATTTACTGTCTAGCTCTTCCTCCTGAATCTGGGCTCCATAGGGTTGTGTCTGTCTTGTTCTCATTTTTAGTGCCACTGTGCCTGTCAAATACACATTTCTCTCTCCCTCCCACTCTCTCTCTCTATCTCTATCTCTATCTCTATCAAGTGCTGGGGATTGAATCCAGGCTCCTTATGCTTGCTAGGAGAGTACTCCACCACTAAGACATATCCCTAGTCTTTAAAAATATATATTTTTAGTTTGAGACAGGGTCTCTCTAAGTTTCTCAGTCTGGCCTTGAACTTGTGATCCTCCTGCCCCAACCTTCAGAGTAGCTGGGATTACAGGCATGTGCCACCATGTTTGGCTCAAATAGGAGGAATAGAATCGGGGGCTTGACGTTTAAGTCCATCAGAGGTCAGCTTCTTCTCCTCCCAGTCTCTTGCTCCTCCTGTCTTTCCCCACCCATCTTGTTCTTCCATTCCATTTCATTTCTTTCTCTCTTTTCTTCTTTTTCTGCAGAAAACGACCCAGTTGTAGTTTTTAAAAAATATTTATTTACTTTAGTTGTACACAATGCAATGCACTTATGTTTACGTGGTGCTGAGGATCGAACCTGGGCCGCGCACGTGCGAGGCGAGCGCTCTGCCGCTGAGCCACAACCCCAGCCCCCCCAGTTGTAGTTTTTATCTTTTGTTATCCATTGTCACTGTCTCTGGACCCTTTGACTCAGCTTCTGATTTACTTGGGCCCTTGGCATCTAGTTTTTTTTTGTTTTTTTTTTTTAAATATCAGGTGAATTTAATATCACACATTTTCATGGTGGTTTTTGCATGAACATGCGTGGCCCTGTCTGCCATTGAGATATAAAGGGAGGTCTGCTGGGAGAGGCTCTTCTAGAAAAGATTCTTACCCCTATATATGATACCCCTACATATGTTCTTATGTATGCGTGAATACCTCTGAAAGTTTCACAAAAAAAGAAGAGGCAAATGAAGTTTGGAAATAAGATGTGAAGGAGGGGCTGGGGCCGTGGCTCAGCGGTAGAGCGCTCTCTTGGCATGTGTGAGGCCCTGGGTTCAGTCCTCAGCACCACATATAAATAAATAAATAGCATAAAGGTATTGTGTCCAACTACAACTAAAAAATAAAAACATTTTTAAAAAAGAAAGATGTGAAGGAGACTCTCTCTTCACTATGCACCTCATTATTGTTTGTATTTTAAAACAATAGACAAGTACCATATATTTTTAATGATCTATTTTAACTTCATGATCCTGCCCTGACTCTGCACCTTACTGGAGTTCTAAATGCAAGTTTACTTTGAAGACATTAAGATGCTAGAGAATCTCCTCATTGGGGCCAATTGGGTTCTTCCAAAATTACCTGCTTTACAGCTTAAACGGATTCCCAGTTTCTGTCCTGCCTCACGTTCCTCTGCTTGGAAATGTGCGGCAGTGAGGAAAAGCCTCTTACTTCATTACTGGGTCTCTCTGGTGGACATCTGTCGCTTGGTCTGCCAAACACGTTTTCCTCTTTGGCTACAGAAATTGCTTTCAGGAGTTGGCCCTCCCTGTCAAGGCAGGCCTGTCCATCACGTGGTCCCACCTTTACCCCACCACAGGGGTGATGTAAGACCTCAGCTCACCCCTCCATGATTGATTGAGAGGTGGGTGTGTGGGTCATTTTTCATCGTCTGTGTGGCTGCATGGTTTGGGTGTGTCCCCTAAGCTCATGTGTTGGAAACTTACTCTCGGATACAACAGTGTTGGGAGGGGAAGACTAATGAGAACTGATTGGGTCAGGAGAGCCCTGTCCCCAGGAACACATTGGGGTTATTACTGCAGAATGGGGTTATTGTAAGGGCAGGCTTGTTATAAAAGCAAATCCCTCTCTCTCTCTCTCTACCTCTCTCTCTCTCCCCTGCCCCCTCTCTCATCCTTCTTCCATGGGGTGATGCAGCAAGAAGACCCTCATTAGATGCTGGTGCCATAGCTTTGGGCTTCCAACCTCCAGGGCCATAACCCATTTACATTTCTATCATTTATAACTTGCTGAGTCTGTGATCTTCTGTCACAGCAACACAAAGCAGACAAAGACACCAGGAGAACAACACACTCCCTCCTCTGAGGTCGCCGGTATTAAGGACCAGTTTATCCTAGAGATGTTGGGCGCCATCTTGGTCGTTGTGTGGAGAGTCTGCCTGAAGTGGAGGAATGCACGGCCAGGAGAAAAAGTCACAGAGATCTGAGGGCACTGAATGACAGGATTGAACTGTGCCTGAGGTAAAGTCCCGTAGACTTACCTTCGACTTGAGCTCATCAGTGACTTTCCCCCTAATGTAACTTGAGGTTGGTTTCTGTCACTGAAAACCATGGTTCCTAATTAAGAGTCACTGGCTGTGACTTAATTGATTTATTATTATTATTTTTTTTAAAGAGCCCTCATGTCTCCTTGTGGAGATGGACTGGGATAGGAAGAAGGCAAAGTAAGAGAGGGTGATGGAAATGTTACAAGGAATTGTTAAACCTAATTTGGATGGCCAACAGGCACCTCACCTGGGACACATCTGCTGTGCTCTGAGTGTTTCTCAGATGTTGAGTCTAGTCTCCAATGTGACGTTATTAAGAGCTGGGACCATTGGGAGGTAATTAGGTCAGTAGAGCTGGGCCCTCATGAAGGGATTAGTGTCTGTGATAGATTTCTGTCCCTGTGACAAAATATCTGAGATAAATCAATTTAAAGGACGAAAGGTTTATTTTGGCTCATGGTTTCAGAGCTTTTGTTCCAGGGTTGGTTGGCTCTGTTGCTTTTGGGGCTGTGGCAGGGCAGTACGTCATGGTAGGGAGCCATCTGGTGTTCTAGGAAGAAGGCTAGTTTTGAGATCCAAATGATCACAGTGCCTTTACAAAAGAGGCACCAGGGGGCCATCAGTCTTTCCCACTGTTGGCTGCTCTGAATAATGCAACTGTGAGCACTCACATGCAGATTTCTTTGTGACTGGATGTTTTCATTTGTTTGTATCCATCTCAGAGAGAAACCACTGAATCATCTAAGTCACTTTTGCACTGGCTCCTGTGCAAACTTTTCCTGTCAAGATCTCCAAAGTTATCCTAGACTGTGCCCTCTGCAAATCTATGTCTCTGTTCTTCTTCCTAAACAAACAAACAAACAAACAAACAAACAAACAGACAAACCAAAAGCAGGTGGCTTTTAGTTCAGAGATTCCCTTCCTTCCCAGGTGGACAAAGGTGTTCTGAAGGTCTGTCAGGATGATGGCTCACTAGGGCTGCTGGAAGCAGTTTCCCTTATGCTTGGACGCAGTTTAGGCAGCAAGTCCCACTGGATTCTGGTTTATATCAGTCTTGATGCAAAATTCTAGTTTCCCTGGAGAACTCGGAAGAGAAAGCATATCAGTTTGTCACTGAGTACAGACCTACAGAGAATGCCAACCCTTAATTGAGACACAGCCACGTGGCACCAAACATGGCGTTGGTAAGTAAAAGGGGGAATGGATGTTTTTTTCAGTGTTCACTTTGAAATGCATTCCATATACAGGATCCTAGATACTTCCATGACTTCCCACGTGTGAGCCATGAACTCCCATTTATAAATACTGCATTGACTCACTTTCTTTACTGAGCTAGAAAACCACACTCCTGATTTCCCTCCCATGTCACTGGTCATTTTTTCCTTGGTCTCCCATTGCCAATCTCCTCCTCAGCATGTAGTCCTGGGACTTCTTTTCTTTCTTCATTGACATCTAGGTGATCTTATGCAGTCTCACAGTTTTAATATCATCATCTCTATACACTGATAATTTCTTAGCCTATAGCTTTTTCAATTCTTCAAGAAGGTATGACAATGATAAACATATGCACCAAACAACAGGGCCCCAGAATCTAAAAAGCAAACACTGACAGAATGGAAGGGAGAAAGAGATTGCTCTACAAGAATAACTGGAAATTCAACACCTCACTTTCAGTCCTGGCTAAAACAGAAAAATCAATAAGTGAATATACAACTTGAACAACATTATGAACCAACTAGAATGAACAGACGTGTAGAAGGATCTAATAAGAGCAGAACACTCATTATTCTCAAGGGCACGTGGCTGAACTATTTATTGGACCAGAAAATAAGTCTCAATAAATTGAAAAAGACTGAAACGATGCCAAATATCTTTTCTACAATCCAATGAAATGAGGAATCCATAAGGGAAGGAAACCTATAACATTCACAAACAAGTGGAAATTAAATAATACACTTTTCAACAACTGGTGGAGCAAAGAAGAAATCACAAGGAAATTAGGAAATGCTTTGAGACAAATGAAAACAAAAATATAACATACTGAATAGACATCTCTTATCTCAAGTTCTCTCTTGAATTCCATATTCCCATATCCAATTAGCTATTTAATATCTTTACTGGAACATGTAATAAGATGCCCAAGGACTTTTTATAAAAAATTCTCCCCTGGAAATTTGCCCCTTTCTCTATCATCCTGACAAATGGCCCGAAAGGGACCCAAATCATTTATGCCACTCTTATACCTTACATTCAATGCATCAGCAAATCTCATGGGCTCTTCTTTTCAAATAGGACTCAAATTTGGTCCCTTCTCACCATCTCCACAGCTGTCACCCTGGTCCACGCCACCATCATTTTCCACCTGAATTATTGCCATAGCCTCCTAGCCTCCACCTGGCTCCCTTGTTAAGTCTGCCTGTCTAGCCAGGGTGACTCTGTGATGCTATCAAAATAGAAATTGGATTATCTGTCTTCAGACTTGAAACCCTACCACTATGTCCTAGCACACTTTAGGTTTAAAAGATCTTGCAAGATGATTCTGGCTCACTTGATGTTCTTGACCTGTATCCTTGCAGCCTTAAACACATTGAAGATAAAAGTAGTCCCTTGTTTTAATTTGGATTATAAACCTTGTACAGTTTCTGCTTATTTGCCATTTCTATTTCTTAACTTCTCCCAACTTTTTTCTATTAGATGGTCTTCTACCTTTTATAGAGACTGAATATTTTCCTAAGCTTGTCTTTTTGGCTTTTTATATACACAAATTTGTATGTATATATATTTATGTTTGCACCTGTGTATATATGTGTCTATACAGAGGTTTTAATTTTCATGTAGCCAAACTTGTCAATCTTTTCTCCATGATTTCTATGTTTTGTGTTTCATGTTTAGAGAGAACTCTGCTATAGGTTAAAACAAAATACACTCAAGATTTCTTCTGATATTCTATGTTTGGTTTTGCATGTAGATCTTTATTTCCTCTGGAATTTATTTTGGCATAAGAAGGTAGGGGTACAGCTTTATTCTTCTCCCTAAAAAACAGATGTCCCATATGACATTTATCAAATAATCCACATTTTCTCCACTGATTTAAAATGTTACTTTTATCACATGACAAATTACCATATGTTTTTGGGTCTATTTCTGACTTCCTTGTCTTTTTCTTATCTGTCTGTCTATTCCTGCACCCTTACAACATTACTGACTGTACCTTTATAATACTTTAAAAAATCTGTTAGATCAACTTCACTCTTATTTCTTTTAGTTGTAGACTTTCCTAGCTATTCTTTTTGGAAACAGCTTTATTGAGATATAATTTACATACCATATAATTCACTTATTTTATTCATACAATTCAATAGATATTAGTATATTCACCACCACCAAGTCCATTTTAGAATGTTTTCATCATCTCAAAAAGAAGCCCCATCCTCTTTAGTTATTTCCCCTTTCCCCATCCCTCAACAATCCTGATAATAACTTTTGTCTCCATAGGTTTGACTATTCTTCTCATTTCATATATGTGCAACCATGTGTGATCTTCTGTGAGCACATATAATGTGTGATCTTTTTTTTTTTTTTTTTTACTTTGCATAATATTTTCCAGGTTCATCTATTTTGGGCCACATATCAGAACTTCATTATTTTGTATATAGTCAAATAATATTCCATTTGCATGGCTATACCATATTTTGTTTATCCATTCATTGGTTGATGGACATTTGAGTAGTTTACATGTTTTTTTTTTTGTTTGTTAAATATTTTTTTTTAGTTGTCAATGGATCTTTAATTTATTTATATGTAGTGCCAAGGATGGAACCCAGTGCCTCACACGTGCCAGGCAAGAGCTCTACCACTGAGTCCCAGCCCCAGCCCCCTACACCTTTTGACTAATATGAATAGCATTGTTATGAACACTTATTTTCTTTTCTTCTGAGTATACACCTAGCAGTGGAATTGCTGAGTCAAGTGTAGTTTTGCTTAACTTATTGAGAAACATTTAAACTATTTTCCATAGCAGCTGTGCCATTTTACATTGAAACCAGCAATGTATGAGGGCTCCAATTTTTCCATGTCCTCCCCAAGACTAGATATTTTCTGTTCTTGTTTTTGTTTTAATCCTAGTCATCCTAATGGGTGTGAAATGGTATCTCATTGTGGTTTGATTTTTATTTCCCTGGTAACTAGCGATATGGAGAATCTTTTCATGTATTTATCTGGCTGTTCATGTATCTTCTTTGAAGAAATGTCTATTCAAGTTCATGCCCTGCCCCCTTTTTTTCTTTGGAACTAGGGATTGAACCCAGGGGCACTTTGGTACTGAGTCACATCCCCGCCCTTTTTCTTTTTAATTTTGAGACAGGGTTTCTCTAAGTTTGTTATGGTTTGGATGTGAGGTGCCCCCCAAAAGCTCACACATGAGACAATGCAAGAAGGTTCAGAGGAGAAATGATTGGGTTATGAGAGTCCTAATCCAATCAGTGACTTAATCCCCTGGTGGGAATTGGGGACATGACTTTGAGGTATATATTTGTACCTGGCAAGTAGAGACCTCTCTTTCTGCTTCCTGATCATCATGTGAGCTGCTTCTTTCTGCCACACTCTTCTGCTGTGATGTCCTGCCTCACCTTGAACCCCAAGGAACAGAAAAATGGAGCCTGCTGTTTATGGACTGAGACCTCTGAAGCTTGAGCCCCTAAATTAACCTTTACTTCTTTACAGTTGTTTTGGTTGGGCCATTTAGTCACAGCAGTGAAAAAGCTGACTAAAACAGAAATTGGTACTGAGAAGTGGGATCATTGCTGTGACAAACCTGACCATGTGGTTCAGAAACTTTTTGGAATTCATGGGAGGAATTTTGAGATGTTTAACAATGCAAGCTGGAAATGCTTTAGGTTGTTGTAAGTGGAGCTTAATGGCTGATTCTGGTGGGAGCTCAGAAGATCACAATGCCAATAGGACTGTGGACAGTAAAGACAGGGCTCAAGAGGGTTTAGAGAAAAAGGAGGACACTATTGGTAATTAGACTGGAGGCCATTCCCATTATGTTCTGGCTAAGAAGTTGTCTGCATTTTGTCCATGTCCTGAGTCTTTCTGTGAGGCTGATTTTAAAAGCGATGGACTTCTTAATTTTGCAGAAGAAATTTCTAGGCAGCACAGCATTCAGGTGGTGGCATGGCTACTGCTGGTGACATTTAGCCAAATTTATTTTGATAATCAGGAACAGAAAACAGAGCTGAAAGATTTGGAATATGTGGACTTGAAAAGCCAGTAAAACTAAGGCTAAGGAAATTGCAGTTGTTAAAGACATTATCACCACTAAAGAAATGCAAAAGACATTGCAGAGAGATAATAAGAAAGATTGCTTGAGGGCATATCAGGAGCTTGCAAGACCACACCCATCTCAAGCTCAAGGGAGTAAAAGTGAAAATTCTCTTGAGAAGAGACCAGTGGGGGCACCCTTCTTGCACAATGGGGTCTAGGAAGTTTTTTTTTTTTCAATGTGCTCAGCCACCCAGACACTCAGAGGCTGCTGTAGCCAGGGTCCCTGGAGGCTTTACTACTGCTAAAGATGGCAGCAGACCTTGTTGTCAACCATGTGATACTGGTTCTGCAGGAGTGGAGGTTGCTGGAGTTAGGGGGTCATGGAGGCTTTCACCAAGACTTCTAAGGAAGGCCTGGAAGGTCAGGCAAAGTGCAGCAGGGTTGGAGTCCTGAGAAGGCAAAGTGTGGCGATGTGAGGAGGAAGCCAAAGCTGTAGTGGAGACTCCTGAGATTAAGAAATGCCAGTAATGTGGGACATCGTCTTAGGAGAGCTGCAGGAATCGAGCAGAGACAAGCCAACAGAAAGTCCACTCGGACTCAACCAAATGGCCACATTGGCAGAACTACACATGCCCTTTGGAGAGAACATCATGATGCCCTGTGCCCCAGATGCCAGACATGGAGCTACAGGACTTGTTTGCCCAGCTGGATTTCGGTCCTGTTTTGGTCCTGTCCTTTCTTCCTATGCCTCTAATTTTGTGAATGGAAATGTTTACTCTGTACTTTATATATTGGATACTTGCAAATTGCTTTTGATTTTACAGGACCTCAGATTGTAAGATTGCCTTGAGCCTCAGAGAAGACTTTGGACTTGAACTTTGAGCAATTTCAGAACTGTTGAGACTGTGGGGATTATTGGAAATGGATAAAATGTATTTTGCATTGTGAGATGGTTGTCAGCTTTTGGGGGCCAGGGGCATAATGTTATGGTTTGGATGTGAGGTGTCCCCCAAAAGCTCACATGTGAGACAATGCAAGAAGGTTCAGAGTAGAATGTGTAGTGAGTCTTAACCCAATCAGTGAATTAATCCTCTGATAGGGTTGATTGGTCACTAAAGTGGTCAGGTGTGGCTGGAGGAGGTGGGAATTATGGGTGTGGCGTTGGGGTGTATATTAGTATCTGGCCAATGGAGACCTTTGTTTCTACTTCCTGATCACCATGTGAGCTGCTTCCCTCTGTCACACTCTTCGGTCATGATGTCCTGCCTCACCTTAAACCCTGAGGAATGGAGCCTGCTGTCTATGGACTGAGACCTCTAAAACTGTGAGCTCCCAAATAAACGTTTCCTCCCCTAAAATTGTTCTGGTCAGATCTTTAAGTCACAGCAGCAAAAAAGCTGACCAAAACAAAGTTGCTCAAGGCCTTGCTAAGTTGCCCAGACTGGCCTTAAACTTGTGATCCTCCTGCCTCAACCTCCTGAATTGCTGGCTTTATAGGCATGTGTGTGCTACTGTGCCTGGCTGACATTTATCTTTTTATTATTGAATCATAAGAGTTTTATATTTTTCCAACTACTCTTGCATGTACATTTTTAGAGATGAACCTTCATCAAGAATGGCTAGTAGCTTTCATGTAGCTTAAAGGCAAAAAAAAAAAAAAAAAAAAAAAAAGTTTAGTCTAATAGAGTCTACAGAAGAAAATTTCCCCAAAGCATCTCTCTCTTGAATGTGAATGCTCAGAGAAGATGTGGCCACATGTACTGTGAAATTGATCTAAAGCAAGAAAGAGTGGCACAGTCCTATCCTTGTGTATGGTGGGCACCTCAGGGTTATTAATTACTCTTTGGCATCACTTACTTTAGTGTAGCGCTGACTCAGAGAATGAGGCTGGAGAAGCCCTTTCTAAGATCAGCATCCAAAGTTGGCCAGAGGTGATTCTGCAGCTTCCTGGGGACTCCAACCCACACCAACTCTTCTAGCCTGACCCCCAGCCATGCACCTGCGGGATTTGGGGGCCTAATCAGGGAGAAGTGTGGTTTCCCACATGCTTTTGTCCCTGGGGGGTGTCTGAAAGGGAATCAGGCATTCTTACGCCAGTTGCTTAGTCCTTGGGGTATCTGAGAGAAGTAAGCACTTTTTAGATCAATACATTGAAATCCCATTTGATGTAAGCTCTGCCTTGGGCTGGAGAGTGTTTCTCCAGCTTCTTTCTCTCCGAGGTGGCTATGAACTTGAACCCTTGTAATGAACTGCTTGCATTTTCTCCTCCGGGAAAGCTTGTGTGTATGTGTGATTCTGATGAGGGATAGCTTCAAAACTGGGCACCCTGGTGCGTTGTCCGTTTACAATCAAGTGTCTCAAGTTTTTAAAAATCATTATCCCTTCCTCCCCTGAAACTGTTTAGACATTTTTGCCTTTATTACCCCTCCCCCATGAAATTTCACAACCCCAAATAGACTGTATGTTTATGTACTATACATATATCTGTGCTTTTCACACAAGAAAATAAAATCTCCCCTCCCTTGGGAGTGATACGTCCTCTATCAAGGATGCATGTGCTATGGCTTGAATGTCTCAACCAAAACTCATGTTGAAATTTAATCCCCATTGTGAGGTATGAAGAGGGTGCAAACTTAATCTGACCATGGCATTTGGAGGTGGGGCCTTTGGGAAGCAATGAAGGTTAACTGAGGCCTTAATGGTGGGGCCCTAATCCAATGGGTCTGGGGGTTTGCTAGAACAGTAGGAGAGACCTGGGCTGGGATGCACTGCCCATCTTACCATATGATGCCTATGTGGCCTTGAGACCCTGCAGAGTCCACACCAACAAAAAGGACCTTATCAGATGCAGCCACCTAGTCATGAACATCCCAGCCTTGGAACTATGAACCTAACAAACCCCTATTCTTTATAAGTTACCCAGTCTCTGGCATTCAGTTATAGCAACAGAAAATGGACCAGGACAGCATGCTTAACAATAGTTCAGAGCCAGTTCCCTTGGCAGCCTCCAATGCATAAAACCCAGAAGCTTGGGCTGGGTGGGGACTGTGGCAAATAGACAGGTCCTGGCTTAGGGTGTCAGTTCTTGGAACATCTCAGGAGAAGGCAGGCATCTGCATACATTTGCACTTCAAGCATTGGTTTTAATTACACAGCAGCAATCATGCTGTGTAGACCAAACAAAAAAGATGACACCAAGATACCCTGACTCCTGGAGACTAGGTGGTGTGGTTGGGATTCTAGTCTAAGTCCTCTAAATCTAGTTAGTACCCTGTCTCTCCCTGCCCTGTCTACCAAGCCCCCAGACCAGGGTCATCCGGGATGGGGACAAATGCCCCCACCCGGTTCCCAGCAGGACTTGGACTCTGCTACGGAGCAAGCACGCAGCAGAGGGTGGACCGGGAGGGCAGCGCCCTGGAGGAGGAGGTGGGTCGCATATCTGGTGCAGACTGTGAGAATGCAGACGGGGGAGGCTTGAGGAGGCGGGGCAGCGGCCTCGCCCAGGCTCTGCGCGCAGGGACAGCAGAATCTCCTGGCTGAAACAACCCGTTGTTCACACCCTCCTCTCTGACCCGCTACCCCGGGTATTGTTTTCTATTTGCCCGGGTCGTAGGTGGGAGGCGAGGAACGCTGGGGTTCTGGAACCTGGCTGCTCGCCAGCCCGGCGGCCTTCGGCCCTGGGGTCACTGGGCGGCCGCGCCTCCAGGCAGGAGGAGGAACGCCTGGGTCCGGCGGCCGCGCGGGCCCTCCCGCCTCCAGCTCCGCCATGGGCTCGCGCAGCTCCCACGTCGCTCTCATCCCCGACGTGGACCACATTCGCCGGGAGACCGGCTGTGAGTGCGCCCGCGCCGCGGGCTGGGGAGGGGACACCGGGCCAAACCAGAGGCCGGGCTTGGGGACAGGAGAAGGCTCAGGGCAGCGCAGGGGACCCCAGGATAGGGCGTGGTTGAGGGACGGCTGAGCGGGGTTGAGTCCGGGGGTGCGGGACGCCAGCGCTGGGAGACCCAGACCCAGGCGACTGGGAGCGCAGGGCCACGAGGGCGCGTCAACGTAGGCTTCCTGCGCCCAGGCTTGAAGGTGGTCCCGGTTCACCGGCTTGGGGTCCAGATTCATCCAAGCAGCCAGGTGCCCTCGAACCTGGACGGAGCCTGAAGGCAGAGCTGACCGCGGATGGACGGGGTGACTCTGACCCCTTGGTTTGCGGGAACCGAGCGCTGACATGCTGGGCGCCTTCCCGGGTTGAGACCCGGTGCTTCGCTGGGTCTCGTCCAGCTCCTTCCAACTCTGTCAGCTCTGCCCCGGGTCCGAGCGGTAAAGACCCCCTCCAGCAGCACTCGGCCCTCGGCCTACCTCCCCTGGCCGCCAGGAGTGGGTTTCTGGAGCGCTCCCCGTCCCCCCAGCTGTGGGGTTCAGACTCGTCCCAAGCGTCCTCGGCAGGGTCGCCCTTCCTCATTCCCTCCCGCAGTCTCACAAGCCAGTCTGCTCCGCCTCCACCACCGGTTCCGGGCACTGGACAGGAACAACAAGGGCTACTTGAGGTGAGGGGGGGCTGCCTGATGACCTCTGCCCCCACTCCCCTCTTAGACACCACCTGCCGCTTTGGCCCCACCCACTCTGTACTTTGACTTCGCAGCCGCATGGATCTCCAGCAGATTGGGGCGCTGGCTGTCAACCCCCTGGGAGACCGAATTATAGACAGCTTCTTCCCTGATGGGTGAGGCCCCGCTGGGGGCGAGCAGAGAGGAGGCGGAGAAACCTGCGGGTGGGGGAGGTTAGAGAGAGAAGCAGGTGGCAGGTGGCTCGCCAAGGTGACCGTTGCTCCGCTCCATTCCACCCGCCAGGAGCCAGCGATTGGATTTCTCTGGCTTTGTCAGGGTTCTGGCTCATTTTCGACCTATAGACGATGACACCGGAGTCCGAGACCCCAAGCAACCTGAACCCCTCAACAGCAGGATGAACAAACTTCGCTGTGAGTATCCGGGTCTTGGCCCAGTGAGACCCCAGTATATGGCACACCAGGGAGAGGCCCCAGGAAGCTCCCACTCCCTCTGTGAGCCTATTGGGGACCTGCGCCTCCAGGACGACTAGAAGAGACCAGGGAAGACCCACCTTCCTTCCCCCCCCCCCTCCCCTCCACTCTCTTCCCAGTCGCCTTTCAACTCTATGACCTGGATCGGGATGGGAAGATCTCCAGGAATGAGATGCTGCAGGTTGGAAGAACGCAAGCGCAAAGAGATGCGCTGAGTGAGGGTGGGGTGGGAGGATCCGTCCGTGGGCGGGGCATGCAGATGAGGGCGTATTGGGTGGGCAATGGACAGGAGCCGGGTTGCAAGGTGGGTTAGTTGGGAGACGGGGTGGGGAGCGGTTGGGTAAGAGGTGAGGAATAGATCAGTGATTCTCAGCTGGGGGCAGATTTGCTCCCTGAGTGAACACTTGGCCCCAGATGGTGACATTCTTGGTTGTCACAACTGGGGGAGAGTTTGCTACTGGCATTGGGTAGAAGTCAGGAATGCTGCTCTGTACATTGGACAGTAGGGAAGAGAGCTTCCCACAGCAAAGGGTGGACTGGCCCCAAATGTCAACAGAGCCCAAATCGAGAAGCTCGCCTCTCTTCAGATGCGCTGGGGTGGTGACAGAGGGGGAGCTGGAGATGGACGAGTTTGGGTTCTAAGGTTGGAGTGATGAGTTTGGGCATGTTGCTCGTTGCGGTGAGTGGTGAGGGTTGGATGGGGGGTCAGATGACAAAGCAGTGGGGGGAATTGCTAGGGGGACGGTGGGGTGTGATTGGGAGGGGGTGGAAAATGGACGAGAGGTCATGAAATTGGGAGTCATTTCAGCAGCGAGGTGGACGACGTTTGGGGGATGGACTGGTGGACTTTGTGCCTCTTCTTTACGGCCGCTCCTTCTCCTACCTCCAGGTTCTCCGGCTCATGGTGGGAGTCCAGGTGACCGAAGAGCAGCTGGAGAGCATCACGGACCGCACGGTGCAGGAGGCTGATGAAGACGGGGACGGGGCTGTGTCCTTCTTGGAGTTCACCAAGGTCAGGCGTCCTGACCTCCCCAGGAACTGGGGAGTGGAGATCAAGAGTTCCGAGGAGAGATGGGCAGGAGACATAAAATAGGAGGGCAGGAAAAAAAGTGGGGGTGGTTCCCAGGGGATAATGGGGCTCTGGGATATGCCTAGAACCCCGTGGGAGGAGGTCGGAGGCATGGTGGACTGTGATTCAAGACTCCTCACGTGACCACACCCATCTCTCTCCAGTCCTTAGAGAAGATGGACATCGAGCAAAAAATGAGCATCCGGATCCTGAAGTGACCGCCCTCCCCTGCATCTCCGGCTAGCTCCTGCAGACCAGTCTCTGCCTGGGATTCGTCCCCAGCCTTCACGGGGGCAGGATCTGCACACCATTCTTATTTCTAAACTGAACTCTGGGGTCAAGGAGAGAAAGCGAAGAGGGTGCATTC
The DNA here is from genome assembly GCA_025594165.1 of Tamias sibiricus. NCBI lineage: Eukaryota > Metazoa > Chordata > Mammalia > Rodentia > Sciuridae > Tamias > Tamias sibiricus. The sequence goes on from CM046674.1 coordinate 18,792,035, forward strand.
TAAAGCTTAGCTCACTTGATCTCAGGTCTGTGAATCCGTCCTCAGCCGTCCTTTGGTTGCAAGTGACGGAAAATCCCACGGAAAGCAGCTTAAGTATGATTAAAAAGTCTGTGTCTTCACACAACTGGATCCAAGGGCACAAATGGTGTTAGGATAGCGTTTTCTGAGTTGTGTTTCCCAGCGCAGATTTCTTCTGTGGGGACACCCTTTTCCAGAGAGCCCATCCCTCCGGGTGGACAATGGCTGCTAGCAGCTCCAGACTTGCATCCTTCTAGCCTAGTAACACTGCGGAAAGAGATTTCCTTCTGACAGTGATTCTAAGCAAAGTGTATCATTGGCCCAATTGGGGTCTCGTCGGGGAACGAAACACTCTAATTGGTCGGGTTGGTGTCATGCACTCATTCCTAGAGCCAGAAAATAAGATTGGAAGACTCAGGATAGGGTGAGAGGTAGTGGCTTGAAGGAAAATGAAATACTGGTATAAGGAGGAGGGGAAAAGTGTGTGTGTGTGTGTGTGTGTGTGTGTACTTGCTGGTGTTGTTTTTGTTCAGGAGAAACAAGATATGTCCATTACTGTTTAGTTGACCCAATGGAAGCATTTTTGAAATCTGGCCTCTTAAATAGATTTTCACTGATTTCATGAATGCATGACAGTGTAACAGAGGTGGGTGGTTATGGGTGGGTGGGGGGAAGATAGTGTAAAAACAATAAACAATACATACTTTCCTGGGAGTGTGAAGTTATTCCAAGATTTGGAGAGCAGCCAGGTGCAGTGGTGCATGGCTATAATCCCAGAGGCTCGGGAGGCCAAGACAGGAGAATTACAAGTTCAAGGCCCAGCCTCAACAACTTAATGAGGTCCTAAGCAACTTAGTGAAATGAAAAATAAATCAAGGACTGGGGATGTGACTCAGTGGTTAAGTGCGTCTGGGTTCCATCCCCAGTACAAAAAAAAAAAAAAAGTGATAATAAGATTCGAAGAGTAATCCTGTTGTAAGAGGTTCAAATATTGATGCATCACAGAACAGAGTATAAAAGTTACATAACCCAGTACTGCAGCCACACCTGTAGGAGTTGCTGTCAGCACCTGCCTGTATCCTCTTCTGGGATGTGCTGAGCTGCCTTATGTCAACACATGAGGACCAATATCTTTTGGACTCTGCTTTCAGCGACATTCAGTTGGTAGCTTGCAACTGGCTGTAGTGAGAATATTTACACCACAGACATTGGCAAATGCAACAGGCCAGGGCTCTCCCAGAGGAGAGCCAGATGTCAACATTTAACATCACATCTCCTGCTAGCCATTCACTGTTACTCTATGTGCCGGTGACTTTGTACCCTGGGCCCCTAGCAACTGCACTACTGTGCTTGGGGTCTTTGCCAGACATAGTCATGTACTTGACCTGTGTGATGGGCAGGTTGGAAGCACCAGGAAATGAATGACGCCTGGAGCCGCTCTGAACCAATGACAGATGGAAATTGGTGGATAAATACCCAGTCACTTCACCTTTTGGATGGGATAATCTGGAGGCACAGTCTCTTTTTTCCCATGGAAATCTCCAGGTTCGACCCCCGCAGCCACAGTGTTAGCCTGCTGGTTAAGGGACCCTGTACCAGCTTCCTTCCCTCCCAGTCTCACTTGCCCGTCCTCTTTGTACATCCCGAATCACCTCGGATCCTTGTCTCGGGGTGTGCTGGGACTTCTGGAACACAGGCTTTCTCACTCCCACGTGGCTGGGGAACTCTCTGGAACACCGTGAAGAACTGCATTAAAGGATTGTACAACTCCCAGCATTTTCTAATTTCAGGAAGTTTGAGGTAATAGGAAGACTATGCAACTTTGGAACCTGGCATTATCTGGGGTGACAGTTTTGACCTTTACATTTTGATTACAGGATGAGTCTGACAGATGAGTCCCATAGTCGGGAGGCAGGCAGAGATGAAAAGAGGGGTATTGGATTCCTTGGGGACTTCTGTGATCTCTGTCAGAGGATTGTTACATGAACAAGGACTTTCTGATTGAGGGTATTTGTTTAGTCTTTGACCCCAATTAAAGGCAGGGGTGGGGAATAAAAGTCACCCAGTGGCCTTTTTTTTTTTTTTTAGGCACTGTGAGAGATTTATCTGTAGACAGAAGTAGAAGAGAGGTCTGTAGAGAGGGAAGGAAAAGGGAGAGGGCGGGGGAGGGAGGGAGATTGATTTTGAGACATTCTTTTTTTTTTCTTTTTTTTGGTACTGGGGATTGAACTCAGGGGCACTCAACCACTGGGCCATATCCCCAGCCCTTTTTTGTATTTTTTTTTTTTTTTTTTTTTTTTTAGAGACAGGGTCTCACTGAGTTGCTAAGTGCCTCGCCATTGCTGAAGCTGGCTTTGAACTCACACGATTCTCCTGTCTCAGCCTCCCAAAGTGCTGGGATTACAGGCGTGCGCCACTGCGCCCGGCTTTTTTTTTTTTTTTTTTTTTTGTACCAGGAATTAAACCCAGTGGCCTTCAACCTCTGGGCCACATCCCCAGATCTTTTTTTTTTTTTTAAATATTTATTTAGAGGCATGTTCTCACTACATTGCTGAGGGCCTCACTAAGTTGCTGAGGCTGGCTTTGAACTTGTGATCCTCCTGCCTCAGCCTCCTGAGCCCTTGGGATTACAGGTGTGTACCACTGTGCTCAGCAAGGACCGATTCTTTATAGTTGGTCTTTTTTTTTTCTTCATTTTCCATCACAGTGTTTCTCCATTTCCCTGAGGGTAGATTTCATCTAATTAAAAGTTCAGAACTTTTGGCCCCATTTGAGAGTCCCTGAGTCTCCAGGGAGACCTACATCTTTAATAAGTGATTCTGATGCTACAGGTCCAAGGACCTAATTGGACTAAAGCTTGCAACCAGGCTGCTGGTGACCACTCTCTCTAGAGGGACTCCAGCATCCATAAGGCACAGAGCACGGCCCCGGGCTCCTAAGAAAGATCTCCCTACGCATCGCGCACACACCTGCTCTGTCACCTCCTTACTTAGTAAGGTTACTGGAGCTCCCGAACCCCCTCACTGTCCTGGTGGTTGGGGGTGCATACGTCCCTTAACTCTCTCAACATGAAAGTCTCCTGACCCCCACCCCCACCCCAGGCTCCGGGGGTTGGAGAGCTCTGTCATGCAGGTGAGGGGTCAGATCTGACAGAGATACCCATGGATTGTTCCCGGGGTGGGGGTGGGGGGTGGGATGATGACACTAGTGGACAGCCCCTGTCCTCTGAGCGGATCTTCACTGATTTGTGTACCACTCTCATTGTTGCTCTAATGGTACCTGTCACCTGTGTCATTATTTATTGATGACAGGCTGGGTATCCCTTAACTGAAACACTTGGGACTACAGGTGTTTTGGAATTTTTTTTTAGGTTTTGAAATAGTTGCATATGTATAGAAAGATAATTTTGAGGATGGAGCTAAAGTATAAATGTGAGGTTCGTCAATGTTCCTTATACACCTTTCACACATAGCCTGAAGGTAACTTGCGCCTGTATTTGACTTGACCCGTGTCAGGTGTGGAAGTTTCCACTCATAGTTTTCCATTGTTGCCCAAAAAGCTTCAGATCTGGGGGCCTCTCCAGTTTCAGATTCTCAGATTGTGGATGTTCAACCTGTATGTGTCTACAAATCGACTCATTTAAAATGTATAGATTTGGGCTGGGGCTGGGGCTCAGTGGCAGAGCGCTTGCCTAGCATGTGTGAGGAGGCACTGGGTTCCATCCTCAGCACCCCATAAAAATAAATAAATAAAGGTATTGTGTCCATCTACGACTAAAACTTTTTTTTTTTTTTTTTAATGTATAGATTTGAGCTTGTAAAGGGAATGGTATCTCACTCCTAGAAGTTGAAAACCAACATCAATTGAGAGGAACTTTGCAGAGAGAAGTAATAGAAGGACAGTGGGACAATCTCAGTGACAGTCGTTGACTGTCCCAGAATATTCTAGGAGAACCCATCTACATATCTTGAAGAGCTGGGAGCCCCAGAGCGAGCCGTTTTCCTTGCCAGGCAGACTGAACTTGAAGCAGCATGTGCAGAAGAGCCCTGGGAAGAGAAGCAAGTAGAAGACAGTGACATTGTGTGGACCTAATCACGCCAGCACTGCCTCTTTGTAGCCGATCAGGAACATAGTTAAGAATTCTGGCCTAGACTCTCAAGTGGAGGGGAGCTCTGTCATGTCCCTTAGTCCCACACATCAGATATTTAAAACAAAACAAAACAAAACAAAACCTCTGGATATTTAAGAAGAAACACACTGTCTTGATTCCTGGTAAGGACTTACCCTGAAAATCAGTGTGGTGTAGGAAAAACAATTTGAGTTTGGGAGTCCTACTAGGCCTAGTTTGAATCTGAGCCCTTTTAATGAGCTGCTGTGCCAACTTGGGCCTTAACATTGCTCCTGCACGCCTTAGCTTCTGCTATGTGGGAAAGAGCTAGGTCATAGCAGCCACCCTACAGAACTGTTGCACAACCTTTCTTCCTCTCAGCTCTGAATCTTGGGCCCATCTGCAAGCCTGGACTCTGGCCCACATCATCCAGGAAAAGAAAGAATAGAAATTTATTGGTTCTTAGATCTGAAAGAAAAGTCCAAAGGTAGACCAGGTGAAAGAGAGCCCCAAAGGTTCAATGATATCATAAATTAGTCTTCTTTTCTCAACTCTGCTCTCTTCAGGGTTGGTTTTAATCTGAAGCAGTGATCCCAGTGAAAATAGTGCCTTTCTTTTCTAATAGTTCAGTCAAAAGTCCCACAAGGAAACCTCATTGGCCTGCCCACTAAGGCAGGCAAAAGTAACACTCTGATTGGCCAGACCTGGTCACATGGTCTTCCAGGAACTGGGAATTACAGTCAATCCCACTTGCACCACATGCAATGTATGAGTATATGTGTTGATTCACTAACATAGTATCAGAATTATTATCAGGAGGCTGCATGCTGGACAGTCAAAATCAGCAGATAACTGTATGATAATGTTTGGTTTTTGGCTACAAACAACAGAATTACCAACTAACTGTGACTTAAACAATTAAGATAATTATCTCATACCATAAAATGTCTCTGGTGGTAGGCAGACCTAAAGTTGTTGAGTGATTCAAAAGTATTTTTAAGGATCTAAGATCTTTCTTCCTTCCATTCTTCTTGACTTTTAATTCTCAAGCTATTAACTCCTGGCCACGAGATGGTTTTTATAGCTCCAGCCATTGCATCTTCACAGGAACAGTGTGTAAACATGTACTTAGGCAAAAGACCAAGTCAGCTAAAGGTAACTTCTTTCATGTCCCTCTATGTTTAAATATATATATATATTTTATAAATATATATATATATATATATATATATTTAGTTTATAGATGGACACAATACCTTTATTTATTTATCTTTATCTGGTGCTGAGGATTGAACCCAGCGCCTCACATGTGCTAGGCGAGTGCTCTACCACTGAGCCATAGCCCCAGCCCCTCATGTCCCTCTATTTTGATCAACGAGGAAAATATTTCTCCTTGAAGTTTACCCTCTTTTCTCTGCCATTGATAAAGACAGAACCAGAATACCTCTAGCTGTAAGAGAGGATTGGAAAATGAGTATCCTCTGATGTTTCCAGAGTTTATCATGAGAGATGGGCTTGACCAAGAGTGATACAGGGGAAGAGGAAAAGTAGGTGAGGTATATTGTTTGGGTTTTGCTAAGTGTGGTTGCAAGAACAATCCCAAACCTCAGTGGCTTACAACTGCAGGAGTCGGTCCTTGCTTGGGCTCCGTGGTGTTCTCGGGGAGCAGTTGGGGCTCTGCTCCATGCATCTGCGTGTTTGGGGGGCATTCCTCATCAGGAGCATGCCCTCCTCATGTGAGGGAAGGAGTTACAGAGCTGCAGAAACAATGGCTCTTGGACTTTCTCCCTGGATCTGGTGGGAGCCTGGTCTAGATGGACATTATTGGCTAAAGCTTAGCAGCTTAAAATATCCACCATTTGACGATCATATCTGATGATGGTGTGGAGCAGGGACTTGGGCAGGCTCAGCCGGGCATTCTTCTGCCCCATGTGGCACTGACTGGGGCGCTACGTGGTATTCAGCTGGCGGGTGGCCTGGTCTGTCACCATTACCGTGGTAGGGAGGTCTTGGAGGCTACAGTTGCCCCCGTGGCAATGAGGAGGTTGTAAGCTTCTTAGATGGCAGCTGACAGCCCCTGGGAAGGTACTGTGGAGACAGGAAGTGGGAGAAGCCAGTCTCTTAAAGCCTAACCTGAAACTGGTACAGCAGTGCTTCCACCTTAATGTACGGCACAGCCACGCAGCTCACGGGGTGGGGGGGGGACAGACTCTGCCTCTGGAAAGTGGGAGTACAGAGCCGTTTATGGCCGTGTTCAATCTGTCCCACACGGTGCTTGGTGTGGATATGGCTGGAGTGTGTCTCCCAGGGGTTGTCGGGTTGGGGAGCGTGGTGATGGAAGAGGTGGTGCACCTTTAAGAGTGGGGCCTGGGGGAAGGCAATTAGGTCACTGAGGGCACTGCCCTGGGAAGGAATTGATGTTGTTCTCCAAGGGCCCTGGTGGGTTTGTGAGAGAGGGTTGTTATAATAGCACAAGTGTGCCCCTCCCTGGTACTCTGGCTTCGGGATCCCCCCCTTCTCTTTTTTTTTTTTGCTTGCACTACCATCATGATGTCATCTGAGCTGAGCTGATGCCCTTGACCCTCCAAAACTGTAAGCTAAACAAACCTCTTTCCTTTAGAAAGTACTCAACCTCAGCTTTTTTGTTATAGTAACAGAAAATGGACTAATGCATATGGCTACAGGTGGGGGTGCATAATCCTCTTACAGGGCATGGAAGTAGACATTTAAAAAAAGGGGGGGCCTTGCCTTACCAGTTAACATTTAGCATGAAATGAAAATAGTTAAGTATGAGAATGTGGCTCAGAGTTAGAGTGCTTGCCTAGCATGTACAGGGTTCAATCCCTAGCACACCACACACACACACACACAGAACAAGAGAGAGAAAATAATTAAAATTGTTGGGATACTGCTACAGACAGATCAATGGGGCAAAAAAGAAAGCCTAGGAACATATATATATATATATGTACATATAAGTCTACACATATGTATAGTATGATATATTTACACACTAGATGCCCAGATTACCTCATAAAATGAAGTGGCAAATGGTTTGGAGAAAGGGGATAAGTGATACGGGCGTGGTGGCTCATGCCTGTAATCCCAGCCACTCAGAAGTCTGCAGCAGGAGGATTGCAAGTTCAGGGGAAGCCTGGGCAACTTGGCATGACTCTGTCTGGGGAAAAGAAAAGTGCCAGTTTAACACTCGTACTGCTAAACAAACAGTACAATTTGATGCTTTTTAAAAAAAGAGAGAAAAGGTATAAGTATTAATGCAATTTTGAAGATTTTCTGATATTTTCAAGGAAAATGTTCATAGTTAATTAAATAAAAATTATAAACTTTAAAGGCAAAGGACAAATTGGAGAATATTTGCATTAACCCTATCAGAGAAAGGGTTACCTTTTTTTTTTTAAACATATAAATACCTCCTAGAATTAGAAAAAGATGAACACTCTGAGGACAAAAATATGAGCAAGAAATTTTAAAAATATATAGATGTTTAGTCCATTGTTGAATAGATTCTAATTAAAACCATGACTCTTCTGAGACTCAACCTGGTTTGATGTGTTAAAGTCTTAAAAAATGGGTGTGTTCTTTGTCCCAGAGACTCATTTCTAGGAATTTGCAGAACAGTTGACCCCCCCAGACCGTTCACTTAAGTATTGTTTATATCAACATGAACAACTGAAGTCAGCTGACCATGCATGATAGGGGTGGGGAGCTCGAAATTCTCTTCAAGAAGGAACTTGCTCTTCAGCTGGCCACTGACAGATTTCAGGGTGTGCCTTATCTATTAAGCTGTGGTCACGCTCTTATCCAGCTCTAACAAAACTTGAGCTTGAACTTGCCCCCTGAAGTTTTCCCTGGCCTATCCTGCTTGCGCAGATGATTCTCCCAATGAAACCTCTGCACTCTGAATGTCTGTTCTAGGACACTAACACTTTGTGTTTGAGTTCAGCTGGAGTTTGTGTTAGCCAGTTTTCTGTTGCTATAACAAAATACCCAAGGCTAGGTATTTTATTTTGAAAAAAGATTCATTTGGCTCACGACTGTGGTGGCTGGAGGGTCCAATCAGCAGAGCACTGGCCTCCTGGCTGTGTTATAACATGGAAAAAAGGAACTGGTTGCATGCAGGAGGGAGCGAGCAGTCACATGGCAAGACAGGAAGCCAGAGACTGTGGAAAGGCTAGGTTTGCTCTTTCTTTAACTTGTTTTCATAGGAACTAATTAGGGTCCCAAGGCAACTACATTAGTCCTTTCCAAAGGTAGCACCACCCCACCCCATGACCTGAGCACCTTCTACTAGGTCCCACCACTTGAAGGGGTAGCACCCCCCACCTAACCATCTTCCACTAGGCCCCGCCTCTTAAAGGGGTAGCACTCCCCTCCCATGACCTGACCACCTTCCACTAGGCCCCGCCTCTTAAAGGTTCCGCCACTACAGTCAAACTTACAGCATAGAAACCTTTGGGGCACACACTCCAACCATATCCACACCTGCTCTGTTTGATCCTAGAAGGAGCACCACCATGACTGACATGTGAGAAGGGACTTGTTAGAAGGACTGGACCTCGGGCAACTGTGGGAGCAGATAAGTAGTCTAGGCAAGGTGGTGGCTCTTCTGAATCTCCTGTTGAACCTGAAGTCAGTGGGGCCAGCAAGTGGAAAGAGAACATGGACGTAAAATGTGGGGATAAGAAGACAAACAGGAACCTGCAAGGACAATGTGGAAGCCACGAGGACACTCTGGAACCCACGTGCCTTTCCACCTCCAACCTTGATGACGCAGGTGACTGACAGGAGAAGCTGGCACGTGTCACATGCGCCTGGCCCCAGGATTGGGAGAAGCTGAAGGAGACACTCAGGAGCTGGAGGATTCAAGGCCTGGCCCCTGCCCACCCCCGCAAGGTGAACCAGCAAATGAGCCACCAGTTGTGTGGGTCCCAAGAATTCCACATGTGGTCGTTGGAAACCAAAAGGAAAAGGCTGCCGTCTTGCTTCTACCTACCTGGGCTTCCACACATTTTTCTTGGGGCTAACATAACCCAGAGCATTGGGGAAGGAATTTCGTGGAAATGTGGTTCCAGCTTAGCTAAACTGAAACAAAAAGAAACCACCTGTTGGTATTGGTTAAAATAAAATGTCAAATCAATAAAATGGAATGGCATTTGGCCATTTAAAACGATGTCCTGGATGAGTATTTGTTGTCATTTGAAAACAAGACCTGCAGCCGGGCGCGGTGGCGCACGCCTGTCATCCCAGCACTTGGGAGGCTGAGGCAGGAGGGTCACGAGTTCAAAGCCAGCCTCTGCAATGGCGAGGCACTTAGCAACTCAGTGAGACCCTGTCTCTAATAAAATACAAAAAAGGGCTGGGGATGTGGCCCAGTGGTCGAGTGCCCCTGAGTTCAATCCCCGGTACCAAAAAGAAAAGAAAAAAGAAAAAGAAAACAAGACCTACAGCAGGAGTACATTAGTAAAAGTGTGCATAAACGTACAGTTTTGCACAATTTATTCTCTAAGCATTTCCACGCTTCCCAGGTCCTCTGTACTAAGGACGACCTCCATGTTCTTCCCAGCTTCATCTTTGTCTCCTCACACGTATTATTTTATGTTTTCAGAATACCAATGAGGTTCTTCCTCATTTCTCTGTGGGGTTTCCCACCAACCCTGGCTTCCTCTTTGCTTGCACTGTCTTTGTCTCCAAACTTTGCCTGGTTAGTTCTGACTTACTATTCCAGACCTTTCTCCCTAGTGTGTGGTTCAGCCATTTGCAACTCAATAGTTCCCCAACTCTCCAAACATCAGAATAAATTGCCTGGGAAGCTTCAAAAAAAATAAAGTAAAAAAAAAAAAAAAACCCCACAGATTCTTGGGCTTTACTGGAGACCTATTACATCATAATTTCCAGAGCTGGGACCAAGAAATGTGTTTATTATTTTGGATGCAGATTTGTCTGCATATGATGGAGACCTGAAATCATGATAATGGCTCTGTAGTGAATTCCTGTCATTTCAAGTTGCATCCATTTTGAAGACAAGTTTAACTTTCTCATGTCAGATGAGGGCTCAGTCACCTTGACACAGCTTCAAGTTCTCTCTCTCTCCTCCCAATTCCTCAGCACGGTTGGTCCAGATATCTGCCTTCTAGAGTTCCTGCTGGTGACCCCTCCCCATGTGCCGGCAGCCCACCTGCTTGGCTCACCCCACTCGTCCCTGCTGCCCATACACACTGCCCGGATACACTGCAGTGGCCGATGCTTAGGAACACACTGGCCCTGTGGAATTCATGGTGCCCACACTAAAGCCACTAACCGGAACTCCCCAGGGGAAACCAGCTGGTACTCCAGCAAAGGCTGTGGTCCCCAGATCCAGCTCTCTCTCTCTCCCTCTCTCTTCTTCCTCTCTTCTCCTCTCTCTCTTCCTCCTTCTTCCTTCTCTCTCTCTTCCTCACCTCTTCTCCCCTCCTCCTTCTCCTCCTCCTCCTTCTTTCTTCTCTCTTCCTTTCCTCTCCCCTTCCCTTCCCTCTCCCTCTCCTTTCTCCTTCTCCTTCTCTTCTCCTCCTTCCACTACTCCCCTTCCTCCTCTTCCTTTTCCACCTCTTCTTCCTTCTCTCTCTCTCCCTCCTCTTCCTCCTCTTTCTTCCTTCCCCCTTCCCTTGCCTCTCCCTCTCCTTTCTCCTTCTCCTTCTCTCCTCCTCCTTCCCCTAATCCCCTTCCTCCTCTTCCTTCTCTCTCTCTCCCTCCTCTTCCTCCTCCTTCTTCCTCCTCTGTCTCTTCCTCTTTTCTCCTCCTCCTTCATCTTTCCTTCATCCTTTCTCCTTCTTCTTCATCTCCTTCCTTCTCTCTCTTCCTCTCCTCTCCTTTCCACTCCTCTCCTCTCTCCTCCTCGTCCTCCTTTTTCTCCTCTCTCTCTCTCTCATTCTCCCTCTCTCTCCTCTCTCATTTCCCATCTACTAGCAAAGCACCCTGCTGTCCTTGGACTTCCCATCAGCCCTCGCGGGCACCCTCTTCTCTCGTGGATCTAGGACTAGCACGATGCTCCTTGCTCTCGTCAGGGGAGCTGCCTCCTCCGTATCTCACCTGACAGACACATCTGGACCTACCTCTGCTTCCTGGGCAGGGCTCTTCTAGAAAGTGCTCTCTTGATGGGAACACATGGACACAGGTCAGACAAGAGCCACAGGGCGTCCACACTATAACAAGTCTCCTAGGAGGGCCACTGGGTCCCCATCAGGCACCTAGGCGTCAGCTGGTCCACAGGATAGAGAGGTGTGCCACGAATGTCGCACCGCAAACATCTGTGACGGCTCCCCCTCCATCTGGGAGCCCTGTCCAGCAGGGCTGGAACTTACAGCCTCTCTCCAGAGGTTCAAGACCAGATTAGGGGAAGTCACCAGAGGGTCAGGACAAAACACCTCCAGATGGTGCCCAGCCCCTGCCTGCCTCCCCTGCGGCTGACCCCGAGCTTGGGGAGCTTCGTGGCTGGCCGCCGTGTGTCCACACTGCTCCTGCTGACCCCTGTCTTTTCTGGGTGCTGCCAAAGTGCTCCAAATTGGGTGCCCCCTGTTGAGCCCACTGTTTCCTGGGACTCGGCAACTGTCAGCCTTCCTAGGGCAGGAGGGACAGCCAGGTCCACAGCCAAGGTTGCCAGGACCCCCGGATGAGAACCACCAGCCAGAATGACAGTGAGCGCACGCTGGAGGCTGGCCCGGCCCGAGGCGGGGAGCCCTCCACTGAGGGCTGTGGGGGGTGCTGGGCCAGGAGGAGGCCTGGGCTGTGATGGGAGCAGCCTCTGAGGAGGCCACCGCACCTCCCATCCTGACTGCAGGCCTGTCCCCTGTACCCAGGTGGTGATGGCACTCACTGGCCTGGGTGCCAAGCAGATCTGCGATGGCCTTGCTTCTGTTGCTCTTGCCCCTAACGAGGTCAGCTGGACACCCTAGAGGGGGAAGTGGTGCTACAAGTGGGGCCGGGCGGCACCCAAAGTGGAGACTGTGGCTCACAACAGGGGCAGCTCCGAATCTCCAGGGGCCTGACAGCTCAGCAAAGAGAGACGAAGAAAGATAGTTTAGCTGCCTATAAATACAAGCATTTAGAAAATTCTACCAAAAAAAAAAAAAAAAAAAGTCAGTGGAGGGGCTTGGTTGTGCTAAGGTTGGGGCCATTCCAGAGGGAGACTCTTGCCAAAGGTGTTGGACCACAGCCCTCCTCCTCCTCGTCCTTTTATTAACCAGAGACAGAAACTGAAAACACAGCTTCCAGCACCTAGAAACCTGGGAGGGGGAGGAGGGGCAGGGGGAGGGGGAGGAGGAGGGGGGAGGGGAAGGGTAGAGGTGGGGAAGAGAAGGGGGAGGAGGGAGGAAGAAGAAGAAGAAAACAGAAATAAAGACTATTGGCAGGTGCAATCCTCCCCACACCAAAAATAAGGAACTCTTTTTAATTCCTGTTTAACATATTTTGTTTTTATTATTTCTAATGCATATATAAACACACAGAATACATTTCATATCATGAACACAAAATTTAATAGAGCGTATTGTATTAACAAATACATGTGTATAAAGCATATTACATTAAATTATGTATTTATAATATGTATAATAAATAGATATTAAAAAAACCCCAGCCATTAGTTTTCATTATTCAACTTTAGTTTTTATTTTTTTCCATGTTTTTGGTTGGTACATTATAATTACACACAATAGTGGGATTCATTATTGCCCATTTGCACACGCACACAATATAATTTGGCCGATATGGTTCCCAGTATCTCTCCTCCCCAACCTTCCTCCTCCTGGTCCCTTTCCTCTGCTCTACTGATCTGTCTCAGATTTCATGAGATCCCCCATCTTTCTTTTCCTTTTCCTCTCTACAAAACAAAGGAACTTTAAAAGGGACTTCAAATCTCATGCACCCTAGATTACTGACTGATTAAAGAACAAGTCCCTAGATATAAGGGGGAAAATAAAAATAATTTGATAAATTTGATAAAATACTATTTTAGTATGAACATATAATAGTTAAATTGCATGTGCATATATAACATGTAACTAAATTAAAAGAAATATTCATAATTTGATCCAATTGGAAATTCAAAATAACATACTAATTTGTATACTAAGGAATTTGCGTGACAAAAAGAATGAAAAGGGGGCACTGATTGTCTTTTGTGCCTCCACAACATAGATTTTAAACTCAACTTTAGCATTTGCTAAAGTGCACAAAACTCTATAGGCTTTGTGCTACTCAGGTTTCACCACTGTGACAAAATGCCTGAGATAATCAACTTAATAAGGAAAGAGATTGATTTCTGCTCACATTTCTAGAGGATTCAGCCCAAGGTCACTTGCCCTGCTGTTTTGGGACTGTGTTGGCATCATACTTCCTGAATGGAGCATGTGGAGGAGGAGGCCCATACCAATCAGACAGTGGGAAAACTGAAAGACAGGAAGTGAAGACACAGGAAGAGGCCAAGTCCTGATAGCCTCTTCAAGGCCATGCCCCTAGTGACCTAACTTCCTCCCAGTTAGCCCCACCTCTTAAAGGTTCCACCACCTCTCAATATGCCATCTTCAACAAATGGGACTTCAGGAAACATTTCTGATCCAAACTGCCCCAGGCCTCGTCAATCTTGGGACTCCAATAACTCTCTGCCTCTATCATCTCATAAAAGGTAACTAAATATAGAGAAAAGTGGGCCTACCTCATCTTAACTGAGCCTTGCTTAAATTTCCCAAAGACATAGAACCCATTACTATAAAATATTCTATGTTGGGCATAGATGCTCTGACATAATAAATAATATAAAACTAAAGTTAAAGTAGGTCTTTGGCTCTTATAAATAGGGCTTGATAAAATGAGACCCCATAAACCTCCAGTTAAAATTGTAATTGGTTCAACATAAACTGAAATAGGGCCTCAAGGATTAAAACATTATATAAAACCTAAGTAATAAAGCAGTGATTATCCCCACTGCTTCTCCATTTGACAGCTCAATTTTGCCTGTTCTCAAATCTGGGAAGAATAAAAGGCCCTTGCAATGCATTATGACAATCCTAATTCTGTGTTCCCAATCCAGCAAGGACACCAAACCCAATCCCCAATGTCGTTAAAATGACGGATTCTATTCAATCCACAATGGGTAAATATTTTGCTCTTAGAGATTACCTAGCATGTTCCGTTCGGTGCCTGTTTCAACAGACTCTCAGCGTAGTTCACCTCTACCTCGAAAGGGACACCACATGCCTTTTCCAGGCAACCTACGGGGGACCTCAACAGCTCACTGTCACACACAATCTTCGCAGACAAGATATTAATGCTGTCCTTCCACCTTCTCCAGGAAGGTATGACATTACATTGACAACATCCTCTTCCAAGGAAATTCAGTCGATACTCTTTAAGGATATACATAGGTTCTCTGGGAAATAGAAGCTGTCACAGAGCCTGTGTCTGTGACCCTCCAGATCCAGCCACGTGCTATGCTTCGGGTCATGGAAACAGCATCCCACATGTTCAGCATGGCTCCTGAGGCCTTCCCTAAGTAGGATGGAACCAAACCTGGGCTCATGGACTGTCCACCTGTGGAGGGGTGACTTCCTGTATCTTTAGTTCCTTACCTTATCTACCCTTTCCTGTTATAATACCTGCCTTACCTGAAAAGACGATGTCGAGACACCAAGAAGACAAGTAAAGTGAGTTCTTTAAATTTATGTCGCCTTGTAAACTTGTATTATTTTTTAAATTTTGTTTTTACTGGTGAGATGTAGGACCTGGGCTGGGAAACGTGACTTCAGGGTGTGCATCTCCCCCCCCCCCCCAGGGGACAACCATTCCTGGGATCTCTTCTGGAACTTTCTCTTGGAGCTGTTCTTCCTGCCAGCAGCCTCTCAGGTCCACTGCTGAGTGTGTGCTCTTGGGAAGAGAAGTTCCTCTTTTTCTTGGAAATGCATCTGTTGCCTGCCTCTTCCGGATCCCTCGCAGCTTCCTCTGTGGGTGAAGAGTCCTTCCTCTTGGGAAGATTGGTGCTGCCAGCTCTCTCTTCATCAGCACCATGAACCAGCTTCTCCTGGGGGAAGGGGGCAAAAATCCTTTTCTTGGGTTTGGAGAAAGAAACAGATGGGTCTTCTGCTCTTTATTTTCAACATCTCTCCAGGTTGTCAAACCTGTGAGGAGCCTCCTGGGGTTTTGCTTTTCCTTCTCTTGGGGTTGCTCGTGGGTCTCACACTCCTCCACAGCAGGAATTTTGAATATAAATTTAACTTTCTCATTTCAAAAGCAGGAGTCAATACTCTCAGTACAGTTGCAAATTCTCTCTCTCCTCCCAATTCCTCAATGTGATTGACTCTGGTATCTGCCTTCTACAACTCCTCCTGGTGTCTACCTCCATGGGACAGCTAGATGAAGCCTACTTGGTTTGTCCCACTGACCCCTACTCCATGGACTAATCAGATATGCTTCAGTGACCACCTTCTGAAGTCACAACAAGGCCCCATGGAACTCATGGCTACTTGCTCTAAACCCAGCAATTAGAACATCCCAAGGAAAGCCAGCTTGGGTAATGCCTTGGACCTCACTGAAGTCTGTGATCCACAGATCTGACTCTCCCTGTTCCTCCCCAACAGCCCTCGGGACACCTCTCTTCTCTGGTAGACCTGTGAGTAACAAAACGCTCCTGTTATCGCATGAGTTTGGTTGAGCTGCTTCCTCTATGTCTCACCCAGCTGACATACCTCAGGTCTTGGGAGGAATGAACTGGACACAGGTCAGACAAAACCACAAGCTTGTCTGCCAGCGTAAACAAGTTTTCTAGGAGGGGTGCCTGGTCACCGTGTTCCATCAGGATGAAGAAGTTTCCCATGAAAGGTACACTGAAAACATCCAGACCATCTACCCTGGAGCCCTATCAAGGCAGGGATGGAATTTATACTCTCTCTGCAGAAAAAGACCTCAAGGCCCAATTAGAGGAAATGACAGCAGGCTCAACCCCAACTGATGTTTATATCTCTCTCACATAAAAAATCAAAGGCGTCATGACAGCTGTGCTTTGAAAATCCATCAGCCTGCCAGCCTCCTCCACATGGTTACTCTGCTGCTTTGAGGAAGCTGAGATCCAAGATGGCGCACTACCACTTCAACATTCCAGAGAAAAGAGAGGACACACACTTCTACTGAGAAGCATATGCTCCTTGGAAGCTGCCTACCACACTTCCCCGACATCTAGCTGTCCAGAACTTGGTCTACTTTGCTGCATGAGAGACTGGGAGATGTGGTCTTTTCTAGAAGTTCTATTTTTTTAGGAAGAAGAAGAGAATGAATTTGGGAAATGCAAGCAACAGCGTGTTTGAAGGAGCCCCAATAAGGGAGACGGCTATTGCGGTTAGCTGGAAGCCATAAGTTCCACCTGATAATAATCATACATTAAGTATGCACGTGACGCACCTGTAAATGCACGTGACGCACCCGCAAAGCTAAAGGTATATAACCGGGTGAAAGCGGTCAGAAGGGAAGGGATTCATTCACTCAGTCGGTCAGTCGGAAGAAGAGTTCGGGTCGGAGAAGAAGAAAAGAGTCAGAGCGGCCAGAACGTAGTCAGAAGAAGAAATAAGAGTCAGAGCAGTTAAGAGTTCGGTCAGAAGAAGCTAGAGAAAGAAATGAAATGAAAAAAAAATGAGAAAAGAGTTTAGTAAAAGAGTTTAGCTAAGAACAGAGACTAAGAAAGAAATGAGACAGAGACTAAGAAAGAATAATAGATTCCTGCCACCGAATCTCCTCCCGCGGTATTGTGGCTGTACGTCAGGCAGCTACACGTGTTAAAAAAAACTCACCTTCCCAGAGATGACTTCTGATGGTCGTCAGTCTTGGGAACCACTGGAAGCTTGTGATCTGAACCATCATGATGATCATATCGCTTTAGAATCTTTATCTCTTTTTGATGGTCTTCACCATAGAGCACAACATCCTTAAGGGTGGGGTGCATAATTGTATTTCAGAGCCTGGCGGTTGTCTGGTGCAGAGTAGATGCTCAATGGACTTTTGCTGAAGGAATTGAATGTTGAGATTACACTTCCCATGGGCATAGTATAGATTTGAAATTTTCTTTTTAAGTGATTATCAAAGTTTCCTTATAGCCTCACTGCTCTGAACCACACCATTTAAAACGTTATTTTAAAAAAATATTTATATTTATTTGCTTTAGTTGTACACAATGCAATGCATTTATGTTTACGTGGTGCTGAGGATCGAACCCGGGCCGCGCATGTGCTAGGTGAGTGCTCTACCGCTGAGCCACAACCCCAGCCCTAAAATGTTATTTTTTTAACTAAATTTTTTTTTTTTTAGTTGTAGGTGGACACAATACCTTTATTTTATTTTTGTGGTGCTGAGGATCGAACCCAGGACCTCACACATGCGAGACGAGCGCTCTACCGCTGAGCCATAGCCCCAGCCCTGTAAAATGTTATATTTTAATCAGAGTTTTAATTGTCATGATGGTAGTGCCGCCTTCTTATTGGGCTAAGCTGTCCACAGTCGTGACTTCCTTTCATTCTCCCATTAAACCTGTGAGTTAGGTATTTTTTATCAGCCCTGATTATGGCTGTGTAGTACAATTTTCAAGGTCATTCAGCAAGCATGTAATGAAGTGCTTACTCTTGATCATGAAGCCATTTCTGCTTGAGAAATTTCTGACTTCCTGTCACGTAAGTATTTCTTTTAATTAAATGCTTTCCCAGAATTTCACCAAATTTTATATTTGAATTTCTATAACTATACTTCAGTATCTCCTAATGTGATATTTAAGAAGGTCTGTTTGTCACTTCCTAGCACAAAAGACATCTGATTTAATATTTAGATTGTCTACTTCTTATGGAAAGCCCTGCCATTATCTTTCCTGATTGGGCAATTTTTTCAGACTCAGTTCCCATGAATGATTAATTAATTAATTAATATTAATTAATATTCGGGAGTAATTTGGGATGCCAGGCACTGAGCGAAAGTCCCACAGCCTCGGACTCTATGGAGAGAGGGAGGCAGGTAATACAATAAACAAATATATCAAAAAGTAAGTTCACGGTGAGTTGCTGTAAAGAAAGTAAAAAAGGGTAACTGAAGCCAGTGATGGAGGTTGGGGTGGAGCTAGTTTAGATGAGGCCAGGGAGGTGTCTCTGAGGAGGTGACTTTGAGGTGGGCCTGGAGACTGATAGCAAGTGATCCAGAAAGATCAAGAGGAAGAGACTTGCAGCCAGAGGACAAAGCACGTACCAAGGTCCTGTGGTGGTTATAGACAGTGTCCGGGAGGCAAGGAAAGACAGCAAAGGGATGCATTGGAGATAGAGGTACGGGGCTCATATTATGTGGGCCAGAATCAGGAGTTTGGATTTTATTCAAAGAGAAGTCAAAAGCTATTGGAGGAGTGTCAGTTGGGCTGTAACACGATCGGTTTCGTATTTTATAAAAGCCATTTCAGTTGCTATGTGGAGGACAGATTGTGAGGGAGAAAGGGTGGAAGGAGGCTTTGGCAGTCCCTCAGTAGGTCAAGCGCAGAATCACCACGTGTGACCCCACCGCTCCAGTCCTAGGTATACGCCCTGAAGAACCGAAAACAGGTGTGCAACCCAAAACTCGTACATGAACGTTCATAGCAGCGTTATTCACAATAGATAGAAGATGGAAGCAACCCAAATCCCCACCCAGAAATGATCAGATAAACAAAATGGGATATATCCCCAAATGGAATATTAATTAGCCACAAAAAAGGTGAAATACCATTCTAGAACCCTACCAAACCTTGAAACATTATGCTAGGGGAAAGAAGCCAGTCACAAAGGCTCCTCACCTACCATACGATTCCGTTGGTAGGGATGTCCCAAACTGTCACGCATCCATGGAGACAGAGAGCAGGTTTGCGGTGGAGACGTGGAGGAATGGGTATGAATGCTTGATGGGTATGAGCCTTTCATCTGGGGTGATGAAAATGTTCTGGAACTGGATGGTGGTGGTGGCTGCAAAGCACTGTGGGTAGCAGGCTGCTACTGGACTGTAAACCTTAAAATGGTTAAAATGGTAAATTTGATGTTCTGTGTATTTTGTAGTAACAATGATAATAATTGATGAAGGAGGAGGAGGGGACAAGAATCAAAGAAGAGGAGGAAGAGGAAGAAGAACAGGAATCCAGTGGCTTATTAAAATTGCAACTTCCTGGGTCTCCTTTTGTAGATCATGACTCAGTAGGTCTGGAGAACCCTGGGGATCTGCTATAAGGGAAAAGAAGAACAGCCAGGCACAGTGGCACACGCTTGTAATCCCAGCAACTCAGGAGGCCAAGGCAGGAGGATCGCAAGTTCAAGGCCAGCCTGAGCAATGTAGCGAGGCCCTAAGCAACTCAGTGAGAACTTGTCTCAAAATTAAAAAAAAAAAAAATTAAAAGAAAAGACTGGGCATGTACTCAGTAGTAGGGCACCCCTGGGTTTAATCCCTAGTACCCCAAACAAACAAACAAATAAATAAATTAAAAAGAAGAGCAGAAGCAGCAAGTCCAGGGTGGGGCTGTGCAGGAGTCTGGGTAGGGAGGTGGGTGGCTCGGACTAGGGTGGGCCAGTGGAGATAAGATTAAAAAGCCCTGGGACATGTTTTGGAGGCGGAGTCAACAAAATGTCCTCGTTATTTGAATGTGGGGGTGAGGTCAAAAAGGAATGGAAGGTGATTTGCAGGTTCTTGGCTTGAGCCTGTGGGTAGAGACAGGGGCTGGGGATTCCAGGGCAGCAGTAAGTCTGGGAAGAGGAAGAGTTTTGTGCTGACTTTGGCAAGATAATGCTTTTGCTTGGAGAAGGTGCCCATTGCAGAGACAGCGAGTACCTTTCTTTCTTTCTTACTGGGGATTGAACTCAGGGGCACTCAACCACTGAGCCACACCCCAGGCCTAGTTTGTATTTTATTTAGAGGCAGGGTCTTACTGAGTTGCTTAGCGCCTTGCTGTTGCTGAGGCCGGCTTTGAACTCACGATCCTCCTGCCTCAGCCTCCTGAGCCGCTGGGATGACAGGCGTGTGCCACCGCACCTGGCCTCCCCTTTCTTTAATAATGGGAAGCTGAGCCGGGCGCGGTGGCGCACGCCTGTCATCCCAGCACTTTGGGAGGCTGAGACAGGAGGATCGCGAGTTCAAAGCCAGCCTCAGCAATGGCGAGGCATTTAGCAGCTCAGTGAGACCCTGTCTCTAAATAAAATACAAAAAAGGGCTGGGGATGTGGCCCAGTGGTCGAGTGCCCCTGAGTTCAATCCCTGGTACCACAAAAAAAAAAAAAAAAAAAAAAATGGGAAGCTGATTTTATTTGGGGTGGCCAGGTGTCAGCTACAGGATGACATATCTTTGATTTCCTTTGCGGCTCGCCTCTTTTTGCCTGCCTAGCACGTGAGCTCCCTAGACATATGGTGAATGTGAGCACCCTTGAGTTTTGAAATGATATACTAAGAATAAAAGAAGGAGCCTGAATCCCAAATAACTTTGTGGGAGCTGCCATACCAGTTCCGGCCTTTTACATCAGAGAATAAAACCCAAACTGTTTAATCTACAGTAATTGGATATCTGTTGCTAGCAGCTGATTACCATTCCAATCTGATACTGTGCCAATTCCAGAAAAAAGGGGAAAAAAAAAAAAAAAGATTTCCCTACAACTTCCAAAGGTTGCTCTTTAATTGCCATCTCATTTCCAGCAGAATACTGAAAAAGTTACCCAGAAATTGTTTGTTTGTTTTTGTGCAGAGTTGGGGGGTCAAACCCAGGGCCTTGTGCATGCTGAGACCCTACCACTGAGCCACACTCCCAGCCCTCCCAGAAATAGTTTATTCATGGTATGCAAATCCAATGCGTTAAAAATATTTTCTGAACCTGCTTTTGGCCCCATTATCCCTAACCAACATATGTCAGCAATATGAAACAAGCATTTGTATTTTTAGCATGTCATTTCTCATGCAATCTCCTAAAAATTCGGATGTTTTAAGCGTCATTCCTTTTACATTAGCTAAAGCTGATCCTATTGAAGAGGTTGATGGTAGTTCTCTGGGTACCAAGAATTTTCTGGTTTCTGTCCCATGGTCGAGAACATAAGTCCCTCAGTGCAGATGGGAACACTGTTGGATTCTCTGCATTCCTTACACACATAACAGAGAGTCTGGTAGGGAACTGGACATGGAGTTATTTTGTTATTTTTTTTTAAGCTTTAAAAATGGCCATTAAAAAAGTTACAAGACATATGTGTAGATAATTTTGTGGAGAACGCCCAAGAAAGCGTTCATGCTAGTTACTTCTGAGCAGTAGGAGCAGAAGTTCTAGGAGCTGTTTTTCACCGTTAAATTTGTTACACTACTGTAGGGACAGGACCCCCTGTGCCGTAGTAGCTGGTTTCCCAGAGGACCCCCAGTGACCACTGTCTGCTGATACCCACACGTCGTAGAGTCCACTCCAACCTTATATGAGGGTTGACCATACAAGGTGACCAAGACAATGCAGCAGAACAAGGCCATGTTCCTTCTAAGGTCAGAATATGAGCAATGTGGTGACTGCGTTCCTGGTTCTGTCCTCCTCTCTGCTTGATCATCCGCTCTGGGGAAGCTGGCTGCCATGTGGGGGCAGTCCTGTGGACAGGTCCAGATGACGAGGAACTGAGGGCTCTTGCCCCAGCTGCATGGGAAGGAGCAACCTTTGAACACTGTGAAGCCTTCAGATGTCTGCAGACCTCACAAAAAGACCCAGAATCAGAAGCTGCTCCCTGATTTTGGACTCTTAGAAGCTCTTTGAGATAATAAATATTTGCTGTTTTTAGTTGCTAACTTCTTTTTGGTGGGGGTTCTTCTGTTACGCAGCAATAGCTGACCAATACAACTGCCCACCTGGCGTTCCCCATCTTCTTGCTTCGATTTGAATAGGCTGCTCCCTAGGCCTGCTGCACACCCTAGATTACCTTTCACTTTTGTCCTGGGGCTTCTCTTTCCTTTTTCCCCCACCCCCTAGTTCCACTCTCTCCTTGATCTCCTGCTTTTCTCTTTATAGTCTTAATTTCTCTTTTCAAGTGAGCACACTGTCCAGAAACATCCTAAAAAGAAGTGTGCTGGGCCTGGTGTGGTGGTGCACAACTTTAATCCCAGCGACTTGGGAGGCTGAGGTGGGAGGATCACAGGTTCAAGGTCCGCCTGGGCAATTTAGCAAGACCCTGTCTCAAAATAAAAAGCAAAAAGGGCTGGGGGTGAAACTCAGAAGCAGAGCACCCCTGGGTTCAATCCCCAGTATTGCAAAAAATAAGTAAAAAAATAAATAAAGCGTTGATGAAAAATATTTGAGACACTGTGTTTATTCTGCTGCTGAACTTGATTGTAAAGTGTCAGAGCCTAGAGTTTTGGGTGGAAAATATTTTTTCACTAGAAAATTTGACAGTATAGCTTCATTTTTCTTGTAGCTTCTTATGTTGCTACCGAAGAGTGTGGATCTTTGTATGTGGCTACTTGCTTGGTTTTGCTCCCTCTCTGAAAACTTCCGGGAGGCATCACTGGTGGTGGTTATGTGAACTCTCGAATCAGACTACGTGGGTTCAAATCTCGGCTCCAATATAGGCCACGTGACTCTGGGAAATGGAACACCTCTGTGCCTCGGGTTCTTCATCTGTAAAGTGGGTCTAATCATCATATTTACTGCATGGACTCACCTTTATGTAGTCCTCTATGTCCATTGATGAAGATCTTTTTCAGATGGGTCAATACCCTAGACTACTTCTGGAAGTAGTTTTTTGGCTTCGAGAACTGTAAGGTCTCTGTGACAGCTACTCAATTCTGCCCTTGTAGCGTGACAGCTGAGATCAATTGTCAATGATGTACATGGCTGTGTTCCGCCCCCCCCCCCCAAAAAAAAAACCACCTTTATTTAGAGAGTGACAGGCAGATTTGGCGCTTTGACCTCAGGTTGGTGAAACCTGGTGGGGAAGACTCTCCCCCTCTCAGAGGTCTAGAGACGCCCTCTAGTGGATCATCTCAGACTAGAAAATGGTTTGCGCTGTGACTCCACAAGTGCCGGGAGGGGGTCAAGGGCTCTGTTGGATTCAATGCAGCGCTGCATCTTGCAGGGTTAAGGAACTCACCTGGGCGAACCTTTCCTGCCAAGAAGCCAACTGCCAATCATCTACCACGTGGGTTTGCACCATCAGGGACCACGTGGTCTTGAGGCTTGTGCTAAACCCGTGGGAGGGAGGGATGCTTAACTCTTTCTTTATAACGTTTTAATAAAACTAAAACAACAAGGCCATGGCACTTTTAGTCATTAAATCTAGGTCAGGTGACATGCCGGGCATGCAAAGATGAAAATCACCCGTCACCCTCAAAGATCCGCGTGCACGAGCCATGGAGATAGGATGTCACCTGGGTCAAAATAAAAATCCTCTTTGTCAATCAAGTTAGCAGTGACTAGAGAGCAAAACAGAAGATCCCACCAGTGCTGGCTTAGATGTGATGACAAGGGCACTTTGTAGATTTCTGATGTCCAGGTAGATAGGAGCACAGTCTGGCTGGGTCAACCCCATGTTACCACCTCCACGCCAACTTGTCTGCCCTGGACTGGTCTGTCTTACTGCTAGGGTTTGGCTAAGTGTGCCCCAAGGGTGGCACTATGAGGTGGATTGCAATGGCATCTTTAAGGGGGGTGGCTACTGGAAGGAAGTTATTGCCCTGGGCCATGCCCTTGAGGGTGATACTGGGAACCCCACCCTTTGCTAGCTCTCTCTTTTGCTTTCTGGTTGCCATAACATGAGCAGCTTCTCTGCCATGATGCACAGCTCCCCACTGTCCCAAGAGTAATGGACCAACTCACCATGGACCTAACCCTCTGAACCTGTGAGCCGAAATAAGTTGATGATCTCAGGTATTTTGTTTCAGCAATGGAAAGGCGACACAAGTACATAGAAGTGTGGGTGTGGGGGGGGGGCACAGCATCCTCCTTGTCCCATTTGGATTCATGGGGAAGGATGTCCCAAAGTGAGCTGCCAAGAGAAATACCTCCCAAGCCTTGGGGGCTGGGGAGAACCCAAATATCCCTCCTCCCGGTAGTATTGCATGACTCTAAGTTAACCTTTACCTGTTTTATTTTCCTCATTTAAAATGTTCAAACGCATTAACACTTCCTGTAAACATTAAAGTCATTCAGAAGTGTACAAAGTAAAAAGGTGACAGCCACTCACCTGACCTCCGTCCTCAGGGATCATCGCTCTTAGCAGTGTTGTGCCCATCCTTCCAGAACTATTTTTTTTTTTTCAAAATGCAATTAAGGCTAATGGGGTTTTCGTACACATGTGCATAATTTATAGAAAATGGCAGATCAGGGGAATCACGTCTCTGGGGACTGGGGCTGATTCCATCCGTGCCTCAGATGACTTCGAAGCATTTCGACATCAGCCACTGGACGCCTCCCAGCCGCCACCCCCTGGCTGCCCTGTCTTCACCTTCTCCTCCTCTGGAGACGGGCGTTCCTCAGGTCTGCTCTCGTCTGTCTCGGTGGATGGGGCACAGAGCCTGTCGCCCCTCCCTCCCAGCCGTGAACCCACGCCTGCCACTGCAGTACGCGCTGAGCCAGGGTCGAAAGGACCCCAAGTGTGGCTGGAGAGTCCACCAAAGGACAGGCGGGGCACATGCCAGCCCTGCGCCGACCAGGAGCAACACGAGAGAGAGGATGGCACTTAGGACCGCTGGCACAGGGATTTTGGCTGGCGAGAAGCTTCGACTGTTGTATGAGCACAGACCCTCCCCTCCTCCCAGCCCACCGCCATTGCCAACGTGCGCTGGCTTCCAGGGACAGTCATGGGGGCTGCTGTCACCTAACTGGCCTAGACTGCATCCCTTATTCCCCTAGACTGCATCCCTTATTCCCCTAGACTGCATCCCTTGGACTGTTTTGGAACCTTACCTAGATTTATTTAAAAATATTTTTTGCATGAGTGTTTTTTTTTTTCCCATTTAACTTTATATTTGTGAAATTCATGCATGTTATTACTTGTTCTCTGCTATTCTCATTGTGTGAATAAACCACTTTTTTTTTTTTTTTTTTTTTGGTACTGGGGATTGAACTCAGGGGCACTTGACCACTGGGCCACATCTCCAGCCCTTTATTTTCTTTTTCTTTGTATTTTATTAGAGACAGGGTCTCACTGAGTTGCTAAGTGCCTTGTCATTGCTGAGGCTGGCTTTGAACTCGCGATCCTCCTGCCTCAGCCTCCCAAGTGCTAGGATTATAGGCATGTGCCATTATGCCTGGCATGAATAAACCACATTTAAAAAAAAAACCCATTCTACTGTTGGAGGACATTTGGGCAGTTTCTGGCGTTTGGCTTTTATGTAGTCTACACAACTTTTTTTTTTTTTTTTTTTCCAGAGCTGGGGATTGAACCCAGGGCCTTGTGCATGCAAGGCAGGCACTGTAACAACTGAGCTATCTCCCCAGCCCCCTTGCACAACTGTGGTGATGGGGGACTGTGAGGGTCGGGGAGACAGCAGGGTTTAGGGGTCGCAGTGACAGGCAGAGCCGATTTTGCAGAATCCGTGTCCCCTCAGCTCGCGAGAACTGGCAGCTTCAGGAGCATTGGGAGATGACAGGCACCTTGCAGCTAGCACAGACCTTCTCACTAGGGACTCTCTCATCTAGCGGTGCCTTTATGTGGCTTCCTGAACCTCTATCTGAAGCCAGAGAGAGAAAGAACTTGGCAACCTTTGCATTTTCGGATTGCAGTAGAAAGCTCGCGCGCGTGGGCCTGAGGCCGCTCGTTGGAAGCAGGGGAGACTTGGGGGCATTGTATCTTGGGCATAAGTACAAATGTTCCCCGTGTCAATCCACAATAGCCATGAGCCTCCCCAGACCTGCTGGCTAGAGGGGGAGGGGCTCTTGTTAGCCGGCCGAGATGGGCAGTGACCTATTGGCTGAAACGAGGAATGATACACTCATGCCCTGTGCGGATGGGCAATGACGCGTGGTGGTCTGGCAGGGTCTGCACTAGCCTCCCTCGGGGAGGGAACCAGACCTGGCCACTGTGGATTTGCTCGATGAAGCAGAATTTCTTTCTTTATCCTTCCGGCAACCAGAAGGTTTCCAGTATCCTGACTTCACAGATCAAGTGATGTGACCTAGACTGAGTGAATATACTTACTGTGGTATTAGGCACTTGGCTAAAGTACTTTGTATGCATTTAAGGCTCAACATCACTAAGTGAGTCGGTGTGTATCAGTCAGCTCTTGCTGTGTAACAAGCTTGCCCAAATGTTAGTGTCTTTTTTTTTGTTTGTTTGTTTTGGTACTGGGGATTGAACTCAGGGCACTCGACCACTGGGCCACATCCCCAGCCCTTTTTTGTATTTTATTAGAGACAGGGTCTCACTGAGTTGCTAAGTGCCTCGCCACTGCTGAGGCTGGCTTTGAACTTGCGATCCTCCTGCCTCAGCCTCCCAAGTGCTGGGATGACAGGTGTGCGCCACCGCGCCCGGCTCAAATGTCAGTGTCTTAAAATAACAAACATTCATTATTTCTTACAGTTCTGTGGATTTGCTGGGAATTTCCTCTGATTCGTGCTGACCTGGCTCGAGCTGAACGGTCTAAGTTAGACTCACCCCAGGTCTGGCAGTTGGCTCAGTGTCAGCTGGGGAGACAGCCACCTGTCTCTCCTCCAGCCCATACTTGTTGACATGGTGGTAAGAAGGTTCTCAGCAGTAAGAGAGAGAGAGAGTAAGCCCTGATGTGCAAGCAGGCTTCCAGCCTCTATTGGTATCTTGTTGGCTAATGTCCCATTGGTCAAAGCAAGTCACATGGCCAGGACCAGATCATATATGGAAACCACCTGCCCAGGGTGGAGATTTGGGGTGGGTGGAAATTATGGCAGTCCTCTTGTAAATAACCTTTGACCTATTCTCATCAACCTCACTTTACTGACGAGGAAACTGATGGGTAGAGAAGTTAAGGAACTTTCCCCAGATCACGCAGCTGTTCTTGGTCAGAGCTCACCCTGCTACTCGGGTCTATGTGGCGTGAAGTCTATGCCATCGTCCTCTGCCACATAGCCTGAGTCATGGGTCCCAGTGCACCAGCTCACAGAAGGGGAGAAACGAGACAGCTTGTTTACCCGGCTCCTCCAGGGTCCTGGGTGTAGCAGCCTCCCCAAAGAGTTCCCTCGAATCTAACGATCCTGACATTGCACGGGATGCGTACCGTTGGACTAATCTTGGGAGGTCACATTCTACAGATGGAAAGGATAAAATATGCAGCAGAAACGGAGCCCCGTATTTGCTCAGTCAGCAAGTATTATGCAGACTACGGAGTCTGGGCTAGATCCTGATAGTTTGGGAGAAGCCCAGGCAGAGAGAACAGGTGTGCTCCGATGCTGTCCTGCACAGTGTGGGTCAAGGTGACGTGTCGGCACGATCACAGTGAGACAGAGGGAAAAGGCACTTAGGCTTGGAAGCTACAAGACAGTGAGACCTTGACACCCACACAGCACGGGGCAAAGGTGAGCATAACACCCAGCTCCTTTATTAATGAACACTACCCCTTCTAGTCAAGGTGCAGAGCCTGCATCTGCTTCTATCCCAAATTCTGGGTCCACCGTCTCTTTTAAATTTAAGGTCAATTCCAAAAATACGAATCAATCAATCTATCTGTTGGTATATACAATACACGTACATATGCATATGCATAGGTGTATATACGTAGATATTTACCTATGTGTTCATATCATTGTTTTGGAATGGCCCTTGGAAAATGAGGTGAGCAGGTAGATTCAGGGTGGAAATGGAAGGAATAAAACCCCAAACCCCACTTGAGGTTTGCAATCAAGCTGAAACTCTCAGCGCTCCCAGAGCATTCCTTTAAAAGCAAATAAGGAAGACAAAAAAAAAAAAAAAAAAAAAAAAGAGAGAGAGAGAGAGAGAGAGAGAGAGAGAGGGTTATTTGTAAGAAACAAAGACTGAAATTTGCATTCGAGTGCGGTGCCAATCAACCTTCATTAGGGGGAACACCGTGGGTGCGTCTGCCGCAGCATTAGCAGGAAGGGGGGGTGCGGCCATTGCTCATTAGTTTTGTAGATTTCAATGATCATCCTAAGGGACGCTCGGGTGTCTGATGAGATCCAGCCGCATTAATGAGACGCCACTTTTCTCCCCAGAGAGAGGGAATGCTCCGGGTAGTAATTGTATTTTCCTTTTCCCTCCTCTCTCTCTCACTCTCTCTCTCTCTCTCTCTCTCTCTCACACACACACACACACCTCAAGGCTCCTCTGCAGAATCCTCCTCCCAGGACAGCAGGGTGTTAAAGGGCTGGAAAGGTGGTAGAAACTTCTAGATCAGGACCTTCCTTATGGAAAAACTGTAGCCCCAGAGGGAGACACACAAGGTCCGTCATCGGAGGAGGTGAGAGAGAATCCGTTTATTGCACACACTCCCTTCCTGAGTTGAGAGCAGGAATCTCCGTGGGTTGGGGGTCAAATGGAAACACAGGAGGAGGCCACCAACGTTGGGAAGGATCCCAGAACTGATGGGAATTTCAAGGGAGATCTACCTCCGCCGAAAGGACTGGAACACTGGGGCAGGCACAAGGTGTGGCTGGGAAGAGCATTCTGAAGGATCAACGAGGTCACGGGGGACGCTGTGAAGGGACTTTCTCAAGCCTGCTTCTGCTCTAGATATTCAGGGAGCTTCCCAAGGGACAGCATCCGGGAGAAAGTGCTGGCTGGAGCTTGGGTAACCATTTTGTGACCGTGAGGAGGCTGCTAAGTCAAGGGTGACAGATTTGGGAAGCACAGAGAAGGCATCTTTTACCCAAAGCACAGTGGTGAAAAACCAGCCGTTGGGATAGATGATATAGGTTCAAGTTCAGCTTTCCCAGAGATCTGCCTTTTCACCAGTTTCTGGGATGATTCTTATGCACGTTTCTGTCTGAGAGCTGCTGAGGTAGAGTCCACTGCTTCTGATTAATGCTGGTCCTCGGGAGCCGGTATCTGTGGGGAAAGGAGTGTGAGTCTCAACCTGAGGACCTTTCCTATGTGTCATGTGTAGCAAAAACTTAGTTTCCTCTTCTTCTTTTCTCTTATTGAAACTCCATCTTATTCTGGTCTCTTCTCTCCACCAGAGGTTCATATTCCTTAGGAGAGGTGGTCTAGTCACCACGATGAGGGTCCTGAGGAGGTCCCCCAGAAGAGAGGGAGACCTCAACTCAGGTCCTGAGGGTCCTTGATGTCATCTCGAAAAAGAACTGGAGAAGCCGGGCGTGGTGGCGCACACCTGTAATCCCAGCACTTGGGAGGCTGAGGCAGGAGGATCGCAAGTTCAAAGCCAGCCTCAGCAATGGCGAGGCACTTAGCAACTCAGTGAGACCCTGTCTCTAAGTAAAATACAAAAAAGGGCTGGGGATGTGACCCAGCGGTTGAGTGCCCCGAGTACAATCCCCAGTACAAAAAAAAAAAAAAAAAAAAAAAAACAAAAAAAACAAAAAACTGGAGAAGAGGTTGTTATGCCCAGAGCATGGACCCCAAAGACCACCAAGGAATCCGGAGTGCATGCAAAAACAAAGAACCTTTATTTGGGCTTAAGCTCAGACTCTCAGACCTCACTGACACAGTGGACCTGTACTGAGAGCTCCAAACTCAGGAAAGGCGGGTCTTTTATTGGGATTGAAGCAAGGAGAGGGAGGGGGTTCACCTGATTGGCCAGGGGAGCCCGTGCGTGACTAAGGAGGTTTTCATTGGTGGAGGCTGTCCTCAGAGCAATGAAATGTGCTGTTTACTCAAATTTATTGCAGGGCCCTATAGGGCCCAGGGCCCTGCTTTTGCCTCATCTTATTGTGCGTGGGCTGCCTTAACATACCCGGGCTTATTCTTTCTTTGTGCCTCGTGAACAGGAGACTTGCAACAGTTTGAGGCAGCTGATAACAGAATGGAGTCACAGCAGTTTGGCTTCTATTATCTTTAAGCCATTTTACAGAAGCAAAAAAGAAGCGGTTAAACTGAAAAGAGGCGTGGGGCTAAGAAGGGGGGTTCCACAAGCTCCAAGTGAGGCACAGGTTGCATTTATTGAGAGGAAGACAGAAGACAAATCGAGAAAGGAGGGGCAGAGTGGGGGTGTTGGAGAGGAACACAGGTGCATTTATCCACCT
This sequence comes from Tamias sibiricus, assembly GCA_025594165.1. Lineage (NCBI taxonomy): Eukaryota > Metazoa > Chordata > Mammalia > Rodentia > Sciuridae > Tamias > Tamias sibiricus. The sequence goes on from CM046674.1 coordinate 18,822,324, forward strand.
GAGATGGGGGGGGGCGCGGACGAGGTTGAGGAGGGTGCTCTCAGTTCTCCTTTGTGTGGGTGCCTGGGCGCGGTGACCATCACCTCCACCTCGGTCTCTGGGAAGTGGTGTAGACCGACTGTGTTTTCTGTTCCTCTTCCTTAGTGACTGGCGTACCGTGGGCACAGGAGGCAGATCTGGCTGAGGAGAGTTGAGTGGGGAGGGGCCTGCAGATGCCTTCCCTTCCCCATCTAAAGGAGGGAGAAGCAGCAACTGCTCCACTGTTTCTGGATGTCGGGAGGAAGTGCCGGCTGGAGCTTGGGTCGCCATCTTGTGACCTTGAGGAGGCTGATAGGTCAAGGACGACAGATTGGGGAAGCAGAGAGAAGGTGTCCTTCTACTCACGGAACAGAGTGTCCGCAGTGTCCTCATTCCATTACGTGAGATGAGAACGTTTCCTCAGCGTTCAAGCCCGGATCAGTCGGCAGGCCTTTGTTTCTTGCTGTTGAAAGTTTCCCTAAAAAGAGAGATGGAGATGTGTATACCGGAGGCCAGAAGGAGAACCTGAGGTCAAAGCCAAAGGTCAGGAACCAAAGAGAGCCCCCGTGAGTGGCCTGACCTTAGTGTGGCCCTACAGGTAACTGATATCAAGAGCTCTGGAATCCGAGGGCCTTGGATCAAAATCCACCTTACGGTCTATGTCGTCTTGGGCAAGTGACTTACCCTCCATGTCCTCATCTATAAAACAGGATCATGACAGCAGTGACTTCACAGGGTTCAAGGAGGTAAAAGTGGTAGTGGGAATACCCAGCAGTACCTGGGGGTAGTGTCCACTCCGTGGTAAGTACTACCTATGAGATGAGCAATGGTGAACCAACTTTCATTTTTTTTTTTTCCCTTCATGTGTTATGACTTCTCTTTTTTAAGAATTAAAAAATTTTTGGAGATAATTATAGATTCATACTTGGTTGTAAGAAAAGCTATAGAGAGTCCTAGGTACCATGTATCCAGTTTCTCTCAATAGTAATATCTTGTAGTGCCAGAATTCAATACCACTAGCAGAATAGTGACATTGACACAGTCGAGAAGATATGGAAGAGCCGGGCGCGGTGGCGCACGCCTGTAATCCCAGCAGTTCGGGAGGCCGAGGCAGGAGGATCGCAAGTTCAGAGCCAGCCTCAGCAAAAGCGAGGCGCTAAGCAACTCAGTGAGACCCTGTCTCTAAATAAAATACAGAATAGGGCTGGGGATGTGGCTCAGTGGTCGAGTGTCCCTGAGTTCAACCTCTGGTATGAAAAAAAAAATAGTCCAACTCCCTCCTTGACCTTTTTGGATTGAAATGTCTCATTATGGCCTTGGGAGGGTGGAGAAGAAGCTCTGGGCTCTTCACTCAGCCTTTGCCAGCCTGGGTGGTGGGGCATCAGTTTTTCTTTTTTTCTTTCTTTTTTTTTTTTTTTTTTGGTGTTTAAAAAAAAAAGTTCCGTGATTCCCGAGATCTCTGCCTTTCAGAGTCTTCTGAGGTCCGCTCTATGTAATGGGAATAGGAAAAAGTCTTGTACTCCGTCTTCCCAGAAGCAGGAGTGCTGCGGTTTCTTTTATGATCCCGACACTGTTGTGAAGTTTGGAAGGTTTCCGTGGCTTGAGTGATGGTGTATGGGATGGTCCATGGACGGGGCTTCTCCTGTTCCTAGGGCTCTGCTGAGGTCTGCATAGATTAGAGGCGTCGCTCACAGGGAGTAGCAGGCAGCACCGAGCAGGGAGGAGATCAAGCCCGAGTCAGGAGCAGGGCCACGGTGGAGGCTAGTGTGTCTACACAACAGCATTCACTCCCTTATTCCCTCTCTTTCTCTCTTTCTGGTACCGAGGATTGAACTTAGGGGCACTTGACCACTGAGCCACATCCCCAGCCCTTTTTTGTATTTTATTTAGAGACAGGGTCTCACTGAGTTGCTTAGAGCCTCGCTTTTGCTGAGGCTGGCTTTGAACTTGCGATCCTCCTGCCTCAGCCTCCTGAGCTGCTGGGATTACAGGCGTGCGCCTCGTGCCCAGTCCCCTACTCTCTTTCTTTGATTCTGTAGGGAACTGCGGTGTGCCCCGTGGTAGGAAATGAATCATGATTAGTGTAGGTCCACCATTGCTGTCGTATTCCCTTTTGCCAGACTTTCCCAGACTCCCCTGCACCCCAGAGCAGCCTTGTGACCCAATTCTGGTCACAGTAGAGCCTTCTAGAAACACTTTTGCCTTTTCATTGTCTTTTTGGTAGGGACAAAGGAGGGGAGGGCATGACAGATGGAGGTACGGCAGCCATCTTGTGACCTCGAGGTGATAAACCTAGGAGAAAGGTCAAGTAAAGGGTACAGACAGTGTCCTCTGAGCCCCGAAACCCTTGAGCTGCTGGCTGGACTCATTGCCTAGATCTAGGTGTCTTATTGAGAAAACCAGACCTGTCTTCATGGTTTCAGCCTCTGTTAGTTGGAGTATCTGTTATTCATAGCCAAATATTTCTTAATCGATTCAGCCAGAGAGGGGTTTATGATACCAAGAAATAGCTGCTGATGAAATAGTTTCAGAGTAGATATAACAGAAACGGATGTTTCTCAAGTATTTCAGAGGAGGACAAGTTCATGAAGAGCAAGCAAGGGAGAAAATAGGAACTGGGGTGTTGGATAAATAAAAAGCACTTAATAAAAGATACATCTTTCATACTAATGGATGTGAGGTATGCAGAGTAGAATAGGAGGTTGAATTTTAAAAAGAGTAAAGGCATTTGAGTTAGAGTTTCTTTCTGGAATTTTTTTTTTTTTTTTTTTTTCTTCTGTAACCGGTGCTGGGGAATTGAACCCAGGAGTGCCGCTTAACCACTGAGCCACATCCCCAGCTCCGTAACCCCCCCCCCCCCTTCTTTTTTAAATTTTGAGACGGGATCTCATTAAATTGCTTAGGGCCTTGCTAAATTGCTGAGGCTGACCTCCAACTTGCCATCCTCCTGCCTCAGCCTCCCAAGTCGCTGGGATCACAGGCATGTACTATCATGCCTGGCAATTTTACCTTATTGTAAAAACCATTTTTACAAAACTTGAAATTTGTTTCCTACTTTCTTTTTATTTTTCCCATCACATTACGTTTTATGCGCATTTCCCCTTGCTATTCTGGATTTGGGGTCCATATAATTTTTAATGCTGCTAAATAATGCAGCAGGTGCGTGTAGTGCCATTTCCTGAGCAGACATTTCCCATTAGCCGGGCAATTAGCTTGTTCCCGGTTTTTCTCTATTAAAATGAATGCCGCAGGGGCAGGAAAAGGCCCACCCTCGCCACGTCCCGTCCCGGGCGGGCGCTTAGGAGGCCACGTGGTCTACACCCCACCTTTATTTGATCTCTGCAAGGACCCAACAAAGCAGATGCTACTGTGGCTTATTTACTTCCTTTAGGTCATTAATCGTGAAAGTCACGTGTGTCTTTGTAAGAGCGAGACCACGCCCTGAGTTGACGCGGGCTCATTTCTTGCAGTCTTCCCTGACATCTCTGTGCGTGCCCACGCACACTGGGAAATGACATTGGAGTGGCATGCCGTGACATGCATTTGACCCCGAAACTTCCTCTTTGTCTGAAGGGAGTGTATCTCAAATGTCACTCTTTGTCACAATATATTAGCATCTAGTAGCTAACCTTGATTCTTTTCATTTTACACTTGAAAGAATGGAGGCCTTGGAGGTGTCTTCCTCCCTAAAGATAGCTTGAGGTGGGCACGGTGGCGCACGCCTGTAATCCCAGTGGTTCCGGAGGCTGAGGCAGGAGGATCGTGAGTTCAAAGCCAGCCTCGGCAATTTAGCAAGAACCTAAGTGTCTCAGGGAGACCCTGTTTCTAACTATAATACAAATAAGGGCTGGGGAGGTGGCTCTGTGGTTAAGCACCCCCTGGGTTCAATCCCCAGTACCAAAAACAAACAAATAAACAAACAAACAAAAGATAGCTTGACACCTACCCCCCCCAAGCATGTGACCTTATTTGGAAATAGGGTCCTTGAAGATGTAATTAGTTAAGGTGAGGTCCTACAGGAGTAGGGTGGGCCCTAAAAAGGGGGAACAGCTTGGCGTGGTGACACACACCTGTAATACCAGCTACTCAGGAGGCTGAGGCCGGAGGATCACAAGTTCCAGGCCAGCCTCAGCAATTTCACAAGAATCGGTCTCAAAATAAAATAAAAAGGGCTGGGGATGTAGTTTTGGAACACCTCTGAGTTCAATCTCCAGTACCGGAAAAAAAAAAAAAAAAAAGAAAAAAAAAAAAAGAGCGTGGGGTGGGGCAGTGGAAATGTGGACATAGACAGGCACAGAGGGGCGACACCGTGAAGACACAGAGAGAAGGTCGCGTCGTGCGTGTCACTCTTTGTCACAATATATTAGCATCTAGTAGCTAACCATGATTCTTTTCATTTTACACTTGAAAGAACGGATTAATAGCGATGCCAATGCTATTAAGCAGGAGACTTTTTTTTATTTATTTAGACTAATTAGTTAATTGATTATTATTAGCAAAGCACTAACCTGTGCCAGGCTCCTCTCTGAGCTCTTTGCAGGAACTTCCCCGAAGGAGGCTTTCCGTGGCTTTACAGCTTAGAAGTCATCTCCGCCTTGAGGTTGCTGGTAACGTCCACCAGGGGGCAGAGCTGGAGCTTTGTGCACAGAAAGACTAAGGACAGAGGAGGCTGCGCTTCCCTCTGCACAGATTGCCTGCACCAAAGCTCAGACCATCCCCAAGAACCAGGAGGACCCTCCCGGACAGGTGAGTGCCAAGAATCCTCCCTATTGTCGGAGGGAGAGAGGACCAAGCTCCTGGTGGTGTGGACCGCTGATCTCCAGATCACGACCCTTTGTCATGGGTGGGATGGGGACATCCAAACAGAGCCTGAATCGGTTCTCAACAACTTTCTGATGAAACAAAAACAAACCCGACCCACAATATTTGTGAGGTAGGAGCAATTATGGGATGGCTACTCAACAATCAATTTCCCTTTGTTTGCAATTGACCCAGCAGTAGCCATGTCTATGCCACGGGGCCCTCGAGCCAAGACCAAGAAGGAGCTTGGGGTTTTGCCCCGAGAGGTGTAGAGGTTGCACACTAGGGAGAAAGCGGGCATGCTCCTGCGGCTGCGCGACTGCCCCTGCTCTGGGTGCCCACTCTGCTAAGCCCTGTTCCTTGGAGTCTTTTATATGCCCCAGTAATCCCAGAATTTTTCCTTTAACAAGCCCCATTTTTCTTTTTCTTTTTCTTTTCTTTTTTTTTTTTTTTTTTTTTTTTGTGACTGGGTCTTGCTATTTTGCTCAGGGTGGGCTCAAGGGATTATCCTGCCTCAGCCTACTGGGTAGCTGAGATCACAGGTGCACACCTGCTGCTGCCCGCACTTTTCAACCAGTCAGAGTACATTTCTATTACTTGCAAAACCACACACACACACACACACACACACACACACACACAATGGAATTACTCTGAATTCCTATGACGATTTCTGTGAATGGAAAAGACTAAGGATTAAATATATTACCTAAAGTCATTGGGCTAAATAAAAAGCTAAAAAAATAACCAGGTCTTAAGGACCATGAGTGCCACATGTTTATATAAATGCACAAGTAATTCTGGAAGACCTGAAACCCAGTGTTTATTAGTGGTTAACTTGGGGGTGGGTGGGTGGAGATTTTATTTCTTATTTTGTAGGTGTGTAGGTATCTCAGTAAATATTGACTGAGTACAGAAATGAATGAACAAAAATACCAAACAAAACTGCTCTAGAGAGAAGGGAGAGGGGGATGGTGAGGCTGAGCAATGATTCACTTTTTTTTTTTTTTTTTTTTTTTTTGTGGTGCTGGGATTGTGCATGTGATTGGGCTTTGTGCATGTGAGGCAGGCACTCTACCAACTGAGCTATATCCCCAGCCCAATGAGCCACTTCCTTGGTGGCAATTGAAACAATACAGCATCGTATTGATAAGTCAAGGCCTAGAGGTGCAAATATATTACTTAGAATTATAGTGGGATTACTAGGTTAAAATGAAAAAAGATTTTTGGGAGGTGGAGCAGAGTGTTCGTTTTTCTAAATCCGCCTAAACATTGTGCATTGTGCATTCACAACCTTTTGTTTTGTTTTTTTGGCCAAGGGTTAGAAGCTTGTTTGCAAAAGGCCAGCAGAACTGAAATTCAGAATCTGCCCGGCTGGGGTCAGGAGGCGCGTGTGTCCAGAAGGGGGCGCTGTTTTCTACTTTGTCCGAAGGCGCCCACAGGCCAGCTGAGCCTCCTCCACCGGTTTGCCAATCCCATAGGAGAAAATGGTATCTCATCAGTGTTTTAATTTGCATTCCCTTAATGATGTGTGAGATCGAGTGTTTTCTCCTACGCGCATAAGCCATTGTCTTGTCTTTCCTTTTCTGTGAATTGTCTCCATGTCCTGTCACTAAGTGGAAACGGCATCTCTCAGGACCGTTCAGCCCTTTCTCTTTATCTGATCACATTATTACTCAGCTCCTCTGTCTGGTTTATTTCTGGCAGGCCCGATCTGCTTGAGTTCTTTTCTTTTCCTCTTCCTCCTCTCCCTGTTTGAATTTGTAAATGCCGCCGAGTAAGTAACCTTGGCTCTCAGGCTTGGTTCTCCGCAGAGGGGCTGGGAGAATCAGACCCGTCTAGGCCAGCCACACGCCCTGTGCACCAGCTCAGAAATGGAAAATGACCATCTTTGTTCCTTGAGTGCTTTTCATTTCTGAAAACCTCGCCTCCTTCCCTTTTCGTGCTTCAGCAAACCCCAGCAAGTCTTGTTATGGAAAGTCTCTTAGGGGCTTAGATTGTTTTTGGAGGAAGAGCCAGGCAGTCTTGGAGATGATTCTGCTTTTCAGATCAGCCATAAAACTTCAGAGGCAGGGACTTTGGGGCTGATTTTGTGCTTGCTTGGGTGAGGGGAAAAGACAGTGGGGAGAAGAAAAGTGTAAGAACATCTGCAAATGAAAGCCGAAAAGTGATTTGACCACGTTTATATAAGCACAGAAGAAAATTCTGGAAGAACGGAAACTCAAGGTTTATCAGTGGTTAACTTGGGGGAGGAGCTTTTATTCCTGATTTTGTCTACTTTATGGTGCTGGGAAAGGCACCTAGGGCCTGGTTCATGCTAGGCAGGCTCTCTACCAGCTAGCCTCACCTCCAGCCCTGTATAATTTGATTAAAAAAGATTATGTATGAGTTTTACTTTCTTTTCCTCCGTTGGGGGAATTTCCATCTTAATGTGTTTCACTTAAAAATATTTTATAGGAAAAAAATAGCCCAGTAAAATGCAGAGTAACAAAGTATATATAATGAAAATGAAATTTCCTTTTTATGTGCATACCCAGAAGCAATAAAAATGAAGGCTCTCTCGTGGAAGGTTTTGGACGTGTGCTTTGTATGCCCCTCGTGTGTCTGTCTGTACCACGTTCTTTTCACCCAAGTGACTGAACCACATACAGATTATTTCCCCCCCTGACAGTAAATCTTGGAAATTATTTAATGTCAGAGGCCAAAAAAAAATCCACCCCATTTAACAAAAGGAAAAAAATAAAAGCTGCGCAGTATTCTCACGTTGAAACTCTTTAATACAATGAATGTTATTCCTATGGACTGGGAGAGAGTATTTCTCTTCTTTGGCTACTGCAAGCAACGTCAAAGAAGTAACCTTAAGCAAACATCTTCCCTCAGATTCCAGTGTGTGTCGAGGATAAATCCTTGAAACTAGAGTTCCTGGGTCAAAGATTTTCTTTTTTTCCTTCTTCCTCATTTCTAAATTTTGATAATTATTTCATAATTTCCTTCCAAGGAAGGTGTACCAATGTGTGCTCCTATTGACAATGTGTGAAGGCGTGTGGTTTGATATTTCCTGTCTGATTTGGCAGTCTTTCTTGGACGCACACTGGTGTGTTGGTTTTGCTTTAATCAATGGTGAAGTTGGGTATCATTCTATATGTTTTTTTTTTTTTTTTGGTACCAGGGATTGAACTCAGGGGCACTCAACCACTGGGCCACATCCCCAGCCCTTTTTTATATTTTATTTAGAGAAGGGTCTCACTGAGTTGCTAAGTGCCTTGCCATTGCTGAAGCTGGCTTTGAACTTGTGATCCTCCTGCCTCAGCCTCCCAAGTGCTGGGATTACAGGCGTGCGCCGAAGTGCTGGGCTCCCTCCTCTTAATTTTGAAAAAAGTCCTTTTATACTTGGAAAATTAGCCCATGGTTTGTTATGAATGTTGTATATATTTTTCCTAATCTTCAGCTTGTCTTCTAATTTTGTTTGCTATTTTTTTTATTGGCCCCATGGAAATTTAACTTATTTTTATTTAAAAAATTTTTAGTTGCAGATGGGCACAATACCTGTATTTTATTTATTTATTTTTATGTGGTGATGAAGATTGAACCCAGGGCCTCACACGTGCTAAGCAAGTGCTTTACCACTGAGCCACAACCCCAGCCCAGAAATTTAATTTTTTGACCTAATTTATTTATCAGTCTTTAGTCATGTCTTATATTTGTACCTTCTGTTTTCCAAGATTATAAACATTTTCCCATTTTATTATTATTATTATTATTATTATTATTATTATTATTATTTATTTTGGTATTGGGGATTGAACTCAGGGGTGCTTAACCACTGAGTCACATCCCCAGTTCTTTTTAAAACTATTTTAATTTTGAGACAGTGTCTTACTAAGTTGTCTAGGGCTTTGTTAAGTTGCTGAGGCTGGTTTTGAACTTGTAATCTTCCTGCCTCAGCCTCCCAAGCTGCTGGGATTACAGGTGTACTCAGCCATTTCCCCATTTAATGGTTTTGTTTACTTGAACATTTTTGCTCTATCTGCAATTAATTTTGATATAGGGAGTGAGGTAGGGTCTCAGCTATTTTTTTTTTTTTTTTTTTTTTTTTTTTTTTGGTACCAGGGGTTGAACTCAGAGGCACTCAACCACTGGGCCACATCCCCAGCCCTTTTTTGTATTTTTATTAGAGACAGGGTCTCACTGAGTTGCTAAGTGCCTCGCCATTGCTGAGGCTGGCTTTGAACTCACGATCCTCTTGCCTCAGCCTCCCAAGTGCTGGGATTACAGGTGTGCACCACTGCACCCGGCTTTTTTTTTTTTTTTTTTTTCTGACTATGTACCCGGGTCTGCTGACACTGTTGATTCATGAGCTCCTCCTCCCCCACCTATGTGAAAGGCCTCTCTCCGTTTACATGGGGGATGATCCCAGCAGAAAGTCTTGGGCAACTAAACTCAGCTCCTGCCCAGTTCTTCATTCTTCTTGCTGACTTTTTTTCATCTTTCAGAAGGTAGAGGAAGTGTCTAGAGGAACTGTCATCTCGAGCCAAACTCTGGCCAACCAGGCAGAACACATCGGTGAGGGGAAGTGACAAGATCCCTGGTAGAAAGTGACTGTGTCGTTCTAGACATGCCGTCCGCCTCCTCCCACTTTGGTTAACTACCCTCCCACCTTGGCTTTATCCAGCCTCACTGGGAATGTCCCCTGTGGTCAACGCCCCTGACCGCCTGGCGCTGCCTCTAGCAACAGGAAGTTGGACAAACGAGTTCCCCAAACCTGTTCTTCTCTTTCCTCCACCTGCTTCTTCCCCTTGCCTGTAAGACTTTCACATCTTTGCCCCGCTAACTCTTCGTCCTGCATACCTGCGGCTCAAAGGTCACCTCCAGTGGGAAGCCCTGCCTAGTGCCCTCAGCAAGATGCTCCCTGGTACCTTCTATGTCCTTAATAGCCAGGAAGCCACTCAAATTCCAGGGGCCTGAAGGCTTGGAAAGTGGGCTAGGTCAATGCTACATAAAAAACTCCCGTTCTCTCCTTTCACTAGGACCAGGGTTGGGACCCCGTACAAAACGAAGCTGCAGCGTTCCTTGCTTAGCAACCATGGATCTCAAGATGGTGATAGTAGAGCCTTCAAGGAAGCTTGGGATCCTACTGAGAGCAGGGTCCTTTGCAGTGTGGCATGCCCACTGTGGGTTGTGGGTGGCATGTCTGTCATCAAGTATTCAATGGTGGCCCCTGAAAAGATATGTCCACATCCTCATACCAAGACCCTGTGAATGTGAGCTTATTTAGGGGAAATAATGTCTTTGCAAAAAATAACTAAGTTAACAGGCTGGGACTGTGGCTCAGCAGTGGAGCGCTCGCCTACCACGCGGGCGACCCGGGTTCGATCCTCAGCACCACGTACAAATAAAACGCATTGTGTACAACTAAAAGCAAGTAAATAAAAATATTTTTTAAAAAAAATAACTAAGTTAAGGGCCTGCAGATGAAGGGACCAGTCTGGGTAACCTGGGTGGACCTGAGGTCCAAGAACCCACGTCCTTATTAGAGATCCACGAGGAAGATGAGAGTGACAGGGACAGGCGGGTGTGAAGATGGAGTCAGAGGCTGGAGTGAAGGAAGGCCGACGGTCCCCAGAATCTGGAAGAAGCACAGTGAGGGATTTGGGGAGCACACACCTGCCAATACCTTGATTTCAGCCCTCTGGCCTCTGGAAATGTTGAAAGAATGAGTTTCCGTTGTTTGAAGCCACCCATGTTGGGGTAATTATGGGAGCCACAGGAAAGTAACCTATCCACGGAGCCGGCTGTGCCCAGGACTTTTGTTGAAACCTCAGGGAAAGGAAGCATGCTTTCCCTTTGGGGTTACTAAGTCGGTAGGACTAAGCTTGAAGCTGCCCGGGCCACTTCAGACAGAGTCTGACTGAAGATGAAGCCAAGTAGGGGAAGCCGAGCCCAGAAATGCAAAGAGTGATTCCTGAGGGGCCCCTGGATCAAACCGTTCCTGACTCTAACATCGATCCCAGGGTATTTTAGATATGAGTCCAAAAACGCTGAAAAAGAAACAAAACAAAAACTCAGCTTCAACTGTTTTTATCCTTTGAAACCTGAAGAGTTCTAACTACTACTCAGATCCAGACAATTCAGAAAAAAGAAAAAAAAAATCAGGATGGATTTCATGAATGAGACTAAGGGAACTGGCTCAGGAGAATGGGGAGGTGGTCACGGTGGGGGAGAACAAAGAAAGACCCCAATTGCCTTGGCCATCATGGGGGGTCTAGTCAAAGATTCAAGGCACTAATGATTTTTTTTTTCTGGTGTTGGGGATCAAACTCAGAACCTCACACAGGCAGGGCAAGGGCTCAACCACTGGGCTACACACCCAGTCTGCACAGTTAATGAGCAAATTTGCCAAGAAGAAGGGAACAGGTTCCAGAGCCCGGCGGAGGGCTAGCATGGCCCTGTGTGGAGCAGTACTTCTTGAGATCCTTCTGTTTGGCTGTTGGAAGCAGATCGAGTTACTTAGCCTCACAGAGCAGAGTCCCCATGTATAATAAAAAATCCAACTTCACTAAACCCGAAAGACGGGTAGTGCACATTTTAGATCTTCCTCCTGTCCTCTGGGGGTCCTCAGCAGGACGGAGCCCTGGGGGCTCCCGTTCCCTCCTGCAGAACCTCACTCTTCACCCTCCTCTGCTTCCTTGGAATCACCCTCCCAGTGAAACTGGCTGCATGCGAAACCCCTATCTCAGGTTCTGGAGGAAACTAGGCCAAGACAAGGAGGAATTCTACCAGAGTGTTCATTTCCCACCACGATTTCAGTGTTTTGGAGTTACTGCTGCTGCGGGTCCCCTGAGCTCGTTCAAGAAGGCAGGGGAAACAGTCTGGGCGGGGAGAAAGCAGGATGTGATCAGGGTCGCGGGGAGCTAGGGAGGGCTAAGCAGAGAAGATGGCGAGAAGTGGGCAGACGGGATCCGCTGTGCGTGTGGGAAATTCAGAACACATGACGAGGAGCACAGAACTGAGAACCAAGGAAGCCAAAGTCCTTCTTCATTCTTTAGGGGTCAGACCATGGCCGTATCTCAGTGCCGGGAACTACGGGTTGAATCAAGGCGATGGACAGAAGTCAGCTGAGATGCTTAGGGGCGTGTCGCCCTTGTACAGACAAAATATAAGGAGGTTTTACTTGCAGCAGAGCTGCCAGGAGAAAGGAAGGGAGGTGGGAAGGGTTGTCCTGTGGAAGGCAGGATATGTTTAATCTAGGAGAGGGATGATCAGTGGAAGTTAGAGGGAGCTGGATTTAGCTCGACAGAAGGAAAACCTCTCAACCTGCAGACTGCCTTCTTCCTTCCAGGGATCCAGAGGCTTAGGGTTTCCATGCAGGGGACGGCGTCCACAAAAGACAAACCAAAGGCAGTGAAGGGTCTTGGCTCATCTGCTTCCCTCTTCCCCTCCATTCATTCCATCCAATCTCTGAGCATCTCTGCATTTGCAGGAAGGTCTTCCTTACAAAGGAATTTCAATCCTGCTGGGGAACTTGCCTCTTTTGTAAGTATGTCCTTCCTTTGGGAGAAAGCCGAAGTCTCCAGTGTCGCTTGCTTTTGTTAGAGTCCTTCTTGAAATGTGGCTCATGGAACTGGGCTCATGGGCGATGCCCCGTCCGCGCCGTGGCAGGGAGAGTCGTGGCATTTGTTCGTCAGTCACGATCCTACAATCATCAACAAGAGGAATGGGCTCTGGCTAGTCCTTGTGTAAAACACTTAGATGGCAGAATAGCTGTAGGTAACACTGAAGGTCAGTCTGTGACATGAGGACCCAGGCAGGTCCTCAGGATCTGGGTGGCAGGAACAGATGGACGTCTGTTGTGTATATTGCACACAGACACAGGAAGCCTGTACGGGTAGCCATGATGGGGTGGCATCTTCTTCCCAGGAACCCAACTCTGCAACCTTGACCTTGGTTGAAACGTGGCTTTCTAGGGAGGTTCTTTCCTCTCCCCAGCCCCTGCTATTGTCCTGGGCAATTCTAGTGTCCTTATAGGCAACTTTCCCTGTATTCTGGAGGATGGTCCTGGGATCTTCTTCACCAACATCTGTCTCCTTTATCTACCCCTGGGCACATCCTGGATTTGGTCATCAGCCAGAATTTTTTTTTTAAAATAATACCTTTATTTTATTTTATTTTATGTGTTGCCGGGGATCGAACCCAGTGCCTCATGCATGCTAGGCAAGCGCTCTACCACTCAGCCACAATCCCGGCCCCAGAATTGTTTTATATGAAAAAGGTCAAAATGGAGACTTCCACCCACGGGTGGTAACTTCCTGTCTTTCCACCTCTTTCACTTTCTTTGTCCCACTCAATCTGTTTTCCAACCTTGCCAAAGCTACCTGATCCTTGTTTTCTCTTGGTGTCACCTTTGTCGCCAGCTGGGAGGCAGTGGCCAAGCAAGCTCCTCTCTGACCAATAATCCCAATGCCTACACACCCCTTCATTGCCTCAGTTCCTACTTTAAGGCTTTTCAGCATGGCTAGGAAAAGACCCCCATCAGACCCTTCAGCCTCCTGACAATCCATGGTTCCACGATGAGCTTGGTGTTCTTGCGGATCAACGACACTTCTTACGACCCTTGGATGGTCTCTTTCTCCTCCAAGCCTTTTCTCCTTTCCTAAAGGCCTCTACCCAATTGGGTCTTTTTTGTTCCCAAGGGAGAACTTTACTCCTCCAGAAAATGTGGATCGACAAATGCAATCAACCTCAACTTCCCCTCCACCATGCTGACGCTGACTGCTACTGGCGCCATCTTTACCAGCCCTTCCTTCTCAGGAGGACACGGATCCTGTCTGGTTTTCGAGGGTAAATTGCCTGTCGCTCTCTTCATCCTATTCCCCCTCTCCTCCCCAGCTACCTGGCTTCAGCAGTTCATTATATAGTCTTTGAACTTTCTTTCTGTCTCGGTTATCACCTGGTTTCTCCCCATCTAGCAGATGGCCACATCGTCTGAAAACTAAAAACTCAGCATAGGCGTCGTATATGTTTTAAAGGCGTTTTTATTTTGCGGGGACTCTAGATTGGCATGCAGTTGCAAGAAATGACACAGAGAGCTCCTGTGTAACCCACCACCTGCTTCCTCCAATGGAAACCTCATGCATAAATATAGCACCATCTCACACCAGGAAATAGGTGTTGATATAATCAACCGATCTTATTCAGATTTCACCAATGCTACATGCCCTGTGTGTGTGTGTGTGTGTGTGTGTGTGTGTGTGTGTGTGTGTGTTTCATGAGATCTAATATGTGATCGCTAGCAGTCAAGATAAAGAAAAATTCCACCATGAGATATGAATCCCTTCCGCTATATTTTTATAGCCACAGTCTCCTCCCTTCTTGTACCTCCTTGCCCGGGCAACCACCAACACATTCCCCATTTCTGTAATTTTGTCATTTCAAGAATGTTAACACAAACCGGGCGCGGTGGCACACGCCTGTCATCCCAGCACTTGGGAGGCTGAGGCAGGAGGATCGCGAGTTCAAAGCCAGCCTCAGCAATGGAGAGGCACTTAGCAACTCAGTGAGACCCTGTCTCTAATAAAATACAAAAAAAAAAAAAAAAAAAAAAAAGGGGCTGGGGATGTGGCCCAGTGGCTGAGTGCCCCTGTGTTCAATCCCCGGTACTAAAAGAAAAAAAAAAAAAAAAGGAAAGAAGGAAACTGTCATACATTATTTTTCAGAGTGACTGTACCATTGTAAATTCCCCCCAGCCATGTATGAATGACCCTATTTCTTTGCATTCTTAGCAGCATCTTGTGTTATTGTTGTTTATTTTTGCCATTCTGAGAGTTGTGTAGTAATATCTAATTGTGGCTTTGATTTTTAATTTTCTATTCTTCTAATGTCTAACCACGTTGAATATATTTTCACGTGCTTATTTTCTTCCTGTTCATCTCTTCCATGAACTATCTATTCATGTTGCCTACCCTCTGATTTTTTTTCACTGTTGAGTGTTAAAACTTCTTTATATGCTTTAAACACTAGTCCTTTGTGAGTTATGTGGTTTGTTAGTATTTTCTCCTAGTATGTGGCTTCTCTCTCTCTCTCTCTCTCTCTCTCTCTCTCTCTCTCTCTTTTTTAAATCTCTTAAGATCTTGGGTTTTTTATTTGTTTGTTTTTTTTGGTGCTGGGGATTGAACCCAGGGCCTTGTGCATGTGAGGCAAGCATTCTACCATCTGAGCTATATCCTCAGCCCCTCTCTTAAAATCTTTCAGAGAAAAAAAAAATTTCATAAGGTCTAATTGGTCAAAAGCTCTTTTGCTTTTGGTTTAAGAAGCTTATGGTATGTCTTCACCCCTTTCTGCAGCTTTTCTTCTTCAAGAGAGTCAGCATGCTCCCTATTGCATCAAATCTTACTCAATCCTTGGGTTCTGCAGGGAGGTGGAAGCTAATGAGGGCGGGACCTGAGACCTATCAGAGCACCCCTGGGCTAGCGGGGTGGCCACGTCTCCCAAGCTAGACCATCCAGAGTCCTCACTGAGACTTTCCCCAGCATCCTGGGAAAGGTCTATACTTCTCCAAGTGGAGAGAGATGTTCTAAGGAGGCAGGCAGAACTGAGAAATGGAGAAACGAGGTTTCCACTGTGAAGCCTGAACCCTGAATCCAGCTGTGCCTGAAGCAGGATTCCCTTTGGTGTTTCAGCCATTACAGCCACTAAATCCCCTCCCCGAGTCTGGTTTAAACTGGGATTATGGAGCCGGGCGCAGTGGCCCTCGCCTGTAATCCCAGCATTTAGGAGGCTGAGGCAGGAGGATCGCGAGTTCAAGCCAGCCTCAGCAATGGCGAGGCACTTAGCAACTCAGGGAGACCCTGTCTCTAATAAAATACAAAAAAGGGCTGGGGATGTGGCCCAGTGGTCGAGTGCCCTGAGTTCAATCCCTGGTACCAAAAAGAAAGAAAGAAAGAAAGAAAACTGGGATTACAGGGCACAAAGCCAAAAGAGTTCTAGGTAACGCAACCTTCTGCATTTATTATTCATCCTTTTTCTTCTTTATTTTACTTTTCAATTCATCATAATCTGTCGCCTCACTCAAATTGCTCTTGCTTGTGTGACCAGTGATGGAATTTTATGGTCTCTTTTGAGCCCTTCCTGTGCTCATTCTTTTTGCCATATTTGACGATAAATAATGCCCTTTCCTCCTTTTTCCTCCTTCCTCAGGATTATAACACTGGGTAATGCCTACAACACACCAGAGACCATGATGAGTAAACTTCATAAATTATATCATTGTATGAGCATCAACACCTACGTTTCCACACATTCTGCATTTTGTTCAATATTTCTAACTATAAATATGTGTATTTGGATGTTCAAATCTGAAAATTAAACTTTTTAAAAAAAAATATTATTTTTAGTTGTCAATGGACCTTTATTTTATTTATTTATATGCTGTACTGAGAATCGAACCCAGGGCCTCACACATGCTAGGCTAGCTCTCTACCACTGAGCTACAACCCCAGCCCTGAGAATTTAACTTTTAACAAATTTTATTTATGTATGTATTGACACATAAAAATTGCACATATTGGGGCTGGGGTTGTGGCTCAGTGGTAGTGAGCTTGCTTAGAATGTGTGAGGCACTGGGTTCAATTCTCAGCACTACATACAAATAAATAAAGGTCCATCAACAACTAAAAAATTTGTTTTTAATTTTTAAAAATTACACATATTTATGGGGGGAGTACCATGTGACATTTTGTGTAGTATTTGAATTCATGTCTGGCTCCTCAAACACTTATAATTTCTTTGTATTAAAGACATTCGGAATTTTTTCTTCTGACTCTTTTTGAAATATACAGTACTTTATCATTATCTATAGTAACCCTAAGGTTCAATATAACACCAGAATTCATCTCTCCTGTCTGTTACATAGTCCCTATTGACCAATCACTCCCCACTCCCACCTTCCCCCTATTCTTCCCAAACTTGGCTTCTCATCTTCTGGACTTTGCATTATATTAGGGATGCTTATGTTTGCATTTCATTTTTGGGTAACTGCATGTCACAGTTGGCTCATATTATGCATGCAATTAGCCAAGGCTGCTTCACAGAACCATCAGAACACACAGCCAATTTGG
This sequence comes from Tamias sibiricus, assembly GCA_025594165.1. NCBI lineage: Eukaryota > Metazoa > Chordata > Mammalia > Rodentia > Sciuridae > Tamias > Tamias sibiricus. The sequence continues at coordinate 18,839,255 of CM046674.1, forward strand.
GAAGAACCACCTCCAATTGTCTGGGAACTGATGTCTCCCTGCAATACCGCAACTGAGGTATTTATGCAAAAAAAAATTTGCAATATCAACTCAATTGTCTGAAACAGAAGTGAAAATTAATGATCTCACACAATGAGAACTTCCAAGGTAGCACCTCTCCAGTGTTAGTACATTCAGCAGTTCAAGGTCATGGTGGAAAATCTTTCCCATCTTCTTCTGCCAACGTGGCTGGGTCCCCCATGGTCTCAAGATGCTAGCATCCTAGGCATCACTGTGGGACACTCTAAAAATCACTACACTACTTTTTAGCTCTTTTCCATAAAGAGATGTAATCTATTTTTCCATGCAATCAGGCTTAGCCACGTGACTGGCTTTGGTCAATGGTACAATAGCAGTTGAGGCATGAAGATATACTGGAACGCGCTTGCATATTGGGAATTTTTTCATCTTTTGCTATACTTTGGAACCCTGAGACACCATGTGACCAAGCTTGGACTGGCTTGCAGATGGAGCAGAGATGAGTCATCCTTTGTTTGCCCCCTTTCACCTACCAGCTTGTCAACTGTCAGACAGGTGAGTGAGGCCATCCGCCACCTTCCAGCTCCAGGTGAGCCATCCCAGATCAGAGGAGCCACCTGGCCAACCCACACAGACATAAGGTAAATGTGTCTGTATTCAGTCACTAAATCAGGGAGGGGTTGATGATGCAGCCAAAGCTCACGGATAGAATCATGTGCAGACACGGCAACTCAAAGTAACAGGAAACGGGCCATCTTGACACTGTATCTGTTTCAGTTGTGAGGAATGTTTTGGGGAACCCAGTCACATGACTATCCCTAAACCCGTCACTTCCAAAGGGAATAGAATTACCATGACTTGCTTGGAAAAGCACTGGGGCCACGCAGAGAAGGGTACGCCATCCCCAAGTGGGGGCTCTGCTGAGAAAGCAGAAGGTTGTTTTTTTTTTGGCTGTACCCCATGTTGAGGGGGACCATCTGTGAGGGGGTGATGGGTTTACCATAGGCACGTAATTGGCATGGACTATAGGAAGCCCCCAGGAATGACGTTTTCTGATTCTCTACATTCTCCTGATTTCCAGCTGTGGCCAACTGGACGAGGGATGCTGCACTGTGGAATTAAGATCATCAATCAGAATTCCCCTGGATATTTGGAATTGAGACTGTATGATAGCATATATGGGGCATGGGGCTGTGTCAGGGACACTGGAGGAAGTGGGGAGCCCTACACTTCTACATTCGAAAATGTATTTCACAAATGGGGTGGAGGGAAGAGGGAGAGGGAGAGGGAGAGAGACAGAGAGAGAGGGAGGGAGGGAGAGAAATCTGATTAATATTTTCCAAATTCTAGATCTGGGGGCTGTATAGCTCTGTTGGCTTGGTGTGTCTTTATAATTTTTTTTTTTTTTTTTTGTGTGTACCGGGGATTGAACTCAGGGGCACTCGACCACTGGGCCACATTCCCAGCACTTTTTTGTATTTTATTAGAGACAGGGTCTCACTGAATTGCTAAGTGCCTCGCCATTGCTGAGGCTGGCTTTGAACTTGCGATCCTCCTGCCTCAGCCTCCCAAGTGCTGGGATTACAGGTGTGCGCCACCGCGCCTGGTTTATAATTCTTAAAGTAATTTCTCCTTCCTCTGATTTAAGTTATCCCTAATGAGCTTCTGTCACTTACAGTAAGAGATTTGAACACCCTTCTCATGAAAAGATGCTCAACCTCATTCATAGTAAGATAAATTAAAATTACACTAAGGTTTCATTTATCACTTATCAGGTGGGCAAAAATAGGAAGGTCCGGCAACTTTTCTCTTGCTAAAGGCAGTGAGGAAACAGGCACTGTCGCTACAGGTGTGAGCACAAAAGTTTGTAGTCCCTGGGTAGGGCAGGCAGGCAGCCTGGTCAACCTTGGATGTGCTCTCAGCCTCTGACCTAGCATCACTTGTCCCGGGACTTTATCCTTACAGACACACTGCCATGGGGAGGAGGTGACAGGCAGGCAAGATCATTTATAGCAGCATCGTTTTTGTTGGAAATGTTTGCACAGAACTTATGTATTCTCCCACGAGGTACTGGTTAAGTTAACCTGTGTAGGAGCCCTAATTAAGGAGATAGCTAAGATTGCGGTTAGCTGTGAGCCATAAAGCATTACCACCTTCCATGCTCTTGCGAGACTTGGCCCGGGACATTGCGGATGGGGTCGGCGCCATTTTGTGGTGTGGTTGGAGGAGTGTGGATGGCGTGTTGGAGTTGTTGTTGGAGCTGGAGAGAGAAGCTAGCAGAATAAAGAGCCTGTTTGTTTCCAGTCCGCCTCTGAACTTATTCCCGCGGTGTCGTTGCTCCAAGCGGCAATCGCTTCAGGCAGCAACAGGTGGTGGCCTGTACGGGGAATTCAGCTGGCAGGTAAGAACTGAAAATGGGAGCAAAAATAACAAAAGGTCGGATAATAAAAGCCATGGATGAGATTTTCGATATCGCGGACTCAGTGGATAGTGAGGAAAATGATCAAGAAAGCATAGCCTCTGAGTCAGTTAATACAAGTGAGAAGAGTAGTGGTGTAAATTCAAAAGCAAGAGCTGCAAAAGCCATCAGAAACTTATTGAAATTAGCCGAAGAATATGTACTTTCCTTAGAAGCTGAAATTCAGGATACCAGTAAAAGTGATAGTAGTGAAGAGGAATCAAAAGGTGATTCTGGGAGCACAGTCTCCAATAAAAAGAACAACAAGAAATTAGAAAGGAGAAAGGACCGTCAAGTAGAGGAACCACTTGTGTACTCTACTCCCCCATGGGTGGAATCCATTACAGAAAATATGAAGGGTATTACTAGGCGTTTGCATGCCCTAGAAATAGAAATAAAAAGTCTTTCTGAGCGCTTATGTGCTCTCAAGGGTAACTCACAGATACATTGGGAACTGCCAGTATTTGAAAATGAAAATGGACAGAGGGTCCACCAGTCAGTAGATTTCAATACAATAAAAAATCTCAAAGAGGCAGTAATGACATATGGGCCCCAAGCTCCTTTCACGTTGAGTATGCTGGAGTTCCTTAACATCTTTAACTTAACCCCCTCAGACTGGAAAAGTCTATGTAAAGCAGCTTTAAGTGGGGGGCAATACTTGGTTTGGCGATCACAATTTCAAGACCTTTATATTGAAACAGCTAAAAGAAATGCAGCTGCAGGGTTTGGAGACCATAATATAGAAATGCTCACAGAAGGGCAGTTTGCAGACTTACAGGCTCAAAAATATTATACCCCAGGAGTATATGCTCAGATAAACGCAGCTGCCTTAAAGGCATGGAAAACTCTACAAGGATCTGGGGATCTACAAGGTAGCTTGTCAAAAGTGATTCAAGGACCTAATGAGCCATATGCTGACTTTGCTGATCGACTTTTGAGAACTGCAGGTAGAGTGTTTGGAGACGTTGATCAAGCTATGCCATTAGTTGTTCAATTAGCATATGAAAATGCTAATAAATACTGCAAGGAAGCCATCAGGCCATGGAGAAATAAAAAGGATCTTTCCATATATGTACAACTAGGTAAAGATATAAATGACGCCTTTGTCACAGGAAATGTGATTGCAGCTGCAATGAGAGGTGCTTCCCCCCAAATTTTACAAGGGCTCAACCTAGACATTATAATCAATCAGGATATTCCAGGCAAAATTATCATAATCAATCAGGCTATTCTTGGCAAAATCCCCAAAGAGAAATAAGACCAAGCTCATACCGTGCCCCAGGCAACTGCCCCAGGTGTAAAAAGGGAAATCATTGGGCCAATAAATGCCATTCAAAATTTGACATCTATGGAAATCATTTGTTCAGGAATTCAAAAAACAGGGCACGGGGCCCAATGCCCTGGGGCCCACAAATGTACGAGGCATTGGAGGAGGAGTATCCTCAAGCATCCACTCAGATGCTTCCCTGACACAACCCCTACTACCCATCCACTCCCTCACCAGAGGAACAGGAGGAAATGCAGGATTAGACCTTTGTTCCACCGCCCAAATAGTGTTAACACCTGAAATGGGGGTTCAACTGATTCCCACAGGAGTCAGGGGACCTCTTCCCTCAGGGACTGTAGGACTTATTCTCAGGCAAAGTCCTGAAAGCTTATTAGGTTTGCAAGTGACCCCAGGTGTAATAAACTCAGACTACAAAGGGGAAATAAAAATAATGTTTAGCTTACCTCAAAGTATAAATTCTGTTAATTAAGGAGATAGAATTGCTCAGCTGCTTCTCCTTCCAAATTTACATAATTCATTTAAAATGAGTATGCCTCAAAAGAGGAACAATAGAGGATTTTGTTCCACTGACTCAGGATCCATGGCTTGCTGGGTTCGGGATTGTTCAAGGAGGCCTATGCGTAAAATAAAAATCCAAGGAATAGAGATGGAGAGACTGATAGATACTGGAGCTGACTCTTCCATCATTAATCTATGGCAATGGCCCAAGCACTGGCCTTTGCAAAAAGCTTCAACCAGTTTAAGAGGCTTGGGATATAATAACCTCCCAGAGAAAAGTGTGGTAATTTTAAAATGGGAGGATGATGAAGGGCATAAAGGAATATTGTAGCCTTATGTTTTACCTAACCTACCGGTTACTTTATGGGGAAGAGATATTTTGCAACAAATGGGAGTACACCTTGCAACCAAGCCTGCAGATGTTAAATGTGAAAATCTACAGGGTAATCTTAACCCTAAAATAAATCATTATCAGAAAGTACAGGGTAATCTTAACCCTATAAGAAATCATTATCAAAAGATACAGGGTAATCAACCCTAAAAGAAATCATTATCATAAAGGAAAAAGATATTTTTTTTCAGGGCCACTGAGAAAATAATTTTGAAAATACCATGGCTTTCTGATAAGCCAGTGTGGGTCCCTCAGTGGCCCCTATCTAAAGAGAAATTACAAGCGGCCTACCTACTAGTTCATGAACAACTAGAAGCAGGACATATAGAACCTTCCACCTCTCCCTGGAATTCCCCCATATTTGTGATCAAGAAAAAATCAGGAAAATGGCGATTGTTACATGATCTTAGAGAAATTAATAAAACCATGCAAATCATGGGCCCTACTCAACCTGGACTTCCTAATCCTGTAGCCATTCCAAAAAATTTCTATCTTATTACTCTTGATATAAAGGATTGTTTCTTTTCTATTCCTCTACACCCTCTGGATACCCCCAGGTTTGCTTTTTCAGTTCCTTCTATTAACAATAATTGCCCTGATCAGAGATATCAATGGAAAGTTTTGCCACAGGGAATGGCTAATAGCCCCACTATGTGTCAAATCTACGTAGATAAAGTTATTCAGCTTATCAAAAATAAATACCCAGAGCTTATGTGCCTCCATTATATGGATGATGTTTTGCTTGCTCATCCTAATCAAGAAGTCTTATTCACCATATTTAGTGATATATCAGAAAACTTGAAACGATATGGACTAAACATTGCTAAGGAAAAGGTTCAAATTAGATCTCCAATATTATATCTAGGATTCCAAATTAAGGACACTTTTATTAGGCCTCAAAAATATTAATTAATAAGGAGCATTTGGCCACTCTCAATGACTTTCAAAAATTGCTGGGAGATATTAATTGGCTTTGCCCTACACTAAACCTCACTACTGGCCAACTAAAACCTTTATTTGACATCCTTCGCGGGGACCCTGATCCATCTTCACTGCAAACATTGACTCCTGATGCTAGGAAAGCTTTAAAGTTAGTAGAAAAAGCCATTGAAGGAGCTCATTGTGATAGATTTGATTTAACTCAACCGCTGACATTGATTATTATTTCTTCACAATATACACCCACAGGAGTATTTTGGCAACAAGGGCCTTTATTATGGATACATTTGTCCATCTCTCCTAAAAGTATAATTGAGTCTTATACCTCCATGGTGGCTAAACTTATTCTTCAAGGACTTAAGACTTCTACTAAAATATTTGGCATTCACCCTGCTACTATTATTATTCCCTATTCATCATCACAGATTAAATATTTATGCTTCAATGATAATGATTGGGCTATAGCTAGATGCTCTACTTCTGCAAATTTTGATAATCGTCTTCCTAAGTCTCCTATATTATCTTTTTGTATCAATCATCCTATTATATTTCCACAGGTAATAGAAAAAAACAACCTATTCCTAAGGCATTAAATGTATTCACAGATGGGTCCTCAAATGGTACTTCTGCAGTAGTCACTAAAAAAGAAAATATAACTTACATAACTGCATACAAATCAGCTCAACTAGTGGAACTGGAAGCTGTGGTAAGAGCTCTGGAAAATTTTAGAGAGCAGCCCATGAACATTTTCTCAGATAGCCACTATATTGTACATGCCGTCCCAAAATTAGAGCTAGCAGGACCAATAGCACCTCATACTCCAGCCTTTAAATTGTTTTATCAAATACAAAAACTTTTGTGGGCAAGAAAAGAACCTCTATTCGTAGGGCATATTAGAGCACATACCAACTTGCCTGGTCCCCTCCATGAAGATAAATAAAAGGCTGATGCCCTTACCAAACAATCTTTATACTTTCAGTGCTCCAGAAAGCTACTTTATTTCACTCTCAGTTTCACGTCAATAGCACCACCTTGCAGCGTAGGTTTAAAATCACAAAGGACCAAGCCAGACAATTGTAAAAGATTGTAAATCTTGTATGACACATTTACCCAATCCTCATTATGGTGTTAACCCTAGAGGATTAATGCCCAATCATTTGTGGCAGATGGATGTTACTCATGAGCCAAGTTTCGGAAAATTGCGATTTATTCATGTGACCATAGATACATGCTCAGGCATGATTTTTGCTTCTTTACATTCCGGAGAAAAAGTTAAAGATGTTACATCTCATTGTTTGCAAGCTTTTGCTGCATTGGGCATCCCCAAAATGCTTAAAACAGATAATGGCCCTGCATATATGTCCTCATCTTTCAAACAGTTTTGTGCAAAATTCAATATATCCCATAAAACAGGCATCCCATACAATCCTCAGGGTCAGGGCATTATTGAAACAGCAAATCGCACACTGAAAATTATGTTATTAAAACAAAAAGAAGGAAATGGAAAAATCCTAGGGACAGATTGGCAGTTGCCCTGTTTACCTTAAATTTTTTAACTTTAGACTCTAATGGTTATTCTGCTGGAGACAGACACTGGAACCCACACCAACAACATAAACCTTTGGTTTACTGGAAGGATGTTCTTTCAGGTGCATGGAAGGGTCCAGATCCAGTATTAATTTGGGGGAGAGGATCTGTTTGTGTTTTTCCAAAGCACGAATCCTCTCCAATATGGATGCCATCTAGATTAATAAAGCAGGTACCAAATCAAAAGGATCAAGATGAAGTTGTTGAGGAATCAAGATTAATAAAAAAGGTACAAAATCAAGAAGACCAAGATGAAGGTATGGAATGATTCCCTTAAAAGAGTCCTTCAAAATATTTCACAACTTAAGGGAAAAAACATGGTGCATAATCAGGTATACCATATGATACCTTTTGTGTTAAAAAAGGGGAAGGAAGAATATGCATTCCCATTTTCTTATTTTTATTTATTTATTTATTTACTTTTTTTTTTTTTTTTTTTTTTTAAGTACCAGGGATTGCACTCAGGGGCACTTGACCACTGGGCCACATCCCCAGCCCTGTTTTGTATTTTATTTAGAGACAGGGTCTCACTGAGTTTCTAAGTGCCTTGCCATTGCTGAGTCTGGCTTTGAACTTGCAATCCTCCTGCCTCAGCCTCCCAAGTACTGGGATTACAGCCATGCCAACCATGCCCGGCTTCTTGTTTTTTTAAAGCATTCTTTTTTTTCCCCCACCTTAATTAATTTATTTATATGTGGTGCTGAGGATTGAACCCAGCGCCTCACACGTGCTAGGTAAAGCTCTCCCACTGAGCCACAGCCCCCGCTCCCATTTTCTCATTTTTAGATAAACAAGTTTGATAAAATGAATATGGAAAGAGGAGCAAGAAACTAACAAATGAACAACCATGTTTGTTCCTAGGGATAGAGAGAGAGAGAATGGTCGGGATGGAGACACACTCCCCAGTGAGAACCTTTTTACATTATTTTGACATTTTGCAAAGGTGAACATATTCGCTGTTCTAAAAATGAAAAAATAGGCTGTTAGTTAATACCTTGACACTTGTTAAAAAGAAAGAAAGAAAGAAAGAAAGAAGAGAAAGAAAGAAAAACATCCAAACCTGGAGTGTACTGATAAAATCCCAAAGCAGAGAAAACATGCAACCAATATCCCTTCACTGACTAGTTCCTCTTGTGCCCTGCACTTGGCTCTGTAGTTATTTGCTAAAGCTTTCCGTGTCCAGGCCACAGTGCCTCTGGAAGCAGTTTTATGGATGGACATTCTGCTTGGCCAGCTGAAGATTAAGGTGATCAGCCAAGCATATAAAGGAATTTCAGGACAAAGAGAGATGTTATATTGAAATTTTCTTTTTAACCTGCAGGGATCTGGTGGCTTCTTAGAGAAATGACAAAATCTATTTTCTCTTGCTCCTGTGTTCTTGCCATTGGCACTCTCTCATTATAAGCAAGAGTAAGTAAAGACGGCTTGGGGAGGTGATGAGCTGGCACCTTTTCACAAGTGTGCGTGGCAAGGTTCTGTTAGCCCGGGGAGCCCAATCTCATTCAGTTCTGAGGAGCATGGACTCAGTCAGAATGAGGGTTTGGAACACAACTCTCCTGCTCTGGAAACGGAGTGATTTGGGGTGCACACTTGAACCCTCTGGCCCTGTTTCTTTATCTGTAGAAGGGCATATTGATATTACCTCTCTATAGGATTATCATGGAGATTACATAAGTTAGTAAAAGGAAAAAGTTCAGAACAATGCTTACTACCTCCATAAGTGTCAGTACTGTAAGAAATAAGAATGATAATTTTATTATTATATAACTTCAAACCAAATAGGAGAGTTGGCAAGTATCCCTTCCTTTCCTTCAACCAATTTAGTGTAAGCCCATTAAAGGAAGATGGAGGAGAGATCTCTACCCAGTGATGCACACTAATAAGATGATAAATACAGTGTGGGTGACTATGAAGTGTTTCATTCACCCTGGGAATGCAAAACCAGTAACCAAGATAGGAGACCTGTACCCTCCTATGTTGCCTAGGAAGATGGATGTCTTGTCCCCTCCCATATTCTCGTGTTGAAACCCTAACTCCCAGTGCGATGGTGTTTAGAGTTGAGGTCTGCAGTAGCCAGTGAGGTTTAGATGAGGTCTTGAGGGTGTGGTCTCCATGGTAGGATTAGTGTCCTTGTAAGAGGAAAAAGAGACCAGAACTCTTTTCCTCTCTGTCCTGCAAGGATACAGCAAGAAGGCAGCCATCTGCAGGCTAGGAAGACAGCCCTCACCACACACTGGATCTGCTGACACCTTGATCTTGGACTTCCAGCCTCCAGAACTTTAGGAAATGAATGTCTGCTATTTAAGCCACGCAGTCTATGGTATTTTGTTATAGCAGCTGGAGCTGACTAATACAATAGTCAATAGACACAATGATGCTTTGGAAATGCAATGGATCCGGTCAGTTCAGGCTGCCAGAGGATGACAGGCGAGGGGCTCCTAACTTAAACTCTAGGAATCAGGAAAGACTTAGAAGCAGGGATGGGACCTCCAGATCCCCACTCCACCCAGCTATCTCTCGTACAGAGAAAAAAAAAAGTTGTTGTAGTAACAGCTGTGGAAATAATGAACTTGTAATAATCATGGAAATACATCAGATGCACGAGGCTGGTTCTCAGCATGCTACACGCACCTGCTCATTTAATTCTACCGACTTCTTTGCGGATCTGCTTGGCATCTGCAAGACTCTGCCCCACTCACCTCGCTCACCCCAATCCTGCCTATCCAATCCTATCTTTATTTAAAAAGTTGGTGTTTTTCATGTTTTGGCATTAGTTTTGATTTTTAAAAATATTGCATTGAAATGTTATTTATCTTGCTTATCGATTCCCTGGCAGCTCTTTAATTTTGCACTGAAGCCAGTGCCTAATTCTCCTCACTGAGGAAAGCCAAGTGAGGCAAGCTTAAGGCAGGTACCATCTAGCCCTCGATTCAGGCTCTCTATGCAGAAGGCATTTCCAGTTGCTTCTTTGCAGACAGGATCATGAGAGGAAAGGCAAATAGAAAGCATCCTTTAATCAGTCTTAACCATCCCCTTGAATTTTTTTTTTGGGGGGTACCAGGGATTGAACTCAGGGGCACTTGGTCACTGAGCCACATCCCCAGCCCTATTTTGTATTATATTTAGAGACAGAGTCTCACTGAGTTGCCTAGCATCTTGCTAAGTTGCTGGGGCCGGCTTTCAACTCGCGATCTTCTTGTCTCAGCCTCCTGAGCCGCTGGGATTACAAGTGTGCTCCACCGTACCCGGCAACCCCTTGAATCTTGTTTCTAAAAATGAGGCCCCATGCGATGACTTTTAGTGTTGCTTTAACATGGCCCCCAACCCCCCTGAATGTCACGATAGAGACTGCTTCTTTAACTTGCTTTAAGTCACTCTGAACATCTCAAGGAAATAGTCTGCACCAGTGGGTTTTTACACACTTCTTCAACACTGAATGAATGGGCCTCCGACTTTCCTCTGAAGCCCCTTGACGGAAGAAGGCCCTGGAACTAGAATTCTACAATAGCAAGTCTTCCCTGGGGTCTGAACCACCATTACTGGCCCAGTAGGACTGCTGGGAGGACCAGAGGACCTTAAGGGGAACACGCCTCAGTGTGGACCTTGCATTTGTGCCTGCATGCCTTCATTTTTCAATTTCCTTTTCTACAATTTACTCAATCAAACAAGAGCTTTCCCTGACCTGACTATTAGGCTTAATTGTGTTCATTGTTACACAGCATTTTACCCACAAGTACTTTCTGGTGGGGAGGGAGGTGTGGAGAATTATTGTTTAATGGACAAAACGTTTCAGTTTTGCAACATGGAAAGAGTTCTAGAGATGGGTTGCACAATGACATAAATGTGTGTGACACCACTGCATTGCACACTTAGCAATGGTTAAGATGGTGATTTATGTTCTGTATATCACATCACAATATATATATATTTTTAAACTTAATCTACGATGACAGATGCCAGACGGTGGATCCCCCTGAAGGCTGTGTTTCCTGGGAAAGGTTATGCGGGAGTTTTCTGGGGATCTGGAACTTTTCTGTATCATTACCTAGTTGAAGATGCACGGGTATATACGTATGTAAAAACATCTGTCGTGTGCTTAAAATGAGTGCACCTTATCATATCTATGTTACACTGCAACAAGATTTTCCAAAAAGGTAGCTGGTTATCTCTTCTGGTAGACTTTTCCTATGCAGAACTTCCCCATCCTTACCAGACATAGATTGTCAAAAAGTAGCTGTGCCAGGGCTGGAGTGGTGGCTCAGTGGCAGAGCACTTGCCTAGCAGGTGTGAGGCACTGGGTTGGATCTTCAGTACCATGTGAAAATAAATAAATAAAGGTATTGTGTCCACCTACAACTAAAAAAAAAATATTTTAAAAAATAGCTGCAGCAGCTGAGTTAGGAGACCTGGGTTCAAGTCCTGGTACTGCCAGTTTCTAACACAGAGCCTTGGAGGAGTTATTTAGGGTCTTTGTTCCCTGGAGTCCTCATCTGTCCCTAATGTAGGGATCAGACAGTAGAGATATGAACACAGGAAAAGTGGTTAGCACAGAATCTGGTTTGTTCTAAGTGTTCAACCAATATTCATTTTTTTCCTATCCACTTTTTTTTAAAAATATATATTTGCTTTTAGTTGTACACAATGCGTTTTTTACATGGTGCTGAGGTTCGAACCCGGGCTGTGCACGTGCTAGGCGAGCGCTCCACCACTGAGCCACAACCCCAGCCCCTCCTATCCACTTTTTTATTATGGTAAAATATACATACATAAAACTTACAATCCTAGCCATTTTAAGTGTGTAGTTCATTCATATTGTTGGTCAACCAACCATCACCAACACCCATCCTCAGGGCTCTTCATCTTGCAAAACTGAAAACCTCCCTTCATCTAATCTCCAGTCCCCAACCACCACCAGCCTGCTTTCTGTCTCTATTGTAGGTGCCTCATGTGTCATCTTGTGATGGGATAATTTCACTTTATGTAATGTCTTAAAAGTTCATGTATGCTGGATGCAGTAGCACATGCCTGTAATCCCAGCAGCTCAGGAGGCTGAGGCAGGAGGATTGCACGTTCAAGGCCAGCCTCAGTGACTTAGTGAGGCCCTAAGCAACTCAGTAAGACCCTGTCTCTAAATAAAAGAAAAAAAATAGTGCTGGGGATGTTGCTCAGTGGTAAAGCACCCCTGGGGTCAATCCCCAATGCAAAAAATTAATTAATCAAAAATAAAAAAATAAAGCCATCCAAGTTGTAGTACATGTGATCATTCCTTCTTAAGCTGAACAACATTTAAATGTATGTATATATAACACCCCACACTTTGCTTATCCATTCATTCAGTGGGTACTTGGGCTGCTTCTGCATTTTAGTTTCTGCGAACAATGCTGCAGTGCACGTTGGTGCAAATGCCTCTTCCAGACTTTTCTTGCCATCTTTTCACTTCCAACCTATTTGTGTCTGTGGATCTATAGCAAGTCTACTGTAGACAGCATGTAGCTGGACCATGTGTTTTGTTTTCATTTCGTCCATTCTGCTCATTTTTTGTCTTTTGATTGAAGAGTTCAATCCATTTATATTTCAAGTAATGATTGAAAAGTGTCAGGTCATGACGGAGCTAGAGCAACTTGCTTATGTCACTCTGCTACCGTTTTCTATTGCCTTACACTCTTCTCTGTTCATTATCTGCGTTTCTGTCTTCTTTTGTATTTGGCTGATTTTATTTTACTTATTCAAAGCAAAATGTTTTAACTCCTTTCTCATTTTCTTTTGTGTGTATTCGGTAATTATTTTCCTTGTGGTTACCATGGGTGTTGAATTTAACACACTAAAATTAGAATATTCTGACTTGAATTTATGCCAGCTTAACCTCAGTAACATAAAAAAAATTGCTCCTATACATCCTTGTCCCTACATATTTCAGTTATGAGATGTAAAAAATTATATCCTTCTATACTGTGTGTTCCAAGCATAAACTGATCATTTTCTATAATGCCTTTAGTCTCTCAAATCATGTTGAAAACAGAAAGTGGGGTTATAAACCATTTGATGACAATGTTAACTTTTATAATTGCTCATGTATTTGTGTTTACTGAAACCTTTATTTCTTCATGCTGCTTCAAGTCATTACCCAGTGTCCTTTAACTTCAACTTTCGGGGCTTCCTTTAGCATTTCTTGCAGGGCAGGTCTAGGATGAGGAACTCCTTCAACTTTTCTTTGTTTGGGAAAGTCTTAAGGTCTCTCACTTCTGAAGGGTACTTTTGATACTGACAGGATTTTTGAGTGACATTTTTTTCCTCTTAATACATTAAATGTATTAGCATACTCTCTTCTGGCTTCCACAGTTTCTGATGAGAAATCTGCCAATAATCTCAGTGAAGAACTCTTTTTTTGGGGGGTGGGGGTGGGGAACGGGGTATGGGGGATTGCACTCAGGGGAACTCAACCACTGAGCCACATCCCCAGCCCTATTTTGTATTTTATTTAGAGACAGGGTCTCACTGAGTTGCTTAGTGCCTCACTTTTGCTGAGGCTGGCTTTGAACTCATGATCCCCATGCCTTAGCCTCCCAAGCCACTGGGATTACAGGAGTGTGCTACCACGCTAGCTCATTGAAGAACTCTTGATCCACTGATCTGTGATGAATTTCTTATCTCTCTCACTGAGTTCACAATTGTTTGTTTTGTCTTTCAACAATTTGGTTATAACGTGTCTTGGTGTAGAGTTCTGTGAGTTCATCCGACTTGGAGTTTGTTGAGCGTCTTGGATGTTTAGATTCATGTCTTTCATCAAACTTGGGAAGTTTCTGGCCATTATCTCTTCAACGAATCTCTCAATAATTCCTCTCTTTCAGAGACTCCCTCATGTGTTATGTTGGTTTGCTTGAGGTTGTGCTGTAGGTCCCTCAGGCTCTGTTTACTTTTCTTCAATCATTTTTCTTTCTGGTCCCAACACTCCATGATTTCAATTGTCTTATATTCAGATTTGTGGATTCTTTCCTCTGCCTGCTCAAATCTGCCTTAGAATCCTCTTAGTGAATTCATTGTTTCAGTGATTATAATTTTGAGCTCACATTTCTTTCTTATTTGTAACATTTTCTGTCTCATTATCTGTTTTTCCAACCTGTTATTTAATTGCTTTCTTGGTTTTATCCATGTCTTTCTTTAGTTACTTGAGCATCTTCAAGACTATTGTTTTAAAGTCACTGTCTAGTGGGATTGCTGTCTGGTTATTCTTTGGAACAGTTTCTTTTGGTTTATTTTCCTCCTATGAGTGGGCTACGCTACACTTTCCTGTGAGTTTTTAATTATAATTAATATTAGCTGCAGAGTGACCTTGTAAATGGTTTAACGTTTCCAAGTTTCCTCGTAGGTCGAACGGGTACTGAGGCATTTCATTAATTCAACAAAAATGTATGGAGCGCTTTCTGTGTGGCTCCAAAATTCTTGGATATTCTCTCCATTGAGAAGTGGAGACTGACCTTGAATATTGGCTCTGTGACTGTTAGACCAATAGCATATGTCAGAAATAACATTGTGACAGGTTCTAGGTCAGAATTTAAGACAGTGTAATCCTCTACTTTCTGTCCTGTTGGGCACTGATTCTTGGAATGAGTCACCATGCTGTGAGGAAGCCCAGGCAGTCAGCAGAGAGGCCTACAGGAAGAGAAACCAACACCCCTGGCCAAAGCCCTGGGTGATCTCCCAGTTCACAGCCAGCACTAACTTATTAGCCAAATGAGCTGGAACCTTGCATGTGGACACTTCAGTCTCCTGTCCAACAACCACTGCTGATGTGAAGTTAAATGGAGATGATTTTTTTTTAAAAGAAACATTTTATTTTAAGGATAAAGTCCTGAAACTGTAATAAACATGTGTGTCAGTGAATTATTTTGTGAACCTCAGAAATAAGCTTCTTTAGCTGGGCGTGGTGGTGCATGCCTGTCATCCCAGCACTTGGGAGGCTGAGGCAGGAGGATCACGATTTCAAAGCCAGCCTCAGCAATGGCGAGGCACTTTAGCAACTCAGTGAGACCCTGTCTCTAATAATAAAGGGCTGGGGATGTGGCCCAGTGGTCAAATGCCCCTGAGTTTAATCCCCGGTACCAAAAAAAGAAAAAAAGAAATAAGCTTCTTTTAAAGAATATGAATCTACTATAAATATACCATGTGATGACATTCATTAAATGGACCAATGATTCAAAACAAACGTGCATTTAGTCAATCAAGCAAGAAAGAATGGTGGTAGGAAGAGTCAGAGAAGGAACTGTCCTTTCCAGTAAGTAGAGGGGGGATCAGTGTCAACCTAAGTGAAATGCAGAGGCCAGTGGCCACACATCTGATCCCTCCTCTGTCAGCACCCCCTCTTTTCTTTTTTTTTTTTCTATTGGTTCTTTTTAGTTACACACGACAATAGAATTCATTTTGACATAATTATGAAAGCATGGAATATAATTTGTTCCATTTAGTCCCTAGTACTTCTCCTTCCTGTCTCTTCCTCCCTACTTTTATTCCCTTCCCTCTACTCTACTGGTCTTTCAGCTATTTATTTAGAATTTTTTAAAAATCGTCTTGTGGATGTACATGATGGTGAGATTTACTGTGTTATATTCCTATATGTACACAGGAGAGTTAGGTCAGATTCATTCCACTGTCTTTCCCTACCCCATCTCTCTTCCCTTCCCTTCATTCCCCTTTGTCTACAGAAAGGAGATGATCTTTGCCTTATTTATCCATTTTGAAATTAATTTGATTCCTATTTGAATCTAGTCTTTAGAACAGAGCTGTGCGAAGACGTATAACGTGAGCCACATAGACAGTTTTGCATTTTCTAGTAGCCACGTTAAAAAAATGAAAACGAATGAAGATAAAAATTCTTCATTAACATTTTACATTATTTTTTCCTACTACATGCTTGAAGTTCAGGGTGATCACACATATGACGATACTGACATTCAATTCAGATTAGCCAGGTTTCAAATGCTTACTAGCCACAGGTAGCAAGTGACTATTGCATTGGAGAACACAGCCTTAAAATGAAAGAATTGGTGTGTGCACGCACGCGAATTACTCCATCCCTGCACTATTTTGCAGGGAAGGAAAATGAGACCCAGAAGGAGAGAGTGACTGGCCCAGGGTTGCGCAACACCGTGGTTTGAATGGTGCTGCCCATGAAGACAGTCTTGTGTTCTACTTCCTGGAACTTATGACTGTTATCTTATTTGGAAATACAATCTTTCTGGATATCACTCAGCTAAGGATCTTGCAATGAAGAGATCATCCCTGATTATCTGGGTGAGCCCTTAGCCCAATGGCCTGTGTCCTGATAAGAGATAAATATGGGAGATTAGACAGACAGAAGAGAAGACAGACACACACAAGCGAAAGTGATGAAAAGACAGAGGAAGAAGGATGATGTGGCCACAGGCCAAGGAAGCCAAGGAAGGCTGACGTCCACCTGTAACTGGACGAGACAAGGAAGGATTCTCCTCTGAAGTCTCCAGAGGGAGAGGAGCCGCTGACACTTGATTTAGAGGTTCTACCCTCTAGAACTATGAGCAGTACATTTCTTTTTCTTTCCTTCCTTCCTTCATTTCTTTCTTCCTTTCTTTACTGGGGATTGAACCCAGGGACATTCAAACACTGAGCCACATC
Source organism: Tamias sibiricus (assembly GCA_025594165.1). Taxonomy (NCBI): domain Eukaryota; kingdom Metazoa; phylum Chordata; class Mammalia; order Rodentia; family Sciuridae; genus Tamias; species Tamias sibiricus. The sequence continues at coordinate 18,856,082 of CM046674.1, forward strand.
CCCATCCCCATCCCTTTTAAATATTTTATTTACAGACAGGATCTTGCTAAGTTACTTGGGGCCTCACTAAATGGCGAGGCTGACTTTGAACTTGCGATCCTCCTGCCTCAGCCTCCGGAGCCACTGGGATTACAGGCGTGTGCCACTGCGCGCAGCTGAGCAATACATTTCTGCTATTTTTAGCCACTCAGTTCCATGATAGTTTTTGGAATCCACAGGAATGGAACATATACAATCAGTATGAAGGCCGGACTAATGAGATCTTGGACTTCATTCACAGCCAGAGCAACCTGCCTCTTCATGGCCTCTGAAATCTCTCAGGTCACCGTTCATTCCATCATGAAGTGTGGATCAGGTAGGTGGGGGCTCTGGTGACCTGGAGGGCCCATGTCAGCCTCTAGGGAGCCACTGCCCTTAAGCTTCATGTGTTGCCATGTCACATCCCATTGCCTCATCTACCCAAATGTCCTCTTCTCTGTTCTCTCTCTGCTTCCACCCCTTCTCTTCTACAATCTATTTGCCACCTTGTAGGCAGGGTAATCCTCTAAAGATCATAAGTTGTTTCAGATCACCTCTCTGCTTTCAACACTCCAAGGGCTTCCTTTCACGGGAGTGAAACCAAACCTGCATCTACAAGGCCTAGTAGGGCCCTGCTGATTCCCTAACCTCGACTTATAACTGCTCTCACTCTGTCCACACCAGCCACGCAGCCCTCCTGGCTGTTTTTCCAACATGATAAGCATGCTCCTCCTCTGAGTTCTTTGCATTTGCTGTTTCTGTCTAGAACGTTCTGCCTCCAAACAGGCCTTTGGTTCATCCCTTTGCTTTAGTCAAGTCTTTGCTCTAATGTCCCTAATTATACAGGTTTTCCATAGCTCTGTCATTCTTTTTTTTTTTTTTTTTTTTTTTTTACAATGTTTTAATTTTCTTTCCAGAATGAACCTCCTTAGCACCCAGTATAGATCTGCTGGTTGATTAGGTTATTTTGCTCGTCCCTCCCCCATTAGACTATAAACTCCTCAAAGGCAAGGGCTTCTGTCTGGTTTATTTAATAGTTCATTCATTTTGTGAATGAACAAATGAATGAGTGAGTTCAGGGAGGCAGGGCTCCATTTAGTTGTATCTTTATCTTTTTCCTAGAGAAGTTAGAATCTGGATACTTAGGTAAAATTCTAAATATTTAAACATGTGAGTTGAAAAGAAAAATATCACTGGGATGGTTAAAAAGGGTATCCAAGGTCCACAGTTGGAGATCTCTGACTTACAAGGATCTGGGTCCAATGGGAACCTCATTCCCCATCCTCAGCTCAGGCCCCTCCAGGATCTGATGGCTTTTCACAGCCTACCCGTCCCTGAATCCCCAGAACCAGGCGCCATGAGGTTCTGTTTGTTGTTACAGACCAAAGTCATCCAGGGCACTTCGTTCAAAAGGCAGGATGTGGGCTGTGAGCTGCCAGATCACGGGTTCAAAGGAAATCTACTTTAGCAGCAATGTCTCCTGGGATGTTTCCCCAAGCCTCCCTGAGAGGTGGTGGGGCCTCTTAAAGGACTAATAATAGACGGGCACATCCAGTTTCCCAAACGTGTCAACCTTAAAAGTGAAGGCTATTTTTTCCTGGTTACCTTTGAATTACCATGTAGGGGAAGGACATTCTATTATTATAGTTGTGGTGCTCCACATGCTACCTAATAATGACTTACCACTCAGTGGCTTCCAGGCAGAATTGTCCTAATGGGACCCAATTTCTATCACTACTCAGGTGTGCCCCTTTGTCCTCCGTGTGCTTTGTAGTTAGGAAAGTCCAACCACCATTCCACAACAATGTGACTGTGGGTGTATCTCTTAATCACTCCACGTTGCGCTGTCCTTATCCATAATGAGACTTACTGAATCTACATAGGGTGGTTGTTGGGACTAAATAAGACAGCACCTGTACCCGACGCTTATTGCCTTGGAACACATATTGGGCATGGGTAGGGATAAATAGGTGCTGGCTTTTAAGTATTTGTTCACTCACCTGTTCACCCCACTCACCCACTCAAATATTTATTTGACTCTTAGGTGTCAGACTCTAAGCCGGTGACATGATGGTAAGCAGCTCCCTCTATCCCAGCATCTTGGCCAACTGAAGGAGTTCATTGTCCACGATGCAGTGCTTCATTCCCAGAGTGTGGGGCTTGATGCGGGTTGGAGAGAGAAAGTGCAGGGTATGGACAGGGCCTTGGATAACTCCCAGTTGCACTTCTGGACAATTACCACTCTCTTAGTTACGTTGTGCCTTTCAGGATGCATCAAGGAGAGAGTCCAGTTGTCTATTCATGTGTCTTGAGCGTCTCTCCAACGTTTGCCAATCTTTTCTCTTAACAGGTAAAAGAAGGCCTCTGTCTTAGATGCTTTGTGTGGGTGACAGTAACAGGAAAGTTTTTCATCATACCTCTTGCTACTCATATTTGAATAGATCAAATCAGACAGACTTGTAAAAAAAAAAAAAAAGGTGCACAAATATGACCAGAATTTGTAAAGATGAGTCCCAAGTGAATTAAATTTGAGGAAACACTGAACTATTAAATCTCTCTATTAGCCCCATTTTACAGTTGAGGAAACAGAGTCTCTTTGTGGAAGGGAAGAATAGAATATAGGGAGCTTTCTTCTAAATATTCAGGCAAGCAAACCCAAGAACCTTCTTTGTGGTGGAGTTAGATATATATGAAACAAAGATCGCTCCACCCCTACCTCTGCAGAACGTGTGGATGTATGTGTGTGTAAGGGTGTGGAGCCACAGGCCTTTCCGGATGAGTGACAGAGCTAGCCCATCCCTCCAGGAGACGCGTGCAGAATGACCAATGGGATGCATGGGGGGTGGATGGGTACCAGTCTCTCTGCAGAGGCCAGGGTGGAATCTGCTGGGGCATCAGCTCCCCCTCTCCCGCTCCTAATCCCCAAAGGTCCTTTTGCTGTCGTTACTCCCTAGGGCGGAGGCACCGAGATGCTCATCTCCTTAAAGCAAACCCGGACCAAAGACTGGGTAGGGGGCGAGGCTCGGATCTGACGAACGCAGGCTGCAGTCCCGGCGCCGCAGCGCTGCGGCTAACACTTTGCTGGGAGGCCGGCAGCCGCGGGGGTGCCAATATGTAAAGCAGCTGGCGGCGCTGGGCGTGGCCTGGGCGCGATGCAAATGAGGGAGGCGGAGCCCGCGGAAGGCTCCGCCTCCCTCCCCCGCAGCTGGGGCCAGCGGTGCCAAGCGCAGCTGGACCAGCGGCAGCAGCTGGGCGAGTGACAGCCCAGCTCCGCGCGCGGCCGCCGCCAGAGCCGGCGCAGGGGAAGCGCCCGCGGCCCCGGGCGGCAGCAGCGGCCGCCTCCTCCCGCGCCTTCCGGGCCCCGCAGCCCGCGGTCCCGCGGCCCCGGGGCCGGCACCTCTCGGGCTCCCGCTCCCCGCGCGCAAGATGGCTGACCCGGCTGCGGGGCCGCCGCCGAACGAGGCGAGGAGAGCACCGTGCGCTTCGCCCGCAAAGGCGCCCTCCGGCAGAAGAACGTGCACGAGGTGAAGAACCACAAATTCACCGCCCGCTTCTTCAAGCAGCCCACCTTCTGCAGCCACTGCACCGACTTCATCTGGTGAGAGCGCGCCGCGCAGGGCACCTTCCCGCGGCCCCCCGAGGGCAGTGCCGCGCGCGGGGACCCCCTCTCCGAGCTCCCCTGCTCCCGAGGGAGAACCACGCCGTCCCCCTCGTCCCAGGCTCTCCCCTGGACCATTCTGCCCCGAACTCCCTGATGGACAGTCCCGCAGGTGCCCTGTCCTCTGGTCCCAGACGGCCGGCTGGGAGGCACCTCCCGCCCCCTCTTGCCCCCAGTCGCCTCCAGAGCACCCATGGGCAGCATCGCGGGCGCGTTTTCGCCACCGGCTCCAAGCCTGGAGTGTCTGTCCCACCTCCGCAGGGCAGCCCCTCGGGTGCTCTCTCCTGGGGTTCCCTACCTCTCTGCCTTCTTCCGGGCTCTCGGCTCCCTAACCCCCACCCTCCTTTCCCGGGGCAGCACCCCGGGTGCGTGTCCTCTCTCTGTCTCCCTGCGGGCATGGGACATCCTTTCCTCCTCTGTGTCTCCGGAGCAGTTCCCTGTGATATCTCTTATTGCGCCTCCCCGAGGGCCTGGGTTCCCTTTCCACTGATCAGTCCTCCCCATCACATCACTGCGGGGGGGGGGGGGACCCTTTCTTCTCCCTGTCCCTTCAGGCGTGGGGCGTCCTTTTCACCTTCCTAGTCCCCAGGGGACACCGCCACTGCCTGGGGGTCCCTGTCCTCCTTCCTCCGCATGGTTCTTTCTTTCTTTTCTTTCCCCGAGGGCACTCAGGGCATCTCTACAGGCAGGTTTCTTGCTTGCCTTCTGCCCCCACTCCGACGGAAATGCTCACCCCCCACCCACGCCCCCATCCTGCCACCTGGTGGTCGCAGTCCCCTCTCTCCTGCCCGGGTGACGGAAGGTGGGGGTTACCGCCGAGTTCCCACCTACACCCACCTCGCCAAGGCGGAAGACTCTTGGGCACCCGCCTGTGGCTGGAGATTGCACCTGGCGCAGAGGGCAGAGGAAGCGGGGGACTGTGGGAGAACTAGCTCTGGCTGGGCCCCTCTGGCTGACTTGCCTCCTTCTGCCTTTGCAGGGGCTTCGGGAAGCAGGGATTCCAGTGTCAAGGTAGGCTCCAGGGCTTTGGGGATGCCGTTTGTGGGAAGAGAGGGTGAAAAAGACTTCACAGAAGTTGGTAGAGTGAAAGGAATCCCGCCTGTGAGAGTGACCTCCCAGGCTAGGAATTCTTCACCATAAAAGGGTCCTTTTAGGGGGTGTATGTGTATGGGACAGTGATGCTCCATCCAGGAAAGGCCACGAGGAGCTGGAGGCCTGAAAAGTCGAGGAAATGCTTCCATCCTTGTCCCTTCCCAGCAACGGCAGCATGGAAAGGGGTCTCCTAAATCTATCTCGGCATGGCCCATCCTGCTTGAGCCTCGACACCCTTAGGAGGACCCTTTCTTGCGCCTTTTCCTGCTCATTGCCCTTCCTCATCGCACAGTGAAGTTTTGCTTCTTTTCCTGCTTTGCAGAGGTCTCGGCAGGTGGCTACCTCCTCTGCAGATGGCGCCTCCCCTAGAAAAGCAACTGTGGTATCCCCTGAGCTGTCTCCTCCTCTGAAAGGCGTGGTTCCAGATGGGGTGCCTCTCAGATCCTGGTTTAAATTGTCCTTTTTATCTTCTGAGTAGAAACAGGAAAGGCTCCAAGTGGCTGGTTACCTGGGTCCTTGCATCTGGTTTGAGACCCTTGACTCTAGCGAGGCATGCCCAACCTATTTTGATCAGGTGTAAAGTGACCTTGGTGGTCTCTGGGTTTGCAAGTGGGCTCTCCAAAGCCACGGCATATAAGGATTTGTTTATCCCCTAGGATAGCTTAAACATTGTGTGAATTAGATGTCAGCATTTTAGAACTGGGAGGTTTTACATACATCTGAATTTCCGACTTCTACTTTGCTGAGAAATGGTCTCACTTTGATGTTAGAGCAATCATTTGGAACTGAGAGCAGCTGTTTTGTAGGCTGGGCACACGTGTTCACCATTTTGTCCCAGTCCATTCCCACCTGGCCTGCTTCATCCCCTTTTGGCCCTTGTAGGTATTTGAATTTGCAACCTCTGGTCTGGAAAATTTGTTGGTGCCCCCTCCACCCCCACTTTCAGGCCAGAGCAGTTGAGTTTGGTGAAAAATGGCACATTTTTACTATGTGACCTGGGGGGTCAATTGACCACCCTGGCGCACTGGGTTTAGACCAGAAGAAAGCATTTGAGTGATGGAGGGTCTGAAATATGCACTCACCAAGGTTTGGTGGTTGCCTTGCATCTCCAGGGAAAAGCAAGGAGATCCCTGGTGAGTGGAGGTGGCATTGGAGCTGTACAATGCTAGCCTGGAGCATGGCACTCCTGTCCTCTGAGATGCTGGCTCTTTTCTGATATCTGGGGCAGGACAGACTCCACCAGGTAGACTTCCCTGCCTTTCTTACCAAGATTTGGAGCCTTAATCTCATGCCACCCACCTGAGAACTTTCCAAATCCCTTTAAATGGCAAACACTTGGGCCCAGGTGCCAACGACTTGGATCGCTTTCTAGAACTTTGTCTGAACCCCTCAAAGAAAATGCCAGTGGCAATTTGGTGCCCGAATGTGTTATTTCTTCTGTGAGATTGCTTTTCAATTCCACAAATGGGTTTCTGTCTTTGTGTCTTGCTGAGGTCAGGGGTGACTTTTGAACATTTTTGCTGCTGCTCTTTTGTGCTGTGAGCTCTGTCATTATTGATGGCCAGGAAAGTCACTTTGGAGTGTGTGGGGATGGCACATATATGCAGGAGACCCTGGGAAATGATAGGAATTTTCTGATGTAATGAGGAAGAAAAATTAAGACTTCTAATGAAGTATGGACACTTTAGAGATAGGAGTGACTTTTTATTTATTGATTATTTTTGTAGTATGGATTGAACCCAGGGGTGCTTAACCACTGAGTCTTGTCCCCAGCCCTTTTTATATTTTATTTTGAGATAGGGTCTTGCCAAGTTGCTTAGGGCCTTGCTAAGTTTCTGAGGCTGGCTTGAAACTCATGATCCTCCTGCCTCAGCCTCCTGAGCCCCTGGGATTATAGGCCTGCACCACTGTACCTGCCCCACTTTTTTCATTTTTTTAATTTTTTTTTTTTTTGTAGTTGGATGGACAGATGCCTTTATTTTATTTGTTAATTTTTACGTGGTGCTGAGGATCAAACCCAGTGCTTCACGCATGCTATTGCTTTGCCTCTGAGCTATAGCCCTAGCCCCTGGCCTACTTTTTTTTTTTTTTTAATTTTTTTTAGTAGTAAATGGACACAATACCTTTATTTTTATTTGTTTATTTTTTATATGGTGCCAGGAATTGAACCCAGTGCCTCACACATGCTAGGCAAGCATTCTACCATTGAGCCACAACCTTGCCCCCGGCCCCCTTTTTAAAAAAAAAAAAATTTTAAATCCTCTTCTTTCCCCTCACCCTGTGGGCATATGCATAGGCTACCAGGTAAGTTAGTGTGGGGTTGAATCATGGCTTTGAGACTTAATTACCTTCTCTGTACTTCAGATTCCTTATCTGTAAAATGGGGCCAATAACAGTACCTACCTTAGAGTTGCTGAACAGCTGTAAGTCGTTTCAACATTTAAGATGCTTGGACTAGAGTGTGGTGCAGAATAACCTGTCAGAAAAGAATCAGCTGTTATGATTGTCTCCAAACTCCCTGCCATGGTGGGGCAGCGGTCTGTGAGAAGTCTGGCTGTGTAGGGTTGCTTTGTCATGGGGCGTCAGCGAGGTCAAAATGCAGCCGTGAGCATGTGGTTACTCTGGGTTGCTGCTTTGGCTGCGTATTTCACTTGGGTCCGAATGGGGAGGAGAAGAGAGCGGTTGGGACAGATTGGCAGTTCCCTGAAATTGAGATATTTAGGATGGGGTATATCCAGGAAGGAGTGAAGTTTATCCCTGGCATTGAGCATTGCCTGGGATTAATCCTGGAATCATAGAGGAGCTCCTTCTTATCTGATTATTTTTGGTACCAGATATTTCCTCTTAAAGTCAATCTACTTAGAATGGGATCAACATTTTAATAGAAAATACATTAGGCTTTATTCTTTCACCCAAGTCAACAGTCCAGAGCCCAGGTCCTTCTGTTCCTTTGAACTTCCTACTCTATCATCCCTAGGGAGTGACAGTTATCTCGTGGTCCAGGAATGATGCCGGACTCTGCAATCATCACATCCCTCTTTCAGCCACCAGGAAGCACCAAAGGGATAAAGAGAGGCAAAGCACAGACCCACACTCAGGGTCACTTATGGAAGTTGTCTCCAGAGACTTCTGCCTGTCTCCTCTTAGCTAGAACTTGATCACGTAGCCACACCCACTGCAAGGGAGCCTGTGGGAAATTCAGGTGGCCACGTTCCCAGCCAAGAGCTGGGGGAGGGGAGTTTCCATTTCAAAAGTAGAAACAGAGAGGATAAACCCTCTGTCATTCTTGAGTAGGAGGTGTGGGGGACGATCATGAAGCAGAGGCCAGAGAGAGCTGCCCCGTGCTCCATTATGCTGTCATGGAAATTGGGGATGTTGGTGTGAGCTGGGAGCGGAAGGATGGAAAGTTCATAAACCATGTGAAATTATGGATTTTTCTGTGTTCAGGGGAGCTTAAGAATAGATTTTCCTTGCTCTTGTGTTGCCAGGGGACACAACTCTAAGGTGACTGCTACATAATTTCTCCCTTTTTGTTTTCACTCTTTTTTTTTTTAATAAAACCGCTCTCTATGAGGTAGTTTAAGAATGCTGCTGGGGACAGGGGACTGGGACTGAGGATCCCTGTTGTGAAATTGCCTACATTCTGGATTAGAAGTGGGATCCCTTACACAAGCAGACTTCTCTCTATGGCATTCTTTAGAAGAGCCTAGAACCTGCATTTATGCATTGATTATAATCGAGACAAGCCATTGGGTAGAAGTCAGTTCTTACCCTAAGAAGATTTTGCAGTTTAGCAGAGATAAAATTATTTATTTATTTATAAGAAAGTCACTTCAGTAGAAACAGGCTGTAAAATATAAAGATCCGAAATACATAGCATGAGTTTGGAGTCAACTGGAACTGGGCTCAAGTCTCTGATCGGCCACCTATTCATTGTGTGACCTTGGGCAAATCACCCCCCTTGTTGTAGCCTTGGTCTCCTCATCTGTAAAATGGGGATCGTGATGTCTATTTCACAGGGTTATAGGGAGGAGTGATAAGCCCATGCTGGAGAAAGAGCCACCGTAAGTATTAATGGCTGTGAGATGATCACTATTACTGGATAGTGATAGCAAACTGCGTCAAAGTGGGAGAGAGTTAATTCTGGAACACACTAAATGACTATGCCTGTTTTGTGTGCTTAGATGGGGTTTCTTATTAGGCATGTTTCTCCACAGGCTTTGAGTCACACCAGCGAGTACACAGTTCCATGTCTGGAGCCGGAGAGCCAGGCTCAGTGAGCACCAGCTTTCCTTGTGAGAAAGATCTGAACTTGCCATGGACTTTCTAGAAAAACCCCAGGGCACTCATTTTCTGACTATGAAGAGCTAGAATTGATGATTATGATTAGTAAATCGGCTCTTCCCTTTCCTGTGCAGATTTGAAACATCCTTTTTATGTTTCTAATTGGAATTATTATAAATCTTAAAGTGTAACATGAATCCAACTGGTTGTATTTATTTTCACCAGAGAGCAGCCCTATAGAACAGAAGCTTATTATAGTGTGCAGTTAGCACATATAGGTTAGGATATTTTTATACAATCAAAGCTGAATGAGAGTTGGGAGTGTAGTTCAGTGGTAGCATGTGCAAGGCTCTAGGTTCAATCCCCAACACACACACACACACACACGTAAAAAGGAATCAAAAGTTAATTTTATTTTGGGCATAGTTTTCCCTATGAATTTATGATATGACACTGTGTACTTCAGGTTGAACTTTCTCAGTAAAATCATAAAGAAGGCCATTAAAAAATGACTAAGTCAGGCTACAAGTTGTTGGGTACCTCCAATGCCAGAGGCCTGTGTACCAAACTCCACTCACCTTTTGGCTTATTCTGAATGGGTCCTGGGGGTTTCAATGAGGATCAAAGACAGAGAAGCCTTTTGACTTTGGGTTTTGATAGTTTGTCTCTTTTCTTTTTTCTACCTGCAGTGGGATTTCAGGCTCCATGTCCCCATTGAAATAAGAATCGTTTGAGTGGGTTAACATTGGGTCTTAAAAAGGAGGGCTGATTTTGTTGGAGAGGCAACAGAAAATTCATTTGAGCTGTAGAGCACTCAAGGGACGCCTGAAGCTTTGTCACTGAGCAACAGAATGCCTTTCTAAGTAAATATGGAAAACATGACCTTTGAAAATCTAGTTGATATGATATACAGGTTCTTAGAAACTAATTAAAATATATTATTTGCAATACTGGTGATACTCCAGGTATTGCCCAGAACCAGCTGTGGCATGTTTATAATATGTTGAGGTCAATAAATAAAAACATATACGAGAAAGTAACTGGCCAATAAATGAACTTAGGGTTTGGAAATGATTTGTGCACATTCTTGCTGTGGGAAAACCTTTACACTCTCTTTCTTTGTCTCGATTTCTGTCCCTCTCCACACATAGCCCACATACATGCATGCACACATACATAAATAGATCATTATGTTGAAATTCTGAAAATATGCATCTCCTTTTGATACTTTTCAGCTGTCTATCTAAGTTAAAGCATGGCATATAATTTAAATCCATGATCTGGTCTTTTGATTCTGTAATATAGTTAGTTTTGGGGTGTACGGGAGGATCTTCTGAAGAGCGCACCATCTGAGGTTGATGTCTTCAAAGGCTTGGGCCCTTATCATTTTTGGCATTTGGTATAACATCATGTATTCTTTGACTTCATTCATCCTATTTCTCCATTGAAAGTGTGTGATATTTCATAGATAGAATGCTGGCCTTTTTACAGAGAATACAACACACAAAGTGTTTACATATGGCATTTGGAGGTGTGATGGCTCTCTGAAAGTCTGGCAGGAAAGTTGTCTTTTCACTGCATACATGCAGTTTCCCACTTATTCATTCTTCCATTTATTCATCCATTTGTCCATTGACCATTTATCCATCCATCTTTCTATCCACCCATCCATCCATCTTTCCATCCATCCATCCACCCATCAACCTACTCATCCCTCTAGTCATCTATCCATATACCCATTATCCATCCATCTACCTATTCGTCTGTCCATCCATCCATCCATTGACCATTTATCCATCTATCTTTCTACCCATCCATCTTTCTACCCACCTATCCATCCATCTTTTCATCCATCCATCCACCCATCAACTTACTCATCCCTCTCTATCCATCTACATCTATCCATCTACCCATTCATCCATCCATCTACTATATTCCATCTATCTGTCCATCCATCCATCCATCCATCTATCCATTGACCATTTAGTCATCTATCCATCTATCTTTCTACCCATCCATCTTTCTATCCACCTATTCCATCTTTCTATATTCCATCTTTCCATCCACCCATCCATCCACCTATCAACCTACTCATCCATCTATTCATCCATCCATCCATCCATCTATCCATCTATCCATCCATCCATTCACCCATCCATTCACCTATCCATCCATCCATCCATCCATCCATCTATCCATTTTTTCATCTATCCATCTACCCATCCATCCATCCATCCATCCATCCATCCATCCATCTATCCATCCATCCATTCACCCATCCATTCACCTATCCATCCATCCATCCATCCATCCATCCATCTATCCATCTATCCATCCATCCATTCACCCATCCATTCACCTATCCATCCATCCATCCATCCATCCATCTATCCATTTTTTCATCTATCCATCTACCCACCCACCCATCCATCCATCCATCTTTCTAAAAAGCATGCACTGATTAAGTTGTATGTGTCAGGAATGATTTTCTTTTTTCTTTTTTTTTTTTTTTTTTTGATACTGGGGATTGAACTCAGGGGCACTTGACCACTGGGCCACATCCCAGCCATTTTTTGTGTTTTTAATTAGAGACAGGGTCTCACTGAGTTGTTAAGTACCTCAGCCACTGCTGAGGCTGGCTTTGAACTCACGATCCTCCTGCCTCAGCCTCCCAGAGTGCTGGGATTACAGGCGTGTGCCACCGCGCCCGGCAGGAATGATTTTCGATGGTGAATGCTTTAGAATGATCTCTACTGTCATGGAGCTTACAGTGTAGTGATGGGAGTTAAGGCTTTCTACAAATCATTGCACCAAGATTTAAGTTCACTTTCATTCAGTGTTTTGGAGGAAATGTATGAGGTGCTATGAGAATGTATAATGGGAGACCAATCTCTGTAATGAATGGAGGTGGAGTCAGGGAATTCTTTAATCTGGGAATTAAAAATAAAAACAATATTCCAAGTTCCCATTCTCTGAGGTAACTGGAAAAAGCCTGCATTATCAGGGTCTAGAGCTAAAAATCTATATTGTGAAACTGCTCACATGCTGGATAAAGACACGCAAGAGGCTTATCTTTGTGACATTCTGTGGAGGAGCCCAGCCTTTACTTGTGCCATGGCTGTAGGAGGAGTCCTGGGCAGCCCAGGAGAGCCACTCAGGATGGCTTTTCCCACAGTGAGAAACACACGCAACTTCATCTCTTCTTAGTTAGGAACTCAGATGATGAGCTGACCTTCTCTTTTTTTACCCCCAAGGGTTGCAGTTAGAGGTGGTCATTCTAAAGCTGAAAAACGAGATGGTTTCAGAGGTGAAAGAGCAAATTTGAGCCAATAGTCAGAAAATAAAAAGAAAGAGCAGAACAGAGCGGAGTGCCAGCTCTCAGGGGCCCAGGATTACTTGCATTGCTCCCAGATACACCCCTCACCCTGCTTCTTTCTCTGATGTATTGTTTATTTATTTATTTATTTTTTATGTGGTGCTGAGGATCGAACCCAGTGCCTCACGCATGCGAGGCAAGTGCTCAACCACTGAGCTATCGCCCCAGCCCCTTCCCTGATGTATTTATGGTATATCATTGCTTTGTCTTAGTGTTTTTTTTAAAAAAAATTTTTTTAAGTTGTCAATGAATCTTTATTTCATTTATTTATATGCGGTGCTGAGGATAGAACCCAGTGTCCCACACATGCTAGGCAAGTGCTCTACCACTGAACTACAGCCCCAGCCCTGAAGATAATTTTTAAGTATTTTCATGACATACGGCGTGAATCGTGGAGAACGATCTTTTGTCCATTTGCTTTCAGTCTTCCTGATCACATTAAGCAGGGAGTCTCAGTTTGGTGTTGTGACTTTAACATCTTTCCAACACTAATATGGACACTTAGTAAATACTCACTGAGTTTTCTTTATTTTTTATTATAGAGGAACAATGGGGAATTAGTTTCTATCTGTAATCCAACTTACTTGTTTTCTAATTTTACCCGGTTTTGATCTTGGACCTCTTGGACCTCGGGGCTTGATGTTGTACTAGCTTTTCCTCCTTGTGGATGGGGATCAGGAGACTTTCAGTGTTCTTCTGGGAAATATTTGTGTTGGAAACATCCTCAGTGTTCCAGGGTCTGGTAGAGATGGTAACTTGGATTCAGGAGCGTCCATCTTTTAATCATGGCTTTGTTTTACCTTTTAATTGTCTTCTCCTGCTTGCTTGTGTCTCTTGATACCTCCTTTCCCCTAAACCCACAGACAGAAAGTTGTCCTACTGAGTCATATGGGGAGCTCAAGCCCAGACCAGAAGGGTTCTGAGCCTCTCCTTTGAATCTTGGCATTTGCTAAGTAGATGGAAATCGCATTTGCCAAGTAGGAGATCCGCAGCATTAGTTATTCAGCAATGACCACATTCTGTGGGGAATTCCAACATTCTTTCTTTTTTTCCTGGTGTTGCTGAGAAACGAGACTTTCTAGAAAGACAGTATAAAATTGGGCTTGAGACTCCAGGCTCAAAAATCAAACAGACCTGATTTTAAATCTTGACTCTGTCTCTTCATCACTCTGTGACCCTGAGGCAGGTGAGACATGATCTTCCCTTTTATCCGCCCACTCATTCATCCATCATCCCTGCACCTCCCTAGCTGTGTTGTTTCACCCATCCATTCATCCATCCATCTGTCCATCTATCTATGCACTTAATAAATATTTATCAAGTGCCTACCATAGATCAGTTACCATTCTAGACATTGGAACTAGAGCAGTGAAAAAAAAAAAAAAAAAAACAGTGTCCCCCGCCCTCCATGGGATTTACATCCTAGTAGGAGGAGGAGAGCAATAAACCAACAGCATGGAGCAAATATGTGACATGATGTCAGGTTGCAGTAGGGGCTTTGAAGAGAAACAAGACAATGATGTTGACCTTGAAGATTCATTCTCCTTGACTTTTGAAGGAAGAACAGCACATGGCCAGTTGGTTCTGACACACACTGAAAAGTGCCACACCACGGGTGTCAAAACACTTTGGATGGCATCCTCCTCCTCTGGGAGGGGTGGAGGAGATTCCACAGAGAAGGTGATACTTGGGCCCAGTCTTGCAGTAGGAGCAGGAATTCCCAGATGGACAAGGGGGTGGGGGACAGAGGAGGGAGTTTTAGGCAGAGGATGGCACCAGTGGAGCCATGGGGGGGAGAGAGCAGGAGGGAGGGTCTGTGAGGGGGGAGCTGGAGGGAGAGGAGTACCACGACGCGGTTCTGGGCCTCGTGGAGGTGCCACGACGAGGGAGTGATGCTTGTCTTGTTTGCAAGCGGGATGTGTGTGTGTGGGGGGGGAGTGAGATGGCTAAATATTGGAGAAAGAGCAGCACAAGATGCATTTGGAAACAATAGCTGCCATGACTCAGATCCTGAAATTCCAGGCTCGGGGTTGGAGGTCAGGTAGGAGAACCTGAAATGACCATTCAGGAGCAGCAGGGAGTGTTACTGGAACATCTCTAGGCTGTTGCTAAATATATATATATATATATATATATATATATATATATTATTTTCTTCTTCTTCTTAAAAAGAGGTTTGGAATTCCATGTCAGTCATGACGTTGATTTTCCTATTCTTTTTTTTTGCGGTGGGGGGGGGTGGTTACTAGGTTATTTTTGTGGTTCTAACAATAGGGATCTCCCTTCCCTGCATCCTTAGGTGTAGAGGGCCACAGAAGTGAGTTCTCCTCTGAAAGGAATCCTCCCACTCCTTCTCCCTCCTCTAGTGCCGTCAATCCTCCGGCAGAATGTGGTCACCGAGCACACGCTGTGCGTGACGGTGACGAGTTTGTGCTTGGGAGACGGACAGGCTAAGGCTCAAGCTTCTCACCGTAGGACCTTGACCACGTTACTTTCACTCTTTGTGCTTTTGTTTCTCCATAGCTAAAAGGAAATAATAATAGCAGCTAGTTTATTTATTTATTTATTTTTGGTACCAGGGATTGAACTCAGGGGCACTTGACCACTAGGCCACATCCCCAGCCCTTTTTTTTCTTTTTTTTGGTATTTTATTAGAGACAGGGTCTCACTGAGTTGCTAAGTGCCTCGCCATTGCTGAGGCTGGCTTTGAACTCGCGATCCTCCTGCCTCAGCCTCCCAAGTGCTGGGATTTTAGGCGTGCGCCACCACGCCCGGCAGCAGCTAGTTTATAGAGCACATGTCAAGTGTTTCTTTGGCACCTTGCTTGACCTGCACTAAGCATTTCATAAACAGCAGCTATTTCTGCTCTTCTTGGACTGGGCACCGTCCTTGGCCTTTATAGAGCCGATCATCTCACGTCGGGAGCAAGATGCGAGCTCCTGAAGGCAGGAGGTGATGTAGGCGTGGATGCGCTTACTGTGCTGTGGTCAGTAGCCTCAAGGATGGATGAATCTAGGAGAGAGATGCTTTGCTGGGACCAGAGAGGTGACCTGATTGGGGTCAGGAAGAAAAGAGTTCTGAGAAACTCTTTTTTTTTTTTTTTTTTTTCCCAGCTTGTGATGCTTTCATTTGTGGGAAACCTCAGACAGTTGAATTGAAATCTGTGATCACCCCACCCCATCAGCCGACCTCATTTTGAAAACGTTATCGATAGCATTTCAACTTTGAATAGATTTCTGGCCGTGTCCTCTTTTACATTCTAGTTCCTTCACCCTTTGAGTGGAGTTTTTTGGGCTCTCTTGAGTCGAAGAAGCTGGCAGAGAGCGTGGCGGAGGCTGGAGGGCACAGTCTGTTGCCTGTCTAGTTTTCTCACTGAGGGTGGCGATTTCCCTGGGTAGCCCTGTATCGAAGTTCCTCCTTTCCTCTGTGGTGGTGGAGACCGTTCTTTGGAATTCAGGCAGTAATGCAAGCGAGAATTTTGTTGTTTCTCCAGGTTATTTGTTTAGTTATTTTGGTGGACGGTTTTTTCTTGGGGGGAATAGTTATCTGGATAAATTGAATGTCAGATTTTACGCCTGGGGCCTTGATAATTCTCTCGGGGCCACACAGTCCGCTTAGGAAAGCAGGATCGGCACAGGGTGGTGAGGGGCCTGTTTTTATTTCAGTAGGACATCCATTCCCTGGAGGTCAGCTTTCATTCTTTCCAGGATTAAGTCCCAGCCTTTGATCGGGACCCTTCCAATCTCTCCTTTCTCTCCAGCTGGAGATCCAGCTGGTTTTCTGCAGTCATGACGCAGCCCTGCCCACCGCAGGGCTTTTGCACGTGCTCTTTCTTCAGCTCGAATTCCTCTCTTCCCCTTCTTCCTCTGTTCACCTCCTGCTCATCCACGAACGTCAATGTCTTCTTTGGAGAAGCATCCCTTGGCCTTCCAAATCAGGTCCCCCTGGTACACTCTCATTGCTCCTTCTCATTTACATTTTCTAAGTATGTGATGACCTGTTTTGTTCATTTGGTAGATGTCTTCCTCACCGGAGTGTGAATTGCATGAGAGATGGGACCACATCGATCTCATTTTCTACTGTTCCCACGTACCTTGCTTCATTCTTGGTATATAGTATGTGCTCAGTAAATACCTACTAACTGAATGAATCATACAGGGGAGAAATGAATGGATAGAGGGAGTCATTTGATTTAGGCATTCGTTTGTAGCTTAATGAACTTCTGCAACCTGAACACACCCATGGAACTAGGACGCAGGTCAAGAAACAACACTGCTAGCACCCTCTGCAAACTCTCTCTACCAGATCCCTGGAGAATAATCATTATCCTAGCCCCTTTCACCTATGATTCCTTTCATTCATTCCTGAACAGCCATCAAATAGAGTCATATAGAACATATACTTTGGGGGTCTGTATGATTCCATTTACGTATGTTTACGTCTCTGTTGTGCATATTACACATTACAAAAAAATTAAAAGGTGCAGAGTTTTGAATTACTGAGGCGGAACATGAGAAATGTTAATTGGGACTTTCCAGTTTTGCATGAAGAAGTGAAATCCACATGGAAGACAGGCACCTTCTGGAGCCACCCATTGAAGGATTTTGCCGTTTTGCCTTCTTGGAGGGGGAGGGGAGCATCTGCTTCCTGTTTCAGTGTTGCCCATCAGTTGCAAACTGTCCTACAAGGAAGCCAAGGCATTCTGACAGTTTTCCTACCCAATAATTCAGCTCTGTTAATACCAGGGAAGCTTGAGCTCACCAACTATTTTTAGGACTTATATTTTAAAAATCCTATGTTCGTTAGAAGGTATTAGTAAGAATCTGCTAAAGCTGCTGTAACAGATAAGCCTTGAAGTCTCTGCGGCTTGACAGAAGATCTATTTCTCATTTGCATCACAGACCAATGGAGGTGATCCTGGTCAGGCAATCTTCCACATTCCTGGTCCTACCAGCCCCACCCAGGGTCCTCTCCATCAGGCCGGTGGATAGGGGGAGGGAATAATGAGAAAGCACACTCATTACGTCACCACTTTGCCCGGAAGGGACATTTATCACTTCGGCTTCCATTCTGCTGGCTGGAACATTTGGACTGACTCTGTGTCCATCCAGGACAAGGAGACAGGTTTTGGAGAAAACAGAAAACCCTGCCCCAGTCCCCAAAGCCCAGGTTTCCTATGGCTTCTTTTAGAGTGATAGATCCAATTTTATCTCTTGCTTGACCAGTAAAACAGAGCTGTGAAACTCTAGACCTCTTTATCTTATCAGACACCCTCGGGTACATTTGGGGGAGAGCAAGTTCCGTTTGTGTTCGTAAGAGCAAAAATAAAGCAGCCCTCTTCTTGTTTTTAGCTGTGAGATCCATTTGGTTCTTGTCAGAATTTCTAATTTTTCTATCAACCAGGCTTCTTGCTTCCTCTGGTGGCCAGTGGACATTCTAGATGCTACTACTGCAGTCTGGGGTAGGCAGGATCATAGCTTCCTTCTTTCCTTTTGCTTGTTTGTTCTCTCTCACATAGAAGCACTCTCTGGTGCTTCTACTTCCAAATATTTGGCCGGACACCCAACAAATGAGCTCTCTGTTGTTGTATAACAACCCTCAGTTATTAGTGGCTGAAAATAACCTTCATTTTATTCAGCTCTAGTTTCTGTGGGTCAGTAATTTTGGCTGGGTTCAGGTGGGTGGTGGTCAGTCTGTTCTTGGCTGGGTTCACACACACGCTGGGGCCTCAGCTGGGATGCCTGGGACACCTGGACCATTCTCCACGTGGCCTCTTATCTTCCAGTGGGTCAACTCAAGCTTGCTCACGGGGTGGTGGGTGCATTCCCTGGGCACAAGCAGAGGCTGGCTGGCTTCTTGAAGTCTCTGCTCAGACGCCGCGGTGTTGCTTCTTCCCTGGTCGGTTAGTAAAAGCAAATCACGAGCTTGCCCCAGAAATAAAGGCGGAAATAGAGGAGAGAATAGATTCATCCTCTTGATGGGAGAAGCTGCAAATAATTTGTGACAGTTTTGGAGCCTACCACCTCAAGGTCAAAGTAGCCTTTGGGATTGCTCAGCTCTCTAAAACATGCTCTAGTTCAGTGTGCATCTCCTGAAATGAACTTGAATCTAGGGAAGGCCCTGGATAAGTGCTTACTGCTGATACCTGGCAATGAGAGTACCTACCTCGTAAGGAAGGGGTGAGGCCAAATGAGATGCTGTCTGTAAAGAGCACAGCTAGGACTTAGTGCCCCGTGAAGTGCTGAATTCTCCTACCACCCTCACTACTGAGTACTAGCACTCAGTACTACCATCACCACCACCACCACTCGGCCCTGCAGACCCGGAGAGGAAGAGAAAAGAACACAAGGCCCCCGCTCTTGGGGGTGGGGAAGAGATCTGGGAAAGAGTCAGAAGTGTCAGGGGACTTATGCAGTCCAGTATGGACGGTGATAACAGAGTGAGATGTGGGGGAGGTCTTGTGACCTAGTGGCCAAGAGCGTGGTTCAGACCTCAGCGCCTCCGCTGGTCTGGGGCACTTTTCTTGACCCTGTAAATCTTCAGTATCCTCATCTCTGAAGTGGAGATAATGGCATCCAGCCTACCTCCCAGGGTGTCATGGGATTCAAATAGATGGGGCAGGCAAGGAACACGTGATTGGTCATTAAATGTTAAGTCTTGGGAAAAAAAAAAGCATACATTCCCAAATGCATTCTTGTAAAAATGTCCTGAGAATACTGTTTTAGACAGCTTTTTCATCGCTGTGACCAAAGGACCTGACCAGAACAATTTGAGAGGAGGAAAAGTTTTACTTAGGGCTCCTGGTTTCAGAGGCCTCGGTCCGTAGGTGGCCAACTCCATTGCTGTAGGCCTGAGGTGAGGCAGAACCTCGTGGCGGAAGAGTGTGGTGGAGTGTAGGAGCCCTGTTTGGGGAGATGACTTGAATTGCGGTTGACTATGAGCCGTGGAGATTTAGACATTGTCGCCTTTCGTAGTCTTACGGGACTTGTCCCAAGATCTCGAGTGACATGGCCAAAATTGCTGATCGGGTCAGGGCCATTTTGGTGGTGTGTGTGGCATGTGTTAGTCGTTGTTAAAACCAGAGAGAAAAGTTATCAGAATAAAAAGCTGTTCGTCTCCAGTTTGCCTCTGAACTTCTTCCCCCGGCTCCGTTGCTCCAAGCGCTTCAGGCGGCAACAGTGGAGGAAGGCTGCTCAGCACACCGCAGTCAGGAAGCAGAGGGAGAGAGAGCTCTGCTCACCAGGGACAAAATGAAACCCCAAAGGCACGCTCCCAGTGACCTGCCTCCTCCAGCCATGCTCTACCTGCTGACTCTTACCACCCAGTTAATCCCTACCAGTGGATTAACGCACTGATTAGGTTAAGACTCTCATAACCCCGTCGTTTTACCTCTGAACTATCTTGCATTGCTTCACACAGAGCTTTTAGGGGATACCTCACATCTACACCACGACAGACACCCTTCTAACTTAGTTCTCCTCTTGCAACCCTAGCTAATGTCATTGCTGCCCTGTGTTAAAAGGTGACGATTTTCACATGGGTTGTGTATGGGGGAAGGTGTCTCTTGGGAATAGCACATTTAAGGGTTGGAGGGAAGCAGGAAAGGGAGAAGAAGAATCTTGGTGCCACGGCTATGATAGAGGCCAAAGCTGATCCCAGAGCTGGAGTTGGGATGTCACTTCGGAAACGAGACATGGCGGATCTGCATGAGGTGGTCATTGGCTGTGGGCTGCTATTCAAGGGAGGGAGTCTCAGGGAGGACGTGGCTGTGAGCCACTGGACTTGAGCCCTCTCAGCAGCTGGGATCTGAGCCTGGGGACTGCAGGTGGTGGTGGTGTGGGTGGGGGGGAGGGTTTGGAGGATGCAGTATGGGAGCCACTGCATGCTTCCAGGGCTCTGTGAGAGGTTCAGTCCAAACTGTGCCTCCTTGACTGTCAGTGAACCTGAGAAGTCTCATCATTCACAAATGGATTTAGTTACTAAACTGATACTCATAGGCTGTATGTCCCCAGAACTGGAATATCATCTACAGAGATTCCTAATCCAAAGAGGCCTGGGGACATGGGAATGGCTTACCTGAGGCCACCCAGCTACCACAAAGGAGAGCTGGGATTCATAGCCAGGCAATGGGACTTCATGCCTCACCTTACTGCCCTGTGCTGTCCTCTTCCATGTCACAGGAGACTCCAGGCTGCGTTCCAAGGCTGGTCTTCATGGCTCCATAGCCTTTTTACCCTCAACCCTTGCACCATATTGTAGCTGCACTTTGGGAAGCGTTTTCTTGAATTCTTCTACGTGTATTTTTTTAAAAATTCATGGATCATCTCTCATTACAGGCCCATGAAATCAATGTAGTAAGTCATGAACACCATGGGAAAAAAAAAAAAAAAAAAAGAACAGATAATATCAGAATGAGCACCCTTAGGAAGGGCAAGTATTGTTCCATGAATCTTTTCTGTCATATCCAGGCATAGGTGAGCTGGGTCAAAATGCAAATTGTGTGTCTTACTGTGGGGCGGGTCAACAGAGTTTGAAAATTGTAAAGAGTAGAGGGGAAGAGGCCCTGGAGCCTCATGGAATTGGCCCATGGGCCGTTCAACTTAATTTATTCTTAGAGATGATATAAATACATGATTTGGAATTGGTTATAATTAGAAGTTTTATTCCTACTCCAACACAGTATCCCCAGATTATTTAGATCATCATCTCTGAGCTTCAGCCCATCACCGACGGGAATTATTTTTCCACGAAGAATTTTAAGCATGGCGTCAGAGTTCTTAAAAAAAAAAAAAGGGAATTATTGGTTTTGGTGGAACGGCCGGGCCTGACCTGTCACTTGGGCGAAGTGTCAGTGCTGTGTCAAGTGCTGGCAGAGAGCTGTCCCTCTCCTGCAGAGAGAAGGAGCTGCTTATCCTGAGGGATAATGTGGGCTGAGAAAGAAGTGTTTTATGATCAGAACCGGCACTGAGGGAGGGAGGAGGCGGGGTGTAGGGTTGCTCAGGGCCGCTGGGAGGAGCAGGAACAGCATGGCGGCCCGAGGGGGTTGGATCCCGTGGTGGGACTCTGCAGAGGGCCACCTCCCCCTGGGGCTTCCAAGGGCTGGGATTCAGTGTGTGTTTAGAGTCTCTGGTGTCCCTAGGTAGGTGGGGGCCTGCATGACAGCTGGCCTCATTGTGTTTCCCGTCTGGCCTTCTGTGATTTGGGGCCCAGCAACCATAGGAGGGCAGAGCACTCCAGATGGGACAAAAAAGTCAAGTCCAAGAGGAAAAAATAAAAAGAAATCAGGGCTAGGCCAGTCTGAGAGAGAGAGAGAGAGAGAGAGAGAGAGAGAGGTGTGTTCCTTTCTGTCGTCCCTAGAAGGGCCTCTCTTAAGTTGGGCAGATAAGCTGAAGGAATTTTCCATTTCCTGGACATCTTCAAATAAGATTTCCAATGCTGCTGACTCAAGTTGACATTTACTGAGTGCTCTGGATGTGCCTGGCGCTGGCCGAAGTACTTTACATATATTAACTCATTTAATCCTCCCGGCCACCTGGGTGGTCCCCGCTGGTGTTGTTCTCATCTTCTGCTGAAGAGCTTTTATCAGTGTTATGGGCGGTTATCACACGGATTTGGGTTCAGGATCACAGAAAAGCAAGGTGGAGCTTGAGCACTGATGATATGATGATCAGGAGGAGGAGGACAAAGTCATCTCACCTTTGAGTGTTGGAAGGAGCTGGTCACTTCTAAAACTGTATCCCTTTAAATCGTCACCTTCCACGAAGGAAGATTGGCTGGTATCACTCTCCCCATCCACAGATAAGGAAACAGGCTTGGAGAAAGAAGATAAGGAATTTGCTGGAGCCTGCAGAGCCTGGATTGGATTTGGGTCTATCTGCATGAGAGTCTGAGTTCCCAGCCGCCAAGGTGAAGGTCGGGGTGGCTCTGGAAGAGCCAGGCAGAACGGCAATCCATCTTGCAGGCCAGGAAAGGGTGCTTGCCACCCCCGTGGGCGCAGTTGCCAACGTCGGAGAGGAAGTGGAAATTCTCTAGTGGGAGAAACGTTTCCATTAAGTGTTTTTTTCTTTTTCCAGTGAGAGATGAACCCATCTGTCGATTTATAGCCGCAGTCCTGAGTGAGGAATTCAGGAAGTAGCTTCTGGTGTGGGATCTTTCAGTGGTAGCGTGACCAGAGTCCCCTGATGTCTTCATGCCTGAGTTGCGGGGCTGGGAGGACTGGCTGAGAACTGTGAAGGCCCTCGAGTCATCTGGGGGGAAGGAGGGACTGCAGGAGCTTCCATGGGATGGTTAAGGCTTCCCTGAAGAGCTGTTCTACTTATTTGAGGCACTGCAGTGGATGCTTCACGTACATGACCTCTTTAATGCCCACAGCCCCCTAGGAGGTCTCATTATTAACCCCAGGAAGAGACATTAAGTGACCCATCACAGGTGTCTTAGCCAAGAAGTACAGATGCCTTTTTTATTTTTTTTTTTATTTTTTTGGGTACTGGGGATTGAACTCAGGGGCACTTGACCACTGGGCCACATCCCCAGCCCTTTTTTTTTGTATTTTATTTAGAGACAGGGTCTCACTGAGTTGCTCAAGTGCCTCGCCATTGCTGAGGCTGGCTTTGAACTTGCGATCCTCCTGCCTCAGCCTCCCAAAGTGCTGGGATGACAGGCGTGCGCCACGGCGCCCGGCAGAAGTACAGATGCTTTTCTACGTGTGATAAGATCATATCCCCATAAACCCGTGGCAAAGTGGAAAATGTCCTAAGTCAAAAATGCAGGAAGACCCTGAGCCTACCCAGCATCGTAGCTGAGCAGCACAGCTGCTGTGATGGTGGGGAGGCGCCGGAGCGTGGTGGGCCGGGGGCAGCCCAGCTGCTCCAGGGAGTGTCACAGCGCCCATCGCTGGCCTGGGTAAAGATCAGAATTCAGATTTGGAGGCACTGTTCCTGCTGAACGCGTATCCCTTTTACTCTATCATAAAGCTGAAAACTCAGAAGTTGAACGAGCCATCCAAGGTCAGGGAGCATCTGCGTTAGTCTGTGTCCGAAGCTCCCAGGTTCAGCCTTCTCTGCCAGTGGCCCTGAGCAGGCTTTGACCCAGGCACCGCCCTGGTACTTCGTGGAGTGAGAAATGCTACGGGGAGTCTGAGGTCCCTGTGTATGTTTTCCAAACTCCACTCAGAAGAGACTGATTGCAGATGGGACTAATTGCAGAGGGTGGACCAGCTGGCTATATTCGGCTGCCCCATGACGTACAGGGGGAATGTGGGCAAGTCAAGCGTGCTTCTGTCCTCCGGGCCCCCTGGCTGGCAGGGCAGATCCATGAACTAAACATTTACCACACAGTGTGATCTGTGCTGTCACAGCAGGGTGGGGAGGGTCCTGGGGAGACTGCACAGAGGACCCCGAGCTCTCACTTGAGTTTTGAGGAAGAGGAAGAAGTGAAGGGGAGGAAGAATGTCAGCAAGGCTGGAGGAGAAGCAGGGGAGAAGGGACACTTGGTAAGAGGAAGTGGTTGAAGGTCCCAGGGTGCCCAGGGTGGTTTAGCTTACAGATTTGGAGGAGGTAGAGAGAAGGGAGAAGGTGGGGGGGCGGGCGGCGGGCGACATGGTGCACACCTGTCATCCCAGTGGCTGGGAGGCTGAGACAGGAGGATTGTGAGTTCAAAGCAACTCAGTGAGACTCTGTCTCTAAATAAAATACCAAATAGGGCTGGGGATGTGGCCCAGTAGTTGAGTGCCCCTGAGTTCAATCCCCAGTACCAAAAAAAAAAAAAAAAAAAAAAAAAAAATGGCAGGGGAATTTTGAAAGTAGAAGAGGAAGATCTCTAGGATTCAAAATAAGCCTGACTCTTCTCAAGGAGCTAAGACTGACAGCTCTTGGAGTTGAAGGGAGAGAGGACAGGCATGGGGACCTTTGGAGGGTGGCTTTGGGGGAGGTGGCAGGAGAGGGCACACGGGGAAATTAGAAGCAGAGGAAAAATGTGCAGGGTATAAAAGAAGTTTAAAGGCCAGTTGAGAACTTCTTGCGTGATGGTCTCTATTATCTCTGTGAAGTACGAAAAAAGAGAAATTAGATCTATATTCAAATGCCTGTGACCCTAGGCAAATTTCATGTCCCCAGCTTCCTCATTTTTATAAAAGGGTGAATGATAACCAGAAGACCTAGAGTTGTCAGGGTCAACTCTGATAGTGTTTGTGTCAGGTTTGTGGCTGGCTCACAGCAGGAAAAAACGTGGCATGAATATTGTCGGCTATCGAGAGAGTTCAGATTTGGGAGTTTGACAAATAGGGATCCTAGATTTCAGCAGAAAGTACCAGAAGAGGAGGCGGCTCGGGGAGAAGATAGCGCTGTCTGCATTGATCTCTTGAGTTTGAGACACCTGTACTGTCTTCAGGTGTAGGTGTGCAACGGCCGTTGGGAGTAATGAGAAGTCAGGGACGGAAGTAAAGAATTGGTAATTATTAATACAGGGAGATATTTTTGAAAAATATTTAAAGCATATTGCTGGAGGTACTCACAAATTCCAATGGTGTATGACATTAAATAAAATGGAATCACAGAGTTATTTCAAAAATTCCTTTTTTGATTCCTCTAGTTGTTAAAGGAGAATGTCTCAGTTGGGTGGCTGTCATGTCTTAACTCTCTCTCTCGTGCATGCATATTTCCCATTTATTTATTTATTTTTATTTAAAAATATCATTTTTGATCCTGGGAATTGAACCCAGGGATCCTTTACACACTGAGCTACATCTTCAGACCTTAAAAAAATTAAATTTTAGCCGGGTTCAGTGGTGTACGCCTGTAATCCCAGCACTTGGGAGGCTGAGGCAGGAGGATCGTGAGTTCAAAGCCAGCCTCAGCAATGGTGAGACACTTAGCAATTCAGTGAGACCCTGTCTCTAAATAAAAAATACAAAAAGAAAAGGGCTGGGAATGTGGCCCAGTGGTCAAGTGCCCCTGAGTTCAGTCCCTGGTACCAAAAAAAAAAAAAAAAAAAAAAAAAAAAAAAAAAATTAAATTAAAAAAAAAAATTTATTTGCTTTAGTTGTACACAATGTGTTTATTTGTATGTGGTGCTGAGGATCGAACCCGGGCCGCGCACATGCTAGGCAAGTGCTCTACCGCTGAGCCACAACCCTAGCCCCCTTAAATTAAATTTTGAGATAGGATCTCATTAGGTTCCAGGCTGGCCTCCAACTTGTGATCCTCCCACCTTAGTCTCCCAAGTTGCTGGGATATGTGCCATCATGTCCAGTGCAAATCCTCCTTTTTTTTTTTTTTTTTTTTGTGGTACCGGGGATTGAACTCAGGGGCACTCGACCACTGGGTCACATCCCCAGAACTTTTTTGTATTTTATTTAGAGACAGGGTCTCATTGAGTTGCTAAGTGCCTCGCCATTGCTGAGGCTGGCTTTGAACTCGCGATCCTCCTGCCTCAGCCTCCCGAAGTGCTGGGATTACAGGCGTGCACCACCGCGCCTGGCTGCAAATCCTCCTTTTAAACAAAGAGAGTGAGTGAGGCAGAGCTCAGAGATGCTAGAATTTATTAATTTTAATTTTCGTGCTTGTGTTCTATTTATAGAAAATGTTACTAGTTCTCCAATTCTGGTGGTAGTTTTGGGTAGGGTGCTTGGGTTGTTACTACAGAACACTTAACAAGGTGTCTGCAGGGGGTGGTGGTTCCAGGATTGGTTTAATGACAGGCTTAATAGCATCATCAAAGACTCAGGCTCCTCCCAGTTCCTTGCTCTGCCATCTTTAAAATGTCATCAATATCTCCCCCTCTTGGTCCCAAGAAGGCTGCAATATCTCCAAGCATCACATCCTCATAGGACAGTGTACAAAGCAGAAAAGATTTTTGTCTTAAGTGCCTCCTGTCATACATATTATGCCTGCAGCTCTCTTTTGTACATAAGGGACAAGACTGGCAAGCTGTGAATAGCAGTGTGGAAAGATGTCATTAAGCCACACCAAATTAAATAACTTACATAGATCACTGTGTCTTGAAATTTTGTTTAGTTAGGTAATCAATTCTCTTACTGGTTTGACCATTTCAAAATGTGTTTCAATTGCTGTTGAATGCATTGTATGTCACACAATTTCAGATTATTGCCCTAAAATAGGTGGAATGATTTTTCCCCTCCCTTTTCTATCCTTGATTGAGTAGTTTCCACTTGAGACTGGGTCATCTCATCTTGTGTAGCTGCCTGAAGCGATTGCCGCTTGGAGCAATGACGCTGCCGGAGTAAGTTCAGAGGCAGACTGGAAACGAACAGGTTCTTTATTCCGCTAGCTTCTCTCTCCGGCTCCAGCAACAACTCCAACAACTCCAACACTCACCCTGCTCCTCCAACCACCCACAATGGCGCCGACCCAATCTACAATGTCCCGGGCCAAGTCTCGCCGGACCATAGAAGGTGGTAATGCTTGAACATCTTTATGGCTCACAGCTAACCGCAATCTTAGCTATCTCCTTAATTAGGGCTCCTACAATCTTGGTTTTTCATTTCAAGTCATTTTGGATTGTATCCTAGACATCATAAATGTTACGTTGTGGAGACTCTGGATTCTGTTGTATTTCTCTGAATAGTGTTAATATTCTTCTTTTGGTAGGCCATTGACTTGGTTGGATGGTAGACTTTCTCTTAGACATTAGCTCAGATGTCAGTTCTGTTTTTAATTTTATCCATGAGTCTTCTTTGAAGCTACTGTATGCCTGCATGGTCCAAGGGTCAGCTAGGCACGTGGATAGTGTTTGTACACAGAATTTGGGGCTTCCTTCTTTTAACTTTATTTTTAAATTCCCTCCTCACTTTCCAGCAGCTATGTATGACCTGAAATCTGTCCTCTTGTTCTGCATGCCGGGAAGACGTGGGGTTTTATATTGAAGTATTAGAGACACTGAGTGCTGACTGCAGCCTGCTCTCAGTATAAAGGCTGTAAAGTGGTCATCCCCGTCTTTCAAGTTGCTACACATCCCTCCAGAATCTTTGTTTTGTTCTCTCCTCAGAGTCTATAAAGTTTTGTTTTGGTTTTCCTTTCTTGGTCTACAGTTTATATTTGTTATCTGCAGGAAGATTGGGTCCAGTTGCGGATTGCTCACCCATAGCAAAAACAAACCTTCTTTCTAACACATGGGCAAACAGATGCCCAGAGAGGTGAAGTCATTTCTCCAAGGTCACAGAACTAGTGAGTGGCAGAGTCTGGGACCAAAGTCAGGCTGTTGCAACCAGTGTCCCAGCTTCCTGTGGGGAACCTGGCTGCGGATTTGTGCCCCAGCATAGCCTCCTCCTTTGGGCTTGGTTTCAGTTTTGCATGGGAAGCGTCTGCTTTGTGAGTGGAACCGTAGCAGCAATAAAGCTAAGCTGGGCAGTTTTGTGTCAGCCTCCAGTCCTTCTGTTTTTCCCTTCTGATCCGTTCTCCTGGTGTGGTTCCTCTGTTAGAGATCACAAGCAGTGGGCAATATCCCAGGCAGAGTTTTGGATCGAAACTATCAGTCAGCACCAGCAAGGTGCCTGATTATTATTTATTTGGCAATATGTTTTACCAAAGTAAAAGTCAGTAGTAAGTTGTGGTTAAAAGAGAGGAAGTTCAGAGTTCAGTGAGTTTTTTTTTTTTTTTTTTTTTTTTAAATAAAAGAGGAAGTTGTTGCACTTATTTTTGTACCAGCCTGTTACAGGGTATGGAGTAAAATCTTAGCTGAGGTCAAACTTTGAAATGTAGTAAGAAGAGTCTCCTTTTCCCATTTGTAGGGCACAGCAGCGAATCCCTGGGATCCGTCCCCTTTACAAACAGAAATGGTCTTCTCCAAAACAGCCATTTCTGGTTCTTTTTCCTAACCACTCTCTGTGCAGCCAGCTCTCTGCCCACCACTCGCTCTGTTCCAGGCTTCTTCCTGTATTGCTGGAAGTGTCCTTGCTTTCCAGAGTCAAAGAATATTTATTGAGCACCTGCTGCACGCCATATACTGTGGATACAGCAGCGATGAGATAAAGTCCTCGCTCCTTATATAGCTCCTCACATTCTTAGGACTGGGGTCTCTGAGAAAGGAGAAAGAGCAGGTAGCTTGGAACGGGTTCTTGTTGGACTGGTTGCTGCATTTCACCTGGTGCCTCTGTGGTGGTCAGTCAGTCCCCTTCATTATCCAAGGTCTGATCATTTACACTTGGTCCGGATTCTGCCCACCCTACCTTCCCCCGGGGATGGAAGGAGCTGAGTGAAGGTTCTGGAAAGGCAGACTTTGAGACATAGACTATGAAGGACTCTGCTGTCTTGCTAGAGTTTGCCTTTTAGACCTTGTATTCTTTGTTTTCCCTCCTTGTCTTTTCTGAGTTCAGAACCTCTGCCTGGCCAAATTGCCCCCCAGTTTCCAGGGCTTCCTGTTGAATTCTATCATTTTTTTTCCTTACTCTTCCTCCATCCCTAAGGTATTTTCTCTTCTTTTCACACCCAAGTGGAAGTAGAGAAGAGCGGCCTTCCTTAACGCTATCAATTGTAAATTGCCTACATTAAAAATGTTAATCATCGCCCCTGGGAAGGGATTAAACCTCTCTGCTCCATTAGAACCACAAAAAGCCAGGTGGGCTGTGGTTTTCTGTTTCTCAGAGGAAAGAGAGAGCATCAGGGGGAGGAGCCGCCTCAGTCACGTGGTAGTGATTATGGCCATATTTATCCCCTGGAGGACATCTTCTGTGGATGCTGGAGTCTGCTAGATTTGGTGACCCACCATGGACCGTACGGCGATGTCATCGTGCTGTGTTAAAAACAACAACAAAAAAATCACGCTCATAAGAAACACATCAGTACAGTCTTACAAAGTGATGGTCAGGATGAGAGGGTGATCCAGGTCCCCTCTCCCGTCCCCAGAGGCCACCACCGTTTGTGGATTGGGCGTCTCCTGTCGAGCCCCGTAGTATTGCATAGTATGAACTTTCTCCCGTGTATCTCGGTCACTCCCCCGAGGAGGAACACTGAGGTTCCTTTTTGGAATCACACATATGTCTCATGCATATGCAAGTGCTTCTCGAGTTCCTGACAAGCGCAATGCCTGGGCCAGGGCGTCGAATGATTCAGCCTTGAATAGATATCACCAAATGTTCTTCAAAGTGGCTGGACTGGCCCCTCCCATCAGCAACCGGGCGTGTGCATTTCTCTGCCTCTTTCCCTGATCCTGTTATCACTAGGCTTTCCCGTTTCCGCCCATCCGACAGGAGAAAAATGCCACTTAATGAGCATTTTCTTGATTATTAGTGAGACTGAGCACCTTCTTACACACTGACTGAACATTCAATCTTCTAGAACCTCTCCCCCCACCAGGCGTTTCATTTTTTAATTTAATTAAATTAATTTATTTTGGGGTACCGGGGATTGAACTCAGGGGCACTCAACCACTGGGCCACATCCCCAGCCCTTTTTTTGTATTTTATTAGAGACAGGGTCTCACTGAGCTGCTAAGTGCCTCGCCATTTGTGAGGCTGGCTTTGAACTCGCGATCCTCCTGCCTCAACCTCCCAAGTGCTGGGATGACAGGTATGCACCACGGCGCCCGGCCAGGCCTTTTATTTTATTTCTTATTTTTTTTCACTCTTTAATATTGATCAGTAGGGATTTTTGCTCCCATCTCCTAGACACCCGTCCTTAGCTGGCTGTTTCTGTCTGTGTTAGTCCTGGTCTATTTTCAAGCCCAAAGTCCTAATGCCTGGAAGGATCCACCCCCTTATTCTTGGTCCAGTTCCTAAAACCTTACAGAGCATCAGTCTGTGATTCCCACTTGATAGGTGAGAAAACTGAGGTTCAGAGTCCTAGCGTCCCAACTCCTGCAAGTCCCGGGCGACCTTTGATGTCCTGAGCAGACTTAGAAATAGACCAAACTGCTGGGAGCCGCAGGGAGATTGCCCCTTTCACTGTGAGCCAGGCATTGCCACGTGGCGTCTCCAGAGAGGAGTCTGTTTAATTATTCATCTCTTTTCTAAGTAATTGGTGACAAGTCCTCCATCTGGGAGCTTGAACAAACTTGACTGCTAGAAACACCCACCACAGCTCCAAAGAATGGTAGGTGGAGACCCGCCCTTGGGGTCCATTTTCTGAGGGTCTCCTTGGACCCTGACAGTGGCCTTTCGCTGAAATACCAGGTGAACAGAGGACCGGAGAAACCAATATCGCCACCATCCACTTCCGTCTGTCACTTTCAGAAATGACCTCTGCACGTTGTATTGCTTTAGGTCCTTAAAAAAGAATTGAAAATCCTTTACAGATAGAGGCAAGGTCCGGCTGTCTCTATGGAATTCCCAGGGAGGGAGCACTGATCCGTATCAAGGAAAGGGAAACAAAAATTGAAACTCGGATTTACACCTGTCATCCCACCAGCTCGGGAGGCTGAGGCAGGAGGATCGCGAGTTCAAAGCCAGCCTCAGCAACAGTGAGTCTTGCTAAGCAACTCAGTGAGACCCTGTCTCTAAATAAAATACAAAAATGGGCTGGGGATGCGGCTCAGTGGTTGAGTGCCCCTGGGTTCAGCACCCCCCACCCCAAAACAAAACAAAACAAAAACAAAACCCTCAGACTTACACAGCAGGCATAATAAGCAAGCACTTCCTTAAACTGGATGCAAAAGATTAATTTGAAATTCTATTAATTCGAACTTCTATTCTCTGGGACATATTCTGATTAACAGGAGTTGCTACTTACTGAAAATGTGTTTGGACCAGGCATAGGTATAGATAAGCTATATGTATGAGTTATCTCATTTAATTTTCATAGTAACCTATTAAATAGTTTGTTGTCTCCATTTGTGGATAAATAATCAGAGGTCCAGTTATTTAACTTGCTATTAGAAGCGGCAGAGCTGTGATTTAAATTCTAAATTGTGTGTCCTCAATCACTACACTAAGGCTATGATGTCAGTTGATAGAACTATTTCCCTAATGTTTTCTCTGTAGTTCCAGAACTGGTAAGTGCCTGTCCACTAGGATTTTCATCAAGAGATGACATAAATGGCATATAGGGAACTGTTCCCAGTGAGACGGTGCCCTTCTCACATGAAGAATCAAGGCCACTTGGGTTTGTTTTGACTGACTAGTTACAGAGCTTGGAGCAAACTCTTTTTTTTTTTTTTTTTTTTTTTTTTTTTTGTGGCGGGGGAGTGCTAGGGATTGAACTCAGGGGCACTTGACCACTGAGCCACACCCCCAGCCCTATTTTATATTTTATTTAGAGACAGGGTCTCACTGAGTTGCTTAGCACCTCACTTTGGCTGAGGCTGGCTTTGAACTCGCTATCCTCCTGCCTCAGCCGCCTGAGCTGCTGGGATTACAGGTGTGTACCACCAAGTCCAGCATGGAGCAGACTTTGGCATGTAGTTGGTCTCTCCCGGTCTTTCTGAATTTGGTTTGAGTTGCTATATGAATTTCAGCAGATGAGAAAGGGGAAGGGAACTCATATTTATGGACCTCGACTCTGAGGTAGGGACACTCATTTCACAGATGGAGAAACAGAAGTGAGATGAAGTGCCCTGGGTCACGGTGGTGGATTGTATTATTGTCTCAGTTACTTGCTCCTGTTCTTGAAAGAGGATCATACATCTCCACCCATGGCTCTGTGACTTAACTGTGTCTATTTGTAAGACAGTTACACTTTTCTGTTCTGTAGATGTGGGGCATGGCATATGAGTTGGCCAGTAGAATGTGACCAGATATGATATGCTTTATGTCTATGCAACAACTTGAAGGACTGTTACTTGGTTTGGCTATTGTTCTTTCCCCCTTTGTCACTACACTAAAGAAAGGGCATTTCCTTAGCTTGTATTCTGGGATGGAAATGACACATGGACAAGAGCCATAGGGCCACAGACAACTGCAATGACATGAACCAGAACTAAACTTTGAGTATCATTAGTCTCTAAAATTTTGGGGATGCTTGTTATTACAGCCTTACTTAGCAAAAGCTGACTAATACAGTGACATAGCTGGTAACTTGGCTAAGCTGGAATTTGAACCAGGTGGAATTCCAAATCCTATTCATTTACTTTTCCTTATTCCAGTCTTTTCTAATACCCTGCTCTTCATGATATTTACTGTATGTGTGGGTTACACCTGTCATTTTCTTAAAAAAAAGTTTAAAAAAAGGTCTTGGGGGCCGGGGTTGTGGCTCAGCAGTAGAGCGCTCGCCTAGCATGTGCGTGGCCTGGGTTCGATCCTCAGCACCACGTAAAAATAAAAAAAGGCATTGTGTACAACTAAAATAAATAAATAAATATTTTAAAAAAATGGTCTCAGTGTTTTCATCCCAACATGTTTATTTTAAGGGAATTTTTTTTTCATGATACGAATGGAAAAACAGTGTCACCACGAATAATCAGCAACGATAAAAATGAATGTGATTAAAACCATACCTAGGAAATCTTAGGTAGGTACTTCTGGCGACCAGGATCTGAATCTGAAACAGGGAGTTTAGCAAACATGAGTGGTGTTCAAAACATATCAGCACCAAACCAAGACTTTGTTCTCTAATAAATCAGGAGGATTGGCGTAGAATCACACAGAGAACCGTTTTCTCCTGATGTGGTTTGGTGTGGTTGAATTCCACGTCTATATTCTACCTAAAATTCTTTCAAACGCCACATGGGGAGTTTCTCTCTTTTGTTCACATACGAAAATTACAAACACTTCTGTGAGCGTGTCCTACGTGCCAGGTACTGTCTGATGTATTTTCTTCATGTATTTTATTACCAAGGGTATTAATCCTTTTGGGTTGTTATAACAAGATACCACAGACTGGGTGATATGGTTTGGATGTGAGGTGTTCTTTCCAAGTTCCTGGGTTGATGCAGGAATAGTCAGAGGAGAAATGATTGGACTGTGAGAGCTGCCACCTAATCGGCCCATTGTAGCCAGACTGGACCAACTGGGTGGTAACTGCAGGTAGGTGGGGCGTGGCTGGGGGAGGTGGGGCACAGGGTGGGGGGGGCGTGTCCTGGAAGGCTGCATCTTCCTTGTGGCTCTTCCTCTTTTTTTTTTTTTTTTTTTTGTGGTACCAGGGATTGAACTCAGGGGCACTCGACCACTGGGCCACATCCCCGACCCTTTTTTATATTTTATTTAGAGACAGGGTCTCACTGAGTTGCTAAGTGCCTCGCCATTGCTGAGGCTGGCTTTGAACTCGCGATCCTCCTGTCTCAGCCTCCCAAAGTGCTGGGATTACAGGCGTGCGCCACCCGCGCCTGGCTGGCTCTTCCTCTTTTTCTCTCTCCTTCCTGGCCATGAAGACAGCAACGCTCCTCACCGTGCCCTTCCACGGTGATACTCTGAGGCACCCCGGCCCGAGCAGCAGAGTGAGCCCACCGGAGTCCAAACCACGAGCCAAATAAACTCTTCCTCCCCTAAGTTGGTCTTGTCCGGTATTTTGGTCACAGCAATGTGAAACCGACGAATACGCTGGGTAATTTATAAATAACAGAAATGGTTTTCTCCCAGTTCTTGAGGCTGGAAGTCCAAGGTCAAGGCCCTGGCAGATTTGGTGTCTGGTGAGGGCTTGCTCTGTGTGTTCAAGGTCATGCCTTGCTGACCTCGTGTTTCTGGAGGGGGTGAGTGCTGGGTCCTCACCTGGTGGAATCAGAAATGGGGAAAGGGGTGGGGAAGGAAAGACTAACCCTCTCCCTTAAGAGCGCTTTTCTTTTTTTCCTAGAGCATAAACAGAGATTTACTTAGGAAAGGAGAGGCCCATTCTAGGGAGAACATGAGAAGCAGCCATCAAGCCCTCTTATAAGAACATTAATCCTTTCATCACTTCCTAACTACCCCACCCCAATACCAGCACCTCAGGGGTTCAGTTACAACATGGGCATTTGGTGGGGGGGGGTATGCATACCTTCAAACCCCAGCATCATCGAAAAAGAAACAGAGGTTCAGAGAAGTTACTGAGGTTACAGAAGTTACAGAGGTTCAGAGAAGGGCTGGCTGTTTGTTTGCAACCTAACACACCTACTTTCCCCAGCTGATAAGAGAGAGAGGGTTGGGATTTGAAGCCTGCCGTGTTTGATTGCAGGGCCAGCAACCTGAACCCGAGGTTCCTTCTAACTGTTTACTTGGGACTTCCTTGTAGCACCTCAGAATGGCTGCTGCCCGCGGGCATCACCCTGGGGCTGTGTCAGGCCCTCCCTGCAGGGAGGGCTGATCAGGACTCTCTCGGTTGTATGGACTAGTGTGCGGATTAGCTACTTCTTTGTAACAAACACCCTTAGCCTGCACACTGGCTTACAGGTCAGCCGGGTGGTTCTTCTGATCTTGACTGGGGGCTGGCCTGTCTGTCTGTGGCCAGCTAGCAGGGTCCCCTAGTTGTCCTAGGATGGCCTCACTCACACGTCCAGCGCTTGGCTGTATGTTGGACACGGCACCAGAGAGACCCGGGCCCCGTGTCTCCGTGCCTAGAAGACTCCGTGGGCTTGTTCGTGCCGCGGTAGGTGAAGGATAGATGAGCACACGCTGAAACCGCCGTGTAGAAAGAAAGGGGGGGGTTATTGTTTCACCAAAGGGACACGTGGAGGGGATGGGGGTGAACAGCCAAGGGAACGAGTGGGAGGAGGAAAAAGAAAGGAAAAGAGGGGGTTTATTAAGGGAAGGGAAGAAAGGGGAAGGGGGGAAGGGAAAAGGGGAATGGGGAAGGGGAGAGCTGGTGAGAAGATGAAGGTGAAAAGAGAGAGAGTTCTGGACAAGCCGGGGCTTAAGCACAGAGGGGTGGGAGCGTGACTTGTATGGTCCGGATTGGCTCAGAAAGGGAGAGCCCGCCCCGGGGTGGATTCCTGCGAGAGGCGAGTATTCCCAGGATCAGGAAGGGTGGGGACTCAGAGCCCGCCAAAGGTGAATTCTCGCGAGAGTTGGGCACTTCCAGGAAGGTGCCTGGGGGCATGGCCTGCCAGCCTGAATCTCGTCCAACAGTAGGTGAGGTTCTGAGGCCCAGAGTACAGCCCCGCGAGGGCCAGCTCCAGAATCCGGGCACGGCGTCTCCTGCTGTCCCCAAACAAGTCACGGCCATTTCAGATCCAAGAAGTGGGCCACAGGCTCTGCCTCTTAAGAAGAGGAGGTGCAGAGTCATATGACGGGGGGAGGGGGGATGGACACAGGCAGGAGGGAAGGGATGGCTGTTGGTTTGCCACCTAACACACTTGCTCCGTCACTAGCCTCTGCGTTGCATGAGGGGAGGGGCTGAATCGTGGTCATCTTGCTCTCCGTGTGCGTCACATAGATGTACGAGGGAACACATGACGCCGAGCCACCCTGCCTCATCTCTGGTCCCTGAGCTCCTTCCTGTCCCCGTGCCCCTCTTTATCTCTTCTCTGGGACAGTGACATCCGTCAACTCCTTCTCATCATTAGCATCTCAGCTGAAAATGTCGCCTTTTTAAGCTGTCCCCAGCTACCCTTCCAACATTCTCTTATCACATCTCCTTCCTTCCCTTCCTCCCTCCCTCCCTTCCTTCCTTCCTTCTTTCTTCTTTTCCAGCCTCTGTCACTGAAATGGCCAGCTCGGCTTCCCCTTCCAGGACGCAAGCTTCAGGACAGCAGAGCTCTCGCCTGTCCCGTCCTCCGCGTCTCCAGCACCTGGGATGGTCACGGGCACCGCGTGGGTGCTCTGCGCACACAGTTGTTGAAGGGAAGCTAAATCCAGGCTGGAGTGGCTTCTCTTGTGGCTGCAGGCCCAGGTGACGGCAGCCACCCTCGTTCCAGGAAATAGTCTCTTGCCGGCCAACCTGGCAGAAAGAACTGGCAGCGTCTTCTTCCAGGTGGCTGCTTTCTCCCAGGCCCATGTGGCCTCTCTGTGTCTCAGGCAAGATGTCTGGAGTCATGAGCGATGGAAATTCCCTTAGGCCAGCTTCAGCCAGGAGGTGAAGTGCTTACCCGGGAGGGCCCCCCCCCCCCCCCCCCCCCCCCCCCCCCCCCCCCCCCCCCCCCCCCCCCCCCCCCCCCCCCCCCCCCCCCCCCCCCCCCCACCCCCCCCCCCCCGTGGCGTGCGCTTGGGGTCCTGCGCATTCTGTCTCTGTCACGTCCTAGCCAGGTGGCTTTGGGGAAGTTCCTTTACCTCTCTGTGTCTCCGTTTTCTCACCCACCAAAACAGGACTGAGAGCTGGGCGCGGTGGCGCACACCTGTCATCCCAGCACTTGGGAGGCTGAGGCAGGAGGATCGCTAGTTCAAAGCCAGCCTCAGCAATGGTGAGGCACTTAGCAACTCAGTGAGACCCTGTCTCTAATAAAATACAAAAAAGGGCTGGGGGTGTGGCCCAGTGGTCAAGTGTCCCTGAGTTTGATCCCCAGTACCAAAACAAACAAACAAACAAACAAAACAGGACTGAGGATACAAATATTAGCTGCCTCGTAGGATTTTTGGGAGAATTAGATGATTTCATGTACAGAAAACACTTAATACTGAACAGATGGGAAGCATCTCCTAGCCTGAGCTATTACTGTTGTTGTCAGTATTATTGTAGTTTTTGGAGGTCATTATGTGTGAACAAAGGGCAGGAACTTCATCCAGGCTTCGTGAGTGGCCAGACAGAACTGGAGGACCATCAGGAACGCAGGCAGCTGGGCGACTTCCGCCTCTGGGCCACGGGGTTTTCTATTCTTCTTTGTCTTCTTCTCTTTTCTCTATTGTCCTTCTTGGCCCATGGCTGCCCTGGGTCGACCCTGCTTTTTTCTGGCCCAATCAGGACAGATAGCATCTCTTTGGTCTAATTCCAAATTTCTGGGACAAACTGATTGACTTTCCTGCAGGTCAGAGGCCAACCCTAGGCTGGCCAGCTGTGGCCAGGTCTGTGGACATAGAAGTGCTATAGCTGTGGTCCACTCTTGTAGGTGATGGCCGGGGCAGTCCAGAGAAGTCTGCCAAGGATGCACAGACACCTCTAGAGATGTTCACCAGAGGCAGCTGCTGTCAGTCTGTTTCAAGACTCCCCTCTTCCTCTGGCTGCTTTTCAAGGCTCCCCAGTCACTCAGTCTCATCAAGATAATATTATGTTTTAAACACCCCCCTCCCCAGCACTCTTACCCCTAATGACTCTAGATTCTTGCCTCCTGCCTCTGTAAATCACTTGGCCATTTCCTGGTCTTCTATTTGGCTGTCATGAATGTGGAAACTCCCCGGAACCCTTGAATTTCAAAGTTGGAAGGGAAGACTGCTCTTCTGTGCTTATAACAAATGCACGCCCACACCCACAGACTCGTGTGTTTACTAAAATAGTATTAGGCTAAACATGCACTTCTGCAACTTTCTGATTCCACCAATAAGGTGGCTCTTCCATGTTAGAACATACAGACCTTTTAAAAGAAGTGGCAGCATTGCTTGGAGGAACAAAAAGTTCTTGAGCCCATTCTCGATTTTCCTCTTTGTCCGTGTCCCTTATAAATAATGGGTTCTGAAATCCCCTGTAATAATCCCGCTGGAGTCTGGTTATCGTGAAACAGGGGTGGATCATCCTGTGCCATGTTCTAGATTGAAGGGGGATGTATTATAAATTCAGATTCCCATAGGAGCCAGGCAACGGTGTGAACTAGATAGAAGAAATACCTGTATATTAAACCTTAAGACTTTTCTTCACTTCGACAAAGAAATATACATTGGTTTTGAAATATGCATGTTTTTACTCTTTTCATAAAGATATGGGCACAGAAGAAGATTTGCTTTCTTTTAAGTATTACAGGAAAAAGGGACAGTACACGTGTAGTGTGAATTGGCAACAGATGGTCTTCATGACGGGAAGACAGCAGGGAGCACCGGGGACTGTGGTGAAGTACAGGGTGCGTACCCCATCCATGGGGGTGACCACTACTCAGTTCAAGGTGCTTTTGCCAGTGTGGGAATTTGGGCCCAGTGATGTCATTTTTTAATTTAATTTTATTTTTGTTCCCCAGGAGAGATAGGCAATCAGGATGTTTATGGGAAATTTCCTCATTTTGGACTGTTGGTAATTAATTTATTTTTTTAAACCAAAAGAAACAACTTGCAGGTCAAATAAACTGTGTGCCACCAATTGATAATCAGCAATGTGACTAACACTCCAATTAATGTAAAATCATTAATTTTTGGAGGCCTGCTTTAACTGCTGACTCACTGAGCTTTTTGCCTAATGAAATCCTGAAGTGATTTCACAAATACTTCATCTGAAAACTTCTTCTTTTTTTTTTGGTACTGGGGATTGAACTCAGGGGCACTCGACCACTGAGCCACATCCCCAGCCCGTTTTTGTATTTTATTAGAGACAGGGTCTCACTGAGTTGCTAAGTGCCTCCCTGTTGCTGAGGCTGGCTTTGAACTCGCGATCCTCCTGCCTCAGCCTCCCAAGTGCTGGGATGACAGGTGCGCCTGGCTCTGAAAACTTCTTAATTCCAGTGGCATTCCTAGACTTGAAAGTGGGGTTTCTTGCCATTATACGTGTTTGTGTTAAATCCATTCTGTTCCCTGTATTTAAAACCCTATTGCTGTCTTCCAGCGTGGCTAATAACCTTCATACCTGTGTGTAGTTCTTGAACTTGATTCGTTTGATCTTTTCTCCATGTCTTACGATTAAAAAAAAAAAAAAAAAAAAAAATTCTGGGTGAGACAGGACTGAGGTCAGAGACCCAAGGCCCCTCCTAATCAGAGCTCACAGCAGGTGTCTAAAGATTAGATCTTTCTCCCTAGACATGTTTTCCCAACTGAAAATAGTTAAAAACATTTTTTTAAAAGCCTGTATGTATACAAAGGAGAATTTTCACAATAAAATACCTGTATTTAGGTGCCTATTTAAAGATCATCATGACTGGTACCCCTGAGGCTGTATAGCACCAGGTAAGAACACAGCACCAGCTGAGCCTTTGGGGCCTAAGTGGGCTATTTGCCCAAATGGTCCTGTTTGCCTCATTTTGCACCATCGCCCCCACAGGTGTTTATGTGGGCAGCTGTTGTGGAGGTCTCCCTCCAGGTTGGCACCAGCCCCTTGATCGACCCATGCCTGCCTGCCTGCAATCATTTTCTGAATCTGCATCTCTGTGCCGGGCCCCAGGCTAGATCCACGTGAGGGATGAGGGGGACCCAGACAGATGTTATTCATCCCCTCCCTCGTGGGTCCGCTGGGGAAGTTAGATAGGAAACAATTCTGCGCACAGTTTTACTCGTAAGTGCCGCAGAGGCCGGCCGTATTCATCAGGTCCATTTGGCCGTAGGAGTTGAACGCATCACGAATCTGCCCAGGCAACGCATTTCCCATCATTCTCCAAACGCTATTATCGCAAGCAACTCGGAGGAAGGCTTTGCTGAAGTCCAGAGCATGGACCCTATCACCCTCTCCCTGCCCACCAGATTAGCAGCTGTCCACAACCAAAACAAAACACACAAAAGGAAATGGGGTTAGAGGGGTGTGTGTGAGGCTGGCTCTTTTGTCTGCCGTCCATTGTGTCCTGATCTTTTTGACGACATTTTGTACCTCTTAGTGTTTTTCTCCAGGATTCTGGGATCGGAGGCAGGGGATTGGTGATCTCTCTCATTTGTGAGATGTCTTGGAACCTTGGTATGGAATTCATCTGAGCAGGAAGAGCTCAGTTGAGTTAAGGACATCCGGGTATTTCACTGATGTAATTGCCTTGTGCTCCCCTCTCAGAACACTACCAGGGAAAGAAAGTGTTGGGTTGGGGAAAGTGGTTAGCACAGGAATTTCCTTTTTCTTTTTTTTCT
This sequence comes from Tamias sibiricus, assembly GCA_025594165.1. Lineage (NCBI taxonomy): Eukaryota > Metazoa > Chordata > Mammalia > Rodentia > Sciuridae > Tamias > Tamias sibiricus. The sequence goes on from CM046674.1 coordinate 18,896,201, forward strand.
TTTTGAGACTTAAAGTGATAAGGAAGGTGGTAGAAAAAACATCCTTCTTTGAAAATTCCTTTCTTAGGATCTTTTGCTTGCAAGTAACATAAATGGGCTTTGATTGACTTAACATGAGAAGGCTATGGGAGAAATCAGAGGTGTAAAGGAAAAGATGAAACCTCCAAGATGCTCTTGGAATCTAGGAAGCAGGAGGTAGTGACCCATCCCTTCAAGACAACACTGACGGGGTGAATAACTGTTGAAGATCCAAATTTCAGCCAGGTGTCATGGTATATACCTGTCATCCCAGCTACTCAGGAGGCGGAGACAGAAGGATTGTGAGTTCAAAGCCAGCATCTTATCGAGGCCCTAAGCAACTAAGTGAGACCCTATCTCAAAACAAAAAACACCCAGGTAAACTGGCACGCACCCATGATTTCAGAGACTAGGGAGGCTGAAGAAGGAGGATCATAAGTTTGAGGACAGACGCAGCAATTTAGCAAGGCCCTCAGCAACTTAGTGGGACCCTGTCTCAAAATTAAGACATAAAAAGAATTTGGGGGGGGGTAGCTCTGTGGTTAAGCATCCCTTGGTTCAACCCCGATAGAAAGAAAGAAGGATAGAGGTAGAGGGAGGGAGGGAGGGAGGGAGAGGGAGAGAGGGAGAGAGAAAACAATTCAGGAATGGACTCAAGGTAGGCCAATCATAACTTCTCTGCTTGGAATCTGCTTTTTTTTGTACTAGGGATTGAACCTCAGGGTGCTTAACTACTGAGCCACATCCCCAGGCACATTTTTTTTTTTTTTTAAATTTATGCCTGGCTCAAAACTTTCTGTAGGTCTGTCTGGGCTTCTCAATTGTCCTGCTCCGTTCAAGTGAACAAGGTTTGTTGTTCTAACAAAACACCAGTATGTACACTTACACAGTGCATAAAAAATGTGGCAAGAAAATAAATCGTGAAAGTCAGTTGTTCTGTGTGGGGCCCTCGGTTTCTTTGATGTCATCTGAGTCTTCAAGCTAAGCGTCTGCATGAATGGAAATGAAAATAGTGCCTCTGCGGCAGTTTAGATGCGTCAGAGCACCGTGGAAGCGCCTCAGTGACGGTTGGCTCGTTGAAGACCCACAGTCACAGGAGGGACCCAGGACTTGTGTTCTGTAAAGTCACTGCCAACACTGAATTAGGGAACCACAAACACTGAACCGCTGCTCCTGGGGAGAAGCCGAGTCAGGTTCCTGCGCGTCTCTGAGGGTCACGACATTTTCATCCGCTGATAGAGATCCAAGACACTGTTGTTTATTTATTTTTAAATGTGTGTTTCTGTCCACACACACACACACACACACACACACACACACACACTCACACTCACACACTGTTGATTCATCAACATCCAACTCACAGCCAACAGCACTGCAACCCGTACCTGAAGGAAGCTCATAGCATGAGAACTGAGACAGGAAGGCAGGAGGTCCCTGTTTGAGGTCAGCTGGGAGCACGTGGGTCAGGAGACTGCGATCGCTGCTCTGCGCATGTCTGTGAACGGCCCTGGAAGCACCAGGAGTATCGATTGGGGGTTGTGAATGAGCTTCAGCAAGGAGGTGAACGTGTAACTGTGGAGTCCGTGCGTAATGAGGGTGGCCTGGTGTTCCCCCGGTTGTCGAGGGGTCAGGGGACGGAGGAGTGGAGAGAGGCTCACCAGCTTCCTGCAGGACTGGCCGCCAGGGAGGGCAGGGCTCAGTGTGACCTGTCTTTCTGGCTGCAGAGTCTGTGCTCTGAGGAGGCAGGGTGGTGCGGTGGTGGGGTGCAGCCTGGCCCCCGCTGAGAGCTGGGTTTCACGTTTTGTGGGCACTTAGGCAGTTGAGGATGCCGAGGACCATGGACTGAAGTTGTACTGACGTGGGGGTGGGAGTGGTTTACAGGGACCAGTTTGGGTCGTTTTCGTGGCTTGTGATGGGGGGGCAACAGTGTATTCGACCCGGAGGCTTTCTATGCAACCTTCTCCTGCACACAGATGTCATAGTAGTCTGGGAAGGACTCTCATGGTGTGAATGAGTTTGAATGCTGGCTCTGTCATTTATTAACCGTGTGTCCTTGGGCAAGTTGCTTAACCTCTCTGCATCTTAGTTTTCTTATCTATAAAATGGGGATAATAAAAATATGTATTTCAGCCAGGCACAGTGTGGCACATACCTGTAATTCCAGTGACCCGGGAGGCTGAGGCAGGAGGATTCCAAGTTCAAGTCCAGTCTCATTGACTTACTGAGACCCTGTCTCCAAAGAAAAAATGAAAAGGATTGGGGATGTAGCTCAGTGGTAGAGTGCCTCTGAGTTCAGTCACCAGTGCTGCTAAAATAAAATAAATAACTATACATATCAATGCCTATTTCATGGAGTCTTGGTGAAGATGAAGTCATTGTGGGGATCTGTACAGTAGTGCCCCACTAGTCCTGGTTTCACTTTCTGTGGTTTCAGTTATCCACAGTCGACTCTGGTCTGAAAATATTAAATGGAAAATTCTAGAAATAAATAATTCATGAGTTTGAAATTGTGTGCTATTCTGAATAGCACGCTGGCAGTCTCCTGCTCTCCTGCTCCCGCCTGCTGAGGGCCTGAGTCATCCGTCCCTCTAGCATATCCAGCCTGTATATGCTACCTGCCTGTTAGTCACTTAGCCACCACCTCGGCGATCAGAGCCACTGTCCTGGTGTCTCTGCTCCTGAGGAGGGTTTGGTGCTCTCTGCAGTTCCGGGCCTCTGCTGGGGGTCTTGGCCTGTGTCCCTGGGGATGAACAGGGATCACTCTACAGCACTTGCAACGGGGGCCTGGCACAGGAGACATTCTAAAAGCGTTTCCTCGTATTGTCATTTGTCCCTAGTCTGGATGGGACTCTGGGGGAGTGGCGCGGTACAGGGTGGCGTGCCTCCCCCACTCAGCTCAGGCACCCCCGTGGAAGCTAGGTCAGCTGGGAGGCTGCTGGGTGGCTTCCGTTCTGCAGGGGGAGCGGCCTGGCTCACCTCTTGCGCTCATGCCTATGACAGCTCAATGGAAGGGCTCGTTCCTCCTGGTATTGGCTTAATTATGGGGGCTCCCTAGGAGGGGCGTGGGGAGGGAGCTTTGAGGACTTCCCCTTCCCTGCCATGAGGCGGCTCTGGCACCTGAGAGAGGCCTGAACGTTGTTCCCTGCCTCCTCCTCCTCCTCCTCCTCCTCCTCCTCCTCCTCCTCCTCCTCCTCCTCCTCCTCCTCCCTACGTGCCTTGGTCTCTGCGTTTCTGCACGCTTAATCTACACTCTCGGGACAGGCCCTATTACTTTTTTGTGTGTTTTCTCTGCCCTGATTTGAGTTCCAAAAGGCCTGTTTGGGTCTCTGTGGGTGTCTGGCAGCCTCTGCAGGTCTCTCCGAGTTACGTAACTGAAGTTTTGTATTTTCTGTTCCTTACTGGGGATTCTTTCTGTGCAATAATTTTTACTTGCAGTCAAAGAAGTAGGGTACTCAAATTTTCTCTGGGATCCCCGAGGGTTTCCTTATAAATGTTTTTTTTTTTTCCCCCTCCTGCCGTATTTTCTTCTTTAAAATGATTTTTTTTTTCCCTCACGGCAATAGCAAGACATATTTGTTGTAGAGTATTATGAAATTCAGAGAAAGCAAATAACTCTTTATGCAGAAATGTTAATACCTTGGTGTTATCCTTGTTTCTGTCGCTCACACACATGCTAATGGGGTCACAGTGACGCAGGATACTACCTGTGTTTAAATTCACATTTCCTCATTGCTTTCTGCACATGACTCTGTTGTCTCCATTGCAAGCTTTGCCCGCCTATACCTGATGGGTCCTCTGCGGCAGTTTCCATTTCTCACTATTTTAAGCAACATTCTGACTGCTTCGCTTTGGATCTTGGATGTCTTCAAAAAGCCCATGTGTTAAAGGCTTAGTCCCCAGCATGGAACTACTGGGACTTTGTAGAATGGGGACATTTAAGAGGCAGGGCCTGGTGGGAGGTCTTTAGATCATTGGGAATGTGACCATGAAGGTGATTGTGAGATCCCGGACCCCTCTGCTCTGGTTTTGCTCTCTGGCCAGGAGGTAAGTGATTTTACTCTGCCACGCGCTCCCACGGTGATGTGCTTGCTTCCTTATGGTAGGCCCAGAGCCACAGGGCCAATTGATCATGGACTGGAATCTCCAAAACTGTGAGCCAAAGTAAACCTTTTATCCTTATCAGTTAATGATCTCAGGCATTTTGCTATAGTGACACAAAGCTGACTAATGCACTGATAAGCTGCATGCCCACAGCCCTAATTATGTCTTCACAGCAGATTTCTAGAAGTTTTAAGGAGTGATTCAGAGGGGAGTATGATCCTCTCTTCCTGACTCAAGGGATCCCAGGCCCATGGGTCTCTGTGTCTGAAGATTGAAGAGTGGACATTGCAGTTGATTGGGCTCTACATCAACTCCTCTTCTTGGCTTTTCTCAATTCCAATTGTTTCTGCTTGCTTCCTTTTAGCTGCTGTAGCTACAGTTTCCTCCTCTATTTTGGGGGGTAGGTAGGTGGAGACTTTATTTAAAGAAATAAAAAATTTTAAATAATGATAAAAAACACATGACATGAGATTTGCTAGCCTAACTCTTTTTTTAAAAAAAATATATTTTTCAGTTGTAGATGAACACAATACCTTTATTTATTTATCTTTATGTGGTACTGAGGATCGAACCCAGTGCCTCACCTGTTCTAGGCAAGTGCTCTACCACTGAGCCACAACCCCAGCCCTAGCCTAACCATTTTTAAGCATGCAGTACAGTTGTTTAAAAGCATCTTCACATTGGGTGGGACAGATCTTGTGAACATTTTCATCTTATAAAACTGAGGAAAATACCCTTTGGCCATATTTCTGCATTTTCCCCTCCCCCCAGCCTCTGGTAACCACTGTTCCACTTTCTGTTTCTGTGAGTTTGACTACTTTAGGTGTCTTATATAAGTGCAGTCATGGTATTTGTCTTTTGTAACTGGCTTATTTCATTTAGCATAATATCCACAGGGTTCATCTATGTTATTGCATGTATTAGAATCTCCTTCCTTTATTAAGGCTGAATAATATTCCATTGTATGTAATGCCTATCTGTTCACCTGTTGATGGGCACTTGGGTTGCTTCCTCTTCTTGGCTATTGTGAAGTATGCTGCTGTGGACATGAATGTGCATGTAGCTCTTTTCTGCTTTCACTTCTTTTGGAGATATATCCAGAAGCAGGATTGGGAAGATTTTTCTGTAAACCTGGCCTCTAATTCCTCCATAGTTGCAGCTAACACATCCACATATTAAGTTGGCGTTTGTCGGGTACCAGTCACATCCCAGGTACCAGGCTACGCTGTGGGGGGTAGAATGGCTGAGATAACTCTCTGCCCTCGTGGAGCAGACATCCCTGCAAGAAGACAGACAGCACACCAGTAAACAAATGGGAAAAACAGGAGGAGTGCAATTTGTGACCAGTGACATGAACAAATGGAAGTAGGACTCGGTAAAGGGGTGATGTGGACAGAGGTTACTTTAGATGGGAAAGGACTTCTTCAGTGCGTCATGTGACCTGAGAACTACAAGATGTACCAAGAGCCAGGCATGCAAACACTGGGGGAAATGCCGTTCTGGGCATGGTGGTGAGTGAATTTCCTAGGGAGGAAATTAGCTTGGCGTGATCAGTGTGGCTGGGGTCGAGTGGGTGTGGGATGGTGGGAGGTGGGCGGGGGGCCAATCGGTATGACAGCATGGGCCACGGTGAGCTCTGCTGTCAATGCAGTGACAGGCACTGGGAGAGTTTTAGGGAAGATGGGGAGGATAAGATTTGTATTTGCAGGGGCTGGGGTGGTGGCTCAGTGGTAGAGCGCTCGCCTAGCACGTGCGCGGCCCGGGTTCGATCCTTAGCACCACGAAAACATAAATGCATTGCATTGTGTACAACTAAAGCAAATAAATAGATATTAAAAAAAAAAAAAAATTTGTATTTGCAGCCTCTCCCATTGGCGGGCGAGTGGAAGTAGAAAGGTGAGTCAGGAGACAACTGCAGGCATCCAGACGAGAGACGATGGCCTCTCTCTAGTGGCGGCAGTGCAGGTGGAGAGATGTGGGAAGGCTTGGGAGTTGAAAGGACCCGCTGGTAGATGGGATTAAATTGAGGGAAGAAAATTAACGCACACCTGGATACCCAGCATGTTCCACACATAACATCTTTGAACTGCGCATCAACCCCGTAACCATATTTTGCAGATCAGTGTTGTCTAATGGAATTATATGTGTGAGCTGTAACTGTGAGCCATGTGCGTGCCATTTAACATTTTCTAAGTAATCACATTTAAAAAGTCGAAAAACAAGTGAGATTAATTTTGATAATATGTTTTCTTTAACTCAACATATTCCAAATATTACCCAATCAACATGTCATCAGCACAAAATTGTTAATGAGTTATTTTACTTTTTTCCTACACTGAGTCTTCAAAAGTTGGTGTGTGTTTTTATACTGATGGCACGTCTTCATTCAAACTGACCACGTTTCAAATATTCAACAGCCACGTGCAGCGTGGCTACCATATTGGCAGCATCGTTATAGAGGAGGAAACACTCTCAGAGAGTGTAAGTTACTTATACAAGGTGATAGAACTGGTGTTTGAACTCTAACTTGGCTCTGACACTCATGCTATGTTCAAGGTGCCATGTCCACCCACGATGGCCAAGGCCAACTCTATGTCAGTAAATCTCCTTGGAACTTCCATAGTTTCCCCCCCACATTATATAAATGTAGTCGCAGGAACGAGCATTTTCATCTATTTGCATTTTGGTTTCCAAAGCAGACCAACCCTAAGTTCCTTCCTTTTCCCCTTTTCTGTTTTCCTTTGTGAATATCAGCGACTTCTTTAGAAAAAAAATATACAAATTCTCTTTCCGTTCCCTGTGGGCTCTACCACATCCTGGGACCTTGGAAATGTGGCATCTGCTTTTCTTTTGAGGCGTTCTAAAATCCCTTGTGCCTCACATCCTGTCCTGCCATTCTGTGTCCCAATGCCCAGGCTCCTCTGTGGGCCTAGAATGGCTTAGACGGCTCCCTGCCCTCGTGGAGCCCATATTCCTGCAAGAAGACAGACAGCACACCAGTGAGCCTGTGGAAAGAACAGGAGGAGTGCAAGTTGTGATCAGTGGCACGAAGAAAAATGGAATCCGGACTCAGTAAAGGGGTGATGTGGAGAAAGGTTACTGGAGGTAGGAAAGGCTCTAGCACCCCACAAACACTCTCCTCTGGTGCACGCCCCTCTTTCCCACACTTCTAACTGCAGACGGACTCAGTTCTCTACCTGACAACTTGAACTGGAGGAAAGGAAGTTGTGTTTCCAGCCTGGGGTCGCTGGAGTCGTGGACATCCTTCTACCCTATACCCTTTCCAAAGCGGACTGTGGGAGTAATCACCAAATCCCAGGGCACTGCGTAGGATTTCTGTGCAGCTACCAGGTAGTAGTCTCCCAGTGACTCTCCAGCTGGGGGTGCCAGGCCTTGAAGCTAACATTTCTGTGATTTTGGCTTTTCTCTATCAGAGTCTCACTTACCTCCTTTGTTGTATATATATATTTTTTTCTTGAGCACAGTTTTCTACAAGAATCTGATTTGCTTTACTCTCATTTTATCCTTCCCTTTAGAGTACTGGCCCCCCTTATCCTTTTTCATTTCCCCAGCCTGGGGAAAATGGCAAAACCTAGCTAGTGAAAGAATTCAGGCAAGTCCTTCCTCCTCAGTGAGCTGCTGTGTCCTTGCCAATAAATTAACGCTGTCTCTAGATTCAGTCTGCCTCCCAGGACAGATACCCGGGGCAGGTGACTTTTGAGGCTGGTTGGAGACACTGTGACTGAGCATCGAAAGGCACTGCTTGGCTTGGCAGGAGGAAAAGCCATGCAAGCTCTCTGAGTGAGCCTGGTGTCCTCATGGGATGGAAGACAAGCTCCCTGCAGAGAAACAGGGGCTCTCGTTGTAGCAGGAGAGGCCACAGGAGCAGGCTGTCCTGGGAAGGGACGTTCAGGGCCATCTTTCTTGCTGCCTTTTTGTGTTCCTTTTATCCAGGACACTGACTGCCATTAGCAAGCCAAGTGATGCTTGGTAACCATTTCCCATTTTAAGGGTGTGCTGGTGTCGGGGAAGGGGAAATCCTCAAAACCCACTGCTTCTGACTCAGGTACTGTTGGTTTTACCCTAACCACCAGCTGGCCTGCTGTCCCCCACCACCCTAGTCATGTCTGCTTTTTCATAACCATGACCTGTCTGGGCCGTCCCTGAAGTGGCCTGGCTTTGGATATTCATCTGTAAGGATTTACTACTTCTTCCCTACCTGCCAGAAAGGGACTTCTGTGTGGGGACTGGGATCTAGACTTCAGGTGATTAGATTGTCTTACTGGCAAGAACACAGGACACCTGATACAGGTCTCTCTGGCCTTGTGTCTAGAAACCATGACTGTTTTTCCATTGATAATGGAAGTGGTGACATAGCTGAATGATTAAGGCTAGTGGGATGAATATGAGACCTGCTAGTGTCTAACTAGCCATCTATCCACCCATCTATCCACCCATCAACCTACTCATCTATCTATTCATCTATCCATCTACCCATCCATCCATCCATCTATCCATCCATCCATCCATCCACCATCCATCCACCTATTTATCCATCCACCCATCAACCTACTCATCTATCTATTCATCTATCCATTCATCCATCCATCCACCTATCCATCCATTCATCCATCCATCCACCTATTTATCCATCCATCCATCCATCCATCCACCTATCCATCCATTCATCCATCCATCCACCTATTTATCCATCCATCCATCCATCCATCCATCCACCTATCCATCCATTCATCCATCCATCCACCATCCATCCAATCCATCCACCTATCTATCCATCCATCCATCCACCTATCCATCCACCTATCCATCCATCCATCCATTTATTCATCCATCCACATTCAACATAGTGTAATGGTTAAGACTTTGGAGTTTTCCTGCCTAGGTTTGAATCCCAGATTTGGTACTCACCAAGTATGCAATCTTGTGTTTTTAATCTGTTCTTTTCTTTGCTTTAAAATGAGATTGATATTGAAAATAATAACAAAACCTATTTCATAGTATTACATAGGTTCTGTGCTCTTTAATTTTCCCCCTGGTTGAACACGTGTTAATAAATGTTATTTTTGGAAACAGTAAGATACACAAACAAGGTTGGGGCTCTCTTTGGCATTTCCCAAAGTACATTGCCCAATTTCCCATGTTGGGCATATGTGAAAGAGATATAAGGGTTTGTCAACAATGATGGTGGTGGTGGTGGTGATGATGATGGTGGTGGTGGTGGTGATGATGATGGTGGTGGTGGTGATGATGATGGTGGTGGTGGTGATGATGATGGTGATGGTGGTGTGATGATGATGGTGGTGGTGGTGGTGATGATGATGGTGGTGGTGGTGATGATGATGGTGATGGTGGTGATGATGATGGTGGTGGTGGTGTGTGATGATGGTGGTGGGTGATGATGATGGTGGTGGTGGTGGTGATGATGGTGGTGATGATGGTAGTGGTGGTGATGATGATGATGATGATGATGATGATTATCATCATTACTGTTTCTAACAATCCCTGGTTCAACAAGGAACCAGGATGGATGAGCCGTGAGATTTTAATTAGAAGAACCGCTCAGTTATGGAGATTGCAGCTCTGGATCCAACACCCAGTGTTCCAGGGGCTGCTGCCCTGAAGCCTGGGCTAGGTGGCTGAGCATCTTCATGAAGCCATTCGTGAAGGAGGACGCCACACATCTGCCCTTCGTGTTGACCTGGGAGAGGAGCTTTTTCCAAGGACAGCACAAGGAGTTTGTAGGCTCTGGCCAGAAGGGGATTTGTCAGTGTTTAACTTGGCTGGTGTCCCACAACCTACCTTCTTGTGCAGTTAGAATCCTTCCCAGTGTAATGTGCGAGAAACCCGCAGGGCCCTGCCCACGCCTCCCAGAGCTGTATCACCAACATCTTTGAAGTGTCTGCAAATTGGGAAATGGCTGGATCCCACATCTCCCTGTGACATTTACTGAAACAAATGCCTGTTAATAAGTGACACGAGTCCCTTGGTCTCAGTGATAAAGATGTACCTGTTGGTGGGGGCCCTTGAGAGGGGATCTTTGGTGAAGACCTTAACACTCATTTTAATTGGTGGTAGACAGAAGTTCTGGGAAAGCTCACAATTTCTTTTTTCTCTACTCTTCTCAATAAGATGAGAAGGATGTGAAATAACACCCCTTTGCCCTTCTGTGCCCTGTGTCCCGGACTTTACAGCCTGACAGTGTGGTGTGTTTAAGAAGCTCGGGTTGCTTCAGGATGCAGAGTCCGCTGATTGGGTGGATGGAATCATTTTAAGGTCATGAGCTTTAAGTCTTACTTCAGTGATTCCCCAACCTTGTTTTGTAAAGCCCCAGAGCCTTTATCTCAAGGGATGAGCATGTTAATTCCAAGTCAATATTATTTCTACTTCGTATTGATGAAACATTAAAACATACGTAGTTATCTTTGTAACTGGACTTATGAATTTGAATCACTTGCAATTCCTGTTTATCTGGTCTTTGTGCAACATTCTGTTGTAAGGGAGGGTGCAGATGGTTTGTTATTTTATTCAAGGTACATTCATTGAGTGCCTGCTGGTATACAGCACTAAATAGAAGAGAAAAATACCGGTTCTCACAGGAGCTTAACATACTCGACCCATTTGCTGAGGAAACAGTGACAGTTCAGAGAGAGGAAGCAAATTCTGAAGTTTTATATCAAGTTAGCATCAGAACTAGATTATGACCCAACTGCTGTGATCGCAGGTTATTGCTGATCTCGGGTCTTATGCCTCTGATACCGTGTGAGTGGGGGCAGCTCAATAACACAGGGGAGGCTCCATCAGCATCCTTTGAGCAAGGTTGGAAATCTGCATCCCTTGACCACTCAGACTGAAGGGTAACATGGAGTGACCCTTGGTGCTTACTCTTCAACTCCAGGATGGTCTGTCTGAGGGGGTGTCATCCAGACCTGGGATGCACGGCATCCTTGGACCCCTCTCTCATCCCCTCCCTAAATCCTTCCTTCTCTCCTCCAAGAGATTCTGAGAATGTCCAAATGATAGGTACATAAAGAAAAAAGTAAGAAGGAAGCATGAGAAGGAGAGGTTGGAGGAGCAGATGGAGGCTGGAGGAGCGGGAGGGAGAAGCCAGGAAAGCTTGCTGAACTTGGAATTCACAGATTGACCACGGCGGCAACGTGGTGGCCGGTTCCAGATCTTTTTCCTTTCACTTTTCCCAGCTTCGCAGACCAGCCCTGTGCTTAGGCTGGTGTGGCGGAGATTATGCTAGGAGGATTTCATGCCTGTCGGTCTGCATGCCTCCTCTGGTTTCTTACCAGTGGCCTTCAGTGGACTTGGTGTCCAGGTCAGCTTCCTGGGTAATTTGATGACAATTTATAAGCCCCAACTCTTAAATAGTTAGGACATAAGAAAACCCTAGGAAAACACAAAAGGAAAAATAATCATCTGGCATTTTTAACATTTTGCGTGCTATTCTAGTATTTTCCTGTGCATATAAAGGTGTGCATATTCTCTCGTCTTTTTTCTCTTTCTTTCTTCCTTCCTTCCCTCCCTCTCACCCTCCTTCCTTCCTTCCTTTCTCTCTTTCCCTCTTCCTTCCTTCCTTCCTTCCTTTCTCTCTCTCTTTCTCCTTTCTCTCTCCCTTCTTTCTCTCCCTCCTTTCTTTATCTCTCCCTCCCTTCCTCCCTCTCTCTCCCCCCATTTCTAGTGCTAGTAGTTGAACCAGGGGCTTCACGCATGCCGGCAACCACTGCAACCGCTCTACGCCTGAGCTATACCCTCTGCCCCCCCCCCTTTTTGTTACAAAATAGTCTTCATAACTGTTTTATGACCTTCTTTTTGTAATAAATGATATATTGTGAACATTTTTCCACATCAGATCTTTTCCTGTGAAAGGATTTTTGAGAGCTAGATAGATTTTCACTGAGCAGATATACCAACAGTTTACCGAAACCGTTCCTATTATTTAACCAACTTCTCAGATAATGCATTTATTTTTATTTTTACGGATGGTTGTTTCTGAATATTTCCTAAGGATAAGTTCACGTGGTAGTTAGCTTGTGCTGTGTAACAAACCATCCCACAACTTAGTGGCATCAAACAACAACTACTTATTTAGCTCAGCAGGTCTGCATTTTGGGCCCGGTGGTTAGTTCCCGTGGTCTGGCCTGGGGGCAGCGGATCTAGGACAGGTCTGCTCATGCATTTGTAACCAGCTGGTGAGGTGCTTGGGATAACTGTGGTATTTCACCTCCAGCATGTCTCTGTAGCAATCACAGAGTGGTAAGAGGAGCAAGAAAAGCAAGCCTTGAGGCACAAGCTTTCTTCACGTTTTTGCTTGAATTCATTTGCTCGCATTAAGTCTGTCCCCTAGGTCAGAACATATGTCAGGAACAAGCATGGAGCCGGTTTGATGAAGCATTACCAAAGGACATGGCAACTGGAGGCTTGAAGTGACCTGGACCACGACTGTAGTCAGTCTGTTAATGCAGTTCCCCGAAACTGGACTCTCTGGGTCAAAGAGTCTGGTCATCGTTAAGGTCTTCGTTGTTAAGACTGTTCTTCGGAGAAGTTTCAAGTAATCTACATGTACATGCTAGAGTACGTGCATCACTGGACACAGTCATTGCTTTAATTTCTCCTCAGGAAAGAAAATTATCTGTGAATCATATGAGGGCACCAGCTACGCTGTGTAGAGCAGAAGAATCACCTGACTGAGCTCAGCCGATCCACCAAGCTGTGGACAAGAAATAGTTATTATTTTTTAAAAAGCAAAAGAAAAAACACATTCATTATAAAAAACGGAAACACTATATAACATTTATCATTACTGTCTTTCCAGTACTTGATTCATTCTGCCATTATTATTATTACTATTATTATTATTATTTTGGGTGCTGGGGATTGAATCCAGGACCTTGCACATGCTAAGCACATACTCTACCACTGAGCTACACCCCCAGCCTCTCTCCCATTATTCGTTCCCATCGTTGGGCTAAATTTATTTATATTATATTTAGGATCTTTGAGTCTGTATTCATTAGTGAAATTTGTCTGTAGTTTACTTTTTTTGGTCTGCTATCTCTGACAAGTTTTTTTTTCTATTTTTACCAAAACATCTGGGATATCTTCCATCTTTTCTTGTGGTTAATGCCTATGAAGGGTTTAAGTGGCAAAGGATTTGCAATGTTTTGAGGAGTTTTGAGTGAATCTCCCACACCCCAGATAAACCAACTTTGGGGACCCCCATACTTCTTCTGCCTGGTGCTTTTTCTGGGATTGGTCATCTGACAATTTCCCAATGTATTCCATGATCATTAATTACTGAGACTCTTTCAAATGTGCTGTGTTTTTCTAAGGATGATCATTTAATTGAATTTCTGGTTTATTAGCATAGGACTATGTATATTATTCTGTAGTGATTTGAAAATGTCTCTGCCATCTGCAGCTCTGCCTCCTCTCATTCTTAGTGAGAAGTTCCTATTTTTATTTCTCAAAAATTTTCTTGATGAGCTTTGCCAAAGCATTACTGTTTCATTTTCCCCCTCAAATAACCACCCCTTAAATGTATCCTCCAATTCTGTTTTTCTCTATTTCCTGATAAATTAACTATTGCTTCATTTTTTTTCATTCTTTACTTAGTTTTATTGCCTCTTCTTAGTTTCTTGAGCTAAATGCTTGTGTATGCTTTTGATTTTTTTTTTTTTTTTTTTTTTTTTTTTTTTTTTTTTGTGGTACCAGGGATTGAACTCAGGGGCACTCGACCACTGGGCCACATCCCCAGCCCTTTTTTGTATTTTTTAATTTAGAGTCAGGGTCTCACTGAGTTGCTGAGTGCCTCGCCATTGCTGAGGCTGGCTTTGAACTCGCGATCCTCCTGCCTCAGCCTCCCAAAGTGCTGGGATTACAGGCGTGCGCCACCACGCCTGGCTTGCTTTTGATTTTGTCTATTGATTTGCCAAAGATTGGAGACTCTGCTGCTCTCCTAGTATGACAGTGATTTCTTTCAATATCTTTATATTTTCTAAAACAATTTTTGCTTCTTATACTTTGAATTTTTGGGGGGAGGGAGTGTACCCAAGATTAAACCCAGGGGTGCTTATCACTGAGCTGCATCTCCAGCCCTTTTTATTTTTTATTTTGAGACAGGGTCTTGTTGAGTTGCTTAGGGCCTTGCTAAGTTGCTGAGGCTAGCCTCGAACTTACCGTCCTCCTGTCTCAGCCTCAGGAGTTACTGGGATCGCAGGTGTGATAGGAGGCCAGCTTTCATCTCTCATCTGTGTTCTGCAGTCAGACAGATCTGGGTTCAAATTCTCCTTTCTTGCTCGCGACATGATGAACCAGTTCTAGATTCTCCTGGAAGCTTGGCGATCATCACACTGCCACATGTTACTTCTTTTGGATACTTAAATTAAATGATACGATCAATGTAAAGTGCTTGCTGTAATGCCAGGCAGGTGGAATGCACGTCACTGTTGGCTTTTTAAAATTACGGACGTACCTTTTATGAAGACAAAATGCTCATCGTTGTCCTGTGTATTATTTTGTGCTTTAAATTTTAGTTGTCTGATATTAATATCTCCACTCAAGGCAGCATTTCCCAATTCTTCATTTTCATTTTATGTCATTTTGGTCTCAGTGCGTTTCTTATGAACAACATATATTTAAATTCTGATTTTTTTTCCCTCTCCGAATTATGAGCCTTTGTCTTTTAATGGGATACTTTGATCCATTTCCATTTTCACAAGACACAGCACTTAACGGGCTTTTCCTTCTTTTCTTTCTCAATCCGTTCTCTCAACTTTAAAGATTTGAGAGTCAGAATTTCTGAAAAATTTAAATATATTCAATTTCCTCTGAATCGTTATTGACATATGCATTATTTCCTATGAGTCAAGACTTTTTGAGGAGTGATTATGAAGGTCTACTTATTTCATTTATTCACTTTTTTATGGAACTATTTCCCTTTTATGGAATGAATTGATTGACAGATGAATTCAGTCACATGCCAGTGCTATGTGTGGTGGGGGGCAGAAGGTGGGAGAGGAGGCTCTGGCCTGTATCTTCATTGAACCTACTTTTAGAAGAAGAGAGAGAAAGAAGGAGAAAGAGAAGAAAAAGAAGTAAACAGACTTTCAATGGAAACAGATATAAAGGAAACAGATACGGGTCTCAGGAGGAAGTTTGATGGGGAGGGAGCTTCTTGGGAAGGTGACATTTGTGCTGCTACCTGAAAGAAGAGGTGGCGTTATTAGCTGCATGGAAAGAGGAAGAAGGGCATCTTAGGCAGAAGGTTCAGCATGTGCAAAGGCCCTGAGAAAGGAAATAGCCGCATTCTAAGCTTCTTTCTGTACACATTCTTTTTTTTTTTTTTCTGTACTCAACAGTTAGCTTGGAATTAAAGGAATACAAATGAGCGTGGTGAATCTCTTGTTGGTTAAACCACGTGAAAGGCTAGAAAATGCCTTAGGAGGCCAGCTGGGAGCTTTTCATCTCTCCATCCATCCACTCACAGGCCCATACCCCCACTTATTACCCATCCATCCACCTCCTACCCATCATCCATTTACCCATCCATTCATCCACCCATCCATTTATCCATCCATCCATCCATCCATCCATCCATCCATCCATTAATCCATCCATCCATTAATCCATCCATCCATTAATCCATCCATCCATTAATCCATCCATCCATCCATCCATCCATCCATCCATCCATCCATTAATCCATCCATCCATTTATCCATCCACCCACCCATCCATCCATCCATCTATCTATCCATTTATCCATCCGCCCATCCATCCATCTATCCACCCGTTTATCCATCCACCCACCCATCCATTTATCCATCCACCACCCATCCATCCATCCATCCATCCATCTATCCATTTATCCATCCATCCATTCATCCGTCCATCCATCCATCCATCCATTCATCCGTCCATCCATCCAGTGAACATTTATTGAGTGCCTACTATGTGCCAGCCATTGACCTTGTAAATAATACAGGCCCCTCTCAGGGTGTGGAGCCTGGTTGTGTAAACAGCCTGGAGGGCTCATGAGGATATAGCTTGGCTCTCCTGACGAGTGGGACGAGCCGGGAGTGGAGGAGGCACGTGCGATGTGCTCCGCAGAGGCCCGAGCAGGGAGGGGGGTGGCGGGAAGAGCCGAGAGCAGCTCCTGCCAGATGGCTTCATTCTTCCCCCGAAGGAAGTGGGGACTTCATGCTGCTATGTGATACACAAGAACAGTGTTTCCTGTGGGTTTGCAAGGGCACTTTGAATCTAAAGACTACAGCTTGTTGATGTGTGAAGAAAAAAAAAAAAAAACAACAACTTTTTTATTCTTGCTTTTTCAGGCTTGGTGAAGGGGATAATCAGACCAATTTTATGAGCCTGGAAAAAGGTTCTTAGGGGTGAATTTAAATGCAAGTGTAATAGTGGCAGGAATCCTAATCCTATGCAGCTGTCACCTGTCACCTGTCTCCTAGGCAGACACTGTTGGTTTATCTAGCTGTCACCTGACAGCTTGGGTCTTCCAGTTTCTGGAATGGATCAATTCCCTGCAGTTGACCAGATTCAGATACCGGATCCTGTCTGATTGGACCCGAACCTCTAGGAACCTGACTGTCCTCAGTGGAGGTGAGGAAAGGATTACGGTCTTGATCTCTCAAGACCTTGTTTATCTTTAAAGTCCAATTCTTCACTGGATCCTGTCCCCTTCTTCCCTCTCAGCCACGCTCCAACCCGTGTATGCATCCACTATCTGGGTGCAGGAACTGTGCTTGGCACTTACTGGATGACCAGCAAATTGGGCACAGTCCCTACATCTCAGAGCTTCCTGTCTAACAGAGGAGGCAGACAAGCAGATGTCACACAGATATAATAATTACAGTTACGAGAAGTGCTCTACCTGAGAAGCATAAAGGAAGTGCAAATGCGTACCCAGGTGATCTGTCTCAATTTGAGGACCAGAGATGTCTTCCTTAATAAAGTTAAGCTTTAAGCAAAACCCAGGTGAAGACTGACAGAAAAGCACCCAGGCAGAGGGCACAGCCGACACAGAGGTCTCGTGACAAGAAGGAGCATGGTGACATCTCGGAAGGTGAAACTCCATAGTGAAACAATAATATCAGTAATAACAGCTGGAACTGCTTGTGGGCACTGTGCAGTCCTTGACGGTGTGACCTTGACCGAGTCATTTGCCTCCTTGAGCCTTAGTCTGTGCGTCTGTAAAGTGGGATGCTCAGGACAGGGCTTCGGTAGGGTTGTTTTAAGGATCTGACCAAGCCATGTCCCTGCAGCTCTCAGCCCTGTGCCCAGGGCCTCAGTAAGCGTCCAGAAGAGAATGGCTCTTACTGTCACTTTCACGAATGGTGTGACTGAGGAGGTCTTCTTGTGGCTGAGGGCTTGTCTTTGAGTCTGTGGGTGGTTTCTTTGTTGGGGTCACTCGGAGTTTCCGCAGAAGTGGAAACCTGCCACTGAGCATGGCCGTGTGGGGCAGTAGCTTCCACAGAAGGAGGGTGGGGAGACCTTCAAGCAGGGGGGACGTTGGGGATTGGCTGTCAGCATCCGCAACACTGGTTGTCATCAGAGAGGGCGTGGAAAGTCAGGGACACGGTACGATCCATTCCTGGGCTCTGGCTGTTGGGAACACATCTCCCCTAAATCCCTCTGCCGAGACTCAGGGCCGTTTTCCTGTTGCAGATCTCAAGTAGTGACTTACTGGATTTAACAGAAGGACGGACGGACGGACGTGCTTTCGTGCATACCAAAAACCCTGTTTGTAATTACTCGCTCATAAGCACTCTTTGCATATTATTGAGTAGGGGGAGAGAGGGCCACAGAGAAGGCACGGTCCCACTCTTTAGGACTCATTGTCTAACTCGGGTGACTTTGCCACCCTTTGGTGGCATTTGGCAGTATCTGAAGACATTGGGTTTGTCACCACTTGGGCGGGTGGGGGTTGCTTCTGGGATCTGGTGTGTAGAGAACAGGATTGGTGCTGCACACAGGACGACAGGACAGCTTCCCAACAAAGAGGGGTGCTGTCCGGCATGGCCACAGTGCCCGGCACCACGAATCCTGCTCTAACTGCCTACCGATCTTGTAAAGTAATTTTTTTTTTTTTTTTTTGGCGGGGGGAGGAAGACATCAATTTGTATGCAATTACCACTTTACAGGGACAGTGTGTGTGTTGATCTAAATGGATATTTATCTTCTTTTATCTTTATCATCTTCTTTTCCTGGATATTTTAATGACCTATGATCGATTCTGATCATTTACGTTTGAACAGATAATGCCAAGTTTGAATTTGGATAGGTACCGCGAGGTACGTGGTGAACAGCACGTTTCTGTCCACTCCTGTCCCCAGGTGTTCGGTCCCCCCTGGAGGAACACCACTGTCACTAGTTTCTCACGTGCTCCTAGAGAGAGATCTCCCATACACGTCTGATCCTCTGAAGCAGAACCTTATACACGTGTTTTGGCCTGTTGTCTTTTTTCTTATTTGATGACCTCTCTTAGAAATGTTTCCAAGTCAGCATGTGGAGTTGCCCGTTCATCTTAACAGCTATTCTGTGTTCCATGGGGGGTGGACACTACTAGGTTATTTCCAGTCTTTTGCCATTAAAAACAGTGGTGCATCTGGGCATGATGGCGTATGCCTGTAATCCCAGCGGCTCTGGAGGCTGAGACAGGAGGATTGTGAGTTCAAGGCCAGCCTCTGCAATTTAGCAAGGCCCTAAGCAACTTAGTGAGACCCTGTCTCTAAATAAAACAATAAAAAGGGTTGGGGAGGGTAGCCCAGTGGTTAGGTGCCCCCAGTTCAATCCCAGGACCAAAACAAACAAACAAACAAGGGTGCATGGAATCTCCTCGTCTGTGGCCTCACATTTGTGAGCCCATTTCATAATCCAGAGTCTTGCAGTTGGAATTCCCGGGTTAGAAAGGCTTGTGCGTTTTACATTCAGCTAGAGATTTCTGACGACGGTAGTAGCTGATTCCATGTACTGTGCCTTCTCCCTGGGCCCCCTTCCTGTCCCTTGGATTCTTCTCCTCCCCTGGAAGTCACCTGAGCTCAAAGTCACCTCTCCTTCTCCCCCACCGCAATTGCTCCCTCCAATCGACACGATTACCTTTTCACCTAATCAAAATGAAGCTCCCGAGGGTGGTTCGAAAATACGGATCGAGCCTGTCATTCTGAGGCTCTGGGCACACAGGGTTTGGGGTATAATCTTTCCAAATTGCTCATGGTTCCTGCGGCGCAGCGAGAGCCTCTCTCTCCGAAGCCAGTCCTTCCTGATGGATCGCACACACCCTCTTTTCCCGAGGGGCTTCCTCCAAAGGGCAAGTGGAAGGCTTGGGTTCTCTTGCTTAAAAAAAATTCATTAACTCCCCGGGGGCCCCTGCTGCCTGATTGGAGTACGTCAGCCTTCAGAGCCCGCTGGCTGCGATCCGCTGTGCAGACTGCAAGTTGTGGGGTGTTTTTATCTGCAGGAAGCAGCCCTGGGAGCGGAAGAGGAGTGAGAGAGATGGATGGATGAGGGAATTCGGAGAGGAGGAAGCCGTGGGAGAGATGTCTCCTTTTAGAGACAGGCATGGCAGATTTCTCCTGCCCATGTCTCTGGAGTGCCAAGTAGGAATTAAACGGGAAGTTGGCTGGCTTCTGCCTGTCCTGCTCGGCGACCAGCCGCATCAGGTTTCCGGAGTTGTGAACCGTTGTCTGAGCTCCTGACGGTGCCCTCTCTGAAGTCTCTTGCAGGGATTGGCCGGCAGCAGAATTTTCTCTGAGGTCCCCAAAGATTTGAATGGACAGGAGGTCATGGAAGGCCATTCCCCAATACCAAAGGTCACAGCAGTAACTCCGGCCTGGGCAACACATTCCTGGTTCCTGGAATGGTTCTTGGCTCAAAGTAGATACGCAATAAATATTCACTGAGAAATGAGAAAACTCGATGACAGATGTAGGTCTGGATTCTTCCCCCTGGGGAGAGACTTGCTTTTAACCCCACAGCCAGTTGATGACAGCTTCACAGAGCAGAGGGAAGGTTGCCTGGGTGAGACCAGAGTGGGCAGGTGGACTCTTACCTGTGTGGCCAATATTATATAAATATATGTATATATATATTTTGGTACTGGGAATTGAACTAAGGGACACTCGACCACTGGGCCACACCCCAGCCCTTTTCTTGTATTTTATTAGAGACAGGGTCTCACTGAGTCACTAAGTGCCTCGCCATTGCTGAGGCTGGCTTTGAACTCATGATCCTCCTGCCTCAGCCTCCCAAGTGCTGGGATGACAGGCATGTGCCACCGCGCCCGGCTCCAATATTATATATTTTCTACAACTGGGATTTATTTGCTGATAAGGGAGAAGACCTGAAGAGGCACTGTGTAAATATTTACCTCATCCTTAAAAAAAAATCATTTTATGTCAGAATGATTTGAGACTTTCAGAAAAGTGGCAAAGTTTACACAGAGGATTCCTTTGTATATTCCTCACTTGCCTTCGCTGAATGCTGGCATCTTATGTAAACATGATACATCTGCCCTTGACATTGTGTAGGATAATTAGAACTCCTCTGAGAATTCCTAGTGACTTCAGTTTGGGTCATTGATGATCTCATCACCATCATCATGATCATCACAACAAAATGTTAATAATGGCAGTGACAGGTATCAACAGTTCTGACAACCCTTCTGTGCCACATACTGTTCCAAGTTCTTTTTTTTTTTTTTTTTTTTTTTGGCAACAACTCTTTTGACCCTTTTAGCATTCTGTGAGGAATGAGCATGGTTATAAGAATGCCCATTTTACAGATGGGCAAGTTGAGGCACAGGGGGTCCGGTACTCAGCTGGTCTCCAGTTAGTGTTTGAAACCCGAGTTTCGCCTTCCCCACCATTGTTTTCTGCACAGTAGTGACCACATAGTGACCATCTTGATGACGGACAACGTGTTTAAGAGCTAGATTCAGAGTTTGACATATGTTAGTGGTGGCCCCAAGCTTTTCTTTTTTGAGGGTACCAGGGATTGAACTCAGGGGTGCTCGACCACTGGGCCACATCCCCAGCCCTTTTTTTGTATTTTATTAGAAACAGGGTCTCACTGAGTTGCTAAGTGCCTCGTCATTGCTGAGGCTGGCTTTGCACTCGCGATCCTCCTGCCTCAGCCTCCCAAGTGCTGGGATCACAGGGGTGCGCCCCCACGCCTGGCTGGCCCCAAGCTTTTGTGTAAAGGAGCAGGAAGAGAACTTCAGCATGTGTGTGTGTGTCAGGAGGAGAGACAGAGATTCTACTGGTTTCTGTCCTAGTTATTTTCCCCTAAGTGCATCTGGACAGATCTGCCTGGTGCCTCTGGACCCTGGCATCTCCACCGCAGTTCTCTCCCAGGAACGGGGAAGATGCTCTAGGCGTGGTCAGAACATGAACAATCAGGAGTGCTTTAATGTTGAGTCAAAAAAGATAATACTTCAATTAAGCAGCAAGCACATGCCTGGGGAATTGACGAGGCTGAGTGTTCTCTGGCCTAGATCTGCAGATAGCTGGGCGCCGGGGGTGGTGGCGGTGCAGGGAGAGTCAGTATAAGAGCAAGTTTGAACTATGGGTTTGGGATTTGAAGGAGGGGGTGTCAGGGGCAATCCAACCATGGAAGGGTCCTGGGGGATGGGGGGGAGGCCAGGGTCTTGCAGGGTGCAGCAGTCTCATTACCTGGAATATTTTTCCCTTTTCAGATAGTGAGCTCCTGCTCCGGCTGAAGGTCTCCTTCTCGGATAGGCCTTGGCTGATGCCCTGTTGATGTTTGCTGGGCTGTCGGCTCTGTGAGTTTGGGGATCTCTGTTTTGTGGGCTGCTGCATCCTCTGGCGAGGGGGACAGTGACAAGCCCATGATGAATGGATGGAGATCTGTTTTCAAGTCCTGGTTTGTGTCTGTCTGAGAACTTAGCACCGTCTGTCACTAGCTTCTCTGTTTTCTTTCCGAAGGCCTGGCACCTGGTTCAAGGTGTGGGCTCTGGGTCCGAATATCTCAGTTCAAATCCCCGGTCTTCCCCTTGGCAGCTGTGTGATTTTTGCCAGTCGCTGTGCCTCTCTGTGGCTCAGTTTCCACTTACCCACAAAAGGAATAAGAATAGTATCTCTCTCATGGGGTTGTTGAAACAACTAAAGTTAGTCTTGGTTAAAAAGGCTTAGGAAAGTGTCTGGCATATAACAAGCACTTCATAAATGTCAGTTATTGTTAGTGCTCAAAATATATCTGGGAGTTAAAGGCTGGGGGAATCTTTGCATAAAATGTGCTTTTCCTCTTGGAGTGATAAAAATCTCCTCTAAGAAAGAGGCAAGGACAGATGGGGATGATCTGGGAGGCCCAAGAGGTCCTTAAAACCAGGCTGTTGAAGTAATCCGGCATTTTCTTCCTCTCTATTCTCTTGGAGAAGCCTGTTTCTAGATGTCCAGGGCTGCTGCGTTCTCTCCACTGCTTTTTATGCTTCTTCTTTTGCACTGGTCCTGTTTAAGAAAAAAAAAAAAAAAAAAAAAAACCAAACAACAACAACAACAACAACAAAACCCCCAGCAGCACGGCTCAGAATCCTGCTTGCTGCCGGGGTTCTACTGCTTCCATTTAGAGAAGCAGCTGCCCCTGGAATGCAGCTGCCGGGCTGCCAGGCTGACACAGGGGGGCTGAGACTGCCAGGAATGCACTTTGCAGCTCAGGCCGTGCGGGACCTCCTCGGGTGCATGGAATTTCTTCTCTGGTCTTACTCCTCCTCCATGTCAGTTTAAAACACAAGCAAAGCAGAGTCCTGATTTTTTTTTTTTTTTTTGTACCAGGGATTGAACTCAGGGGCACTGGACCACTGGGCCACACCCCAGCCTCTTTTCTTGTTTTTTATTAGAGACAGGGTCTCACTGAGTCACTAAGTGCCTCGCCATTGCTGAGGCTGGCGTTGAACTCGCGGTCCTCCTGCCTCAGCCTCCCAAGTGCTGGGATGACAGGCGTGTGCCACCGCGCCCGGTTCAGAGTCCTGATTTTAACTCCAACACCAAAATACATGACCACAGGGTCGAAGCTTCCTTCCCGGGTCCCCCTGCTCCCCAGCAGGGTCACCAGCGTCCATGGAATGAATCTTGGACAGAGAAGGAATAATTGGTTTAGCCTGTCCCAAATACCACATGGCACGAACGTATATACAATATTGTCTGTCATTTATATGAATTTCAGGTTTAACGAGGGGTCCTGTAATTTTATTCGCTCAATTGGGCAACCCCAGAGCCTCTGCTCTGACCGGGTGGCTGTATTTTCTTCTAGTTGTTTCCCAAGCATGTGCGACCCAGGCACGTCTGGTGGAATCCCAGCCCCACGGACAGTGCCGGACGCGTTGCAGGTGCGTGATTGATACCAGTTGAAGGAACGATTGCATCCTCCCCATTTTTCCTCGTGCAGTTGGGAATATATGACATGATCATTTCATATTTAGCCTTTCCTTTTAATAATATCTCACGGAGATGGGTACGTAGAACTGCCTCATGTCTCTCTAAGGGTTCTTTAGTCTTTCCTTCATAAATGCATGGTATTTAGCCAGTCCCCTGACGATGGGCCCTTTTGCTATTACAGATGACAGGGTCATGGACATTCCTATATAAACCACTGTGTGTTTGGGTGTGTGTGCAACAGCAGATGGAATACTGGGATCTGTTCTTTAAGATGTGAATGGAGGCCGGGCGCAGTGGCGCACACCTGTAATCCCAGCACTTGGGAGGCTGAGGCAGGAGGATTGTGAGTTCAAAGCCAGCCTCAGCAATGGCGAGGCACTTAGCAATTCAGTGAGACCCTGTCTCTAATAAAATATAAAAATGGGCTGGGGATGTGGCCCAGTGGTCGAGTGCCCCTGAGTTCAATCCCCTGTACCAGGAAAAAAAAAAAAAAAAAAAAAAAAGAAAGAAAGAAAACGATGTGAATGGGCTGCTGGATGGTTTTCCATAGGGAATCTCTTCACATGTCCCTTAGATGTCTTGTCCCACAGATTGTTCCAATATCATCAAACTTGTTCATTTTACCAATGCCATCGGTGAAAACCTGGTATCTCACAGTCATCTGAATTTGCATTTCTTTGCTTATGAGAGAAACTTTTCATGCTTCTCTGTGAACTGCCTTTTCTGGTCTTTCGACGATTTTCTTGCTTATTTAGTTTAAGCTTGTAAAATGTATTAAGTAAATGGATGCGATTTACATATAATTGGTTTTCACTTGGAAAAAAGTTGATCGGTGTGGGAACTTTTGACCTTGTGAGCACATAAAAATGTCTCGCTCAGATTTACGTCTTTTCTCTTGCACATGCTGCATTTCGAGTCTTGCTTAGAAAGGCCTCCTTCCTCCTCAATGAGATTATGGAGCAATTCTCCCATATTTTACTACTTTTTCTTTTTTCATTTAAATCTTTAATCCATCTGGAATTTATTTTGGCTTCAGGAGGGAGGTGGGGATCTAGCTTTATTTATTTATTTATTTTTTACCAGATGGCCAGCCAGTTGTCCCAATACCATTTATTGAATAATCCATCGCTTCCCACAGAATTGAAATGCCGCCTTTATCATATATTAAATTGTGGAGGAGGGATTTTGTACTCATTTTCTGAGGGTTTCCGGAGTCAGCGAGGCAGCAGGGACTTTGGGGGGGGGGGTCTCAGCTGGCTGGAGGCAGAGCTCCTAGCCTCCTGGGGACTGTGATTTGTGCAGCCAGGAATCCTGTGGGTGGGACCAGTGGGTCCTGGGTGGGGGTGGGGCAAGGGCAGAGAGGAGCAAGCGTTTGGTGCTAGGCGCAGGACTTGGCGACCTCAGCCCAGTGGGCATTTGGGGCTGGACGTGTCTCCACTGGGGACTGTCCTGTGCACTGTGGGACCACCAGCAGAATCCTTGGCCTCTACCTGGTCAATGCCAGCAGCAGTCCTCACCTTGAGCTGTGATAACCAAAACTGTCTCCAGACACGGCAGCCCGTCCCCCGGGGGACAGACAGACTCCTCTGTGATGGAGGACCCTGGCTTTATCAGGCCTGGGCTGAGCAGAACCTTTGGTGAAGAAAAAGGGCACGTGAGGACTTTTCTCCTACTGAGATTCTGCCGTGAGCCACATCCAGGGCTCTAGATGTCCAGGAGCCAGAACGGAAGTTGCCTTCCTATCTCAGAGTCCAGGCCTCCACCTTTGTCCTGTGAGCTAATCTGTGGAGGAAGAAGGGTGGGAACCACACAGATGGACCCCGGGAGGGACAGAGGTCCCCACTTGAACCCTCAGGCAAATCTTCTCAGACTCCCCAACTCCCAGCCCAAACCGTCCCCGCTGCCAACTGCACCCCAGGGGAAGGGACCCACCGGGCCATGGATGCAGGCATAGGACTCTGAGGGCGGAGGCCGCGGAGGTTTGGTGACTGGAGGGTGCGTCCGTTTATTCCTTTAGGAGCCCTAGACTGGGCAGGCTCGTCCTGGGAGCCGCAGGAAGTGTGTGTGCTGAGGCCGCTGGAGGCGGGGTGGGAGGGAGTCCGTACAGAATCATAAGTGGGTGTGGGAGGACTGGGAAGAAGGGCAGGAGGCGAGTCCCTGGGGCCCGGGAAGGACAAACAGGCAGAGGGGAGCCGAGGGCTGAGCTTGTCTCTGGAGGCACAGGGAGAAGGGTCGCGGGGGTGGGTGGAGGTGGGAAGGAGTCGCTGGAAGAAGGAGGTGAGGGGGTGGGGGCAGGGCAGCTCCCACACGTGGGCGGCCTGCTGGATCCCCGGGAGTCCTCACCAGGTGGGGTTCTGACCCGGCTTGCGGCTGAGGACGGGGACAGGCACCTCGGATGCCTTCCTCGCCTGCTCACCATGGAGAATCCAGGACACAGGTGAGCAGGAGGAAGACAGCGAGGAGCCGTGACATGCCCTCACCCCCCGCCCCCCACCCCTCCACAGATGGCCTCCACCGCCACCCGTGGCGTCTGCCCTCACACCCCCTGGCATCCTGCTCCTGAGGGCCAGGGTTTGTGCTGACGGTGCCTGGCACACTGTGGGCACTCGATGCGCGAGTCTGTGCTGCCCACTTGATGTCACCTGCTCTTCTCAGTTTGTAGTTAATGGTCCGCTTTCCCGTCAGTCACTATTTTTTTTTTTTTTGGTACCGGGGATTGAACTCAGGGGCACTCGACCACTGGGCCACATCCCCAGCCCTTTTTTTGTATTTTATTAGAGACAGGGTCTCACTGAGTTGCTAAGTGCCTCGCCCTGGCTGAGGCTGGCTTTGAACTCGCGATCCTCCTGCCTCAGCCTCCCAAGTGCTGGGATCACAGGTGTGCCCCACCGTGCGGGGCTCAGTCACTACCTTCCTAAGACACAGTTTTTTCATGGGTGCAAACCAACGGATTGTAATCGGGCCACATGCCACCTGACCGACCCTTTTCTGCTATTTATCGTAAGTCTCTCCTAGTCTGTTTGGGCCACAGATTTGGGTGGCTTCACCAAGAGAGAGGTACTTCCTCATCGTTCTCGATGTTGACGTCGTGTTTACAGATGGCCACCTTCTCACTGGGTCCTCGTATGAGCAGCTCTCTTGCATCCCGTAGGGACACTGATCCCATTCCACCCTCATGATCTGACTGCCCCCCAGATCTCCCACCTCCTGGCACCATCACATTGGGGTCATGCTTCAGCAGGTCAGAGGGGACACGCGTTCAGTCCAAAGCCGTAAAATCAAGATCTTTTGCATCTCCAGTCCTCCTCCAGCACGCCCTGAATATGCTGTCAGGGTCACCTTACCTGTCCCTTTCCCACTTCCAGTCCTCTCCCGACTCCTCACCGTCTCTGTGGGCTTGAGACGCGACGCATGTTGTAAGGAATAAATGCTGTCCCCCGAGCAGAGAGTCGCGCACAGCGGTTGGCGTGTGGAAGGCCACACGTGACATTGGTTTCAACCTTCAGAGTTTCCCAGAGTGCCTGGTGGGTCCTGCTGGGGTTTGGGGGCAGGGCACTAGTTACGACCTGGCACTAATTACCCGTTAGGTCACAGTGTGGGAAACACAGTGCCACGTCCTACTCTTCAAATGCTTCTCTGGGCCAAAGAGAAAAGACGCGGGTAGGTGCTACAGGCCTTTCCCGCCCCCGCGTCCATCCTCGCAGAGAGCAGGTCTCGCGCTCAGAGCTTTGGGCAGGCAGTGATGTTGAGCCAGAACAAAGTAACCTCATTTTGGTTTTGCTGTGTTTATTTTTGTGGTGAACTTCTAGTTATGTTCAGAGATACTGATGTTTCATTCCACTTCTTTAAAAGAGTTTTTTTTTTTTCATTCAGCTAAAATTCGCAGAGAGTTCACCATTTTAGCCGTTCAAAAAAGTGCGATTCAGTGCTTTTTAACAAATTTACGATATTATGCACCTTCACCACCCATTCTAGAATATTCTCATCATACCCCCCAAGAAACTCTGAACCTATTAGTAGTCACTTCTCCTTTCTCCCTTCTCCCCAGCACTTGGCAACTACTAATCTACTTTCTGTCTCTATAGATGTGTATATTCTGTAATTTTTTATATAAATGGAATCATACAATATGTGGTCCTTTGTGACTGGTTTGTTAAAATGTTTTCCAGGTTCAAGCATATTGTTGCACTTGTCACCACATTATTCCTTTACATGACTGAATAATATTCCTTTCCATGCCCAAATGATATTCCACTGTAAGATATCCCACATTTTGCACATCCATTTGTTGGCTGGTGGAAGTTTGGGTTACTTCCACTTCTTGGCTGTTTGGAATAGCAGCGAATATACAGGTACAATCTTTGTATGTATGTATGTTTTCAACTCTCTCTCTCTCCCCCTTTTGTTTTTGAACCCAGGGATATTTAACCACAGAGCCACACCCCCAGCCCTTTTTTTTTTTTTTTTTTTTTGTGTGGTACCGGGGATTGAACTCAGGGGCACTTGACCACTGGGCCACATCCCCAGCCCTTTTTTGTATTTTATTTAGAGACAGGGTCTCACTGAGTTGCTAAGTGCCTCGCCATTGCTGAGGCTGGCTTTGAACTCACGATCCTCCTGCCTCAGCCTCCCAAAGTGCTGGGATTACAGGCGTGCGCCACCGCGCCCGGCTCCCCAGCCCTTTTTATTTTTATTTTTTTTTATTTTGAGACAGGGTCTTGCTAAGTTGCTGAGGCTGGCCTAGAACTCACGATCCTCCCGCCTCAGCCTCCTGAGCTGCTGGGATCACGGGCATGTGCCACTGTGCCTGGCTGTTTTCAGCTCTTCCTAGGGGTGGAATTTCTAGGCCAGAGGATAGCCCTGTGTTTAGCTTTCCCAGATCATTTCCTTTATTAAAATATCATAGATTAAAAAGGAAGTCAATTTGAATAAATCTTTTATTAAAGATGTTGCAAATGGTGAGTGGATGTGGCAGATGGCAGGAAGTGACGTGCAGTCGTGGAAGAACGGGACTCCCACCTGGACACGCCCCCCTCGTCCCCCTGGCTGGTTCCAACCCATCTTCCAGCGTCTGTTCTGCCATTGCCTGGAGCCTCCCCACAGTCAGCCTGGCCTCTTCTTCATCTTCCAGAAGCTGCCCTTTGCCCTGTCCTTGGAGATGCTCCACCCCCTGGTCTTCCCCAGGGAGCTGGGCTTCGAAGAGCTCACCTTTGTTTAGGACCCACCGTTTAAGCCCTGATTGCATGTCCCCTGGTCCCTCCCGCTGGCTCTGTTGGAGACCCTCCTCCTACCCCTCCAAGCTGCTGCACGGCAGGTGCGTGTTTGAGTGGCGCTTGTTCCCTTCTCCTGCAGCCTCCTGAGAGGGGGTTGATTGACACTTGCTGCACGGACGGACTTGGCCGCCAGCGTCCTCGCTCTGGCCCTGTTTGCCGTGAGTTTGGGCGTGGGGTCTGGAAGAGGCCTTCATGCCCGCCCGCCCGGGAAGTGCGCAGGGGGCTCCTTAAGCTTGTGTGGTTGCGGGTATCAGAAACGGAGTCAGCAAAGCAGGGAGGGGGAAACAGAGTAAGAGGGCAGGGTCATCGCTGGCTCCCCAGGGGCAGGTGGTCAGCCTGGAGGAAGGGAGGGACGAAAACGGGAGGAGTCTCCGCCTCTCTGGTGGCCGCGTGGCGTTGTGCATGCCC
Source organism: Tamias sibiricus (assembly GCA_025594165.1). Taxonomy (NCBI): domain Eukaryota; kingdom Metazoa; phylum Chordata; class Mammalia; order Rodentia; family Sciuridae; genus Tamias; species Tamias sibiricus. The sequence continues at coordinate 18,925,437 of CM046674.1, forward strand.
GTTGTTCCCGTCTCGGGCTCGCCTGCTTCGCACGGGAGGGAGGCCTCTCACAACCGGCTAGTGTCCACTGCCTTGACTCTCAGTGCCCATGTCGAAGCCCGTGGAAGAATATGATTGGCGGTTCTGAGGGACCCTCTGTGACCATCCCCGTGGGCCAGTGAGGCAGTCAAGGTGGAGATGGTCAGGAGCCCTGTGGTGCTGTCCAGTAGAGGAGTGAGAGGCAGATCTGGGCTTGAACTTCAGCCTCCCCTTCCTCCCGAGGCCGTGGCCAAGAAGGAGACAGGCTGGGCGTCTGGGAGTGTCGGAGAAGAGCAATGTGACAGATCAGTGAACACCAGCCTTGCTGACCTCGGAAGGTCCCCAGCGTGATCTCTGCGGAGAAGCAGCCAATCTGCTGCACTTTGGGGGGAAGGAAGTTCTTCTAACTTTTCTTGCAGAGTCGGGGAGGTTTGGAACATCTTTCGGAACATCCTGGCTCAACCGGTGCTTGGCTTGGTGCCCCGCGAAAGGGAAACGGAGCCTCGCTCTCTTCTTCTGGGGCTGCTGCTGCCACTCTTGGGGGTTTTCTTACTGTGAGTGGTGCCTTCTTCGGGCCACCTGCTTGGGGACAGAGAATGGCCTCTCTACTTCTGTCATAGGGGTGAAAATGCTCCCCACGTGCGTGGAAGTATTCGCAAGTCGTTAAGCCTCAGTTTCTCCAACTCTACGATGGGCTAATACCGCCCGCCATGGCGCTGGTGTCTGTGGACTTGATAGTCGTGGTTCACACGCCTGTTGGGGGCTCGGAAGATCCTGGGCACACGGTTATCAGTCACTGTCTTGAAACTGCACTTGGATGTGTGGCAGCGTTCGGGAGAGGTGTCATGCTGTTGTGTCCGAGACCCCGGGCTCTGGGGCGAGGCGTGGGTCTGGGTTTGCCCACCACCGCCTGGCTGGGCTATCTCGGGCACATTGCTTCTTGCCTCAACGCCTCCTTTTCCTTGCTTAAGCATGGGAGCGACCTCTTCACGGTCCAATCCGACTCTGCAGTGGACCGCATTGGCCATGCCCACCTGGCCTCAGCTTCCAAGCACTCAGCAGGGCAGGCTGGGTCCTAGCCAGCCCAGGCCACATCTTGGATGCTCCTCTCTACTCAGTCTGTTTACCCTCCTCAAGACAGGAGAGGAGCTACGGAACCCCTCTGGGTGGCCCTTTTCTGGCTGTGACATGCACCAGAAACCCATTTTTGGCTGGTTTGCATTGTGTTAGAAAACAGCAGGTGCGGTGGTAGCCCCTCCCCTCCCCCTGCCTCCAGCCCCACTCCCTGGGGACTCCTTAGACTAATGCAGTTTTAATGAATACACATTACTGTTTACACGGCTGCAGCGAAGGCCCTGGCTGCTTATTTTATGCCGAGGTTTACAGCTCTGCCTTTCAAAATCCGTCTCCCGTGCCGCGCTTCTGGCCACTGGGATGTTTCTCCTTGGCGGCGGCCCTTCTGCTGTCCCTCCAAATAAGGTATTCACCGTGAAGTCCTGTGGCAGTACCAGAGCCACTGCCCAGCCTAGGAGGGAGTGAATTGTCTAGAACAATTCTTTCTTTCTTTCTTTCTTTTTTTCTTTCCAAATTTTTTTTTTTTTTCCAAAACATTTAAAACATTCTCAAACGTTTGCCCATTATAGAACAATTAGAAAATGAAGATGTACGGAGAGGAGGACATCAATGTCACCCCCAGTTCCACTAAGGAAAAAAAGAAGGAACCATGAACACTTTGGCGTATGCTCTTGCAGATTTTAATCAACATGTATGTGCATCTTAAATTAAAATTAGAAACTAGACATAAAACAGTATTCTCACGTCTGCTTTTTGCACCCCACAATTAGTAGATGATGACTGTCTTTCCAAGTCGAGAAGCATACATTTGCAGTATCTTTTCCCCAAGTATCATTGTGTACTATTCTGTGGTTGCATCTCTGTCCTTGTTTATAGGAGACTTTAGTTGCATTGAAATTTGAATGGTCCTATACACTCACTAGTTAAATGAGAAAGGTTCAAAAGGGACCATCTTGGAAAGTCTCTTGTCCTTGGCTTTAGCCTTTCCCTCCCTAAAAGCAACCAGTATTACCATTTTTTTTTTTTTTTGGTCTATACTTCTGGAAATAAACTATAACATACACGCAAGTATAATTGATTTTTCTCGCCCCCCAAAACATTCAAATGTTAGCTTACCTTGAATTTTTCACGTAACAATATATCTTAGTGTTTGTTCCGTATCAGTGAATAAAGAGTATCCTTATTCTGTTTTACGATGGCGTCATGACCCTTGCTACGGTGTGTTTTAAAAACTGGGCGGTACTGACTCGGACACCTTCCGTGTGGCTCTGTCCAGGCTCCGTGTCCATACGGCACAGCCAGGGGCCGCTACAGACAGGGTGCCCATTCAGAGATCGGGAGGGACTGCAGGTCCAGATTGTGAATGAGATTGGCCTTGATGGGTCTGAATGACAAAGACAGAGCTGGTGAGCCACATGCCAGGTGGCGGTGGCTGGCAAAGGGCCATTTGTGACGCCTCTGCAATTCCCCAGATGGGCCACGTTTGAAACAGAGGCACTGTCCTTCATTTACATTTGGTTGACAAAAGGTAGCATCCCAGGCCCAGAGAGGGGATCGGATGTGGCTTGCACGTTCTGGCAAGACATGTCAGCACACGTGATCTCCCGGGACTGATCCAAGTTAAGAAAGGGTAGAGCGTTGGCCTGAGTATGCTCGCCTCCAAGCGGAAGGCATGGGACAGGGCACTGAGCAGAGCATTTCACACGCAATTTCTTTGTCTTTCTCAGTGATGTTAAGTCGCCAGTCCAGAATGTTTTTTGGTATGTTGAGGGAACACTTTGAATTATTAGGATGAGGGGAAAATATAGGGTCTGAATGAAATGGGGGTTATCGGCAAGAACAGTGAAAGCTGCTAGGAGTCAAATAAGAGTTGTTTTGTATAAGTAAATGAGCCGTGTGAAGCTAAACAGGAGGGGTAACTGATGTGGGAATGGGGGAATTTCCTGTCACTTGGAGGGATGTGAAGGAGTCAACAAGAACAGAGGAGAAACAGGGGTGGTAGAGATGGAGAAGCTAAGAGGGTTTCCATGGAAAGACATAGAGGTAGTCATCTGTCCTTGATTTCTAGATTTTGGTGAATGTCATGTGACTAAGTTTTCCTTACTGTTTAGAATCAGGTCAAGAATAAAGACTCTTACAGTGTTGCCAGTGTCACAAGGGATGAAATGCAACAAATAGGCCACCAAACAAGGCCATCAAGTAATTTTAATATACTTTTTTAAGTAATGTCCAATAGGACTTGAAGTTAACAATTGCAGAGAGGCTATAAGTGATGAAAAATATAGTGTACAAAAAGCTTATGAGATCAGCCAAAGCTGTGCTTAGAGACATATTCATAGCCTTAATACTTTTATTATTATTGCTTGGTTTTGAACATAATTCGACTATTCACCTATTCTAATGAGCCACGTGATGGCTCAAAAACATGTCTGGCATCGTTCTTAGGAACCCCCATTAGATCCTGTTTTCTTTATTAAATCTATAATGAATCTTTTCAAGGCGAGGCCTTCATTTTGTTGTTTACATGTAGTTGTTTAAAGAGACACACTAACTGTATTATCCATCAAATTGATTTTTGAACCTTGATTACAGTATGATGTAAGGGATATAAATTGCTCAGGATCCATAAAGAAGGTTGTTTCGGAAAGAAAGTAACAGTGGTTCTCTTGTTTTTTGAGATGTTTCCTGGGGTGCATCCAAAACCAAATCAAATCAAACTACTTGAACATAAATTTGAGAAGTTCCTCTGGGAAGATGCTTTGAGCACTGAGGTTCATATGAGAACAGTTATAGAAGAATCTGGAAGAATATCTGCAAAATTTTCTGGAGTCTGACAAAAAGAGTTCTTGAATATAGTTTCATGATCTCTGCTACCATGACCAAATATCTACATATTTCAAAATGAAAGTCTTTTTATTAATTTTTCTTTTTATAAAACAACATGTTTTCATTGCAGAAATCAGAAAGGAGGATCAAACAGAAGAAAAATAAGGCAGGTGAGTGTAGGTAAACTAGAACTTGTCACTGAGGGCCCAGGCTTTTTGATCTTCTTGCCCTACCAGCTTTGACAGGTAATTTTCTTTCAAATGGTCAGAGGATGTTAGCAGAACCTCCGGGCACCCGATCTGCACTGTAGGCACGAAGAATAGATAATGCCATGACCTGAGTAGCTCTTTTCCTCGCAAGGCTTTGCCTGTTTTACTTGAGAAGAGAGAGTGGTGCGCTTTCCAGGGCATCCACCCACGTCTTATTGGTCAGGGCTGAAAACGAGTGCTAGATTTCTCTCTGGGAGAGTTGTGGTTTTGAATAGTTTCAGGGTCCTGTAAGGAGGAAGGTGGGTCCACATTGGGTGTGCAACTAACAGAGCTGCCAAAAAAAGTCTCCCCTTCGTCTTCATCATCGTGACAAAGTTTGTTTCTTTCATAGCATTTTCAATACGTTGGAGTTTTGTAAGTAGTATTTTTTTTTTTTTTACTAACATATTATGTTTTCTCCATCAGATAGGGATTGTTTCTGATTTGTAATAGGAGATAATGAACACTCAAGTGGATGAATGTATAAAGGTTCCTTTGTTTGTTTGTTTATTTCCTGTTCCTTACAGAGAGGGTCTGTCTGTGCCCAGTATTGACCATTGGGAAGAATTTTGTTAGATGTTAGGTACTCTCCTTCCTTCCTTTTTTCCTTCCTTCCTTCCTTCCTTCCTTCCTTCCTTCCTTCCTTCCTTCCTTCCTTTTTTCCTTCCTTCCTTCCTTCCTTCCTTCCCTACCCCCCTTCTCTCTCTCTCTTCCTCCCTCCCTCTCTCTTTCTTTTTGTGCCTGGGATCAAACCCAGAGGTGCTTAACCACTGAACCACATCCCCAAGCCCTTTTTATTTTTAGATTTTGAGACAGCGTCTCACTAATTTGCCTAGGGCCTCACTAAATTGCTAAGGCTGGCCTCCAACTTGTGATCCCCCAGCCTCAGCCTCAGCCTCAACCTCCGGAGCCACTGGGATTGCATGCATGTGACGCTGCCACTCAGTTTTGGCATTTTTCTGACTGTCTTTTTTCAGTCTCTGACTGAAAGACAAAGAAAGCTGAGCTCTCTAGAAATTTGTTTTGGCAGCTCTGTCAGCTTTCTGTGACTGTGACAAAATACCTGACATCAATGACTTAAAAGGAGGAGAACCAAGCTTGGTGATGCCACCTGTAATCCCAGCACTTGGGAGGTGACACAGGAGGGTTTCTTGAATCCAGGAGTTCAAGAATAGCATAAGGAACATAGTGAGATTCCATCTCAAAAAAAAAAAAAAAAAGAAAAAGGAAGAAAGATTGATTTTTTTTTTTTGGCTTCAGGTTTCAGCCCGTGGTTGGTTAGCTCTCTTATTTTTAGTCTGTGGTGAGGCAGGGCATCATGGTGGAAGTGTATGTGGAGAAAGGCTGCTCACCTCACAGCAGCTGGGAAGGGGTAGAGAGAGAGAGAAACAACACATGTCATTTACCTTGGCCGTGACTCTGCTTTATCCAGCCCCTCCCCCCTTACCACTGCAGTGCCAGGGCTCTGGAGGCTTCCAGGAGATTTCCGACTTTGTCGTTTCTGATGTTCAGGGTAGAGGCTCATTAGGACTGGTAATTTGCTCCCACAGCTTCTCTTTAACCCTCCCTCAACTTCAGTCCAAACTCCTCTACTTCCACAGAGTATCGAAGTTTCCCCCCAGTTTGGGTCTGGGTTGTAGCATTTGATCATAAAGAAAGGATACATGTTACCGCTCCTGATTTTTAATCTTGTGGTAAGATGCACATAACAGAAAATTTACCATCTTCATCATTTTTAGGTATACTGTATTCTAGGGTTAAGCACTTTGGCATTGTAGTGCAACACATCTCTAGACTCTGTGCCTTGCGTGACTGAAACTCTCCACCAGTTAAACCAGTTCTCCCCCCCACCACACTTCCTGCAGCCCCTGGCCACCACCAAGCTACTGTCTGTCTCTGAATTTGACTGCTCCAGCTCTGTCAGGTGAGGGGATTTAGTATTTGTCTTTGTGTGTTTGGTGTATTTCACTTAGCATAGTGTCTCCAAAGAGCAGCCACGTTTTAGCATGTGTTGGAATGTCCTTTTTTTTTTATTTTTTTTTTTAAGCTAAGTAATACTCCATTGCATGTTTAGACTACATTTTACCCATTCATCTGTCAATGGCTATTGGGTTGCTTCTACCTCTTGGCTATTGTGAATATTATGCTGCTATGATACTGGGTATATGTCTTCAAGACTCTGCTTTCAAATCTTTCTGGATATGGAATTCCTGGATTATACAGTAATTCTAATATATATATTAGTACCAGGGATTGAGCTCAGGGACATTCAACCACTGAGTCACATCCCCAACCCTATTTTGTATTTTATTTAGAGACAGGGTCTCACTGAGTTGTTTAGTGCCTTGCTGTTGCTGAGGCTGGCTTTGAACTTGTGATCCTCCTGCCTCAGCCTCCTGAGTTGCTGGGATTACAGGCATGTGCCATGGAGCCTGGCTCTATTTTTAATATATTTTGAGGAACTACCCTACTGTCTTCCATAGCAGCAGTGCCATTTTGCCTCCCTACCAACAGTGCATAAGATTTCCAATTTTTCCACATCTTCACCAAACACTTGCTATTTTCTCCTCCTCCTCCTCCTCTTCCTCCTCCTCCTCCTCCTTCTTCTTCTTCTTCTTCTTTTTTTGTTTGTTAGTAGCCCTCCATGGGTACAAGGTGTTATCTCATTTTAATGTGCAATTCTGTAATGATGAGTGATGTTGGGCATCTTTTCCTGTGCTTGTTGGACATTTTTATATCTTCTTTGGAGAAATGTGTATTCAAGTTCACTTCCATGATTTTGCATTATCACATCTGTATCGATTCAAGCAAGTCAGCCAGAATAAATTCTGGCATTTAGACCGACTTTGTGGCTTTCTGCAAATAAATTCTGCCCCCAAATAACCTCCAACTTGCTGGAAGCAGTCAGCACGAGTACAGTTCTGAAGATAACTTTTTTTTTTTTTAAAGGAAATTCATAAAGTATCATGCGTCTTCCTTTTTTGACACTAATGGAACAATTTAATGTAATTTCAGAGGGAAGTGGAGTTGCTGTGAAGGCTCATGTGATGAGCGAAGGTTCCCCAGCTCTCTGTCAGGTGGTGTGTGTGGGAGCAGAGTGGCGTTCTCTGCAGAGTTGCAGGGAGAGGAGTGGGAGAGACGGCCCCTTGCTGGCCGCCCAGGCTCAGGGCCGAACCCAGGAAGGGGGATGGAAAAGGGGAAAGGCTGTTCTAGAATCCTGCGGTAATTGATGGAAGCTCCTCAGTGGAAGGTTCTGCTGCATCTGACCGATGCCGTGCCTTCTCAGTGCAGGGTGACGGAGGCAGTGCACCAGGAAGCTTGTGCTTAACAAACAAACAAAACACTCTTTGGACTTTGAATCTTTCTAGGTATCAGTTTCCTCATCTTATAAATGAAGTTTTTTTTTTTGTTGTTGTTGTTGTTGTTTGTACCAGGGATTGAACCCAGAGGGGCTTAACCACTGAGCCACATCCCCAGCCCTTTTGATATTTTATTTCGAGACAGGGTCTCGCTAAGTTGCTGAGGCTGGTATTGTTTTTTAACAATGATCCTCCTGCCTCAGCCTCCTGAGCCGCTGAGATTACAGGCATGTGCCACCTTGCCCAGCTAAATCCGATAATATGGGATCTACCACATAGCTGTGGTGTTTTTTTTTTTTTTTTTTAATAATTTTTAGTTGTCAATGGATGGACCTTTATTTTTATTTATGTATTTGTGGTGCTGAGAATCAAACCCAGTGCTTCACACATGCTAGGCAAGCGCTCTGCCACTGAGCCACCACCCCAGCCCTGTGGTGGGGTTTAAGTAGGGAAAGGTAGGGGAAATGTTGGCACCGTGTGAGTAAGTTGCTAGTAAGGTGCTGGGGACCCGGCCTTCTCCATAAAGAGCCATCGATGTCATCCTGAGCAAACCTGGTCCTTACAAAACTGTAATGCCAAGGGGAGTGGCACCGGCCAAGACGGGAGGTGCCCTCCTGTGGTGAGAGTGCCGGGAACGGACCATGAATTCTGAAGCGTGATTCTTGGGTGGGCATCGAGGTGGGCCCTTGGAGTTGAGCTCATTTAGTTTTGACGAGACTTTGGGGAAGGGCAAGGCAGGCAGGAGAACAGCAGGAGCAAAGTCTTGGAGGCACAAAATTTCCTAACTGCTGACTGAGGTGTTTGGTTTTGTAAGAGAGCAAAAACTTTGAAACCCAATGTTTAAAAAGACCTTGGCTAGGGGGCTGGGGTTGTGGCTCAGTGGTAGAACCCTTGCCTGGCGTGTGTGAGGCCCTGGGTTTGACCCTCAGCACCACATAAAAATAAATAAATAAAATAAAGGTATTGTGTCCACCTACAACTAAAAAAAAAAAAAAAAAAAAAAGGACATTGGCTGATTAAAAGAACATATTAATGTTTTTCCCTAGGCAAATACGTCAGTGTAAGAGGGTTGCAAATTGAGGCCCTGCAGGAGCCAGGCAGGAGACCGAAATGAGTGATGTGAGTGGGCCTCAAACAGAGGTGGTGTGGAACTCGAGAGTGGGTGTTCCTTGTTTAAAGGAACACCCTGCCGTCATCTCTGCCCTGTTGGGATATGATCCCAGGCTGTCAGCTCTTCTACTTTTTCAAGGGGGGTCAGGAATCTGGATTTTAAAAAAAAAATATTTATGTATTTGCTTTAGTTGCACACAATGCGTTTATTTTTACGTGGTGCTGAGGATCGAACCCGGGCCGCGCACGTGCTAGGCGAGCGCTCTACCGCTGAGCCACAACCCCAGCCCAGGGATCTGGATTTTATGCAAACAAAACTTTTTTTTTTTTTTTTTTAAGATACAGTGTGGACCGCATGAACAATATCCACAGGCTCGCACTGTCACCTCTCATTTATACTCTATTAAAGTAAAAAAAAAAAAAATGCAACCTTTATTTAGCAGAACTGCTTGTTTAAATCTCCCTGTGCTGACAGCTTATGAAGGGGCTGATTCACTTTGGAAAAGTCACCGTGGAAGGATGTCCCTACACTATGGTGGTTGTGACAGCAGAATCCCTGCAGAAACTTCAGTTGTGTCTTCTCTAAAGTGGCGCTGTTGCTCTGACTGCACGTTTTCAAGAAGAAAAATAACAAACTGCCCTTCCTGCAGGGCTTTAGCCCCTGAAGCTCCTGCTACCAGGACCCAGCGTTGTGCTTTACCAAGGGAACTGAAGACGTGGTTTGATTGACAGTCCTGGCTACGCAGGTGGAGTGGCAGCTAATGTCTACACGAGCCACAGTCACAGGCTAATATCCAGAGGGTGGCCATTTATTTTAGGTAGCCAGTATTGACAGGCACAATTTAGATTTTGGCAAGCTTGATTGATGTTAATAGGATCTGCCTGTTCTTTAGAATTGTATTCTCCCCCCTCCTAGCTACCTACACTTTTTAATGCAAAAGGTAGCTAGCTCATGCTGACATGTGAATCTTAAAATCTTAGGTTTGGAAGGAAACTTTAACATTCATTTATTCAACCACTCTTTTTATGAGGCAGGAATCTTGGTTACAGGAGCTAGAAAACTCAAACTGGCTTAATTCAGAAGGGATGTCATTGCTTCACGTAACTGAAAAGTCTAAGGGTAGTTGCCTTCAGGTATAGTCTGATCCAGGGGTTCATTATGGTTTCTCTCATTCCAATTAGCACTACTTGAATTATATGGACCAAGAGTAGGAAAGGCTGTTGGGTATTGTTGTTAAAATAAGGCTAAGTGAACATCACCGTACCTTCTAATAATAGAATTCCTTTCATAGCATACCACCGGTGACTTCCAGTCTTCACTTACCAATATGCTGCTTGCAAGGTGGTATGATTGGGCAGCTCTAAGGATACAGAGCTTCTCCTAATATTGATATCTCTATGGCTCCAGACATTATTTCTAGACCCGGTGAGGAGTGACATGGTTTGGTCAGGGGGAGGGAGCAGGGGAGGGATTGTTATTGTGCTCACAGTGTAACCCAGCCGCAGAAGCACGCCAACTTGAAGCATGCTTCCATAACCTTGGAGGGAGGAAACAGACCTTGGAAAATGTCCTGTCCCTTGACATTCTTCCTGGAAGCACCTGTCAGGGCCGGGTACATCACTGGCCTCAGCAAGCCATGCGGCCACAAGTGGAGGACAGGCACCACACTGCTGCGTGTGGTCACCACACATCCAAACTTCTGTAGTTCTCTTTTCCTCCTCTTAACCCATGTCCGTTTCTTCTAGTGACAAACACAGTGAATATTTTGAGACCCAAACACGAGCCTCAAATATTTTACTTTTGTTTAGTTACTTTCTGATCAATCAAGATATCTCTGTATCTTGTTATAAAATTCAAAGATGCTGTGCATATTACAGTGACTACATTTGGTAATGTGTATTTGAAAATGGCCGAGAGTGGATTTTAAGTGGTCTCATCCCACCTCCCCGAAATAAGTGTGAGAGGTGACGCATATGTGAGTAGCCCGATCTAACCATCCCACACTGTACACATGTGTCAAAATATGTCGTAGACCATCAATATGTATAATTTTTACCTGGGCAGTTAACAATGACCACGAAATCCCCTGGACCAAGTCTCCTTAGACTCATCCGGTTGAACATTATCTGCTCAGTTAACAAGTGAATGCCATATAGCTCCATTCTGGACCTGGGTGAAACCATTTAATCATCTGGGGCCTGGGGGGACCACCCTTGTGGAATTCATCAGGCAAAGTCGGTGCCAAGGCATGGAGGGCTGGTGCCGTAGGGCACATCTGTCATCCTAGTTTCTCAGGAGGCTGAGGCAGGAGGATTGCAAATGTGAGGCCAGCCTGGACAACTTAGCGAGACCCTGTCTAAAATAAATAAGTAAGTAAGTAGATAAATAGAAAGATAAAATAAATGGGCTGGTGTTGGAGTTCAGTGGTAGAGTGCTTCTTTAGTACTTAGTGTGAGGCCCTGGGTTCAATCCCCAGCACTGAAAAAAACAAAAAAAATCCAAGAACCAAGACCAGTTTGGCCGGAGCAGAATGTCTGTCTGTGTTTGTGTGTTGTCAGGGTGGGGGATGTGGTTAGGAATGAGACCAGACCAAAGGAAGGCAGGAGCCTGATCAGAAAGGGCTCATGTGTCCCATTAAAGAGCACGGATTTAATTCTGAACAAAGTCTTTTCTTTTTCAAAGCATTACGTGATTAGATTTGCCTTCCAGACACCACTCCGGCAGGAGTGGAAAATGAATTTCAAGGGGGCCAGGCTTGGGGGGAGGCGGTTAGGAGGAGATTGTGGTAATTCAGGCAGGATTGAGGACGCCTGCGGGGCAGTGAGGGCGGCCGAGGTGGCCGGGAGATCTGGGAGATGTTTGGGGGTGTTGTTGGAGAACTTGGCGATGGATCTGGTATGGGTGGGGAGGAGGGAGGCTGAGGATGAGGGTATGGGGTGGCTGCCATGTCTGGCTTGGGTATCGTGTGGGTTGGAGGTGCCTTTGACCAACAGGAACGTGTTCTGGGGAAGGCTGCTTCCCTTTTTAGGTGCCTCATTGAAGTGCAGGTGGCCTGGGGCTCTCCAGACGCGGGGGGTGGGGTGGGGTGGGGTTAGGGCATGGGTCAGGACGGAGGCGTGGACCCTGGCTGCCTACCCGTGGCACGTGGGGGTGATGAGGTCTCCCCAAGGACTCTTGTAGACTCGGGTGAGGGGGGACACGGGTCTCCGGCTGGTAGCGTGGACTTTGGCAACGGGGTCAAGGCATGTAGAAATGAAAGGACGGGCAGGGGTATTTCAGGAAACGTGTCTTGAGCAAGAGCTTGTGCAAGGGTCTGTGGCAGCTCTGTGGCGCTCCTCTGATGAATTACCGGAACTCAGGTGTTGTCGGGAAGTAACGATTTATTGAGCATCTCGGGTAAAAAGTGATGGCACCGGTTTGTTTTTGGAAGGGACCTCTTTTTTTTTTGGTCTGGAGAAATACTTTGATACTTGGATAACAAAATCTTAGGGAGAAAGTAACCTTCCCTTTCTTCTGGTGCCTGGGTTGCAGAGCGCCTAGGCCGACGGGTCTGTGAAATAGAAGGAGAGGGCATCAGGGGTCCTGAGACCATCCAGGAGGGAGGCAGAGAGGAGGAAGAGAGGGCTGCTGTGACATGTGACCCCCCAACCCTGCAGGACCCCCTGAAAATCTTCTGCAACATTTAGCACGTAGGATGCTTCCATTTACCATCTGCTGAGGTCCAAATGGGATTTATAGAGATTCATGTGATTATCAACCTCCTAATAACTCTGCTTACATGGAAAGACAGCTGCCTCCCAGCCAGCTGGGTTTTTTGGGATGTGGGAAGAAGTCTTCATCTGGGGGACGATGACGCCTGCAGGAGAGATGTCAGGCACGGTAGGGGTGTTGATGGGTCCAGTCTCTCTCTTTCTCTCTCTCTCTCTCTCTCTCTCTCTCTCTCTCTCAATTGAACTCAGGGGCACTCGACCACTGGGCCACATCCCCAGCCATTTTTAAAAATTTTTATTTAGAGACAGGGTCTCACTGAGTTGCTGAGCCTCGCCATTGCTGAGGCTCGCTTAGAACTCGCGGTCCTCCTCCCTCAGCCTCCCAAGTGCTGGAATGACAGGTGTGCGCCACCGGGCCGGGCTTAAAATCCTGTCTTTTTTTTTTTTTTAAATTATTATTTTAAGTATATTTATTTATTTGCTTTAGTTGTACACAATGCATTTATTCTTACGTGGTGCTGAGGATCAGACCCGGGCCGTGCATGTGCTAGGTGAGCGCTCTACCACTGAGCCACAACCCTGGGTCAGCCATACTTGGCATGAATGAGCAGGGGCTCAAGGTGAGCTACTTTTTCTTTTCTTTTCCTCCCTCCTACCTGAATTTATAGAGTTGCTCTTTTGAAGAGCATTTCAACGGCTTGCCTGACGATCCCCGGGGGAAGAAGTTAAATTCAGCCTTCTGCGTCTGTCTTTCTAGATTTCTCCCTTCTCCCTCACTGTTGTTACGCCTCCCGATGCTCAGGTTCTGTACTTACTATGAGACTCGGGGGGTGGGGGCTGCTGTGAATAATTCCATGTGAAACTCTGAGGGCGGCCCCCAACACGTCGACCATGAACTGTGATCGCTCTTCTCAGTTAGCCCGAGTCCATTTATTCCCGCACGCTGTCATCTGGTGAGCTCTGTCACTGTGCCGCTACGAGAGACGTGGAATTGGAAGCACACAGAGGTTGACGACTTGCTTAGGATCACTCAAAAAACAGGCAGCATAGCCCATCGCCATGGCAACCCTGTTCCAGCCTGAGGGTAGACGCGGGCTAGCATGGGAGGGTCCCTCTGAACACTTGGCGTAGGTCAGAGAAGCACAGGAAGCTATTAATTGCTGACCAGGGCCCAGCTGTGACTAGGGGTCAGCGAAGATGCCCTCAAAGACGAGGCCATCCAGCCCTTTGATCTGTCCTCTCCACGGATGTTCCCAAGAGCCTCGGAAGGTCGATCAAAGGGGAGTCTTCTCTGACAACCTCAGGCAGGAAACCAGGCTCGCCCCAGGTCCTACCCACGGTTCACGGTGGGACCAAGGCCCAGTTTCTATGGTTCCAAATTCAGTGATATTCTCCCCCGAGGAGACCACGAGGCCTCCAGACGAGACAGATGGCAGACAGTTCCAGGAGTTTTAAATAGACTGAGCGCACTTCAGAGGTAGACATGTGCGTGGAGTGATCTGGAAGACAGGGACCCCTGTGTGGGAAAGCATTTTGGCAAAGAGGAGCCCAGAGAGGAGCTCTGAACGCTGGGATGAGTGTCGTCAGCTGGGTGTGAGGGTGGGACAGGCGGCCTGGGCAGGCGCCAGCTGAGGCTGCTGGGGGGGATAAAGGAGAGCTGGGCGGGGGTCTTCCCCCCTCCCCAGCTGTGCTCTGCCGGCTGCACCCCTGAAAGGCAAGGCCAGGTGGGTGTTTGGGGGTGGCTGTTGCCTTTCATTTCCCAGACTTGTGACCTGCACCATCTTGGAGGTTGATGTCCAAGAAGTGTGAAGTTCCTGCACAGAGGACTCGGGTGGACCCCTTTAAGATCCTTTCGAAGCATGCCTTACATTTTGGCAAACAGGCCCCAAGAGATGTTCCCCCGCGTCCGAGTTTGAACGATGGAACCTGGCATTCCCGCCCTTTGCCGATTGGACCGGGCTTGGGTCACCTCATTATTTCTCTGGGGACTTGGACTTAGCATGCAGAGAGGCCAGCCAGACTTCACGAACCCCGGACCGGGAGGGCATGCTGTTGGAGGAACGTGTGACATGCCACCAAGAAGCCAAAGTTCTCTCTGACCCGTGACAGTCCGGCGAAGCAGGCTCGGAGGTCATGTGGGCCAGAGGGAAGGCGGAGGTGGCCACCTGGGTTCCTGATGAGCCTACGTCCCAGTCGCCCTGCCTTTGCCCACGCTGGCTTCTATGAGCTAACTTCGTTTGAGCTATTTATCCAGAGGCCTGCTTCTCCGAGCCACACCCTACCTGTCTGCATTACCACCCACTTAATCCACATCAGTGGATCAATCCACTGATTAGGTTACAGCTCTCATGATCTAATCATTTCGCCTCTTAGCATCCTTGAGATCTATTTGGAGGGACATCCCATATCTAAACCATAACATTAAGGTGCAATTCTGTTTGAAGGGAGTCTTGTAGGTCTGTGGGGATTTAGAAGTGGGAACAAAAGCTACAGGACATAAGGTTATTTGCCCATCCAACAGCCACCTCCCTCTTTGCTTTTAGTTTTGTTTGGAGGCAATGTGTCCAGTGGCCATTGTGCGAGTGGTCCATATTAATGCCATTTCCTTTTTCAGTGGTTGGTCTAGAGGTGGATAGGGGACCCAGTTTTGGCCATGTAAGACAGGAAAACTCTTTTTCATCTCAACCCTTTCTTGTCTTGGAGATTATTAAGTGAGGATGTAATGGTTGGAGCTAAGGCAGCTATGTTGAGATTATGAACAAATGCCTAGAATTCTGGTGACACTGACCTAGTCATCCTTGAGTCACTCACACATCCCAAGGAACCTCTTTTCTCCAGATTATATTTTAATGGATGAAATTTATTGACAAGCCCCTTTTATTTAATTTATACATAGTCGGCTATTCTGTAAATTGATATCCAAAGTATTTAAATTAATACAACCAAATTTCATGATTTGGAGATTTGGGAGGGAAATGAGGTAAACAGCTGGGGAAAATGACTACTTTTTAGAGCAGAAAGTTAACCTTTTGTACAGGAAGACTTTCAGCCCTGGCATTATAGTATGGAATTCAAGGTCCTTTCAGAGTTGTGTACACTGATATCTGATATCCATTCATCTGTCTGTCTGTCCGTCCATCTACCCATTTGTCTTTTTTCTTAAGGAACTTTCCTTTTGAACAAGGGAGGATTTCCTTGTTTGGGAATCTTTTTGTTTGGTTCTGTCTGCTGTCATCTAGGCATAAATGCTTTTCTTCATATAGTTAGGCTACGTGTAGAAAAATAGGATTGGGTGGTTTATAGCCCGGAGTGAAGCTGATTCTGCCTTGGTCTCTCCCTAGGGACCCTCTGCCTTCACAGTGACATTTAAAAAAAATATTTATTTATTTGCTTTAGTTGTACACAATTTTTTTTTACATGGTGCTGAGGATCGAACCCGGGCCGCGCACGTGCTAGGCGAGCGCTCTTCCACTGAGCCACAACCCCAGCCCCCACGGTGACATTTTTAAGAGACATGTTGATTTTTAGGCATTAGGGAAGCAAAGTATTTCTCTAGTTTTTAGGACACTAAAAGCTTTCATTTCTCCTTATTTACTTCCTGGTGCTTCCTCCAACATAATCGAGCCCTAAGAAAAGCTCCAATCTTGGCTTTATTTATTTATTTTGGGGGGGTGGGTAGAAAGGTCAGGGTGTGTCTTCAGAGAAATCTTATGGCATTAGAAATGCCTCTTTCAAGGGATAATTAATCATGACCTTCGTAGTGATTTCAGCAGGAAAATGCTCCTTAGTGTTTTGATTCCTATTGCTTTCTCTCAAGTCCGTGGGCTTCTCTGTTGTAATAACCAACTCCATCGAATCGTTTCAGTGTGTAGCATTTTTGCACACCTGGACTGTTACGCATCCTGAGGTAGGTGCAGTCAGCGGTTCCATGTGTGCCATGTCCCTCGTGGTCTGCGTGCTCCTGGGGTGGTGGTGATGGAGAGACGGTGGTGCTCACCAGTTTGGTTGTCAGTGGAGGCTGTGCGGGCTGTGGGCAGAGGGGGAAAAGGAGGAGGAAGAAGTGCAGTGGTCGGAGGGTGATTCACCTTCTCCGGAAGATTCAGAGTTGATTTGATTTTCCTTAGATACTGAGTTTCTCCTTTTTGGACCAAGTCTGTTTTTTTTTTTGGTACGGGGGATTGAACTCAGGGGCACTCGACCACTGGGCCACATCCCCAGCCCTTTTTTGTATGTTATTAGAGACAGGGTCTCACTGAGTTGCTAAGTGCCTCGCCATTGCTGAGGCTGGCTTTGAACTCACCATCCTCCTGCCTCAGCCTCCCAAGTGCTGGGATTACAGGCGTGCGCCACCGCGCCTGGCTTCAAAGTTGGTCTTTCTTCTCTTGAGTCCTCGAGTGAGAACTGGGGAAGAAGAAGGGTTTGCTTTGGGCAGCCAGGACAGCTGGGACCACTGGCCACTCACCTGGCTCAACACAGATTCAGAAGCTCACCTCTGCCCTGCCAAATCAGGAGGCTGTCACTAGCGCTGCCCATTACAGTGACCCAGGGAGCTTTTAAAATTCCCAGTGTCCTGGCCCTACATCAGATTAATTAAAGCAGACTATCCAGGGGTGGGGCTAGAGCTGCGGCATTTATTAAAGGCTCCCCAGGTGGCTGTGATCAGCCTCCAGACTCGAGAGCCACTCGGGGTGATAATTCGTACTTTCTATAAAGCCTGCCGCAGCCAGCCCTTTTGAAGATGGCCACTTATCTGCAGGGACAGAGCGGGCCCACCTTTCCTTCAGTACCGTCCCAGATTGCTTAGTAATGGGCATGCTTTGAGAACAACCAAACCCCAGAGTTCCAAAAGGCACATGGAATTCACATTGACGCACACCAGCAGCCCTGAGCGTACGTATCCTCCCTCCACTTTAGGAATCTTTTAAATTAAAAAAAAAAAAAAAAAAAAAAAAAAAGAATGTTTTTAAAATGCCATGTTTTATTTGTAATATATTCACATGGTTCAAAAAATACAAAAAGAAAAGGATTGGGTTTTAAAGTCTCTTGTTCGCGCTGCCCCTGTTCCACCCACTTCCCACCCATTCTTTGGCAGTCCTTCTAGAAGGATTTTCTCTCACCCCTTTGTTTTCACATGGAAGGTGGCATGTTGTAACTTTCATGTTCTATCTTGTTTTTTTTTTTCCTGCTAATATTTTCTTCATAGACAACAGTGTGATTTAGTGACTGGCATTTTTTTTTTTTTTTCTTATTTGTGGGGCACCCTCTCTGATTGGCTCACATGATACCAATATTTAGATATTTTAATTTATTCCTCCCCTCTCCCTTTCCCCCACATCGTGGAGTTCTCTGTGTACCAGTACGAAGAGGGGAGGGTGGCGGGGTGGGGGGAAGCTTCAAAGTATTCCGTTGTACAGGTGAATTCATGATTTATTAAGCCAGTCCTCTAGTGATGGAGTTTAGGGTAGTTCCAATTTAGGGCCATTACAATGTGGCTTAGAATGATATGGTAAATGCATTGTTTTAGATATGTAGAAATCCATCTGTAGAATTCCCATAAGTTCTATTTCTTGGTCAAAGGGAATTTTCTAGAGTCTCTTTAACTAGCAAAGAGAAAGATTTTTTAAATTCTAATTTGTTACATATGACAGCAGAATGCATTACAATTCATATTACACATATAAAGCACAATTTTTCATATCTCTGGTTGTATATAAAGTATGTTCACACCATTTGTGTCTTCATACATGCACTTAGGGTAATGATATCCATCTCATTCCATCATCATTTTTACCCCCGTGTGCCCCTCCCTTCCCCTCCCACCCCTTTGCCCTATCTAGAGTTCATCTAATCCTCCCATGCTCCCCCTCCTAACCCCACTATGAATCAGCCTTCTTATATCAGAGAAAACATTCAGCATTTGTTTTTTTGGGATTAGCTAATTTCACTTAGCATTATATTCTGCAACTCCGTCCATTTACCTGCAAATGCTATGATTTTGTTCTCTCTCTCTTTTTTTTTTTCTGAATAATATTCCATTGTGTATGTATACCACATTTTCTTTATCCATTCATCTACTGAAGGGCATCTAGGTTGGTTCCACAATTCAGCTATTGTGAATTGTGCTGCTATAAATATTGACATGGAGCCAGGTGTGGTGGCTCACACCTGTAATCCTAGCATTTGGGAGGCTGAGGCAGGAGGATCGCGAGTTCAAAGCCAGCCTCAGCAATGGCAAGGCACTTAGAAACTCAGTGAGACCCTGTCTCTAAAAAAAATACAGAAAAGGGCTGGGGATGTGGCCCAGTGGTCAAGTGTCCCTGAGTTCAATCCCTGGTACCAAAAAACAAACAAACAAACAAACAAACAAACATTGATGTGGCTGTGTCCCTGTAGTGTTCTGTTTTTAATCCCTTTGGGTATAGATCGAGGAGTGGAATAGCTAGGTCAAATGGTGGTTCCATTCCCAGCTTTCCAAGGAATCTCCATACTGCTTTCCATATTGGCTGCACCAATTTGCAGTCCCACCAGCAATATATTGAGTGTGACTTTTTCCCCACATCCTCACCAACACTTATTGTTGTTTGTGTTTCTTAATAGCTAGCAAAGAGAAATTTTGAGAAAGTATCCTTTTATCCAGTATTGCTGCACTGCTTCAGAAATTGTCAGAGATGCAGAATCATATTCACTTCTTTCCATTTGTGACTTTGAGGAACTGTCAGATGGGATGGCTGAAAGGCTAGGTCTGATGGTTTTAGAGGTGCTGCTTCAGGTACTGCAATTCTCCATGGGCTCTTCCTGGACCACCTGTGTGTTTGTTAAAAATACAGATGTTGGACCCCATCCAAGTCTTTGGGATGGAGCCTGATGAGTTTTTAGCAAGCTCCCCAGATAATGCATTTGTACTCTGAAGTTTGAGAATCCCTGTTCAAGGACAATGCCCTGAGAGGAGACCCTTCTGTGATTAGTGTGGTAGGAGCACACTGGTTCATTCTGGACGTGGTGTGCAGCCACCATGAACATTGCAAGCTCTGCAATTCCAAGCGATGACTTGACTTTGGCAGAAGGCTGAAAACACATTTAGTTATTCTCTTATGCAGCAATTCCAGCTTTAACCTCAAATACCTGTGAAAACATAGACAGGAGGAACACTGTCAACAACCCTGCAAATAGATAGTCAGATTAACTGGCTCTTGGGATTCAGTGAAATCTCTATTAATTGTAAGGCAGTTGGAGCTGGATTGGTCCAGAAACAAGGTCCAACTGGAGCAGACCCCTTTTCTCTCTTTCACGGTCTTTCAGGGTCTCATTCTGAGACTGACGGATCCAAGTTTTTACAAAGTGGAAAGTCACACTCTTCTGTTGAAGAATAACTTTTTGAAATGACCAGAGCCCTCTTATAACCAACCCTTCACGGTTCCTTTATTCAATCAGAAAAGTCAGGAAGGTGTAGGAGGCAGTTTTACTTGTGCAATTGGTATGCGTAGGGAAGTGTTTGTTGGTGGTGAGTGGCGTGGCTTCCTAGGTAAGGCACCATAAAAGAGACCAGAGGAAGCAGATCGTGAACGCATCTGGGATTGGAGATCCAGATCACGGAGGTGAGCCCAAGAGCCTGTGTCAGGATAAGAGAGTTGGAGTGGATGAGTGTGTTCTAGAAGACTGGTGTTGCACACATTGTTCTACCCTCCACACTTAGCTTGAGAAGAGTTGACCAGCAGCAAAGTGGGCAGAGAGCAGGACCAAGGGTAATCTATACAACTGATCTTTTGGCAAAGATGGGCCCGGAGATATATTTACTATGACTAATACAATACTTAAGACAATATAGCTGTGCCTACAAGAGTGTCAAAAGGAAACTCCTAATCTACATATTGGATTCTCAGATGTCATTTATATGTGATGGCAATAGAAGGACAGTTTTCAGATATAGCAATGCTCTAGAGATCCACCACCCATGAAAAAGTTATTTGAAGTACTCTGATCAAGAAAAGATACAGAATTAGGAATTTAAGAATGGAGGAGCAGTTATACAGAGGAACAGCACTGTGGGTGATTAAAAGTAGTATTGAGTCCAAATAATCACTATAAATTTCACAGTAAATTAAGAGCCAGATATTAAAAAATTATTTGTAAATGAAAGGCTATATATGTAGTAAAAATAGCTTTGTAACCTATTTGGGTTTAAAACCCCATCTTGTTTTAATGAAGACTGGGAAGTAGATTGTAGGGGAAATTTTACGTAATTTATCATCTCTTATTTGGAAGACCCAATCAGAAAATATGTTGTCAACTTTCTCTGATCACAGTGAAATAAAACTAGAAGTTAATAACAGGCAATGATTGTAAAGCTCAAGGACTTAAAAAAAAAACACATTTTTTAATGACGCTGGGACATATCCAACATAGTGTTGTATGTTCTAGCCAGTTCTCACCATTGCAATAAGGCAAGAAAAGGAAATAAGCATCATGAAAATAACAAAAAGAAGAAGTAAAATTGTCACTATTTGCATACAATATGGTATCTTTGCATAAAATCTAAAGGAATCTACAGAATCCCCCCCAACCCCCAACCCAAATCCTCTTACAATAATAAATGAATTCAGCAAGGTTGCAGGATACAGGATAAACAAAAATCAATTGTATTTCTACATACTAGCAGAGAACATAGGGAGACTGAAATTGAAAATACACCATTTATAATTGATTGAAAAAAAGAGATACTAAGTTGTAAATCTAATAAAACATGCACAGGATTTATACACTGAAAACCACAAAATTCCCATGAAAGAAATCAAAGAAGTTCTAAATAAGTGTAGAGACATACTGGTTTCCTGAGCCAAAAGACTCAACATAGTAAAGTCATCATCTCTCTCCAAACTGAGGTATAGAGGTTTAATGCATTTCCTATCATAATGCCAACAAAATTATTTTGTAGATATAAATGATTCCATAATTTGACATGAAAAGGCAAAGGAACTGAAATAACTAGAACTGTTTTGAAAAAGGATAAAGTAGGAGGAATCAATTTTATTATATTGCAACAGTAATGAAGACTGTGATATTGGTGGATCAATAGAACTGAACAGGAGCCCAGAAATAGACCTGCATAAGTGAGTCCAATTGATTCTTGGCAAAGGCCCAGAAGCAGTTCAGTGGAGGAAATGAATTTTCAGCAACTGCTACTAGAGCAATTGGACATCTATTGGCAAAATAATGAACCTCAGTCTGCTTCACACTTTATAGGAAAATTAACTCAGAATAGATCATGGACAAATATAAAACATAAAACTATAGAACAGTAAGAAGAAAGCACAGGAGCAAATCCTTGCAATCTATGGTTAGGCCGAGTTCTTAGACTTGAGACAAAAGGCACAACACTTAATGGGGGAAATGAATAAGCTGGACCTCATTACAACTGAACACAATGGGTCTGCAGAAGACCTTGATGAGAGTATGAACTGCAGACTGGGAACAACTATTTGCAAACCCCATCTCTAACAAAGGACTGTGATCGAGAATATATAAAGAACCCTCAAAACTCAACTGTAAGAAAAGACAATTCAATTAGAAAACAGGCAGAAAATATAAGTGGATATTTCAGCAAAGCAGGGACACAGATGGTAAATACTCACATAAAAAGATATTTAAATCATTAGCTGTTAGGGAGATGCAAATCAGAAGCACAGTGAGCATAGATAACAATAATGTACTGTGTATTTCATAAAGCTAAGGACTTTGATGGCTTTTACCCCCAAAGAAACAATAAATGTATACCCTGATTTGAACATAAAATGTAGACATGTATCAAAACATCACATGGTACCCCATAACATGCAATTTTTAAGTGTCAATTAAAAAATAAACGAAAAAAAAATTTTTTTGGTGGAAGATGCAGTCTTTATTAATCTCCTAATTTGGGAGAACAAAAGACCAAAGACAGAAAAATGCTCATTACTGTTAAAGCAACTCCTTCATTTTCTCTTTTCTCCCTTAATTCCCGTTCCTCTGGTTTCCTAGGCTTCTTTTCCTCTCCCCACTTCTTTTGTTGTTGTTGTTTTTTTTAGATATACATGGCAGTAGGATGTATTTTGACATATATACATGGAGTATGACTTCCCATTTTTGTGGTTGCACATGATGTGGATTTATACTGGTTGCGTACGAACACAGGAAAGTTATGTCCAGTTCATTCTGCTGTCTTTCCCATTTCCATCCTCCCTCCCTTCCCTTCATTCCCCTTTGTCTAATCCAATGAACCTCTCTTCTTCCCTCTACCTCCCCTTATTGTGTGTAAGCATCTGCATCTCAGAGAGAATATTTGGCCTTTGCTCTTTGGGATTAGCTTACTTCACTTAGCATGATAGTCTCTGCTTCCATCCATTTACCAGCAAATGCCATAATGCCATTCTTCTTTGTGGCCGAGTAATATTCCATTATGTATATATACTGCATTTTCTTGATCCATTCATCTGTTGAAGGGCAACTAAGTTGGTTCCATGGCTTAGCTATTGTGAATTGAGCTGCTGTAAACATGGATGAGGCTGTGTCACTGTAGTATGCTGAAAATGAAGATACTTTTAAAAAAAGCACAATATGATATTACTTCACACCTATGGCAAAATAAAATATCATGGAAACATACAATACAAACTAGGAGGAGGAGTAAGTAGACCCCTCCTGTATTGCTGGTGAGGATACAAAGTGGGACAGCCTCTCTGAAAAACTGGCAGTTTCTTAAAAAACAAAAAAATTCAAATATTGTATGACCCAGCAATTTCATTCTTGGGTAATTAATTATTGGAGAAAATGAAAAATTATGCTCATACAAATACCTCTATGTGAACATTTATATCAACTTTTGTCAAAATAACATTCCCAAACTGGAAACAAACATCCTTCAATAGATAAATGGCTAAATGAGCCCTATGTGTACATGCTATGGACTACTATGCAACAATAAAAAGAACAAACTATTGATATACTTAAAAACTTGGATAAACCTCCAGAGAATTATGTTGAGTGAAAAACATCCATCCTCCAATTATGCATCCTGTATGACGTTCTTGAACGTTACAGAAATGAAGAACAGATTAGTGATCGCCAAGAGTGAGGAGAGACAGTGACTCCGGAGGCTGAGGCATGAGGATCTCAAGTTCAAGGCCAGCCTTAGCAAATTAGCAAGCCTCTAAGACCCTGTCTCAAATTAAAAAAAAAAAAAATAATAAAAGGCCTGGGGGATGTAGCTTAGTGGTAAAGCATCGCTGGGTTCAATCACCAGTACCAAAAAACAAAAAAAAAGTGGATAGGGGCAGAGAGAATGGGTGTGGGATGTGGTTATAAAAGGGCAATGTGGAAGGTCCTTGTGGAATATTCCTTCTTAACCATTTCAGCATCAATATCATGGCTGGGCTATTGTACTGTTTTGCAAGGTGTTAGGTTTCGGATAAACTGGGTAAAGAACACATGAAATCACTCTGTATTATTTTTCATAACTAGATGTAATTCTGCTACTATCTTAATTTACAATTTTCTTTTGGGGTTTAGTTAAAACAAAAAACCAGCCAAATTAATTTAGGTAATTTAGCACAGTTAATAATGACAAACTGCAGATCATGACTTACACGATGCTGTCGAATCAACATCTCACATTCAGTCTTAAATGTTTTAGAAGCAATTGAGAAGATTATAAATTAGTTCAGCATTTCACTCAAGAGGTGAGGAGAAAAACAACCTCGCAGGAGAAGCTTAAGGTAAGCAAAGTAAGAATATAGAATTATAATATAGCATTATAAGTATTTTATTTTATGCTGCAATATATCAGTAGAATATATGCAAAGCAAAACAAACAGAAAAGGTAATAAAATAGATCTACCAACTATTCACATTTATGCCTATAAAATGAATAGATATATATGTAAAATGAAAATAATGACACACACAAAACCTAGTAGTTAGGAATGAGAAAGGAATCTAAGTGCAACTGAATACATGTAAACTAGTTATAAGTCAATGAGAAATGATACCACATTGGGGTCCACATGGGTACTCTTGGATTTATCTTGTAGCATTTCTACTACTGTCTTCTGACCTTGGGCAAATCATTCACTCTCTCTCAGCCTCCATCTCCTGCCATCAAATGGTGAGGGGATTCAGTGAAGTGGTGTACGTAATGTACGTGACCTGGGACTGGGTACGTCACTGGACTCAGACGGCAGCTGTTGCTATTCAGTGCTTCCTCTTAAATTTCAGTCCAAGAAAACCCCAATTCCAGAATTGTTTACCTTAAAAAAAAAAAAAAAAAAAAAGGTCTGTCTAGATGAGAGGCCCGCGATCCTTTTCCCTCAGGGAAGGTGGTAAATATTTTAGGTTTGTGGGGTTTGTGGCAGTAACTACTCAACTCCACCCCTGCAGCATGAACGCAAAGCTGTGGGCCATTTGGAATGAGGTAGGCTTCACTGTGTTCCAATAAAACTTTATTTATAAAAACAGCCATGATGCCTAGATGCTGTGTTTACTGGGCCCTGGTCTAAACCAATAGCAGAGAAGGAGATGATGAAAGTTTTCAAATCCATCAGCAAATCCTGCAGGACAAGTGATCCTTTTGCTTAAAAAAAAAAAAAAAAAAATTCTCTAGACATAATGAAAGAAGGGAACTGTTTCAGTTCTTTTCTCTGACCAAGTGATGATACAGACACAAAAATTAAAAAAAAATTATATCTATATGATATATATATATGTATATACACACACAATTATAAAATATATAAAAATATATGTGCAGCTGGGGTTGTGGCTTAGAGGTAGAGTGCTCGCCTACCATGTGTGGGGCACTGGGTTTGATGCTCAGCACTACATAAATATAAAATAAATATATTGTGTCCACCTATAAGTAAAAAATAAATATTTCTTAAAATATGCATAAATATATATATATATATATGCATACACACACACACACACACACACACACATACACACACACATACACAGCCATAGTGTAATCTCACATTTAAGCCCAGAGAAAAAAGTCCTAAATAATACCTTGGCAAATTGAATCCTCCAGGATATTAAAATAACAATGCATCATGATCAAGGTTCATCCTAGAAATACATTATGGCCTATTATTAGGCAGTCTATTAATATCTCCCATCAGTATGCGAAAGGAAAAAAAATGTGATCATCTTCATAGATGCCAAAACCACATTTGTTAAAAATTTCAATATTCCCTTTTGGTGAACACAGAGAAAGAACTCAGGATAAAGGATTCTTTCTCAGCAGGATAAGGACTACCCACAGCCAACCGCTCGTCAAAAAAGAAAAAAAAAAAAAAAAAGAGACATCATTTTGCGATCCTTGAAGGATTCCATTGACATTAAGAATACACGAAGGGTGGTTGCTTTTAACACCAATGTCATTATTGAGGATCTTCTAGTCAGTGAACCAGGAAAACAAACAGATACCTGAGTAGTAATTACATTTATTGGAAAAGAGTGCCAAATGAACGTGTCTCGCAGGTTCTGTTATGATCAGCTGTAGACATTTCCAAGGAATCAATTGAGGAGTTATTAGTACTAATCAGAGAATTAGGTAAGCGGACTGGTGACGAAACATATCAACCCAGATCAATAACTTTCTTAGAGAGCAGCCCTCACTAGTGGATGACATAATGGGACAATAATCCCTTTGGTCCCCAGCTGCCACCTCTCTGCCTACCAGCTCCGCTTTCCTCCTCTGCACGCTTGGCGGGCAGCCAGAGAGAGCAGCCCCGGAGCCTCTACTACAGAAGGCGATGTGGGA
This sequence comes from Tamias sibiricus, assembly GCA_025594165.1. Lineage (NCBI taxonomy): Eukaryota > Metazoa > Chordata > Mammalia > Rodentia > Sciuridae > Tamias > Tamias sibiricus. The sequence goes on from CM046674.1 coordinate 18,951,578, forward strand.
AGCTTGAACGTGAACCAGGGACCGGCACTCCGCACATCTAATGGAAAGTGATTGCATTTACAAAAATGTCACGCTTGGTGCCGGATCCTAAATGCCATCAGAGCATTCCAGAGTGATCGGGGACAGGCATGAAGCATTTCAGGAAAAAATGTATTTGGCGTTTGCGCAGAGTACAGTTCTCGCCAGTGGTGTGTGCCACGTGGCTCTGGAACGTGGACATTGTGGGTTGAGAAGTGGGCCCGTGGGGTGGCGAGAAGCCCTGGAAGGAATACAGATAGCAACTTGATCCAAACTCCATTTTTATCTTCCTTCCTAATTTTGTGTTCTTCCACCAGCTCCTCGACTCCTTGGCGCCTCTGTTGCCTTGTCTTCCTACTGGGCATGATCAAGCCCATCTCCCGGAGGCGTGTAGCATTGATTCTTGTTATCATTTTTATTGTAAAACAAAGCATGCCACCAGCTGCCCCTTAGAAGTTGAAATGTCTACTGCCTTCCTAGCATCGCCTAATTCACGGGCTCTTTGAAAATACCGAGAAGCCCAGCCTTGAACTCCTTTTTTGGAAACCAGGCATGCATCCCAGAGTTTGAGGCGTCTTTACTTGCTCCCCTAGTCTGGTTCAGTGGCTGCCTGTTTCTCCTGAGCTTCACTCTCATTTCAGGAAAGGAGAAAAATAAATCATTCAGGAGGACCAGGGCTTGTGGGCAGTGACGGTTCCTCCTCGTTCTCCGGAACCCACCTGGAGCATTCTGGAAACCGGTGTGTGGAGATAGAGGCAGGGACAGAGGAACGGCAGAAGCTGGAGAGGTTATTGTGAGGAGGTGACACCACGGACATCATCCCTTAAGTCCTTACTCTCTCCCATCTCCTAGCTGTGCTGCAGGGGGAACTCGGTCAACCTCTCTGAAGATTCAGTGCTCTTAGCTACAATGAGAAGACGATGTCCTGCGTCTTAGGGTGTTGTTGGACAGGCTGTCCACGTGTAACTGTGTTTTATTTAAATATGTTACATATGCAATTGTTTATTCCTGATCTATCTATAGGCTGTGTGCCGTAAGCAATGGAAAGCTTTCTGAGCTGCAGAAGTCATCTCAAAAATAGGCGATGCACTTTATAGGAAAAATTACTGAACGCTCTGAATTTTTCCTACCATGCCATCCGCTTGCATGACATAGCAGCAAGCATGAGCACAGCAGGCACCCAGGGGTGCAGAGCTTCCTCCTCCCTGCCGTTCTCACGGTCTTGGGCACGTTCGTCCTCATCTTCATCATGAAGGTCCTCAAACCCGATAATTACCGTGGTTTACTGTATGTCTGGCACTGTTCTAGGATCTCATTAATGAACTGATTTTTTTTTTAAACTTCATAACACCATGGAAGGAAAGAGACCACATTGGGAAGGAACTGTGTCCTCGAATCTTGTCCTAGGTCATTCCTGTTACTTTACGTGGGAGGCGAGAAGTCATGGTAGGTTTGGTCTGGTCTCGACTCTCATCTTCAGTCTGCTCTTCGACATCACCTTATCCTAGGAGGAAGACTCAGAGTCAGCATTGAAACAAGAAGCCCCAACATGGCTTGAGGTCTCAGAAGGGCGCCTTTGTTTTCCTTTTTCCAGATAACTTACGAGAGGGACTTTTGGCACGTCCGTAAGATGGGCTACCCACATAGTATCAGCATAGTGTGAAAAATTTATAACTGCACCCGGAAAGGCTTCTTGATTCCACTGCCTCAAAGTTTATATAATTAGAATTTCATGATGTCATCTTCAAGCTTTAATATAGCTTAAAATGATCCTTATGTAGGTTGTGTTTCTTTCTGAAACATTTTAAATTTAGAAAATTAACTTGTTAAACTTTTTTTTTTTTTTTTGAGTTAAATCTTCATATATTTTTCTTCTTTTTTATTCATCCTGCCGAGGGGGAGTTGAAATGACAAAATGCTTGAATCATCAAAGTCAAATGTGAGGGCATTCTGGCCGCCGTGGGAAAGCCAAAGTTCACATGGCTGCAGAGTCTAACTCCACGCCCGGAGAGGATGATCTCAGGTGGCTCTCTGTGTTGCCAATGTGTCCTCTTGGCAGGGGCGTAGGCATGCAGGTGGGCCCCAGAGAGCATGCCTCACTCCCGCCAGGTCCCCCTCCTGCTGCCATCTGTTGCTGGGTGTCTGGAGGAAGTGCCACACAAACGGTGCCGTGTTCAGGGGACAGAGACGGGTCTCGGTGGACCTGACTAAAAGGAGTCGAGTAATTTTCCTCCGTGGCCTGCTCAAGAATTCTCCTGGGCTCTGATTTGCAGCCCAGCTTTAGGTCAATCTGCCAAAAGCCAGTTTGCTGAATTGGATGTGAATTGACTTGTCTCATAGCATCGTTTTTAAGGATATTTCGGATGTGCCTTTATCCTCCTCACTTCCTGCTATTTCAGGCTGAGAAGCAATGAGAGGAGAGAATGAGGGACAGAGAGGGGAGGGGACCAAGGGGACCAAAGGGGATATTGATGAGATGTGAAAGAAAGGACAAAGGGCAGAAAGAAGGCTATTGAGGGAAATGAGGGGATGGGGGGGCGGGTGGAGGGGACCAGGATGCATGAAGGAGTTAAGGGGCTAAGAGGAGACTGCAGGCCAGGGAGAGGCTGTGGGGCATGGGGCAGTAGCACCCTCATTCAGTGACGAAAGTTCTGAGCTTTCATACCTGCCGGGCACCCCAAGAGCATCCCAGTAATTCTGGCAATAAGAACCCCAAAGTCTGGGTCTTTCTTTGTTTCACTCAATTCCTGCTACGTGTGGGTAAGCCAAGGGGAAGCTTATCCTGTCATCGGCAGGTAATTTACCACTGAAGGGGGATGACCTGGAAATGACGGGCCTGGTCCTTTCCTGGCTACCTTTGGGATTTATTCATTTCCTCCCCTCATTTATCACATCTGTGGAAACCCTTTTCTGATACAATGGATGACAGATGGCAGGGCACCTGTCCCGCCTGCGGAGGTCTGGGCGGCTGTGTGCGCACTGGTGTTCAGCGAGCGCTGGTGGAAATTACGGGCTTTCTTTGAGGTAGGCGGAGATGCCCAGTGACCTTTTGGCTTCCTGGAAGTCACAGACCGGGAACTGCAGCATCTTAGTGCTGGGACCTCCTACTAATTCACGGATGAGGGAGGGAGCCGGGGTGTGCGGATACGTTGTTTAGCAGTTGGTAAAAGCAAGAACCTGGCCTGCAGTCCTTGCTGCTGGTCAGCGTCGCTGCCGTAAATGCCCACCAGAGTCAATATGATGTGACTTGGGGGAATATGGAGTGGGGAAGAGATGGGTGCCCTGGGCTCACAGGCTGACTCTGGCACACCACTGGCCGTGGGTCACGGCAATGAGAAGTCCACTTCCTGTCCCCTGCACAACTTCCTGCCCACGACATTCATCCTTGCATTTTCTCCTACAACAACTATTAAATTCAGGATTTACTTCTTCCTCTCACGGGTAGGAAAACAGACTCAGAGGGGTTAAGAACGTATCTGTTCGTGCACAGCGAAATCAGCGGCGGAGTAGATTCCCAGGCCGCTGCCTTCTCCACTCCTCTACTGGGTTGTACATGTTGGGGTGAGTTTCACAAGGCCCCTCTGAATATCGGAGAATACCAGGGCTGGCTCATTCTGCCCGGACAATACTTGAGAGGGACTTTATGCAGGGGCACCTCGTACTGAAGAGCTGGCCTATGAGGCCTCCTGAAAGAGAGGTAGTGGCGGGCCACCAGGTGGACATCATGGTAGAGGGTAAGTTGTGGCTCCTGCCTAAACCTCAGTTTCCTCATCTGTCAAATGGGACCCCGAAAGTCTATTTCAAAGAGTTGTAAGGTTAGTAAGAGAATAACACGTATGCAAAGTTTCTTACTAACATAGTTCCTGACATGATAGATTCAGATTAATGCTGCTTCACAAAGGTTGTTTTCGTCCTGAATTCTTTTCTTTTCTTTTCTTTTTTTTTTTTTTTTGAACCAGAAGTGACTAGAGTAGTGTTTGTCAAATGTCTGTGTGCAGATGAATCACCTGTGGATCTAGTGAAGAGGCAGATTCTGCTTCATGGGTCTGGGAGGCCCTGAAGTTCTGCATTGCTAACCAGCTGCCCAGATCCAGGGACTACACTCGAATAGTGAGAGCTAGAGTCTCCTGACAAAGCACTTGATGTCCTGCTGCTGAAGCTCCCTGCCACCTCTCTCCATGGACTCCAAGATGCTCTTCTGGAGAAGCATCCTCTTTGTTCCAGAAGGTTCCTTTGGTGCAGCCTGCTAAGGGCTTTATCCTGGTTTTGATTTTTCCAGGACTTTGCTGCTGACCTCTACTGTGTCTTTTTCTCTCTTTAGATTCACTTCCTTGATTTGCCAACCCAGAGAATAGGGCAAGGTGACCCTCCAGTGCTAGCATTCTGACTGGCTGCTCTCTCTACCTGGGCCTTAAGGAGCACTGATCTTCATCTCTGGGCTCCAGGGTTCTAGTGGAAGGTCTCCAAAGGCACTCAGAGGGTAGAGTTAGGACTAAGAGTGAGAAGGAGGAAGAGGGAAGGTCCAATCCCGACCTCTGGAAAGGCAATGGTGGCTCAGAGAGATGAAGAGGAATAGCTGGCGCGTGGGAGCCACCTGTGCCTGAGCCACATCTCCAGGCAGTGGCGTTGCCCTTCTGATCATATATATATGCCAGGTACTGTGCCAAGACCCCAGAGGGGACATTTGTCATGCTTTCTGGCCACACACCCTTGAACCCCTTTTTGTGTCTGGGAATTCTCAGTATTATAATCCCGGGACTGTTCAGTCCACTTTATCAGCTTCTTTGGCAGCTGATTGAAAACATCTGCCCTCCACGTGGGACTTGGAATTGGTGGCCGAGGTTGAGGGAGACCAGCAGGCGTTTGATGATTCTGGAGAGGGCGGCGACAGGTCCAGACTAGAGTCAGCTGAGCAAGACTCCCTGCTGCATTTGTCCTGTGTGGATGTTGAATACTCACCGCCTCTCGGGCACGAACCGCCTTGCCTGGGCTCTAGCGCGGCGCCAGCATCGCTTCTGCTGTGGTTTCCATGTTGCTCTAGTCTATTTCACCTCCGGGCCGGATTCTCCAAGCCTCCCAGAGATTAAATGCCTCCCCCCACCCCTGCTTAAATTGGCTAGAGTGGGTTTCTGCTGCTTGTCAGTAAGAGTCTCCACCACTTAGAACAATTTTTGTGCATGATCTCATTTAATTTACACAGTGACCTAGTGAGGCAGGTATTATTACTCTCCTCTTACACCTGGGGAAACTGAGGCACAAGCATAGACTTTCTCAAGGCTACACGGTTGGTACGTGAAGGAACCAGAATTCGAGTTCAGAACATGGGGCCCCAAAGCCCATAGTCTTTTTTTTTTTTTTTTTTTTTTTTTAAATTGACACAGTAACTGTACATATTTTATGCAGTGCTGAGTCATATTTCAACGCATGTATACAAGGCGCGGTGATCAATTCAGAGTAATTAGCGTATCACCTCCAACATTTATCAATTCTTTGTTTTAGGAATACTCAATCTGCTCTTCTGATTATTTAATGTATAAAATAAATTATTGCTAGCTATATTCACCTAACTGCCAAAGCCTGTTCTCGACCACGCTAGGCCTTCTGTGAGAGGTCTGGGGGTGGGGAGAGGGCGCCAACCCTGTCAGCGGTATAGGGTTTCCTTAGCTCCATGTGGTTTTTTTTTTTTTTTAATATTTATTTATTTGCTTTAGTTGTACACAATGCAGTGCATTTATGTTTATGTGGTGCTGAGGATCGAACCCGGGCCGCACACGTGCGAGGCGAGCGCTCTACCGCTGAGCCACAATCCCAGCCCCATCCATGTGGGTTTTTTACTGTGGGTTTTTTTTTTACTGACAACACACATTTTTGCAAAGAGTGATAATCACAAGCAACTGTTGCAGTGACAGTGACTCAGTCTCAAACACTTGGCCCAGAGGTTGCAGTATGTGAGGCCACAGATGAGCATGAGAACTTTTACACTCTTCTGGTGTCTGCAGGTGAATGCTGAGAAAAGAGAGTGAGATTGAAATTCAGAAGAAAGAGAAAGGACTGTCCATGGGGGCCTCCTTAGACAAGATAAGGAATGGAGATCAGCTCTGAGGCCGGTCCAGTGGGAAGCCCAGCCACCTATTCGTTAGTGGTGCTTAGACCCAGGGACTCGGGCAGAACAGGTAGTGCTCTTGGGTGGAACTCTTTGGGGAGGCAGTTTGGCTAACTGGTCAACCTCTATTGCTTCTCATGGACTGGGAACTTCACTGGGGTCCAGTTTCTTTCCTCCCTTCCTCCCTCTTTTCATTCCTTTTTGCCTTCCTTTTACTTCAATGAATGCTTTTGAGCACCTACTGTTTACTCATTCAATCAATGCTTACTCAGTGCCTACTGTGTGCTATGGACGGTTCTAGGTGCCGGAGATACAGTAGTGAACTAAGTAGAGAAGCTGCCAGTTTTCCAATTTCATTTATTTGTAGCACTAGGCTATATTCCTAGTCCCAAGTTAGTGGCACTGGGGTGGTGCAGTGGGCAAAAAGCCAGACAGTTCAAGTTGGTTGAGAGGTAGTATTTCCACGTGATTTCATTTTCACCCCCATTTCACAGATGAGGAAACCGAGGCCAGAGAGTTGGAGTCCGTGGCCTGAGGACTCATAGGCCCATTGAGATCTAGGAGTGCCAGAGCTCCTCGGGTCCCCTGACTCCACTGTGCACTGGGCTGCAGCTTGGGACAGGACCTGGGACTCTCCTTCCTTCCTCATCTGGGCCCAGACACCAGCCTCCTGGCTCTCCTAGGTTCCTTGGTATCGCCACCGCCCACAGTGCCCAGGAGCCTCACTGGGGGGCGGATGTGGCCTCCCCCAGGTGCCCACTTCCTCACTGCTTCTGCCAACAACAGCGAGGGCCTCCCTGATTTGCAGCTGTTGTTGTTTCTTTCTGTTGATCTCTAGGGGAAGCAGATGTGGGTGGAGAGTGTGAGCACCCACACCGAGGCCAGCCGGAAGTAGCCCAGGTCCCAGCCTCTGTATGTCCCTGGATGTCACAGCACCCCGCCCCCATGCCTGGCCCACCCCCAATTGTGCTCCTGTTTTTTTCCCCTTTGGAGGAGGAGCCTGCTTCTGGTCCCACCCACTGGTGGGCGGGACTTCCTGGAGAGCCAACTCCCTACCCCGAGGGCAGCAAAAGGCCAAGCAGTGTGTTCAAGGGCAGGGGCTTCTGGAATCAAGGAGACCTAAATTCAAGTCCCAGTGCCACTGCTGACAAGCTTCATAACCTCCCGCAAGTCCATTAACCTCTCTGAGTCCCCTTGTGCAGCAGGAGAGGGACTGCAGGGCTTCCTGTGTGTCTGCCACAAAGTCAGCCACACACGCACTTATTTTCCCCCCCATAACTGGACAGAACAGAGGGGCCTCCTTGTGTCTGTGATTCCCCAGGACTGGTGCCCCCTTCTTTAGGGCTCGACTGTGCCTTGGAGGACGGTGCCTTTCTGCAGTGTCACTTTTGCAAAAGCACCTCCTAGCTCTGCACTTGGCCTTTCATCTCTTGATCTGTTTCCTCTCTGGTCTCCAGAGTGAATAAGCACACGTGAACCTCCCTTGCCGTCCGCGAGGACAGGGGGTGCGCCCTTGTGCCAGGGTAGCAAACCCCATTCTTCCCTTGTCTCCAGCTCCTGCTCCCAGACCTATTAGCCTCCTTGTAGTCACCCCAATGTCCCAGAAAAGCCCCAGGGAAGGGTGCTTGATTAATACAAAATCCTCTGCAGCTCGGCTGCGCAGCGGGACCTCAGTTCTACAGAGATTTGCTGAGTGACCGTGATGAGGAAAGGACCAGAACGCCCCTTCCTCCCATCCCATCCTTGGTGATGCACTGCATTCCCACAGTGTCACGGTGGCCAGTACAGAGAATTGTTTGTCTTTTCAATGTCTGCTAATCTACTGGGTTAAAAAAAAGAAAGATTTGAATTAATTTTCATTTTCCAGATATTCACAAGTTTGCCCATATCTTCATGGACTTGCTGGCCATTTGTATCTCTTTCCCTGGGAATTCTTGTTTCATGTTACTTTGTATTTCTTGTGTGTGTGTTTTTTCCCCCTTCATGCCTTGACAGGAACTCTTTGTCTTCTGGATACTAGTCTGTGACACATGCTAAAAACACATCCCTTTGATCTGTTCCTGCATCTTTCCTTTTTGCTTATGAATTCTTTTGTCTTACAGAGATTTCAGACTTTCATGATCAGACGCAGCGGCTCAACAGAAGCTCTGGGTTCCTTGGGTTGCCTGGGTGCTTCTCGCTGACGGCACTCGTCCTCTTGATGGGGGTGGCCTGTTTTCCTTCCCCTCTGTTGAACTGTGAGAAACTTCAGTGCAGGATCGCATTTTCTTTTTCTCTGTCTCTTCAGGGACAAGTACAAGGCTGGGCATAGAGTTTGGGGCCTGAATGCGGTGGTTTAAAAATTTTTTTTTTTTTAATTAGAAAGAAATTTTGTTTTTTTGCATGAAAATGGGTATTGTGCCTGAATGAGGGAGTGAATGAATAAGCCATGTCCTGCCCTCTCTGCAGAGTGAGTCAGGGATTGAATCACAAGCCCTACCTACTCTGGCTCAGCTGACATTTCAAAAACCCCAGGCAGAGGAGGCCCTTCCCTTCCAATTTCCAGGAGTGCCGCCTCCTCTCTGAGCAGGCACCGAGGGGCTCTGCTGATTATCAGTGCGTGTGTGTGTGTGTGTGTGTGTGTGTGTGTAGAAATTGGGGGCTGAGAAAGGGGAAAGGGTGTGGGGAGAGCAAGAAGAGAGATGAAGGATTAGAGTCCTTGCAGTGTTGCATTTGCTGCAGGGAGAATGGGGGCACTTGGAGGGGGTTCAACAGCTTTGGGGTGGGGGCTCCCTTGAGAGCTGAGCTTCCTGAAATCTCTTTATCTGAGGCTGCAGGATGCCCCGGGTTGCCCTGGGCTTGCTCAGGTCCCTGTTGCTGAAGGCGTTATCTGTCTTGTTCCCAGAGGCTTGGCTCCTCCATTGTCATTTTCTGAAGCGGTGGAGCGTGCCAGTGAGATTGTTAGACCCAAATAATCTGAAATGTGTGAAAAAATAGTAAATATTTCCTGTACCTTTGGTGGGACAGGTTATCGCCATGGAGACGCTCCGTAAGTGAGTCTGGATGGTGAAGGGAAGCTGGCTCAGGAGCTGTGGGAGTGTTTGGATCTGATGTTGCCTGAATTGGCAGGTCTAGAGCGAGCACTGTGGGTTTGGAAGCACAGGGAAGCCAGCGAGGCTAAAAAGACTCAGTCCCCGGCCACCACGTGCCAAGAGGGCATTGATTCCCGGTTTCCATCTGCAGGGCACCGTGCTGAATATTCTGCATGCATTATCGCATTTCATCACCGCACCAAGCCCATGAGGCGCCATTACCCTGTCTGGTTTACTAGGGCACAGAGAGTCTGAGCAACTTCCTAGAAGACACACAGTCAACGAATGGCCGTGTCCCGTGGCTCTGGTCCTCTAGAGCTTGAGCTGTTTTACTCACCGTGACTGACTCTAGAGAAAGCTCACCAGCCATCTACAGGAATTTTATTTTCCAATATTGATTTTTTAAAATATTTATTTATTTACTTTAGTTGTACACAATGCAATGCATTTATGTTTACGTGGTGCTGAGGATCGAACCCGGGCCGCGCACGTGTGAGGCGAGCGCTCTGCCGCTGAGCCACAACCCCAGCCCCTCCAATATTGATTTTATAGCTGACATTGAAAGACCATAGACAGCTTCCAGCGTCTCCTGCCGATGTTCATGGTGATCTGCTCTGGCGACCTTGGGCGGGAGGGCCTATCCTTCCCTAGAGTCTGACCCCCCTTCCGCCCCCCAGCAGCTGCCCACTTGAGCTGGGGCATCAGCTCTGCAGTTGGCATGGGCACCCCCCCACCCCCGTGGCCGCGGGAGAGGAAGCTCTGGGCCTCACACCCAGGGGCTCTTTGAATTAATTGACAATTGTCTGTTAAGAGCTCCTCGTCCTGGTAGAAATTCCATTTAATTTAGCTGTTGTTGTTCTCATTTGCCGATTAGAGCTTTTGAGATTTGTTTGATCTCCTTCTTGTGGCCTCAAGGAATTTGTGGGGAGTTGAGTGAAGATCTTCACGGCAGGAAAGGGGGTTCATAGTGGGCAGTGGAGGGCAATAGTGCCTTCCTTCGTTGTTCATTCATTCAGCATCTTTATTGCACATCAGGTGCTGGAGTCGCCCCCGTGAGATCTTAGCAATGAATAAAGCAGGTCGTGTCTGTCTTCAGGGAGCGCAGAGTCTAAGAGAGAAGCCAGCCATCAAGTGCGATGCTAGTTACAGAAGCACCAAAGGAGTGCATAGACCTAGGACTTAGTGGGACGGAGGTGGTGTCGGGTGGTGTCAGGGAGGACTGGCTGGGCTGAGTTTTGCACCCATTTTGTGTGAGTGTGATATGACAGAAGCCTCAGCAACTCTTGCAGAAAGACTCTTCTCCAGGAAGGGCAATTGCCTGCAGGTTCTAGGCACGTCCTACCTTACTCAGTACCTCGGGAGGCGTCCTACATCAAGACTTACGGCTCGCTGATTGACCTAGTGAGAGCGCGCTCGCTAGCTCCTGGAGAGTCAGTTTAGATGGGGAGGTACAAGGAGGAATGAAGGCGCTGCGGAGTGGCAGATGCCAGCACCCACGTTCCGAGCTGACTGCACAGCGTGGGCCCCAGAGGCAGAACACCTCAGCTCAGCTCAGCCGCCCTGGCTGCCGTGAGAGATTCGAGGGTTTCTCCACCACTCTGTGCCTCAGTTTCCCCATCTTTAAGCTGGGAATAAAATACCCATTTCTCAAGGTTATTCTTCAGAGGAAATGAGCTGACCTAAGGAGCTCAGAACGCTACCAGGCACAGGATAAAGTGAGCACCAAATAAACACTGGCCATTGGTTCAAATATCATGATCATTATAGGACGTCAGCTGGTATAGCTCGAGGCTTAACGTCCTGACCGCTTACTCTTTCTTTGCTGGACTGTGACGGACAGCGTCCCTTTGTGCCATATTTGTGACTTCCAGCCTTCCTTTCTGACTGTCTCCTTCGATCCCTGGCAGGTTCTTCAATGGCTCTGGGTTTCCGCTCTCACCCCTGTCTCCAACGGGAAGCTCCATGCTTGGGGATGCAGGTTCACGGAGGCAGGTGGAGGTGTTATCTGGGGGGTGCGCCTGTGATGGTTAAGGTTGTCACTGATGAGCGCCCTTTTCTATGGTCATAGAAAAGCATGTGGAAGCCGGGCGCGGTGGCGCACGCCTGTCATCCCAGCACTTGGGAGGCTGAGGCAGGAGGATCGTGAGTTCAAAGCCAGCCTCAGCCATGGCAAGGCACTTAGCAACTCAGTGAGACCCTGTCTCTAATAAAATACAAAAAAAGGGCTGGGGATGTGACCCAGTGGTCAAGTGCTCCTGAGTTCAATCCCTGGTACCAAAAAAAAAAAAAAAAAAAAAAAAAAGAAAAGAAAAGAAAAGAAAGGCATATGGAGAGAGAAGGTGCAGGCCTCTGGCTGTCCAGTGCTGGGCAAGAAGCACCAGGTGGGGCCCGTCCGCTGGCCTGCCTTGGGTCTCTGCTGATGGTGAGGATGCATTTGCTTCTCCAGCCACGGCCAAGAGCTTGGATGCATCATTCTTCCCTCCCTTTGTCAGTTCTGCTCTGAACTGCCCACGGATGACCCGGAAGTTCTCAGGGAAGTGAGCTTGATGGATTTGGGATGACCAAGGCCGAGCTGCTGGGCCTGGGGCTGGGGGCATGTCTTGGGTCACGGTGGCCTCTGCACATGGTCCCACCTCAGGGCTGAAAGGCAGTTTCCTTTGAAGTCAAGCTTTGTGCCTACACTGACTTTTTGTACAATGGCTTTGGATTCATCAGGTGAGAATATGCTTGATTCATGAGCTGCCGCCACCTGTATTCCTATTTTTGTATTTTTATCACCAAAGAAGCACTTAGTATAAAAGAATAAAATGATATATGACTGTAATCTAGATTGAAAAAATCTCTGCCTGGAGACTTAAAACGTAGGTATATTATTCTGTGACATTTTTTATATGTGAACATAAGAATAAATTACTAATAAACAAGAATAAAATATAGTATCTCTACATTTTTTTTTGCATCTTTCTAACTTTTTAAAACCCTGTTATAGCTTGGACTTTTTATCATATGAATATCTAATTTAGATCTACCTTTTATTTCATTTTATTTTTTTGTACCAGGGATTGAACTCAGGAGCACTTGACCACTGGGCCACATCCCCAGCTCTATTTTGTATTTTATTTAGAGACAGGGTCTCACTGAGTTGCTAAGTGCCTCACCATTGCTGAGGCTGGCTTTGAACTCATGATCCTCCTTCCTCAGCCTCCCAAGTGCTGGGGTTACAGGTGTGCACCACCGCTCCCAGCTTACCTTTTTTTTTTTTTTTTTTTTTTTTTTTTTGGTACCGGGGATTGAACTCAGCGGCACTCGACCACTGGGCCACATCCCCAGCCCTTTTTTGTATTTTTTATTAGAGACAGGGTCTCACTGAGTTGCTAAGTGCCTCGCCATTGCTGAGGCTGACTTTGAACTCGCGATCCTCCTGACTCAGCCTCCCAAAGTGCTGGGATTACAGGCGTGCGCCACCGCGCCCGGCTTGTTTTGTTTTAAGTCTTCATTGTATTCCATACTTTGATGATTACCAATATTTGTTATGGATCAATCTTTTATTGATGGGCATTTGGACTATTTCCAGTTTTTTTCTTACAACGGGCAATGTGTCCGTGAACATTCTTGGGGACTTCAGTGAGGATTTCTATGGAAGAATTCTTAGAAGTGGGATTTTTGTAATAGATATTGCTAAATTGCTTTCCAAAAGGTTGTGCCAATTTATGCACCCACCAACAGTGCATGAAAGTGCCTCTTAGAAATGTCTTTTAAAAGATAAAATACCTATTGTTAAGCCATGAAACACATTTCAAGCAATTGCTGAAATTCTTCCAGCTGTGGCATAAGAGGCTAGAGCCCCAGAGAGCTCTGAAAGGCTGTGGGAAACACGAGAGCTTAATGTATTAAAAGGTGACATTTTGGATCGGTAGGAAAAGAGTGGTTTATTTAATAAATGGTGCTAGCATAATTGGGTGGCCATGTTGAAGGACATTGGGTTTGATTCCTAACTCATATCTTATACAAAACTAAATTACAGATGGAGTAAATTATAGACAGAGTAAAGATTTTAAAGTAAAAATAATAAAGAACCTTAGAGGAAATTTTAGAAGCATATTCCTTTAACCTGAGCAGGGGAAACCCAGAAGCCATAAAGGAAAAAAAAATGCATTCTTGATTATGTAAAAGAAAATTAATATCAAGAAGGAGAATGTGTTCATGAATTGCTTATGCAGCTAAGTAATGCTATTAAACACAGGTAGACAACATGAAATGGTTTCCACTATGAATCAAGTGGAAGTTCATAAAGAGAAGAGAGTGTTAGGATATACCCATGACAGGGAGCCCTGGGTGAAGCGTTGGGGTTTTACAATTTCTATTCTAAATAGAACTGAAGGATAAACAAGTCCGTGTGTAACCCTAAATATTGCAAGCCTTGGAAGTGTAAAGAAAAGGGAAGGAAGTGCTGTTTTGTTTCTTTAGTTTTTATTTTTGAGAGAGTTGAGCACCCACCCAAAGCCTCAGGTGTCCCAGGAGAGAGGAGATGAAAAAACACACCACGAAAACACTAGCGTGCGCCCCAAGAACACAGTGTGTGACAGCTCTCTCACCCCTTCCTGCCTCATCCTGCGCCACTCGTGGTCCTCCCTGAGCCTCCCGAAGGCTGCGACTCTCAGGCTGTTCTTGGAGATTTGGGGCAAAGCTTCTCTTCCCCGCCTTCCAGCTCCCCTGGAGTCAACTCCAACACATTCCTGTGTACATTTTCCTTCCTCTGCCCAGCATCAGGGGTCTGTAGAGAATGCAACTGAGTGTGTGGCCTCACTCCCCGCAAACTTGCCATTCTGCACCTTTGGGGAGCACTGGTCTTAAATTTAGTTGTGGAGGGCTGGCTTCAAATACCATCTGTCCTGCTTTCTAGCTGAAAAATCTCACACAGGTTCAAAGCTTCAATTTCTTCATCTTCTATATGATGATCAAATGGAGCTACTTTCATCATTGCTCTGAAGTCTGTTGGTAGTAGTCGCAGTCGTAGTGATATTTTATATTATTGTTATCATTGCTTAGCACAACATTATTATTTTGGAAATGCTCACTATACATTAGCTATTGGCTGGCTAATTGTTGGCTATTGTTTTTCCTCCTTCTCTTCCTCTTCTTCCTTCAACTTCCTGTTTGAAAGGCCTCCTTACTAATGTCTATAGAAATAGCCTGACCTGGTGCAGGATCCTGGGGGAGCTCAAGTGCACCCATTACCTTCAAGGAGACAGAGAGGTGGTTCATAGCCAGAGGGTGTCTGTCTGTCTGTCTTCAGATCCTGGCTTGGCTACTTCTGCTGTGTGTACCTTGGACAAGTGACCTAATGTCTCTGTGCCTCTGTTTGTTCATTGGTAAAATGGGGATAATAATAGTCCCTCCTCCACATGGTTGTTAGGAAGATTCAATGAATTCATGTTTGTAAAATGGATAAAGAGTTTCTGGCTCATTATAGTGCTACAATGTAGGTGTTTGTGAAAATAGTTACAGAATAAATCACTTCACTTCGATACATCACTTCACCCCGGTGGATTACGTCAAGGATGAAGGGGTGACATCAAGGATGAAGGAAGCAGTGGGCTTGGAATCCTCAGTGTGCTGTCCGAGCAATGTTGAAGGTCCCATAGTGATTCACCATCCGGATCCTATACTTTCCATTTTGCTTTGACTTTGACTGTAGAGTCAGCCCCGATCGATCTTGAGAGTCGACTCCGATCATTGAGAAACTGACAGTCTAGGAGTAACTTCCGACTCTCTTCTTAATTCTCTGTTTGATCTTGCGACTCTTTCACTCCTGCAACTCTGGGGTTGGAGCAAAGGAACCGGGTAGATGTTCTGTTGCTGTTTTGCTTCCAGTGGTGGGAGGGACTCGGTGTTTTACAAAGGGATGGGAGGAAAGGCAGCGCCTCGCAGGGAAGCCTTCTTGCTAAATCGAGGACTTTTGCACACAAATAGACACAAGCTTGCTTGCTGTTGAAATAGAATATTAGCGATGATCATTTATCCAGCCGGAGCCTCCTGGGTTTGGCGCTGCCTCAAATTAGCAGGCGGAGCGCTCGGCTGTCACTTTCTCACTGAGTCTTCTTTCCATAACCTTCTACAGAAATCATCCCCCACCCCCACAGGCCACCCCAGAGCAGGAATATCAGCACGTGTCTATCAGCACTCTCTCCTGGGTGCTGCGCTAAGAATTGACAAGGCTTCACCTTCCTCTCTAGTGATTCCCCTCCGCCTTGCAGATGAAGATAAGGTGCACAGAAATGCAGCAATGTGCTGTGGACCTGGGGTGCTCCCTCTGCACCCCAGCCCTTCCATCCCATTGCATTCTGGCCTGACTTCCAACTGTGACGGCTGCAAGGCCGGGTCTGGCCGTTGGCTCGTGCCTGTTAGGCGGTGGGGCTGTGGGTGGGGGAGTGTGCCTACAAGGTGGGGGGATGAAGCACCCTCTGGAGCAGCCCTTGGCCCCTGGATGCTGGGGTTGGCAGATTGGTGCTTCTGAGTGTTGGAGCCTGTTTCCTAGAACTGGGTGAAACCTCACCTGCCCCAAGGGTTCTCTGGAGTCGGCTCTCAAGCAAACTGCTTGCACCTCCATCAGTCTTAGCATCTACTTCTGGGCCACCCCAAATGAGGATAGTTGCTCAAGGTCCTAGCTAAATTCAGTGGCCTTTTATGTCTTTGCCCTCCTGTGGCACTCTTGGATACTATCGATGGCTGCCCCTTCTTTGATTTCTCTTTGATTTCTGGGACCCCTAATAAGATTCTGATGGCTCATTTTCTTTTTCTTTCTTTCTTTTCTTTTCTTTTTTCTTTCTCTTTTTTTTTTTTTTTTTTTGGTACTGGGGATTGAACTCAGGGGCACTTGACCCCTGGGCCACATCCCCAGCCCTTTTTTGTATTTTATTTAGAGACAGGGTCTCACTGAGTTGCTAAGTGCCTCACCATTGCTGAGGCTGGCTTTGAACTCGTGATCCTCCTGCCTCAGCCTCCCAAGTGCTGGGATGACAGGCGTGCGCCACCGCGCCTGGCTACACTGTGCTTCTTACTTGGTGCTATGCTTTGGATGTGGCGTACCCTCCAGAGGTTCCTGTGTGTGAAGCTTGGTCCCCAGAGTGGTAGTGTTGGGGTGGTGGACATTTAAGAGGTAGGGCCTAGTGGGAGGTAATGAGGTCATTGAGGGACTCTGTCTCCGTACAGAATTGATATTGATCTTAACGAGTGAGATCAGCTGGAAGCCACCCCACATGCCCAGCTCTTCTGCATGTGGTTGGTTCCCTTTCTGTTTCTCTGCCATGTTGTAATGCAGTTAAGGGGCCCCTCACCAGGATGCTGGTGCCATCCAGACACCAGATGATGAGCCAAATAAATTTCTTTTCTTTATAAAGTACTCAGCCTCAGGTATTTTATCATAGCAACAGGAAACCGACTAAGCAACAGGAAGCCAACTAATATACCCAGATTCTAGGGGCCTGTTCGTTGTTTGTCTTCTCCAGAAGAGCAGGGCCACATCATCTGTCTTCTTCACCCTTATACATTTATTAATCCAGACTTATTACATGAGTCTGGGCTGCTGTCTGACAAACCCTGGTTTGAATCAAGGTTCCACCTCTCCTGAGCCGTGAGAACAACCTTCACCTCTCCAAGTCTCAGTTTTCTTGTCTCTTCAACCCAGATAATGATAGCCCCTCCCTCAGTGGAGGTCACTGTGAGGACTAAGCGGTAATCACACAAACTCAGTATTCAGCACCGTGCCTGGCACCTAGTAGGCATTTAATCAGCACCTCCTGTTATTTTAGTAGTTAATATTATTTTTGCACCATCTAGTATCTATTATGTAAGAAACTTTAAACAAATGATAGCTCTTATTTTTAGCCTAGAACAGAACCAGAAACATAGTAGGCTCAAGGGAGAGTTGAAATTGACTTTTGAAGAGGAAGGGAGAGAGAGAGAGAGAGAGAGATTCTTTGATGTGTCCTTTGCTGGTCGTTAATTAGGAGAGGGAGATCATTACTCTCCTGGGGTGGGGCGGGCAATTTGGGGGGGTTATGGTGGAGGTGCTCATCTCTGATATCCCTGGGGCGCCCAGGTGGAGTGTTGCCTAGACTTGTTTTGCTGTTTGATCTGACGAGGGTGGCCTTGCCCTCCTGGGGAGGAGCTCGTTAAGGTCAGTGAGGGGCTTGTTCCTGAGAAGTTCCAAGGGCTGCCTGGGGCTGCCACCAGAGGGGTCCCTCTCTGCTCACTTTGTCTCCGTGAGTTGGCATTGATCTCCACATGGCGTTCCTCGGTCTCTCGCTGCCACGGACTGGGGCGACCCCCCCCCCCCCCCCCCCCCCCGCGTCGCTCTCACCCGGAGCTTCGCCATCACCGCCACCGTCATCCCCGTAAACAAGAGCAGTAGAATTCGCTCTGAGCTACTGAGCGTGTAGTAGCAACAGGCATTTGGTCTACTCTAGGGCGACCGTGGGGATTGAATGAGGTTTAAGACGTCTACGGTGTCCACGCGGTCCAAAAAAAAATTCAGGGCTGGGGTTGTGGCTCAGAGGTAGAGCGCTCGCCTTGCATGTGCGCGGCCCGGGTTCGCTCCTCAGCACCACATAAAAATAAATGCATTGTGTACAACTAAAGCAAATAGATAAATATTTTTTAAAAATTAAAAAAAAAAAAAAAAAAAAATTTCAAAATTCAGAAAGGCATAACTTCTTGGGGGTGCGTGTCACTTGTGTGCCAATGTAAAGCAGGGCAGTTGGGAGTCCAGGCACCCTGTGGTCATAGTCAGGACCCCCTTGAAGCCTGGGGTCCCTATGGAAGGGCAGGGCCTCATCAGATGACAACATGGCTTTAGAAGCATAGAGCTGGGACCCCCAGCTGTACCTGTGAACCATATGTAGCTACTTAAACTTTTTAATTAATTGAAGTTAAATAACAAAGAAAAAAATCCATTTCTGGGTCACAGTAGCCACATTACACACGCCAGGTGGCTACCATATTGGATGGCAAAGACGGGAATGCTTCCATTGCAGGAAATCCTACCAGACCAATGCGGGTCCAGGACTGGAGTTGGTGACATGTGACTCAGGGAGCCATGGACTGAATGTGTAGACCGATTTATTGGACACAGCTGCACCTTTTGGTTTCCGTAATCCTGCGTGGCAGTATTTGCACTCAGAATTGGGTAGTTGTAGTAGAGACTTTTGTCACCTGCAAACCCTAAAATGCAGAAAGTCCCCAACTTATGATGGTTCTGCCTATAATTTCTTAACTTGGCAATGGTGTGAATGGGGTAGGCGTCCAGTGGAAACCATACGTTTTTACATTTTGCATTTTTTCCCTGGGCTAGCAGTAGGCAGTATGATACTGTCCTGAGATGCTGGACAGCGACAGAGAGCCACAGTTCCCCTCAGCCACACCATCACAGGGACCCGCCAGACGCTCTCCAGGGTACTGTGTGAGCCGCGATGTTCTGTAGGCTGGGTGTATTCAATGCATGTTCAACTCATGACACTTTGAACTTAGGATGGGCGAATTGGGATAGAACTCTGTGGCGACGCACAAAGCATCTATAGTCACTCTTCTAGCTTCAGAGAAAAATCTTCCAACCTTTCATCTAAAATACTGAACAGCACTTGGAAGTGTTAAGTAACTATTGGTTACTTTTCATTTATTAAAAATAATAAACATTTAGCTCTTCCAATAACCTTTTAAAGTATTCTCTCTGTCAAAGAGATGAGAAAACTGGGCCTGTCGTTTTATACCAAAACATTCAGGAGGTCAAAAGTCTCATGAGTCTCCCTGACCACGTACTCTTGTGTCTGGAGCAATGTGGGCACGGAGTAGACATTTCAGTATGTAATGTCAGGCAAAGTAGATGAACAAACACATAACTTCATAGAAAACATAAAAATCTTGCTGGGCGCGGTGGCGCATGCCTGTAATCCTAGCACTTGGGAGGCTGAGGCAGGAGGATCATGAGTTCAAAGCCAGCCTCAGCAATGGCGAGGCACTGAACAACTCAGTGAGACCCTGTCTCTAAATAAAATACAAAAAAGGGCTGGGGATGTGGCCCAGTGGTCGAGTGCCCTGAGTTCAATCCCTGGTACCAAAAAAAAAAAAAAAAAAACAAAACATAAAAATCTGATCTTTATCATATCAATGAGGAAATACAGGCCCTTCAGTGGGTATTTTATCTTAAAAACCTCCAGCTAGAGTGTCTCCCAAAGCAGCCATTCCTGTGGGAATTCCCACAAGGACATACCCTAAATTATTCTGATGGTGCAGGTTGGAATTCCAAACAGAGAAGCACTAAGTGCCAGAGTGGTCAGTCCAAAGCAGTTAAAAACTTTTTAAAACCAGGACTGGGGCTGTAGCTCAGTGGTTGAGCACTTGCCTCGCATGTGTGAGGCACTGGGTTCGATCCTCAGCATCACTTAAAAAAATAAATACATAAATAAAACAAAGATATTGTGTCCATCTACAATTAAAAAAAATTTTTTTAAACAATTTAAAAACCAATACATTAACACATAAAATAGATACTATTTATATATAATATATATTTATATATGTACAATTATACATAATATATAATAGGGTAACTATTTATATATATGTAAATAGTATATATTATATATACTAGTTATATGTAAGATGTATAATAGGGTACTATATAATATATATCTTAGATTTTCATATACATAAATATATATAAATATACATATATCTATAAAAAGTAGGGTACCATGTAATGTTTCAATACATGTAAATATTGTGCTGTGTTTTAAGTCAGGTTGAACCTATGTTTCTTCTCGAACCTCTATCATTTCTTAAGGTGAAGACATTCAAAATCCGTTCTTCTAGCTCTTTTGAAGTAAACAGTACATGATTGTCACCTATCTCCACCCAGCCACGCGGTCCAAGGCATTTATCAGGGGACTTTCATGCGCTGCCAGCGTGCCCTTGTGACAGACAGCAAGACAGAGGGTGGCCTCCCTAGCCGTGTCTGCAGTGAGGGGTCAGGGGTGGGGTCCCGAGGAGTTTGGGGGCCGGGGCCAGTGCACTTCCGTGTTTTGGGGGATGTTTAAGGCCACCCCTTGGGCTCAAAGCTGCTGGGTCACAGAGTGGTTAAAATGCTCGGTGATGGTTCATCAGGACCCTCTTGGAACTGGGGGACCCTACAGAGGGGCGGTGTGGAGCTGGGGTTCTTGCTGCAGCTGGCTGTGTGTTTCTGGAACCTTCCACCCCCAGCCCCGCCCTCCCCAGTGGCTCCCCCGCCCTGGGCAGAGCCGAGTCTGCCTCTCCCTCTGCTGACTCCCCTCTCTCGGCTGCGCCTCTCCTCCAGCTGCCCCGCTTGAGCTGAGCACGCTGGGCTCGGAGCTTCCATGCGGCTGCTGCCGCTGCACCCGAAGCTCTGCTGGGAGTCGCTGAGGGCCAAGTGGGGCAGCCAAGCCCGAACCCGCGCTCTCGGGGCCGCCGCAGCCTGGGAGGCTGGCGGGGAGGCCCGCTGTGATTCTACACCTTCGTTACTGCAGAACTAAGAGGGCCACAGGGGTGTCGTCTGCCATTCGGCTGGAGGCTGCGTGGGGACATGCTCTTCCTTTCGGTGGCCTCCTGTGCGGCAGCTGCAGATGTCAGTGAGCTGACACATCCATCTCCTGTGCTGCCGGTGGCTCTTCGGGGGCTCTGAGAGCTGTTGAGGGGACATCGCGACCTCACTGTCCCCTCCTCACCCTCAGGTGCTGATTTCCCACGTGTTCGGGAACTCGACTGCTTGGATCTGAATTCTGCCTTCCCCAGAGTTCAACTCCGAGCAGGGTCCTCCTTTCTCTGTGTCCCTCAGTGTCCTCTTCTGTGCAGTCAGGACAGTCACGGGCCCCGTCTGGTGAGGAGGAAGGGGCCAGCCTCTGGAAGACACTGAGGACAGCGCACCCCAGCTCAGACTCCCGCTCTCTTGGACTCCACGTGCCACTGAACTCGGCTCCGACGTCTCTGTCACCATGTGAAACCGTGGGCCCGCTGTTGGCAAAACTGCTGGTCTTTTTTTTTTTTTTTAGTCAAAAGTCAGAAACCCAGGGGCTGGGGTTGTGGCTCAGCGGCAGAGCACTCGCCTTGCACGTGCGCGGCCTGGGTTCGATCCTCAGCACCACGTAAAAACATAAAGGCATTGCATTGTGTACAACTAAAGTAAATAAATAAATATTGAAAAAAAAAAAGTCAGAAACCCAGACTTTGAGAAACCACCACCTCTGCTCCCTTACGTGTTGGCGATGGTTTCGTGTCCTTTGAAAGCGCAGGGCGGGCAGAACCCCAGAAGCGGTCTCGAGACGGTCTCGAGACGCTCCTGCGTCTTGGCCTCGGGCGGTGGGAGGCCGGCTCTGCTCTGCCAGCGGGCAGTGGGTCCCATCTCAAGGTCACTGAGGTGGAAGGCGCCTTCTCCCTCTCCTGCACGAGGCTGCTTGTGGCTCTTTCTGCCCACAGAGCAGAGGCTGCTGGGTGCCACCTGCGGCAGGCAGCACGTTCAGACACTCCCTCCCTGGTCCTTCCGCTTGGACAGCAGCCTTGGCTGGGTCCCCAGCCCCAGACAGCAGACACGGGCATGGATGGACGCGGCTTGTTGTAGTCAGGGGGAAGCGGGAGGGACGCGGGCACAAGCCGTGGCAGTGTGGAGAGACAGAGCCGGTGGGTCCCGGGAGCAGCCTTTGAAGCCAGAGAATTAATCATCTCTACAGCCTGAATCTTTGAAAAGCAGAGAAGTGATTTAAAAGCATCCGTGGGAAAGGAGCAGAAGGAGACTGATGAGAAATAAAGTTCAGGATGTTATGGGGCACCGTGTCTAGCAGCAGCGGCAGGTTTGTGGAGAGTGACTGGTAAGATCCCTGGGAAGACAGGAGACAGAGGCACGGAGGTTTTTTCTGTTTGGAAGGCAGAGTCTCGGAAATGCCTGCCTGGAGGCGAGGTGCGCCTTGGTGCGTGCTCTCCGGAAAACCCCAGGCCCCGGCATCACCGGCAGCTCTCCAATCATTTGTTATTGCTCAACTCATTTATGCCCCTGGCCTTTGTGGGCCTTTGAGGTGTCCCCTCCTCCAAGGGCAGCTGTGTGACCGAGTGCCTGCAGTGGTGCCCCGCCTGCCCTTTGCTAACTGTGTGACTTTGGACAAGTCTCTTCTCTGTGGTGACGGGGATCGGCAAGGTGCTGCAGGACGCAGAAGCCTGAGGGGTGACTTAGCGAGGCGCAGGCAAGGTGCAGACTGCACCTAAGAAATGCCGAGGCAGCAGGGAGAAGCTGGTGCCCCTTCAAGGGGGGACGAAGGGGGCACCAGCAGGAGCCCTGGTGCAGGTGGGCAGCATCAAGACGAGAGAGGGGAACACGTACCCCAGCTGCTGTCCTCCTCTCCCGTCACCTGTGGGTCCCCACCACTCCGGGCCCTCCAGAAACTAGAAGGCCAGGAGCAGGCACTGGGCGACTGATGTGTAGGTGCAGGCTCCCGAGCTCAGATCTCAGCGGTGAGGTGGAGGATGGATTTAGAAGGAACAGGCAGCACACAGGTCCTCAGTTCCTGACCTCGAGAGAGGAGGACAGTGCAGGGAGAGCCTGGGGCACTGTAAGTGTCCAATAAACGCCGAGTCTTGGTGTGGGTCTCAAACCATTCCTAGGAGCTAAGGGTCCAGAGAAAAAGGTTCTGTACCTTGTCAGTCCTGTGATGTTAGTGTCCAGTCATTCCTGTCCCTCTCCTGCCATGGGGGACTTGGGGCATTGCTTCTGTCACAGGGAGCCTGAGGGGGAGGTAGAGTGGTCCAGGTCAAAGGCTCTGGAGCCAGGTGGCCTGGGTTCCAGTCCTGACTGTCACTTACTGACAACTTACTTCTCAGGCCTCATTTTCCTCATCTGTAAAAGAGGAATATTAGTACCTACTTCAAAGGGTTGTAAGGATTACAATGAGTTAAGCTGTATAAAGAGCTTAAGATAGTGTCTGGCACATAGTAGGAAATCAATAGATATTATGTACTGCTATCATCACCATCATCACCATCCTCACCACCACCACCATCACCACCACCACCACCATCATCACTATCACACCATCATCACCACCACCACCATCACCACCATCACCCACCACCACCACCATCATCACACCATCATCATCATCACACCATCATCATCACCACCACCACATCACCACATCACCACCACCATCACCACCACCATCACCACCACCACCACCATCATCACACCATCATCATCATCACCACCACCATCATCACCATCACCATCACCATCATCACCACTATCATCACTATCATCACCACTGTCACCACCATCACCATCATCACCATCATAATCACCATCATCACCACCATCATCATCATCATCATCACCACTGCCACCACCACCACCACACCACCACCACCACCATCACCATCACCACCATCACCACTATCATCACTATCATCACCACTGTCACCACCATCACCATCACCATCACCACTGTCACCATCATCACCATTACCATCACTACCACCACCACCACGACGTGGTTCACCTCCAAGCACAGCTGACCTCTTGGCAGTAGAAAATTCCCCACTGGATGGAGTCCGTCCCACCAGTCCTCTGGGGAGCTTCATGGATCACACCGTTATCTTCGCGTCCTCCCACAGGTAGGATATTTCAGGGAATGATTGACAGGTGTGTGTGTGTGTGTGAACGCGGGGGGGTGGGCTTGTGCCTGACTCCGGGGACAGAGTGCTTTGTTATGCAGAACAGCTCGCCTGTCATCCCACTATGGGCCCCTTCCTTGAGAAGTTCCAGGCTATTTTTGAGCCCTCCTGGCTCACATGTGCCTTTCTACATCATGTCAGTGCCAGCACAGAAAGATTGGAACCTTTTGGCAAAGTATAAAGCAGAAAAGATTTCAAAGTGCATGGAGGATGAGCGTAGCTCTGGTGACAGGGCAGGAAGACGTGACTAGCCTGCTGAGCGTCGAGACTGCAAGCAGCTTGCGTGCGGGTATTTAGCCCTCGCTCGCGGTGTCTCGGCAATCAGTGGAGGTGCTTGAGGTTCATGTCGTCTTGAAGAAGGCGCTGAGGGGTAGTGACCCCCTCTTCCCCCCCCACACACACTCTGGAACATCAGGAAAGGAGGCAGGCAGTTGCTGAGGGCAGCACCTGGGCTCTGAGGCAGGTGAGCGTGGACCTGAGGATGGAGGGAGGAGCTTAGGTCTGGCTTCCCAGCTGCTCTGAAGGTCCCTGTGCTGGGCAGTTGGACACTGGGGCCAAACTGAATTGCATGCAAAAATGTGAATCTGGGAATGCAGTCTCTGAGCTTCCGCCTTCTGTACCTTTATTTACCCTTCCTGTTCTTTCCTCTTGGGTCGAGTGTGACTTTGGAGACAGGCCTGAATTGGGGTCCCTCCTCTGCCTCTTGCTAGCTGTTTGGTCTTGGGTGAGTGGCTGCATTCCTTCTGAGTCACCATGTCCTTATTTGAAAGGAATCATGACTGCCCTGCAGAGTTGTTGAGATCAGAGTGTCTCAGGGCTTCTGAGACTCAAGAAAGGCTCAACTACTTTTGTTGTGTTTGATTCTCCCCGTGGTCCCCAGGGAAAGATAAACAGGCAGCGCTTTCATTGCACACCTGAGGATAGGAGGTGCAGAGTGGCCTCTGCCTGACCATGTGGGGTGTAAATCCTGGAGCTGGGCGGGAACCCAAGTCCTTTGGCTCTCCTGTGAGGGAGGCGGTGTGGAGTGGTGGTGTGGAGTGGTGGTGTGTCAGTCAGCTTTCTGTTACTAAAACAAATACCCGAGGTGATCAACTTGTGAAGAGAAAAGGTTGATTTGGCTCACAATGTTACGTGTTTCAGTCTGCGATCTGTTGGTCCCATTGCTTTGGGCCTATGGCCACACATCGTGGCAGGGCTGAATGATAGAACAAAACTGCTCTGTCATGGCTGAGAAGGGCACAACAACCCCCCCCCCCCCAAGAACCTAAAGACCTCCCATCAGGCCTCCGCTCTCTTTTATTGATTTACTTACTGTTGGTATTGAGGATTGGACAAAGGGGCACTTTACCACTGAACTACATCCCCAGCCTTTTGTGCTTTTTAAAAAATTTTGAGACAAGGTCTTGCTCAGTTGCTGAGGCTGGCCTTGCGATCCTCCTGCCTCAGCCTCCTGAGTTGCTGGGATTAGAGATGTGTGCCATCATGTCTGGCTAGATAGACCCCACCTCTTAAAAGTGTCTGCCATTTGCCAGGAGCACCCCTGTGGGGGACCAAGCCTTTAGCCTAGGGACCTTTGGGGGGACACTTAAGATCCAAACTAAAACACGTGTTTAGGGCTTGACCCACCTTTGGAGTCCCTTGGCCAGGTTTTCTAGCCCCCTAGACTTTTGTTTTCTGGCTCTGACATTTTCCTCATCCTTGAAATGGGAGATAACAGTAGACTTGCTTTCTGTGGTTGCCCGGCGGGTGGTCTGAGGGGGTCCTGTAAACCCTGAGCATGTGCTCGGAGATGGGAGGCCCTCCACAAAGTACTAACTGCTGTTGTTATCAGTGTCATTGTTAGTAGCAGCAGCGTCGTTGTCACTGTGACCTTAAGGGTGACATATGCATGTCACCAAGGTTCATGCTGGGTTGGTCCTAAGTGCTGGGCTCTAGAGCCACTCAGATGGTCTCCTCGCTCTCTCTCTCTCTCTCTCCCCTCCTCTGAGGACAGAGGTGTGCTGGTGACTCTCCACGTGGTGACCACCACTCTGCACCCTTCTCTGTCCTGCTCTGTCCCCAGAGGCGGACCCCCTCAGGACCGCACCTCCGAGGCTCTCTCGCTGGTTGACTTTGGTCTGCGTTAAGCCACGAGAGGCACCAGTGTTGAGGTGCGTCCACTCCCGGGTTCCTCCCTGCATCTCTGGGCCCCCCTGCAAGGAGAGCTGCTGCTAGGTGGACCCCCTCCTGGTCAGCTTGCACTGGGCTTGTTCCACTGCATCATTCAATACCGCCTTTAGCCACAGGAGTGACAATAGTTTCCCACGGTTTCTAGTAACTTTTTTTTTTTTTTTACCGGTACTGGGGATTGAACTCCCCAGGGAAGCACTCGACCACTGGGCCACATCCCCAGCCCTTTTTTTTTGTATTTTATTAGAGACAGGGTCTCACTGAGTTGCTAAGTGCCTCGCCACTGCTGAGGCTGGCTTTGAACTTGCGATCCTCCTGCCTCAGCCTCCCGAGTGCTGGGATTACAGGCGTGTGCCACCGTGCCCGGCTTCTAGTGTCTTTTAATTAACCATGTAGGGTGACCTCTATTTCCTATAAGACCCCAGTGGACATAAAAACCTATTAAGAGAGAATGTGTTGGATGATTTTCCTTAAAAAAAACAAAAACAAAATAAAAAATAAAACATGGTACAACTGCTTTGGAAAACAGTGTCGTTTTCTTATAAAGGTCCACAGAATATGACCCAGCAGTTCCACCCGAGACGTGTACCCAAGTGGCGTTGAATTATATGCCCTAACAAAGACATAGCCCAATAGCCAGAAAGTGGAGGGAAGCCCACTTACCTACCAAATGGAGAAGTGGACTTGGGCATAACTGTGTAACAGCATCTCATTCAGCTATAAAAGTGAACTAAACACTGGTACTGACAAGTTCACAGTCAAATCTCTTAAAAAGGGCACTGGAGGATTTGGGCTGATACCAAGTGTCTTGCGTGTGGTGGTGATCACACGGATCTGACGCATCTGTCAAAATGCACTGCCCCCATCCGTCTACAGTGGGTGTCTTTTCACGTATTAAAGTGGATCTCATAAAGTTGAGGCTTAGAAACATCCACTTCAATGTTTATAGCAGCTCAATTCACAGTAGCTAGACTGTGGAACCAACCGAGGGTATCCCTCAGTAGATGAATGGATAAAGAAAATGTGGTATATATACTCAATGGAATATTACTCAGCTTTAAAGAAGGGTGAAATTATGGCATTTGCCAGTAAATGCTTGGAGTTGGAGAATGTCATGCTAAGCGAAATCAGCCAATCCCACACAACCAAAGGCCGAATGTTTTCCCTAATATGTGGATGCTAACTCACAATAAGGCGGGGGGGGGGGCACTAGGGAAAAATAGAGTTACCTTAGATTAGGTAGAGGGAAGTGAAGGGAGGGGAGGGAGGGATGTGGGGACGGGAAAGATAGTGGAATGACACAGACATGATTACTGTACGCATATGTGTGATTCCATGACCAATGTGATGCTGCAACATGTACACTCAGAAAAATGGGAAATTATATCCCATCTATGTACGATATATCACAGTGCATAAATGCATTCTACTGTCATATATAACTAAGTAAAACAAATTTAAAAAATAAAAATATGTTAAGGAAGTTCAGAATTTAAAATAAAAAGAAAGCCCCAACGTCCTAGCTAGAAACCACCACCACCACCACCACCATTTCCCGTATTTCCTTACACTTTATTTTCCCTCTATTTGGGTTCCCCTGTCCACCCCCCATTGACTTATTTAAATTAGTAAATAAATAATAAGAAGAAAGCAAGTACAGTGTCCCCTTGGTGAGGACCTTTTCTGCAGTGACTTGGCTGTGTCTCAGAGCACCTAGGAGGATAGTGAGAAGGTTTAGTCTTCTCTACCCAAAATATATTGGGAGGAAATGGAAATGTGTAGGCTGGTGAAGGAGTGACACCGGGGAGAAGGGCGGAGGAGCATGGTCATTGGCTTCAGACCTCAACCAGTCAATCACCAATCAGATATTATTGAGCTCCTCTTATGGGCCAGCACTAGGGAGACTGCACTGAAGAGAACATGCAGCCCTTCTGTGTCGATGAGGTTGAGGATGTGGGATGGAAAGAGGTGATGGTGGTTATTATTAGCAACAGCAATGACCTTGAGGATCGACAGTCTGTATGGGGAACTTGCTAAGTGTCCATTATTGTGCTAATTGTGTTACTGTTTCAAATGTGTTGTTCCCATTTTATCCCAATAGTTCTATGAGTAGATGCCCTTTTTATCCCCCGCTTTCTTTCTAAAAATAATAAAGTGCTCTAGAGAGGACAGGTCTGCTGGGAACAGAGAGTGAGCAGGTGAAACCTAGGTGGGCGGGTCAGAGAAGACTCCCTGAGGCAGTGGTGCTGAGTCCGCGATCTGGAGGATGACAGGAGTTGAACGAGAAGCAGCTTCAGGCTCTTCTGCAGGTGGGGCCGTGGCCTGGTTCTGAGTGGTGACCAGGGGTGAGACTGTACGGAAGTGGTGTTGACAAGTGTCCACCGGACGGCACCAGCACCTAGGACGGAGCCTTGAGGAATCTCAGTGGGAAGGGCTGGGGGGAGCAGGAGGAAGAGGAGGAGCCAGGGCCAATGTAGGAGCCCTAACTAAGGAGATAGCTAAGATCGCGGTTAGCTGTGAGCCATAAAGATGTTCAAGCATTACCACCTTCCATGGTCTCGCGAGACTTGGCCCGGGACATTGCGGATCGGGTCGGAGCCATTGTGTGGTGGTTGCAGGAGTGTGGATGGTGTTGGAGTTGTTGTTGGAGCCGGAGAGAGAAGCTAGCAGAATGAAGAGCCTGTTCGTTTCCAGTCTGCCTCTGAATTTATTCCCGCGGCGTCGTTGCTCCAAGTGGCCATCGCTTCAGGCAGCGACAGGCCACAGCGGGCCAGATCAGAACCTCCTGGGGAGGCCAGCTTCTGTGCAATCGAAAGAACTCTCTCACGTTAGAGATGTCCTCAGGAGCCCCTGGACCCGGAAGTGCGTGATGAGATGCTGGTGGCCACAGCTCGGGGCCACTGGAGGGACACTTGCATCAGCATGGGGTGAGAGCAGGTGTCTTTGAACTGGCCTAGGGCTCTTTGGTCATTTGTAAGGAACAGAGATGGACTCTGGTTGTCTAAAGGAGCCCTGGAAGGAGAGCGGGTAGCGCACACGTGCAGCTCCGGTGCTTAGGAAACAAGGCTTCCAGCGGCCGCGGGGCTCTCCACGGCTGGACTGATGGGTGACATGGTGACTGTCGGGATGGCTCTGTTCCAGACAGATCCTTGTCTCTCTCTCTCTCTGCTCAAGATTTGAATCCCAGGGACAAAAAGCATGAGTCACCGATGTTGGGATGTTGGGTCATGTGCCAGGGGACAGCTGACCACCTTGATTGACAGTCCTCTGAGGACCGCATACAATGGAGGAAGAATGATTTTCCCAAAGGAAAATCCACATTCCAGTTACTCGATGACGGAGTGGACGCTGGGCAGGCAAAGCCAACGGATGTCCTCCGTGGTTGCCGGTTTCATCTTTGATTCCGTGGTTTTTGCCATATTTGCTTGGTGACACTGATTTTGCAGTAATCACTCCGCTGCCCACCTTGCCGATATTGCCAGTGTTTCGCCCCCCCCATTTGCTTTTTAAAAGTGAGCTGGGGACCTGGGATGGACACAGCTTCAAGCCAACCAGCTCTGGAGGCGCAATTGGGTGGCTATGACTCCTTATCCTCAAGAAAGGGTGTGGCCGAGTGGCCACAGGTCGCTCCTTCACCAGCAAGGGTAGGATGCTGGGCGTGGCAGACAGTGTGAATCACCGTCACATTGTCACACTGGGGAGGTAGATGTGCCCATCCTCAAGGCACCCACTGAGAGGAAGCCCTAGGCACGCGGGCACAGGCCAGCCAGCTGTCAGATCTCCCGTCTCTCGCGCTCTCTCCCGCCTCAGCACACTGCTCGCTGGTCACACACGTCTTCGTCAAGAGCCGTGATGTCTAGAGGAACGAGAGGAAGGACGAGGCTCTGTGCCCCATCTTTCCTCGATGCACCAACGTGACCCCATCTGACCGAGTCATCTTAATACCAAGTTCTTAAAGAAAAAAAGAAAAAGTCGATTTAAACGATGCACAAAGCATAGGAGAGAAAAGGAGCCTCTGGTGTCCATCCTCCAATGAATCTCTTTTGATTTGTAGTCAGGACTCCTTTGGTCACAAAATTAAAAAAAAAAAAAATTCAAGTGGGTTTAGGACAAGAAGAATTTATTGGCATGTGTGGAAAAGCCTAGGCATTCTTCAGGTCTGGCTGGATCCAGGCGCTCCCACGTGGTTATCAGACACCTCTTGGCTCTCCTTTCTTCTGTGTTGGCTTCATTCTTTTTCTTCTTTCTGATGATAAGCGTGGAAGATGCAGATCCTCCTCCACCAGTACAAGTAGCGCTGCTCCTCTGTCCTGAAAATTATAGCAAAAGTGCTGAAGCTTATTCCCGTTGGGTGGATCGGGTCACTTGCCCATCCCTGAATCCACACGGTGGGGTGGGTCCTGCATCCCCCGGGAGCAGTGGGCAAGGGCACCCTTGGTCCGCTCACAGGGGCTGCGAGTCTGAAAGGAGTGATTTCTTGAAGGACGCCCGGTGGCTAGGGGCTGCTTCTGTCCTCTGTGCTTTGGTTTGGGGACCAGGCCTTCTCCTGGTCTAAGCAAGCTAGGGCTCAGTGTGGCCGATGAGTGACAGGATGCAGATGTTGGTGAACTGGCGCCACGTCCCCAGGCCGAGAGGCCACAGGGTCATGAGCAGTCTCCAGGGACTCTCTGGGCCTGCTCAGGGCATGGGCTCCCTCCGCTCTGTGGCAGCAGAAGGTTGGGGGTGGGGGACACAGCTTTCCTTCCATGCGTTTTCTTGCTTTCTGGTATGTTGCCGCCTTAGGCACCGATACCGCGGGAAAGAAATCGGAGGCAGACTGGGAATGAGGGGTTCCTTTACTCTTGCTTCTTCTTCTCTGCTTTCTCTCTCTTTCTTCTGTCTTCTCTCCTTCTCTGACGCCCCCAGCCTGGTTAAATACTCTACACCCATCAAGCATACACGTGTCACAAGCTCAACTTACAGGTGCGGCACACAGTGCCCACGGGCACAGAAAGATTCTTAGTCAATCACATTAAGGTCAGGTGTAAACAAGTAAACGCCTCCTCTTGGCTCTCAGCCAGCCACCATCTTAGCTACTTCCTCATACAAGGCTCTTACATTTCCCCCCTTTTGTTTTAAAAGAGGGAATAGCTTAAATGGATGGGTGACGACCCTCACCACTATCAGGATCGACTATGCCTGTCTTAGGCGTCTACATGTGCAACCAACATTCTTACCCGTCATCGGATAATCAAGGCTGTGCCCTTGACTCCTGTCTTAGGTTGATATGTCGGCCACATGAGACTGTCCCGTCTTTGACTACCAGCCGTCCAATCGAGCCAACCAATCATGAGGAGATGCTCTGGTTCTAAGGCGGCAAGCTTTGCGCTGATGAGCCAAGTTCCATTAAATAGCATACTAAGTTCTCTAGACAAATCAGCTGCCCTAAGTCCCATTAAGTAATGTACTGAGTTCTCTAGTTTTTATTTGTTTACCCAATTTAATATTTTTGACTTAAATAAATTAAAGGTATTTGGATCCATTCTTTTTTTTTTAAGTTGATTTTCATGAGCGCTCAGTTTTTGTTATTTGTGACGTCATATTTACATGAAATCTAGACAGACGCACAGACATAAAGACATATATAAAAAAGAAAAACACAGGGCTGGGGTTGTGGCTCAGCGGCAGAGCGTTCGCCTCGCATGTGCACGGCCCGGGTTCGATCCTCAGCACCACGTAAACATAAATGCATTGCATTGTGTACAACTAAAGTAAAAATAAATAAATATTTAAAAAAAAAAAAAAAAAAAAAAAAAAAACACAATTGTGCGCACACTAAAGAGAGATCCTCTTGTGCCGGGCAGGAGGAATGAGACTTAAGTTGTGAATTTATTGAAGGAAAAAGCGCGCAGCTTAAAAGTTTCTTAGCTAAAAAGGCAAAGATGAGGTTCCCTTGTTGGAAAAGAGACAAACTCGCGCACGTGCGCGGATTGATACCTCTTTTTAAGGGAATCATTCCACAACAACTTCATCTTGGCCCTTTTGATTTGGCACCTGTTTTATTAATCTTGATGGTATCCACACCGGCGAGGGCTCGTGCTGTGGAAAGACACAAACAGATCCTCTCCCCCAAATTAATACTGGGTCTGGGCCCTGCCATGTGCCTGAAAGAACATCTTAAATTCGGCATATGGCTCATTGGGTCCCTGAATTACTTTAGACAAGCTACCCTGTAAGTCGCCAGTTCCTTGCATAATTTTCTAAGCCCTAACAGCTGCAGCGTATGTTTGAGCGTAACCTCCAGGATCGAACCGAGTTCGAACATGTAAATCAGCATATTGCCCTTCTCCAGTTAACATGTCTACGTTACGACCTGGAAATCCTGCAGCCATGTTTCTATGAGTGGCTTCAACACAGCGCTCTTGGAACTGAGACCTCCAAACTAAGTATTGTCCCCCGCTCGATACTGCCTTACATAAGCCTTTCCGACTTAATTCTTCCTCACTAATATTACTCTCACTAGCTCTAACTGACTCCCTTTCTTGTACCTGTCCCAAAGCTTCGGCACTTTCAGTAACACGTTCCTGAACCTTAGGTCCAGTTGAGAGCGGACATTCCCTAACTAAATGCCACATTATAGACCATGGGCTTACTTTCATTATCGCTTGGGCGTATTTCTGCGCAGTACTCAATTTTACTGCTGTTCCATTTTCTTCTTTATTTTCTTCTTCTCTAACTATCTTTAACAAATCTCTAATCCTTGAAATTTCTGAACCCATTTTGCCTTGCCCTTAACCGCTCTGGTTAGAGACTCCTGCGAGGTTCCTCAGTTTACCTGCCATGCGGACTCCCCGACTCCCCGTACGGGCCACCACTTGTTGCCACCTACAGCAACGATACCGCGGGAAAGAAATCGGAGGCAGACTGGGAATGAATGGTTTCTTTATTCTTGCTTCTTCTTCTCCGCTTTCTCTCTCTCTCTTCTGTCTTCTCTCCTTCTCTGACGCCCCCAGCCTGGTTAAATACTCTACACCCATCAAGCATACAGGTGTTACAAGCTCAACTTACAGGTGCGGCACACAGTGCCCACGGGCACAGAAAGATTCTTAGTTAATTACATTAAGGTCAGGTGTAAACAATTAAACACCTCCTCTTTGGCTCTCAGCCAGCCGCCATCTTAGCTACTTCCTCGTACAAGGCTCTTACACTGGTACCTGTGCTTTACCTCTTGCAGCTGCTTTTCTTGCTTAAATAGATCTGGTAACATTACAGATGCAATCATTCCTTTCCTGCAGTTACCGCCGACTGCAAAGTCGTTGCTTTTGCTCTGTCTCCTTGGTGTGTGGCTGTTGATAAGCAAGGGGAGCAAGCTCTCCCTGAGTCCTCTACTTCCAGGAGGAAATGCTCCTTGGAGCTTTAAGAGTTCCTCATGACCCTGGGTAAGTGAAGGTAGCTCACCCAAGGATGGAAGAAGAGGCA
This sequence comes from Tamias sibiricus, assembly GCA_025594165.1. Taxonomy (NCBI): domain Eukaryota; kingdom Metazoa; phylum Chordata; class Mammalia; order Rodentia; family Sciuridae; genus Tamias; species Tamias sibiricus. The sequence continues at coordinate 18,985,124 of CM046674.1, forward strand.
GTTGTGGAAAGAGAATGGGGTTGTTCTCTGTGCACGGAGGTGGAACAGGCTCTCGGATGTGTGAGGGGTGGAGAGAGAGCCCTGCTCAGCTCTCCAGGCACATCGGAATCATTTGGGGAGCTTTCTAAGGACATCTGCCCTTACCTTCCCACCAGACCCGTGTGTTCAGAATCTCTGGGAGTAGGGCCTACACACTTCTTTTTTTGTTTTTAAGCTCCCCAGGTGACCCGAGCGTGCAGCCAGGGCTGAGAACCAGTGGTGTAGAATCATATCATATGGACAAAATAAAAGAGACATAGATGAAACAGGAAAGGTCACAGAGCACATCTTACTCCGTATACAGTTGTCTTTGGTATCCACACGGTGTTGTCTCCAGGACCTTGTGCGAACAGCAAAGACCCACAGATGCTCAAGTCCCTGCTGTACAATGGTTTGCATGTCACCTACACACGTGGTCCTGAACACTGGGTGACGTCTCTAGATTGCTTATCATACCCAATACAGCACAAACGCTGTGGAAATAACTGTTATACTGTGTTCTTAAGGGAATAATAACAGTGTTCACTAGAGGTGCACTTTCTTTAAGAACTTTTTTCTTTTTCTTTTTTTTGAATCTTGCTACATTGCCCAGGCTGGCCTTGAACTTGCAACCCCCCTGCCTCAGCCTCCCAAGTAACTGGGAATCACAGGTTTCCACCACTGTGCCCAGCTCACATGCAAAATTCTGCCCCCTCCCTCCCCCAGTCTTTTCAGCCACCATCCTTGGCTATGGCATCCTTGGATACAGAAGGTCAAGGGTATACCCACAGACCGGCATTGCTCCCACACAGAGGACATCTCTGGAGTTTACACAGGAGTTGCCAAAGAAACTGGAGAGAATCGTTCCCTCCGGTCACGGAGAGGGGCAGTGCTTCTCCACGGTCTCCCCATTTGTGATGTTTGAGTTTTTAAACAGTAAGCGTGGTACAGTCTCTTAGAAAGGCGTTCTCCCTGCACTCTGAAAGCTGGCTAAGCAGGGCGATGGGGGACCCTCGGCACTCATGCAGCTTGCCCGTGTTGGGGCAGCCACCCACAGACTGTCACACACCATCCCACCGCCCATGGCCTCAGCTGGCTTCCTCTTGACTCAGCCGTGATGGGGAGATTTCTGAGCGTGGGAATGACTGGATGAACCCATTCATGGATTCATTCATCGCTTGTTCGTTCGTTCGTTCGTTCGTTCATTCATTCATTCATATTTTTACTAAGAACTTGATGTGAGCCAGGCACATGCTAGGCTCACGAATCTGATCTCATCTTCAGGACTCCATGTAAAGTAGGTGGTCTTATTTCCATTCTATGGTTGGCCATATATTAGCTACAGCAACATAAATAACTGAGATGGAAATCTTTTTATTTCTTTTTTGGTGCTGGGGATTGAACCCAGGGCCTTGTGCATGCAAGGCAAGCCCTCTACCAACTGAGCTATATCCCCAGCCCTTAAGACACTGTGGCCATCTAAGATAGAGCCCTTAACTGGTGGCACACAGATATGTCTGAATGGCTGGCACAGAGCTTTAAAAAGACCTTGTCTGGCAACCTAGAACCTGTGAACCGAGGGCCGCTGGCTGGAGCTGAGTGTGCCGAGGGAGGGCATGTGATCTGCCGGGTCACTGCCGTACCCCTTTCCCACTGCACCATACCGGGCTTGCTTCACTTAGCCCAAAGGCCTGGCCTCTGCAGGCACCTGAGTCTACAGCCCCTGCACTCGGGCAGGCAGAATGGGCCACCTGTCATCTGACTTACAGGGATGCTGAGCTGAAGTCTCCTGAAATGGAAGGTGCCATTTCTATTCCAATCTGGCCTTCAGCCGGCCGGCTGGAGAACGGAGCTCCTGTGCTTTAAATCCCATCTGTGGACGGCCTGAGAGAGGCCATTGGCATCGATATGTCCGTGGAACAAATTTTCACAATAGGAAATGTATAAAGTGCGTGACAGGAAGGGATAGTCATTCCTCCTGGCAGGAGTGTGGGGCAGCTGAGCGAGAAGAGATGAGCGTGAAATTGGACAGAGATGATATCATGGAAGGGTGCCAGGCTCAGTTATTTGAACCTTATTTTTTAGGCCACTTTTGTCCAATCAGACTTCTCCAGGGATGGATGCGTCTTATTCCTGTGCTGCCCAATATGGTAGCCTGTAGCCCTGTGGGGCGATTGAGCACTGGAAATGTAGCTGGTAAGAACGGTGAACTGAATTTTAAACTTTATTTAAGCATCTTAGATTCACATAGCCCCATTTGGTGAGGAGCTATTGCGTTGGACAGCACAGATTCCGGCCACAAGCGGCCAGTGACTATGTTGGAGAGGGAAATGATCCCAAAGCCAGGTCTTCAGAGGGTGGATTTTCTAAGAGTGTGTGGCTTCCCCGGGGGCAGGTGGGAGTCATTAGGAATACTATTGACGATGTGTGGCATCTATTAAGCATTACTGTGTCCACACACTGAGCTAAGATAAACTCACTCAATCTGCATAAAAACTTGGCGAGAAAAGTAAAAATTACCGTCTGTGGTTTACACGCTCGGGAAATCGACAACACGGGCAAGGTCAAGGGGCAGATTCAAGGTCACGTAACTAAAAAATAGCAGCATGTTGGCAGAGCGTGGACCAGGAACCCCTCCATTCTGGAGGAAAGTCCATGAACCTTCCCGGGAGCTGACTCTGTGCCGTCCCCGGCGAGTGCACGTTCACACACGCATGACATCTCGTTTAGATTTATTAATGATGGTGTGACATCGCCAGCCTTATCTCCTTGATGGTCATGGAAACTTTGGCTCCTGGAGGTGAGCTCTCAAGGCAGGCTGATCCGTCTGTGGGGAGCCCCGTGAAGATTTTATTACCCAAACTCCGGTCTCTGCGCTGGTGAGGGCAGCTGAGGTGGAGGCAGCGGGGAACGAAGGGGAGGGTGTGGTTTCAAAGATGTTGCGAGGGAAGAATCCCTGGGGCTTGGCAGATGACTGAATGGCGGGGGCGACAGCGCGGGGGAGGATTTCTTCAGGAACAGTGAGATGAATGACAAACACAAATGCACCCGCCCCGCACAAGCTGAGAGTGTGGGCTCAGAGGAAGACGAAGCTGGCTTCCAATGCGTGTCACCGCGGGCTAGCTGAGCCCCGGTGCATGGCCGCTCCTGCATCCCAGGACTGCGATGAGGGTCAGGTTGCATCAAGGATGTGAACGCCCCTTGCAAACTCAAGCGCCCTGGCTGTGGGAGTGGCTCTGAACGCCACTGAGGCCAGGTGTCGGGTGCAGATGGAATCAGGTGTTTCTGCTCTTGATCACGGAGACGGTTCCTGCAAATGCACCAGGCAGAGTTGAATACAGATAATCCTGTGGGTCAGCCTTTATCTAGGAGGAGAGAGAGACCCCCCCCCACACACACACACACACATACACACAAACACACGAGCCTTCACCAAGCAAACTCTGCATGCTGGTGCTGTGGCTAAAATGCCCCTTTCCACCAAACACATGCCACGTGCTTCTTTCTCATTTGAGTTTTAAGCAATAAAGCAGCTGGTGAATGTGTTGGAGCAGGGAAATGACCCCAAAGCCCGGTTTTCAGAGGATGAAGGAGGTACTATGATTACTCTCGTTTTGGAGGAGGAAATGGAGGTTCAGAGAGGCATAGTAAGTGGGTTAATGTTCTTCAGCTTACCAGTGGTAAAATGAGGGTTCAAACTGCGGTCAGTCCAATTCCAGAGGCTTGGTGGGTAGCTCCTGCCTGTGATGGGCTTTGTCGAGGAGGACTGGCTGGTTTGGGGCATCTTGAGGGACTCAAGAGCCTGGGTAAGGGCCGAGGGTCCTTCTCGTTCTTCTTTGATCACAGGTATCTGCAACTAGTGCTGGATTCCGTACCTCAGGTTGACTGTGGATTTAGAGGCAAAGTTGGGTTCCCTTGGACATCAGTTTTCCATTGTGGACCCCAGTGAGAATCGGGGAGACAGGAGAATCAATGCCAAAGAGGAAATAATAAGATCTGATGACTTGGTCTACTCTTCTTTGGGATATAATGAATACATTTTAGTGGTGAAGAGATGGGAGTTTTTTTTTGTTTGTTTTGTTTTTTTTTTTTGGGGGGGGATGCAGCATGAAGCAGAATTGGAGTCTCAAGGCTTTCCTGGGGGAGATACCTCAGAGGTCCCTTGAAAGGAGCTATATCCGCCAATTCTGGAATCAATCAAGAGCTTGTGATCTTTTGCTGGTATTAGATTCTGAATGTTGCTATTGAAGGGCAAAACATCACACTGGGGACAGGTGCAGCCAAGAGATTTATTCAACAGCCTTCGTGGCTGGTAGCAAAACCGGAGAAGAGGTGCTCTGGTCGAAGGTCGAAGAGGTGCTGGGAGAGGGGAGTCAGGGAGAAGGGAGTGTGCAAGCTCTGGTGGGAGAGGGGAGTCAGGGAGAGGGGAGTGTGCAAGCTCTGGTGGGAGAGGGGAGTCAGGGAGAGGGGAGTGTGCAAGCTCTGGACAGAAGGTAGGTGCTTGGTCGCACAGGCTAGGATCTCTGGAGCTATCAGCTAAAGCAGCTGCTGTCTGGCTGGAGGCTGGGGCTGTCAGCTGGGAGCGGCCGTCGGGCTGAAGGTGGTGGGTCTGGAGTTGCCGGCTGGGGCAGCTGCCGTCGGCTGGAGGCGATGGGTCTGGAGCTGTTGCAGTGGCTTCCTCATCTCCGCAGGGTCGAGCTGATGTGTCTGAGTGGCTTCCTCCTCTCAGTAGTGACAAGCTGATGTTGTGTGTCTCCGTGTGTCTGTGTATGTCTGTCGAACAGGGCCCTATATAGGGATTTCTGGTGGGAGGTGCACCAGAGCAACCCCAACGCCATTGGCTCTTTGCCCCTAGAACAGGGCGACCTTTAAGCCTATTGGCTCTTGCCTGGGGAAAAGAAACATCCTGTGGGGGGGGGGGGGAGAAACATCCTGCCCGGGAAGAAACATCCTGCCGAGAATGAAACAAGGTTGCTTCTCTCAGGATGTGGAAAACTCGGGGGGGGGGGGGGTAGCCCATCTATCAGCTATAACAAACGTAGGAGCCTAAAATGACATATATTTGTTATCTTACCATTCTCAAGATCAAGAACCAAAATCAAGGTGTTCGCAGGGCTGCATTCCTTACGTGAGCCCTAGGGGACACTGCCTGGTCTTTTCCAGCTCCTAGAGGCCACCCATATTCCCTTCTAGCTCTCTCAGCTTGTCAGAGGTGAGGTAACTGTCGCTGTCCATGGTGACGGGACGTACAAGGACCAGCCAGGAGGACCCTACCGCAGAGCTGGTTGAGTTCACTTCTCCTCCTGTGGCTGATGATATCCATTCTTTCGTTCATTCTCTCACCAAACATTTATTCACCGGATATCGATGATGTCCCTGGAATTGACGGAGATGCTAGTGATGCGAGATGGGGCCCAGCCCCCGGAAATGGAGAAGAATAAGTAAGATCCTAACAGACATTCTGAAGAAAGTTTCTAAACTGAAGCAACTAGTTGAAAATGGGGGTGGGTGGGTAACTTTCTGGGCCAAGGGAGATGTTTGAAAGCAGGACTTCAGAATGATCCCTTACCTCAGGGTCGCTGACTTAATCACATTTGTGATGTCCACGTTGCCATGACAGGTACCGTGTTCACCCGGTTCTGGGGATTAGGATCTGGACATCTTTGGTGGGGGTGGGGGGGGCATTTTTCTGCCTACACAGATGGCACATGACCTTGTTGACCTTGCATGTAATCAAGGAAGGGTGGGGACGGACAGAGCTCAGGACTTCTTTCCCCTTCTCGGCTGGAGTTGGATAGAAGCTGTCCCTTCTAAACAGGCCACGAATGCAGCCCCCTTCTTGACCTTGACATTCTCATTGCTCACCTAGCCCTTGGGCATTTGAGCTGGAGACCCTGTTGTGTAGTCCTAGGAAGGCAGGTGAATGGACGGGGCGCAGGGGGCTGCGGGGGCGTCCCAGAGCGTGACACGTAATTGAATAAACCGCAGAGACACGCGTGCAGGGATTCCTGGCTCCCACCAGCTACCTGGGTGAAAGGAGGCCCTCGTACATTTCCCCAACAATTCAGTAAACACAGCCTCTTCTTGAAGAAAAGCTAGTCTTCCCCCTGAATTTGCCAAACAGAAATGAGGGGGTGTTTATTTGTTTCACAAAAGGATTTAGTTTGTTTCTTAAAATAGCCAGCCCTACTCCTTTCTTGAAAGTGTTTTGGTTAATGGGGAACATTCAGCCTGGAAGGATTACCTGCTCCAGAGCTCCAACCCCCAGGCCGTTCCCAGCTGCTGGCAGTGTGTGCTGGGAGGTGGGGGCCGGTGGGGATAGTCCGGTCACTTGACATAGTGATTCCTCCTCAGTGGGTACTGGACTGTTAATTTCTGTGGCTAATTGGAAGGATGCCTAAAGAGATGCTATCCATGGTGGATGTACTGTCACTCTCCATCGGTGGTGACATGTGGATGCAATGCCCAGCAGGACATCTACCCCAGAGTTGCCTGGGCTTCTCTTTCATGGCTGATGACGTTCATTCTTTCACCCATTCACTCGCCAAACATTAATTTACTGAATTATCAGTTATATACGTGGAATTGTGATAGATGTTAGGAGGCTAGAGGTGGGTCTGTCTAAAAAAAAAAAAAAAAAAAAAAAAAAGTGCATCAGGATAAGTAAGGTCCTAGTGGATATTTTGGAAGTTTTGAAGAAAGCTTCTAGAACAAAGCACCTACTTGAAAAGGGGGGAAACGATTCCCAAATTGTTTTGGGGTCAAGGAAGGAATCTAAACCTCCATAAGAGACCACTGAGAAACTTAAGATAATGGCGCTAAGGTAGAAAGCATAAGATGCATCCAAAACTGTACTTAAAAGAAACATCTTTAGCCTTGAAATCGTTGAATTTTTAATGACTAGGAATGGGAGTAAATTAACTGGTCAACTCAAGCCGCTTGGAACAAAGCAGTGCGTTTGCAGAATCCTCATGCTGGGGTAGGCCCAGTTCTGAGTGTGGATTAATTCCTTCAAGTGTGACAATACCACCGTTTGGGGGACCGTTATTATTATCATCCTCCTGCAGAGAGGAAGCTGAAGACCCAGGAGATCAGATGATGTACCCTCCTATTAAGTTTTGCAAATAATGGACAGAGGATCCAAACCTGGCCATTTGACTCCAGAATTCATATTCCTAACCAATGCATAATGCAAATGCAGGTATGTAGGATGAAGTGGAAAAAAAAAAAACAAGCCTAACAATTCATAAAGTAGAATAAAACCCAGTGGAATTGATAAACATATCCACAATCTGCTGCTTTCAAATAGTAGTGTCACAGTCAACAAAGAAGATGAACCTCTGGAAAAAAATGAAAAGAGAGCCCGCCTAACAGCATGGAATGAGGATCGAATAGAAAAAGCTTCGTATCATCCCAGATAAGCTGGTACAATGTAAACACATTGGAAAGAACACTGGGAAATTAGCAAGGAAAACAAAAATACATTCCAAAGGCTAATTTGAGAAGGGGTGGAGAACTCACCTGCTTGGTTGAAAGGTAGAGAATGGCAGAGAGAGAGGAAGCCCAGGATGGGGACAGGCATGCGTGATGCTCCCTTTAGGTCACATTCTTCTGAAAGTGTGGGAATACAATAAAAAGAAAAGAGAAGGCCTGGGGTGGCTCAGTGGCAGAGCGCTTGCCTAGCACATGTGAGGCCCTGGGTTCGATCCTCAGCACCACATAAATAAAATAGAGGTATTGTGTCTATCTACAACTAAAAAATTTTAATAAAAAAGGAGAAGAAGGAAGAAAGGAGAACAGAAAAAAATGTTATTACTCAGGATAATCTAATTCTCCATGTGGAAAACTCAAAGCGAGCAACTGAAAACGCACCAAAATTGTTACGAATCAAAACACACTTACAACATACATGTACTGAAATTCTATTGCTTTCTCTTTTAACATATGTTTTTTAGTTGTACATGGACACAATACCTTTATTTTATTTATTTATTTTTATGTGGTGCTGAGGATGGAACCCAGAGCCTCATACATGCTAGGCAAGTGCTCTACCACTGAGCCGCAACTCCCGCCCCCTATTGCTTTCTTATTAGTAAACAATGAACAGTGGGAAAACAAAATGGAAAAATGTCACATTCACAGTAGCACTAGAAAAGAATTCAAAAGAAAAATTCCAAAAAGAAAAAATCCCTCAGATGACACTAAGCGAGAAATGTGCAGGAACAATATGGAGAAAACTAAAGACTCTAGTCGGGGGTGTAAAATAAGACTTCAAACAAGGTAACAATCAATTCCTGGTGGAATGACCTGTGGTTATCCAGGTGTCCTTTATCTTGAATTTATTTCCTAGATTTTAAGACCATTTCACACAAAGTCCCAATCTTTTTTTGGAGGCAGGGATGGACATAATGCAATTCCACCCCCAAATTTCCTCTGATACTCTTAAAATCTTGATTAAACAAATTCTACAGTTCACTTGGAGAATAAGCATGAATGTTAGCTAAGAAAATGTTGAAAATAAGGATAATGAGGGAGGAATTCCCTGCCAAGATGCCGCATATTACAAAGCTACTATAATTAAAACCCCTATTGCCACACTTCAAGACAGATCAGTGGGAAAAAACAGGAGGCCCAGAGACAAACTCCAGCGTGTGTAATTATTGAACTATAATAAAGTTGGCATTTGAAGTCTGTGGGGAAGGGATGAATTATTCAATCAAGGATGCTGGGACAATTGGTTACCTGTTTGGGGGGGAGGGGAGGCAAATTAGGTTTCCATTTCACATCAGGTTCCAAGAAATTGCAGATGAATTAAGGTAAAGAGGAAAAAGAATAGTATTTATCTGACCTTAGTGCATTAAGGCTTTTGAAATGTGGTTTCTTTGCTTAGGTTTTCCTTCTAGTGTCTTGAAAGTTACATTGTGTGTTTCTGTTCTGACATCTGTCCTCCTCATTAACACACATTTAAGCTTATAATGGCCTATGTGTGGTTTTTCAATACCTATAATCTCTCAAGGAATATAAAACTCCACGTGTTTCAATTTTATAGCCCTTCTTTTATTTATTTTTTTATTTTTGGTACCAGGGATTGAACTTGATCACTGAGCCACACCCCAAGCCCTATTTTGTATTTTATTTAGAGACAGGGTCTCACTGAGTTGCCTAGTGCCTCACTGTTGCTGAGGCTGGCTTTGAACTCGTGATCCTCCTGCTTTAGCCTCCCAAGCTGCTGGGATCATAGGCCTATGCCACCTGCCTGGCTCAGTTTTATAGCCCTTCTGCATCCCCACTTCTTATGACGTAGGTTCTCTGTATCTCTGTTTCTTTCTTTCTCTTTCTCTGTTTTAAAATTTTATACGTATGGAAAATATAAAAATAATGTAATGAATTCTCATGTGTCCATCACCCAGGTTCAATAATGACCTGTTATAACCAATGTTTTTCATCAGTAACCCTCCCCAGCATACTGAATTATTTTGAATTAAATTATTTTATCCACAAAGAGTATAAGATATGTCAGCAGAGATAAGGATTCTGTTTTTGTAAAAAAAAAAAAAAAAAACATAATACCATTATTACACCAAAATTTTTTATTTCCCTAATACCAATTATAATAATTCCCCACTATCTTTTTTTTTTTTTTTTTTTTTTTTTTTGGTACCGGGGATTGAACTCAGCGGCACTAGACCACTGGGCCACATCCCCAGCCCTTTTTTTTGTATTTTATTAGAGACAGGGTCTCACTGAGTTGCTAAGTGCCTCACCATTGCTGAGGCTGGCTTTGAACTCGCGATCCTCCTGACTCAGCCTCCCAAAGTGCTGGGATTACAGGCGTGCGCCACCGCGCCCGGCTATTTCCCCACTATCTTAAAAAAATTATTTCCCTGATTGCCTCATACTTTTTTAAACTACTGGTTTATGCAAATTAGGATTCCAAGAGGGTCCACATATTGCATTTAGTGGATCTGTTTTATAAATTTGTTTGAATATGTATGTTTATCCCCAATTTCCTCCCTCTTGCAATTTGTTTGTGGAAAAAAACCCATATTGGTTGCTTTTGAAGTTGTCCATATTCTGTTGTTGTTTTTTTTTTTTTTTTTTGTGGGGTTGGAGATGTGGCAATGGCTTCCCTGTGGTGTCATTTAACATGTTCCCCTGTTGCTTGTGTTTTATTTTATTTTTTTGTAAATTTGTAGTTGCATTAAGAGGGTTGAACTGACACAGACTTGATTACTTGGCCGAGTACTTCCTAGATGGTGGTGTCAGCTTTTGTCTAGGCCGGTGGTATCTTTTTGCAATTTAGCTGCTATTGATGATGGTTATGTGGATGCATTATATCACTAGGGGGTAGCTTTCGTTTACTGAGCGAGCACCTTAGAAAGGCTCTGAGCTGGTCTTGAAAGCTTGGTGCCTGTTCTCCTGGAACTAGCAGGTTATAAAAGACTAAGAAACAAAACTAAAAAAAAAAAAAAGAAGATTCAAACAAACAAACAAAAAAATCAGTTGTATTTTGTATATATTCTCTGACTACCCCTTCCTCCGACGGGTCTCCAGATAGCAGAGCCGTACCACGGATGCATTTAATCCACATAATTCCAATATATGTTTATGGACCTAAACACAAGCTAACTACTTCATCTGCTGCCTGATTTAAGAAACAACATTGTGTTCTCAGACCCATGGAAGTCTAGGCACTTTAAGGGATCTTCAGGTAATCTGGAGCACATGTGATCTTTTGAACCCCGGGTGACCCCAGTTAGCGCCAATGCGGGGTGCAACATTCGTATATGCAAGAGTTTATTTTTATGTTGGCATGAAACCTTTTCTCATGTGAAGTCCAAGTTCGGTGATCCCCCCCACCCCTCTGCCCCTCCTTCCCCTTCTCTAACCCTTGTTGTCTCTTTTGCAGTTTGCTGCTTTGTCGTGCACAAGCGGTGCCATGAATTCGTCACATTCTCCTGCCCTGGCGCTGACAAGGGCCCAGCCTCTGATGTAAGTAATGCACCTTGGTCACTTGGTCCTGTCCCTAGCTGGCACATCCTTTGGCAGGGATGCTAGTGCTGTGCTTAAACAAACGCGTGGGGCTCGTCGCAGTCTAAGCACGCGGTGCCCCTACAGCCGCTGAGATAGTTTCCCTTTTAGTGGGGAAAACCAAAACAAAATGTATTAAGAGAGGGCTTAACTAGGTACAGTGTCCCTGCCATGATTTTGCTGGAACTCTTCACCCTTGCAGTGGGGTACAGGGAATGTGCACGCTCTTCCTGGTTCACCTACTGGACAAGGTAGTTTTGGTGGCAACTTACAATGTGCTTTATAGCTCTTTGTTCGGAAGGTCTTCATATCAAGGAGCAAGAATTAGAAGGAAATGAGTTAATCCCACAACTGGGCATTCCAAAGCCTGCTGGCAGGAAGAGAGGACCGTAGGTAGGATAGACAGAGTTTTTTTTTTTGTTGTTGTTGTTGGATCATTATAATTTATTTGAATATGGATTAGAAAACCATACTTCATAGTAATTTTGTACTTACTGTAGGGATATAAAATTTCCTACCTAAGGAAAGGTTTTGAGGTTAAGCAAATTTAAGTCAATTTAAGGAAACTGGGTAGAGAAAGATATGGCAAAAGTTTTGGTACAAGTTTGTCCCAAGTTTGGGGGACTTTACTGATTGCCCGCACAACAGCAATGTATAGATCTCACCCTCTTCTTTCGTCTGGGCATAGGGTACTTTTCATGCCAGAAATTGAAAATGTCTGATGCCACCGTGCGTTCCCAGAAAGTGAGAATATGCTCCAATCCTGCTGTTGGGGAAAACTGGGGAATGCGTCAAGGAAAAAGTTTTCCTGTCTTTTAAGGAAGAGACATCCCTTCCTTTTACTTTCGGATATTTTGGTGTGAGGCTATAATGCTAAAGCATCGTGGCAGCCCTTTTGGGTCAATGAGGGAGACACGGCTGGCTTCCTGAGCGTGGCAGAGTGGCAGAGTTGAAGGAGCATGGGTCGGTGATGACACGGACGGGCTGCTGAGTCACCGCTGAGTCTCCTTGTCCCCCAGTTGAATAGGTGAGAGAAGTAGTTCTCCTTGGTGAAGTCTCCCTGTTTGGGGTATTCTTTTCTATGCAGCTGGAACCGCCCTTACGGCCAGGGCGATCCGCCAGCCTAAGGAGCGGCATTCACGCGCCCCAGGTGCCGCCCTCACTCCTAGTTCTCTTGTGTTGCTTCTGCTTTGGTTTATGTTAGGCACAGAACTCACGGCTGGCCTCCGTTTGTCTGGCGTGAGTAGTGGTCACCTTCTGTCCCTGAATGTCTTGGACCCCTGTCCGCCTCCTACCTGTGTGCCACGGCCATTTTGCTGAAATTCGGGGGACATCTCCGTTGCCCCGTTAATGCGCACGCCTGAGAGCTCACGCTGCCTGGAAAACGGATGGAGGGCTTGAGGTTCAGAGCTCGGAGCCACCTAGCACTGCCGCGCCCGGCGGGTCTGTCGTCTGAGGAGAGCGTTGGGGCCGCGTTCTCCACTTCTCGGCTCAGCCTTCCTCTGGGTTGGTCTCATTTTCAGGAAGGCTCTTCTCCTACGGCAGCGGGGACGGCTGTCACAGCCTTAGGTCTTCTCTGCACTACAACCCCAGTGACAAGACCTGAGGTCTCAGTGGACCACAAGTCACACATGGAGCCAGAACCCTGGCTTACGCCGATTGGCCAGGCTTGGTCATGTGCTGCTGTGGTTTGAATGCTTTGTCTCCCTCCCCGAATTCATGGGTTGACATCCTAGGCCCCAAGGTGATGGTATGAGGAGGTAGGGACTTTGGGAAGTGATCAGGTCATAAGGGAGGGACCTTCGTGAATGAAATTAATGCCTTAATAAAAGGGACCCCAGAGAGATGCCTCACCCCTTCTACTATGTGAAATCACAGCAAGAAAACAGCTATGTGTGAGGAAACGAGTCTGCCAGTCCCTTCACCTTGGGCTTACCCTCCAGAACTGTGAGAAATAAATTTGCTATTAAAAGCCACCCAGCTTTGGGTATTTCATCGTTAGCAACCCCAGTGGACTAAGACGGAAGACTCTGTTACCGAGAGTGTGTCTCGAGGAGCAGCATTTTAAGGCTCTGTTCTGAAATGCTTCTGGGAGCTTTGAGATCGAGGCAGGTTCTCCGGAAGATTGTCCGGCTCCTCTGAACCCACCTGCAGTATCTGCTGCTGTTTCTCTAACAGCCCAGGACTGACAGGTGCGGGGGTGGGGGGGTCGCAATGGGAGTGACATCACTCGCCATCACCCCTGCTGACCCCCTAGCAGTATTTTTGCTTCCTACTCCCACACGTTTATGCTCTGCTGGCCTAGAGGTCTTCGTTCCAGCAGGAGAAATGCTCGTCCCAGGGACGGGTTAAGATGACTTTGTTTGAACTGGCAGTTGAGACCCCCCGCTGGCCACCGGGCCCTTCGTGCTTCGTGTCAACAGGTCAAGAGGGAGTAATGGAGTTGGCCGGGCGATGGGTCTGCACTTCCAGGGGGAAGAGAAGACTGTGTCTGGAGTACGGCAGACTCCTTAGGACATCGCCTAGAGCCATGATGGGGGCCAGTGGGGAACTACAGCGGCCCGGTCCAGGCGGGGCTACTCACGGCCCAGACGCTTTAGGAAAGAAAGTTTGGGTCCCCCTGCCCGGTGCTTGCTGAGAGCAAAGGGGAAGCAGAATGGGCAGGAGAAAGTAGTTTTCAGTTCCACTGTGACCTGGTAATCATTTAGAGGCATAAAGACTGACTGACATGAGAATTCCCTTTTGATTTTGTTAGGAATACATTTTATATGTATATGTATATATTGTATATATTTTGTACATATATATACACGCACATATACATACACACACATATATTAAGCAATCATCTTTGTTTTCTTTTGCGTCTTAGTGTTTTATCATTGAACCTAGGATGCACTGATTTTGTATCAGTAATTCCGTACTGCTAATTTTACATCTTGGCACTTAAGATCCGAGCTAGCTAGAGAGGAGTAACGGATACTCGAGGACTTTACCTCCTCTGGGGAAGGGATGAGTGTGTTTCCAGTTGTTCAGGGTCTAGTTGTATTGAGTTGGGTGGAATTAGGACCTTGTTATCTTTTTTAATTATTATTATTATTATTTTTTTTTGTATTTGGAAATTTCAGTGTGGTTGAAGGCGTGTGGGTGGATGGCAGCTGGAGCCAGTGTAGGCTGGTGAGGGTTAATGCCATGTGTCAACGTGACTGGGATAAGAGATGCCCAGATTGCTTGTAAAACATTATTTTGGGGTCTACGAGAGGGGATCGGGATCTCAGCGGGTGCACTGAGGAAGGAAGACCGGCCTCACCAGTGGAGGTGGCCACCCCTATTCCACTGAGGGGCCAACTAGAACAGAAAGGTAGAAGCAGGGGACCACGCTGTCCGGTAGAGCCGGGACGCCCATCATGGCACACTTGAGAGTCAGTGCTCTCAGTCCTTAGCCCTTCAGACTGGGACCTGGACCAGGACCAGGGCTCGGGCCACGGGTCCTCTGCGTCTCACACCTTTGGGCTCAGCTTTGGGCTGATTACACCACTGGCTCTTGTGGTCCTCCAGCGTGCAGACAGCAGGCCGTGGGGTCGCTCAGCCTCGGAATCACTTGATGGAGATATCCCTGGGCCCGTATCTCTATCTACCTCTATCCCAGTGGCTCAGTCTCTCTGAGAGCCCTGGGCCCACTCCTGGAGACGGCGGTCCGTGCCTCTCTCCAGGGTTCGAGAGTAGGGAATAGATAGATGGCTCCTCCGTGGAAAACCAGAGAAGCAGTGTTTTGTACTGGTTAGAATCCCAGACTACGGAACCAGCCTTCTTGGGGCTTAACCCTGCATGACCTCGGACAAACTATTCCAATATCTTCTTGCCTTAGATTCTTAGCTGAAGTGGGTGAGATGACAGCTCTTACCTTCTCGCATTGCAGAGAGTGTCCAGTGTGTAAATATCTATGGAAGCACATCGGACGGGGTCTGGTACAGGGCCAGAGCCACATGTGCACATGTGGTCAAGGCGGTGTTGACACACGTAGGGCAGTTGGCAAGGACGGACCAGGGAAGTCTAGAGAACGAGCAGGGTCTCTGTCTCCCCCCGGCCATCCTTCTTTAAGAGTGTGTGTAGCTCCCTGTGCTAATACCCGCCCCTCCCACAAATGCACAGCCACGCTTCAGGCGTGGGGAGAGCAGGACGCGCTCCCTGTAGTGCAGCCGGCGTGCACAGGAAGGACTTGGCAGCCGACCTGCCGTGAGTCTCTCTCTGGACGCCGTTCCAAGAAGGTCGGTTGGCACCCAGGATGACGAATTGGTTCACACTCCTGAACCGGCGTGACTGACTGAGTTCATTGACCCTTTTTCTGCCCGTCATTGGAGGCATGATTAAGGACCTGGCCACACCTGCTTGGCCACCTGGCCAGCCTTTCTTTTGGCCGCTCCTGGGTTCATGCAGGTCCAGAGCGGTGTCCTTTCCTACTGTGTGACCTTGGAGGAGCTTGTGTGCAGCAGGTTCACGGAGCAGAAATGTACAGCCCCATTCATGGAAAATGAGCGAGCTGGGCTCCATCCTTTATTTTTGCTACTAAAAGCCCATTTGGTGGTGGCGCACGCCTGTAATCCCAGTGGCTCGGGAGGCTGAGGCAGGAGGATGGCAAGTTCAAAGCCAGCCTCAGCAAAAGCAAGGCGCTAAGCAACCCAGGGAGACCCTGTCTCTAAATAAAATATGAAATAGGGCTGCGGCTGTGGCTCAGTGGTCGAGTGCCCCACACCAAAAATAAATAAATAAAAGTCTATTTGGAGCCAGGCTATGTTCTGGATATTGGTAGAACTTCATGCAGTTGACATCATTCTTTAAATTGGTCCACATCATGATTTATTGTCCCAGTGACAATATGAACCCAATCTTTTAACGGCATTGGGAATGGACAATATTATATATGGCCTTCACGCCAGAGGATCTCAAACATGGCAGAGATCATGGATGATACTTCCGGTCATCAGTAGGCAACTTCCTGTTCATTGGTCTCTTTGAGTTGGAAGAACTCAATTCTGTCTCTTGGACACTGGAGAAAGACCGAGTCTCTGGAACTGCCATAGGCGTTCCATGTGGACATTTCGGGTTACCTGACGCTCAGGATAGGGACCAGAGACAGCCTCCTGTGAGATCTCAGAACTAGAAAGACAGGCGTTGCCTCCCAGGGCTCTGACGAGGGCGGGTCCAGTGAGTCGACTCTGGACACAGAGTTAGGGGTTCTTGTCTGGCCAGTGGATATTTGGTGGATCAGCTGGTGGCCACTTGCTCTGCGATGGCCACACTCACATGACGGGCCATGAGGAGTTGTCAGCGTGGGTGCCCTGGTTTTACTCCACGTGGTTTCCTCCTTGAGGCTACGGGTGGGCTCTGCTTGTGCACCTGGTGGTTTTGGTGCTCCAGGAAGAGCAAGAGCACCTCCCCCAATGCACCAGAGCTTTCGCAGCCTGTGAGTCAGGTTAGCTGATGTCCTGCTGGACGAAGCTAGTAAGTCTCAGGGCCAAGTCCAAGTTCAAATGGCAGAGAAATAGACTCCACCGCCTCAGCAGATAAGGATAATCTATGGTTCACTACGGTGTATCCTGTGAACCCAAGGAGCGACCCCTGAACAGAATCCCTGAGGACCTTAAAAGATCTGCAGTTGTTAGTGTGGCTCCAAGAGGCACAGATGGCCTCGTCCAGGGAGGTGAGCCCACCTCATTTATTCCCTGCCCCAGGTCCCCAGCTGAATGAGCCACCTCTGGCTACAGATGAATAATGTGGCACTTTATTGGCCATGTCCGTGGTGGTTAAGAGCCTCTGAAATGAGACATACCTGAATTTAAGGTCTGATTCTGCCCAGATACTCATTAGGGGTATTGGAACTTGTCCTTTTAACTTCTCTGTGCCTTCGTGTCCTTATCTACAACATATTAGTATGGTGACAATTAAAATAAAAACATTTACAATGAAAATTTAAAAAAAAATTAACAAGCAAACAAAAGACAAACAGATGGACAGCAAAAGGAAGCCCTGCGTGGAAATGCTGGGCTCAGCTTGTGCGGGTAGCCAAGGGCATCGCGTGCAGGTAGCCAAGGGCATCGCGTGTGGGTAGCCAAGGGCATCGCCGCGGCTCCAGCTCCTCCCTCATCACGGTCGTATCACAGTCCCCCCGCACACCTCTACCCAGAGCATGCCCCAGCGAGGTCGTGACTGTTTCCATCTCCATCACTTGACACAAAATCCCTAATTCAGTGATGCGTTGCTGAGAAAAGAACCCAGCCTCTGGAGCCAGAAAACCTGGGTGTCAAATTCCAACTCTGCAGCGGACTGCTCCAGTGACCTTGGCGAAATAATTTAAATTCTGTGACCATTCGTTGATGGATTTAAAATGGGCAAAATGAGACCGAAATCATAGGCTTTCTGTGAGTGTTCATGAAGGACCGCACCTGGAATGATACCCGGCCCCAAGAAGGCGCTCAATAAATGGCTTTAAAATCATTATTAATAAACAGAGGCATCTCTCCTGCTCAAAAGGATGACCTGCCAAGGAATAATAGCTAATAATAATAGCTAACCCTATCGATCAGGGGCTCTGTGCCAGTCCATATAGAAGGGCAGAGGGACTCTGGTTGGCTTGTCTAAAAAGATACTTTCTTCAATATTTTATGGTTTCAGAAATCATTTGTGATCTAAACAGTATTAAACCTCATCATTCTCAACCCAAGTATGACAATTCTAGGAATTTCTGCTAAGAAACTATTTAAGGATAGGCATCGATTTAGCCAGATTGACCTCCTATGACATCAGTATTTATAGTAACAAAAATTTGGAAAGGACTCAAGTGACTACCGATTCGGGTTTAGACAAGTAAAAATATGTCCATGTGATGAAATGCTTTGCAGGGATTAAATAGCACATTGTCTGGGGTGATGGAAAAGTTCTTGCCCGGGAGGGTCGCTGTACCGCACACACGTTCTTCAAAACTCATCAAGCGGTATTCTTACAATCTGTCCATTATTCTATGGAAATTATAGTTTAATAAAAAGTCACAACGATTAAAATGTCATTGGCCTGAGACTAAAATGTCAATATATATTGCTAAATGTAAAAGAGCAGACAGCAAAACACTAGCTATGGCATAGTATGTAAAAAATGCAAAATTACTCTATGTTTGTAATATTTAAAGATAGCTCATACCTGCAGTACTTGGCATGTAACTTGTAGTACTTTACACATGTAGAAACCAAAGGCCACATTCTCTAAACAGCAGACGCGCTCCTCCTCTGGTGGCTGCTTGTGCATTCTGCTGGATGGTCCTCCTCCTGACTCCCGTCTGCAGAGCCCCGAGATCCCTCTGGAATATTCTGTAGCTGGCTCCTCCACTGCTGTTAGTTTTTTGTGACATTCTACTTCTAGTGCCGGCTCAGGTTTCCCACCGAATTTGGTGGAAGACCAAACACGGTGAAGGCTCAGGTGTGACAGAAATCCACAAAAGAAAGTCACCGGTTGGGACTTCAGATGTGGCTGCGCCTGGGGTCCTCCATCAGCTGGAAGCCAGCGGTGGCCCCCAAGTGAGAATCTCCAGGTGTCCCCATAAGATTCTGGCCACTGGTGTGTCTTGATCTCAAGTCACCTGAGGCCCTGGAGAAGGAGGGTGAGTGGCAGCTGGGCCAGGCTCAGGACCCTCCTGTTTCCTGCTCAGCATGAGTGACAGTAAGACCACGCCCAGCCTTGGGGCAGAGGCTGGCCCTCTTACACAGTGTTCAGGCTTCTTGGCTCAGAGGAAGCAGCACAGCATTAGCTACACTCCTTTCAAAGCCCCGGTCATCAGTCTCACGGCACCAAGTGAGGACACCCATGGTTTGTTTGCAGTAAGGACCCTTCAGGCCTGCCTAGCTCCTTCCAGGACCGAAGCAAGTTAGGACTGAACATCTCTCTTGGCATCGCCATCACCCGATCTGAAAGACCCGTCTGTATCTCTTAATAGTGGTGACTCAATCCAAACAAGATCGTCCTTCTTCCCCATTGATCTAGTTTCTGTCTACATCTGAAAGGGCTTCCATTACATCCTATTCACAAAACACTTCCGTCTGTGACGTCTGCATTCATAGCAAAAGTGCTCAGTAGCAGAGGTGCGTGGTATCAAATGCCAAAAGGATGCTTTAGAAGGGAGGCGTGGGCGGGCCTGTCAAGCCCAGAGGTTGGCTGTCACCAAATATCCCAAATATCCAAAGGACTGCTGTATAGTTATTTCATGTTTAACAGGATCGAGACCATCCGTGCAGGTTAAGGAAAAACAGCCCAAACTGAGCAACTGCTTTCTGTAGGACATTAACTCTCCATCCTGACAGCAAAGCTCTAACACCAGGCGTGCCGGAGAGGGGGTGTCTGGGAATGTGGGTTTCCACCCTGGCAGTGATTCTGGTCCTTGTCCTTAGGTTGCATGCAACAGAAGCTGCCTTTGGTTAACTCGAGTTAGAAAGGAATTCACTGGAAAGGATGTGGTGTACCTCCGAGAACTGAAAGAAGATCTTGAACCAGACCAACTCCAGCTGATTGAAATGGCTTTGACCCTACATTCAAATTGTGAAAGGAAAGAGATTATTTGTTCAAGCTCAAGTGACCTAGGACCCTTGATTGGGCTTTTAAAGTGTTCCTTTAAACACAGTAGGGGGTGGGAAGACTTTTCAAAGGGGAATTAAGACATGGTTATGGAGAAAAGGAAAACAGGATAGGGTGGTGTGAGCAACCTCTATATTTTCTGAACACTGCTTTGCAGATCACAGTGATACCGCCGGTTGTCGGTGACGAGTTCTGCTCCCCCAAATGTTGAAGTCGGAACATTAGAGAAGCATGCCGAGGCAAGCATAGAAAGCAGGGCTTATTTAAAAGGGGTAACATGGACTTCTCCTGGGAGGGAGAAGGGGGTCATTGCTGGTATCCTGGTATCCCAAGAAGCGAGGCAGGTCTGCCTTTTTATATGTCCTGGGCTTCCTTTGTTCCCCTGCTCTCTTCCCCTTGTCTCTCCTTCCTGCTAGGTGACCAGGCCTGGTGGGATGGCCAGAAGGTGAGACGCAGATGGGCTGAAGGGGGAAGGGCAGGATGGAGCAGCCCAGGACACATGAATTAACAACCCTATAGCTCCCTGTAGGGAGGGGCAATTCCTGGGACAGGTCACCTTGGCAACAGGTTGGGGCAGGGGCAGGTTCTTTTTTTTTTTTTTTGGTACCGGGGATTGAACTTAGGGGCACTCAACCACTGGGCTACATCCCCAGCCCTTTTTTTTTTTTTTTTTTTTTTTAATTTTATTGGAGACAGGGTCTCCCTGAGTTGCTAAGTGCCTCGCCATTGCTGAGGCTGGCTTTGAACTCGCGATCCTCCTGCCTCAGCCTCCCAAGTGCTGGGATGACAGGCGTGCGCCACCACGTCTGGCTAGGGGCAGGTTCTTGATGAGGGTGGAGGAAGGGCTCTGAAGGAATTACCATTCCAATCCCTCAGGGGACAGGCTCCTAACAGTCTCCAACTTCCTGGGACTCACTCACAATTGGCTTTCTTGATCCGACCTGACTCGATTTACCTGTCTATACTGACTGCCTGTCAGATTCTGGCTTCAACAGGCGAATGGAGTGGCTAAGGATTAATTGGAGCAGTTCCTGGAAAGGTTCCCATATCGGTCTGGGGATCTGTATTCCTAAAAGTTCTCGGGGACTTCTGAGGGGATTTCTGATGGGTAGCCAGGTTTGAATTCCAGGTTTGCTGCTGACTAGCTGAATACTCTCGGGCCAGTTACCTAACCTGCCTGCCTCAGTTTCCCCATCTGGAGAAAAGAAGATAAAAGAGCACCTGCCTCACAGGGTCCAGGTGAAGATGAAACGAGCCGTTTCACAGTAAAGCCTTCATGCCACGTCTGGGCCCTCGTACGCGCCGATTAACGTTCTCATCCATGGTCCGTGGAAGTCTTACCTTGTGAGTTTTGGAAGTCGTGACGTATCTTGGCATCGGGCGCATGCGTCTTGCTTTTCACCAAATGGAAATGCAGAGGCATCTCCCGTGGGTCCGGCGGGAGAAGGGTTCACCTGTGACCAGGGTGTTCCACACACTTCTGCTCCCCTTTGCCGTGGGCCGACAACGTTTGTAGTGCAGAACCAGCTGGTAAAGGTCAGAATGAATTGCTTCTAAACAGCCCTTTGTCCCTCACTGTCACCAAGACACAGCACTTCATGCCGTGGAGGAAGAAGGGAATTTAAGATGCCGAAGGAGCCGAGAGCGGAGGCCAACTGTTATTCCTGTGCAGCGAGGGAGCTGCTGCGATTTGAGCGCGCCGGAGCTGTCCTATCTTAGGGGTGATTTTGACTTCTCCTGGTTGGGGGTCAGGACCAGACTCACAGTCTGGGAAAGGCAATTTCCCACAAAACCCCAGCCTCCAAGCTAGCAGGCCTGGAGGGAAAGGCGGAAATCAGAGAGGAGATGGCCCTGGAGGGAGGCAGCCTGGAGGGACGCGAAAGGCCCTGTTGCAGGAGTTCAGGGGCTGCATTTCTAGACTTTCTGACATTTTTCATTCTCAAGGGCCCCTCCAACTCCAGTGGTCTGGGATTGTAGGATTTCCAGATATTCTTTCGTTTAAAAAATAGTGTCTGAGAGCCAGCAGTCATAGATCGAATTCTGTTATAAGTATTTTACGTACGATGATTCTGTATTCTTCCCTCCGCCTTACGAGGTAGCACTAAAGACAGGTAGGCCAGCGAGCTCGCCCGGATCCCGGCTGGCCTGCCTGTGTGAGAAAGAAGCAAATGATGGAAAAAGGGAAGGTGATTTTTTATGCAGTTTGATCAAACTGGGGAGAAGCAGCCAGGTGGTTTCTTTCGCAGTCTTATGGAAGCACTTGCAATTTATAGAAACAAAAGCCAGGAGACAGACGCATGCAGATGTAGGTAGCCAGAGAACTTGTGGGTTTCAGCTTCCTTGGGGTATAATCTGGCCAGGGGGTGGTGCCTCAGTTTTTATGTTCACGACATGAGGAAGTTCAGGATACGGAAAAGCAGCTGTCAGGAAGTTGCTTTTCATTTTAAAAGGGCTCTGTTTCACCGGATCATTGTTATCACCCCCATTTCACAGATGAGGAAACTGAGGCACTCAGACTTGTCCAAGGTCACATAACCAGTAAGTAAGCCCCCAGTTAAACCTCAGCAGCCTGGCCCTCATTTCTTACCTTGTAACTCAGTGCTCTACACCTGCAGAAGAGCTAACGGATGCAGGCAAGCCTTTTCTCTGAGAACTCTCCTTTTGGAATATGCTCCCCCCAAACTCTATGACCCTGCAGCCTCCACCCCATTTGATTCAGATGCATGGGAGCCTCTCCCACCCTGGACCAATCAGATTCCTGCATCTAGGGATTTAGAATTGGAAATCAAAGTGGCTAGCTTTAGTGTGGGCTGGTCACATGTTTTTTGAAAACTATTGTATGTTAAAGAAAAAAAAATTTGTAGCCCATGGTGGTGCACTCCTGTAATCCCAGTAGCTCGGGAGGCTGAGGCAGGAGGATTGAGAATTTAAAGCCAGCCTCGGCAATTTAGCAAGATCCCAACCAACTTAGCAAGACCCTGTCTCTAAATAAAACATAAAAAGGGCTGGGAGCCGGGCGCTGTGGCGCACGCCTGTAATCCCAGTACTTGGGAGGCTGAGGCAGGAGGATCGCGAGTTCAAAGCCAGCCTCAGCCATGGCGAGGCACTTAGCAACTCAGTGAGACCCTGTCTCTAATAAAATACAAAAAAGGGCTGGGGATGTGGCCCAGTGGTCGAGTGCCCAGAGTTCAATCCCCGGTGCCAAAAAAAAAAAAAAAAAAAAAAAGGGCTGGGGATGTGGCTGAGTGGTTGAGTGCCCCGGGTTCAATCCTCAGTACAAAAAGCAAACAAAATCCCCCCAAAACCTACTGTTTGTAAAAAATCCAGCTTGCAGAATTCCTGCACCACAAACTTTTTTTTTTTTTTTTTTTTTTTTTTTTTTTTGTAATTGGAACCCTCAGAAACCTTTTATGTCCCTTCTGGCCTCTCCCTCCCCCTCCATCAAGGTCACTACCCAGTTAACCAAAAGTTTGCCTGCAGCATCCCACCCTCCACAGGAAACTCCTAGTTTACTTTGGAAAGAACTCTTCCCCTGAGATCTACCCTCTTACTGAATTCCCGAGTGTGCAGGGTGTTCTTGTTGACGGTGGGTACCTGGGTGCCCAGCATATCTCTAGAGCTCATTTATCTTGTTCGATTGGAACTCCGTGACCCTTGATTGGTAACTCCCCATTTCTCCCTCCTCCTCGCCCTAGCAACTGTCCTCCCATTCCCTGATTCTGTGCACTTCACTATTTTAGATACTTCTTGTAAATGTTAGCAGGCAGCGCTTGTCTTTCTGTGTCTGGCTTGTTTTGCTTAACATTATGTCCTCAAGATAACCGTGTGGTCTCACTTTGTGGAATTTCCTTCTCTGTAAAGGCTGAATAGTGTGTGTGTGTGTGTGTGTGTGTGTGTGTGTGTGTGAGAGAGAGAGAGAGAGAGAGAGAGAGAGAGAGAGAGAGTGTGTGTTTGAGAGTTTCTTTATCCATTCATTCACCAGTGGACATTTATGTTGTTTCTACATCTTGGCTTTTGTGGATAATGCTTCAAAGAACATGGAAGTGCTATTGTCACCTCAAGATCCTACTTTCAACTCCTTTGGAAAAAATACCCACAAGTGAGATTACTGGGTCACATGGTAGTTCCTCCTTTTTTGGGGGGCAGGGGTACCAGGGATTGAACTCTGGGGCACTTGACCACTGAGCCACATCCCCAGCCCTATTTTGTCTTTTATTTAGAGACAGGGTCTCACTGAGTTGCTTAGCGCCGCGCTTTGGCTGAGGCTGGCTTTGAACTCGCGATCCTCCTGTCTCAGCCTCCAGAGCCGCTGGGATGACGGGCGTGCGCCACCGCGCCTGGCAGCAGTTCCACTTTTTAATGTTTTGTGGAACCTCCTTGTGTTTTGTAGGCTCAGGCCTCGATTACCCATTTCTCCAAAGAGCATGCAAATGACCAAGAGATAGGCTGAAAAAAATAGTGCTGAGCGTCACTTATCACCAGGGAAATGCAAATTGAACCCACAATGAGATCTCACCTCATGCCTAGTAAGATAAATAGTAGTTTAGAAAACCTAAAAGACAGCAGGTGTTGGTGAGGCTGTGGAGAAGTGGGAACCCTTGTACACTGTTGGTGCAAATCCAAAATGGCGCAGCCGCCGTGGCATAAGCTTCCCTGCCCTTGAACTCTGTGCAAATGAAATCACCCTCTCCCTGGCCTGGTGCTTTCCTCTGTGCGCTGCGGTGGCTGGTCGTGATGGCAGGAGTGGCCTGTGCCCACGCTCTCTGAAAGCTGTCACTCAACTCCATCAGTTAAAAACTCCAGCTCCTTAAAGGAGCGAGATCCAGACGTTCCGACTTTTCTAGAGAAGCCTGAAATCTCCTCGATCTAGACCCCGGCATATGATTGGAAAATTACAATGATGGTGTAGTTTTTGTTTGTTTGTTTGTTTTTTTGGTTTTGGCACTGGGGATTGAACTCAGAGGGCGCTTAACGACTGAGCCACATCGCCAGCCCTGTTTTTATATTTTATTTTGAGACAGGGTCTCCCTGAGTTGCTTAGAGCCTCGCTACATCGCTGAGGCTGGCTTTGAACTCATGATCCTCCTGCCTCAGCCTCCCAAGCCGCTGGGATGACAGGTGTGCGCCACGGCGCCCAAGGATGGTGTAGTTTTTAAAACACATTTTTGGACTGGATTCATTCGGTGGACCTCCAGTTTACAACTTCTGCATTTGCAGGACTCAGTGGGAGGTCCCCCTTCTTTTGGGGACAGAAGGGACATGTAAATGTAGCGGGATCAGCTCTTTTTGGGAAATGAAGAGACAGCAACAGTCCGAAGCCAGGAGCTTAAAGGGAGGCAGAGGTCTTTTTGTCTCTTGGTGGTGCTGAGATCTTCCCTAACCCTTGAGCCCAGCTCTGCTTAGGAACCCATAGCACCAGCGCCCCCTGCTGTCTGGAGCACGCTCCTGCTGTCCAGTGGGATCTGCAGGTGGGTCCTGCATCCAGCCGCCTGCTTCTCTTGGAGGCTCAGGAAAGAGGTCATTCAGCCTTCTGAATCTGCGGTCAGGAGGGACAGCCCAGGCATCTGCCAGGACTCAACTTCGCTTCCCGCACTTGGTCAACTACTCCCCCAATCAGACTTCCCACTCTAAGTTTGTTTTTTAAATTGGAAGTGGGGTGAGAACCAGGCTAGGGGTCCTTCCCTCCACCCCAGACTCTTGGTTTCTATATGTTGAAAATAGTTTAAGAGTTTCTGGCATTTGTTTGGCACCTTTCCCTGATCTTGGACTGAAATAGATTTTCTCCTATTTTTAAACAATACCTTCGGGTACTTTTCATGGTAGTTTGGGGTCGAGGGCAGAGTGAAGTGTACAGGGTTAGGGTTGTGGTGTTGCACATTAACTAAGAGCATGGACTTTGAGACCAGCCATATCTGGATGCTGCCACCTCCTAGCTGTGTGCTTTAGATTAGTCGCTTAACCTCTCTGTTCCTCTGCTACTTCACCTACGAGATGAGGCTTATAATATATCTATTTCTTAGAGATATTGTGAGTATTAAATAAGTTAATATATGCAAAGAGCTTAGTGTCTGGCATAGCATATAAATAGTTGCTTGACCCAGATCTACTTTTGCCGTCAATGCGGGCTGTTAGTTTCCCTTAGCTCTGCATCTTAGATCTTCCTTGTGAAACGTTGCCTTTGATTCTTTGCTGCCCTTAACTGTAAATCTCCCAGATCCCACTGAGCAGGGGTCAGTTCCCAAGGTCTCTTCCCATGTGTCCTCAGACTGTCCTTCATCCTTGTATTCTCTCTGCTGCCATTCTCTCCGACTGAATAGTAATTATACCTCCTAAATCATAATTTTAGCTAACACTTACAAAGCACCTGTTATATACCAGGTGCTGTTCTAAATGATTTGCATATATAGCTTGCATATGCCTTATCCAAAATGCTTGGGACCAGGAATGTTTCAAATTTCTGATTTAAACATTTTTTTTTTTTTTTTTTTTTGGATTTTGGAACATTTGCATGTACATAATGAGATATCCTGGGGGACAGAACCCGAGTCTAAACACAAAGCTCATTTATCTTTTTTTTTTTTTTTTTTGGTACCGGGGATTGAACTCAGGGGCACTCGACCACTGAGCCACATCCCCAGCCCTATTTTGTATTTTATTTAGAGACAGGGTCTCACTGAGTTGCTTAGGGCCTCGCTGTTGCTGAGGCTGGCTTTGAACTCTCCATCCTCCTGTCTGAGCCTCCCCAGCTGCTGGGATTACAGGTGTGTGCCACCGCGACTGGCTTCATTTATGTTATACCCAGAGGCTCAAGGAAATTTTAAACAACATTCTTAGTGCACCTGTGTTTTGGCTGTGACCTGTTGCCTGAGGTCAGGTATGGAGTTTTCCATGTGTAGTTTTTTTTTTTTACATGTTTATTTATGTATTTAGTTCTACACAATGCCTTTATTTATTTTTATGTGGTGCTGAGGATCGAACCTGGGCTGTGCATGTGCTAGGCGAGCGCTCTACCGCTGAGCCACAACCCAAGCCCTCCACGTGTAGTTTTGATGCTCCAAAAGTTTTGGATTTTTGAGCATTTGGAGTTTTCAGATTAGGGATACTCAGCTATACTAACTTATTTAATCGTCACCTGATGAGAAAGATACTCTTTTTATGCCCATTTTATAGAGGAGGAGACTGAGGGTCAGAGAAGTTTACTGACCTGCCAGGGCACAGGAGGGATGAGGAGCAGGGTCTGGGTTTGCACCTGGTCCAGCTCTAGGGTCTGCTCTAACCCCTGTGACATGCTGCTGCCCCCATCTCTGTGTCCCCACTGGGAGGACCCTGGTCCAAGTTCAGTCTCGTCCGGCCTCCCTGCTTCCTCCGTTTCATCTGCCCGTGGTTTCCGCCTCTTTCAAGGAGGCTGTCATCGTGTCACCTGTCTTGCCGAAGATGCATCAATGACATCCCATTGTTCTTGAGACGAGGCCAGTGCCCTTTGATGTGGCTTGTAGGTAGGGTGACCACACATCCGTCCCTCACCTGTGAACTAACTTTGCTGATTCTGTAGCGTTGGCCTCCCACACGGTTTCTGCCCCTGCCGTTCCCACGAGTCCCCTTTGAAAGCTGCGTGACACGGTCGTCCTGCTCTGAGGCCCTGTGTGCTCTGGCCTCGCGAGGCTGTCTAGCCTCCGCTTGGCGCCTCCTCCCCGCCCTCCGAGCGCCTCCTTTCCATGTCTTCTACTCCCATCCCTGGGCATTTGCACGTGCCGGTCCCTCTGCTGAGCTGTTCTTCTCTTCCTTTCTCCCCAGGAGTTCAGGGAGTCTCGATCCTGGTTGCCTGTTAGAATCGCCCACAGAGCTTTTTAACAAAGTCCTCGTGGCTGGGCCATGACTGAGTCACAGCGCCCAGTCCATCTTCAGGTGCACCCAGGGTCGAGAGCCCGGCGAGGCGTGCCGATCCTCTAGGCTGCGGCCCACGCTTGACTTCCTCTGGGGAGCCCGCCCTGGCCCCCACGGACGAGGTCAATTCCTCATACGTGGCACGCAGAACCCCACACACCCCTCCTTGCTGTCACGCATCAGACAGGTGGCTTTACATGCATGGCCAGCCTTCCAAGTCTGCAGGCCTCACATCCCTGGACCTAGCCAACTGCGGATTGGAGATCTTTGGGGGAGAAAAATAGGTGCATCTATAGTGAGCAGGCGCCACTTTTTTCTTCCATCCTTGTCATTATTCCTTAACCAGTACAGTATGACAACTATTGATGTGACATTTACAGTATATTAAGTATTAAAAGTAATCTAGAGCCAGGCGTCCTGGTGCATGCCTATAATCCTAGCAGCTCAGGAGGCTGAGACAGGAGGATGGAGTGTTCAAAGCCAGCCTCAGCAAAAAAGCAAGGCTCTAAACAACTCAGTGAGACCCTGTCTCTAAATAAAATACAAAATAGGGCTGAGGATATGGCTCAGTGGTTGAGTCCCCCTGAGTTCAATCCCCATACCTTAAAAAAAAAAAAAAAAAAGAAAAAGAAAAAGAAAAAAAGTAATGTAGAGATGATTCAAAGTAGACCAGGGAATGTGCCTACATTGTATGCAAATACTGTACCTTTTTATATGAGGGACTTGAGCTTCCAAAGACTTCGGTATCCACAGGGGTTCTAAAACCAATCCTGTGTGAGTACCAAGGGACAGCTTTATTCACAGGGGGACAAAGAGCTCCGATTGTGTTCCCCAAATCACTCACTGTGTGACCTTGGAAAACTTACTTGACTTCTCTGTGCCTCAGTTTTCTCCCCTCTTAAACGGGGATAATAACCTTATTTCTCGTGGCCATCAAGGATCAACTGAGTTAATGACAGACAAAGCCCTTTGCACAGTGCCTGGCGGGGCGAGAGCTATCTGTTACAAGAATAACGATGACGTTTATTATCCCCACCTGCAGGTGGGATGTGGGGTCAGTGTCTGCGATTTGATCGTCCCACACCTGGCCCAGGGCCGGGGGCTTCCTAGCGCTGGCGGTGGGCTAGCGCGGCCCCTGCACTGGGTGAAGGGTGGGGAGGCTTGCAGAGGAAGCCCAGGGTCTGCAGCAGAGCTCCTCCTCCTCAGCAGGCTCCGGCCGGGGGACCTCGCGGGTGGCATCCTGAGCCTCTGAGCCTGCGCCCAGGGTCTCTGGGCACGCGGTGGCCCGTGGCCCTCTGCTTCCCGACGTGCTGCGGAGGGTGCCCTGGGGATGCCCGGCGTCCTGTGCTGCTCCAGGAGGCCGGCTGACAGCGTCCCCTCGAGTGGCGAAGCCAGGGGGCTTGGCCTTGCCTCGGGAGACCCCCGCCCAGCCGCTCAGCCCGTGCTCCCGGAGGGGACGGTGGGCGGTGCTCTGCGGGTGACGGAGGATTTATTTATAACCCCAGAATGCGATCTGCGCAGGGCCTGGGGACAGTCCCCGAGACCCTCTCCCATACTCTCGGCAGCCCACAGGAAGGGGCGGCGCTCTCTGAGCAGCCGGGGGACCACTGAGGCCCTCGGAACTTGAGGCCCTCACCCCCGGGGAATACCCAGCTCAACCCCTTTGTTTTCTGAAGGGGGAACTGAGATCAGACCACGAAAGTGACTTGCCCTGGGTCACAGATGTCATTTTTATTTTAAGCTAATATGTATCAATTGTGTAGTTCATGCCTGTTACTAAGAACAATATAATCATGGTTCATGAATTGTGTTAGAAAGCAGGAACATTTACTTATTATATTCAACAAACAATATGCCTGGCACTGTGCAGATATTAATATGTTAAATTGTCATAATCCTATTGAGGGTTTAGTGCTATTATTATTATTATTAGCATTTTAAAGGTGAGGACAGTGGAGCACAGAGAGGTTAGGAAACCTGTCCAAGGTCACACAGCTGGGAATTCATTAAGTTGGGAGTCATTCCTAGACAGTCTATCCTCACAGGTCAATCTGCTATATGCTACAGTGTCTCTTCACTTGACAGTTCTTTCTGTCTATTTTGCAGATGAGAAAAGTAAGGCTTAGGAAAGGGTAAGTCCTTTGCTCAAACTTGCCCTACTGGGAAGTAACAGAGCCGGGAGTGAATGTTCATTCTCTAGCTTTAGAATCTGGCTGCCTGGGTGGAAGCCGAGCTACCTGCTGGCTCCTCCTTCAGATCTCGGCCCGCCCTCCCCTTCCCCAGAGCAGCCAGCTCCTCTCTGGCCCGAGGAACCCCTCGTTATGGCTTGAAGCTTTAGCGGAGGGTATTGGCACAGGAAATTGAGACCCAACTCCGAAACGTGGGAACGTCTCTGGAGTTTATTGGGAAATGTTCCAATGCAGTAG
Organism: Tamias sibiricus; assembly: GCA_025594165.1. NCBI lineage: Eukaryota > Metazoa > Chordata > Mammalia > Rodentia > Sciuridae > Tamias > Tamias sibiricus. Next base: position 19,015,102 of record CM046674.1, read on the forward strand.
ATATAGGGAAGACCTGGGTGGCAAAAAATTAATAGTAATAGCTGGGATTTACAGAGTGTCTGCTCTGTGTCAGGCGACCCTATGGAAGGCGGCAAGTGATTCCCTCCCCATAGCAATCCTATGAAATAAAAATCGTTATCCCTGTTATGTAAGGCAATGGAAGTACAGCGAGGCTGAGCAACGTGGCCCGGGGACAGAGCTGGGACCTGGCCGAGCTGGTGGCTGAGTCCAGGTGGCCCAGAGCCTTGCCTCCTGTGGTGCCCTGCATTCCACGCGAGGCTGAGAGCCGCCCGAGCAGTTCTGGACATCGCGTGCTGGAGGGGAGGCGCCCTCAGCCCGCCAGACCGGGCACAGAGTCGGGCCGAGCCTCAGGTCCAGGCTTGATGCCTCGAAGCCTCCGGGGGCGGGGGCTGCCTGTGCCTCGGCAGCCCGCTCTGGGGGCCCTGGAGGGGGACGACTCCCGCTCTGGCCCCAGAGGAGTCTGCGCTGCAGCCTGGTGAGCAGATGCGGCTGTGCGTCCCCTGGTTGCCCTTGGTTACCGGGTGGGCCTCGGGCTCAGGCAGGAGTCACAGACTCAGAACACACGCAGGGGCTGGGCAGTCCCCATGAGGAGGTGCAGGTTGCTTATGCCCCATCTAAAAAGCTGTCAGCCCTACGTTTTTTTTTTTTTTTCTTCTTCTGATGGTTGGATACTTGCACGTACATACAGAGACACATTGGGGCTGGGAGCCACTTCTCAACATAAAACCCATCTATGCTTCCTGTACACCTTCTACACGTAGCTAAGAGTAATTTTGGGGAAAGGGGGTACTGGGGACTGAACTCAGAGGCACTTGGCCACTGAGCCACACCCCCAGCCCTGTTTTGTATTTTATTTAGAGACAAGGTCTCAGGGTCTCACTGAGTTGCTTAGCATCTCATTTTTGCTGAGGCTGGCTTTGAACTCGTGATCCTCCTGCCTCAGCCTCCCGGGCGTTGGGATGACAGTCATGTGCCACCGCACTGGCTAACTAAGGGTAATTGAATGTCATTTTTTTAGAGCACCTGTGTGTTGACTGATACCCATGCCCTGGGGTCAGAAGTGTGACATTTTCCACTTATGGTGTCACGTTGGTGCTCAAGGAGTTTCAGGCTTTGCAGCATCTTCCGAGTTTGGATTTGGGGTTTTGGGATGTTCCATGTGGATGTGCCTCCGGTGAAGGTCACGGCCACGGGGACGGCTGGCCCAGTGTCACCACTGCATCCCCGGTCTGAAACAGTGTCCTGAGGGTATGGCATTCCTCATCCAAGTCCTGCTCACCGTGGCTGGACCCCCCCCTCCAGGGCCTGAGTGGTGGTGGCGGGGTTGGAAGCTCATCCCTGGAACGGGTTTCGTGGTGCCGTGGAGGGTGGCATGGCCAGGGGAGGACCACTGGCCTGGCTGGAACTGAGACCCTTCGTGGAAAAAAACAGGCATAGAGCCTGGCTTGGAAGAGCCCAGCTTAATATGACCGATGGCCATTGGCACCAGGGAATCCGAGGAACACGACCAAGCACCCCGCCCACCCGAGTACTTTACCTAACAGCTGATTAGAAGATAAACGCCCAAATAATTCTTCTGTATTTTAACAATCACCACTTACAGTGACAAGAAAAAATGTCCTTTTGAAATCACAATAAAAAAGTAAAAAGGACATCTGGGCATGTGGTGCACGCCTGTGACCCCAGCCACTCAGGAGGCACAGGCAGGAGGCCAGCAGGCTCAAGGCCAGCGAGACCCTGTGTCCAAATGAAAAGTAAAAAGGGCTGGGGGTGTAGCTCAGTGGTAGAGCACCCCTGGGTTGAGGCCCCGGGACTGCAAAGAAAGGACAGAAGATTAAAATACAGAGGAATAAATAGTTGAGCTTCAACAGAGAAGAGTTTAGGGGGAAAGAAGAAAACTTTTCTGGAAGGACATAAAGGTAGGCTCAAATTCCCTGTGGGGGAAAAAAGGGTTTTTTTTGGTACCAGGGATTGAACTCAGGGGCACTCGACCACTGGGCCGCATCCCCACCCCTCTTTTGTATTTTATTAGAGACAGGGTCTCACTGAGTTGCTAAGTGCCTCACCCTTGCTGAGGCTGGCTTTGAACTGGCGATCCTCCTGCCTCAGCCTCCCAAGTGCTGGGATGACAGGCGTGCGTCACCATGCCTGGCCCATGTGAATTTATTCTCCTCACCCTCCCCCCCATTTCTTTCCTCCCTCCCCCCTCCTGACAGCCCTGGCTCTACAGCACCCACATCACCCACTGTCGGACCTTAGCTCAGTGCCTTAGCTCAGCTGTAGCACCCAGCTCTTATACTGTAAGGAAAAAAAAAAATAAGAAAAATGTGAAAGCAGACTGAAAGGCCGGGGGAGGGCTGGTGGGTTTGGTGTGCATGTTTTTAGACACTAAAATATTACAAACCTATAATATATTAAGATAGTACAGTGTGGGGGCAGGAATAGAGGGCTCAGTGGAGCACAGGCACGGCCAAGGATGCCTAAGAAACGCGGGCATGATAACACAGGCGTTCCAGGCCAGCAGGGGCAGGTGCGTCCGTCGCACGCCTGCGTTGTTAGAACTGGCTGAACATTGAGAAATGAGCATCTTTCCCCAGAGCTCATGCCGAAATGAATGTCAAAGGCAATGATGATGTCAATGTAGACAAACAAACAAAACAAAACAAAAAACGGAAACCACAATAAGACTGGAAGAAAGTATTGGGAAAGGGCTTGTAAATAGGGCAGCAGAGGTGGAGACCTTAAAGGAAAGGGGGGAAGTGGGATTGGACTTAGACACACACGCGCAAACATGCACACACACACGCACACGCATTCCCTGTGATGAAAAGGTCCTCAGCAAAGCCAAAAGGCCGACAAAAACGTGGAAAAAACATTTACTGCATCGATCATAGGCAAGTAGTTCATATCTTTAATCAACACAGAGGAAAGTTTCTTATAGATAATTAGAAAGACAGACTTCAACTTTACAATAGGCAACGAACATGGCAAAGGTAAAGAAAATGAATGGTAGCCAGGTGCAGTGGCGCACGCCTGTCATCCCAGCACTCGGGAGGCTGAGGCAGGAGGATCGCCAGTTCAAAGCCAGCCTCAGCAAAGGTGAGGCACTTAGCAACTCAGTGAGACCCTGTCTCTAATAAAATACAAAAAAAAGGGGGGGGGACTGGGGATGTGGCCCAGTGGTCGAGTGCCCCTGAGTTCAATCCCGGATACAAAAAAAAAAAAAGAAAAAGAAAAAGAAAATGAATGGTGACAATAACTGAGTTAAATGTTTATTTTTGCTGGCAACTGTAGAGCAATCTCCATGCAGAGTATCTTCCTGAACCCTCTCATTAACCCAGGAATTAGGTATTATCATCATTTCCCCATTTTCTTAAAAGGGTTAAATCACTTGCCCCTGGGGTCAAAAAGCTAATAACTGTCACCACTAGGAGTGAAGTTGGAACGCGGGTATTAATTAACCCTGAATGTTGCCGGTGACAGTCTTCCGTAAATCATTATTTAGGATGCTGCCAGAGCTGACAGGATAGGAGCTTGTCGCTGAAACTGGACGACTACTCATTTGCCAGCAGGGCAGAGGTTGGCAGGAGGCGGCATCTCCAGCTGGTGAAGCAAACCGCCCCCCCAGGGCGCAGGGACGTTGAGTGGCCTCATTGGTCCTCTTCGTTCTCTCCTGCAGGAACAAACCTCAAGATCATCACCAAATTACACTGTCCCCTTTCAACCGTGGCTCGTGTAATTACAGCTTCTAACGCGGCACACATTTCAGGTCCCACCACCTCGGCCCACCCAGCCTCAGTGAAGCGTTCCCTGCTCTTCTGTCCCAGGGAACGTCGGGCCTCCTGTTGGTGGCTGAGGACTTGGCCTGGTGGTACCAGTGTGTTCCAGCATAGTGGTGCCAGCTGTGAGATTTTTTTTTTTTTTGGTACCCAATACATCCTAACAGATTTTCCTCCCCTTCTATTTCCTTCTTTCTTGCCTGCTTAGGTAAACACTTCTATTGGGTTTCCTTGTGTGGGTCCTTTGATTTCTACAAAAGTGCAACTAATTAAAAACATTCTTTCTCGCACACAGAAAACACCATGAACAGTTGCTAATATTATTTTCATTTTTATTAGTAACTGCTTCACTGTCAGTTCCTCGAGACATCAATCAGTGTGTGTACCCTCAGAGCAATGGTGTTGGGGAGGCGTGGTCAGCAGGGGGGGCTTCCCAGAAAAGCTGACTCTTGAGCAAAGTCTTCATTATCATTCAGATCCCCCAAAAGCTCATGTGTGAGACAATGCAAGAAAGTTTAGAGATGAAATGATTAGGTTCCAGAGCTTCAACCTAATCAGTGACTTAATGCCCTGATGGGATTAACTGGGTGGTAACTGAAGGCAGGTAGGGTGTGACTGGAGGAGAGGGGTCATGACTGGGGACATGCCTTGGGGTATATAGTTTGTGAGCTCAGCTGAGTCTCTCTGCCTCCTAGTGGTCATGTCTTGCATCCTCCCACTTCTGCATCTTAATAATCCTCTGATTCTGAACGGTACAACCCAGTACCTAATTGTTTTTGATTCTTTATTGATTGATTTATGTTTTAACTGACACAAAAAAAATCGTTCTCTGGTTTTTAAATTATTCTCTATCGTTCCTAACAAACAGCACCTAGTAAATAATTAATAGACTTTTGCCAATTGGTTGGTTAAGTCTGTATTGTTTAGAGTGTTTTCTCTGTGTTAAATAAAAATAATTCCCTTTTGCAGCTCAAAAAACCCCATATTCTTTCTCATCCAGACTCATGTGCTCGCACGAAAGGTAGCAATGGATATATACTCTTCGTTTTGCTTTGTTTGTTTGTTTTGATTGTTGTTTGGAAACGTCCAGAATACATCCTTGTTGGGGTGTAGCTCAGCATAGAGCACATACTTAGCAAGTGCAAGACTCTGGGGTCAATCCCCAGTACCAAAAAATGCATGTGCATATGTGTGTGTATGTGTGTGTGTGTACCCATATATATCCTTGATTTAACCTAATTTGAAGTATCAAAATACCATGGCACCCCACAATCATGCATAATTTTTATGTATCAGTTCAAAGGATTTTGGTCATTAATCAGTGATTAAAAAGGAAAAATATATCCTTGAGATTTTTTTCCCCATATGTGCACAGAGAATGTCCTTACTCTTCTTCATACCTGAGCAGCCTCCCATGGTGTGACATTTAAGCAACTCCCTCCCAGGGACACTTGGCTTGTTGCAGACTTTTGCTATTGTAAATGAATAACCGTGCACATATAGTATTTCCTGTGTCTGCAGCTTTGTATCCAGGAAAAATTCCTGGAAGTAAGAAAATTGGGCCAAAGGGGGAAAGCATTTGGAATTTTTTGTTGTTGTTGTTGAAGCATTTGTGATTCTGATAGATAGTGCCAAGTTGCTCCCATGGGGTAGCACCAACTGGCCCACCTGGGTGTGGGGACACACTCACCCCCCCCCCAAGCTTCTCAGCAGTAGCCATTGGTATGAACATTTTCAAACTTCAAGAGTTGTCTGTTTCAGGTAAATGGATGACGTTGGAGAATATCATGCTAAGTGAAGTTAGCCAATCCCAAAAAGCCAAATGCTGAATGTTTTCTCTGATTTAAGGAGGCCCATTCACAGTGGGGTAGGGATGGGGAGCATGGGGGGATTATAGAGGAACACTTGAATGGCCGATGGGGAGGGAGGGGAAGGGCGGGGCAAAAGGGTAAAGAAGAAAAAAGATGGTAGAATGAGATGGATATCATCACCCTAAGTGCAGGTATGAAGTCATGAATGGTGTGAATATACTTTGCATACAACCAGAGATATGAAAAAGTGTGCTCCATAAGTATAATATGAAATGTAATGCATTCTGCTGTCAATTCTAAGAACTTAGAATAAAAAATAATTTTAAAAAATAAGTAAAGATAAATCAAAGGAAAAAAAAGAGTTGTCTGTTTCATTTTAGGGCATCTTAGAAAAAAAGCTGATTCCATGAATTCACATTCTTAAAACGTTTTTTAAAACAGGTTGATTAAAATAAAAATGGCACACCGAGTTGAGTGACATTCCAGGTGGTATAGTCAATAGTGTTGTGGGTGGCACACAGACATGCCACACTTCGACAGCTCATGACCGAAGTTTGGAAAGGGTCACCGTGATTGTTATTTTTCCTCTTTGGAGTGATAAAAATCAAGAGCTTGTACTTCCTGGACGCAGGGTGCTCTGTGAGTGCTTTATCATCACAGCCCATCTGTGAGGTGGGCGCTGGTGCTATATCCACTTTCTGGCCCAGGCACCAGAGACTCAGAGAGGGTGTCGCTTGCCTGGGGTCACACAGCTCCCCTCGCCTGTGCCTGTTAATTTTCTTCCCTTCTGAGGGTGTTTCTAGCCGGGATCTCCATCTAGCCTTGCCCACCTATCTGCTGAGGACGGCACTTTCAGGGGTGTTCGTGGCCTACGCGTCCGGGGATGACTCTGCTCCTGCTGCCTCCTTTGGCTGGCCCTGCTGTTGTGCTTCAGTTCAGCCTCCTGGTGCCCGCGGCTTTGCCTCCCCCAGCCAGATTTCAGCCCACCTGTGAGCAGTCCCCACAACCCATTCAGACTGAGAAAGGCTATTTTGGGTTTGGACTTAGAGGTTTAAAGATTTTTTTTCCCCCTGGTTGGTCTTTGATCTGCACTTCCTTCCTCCTCAGCCCTCGGTGTCCAGGGAGGGGTCAGGTGATGGGCTAAAGATGCTGAGCTGGATCTGCTTGTCCTTTGGTGTGGGCACTTGTCACTGCGGAGACTCTGGGGTGGGGGTGGGGGTGGGGGTGGGGGAACCGAGCGGCCTGTCACTGGCCAGGGCTGGATTTGTGTGACATGAAGGGTGGCCTCCTCCCTGTCAGGTGGGAGACCTCTGGAAGGCTGAGGAGCAGCCGGGCAGCAGGTGACACTCAGGGGTTCCCACTCAACCAGCTGTATTGTGGGAGTCTGGCAAACCTGGGCTCCAATCCTGCCTCTTCCCCTTCCTTGCTTTGTGACCTTGGACAAGTTCTCTCTCTAACCCCCAGTTTGCTCACCTGGAATACCAGGATAGTAATGACCCCTCCAATGCTGAGTATTACAAGGACTAATTGACATGATTTAGGATGCCGGCGCGGTGCATGACAGAAAGTAAATGTGTTGTGCCTGTCAGTAGTAAAGTCACAATCACTGACTGTTCTTTGCTGCTATTCAGCTGTCTCTTGTGTCGGGGTCAGAAGCAACCGGAAACTTGGAAATCCACATCTGCCTAGACCTAAACAACGACATGAACTAGTAGCAAGAGGGGTCACGTGAGGCCCCTGTGGAAGGCTGATTCCTTGGGTTGCGAGAGATGACCCAACACTGGATGTCAAGGGGCCATGCTGGAGCAGGGTTGCAGTAGTTCCCAGCTGTAGGAGCCCTAATTAAGGAGATAGCTAAGATTGCGGATAGCTGTGAGCCAATAGCATTACCACCTTCCATGGTTTCGCGAGACTTGGCCCGGGACAGCGCCATTGTGTGTGTGGTGTGGTGGTGTTTGTAGGAGTGTGTATGGTATTGGAGGTTGCTGGAGCTGGAGAGAGAAGAATAAAAGAACTTTTTCATTTCCATCCTGCCTCCGAATTTTCTCCCACGGCGTCCTTGCTCCAAGCGGCAGTCGCTTCAGGCAGCAACACCCAGCCTATTTCTGAAGGCACTTTTCACGGAGCCAGATGAGCTCAGTTTGGATTTCGGGGGATATGTTCGCCTGTGGTTGTCCTAGCCAAAGGACTGTAGGGAGGAGGGTGGTGAGTTCAGAGGCTTGCAGGGGGTGGGTAGGCAAGGGGAAGAGTGAAGACAGTAGGGAAGGGTGGGGACTGTGGAAAATTGGAAAGCTCATCTCTTACCTAAAGGAAGGAAGTGCTGCTCGGTCCCCAGAAATGTGTGTCAGGTATTGACACAACTTGTGATTTCTCAAAAGGAGCCATAAATTTACATTAAAAAAAAATTTTTTTTTTTAGTTGTAGATGGACATAGTACCTTTATTTTATTTATGTGGTGCTGAGGATCGAACCCAGTGCCTCACACATGCGAGATGAGCGCTCCACCGCTGAGCCATAGCCCCAGCCCCAATTTTACATTTTTTTTAAATTTGACATTTCATGACTTTTAAAGATAGTCCAATTTTTAAGGGATATCATATGAGCCAACTGTGGCTTGTCTGCAGGCTTGATATTGCCTGTGGGCTCTTGATCATGACCTTCTGGCATGAAAGAGGAGCCAGGATTGAGATGGGACAGGCTCTAGGTGGCCCGGAGGGGTCCACCAGAGTGGCCTGGGATCAGTTGGGAGCTTAAGACTGTAAAATGAGGTGGCGGAGGGATTAGAACAGAGAAGGAAGCCGAGTCTCTGGACGCAATGGAAACCAGACCCCAGGGAGAGTGATGGCGTAGCGGCTGGGGCTGCCCAATTTCATCCCAGGGCCTGTCCCTAGCCACAGCCTCAGAGGCGGGGAGGGAACACGTTATTGGTTAAAGGCCGGCTGATATTGAACTTGTAGACAACAAAACAACCATACCAGTTGTGACAGTGCCGAAATAATTTTAAGTCAATTGACAAATGTCCACCGCGGGTCCCTCTGAACCTCCTCCTCCTGCCTCCTACCTTCCGCTCCGCCCTGCGCCTCCAGCAGCTCCCTCCCACCTTGCCTCTCCAGGACCAGCAACTAAGGAGTTACCGCCCAGCACTCCTCCGCCCTGCTGATTGGTCCAGTTAGTCTATTCTGATTGGTCAGTGGGCGGGGTCTGTGCCAAAGCCAATCTTGCTTGACTCTTCTCCCTGGTTGCAGTCATTCCACCTTGGATTGGTTGAAGCACAAAGGAGAACTTTAGAGGACACGAGAAGGCAGATGGACCAGGAAGACGGGATGCCAGGCCTCTGAGGGGCTGGAACCAGGCACGCCAAACCTGGGGTCATGTGACCTTTGTCCTTGTTTCACTCTGCTCCTTGGACCCCACTCTAAAAACCAGACACCTTAGCCTGAAGCTGCGTGTCTCCTGGCCTCTACCTGCATCACAGCTGCTCGGCAGACTTGACCCTTGAGTCAAGGGTCCACTTCTGCTCCAGCCAGCTACATCCAGGCGATGTGGACTTCTTAAAGAGCAAACGTGGCTGTTGAGACTTTCCCATGTCAGACCTGGGCAGTTGCCCTGCAAGATTCAACCTGACAATCCTAGAGTCATGTCCGGTGTGGCTCTGTGGCTTTATTCCATGCTCCAGGTGGCAGGAGGGAGGAGGGCATAATTGATTGGGCAAGATCTGGGTGGTCTGAAGGTGGTCTCTAACAGATGGGTGGAGTTGGTACTGGGACCAAGGTGGCAGGAACCTCGGCAGCCTCTAAATAAACCATAAAGAAATGAACTTTTTTTTTTTTTTTTGTACTAGGGATTGAAGTCAGGGGCACTCAACCACTGGGCCACATCCCCAGCCCTACACTGGGTCTCACTGAATCGCTCAGCACCTCATCATTGCTGAGGCTGGCTTTGAACTCGCAATCCTCCTCCCTCAGCCTCCTGAGCTGCTGGAATTAGAGGCGAGTGCCACGGTGCCCGGCTAAGAAATCAGCTTTTACTTGCAACCTGCCTAAGTGACTTTACTGTCTCTATCTGGCTCTGATCAGTTTTGTGCAGTCCTGAGTCATTTTTCTGTAACAGCACAGGCCCCCGCTCAGGAACTCCCACCGTGGCTTTATAGCTGCCGATCGTCTTGCTGACCTCTTAGCACGTACCAGCCGCCCTGAGAAACAACGTACTTGCCGAGAGGGTGGGAAGCTGTGGACAGCCACTTCACCCCTTGGTCGCTGGCTTTCCTCACCTGTAAAACGGGTGTGTTAAGCAATACATAGCTCATAGGGACGCGGAGGGGACTGAATGCTTTAATGCCTGATAATTCCCCTGAGACAGCTCCCGGTGTGAGTAAATGCTCAGTACACATTACTCTCAATCATTAAATATTGACTGAGCGCCTTCTTTATGTCAAATATAATAATGCCCCGGGGATACAGCAGTTAGCAGAACCGCCTAGTGTGAGAGATGTAATCGAACTTGCAGTACCATTGGATTGTTTAAGTGTGACCATGTGGAAGATATGGTAGGGCGGGACACCACTCTCCCTCTCCCTCTCTCTCCCCTCCCATTTATTTCTGTGATAAGAATGTAAGTTCCAGGACAGTGGTAGTCTTTCCCCTTCCTTCACAAAAGCATCTCCAATACCTAGGAAGGACCTGGCCCTCAGTTAACTGGGTGGGTGAATATGGATGAATGAATTAAGTGCTATTTTAGCTGCCTCTTGGGAGATGAAGTGTTAATGGTGTGAAGGTGGGGAGAGACGGGGGAAGGGAGAGTAATGTGGTGTCACTTCATTTCTGCAGGGGGCCAGCCAGGGGGCCTTGAGAAGTTACTCTCCAGCCTGCATCCCTTTCAGAATTGTTAAAATGGGCATGGTGGCACAGGCCTATAATCCCAGCACTTGGGAGGCTGAGGCAGGAGGATCCTGAGTTCAAAGCCAGCCTCAGCAATGGCGAGGCACTTAGCAACTCAGTGAGACCCTGTCTCTAAATAAAATACAAAAAAGAACTGGGGATGTGGCCTAGTGGTCGAGTGCTCCTGAGTTCAATCCCCAGTACAAACAAACAAACAAACAAACAAAAAAACAGAATTGTTAAAATGGGAACAAATAATACCTTCCACGTGGTGTGTCCCGAGGACTGGAGTGAGTCTAGACACCCAGCACACACGTGTAGCTTTCAGTAAACAAGTTGTCATTTCCCTCCCTATTCTATGTGACACTTGATATGCCCTATTATGGAAGGGACACGTGGAGATGGAGAAGGTTCTAGATCGTATTCACTCAGTAATGCTTGAATCCTTCTCCCTGAGATCTCCCGAAGAACGCTTACGTGCAGAAAAGTACTAACCCCACAGAGGCACTGTATGGTGAGTTTGGGATTTCTTCCTAAATCTTAAAAGAGAGCTTCTGAAACCCCTGGGGCTGCTTTCTTGTGCACAAGTTAGGTCTACAGAGAGTCAAACCTTAACTGAGAGCAAAGCTTTGATTTTAGCAATGTTAGAAAACCAAGAAGGGACCTCAGGAAGTAAGAGGAGAGAGAGAATGACCCCCAGACCTTGGAGTGGGGCTGCCCCAGGCCACTCAGGACAAACTTCTCAGAGCCAGACCATGGGCCCTGAACCCAGAGGCCTCCTGGGAAGGGTGAGGGATATAGGAGATGAAGAAAAAGATGGTGTGCATGCCTTTTACCCCTGTGCAAGCTCCACCCACTGGGGCTGGGCCAATCAGTGTCTTAGAGTCTAACCTATCAGATAAGCTCTCTTCCTCCTTAGAAGTTGAGTAGGGTCCTGCCAGAAGCCCAGAGCTCCCCCTACAGGCCAACACCAGTGCTGCACAGGGCTTCTTTTTTAGATGGATTTGGAGCTCAAATCCCCAGCCTTAAGGTGAAAACTCAAGGGCCATGATGGGAAGTGTTCTATGGCACAAGGCGGGGGACTTTTTCTAGGAACCTGATGATGTATGACCCAGTCTCTGTCCAGGAACGGGAGACCAGGCTGGTGGAGCTGCCGTTCAGGAGCCTTTAGATTGGGTTCGGTGATCTCTAAGCCCTGCTGTTGTTACTAAGGCAGCACCATGAACAGGAGAGGCAGCTGCCGGCGTCCTTCTGCATACTCTGAGCTCTGCGGACACTTTTAGCCAGAGCAGAGTGGACCAGCCTCTCCAACTTGGCCGTCCAGAGCTCTGCAAGGGCTAACTCTTCATCTGACCTCAGAGGGTTGCAGTGCCACGAAAGAAACTGCAGCTCATTAAGAAGATGCAGGGTGACAAAAGCCCGCGGCAGCTGGGGATCTCCAGTGAGGCCTCTTGAGACGCGCTATTCATGCAACCGGATTCAGTTTATTTTTAACAACAGTAAAATTCTCCCCCAGTTAATAGACCATTCTAGTCACTAATAGAAGTTCCCAGATGCCGCCCCTTTCTGCTTAATCCCCTTTCTACTCCAGGCCCTTTTGGATCCCGGATCTGTTTCCTGCTCCCACAGTTTTCCCTTTCCCGGAAAGTCCTATAAACCGACTCGGGCAGCGCCGCGCCCTATATGATGTCTCCTCTTAGCAGGGGCTTTGGAGGCTCTGTGAGGTTGCTGCGTGGGTCCCCGCGGCTTTCCTCCTTATTGCAGAGAGGCGTTCCCGTGGGTAGATGGGCCGCCATTTATGTTTCCACTTTGGAGTTATTATGAGCAAAGTGACTCCAAGTCTTCAAATACAGGTTTTGGATCGATGCGCGTTTTCATTTCACCTGGGTCTAGATTGCCAGGTTGTGTGTGGTAAAGGGTATGTTTAACTTTATAAGAAACTGCCACTCTGTTTTCCAAAGGGCCTCAGCCGTTCCCACCTCTTCCCTCGCATATGAAAATTCCAGTGTTTTCTTTAACTGGAATTGAACTCAGGGATTGAACTCAGGGGCACTCGACCACTGAGCCACATCCCCAGCCCTATTTTGTCTTTTATTTAGAGACAGGGTCTCACTGAGTTGCTTAGTACCTTGCCATTGCTGAGGCTGGCTTTGAACTCATGATCCTTCTGCCTCAGCCTCCCAAGCCACTGGGATGACAGGTGTGTGCCACTGGATATCTTGATCTTGTCAGTTTTAATTTTCTAAAATTTGGTGATTTTAATAGTTATATGGACTTTTTAAATTTAAAAAATAGCAGTTTCTTAGGAGGACCTCTCATCACTTCAATAGCACATAAAATAGTGTCTAATCATTGCGTCTATTTATTTGTTTCCTCGTTCACTTTCTGTGTCTGTTACTGGTATATAAATCTCAAGAACACGCCTTCTCCTGCAGAGGTACCTGTGAATTGGTTGAGCAAATGGAGGAAGAGAGAGGTAGATATCGCAAAGTCTGGGGTGTCAGATCAGCTGGGGGGGGGGGTAAACCTAACGACTATGCTATTAACTTGGGCCTTGCACCATTTCACAGGGAAAGCAACTTTTGTACTGGGTTGGGAGAAAGAAGGAGTTTTGCAGTTAGAGCAGCGAGAGAAGTAGAACATCTCTGGCAGGAGCAAGGAGGCACAGAGCCCGAGGGTGATGTGGGTGTGGCTCATTTGGGGGTGAAGGAGTTCTGTGTGCTGAGAACTTAGTATATGTGCCAGGGCATCCTCAGGTAATGGTAATAATAATGCAGAAGCTTATAGTGCTTGCTAGGTGCCAGGTGGATCTACGATCTCTCCATGAGCTAATCCATTTATTCTTCCCAACAGTCTCACACTCTAATGATAGTCTTAGCACTATCATTATCTTCGCTTTACAGACAAGGAAACAGAAGCAGAAAAAAACAGTTCTGTAACTTGCCCAAAGGCACGTGACTGAGAAGAAGCCAGGCAGTTGATACTCCCAAAAGTCTGTACCTTTCCCCACAGCACTACACGGCCAGGTTGGGACATCCTCATTAATTAGGGAAATGTGTAAGCTGCTATAATAAATAGCCCCACAGACATAGTGACTTCAACAAGACAGAAGCTACATGTTCTCTCAGGTGTCAGCCCAAAGGGACAAAGTCCACAGCTGAAAGGGTGGCTTTGTCCTTTCCATGGCTCCCAGTTTGGGTTTCAGGTGGTCACTTTCAGTTCCTAGGTAGTGGGAAGGAGGAGAGGGGTCAGGGAGGCTCTTGCACATTCCCCTTAAGAAAATGATCCGGAAGCATGCACATCCCAGTAGCCGGAACCCAGCCGCATGGCCTCACCAAGCTGCAAGGGAGGCTGGGAAATGCAGTCTATAATGGGCTGGCCATATCCTCTGCTAAATCCCTAGGGTTCTGTTATTAAAGGGAAGGATGGATGTTGGTGGGGACCTAGCAGCAGTCTCTGCCACAGTTCGCAGACTATTTGTTGAACTTTGAACTTAGTTCTGTGGGTGATGAGGAACCTGCAAATGAGCTACGAGGGGGGAGGAGGGGAGGATTTTGTGCCTAGACTTGAGTTTTAGATCACCCCAGAACTTGTTTGGGGAATAAAGGGAAGGGGGGAAATAGGTAATTAATTTTTGTGCCTGTCACTTTATTTATTTATTTATTTATTTATTTATTGTGGTACCAGGGATTGAACTCAGGGGCACTCAACCACTGGGCCACATCCCCAGCCCTTTTTTTTGTATTTTATTAGATAAAATACAAAAAAAGGGTCTCACTGGGTTGCTAAGTGCCTCGCCATTGCTGAGGCTGGCTTTGAACTCACAATCCTCCTGCCTTAGCCTCCCAAAGTGCTGGGATTACAGGCGTGCGCCACCGCGCCCGGCCTGTCACTTTATTTTGCTGCCTCTGAAGTCCCTGCTACAGGAAGGAGCCAGTCACTTGGGTTCTCTGGTGGCTCAGTTGGAGGATTTGCAGGCTCTGGGGCTGGAGCTGGGTGATCAGCTCTCATTCACTCCCTTGATGACGGTTTGTCCCAGGGCTCCAGCTCAGGTCCCAACAGGTGTGATGCACCCGGGGAGCCCCGGTTCCGTCCTCAGTGAGTTCTCCAGCGACGCTCAGCATAGCGTGGATCCTGGGCTCCCACGCTGACACCGCCTCTCTTGGCTGTTGTTTCTCTTGACCCTAGGATCCCCGGAGCAAGCACAAGTTTAAGATCCACACCTACTCCAGCCCCACGTTTTGTGACCACTGTGGGTCCCTGCTGTACGGACTCATCCACCAGGGGATGAAATGTGACAGTAAGTACCTGCTCTCTCAGACAGCCTCTGTGACAGGCAGAGGCAGCAAGAAGGGCTGCTTCCCCAGGGGTTGGGGTCCAAGTTGGCAACACATTCTCCCAAACCCTGGGAGGGGCTGGCGCACCCGTGATCCATTGCCATATGATGGTCCTTCCACCCCACGGCATAGGGGCCTTAAATAATGGCCACTTAATTAGCTCATGGCTGCTCAAGGCAGACCTTTGGGTCTGGCCGGGCTCAGTGGGTGCGGCTGGGCTTACTCATGCGTATGGGGTGGGTTAGTGGGTTTGGGGGCATCTGGGTCTGCATGGCCTCCTCCGGGTTTCCAGAAGGCTGGCTGGGACTGCTGGGCCGCAGGTCTCGATGGTCAGTAGGCTGGCCTGGGCCTGCTCACTGGAAGCCCCAGGGTTCCCAGTGCTTCCGGAGCCCAAGCCCATTGGCGAGTCCACCTGGAGGCTTTGCATATAGCAAGTCACGTGACAAGGTGCACGGGGGTTGGGGGGGGGACCGCAGGGAGCCCTTCCTGCAGCTGTGCCCCAGGGATGCTCCAACAGCAGCAGTGGAGGGCTGGTGTGCTCCTTGGCAGGGCAGACCCTCCCGCGGCGCCGCAGGTTTGTGCGGGAAGAGGGGAGGCAGCACCTCCTCTGGCCAGGCTGGGGGGCAGGCTCCTCTTTATTAAGCGAAGGCCTGGGGTCCTCTGGGGCTTTGAGAGCCGTGGCTGCAGAGGTGACAGGAGACTCCACGTGCTGGTGGCTCCGGGGGGAACAGTTGGCCAGTGTAGGCTGAACAGTCACTGGGGTCCTGAGGCCCAGAGGACAGCGGGAGGAACCTGGAGGTGCAGAGAGGGACAGGAGAGAGCGGCATGGGTGGAGAGCGAGCCTGAGAGTCGGACCCGCACACACTCACACACGGACAGCGTTAGGGGGACAGAGGGACGCAAGAGCCAGGCACAGAAAGCTGTGTGGCTCCGCTGAGAGCGCCTCGGGCCAAAGCAGAGACAGACAGACGGAAAGATGGGCTCCGACACCGAGGTGTGCACTGGCCCAGCGATGGAGGGAGACCTGGAGACGGGACAGAGACAGCGCGAGGCGGAGGGGAGGAAGAGACTGGACGCAGGGCAGAGTGGGGCAGACCTGCTCCGCGAGCTGAGGTGGCCCAGGACACAGGGAGCGGGGGGGGGGGGGGGCAGAGCCAAGGGGACACACGGACACAGGGACAGAGGGACAGATGGCACAGACACAGGGAGGGTGCGGAGACCCTCTTGGCGGACAGCTAGGGCCCCCAGCAGCCGCAGCCTGGCGCCCCCTGCCCGAGGGTGCCGTCCCTCTCACCACGGCGCCCTGACATGGGCGGAGTGTGGGGACTTGGGGCAGGGCCCGGGGCTCGCTTCCTTCCCCCCCACGACTCCTGTCCACGCTGGGCAACCCCCGCTGGGCTCAGACTTGGGGAAACCTTCCACCGCATGGAAGTCGACATGGGTGACACTGTGGAGGACGCGGAAAGGGACATTTGAAGGTCGTGTATGATGCATGAGATGGTGAAGGGCCAGGTTCAGGCTATAGCCATACTGCGTCCCTCTTTCTCTGGGTCTCCCTGCTGGTGTGGACGCGACGGTCTGCCTAGACGCCCTCTTCAGGTCCCTGCCTGCCCTCCCCTGGGGAATGACCCAGGTGACGCCCTCCCGGCGGTGGTGATCACAGTGATGATTCACGGCCAATGCCTGGGTGGCAGGAAGGCACCGCCCTCTGCCCTCAGTTTGGGACGACTCTGAAGGGCCACCTCAGCCCCGGGCTCCCCTTACTGTCAGCTTCGGTGGCATTCACGTGGCAGGCCAGCCCCTTCCTCTGCACTCCCCATGAGCCTCGGTCCCCATTTCCTTAATTTCCCAGTAGACCCCGCCTCCTGGCTGTCCATGTTTTAGAGTCAGGAGATGTCACACGCAAGGTGGGATTCCTGCCCATCTTGGAAAATGGGGCACCTTGACAACTGTCGGGGGCATCCCCTGGGGCTGAGCCTGGGTGGAGGCCCTTAGGACTCTGCTTGGTCACACCCACGTCTTCCCACACTGGTGTGACCAGGGGACCCCCTTGGCATGCCAGGTGGTGATGCTGGTTTAGAGCCACTGGGTGTGTAGAGGACGCCTGCTTCAGGCCTTGGAGGGGACAGTCAAGTTCAGCTCTCAGGGACTGGGGAGAGGGATGGAGAGGCCTTTGGATGAGATCTCGGCAGGGCCTGCTGGTCTCGGTCAGCTTCGTGGCTCTTGCTCCTCCGAGGAAGAGGAGCAGGAAGGCCAAGCTGGCCCCAGAGGGTGGGGGCAGATGTCGGGGTCCCCGCCCGGCCAGCCTGAGCCGTGCCCCCCCTCTGCCTTCGCAGCCTGCATGATGAACGTCCACAAGCGCTGCGTGATGAATGTCCCCAGCCTCTGTGGCACCGACCACACGGAGCGCCGCGGCCGCATCTACATCCAGGCCCACATCGACAGGGAGGTCCTCATCGTTGTCGGTAGGTGGCGCTGGGGCGTCGGCAGCGGCTCCCCTGGTCCTGGGCCAGCTGGACACGGGTGTGTGAGGAGGGAGGACGGTGGGTGGTCAGTGGTCACTCACAGGGGCCAGGAGGGTTGGGATGCCCCCTGTACCTGACCATGGGCGTCCTTAGAAACTGTACACCCTCAGAATGGTGTTCCAAGCCCCTCTGGGCCTCTGAGCTCAGAGTGGGACCACCTGAGCCCCCTGGACTTCTGACTTTCTTTTCAAAACTTTCTAATTGACATCTAATAATGGTGCGTATTCATGGAATGCACTGTAATATTTTTGACACACGTGTACAATGTGTAATGATCAAATCAAAGCAGTTAGCATATCCATCACCTGGAATTTTCTTTGTGTTGGGTGCATTCATGGGGCTTGTAGCTTTCACAGGATTCTTCATCACCCACCTTTCCCTCTTTCCCATTCTTTCTCTCAGTATCCTCAGAGTGCAATTCTGTTTCCTTCCTTCAGGTAGTAGGGAAGGGATGCTTGGTGCTTCCCTAAGCATTTCCAGCAGGAAAAACAACAACAACAACAACACACACAGTCTTGATGTTTGACACCAAATTTGGGAAAATGTTATGTCTTGGAGAGGAGGAGGTAGGAGGTATGAATCCAAGAAGTACCCCGGGACTTCCCTTATAATTTAAATGTTTTTCTTTAACCCAACGGAGGCCATTCTACTCGTCTGTATACTTTTTGCATATTTAAAATACTTAATAGGAAAGAAGGATAATACAGTGTAGTGCAGAGGTCGGAGACCAGGTGAAGAAAAAGGGCTTTGTCTGTTGCTCACGAGGTGAGCCTTTGAGACAGACTTGGCTCATGCAAAATTGGAACTTTGCTGTGCTGGGCTGGCGGGTTGCTCAGCCATAAGCCATGGTAAAACCAGCGCTGATGGAAATAAAACTTCGAAGGAATTCTCTCTTGTAGGCTTGTGGCACAAACTGCTGTAGACTTTATATAACTAATGAACATAAAGAAGATTTTATGAATTGGTAACTTAGAATATTAGTCATGGAAGCGAGTGATGTTTTGCAAAAATTGGTTTGTTTCTAAGGCCCCAGAATGGTTCCGTAGCGCTGATGTGCTGAGCCCTGGGTTGGGAAGGGCTTTACTTAAATCATATATAAGTCGAAAAAATATCCTGGTAAGATATAACTCCTTTTTTAAATTGCAGCTGTGAAGGTCAGTGAGCTTTTAGACAATGTGCATTCCATCACGTTACTTTTCCCTATGGGAGGGAGAAAAGAGGCTGCTTGGCCTCCCAGGAGGATGCTAGGGGGGCCCCAGGGGAAATGGTACATCTGCAGGACCCAGAAAAACAGTCCCCCCGCCCCACCCCACTGCCTAAACCACCTGGTACCCAAGGTTCAAAAAATGAAGCTCTTCTTCCCTCTAGTGTCAACATCTGGGAACTACACCAACTCAAAAATGCGCTGCAGGCATCGGGTGCACCTTGCTCAAACCCTCCCATGTTTTCTCTTTCAATCCCACAACAACATGGAAAGATATCTGTCTGCTCTGCTAATTTTATAAATAAAGCATCCGAGGCTCATAGAAGTTATACTGCCCAGAGCTCACACCATTAGTAATTATAAAACAACAGCTAACGTGTATTGAGTCTCTGAATGTGTCAATCATTCATGCAAAGCACTGAGAGGCAGTACCTTGTTTAAATTTTTCAGCAGCTCTAATGAGGAAAGTGTTTTTATTCCCTGCAGCAGGAAACGGGCTTAGAGAGTCACACACACTTTCTCGTCTAGGTGTGTCTGGTTCTTACGTCCTGTATTCTATACTGTTACTCTTCACCTCATTTTTTTTTTTTTTTTTTTTTGTCCTTTGAACCCCTTCCTCCTCCACCATTTTATTTGTTCTCTTTGTGGTTCAAGTAAAGTAGCTCTTATGGGTGTTCTTTGGGGGAGTTTTTGTCCTGAGGCGGGGGTCCAAGGTCTTTTCAAGTTCAAGGTCAACGTCTGCCCCTTAATCATAGATGTGCTCTGGCCTTGAGAGTCTTGATGACAAGGCAGTGATTCTCAGGCAACCCCAGGACACGCCTGTGAATGGGGCGGTGTTCATTTCCTAGGGCCGCCGTAGCACACACCAGGTGGCGTGAAGCAAGACATTTGCTCTCTCAGCTTCCGGAGGCTGGAGACAAGAAATCAAGGGCGCAGCGGGGTGGGCTCCTTCTGCGGAGCTCCGAGGGTCTCTTCCATGCCCGTCTCCTCACATCCGCTGGCTGCTGTTAGTCCTTGGTGTCTTAGGCATCACTTTGGTCTCTGCCTCTGCCATCCTGTGCATTCTTACCTGGGGTCTCTGGGGTCAGACATAGGCCCACCCTGACCTAGTATGACCTCATCTTAACTCAGTTACTTCGGGAGAGATCCTGTGTCCAAATAAGGCCACGTTCACAGGGACCAGGATGAGACCTTGAATGTCTCTTTGTGGGAGACACAGGTCAACCCAAAACACAAGGCAAGAGAACCGGGGGTCATTTAAAAAGTTAGGGGTACAATTTCTGCACGTGTAGGGCTCTGACAGCCTTACGTAAACAGCACCCAGCCTTTTCCTAGTTACTTTGTGGTTTTCTAAATGCTTCCTTGTGGGGTGGGGTTATGGCCACCCTACGGAAGGACAGACTGGGACTCCGCGAGGCTGAAGGACTTGACCTCCGTCCCTGGCAGAGCTGGGACGTGCGCCTGGGCCCTGTGCCGCCGTGCCCTGTATCGTGCCTCAGGAGGCCGTGAGCAGCCTGTACTCGGCATGTGGCTTGATCGAGGACGGAAGAACCCCCGAGGCTTTGGCTGCGTCCTCTGAACACAGCTGAGGCGGGGATCTTTGCTCAAGTGACTTGCTGCTGCAGGAAAAGAGCAAGGGAGGCTGGGCGGGGCACAGGGCGGGGTCAGCGGGGTCAGCGTCTGTCAAGGACACGTGAACCTGGTCCCATGGGCTGCTCCGGACGAGGCCCTGCAGTTCTGAGAAGAAGACTGGTCTGTGGGTCAGGCAGTGCTGTGCGATGACTGGGTCTCCAAAACCCATACGTTAGGCCTCACCCGCAATGTGGTGGTATTGGGAGATGATTAGGGAGCTCATTAGGGTTAGATGGGGTCATGAGGGTGGGCCCCCATGATGAGATTGGTGGTTTTAAAAGAGGAGGGGAGCCGGGCGTGGTGGCGCACACCTGTAATCCCAGCGGTTTGGGAGGCTGAGGCAGGAGGATCGCGAGCTGAAAGCCAGCCTCAGCAATGGCAAGGCGCTTAGCAACTCGGTGAGACCCTGTCTGTAAATAAAATACAAAACAGGGCTGGGGATGTGGCCCAGTGGTCGAGTGCCCCTGAGTTCAATCCCTGGTACCAAAGGGGGAAAAAAAAAAAAAAGAGGAAGGGGAGGAGAGAGAGAGAGAGAAAGAAAGAGAGGGAGAGAGAGAGGGAGGGCGGGCAGGCAGAGGAGATCACCCTCTACCATGTAGGGAGCAGCAGCAGATGGTGCCCAAGGCAAGCCAGGACGTGAGTCCTTGCAGGACTCAAATCTACTTGCACCTTGGTCTTGGACTTCCCAGTCTCCAGAACTGTGAGAAATACGTGCGTGTTGTTTAAGTCACCCAGTCTCTGGTGCTTCGTCACAGCAGCCCGAGCTGACCAAGGTGATCTTGGTGACAGGCTGCTGGGGTTGGAGGTAAAGGAAGCTTCCAGGTTACCTGGCTACGGTGGCTACTGTGCAGCTGAGTGTAGTTATCTGGACACAGGGACCAGCGTGCGCCCCCGGCAGCCCACACTCAGCAGCTAGGGAGATGGGTGGACGGCCAGAGCAGAGAGGAGCTGGGCAGGGTCCAGGGCACCCCTTCCCAAGCCTCCTTCTAGGCACCCCCTCCTTGATCTTGGCCCACAGATGAGCGAGGAGAGAGGGAGCGAGCTAAGGATAACTGGGGACCCTCCCAGCACAGAGGTGGCCTTGTGGTGTGTGTTGAATCAAGCCCCTCATCCGGACCCCAGAAGCACGTGCCGTGTTAGGACTTCCCACTCACCACCAGCGCCCCAACGTCACTTGGATTATCTTGGGAAGTCCCAGCATCTCCAGGGGTGAAAGGATTTCCATCCCCCAGGCTACTAAGACCTGGCTGGTAGACCCGCTCCCAGTTTCTCGCAGGTCCTGACGGGAATGTAGGTGGGATCCAGTCTTCTTTTAAACGCCTGTCGGCGACCTCCTCCTGTCTCCAGGACAGACTGGATCTGTCGGGATGGTCTCAGTCTCTTTCTTGAGTCCTCTCCGGGGTCCTCTCCAAGCTGCTGCCCATCTCTGTTCTCTCTCTCTCTCTCTCTCTTCTCCTCTTCCGGCATCTAGCTCTTCCTCTTTTGCCAGAGCTCTGCTCATTTGCTCACGCACGGCACCCAGGACCCGGCTGGTGGTGGTGCCGGTTTCCTGCTGGGCTCCGCTCCTGCCGGCCCTCCCACAGGGTTAGCTCCGTGAGGGCGAGT
The DNA here is from genome assembly GCA_025594165.1 of Tamias sibiricus. Taxonomy (NCBI): domain Eukaryota; kingdom Metazoa; phylum Chordata; class Mammalia; order Rodentia; family Sciuridae; genus Tamias; species Tamias sibiricus. The sequence goes on from CM046674.1 coordinate 19,036,893, forward strand.
GCAGCGTCCTGTCTCCCCGCCTACCCCCAGCACCTGCTGAGGTGGGCGCCTCTGAACACTCATGCTCGCAGTTCAGCACTGTTTTGGGGCAGACCGCTCAGAAAACGTACCACGTCCATTTTATCCAAGTTAGAGAGCCTTGATTTAGCCCGCTGGCCGGTGACTGCTCCTCACAGCACCCGTAACTGTCTCTGCAAGGAACAGCCCCGGGCCTGAGCATTTCAGGGTCTTTCAAAGGCAAAAACCACATCTGGGATGACGTAGCTGCAAGCAAGCAGGCACAGAAGCTAAATTGGGCAGTGAGCAAGACAATGCAGTGGGTGCATTGGTATTTCCCACGGGCCTTTCCAGGTAGGCATAGCAGCAAGCAAGCAGAAGGGAAGTGGGTGAAAATGACCCTAGGTGAGTACAAGTTAGAGCATGGTCACTAACGTCTGGACAAGCACTCTCTGACATTGCCCAAGAAAAATGGGAACCAAAGAGAGAACGATTTTACATTGTGTAAGAATTGCCATTTTGTGTTGCCAAACGTGCCATGCTAAGCCCAGTGGGCCCAGAGGGGGGGCTCTCCCACGGGAGAAGCACTTCTTACATGACGTGGAGTCTCAGGGCAAAATGGGGTCTGTTTGGTCATCGCCCCTATAGCCTGGCCCATAACAGTACCCTTCTGTTCTAGTCAGCTTTTTTTTTTTTTTTTTTTTTTTTTTTTTTCCTGCTGCGACTAAAGGATCTGGCCAGAGCAATTTTAAAGGAGGAAAAGTTTATTTGAGGGCTCAAGGATGCAGAGAGGTCCACAGAAGGCCGGCTCCATTCCTGGGGCGCCTGGTGAGGCAGGCCATCATGGCGGAAGAGAGTGGTGGAGGGAAGCGGTTCACATCATGATCAGGAAGCAGAGAGACAGACTCCACTCACCAGATACAAATCTATGACCCATTGCCATGCCCTCATAGCCACGCCCCCATAGCCACGCCCAGTCACGCCCCAGCCACGCCCCACAGCCACGCCCCCAATGAGCCACGTCCTCCAGGGAACTGGTTAGTCCCATCAGGGATTAATTCACTGTTTAGGTTGAGGCTATGACCCAATCATTTTTCCTCCAACCTTCTTGCATTGTCTCACACCTGAGTTTTGGGGGACACCTCACATCCAAACCATAACACCTTCTGTCAACATAACAATGGCCATCCCTTTATTTATATTTCCATGTACATCACAACCATTTTCTTAGAGGTAAAAAGTTATAGTCATGAATTCATATCTATCTTTGCCTCCATGATTATATCTCCGAAAGTTGGGGCTCTTTTTTTTTTTTTTGGTGGGGAGGTACTGGGGATTGAACCCAAGGGCATTTTCCCACTGAACTACATCCCCAGTCCTTTTCATTTCAAGACAGGGTCTCACTAAGTTACTGAGGGTCTTGCTAAATTGCTGAGGCTGGCCTCAAACTTGAAATCCTCCTGCCTCAGCCTCCCGAGTCTCTGGGATGACAGGTGTGTACCACCACACCTGGCTGAGATTATTCTTAAAAAAAGAATAAGGAGGTTTTTTTTTTTTTTTTTTTTTAATATTTCTCTTTAGGATTCCAAATCAGTGTTCTTAGTATTGCACATTGTATTGTGATATACATAACCCCCTTAGACTGAAACATCTCCCAGGCAGACTTAGGCGCTTCCAAAATGTGGTAGTTAAATCCATCCCAAGATTTGACATCCATATATCAAGAGAGGAACAGCATCAAAGAGGAAAAAAATTCTTAGCAGGTTGTTGGAGAAAGTTGAGGGTCACATCCACGGACACTCTAGGTTCCAAAAGAGGCCTTAACAGCACTCTCAGGAGTAAAGGATGTGGAAGTCTCATAGAAGACCTTATTATTATTATTTTTTTAATATTTGGTACCAGGGGTTGAACCCGGGTGGACTCAACCACTGAGCCACATCCCAATCCCTTTTTTATTTTTTTTATTTTGAGACAGGGTCTTGCTAAGTTGCTCAGGGTCTCACTAAGTTGCTGAGGCTGGCTTTGAACCTATGATCCTCCTGCCTCAGCCTCCAGAGCCTGTGGGATTACAGGTGTGCACCACCGTGCCTGGCAAGACCATCTTATAAATTTAAGGAAGGTAGAGAAGGTGTTTGTCCTCGTGAGGACTCTAAGAAGGTAGAAAAAGCACCGGAAAGCCCACGGAGGCCCTTCCCCTGGGCATTCTACCTGGGTGTCTCACGTCTGAAGCCAAAATGGTAGGACTAGAGCAGACACGGGAGGGCGGGCCAGGGCATGCGCTGACCCGATGGTGTGGTGGGAGGTGAGGGCAGTGAGGAACGCTTAGGTGTGCATGATGCGAGGAAGGTGTGAGCAGGTGAGCGGGCGCTCTATGTCGTTCATTCAGGATGGGTCTGGGTACCAGTCATGAGTGAGATCTGGCCTCTGCCCTCGAGAAGCTCACAGCATAGCCAGAGAGATGGGCATAGCCAAGCATATTGCCTTGTGGGAAATAGTGGGATGTTGCCATGGGAGCTCACAGAGGGGAACCCAAAACATGTAGGAGTTATCTAGACTGGGCAACTTTTGTGTCAGGGTAAATGAGAAAAAAAAAGACTAGCTGTGTTTATTGAGCACTTAGTATATGTCAGGTGCTTAACACCAGTAAACCAATCTTCACAACAATCCTCTGTTATCGGTATTATTAGGATTTATTCCCATTTTGCCTGTGAGGAGATGGAGGCAGAGTTAGTTGCTCACCTTGCTGAAGACACGGTTACCGAGAGGTGGGTCTCAGATTTGAGTGCAAGAGTCTGACTCCACGGCTCTCAGTCTTGCTGTGATGCTGCATTTCTGGCTGAGAAAAATAAGTTATGTAGATGTACAGGGACCAGACACAGCAGAGGGACGTGGGGGTCATTTCCTGCTGGGCTTGGCTCTCCTGGATGTTCTAGAATTCATTCATTCACAGTCATTCATTCATCAGCAACACATATGGGGTGTCTCCTGTTTTTCAAACATATTCTAGACCCTTGGGACACAAGAGGAAACAAGATAAGCCTTTCCTGGCAGATGCCACATCCTGGGACCTTGCCAATTTCCCGGGACATTTAGAGTATTTTCTCATTCTTCCTTTTATCGGCCACGAAGCCTCTCCATCTTCTGGTTGGGTCACAGTTCACTGCCACTCCTGGTTTTTTTTTTCTCCCCTGTGTTGTCCACAAGTTCCTTTCTTTAGTGTGATCTCCTCTTTTTTTTTTGTTGGTACCGGGGTTTGAACTCAGGGGCACTCGATCACTGGGCCACATCCCCAGCCCTTCTCTGTATTTTATTAGAGACAGGGTCTCCCTGAGTTGCTAAGTGCCTCGCCAGTGCTGAGGCTGGCTTTGAACTCTCGATCCTCCTGCCCCAGCCTCCCAAGTGCTGGGATGACAGGCGTGCGCCACCGCGCCCAGTGTGTGATCTCTTCTTTAAACCCTCTAAGGGTCCAGCATTTGGAACACAGAGCCAGAGAGGACCTGAAGGTTATTTTTACTTTTTGTCCTACCACGTGGTTCCCCTGAGCTGGCTCCCTGCTTGAGAGAGAAAGAGAAGAGGGGAAATGGAGTGAAGGGAAAATCCAGACAGACGAATATCTCAAAATATGACCTAATCTTGCATCAATTGCAGATAGAAAATGGTCATAACCTAGGCCACGAGAGCCCCCTAGGTGGCAGTCTGTGTCTTCAAAGCCACTTCTCCTGAATGGATCTCTGTAGAGAGATGTCCCAGTGTGTAAGACCACAGTCCCGCCATCGCCCGTGATGGAAGGTGCTTCAGAGAACAGTTGAGCTCACCGAGGCCCAGAGAAAGGCCACCCATGGAGCAGGAATGGGGACCTGTCCCGGTGACACCCCCTTCCTTTTACATCACAGGTTGAGTACACCTTATCCAGAAAGCTGGGCACCAGAAGTGTTTGGGATTTCAGATTTTTCAAACATTTTTAGAATAATCACATATAGATAACGAGATATATTGGGGATGAGACCCAAGCCTAACATGAAATTCATTTACGTTTCACATACAACTTCTACACGTAGCCTCAAGGCTATTTTAAAATAAATTTGTGCACAAAACAAAAATGTCACGGTGTAGAATTTTCCATTGGTGACACACGTCCGTGCTTTAAAAGCGTTAGATTTGGGAGCATTTCCGATTTGGGATGTTTGGAATATGGATGCGCAACCTGTCCTGGTTTGTCATTCTTTCTCAACATTTTATTTATTTATTTATTTTTGGTACCAGGGATTGAACCCAGGGGTGCCTTACCACTGAGCCACATCCCTAGCTCTTTTAATTTTTTAAAATTTTATTTAGAGACAGGGTCTCACTAAGTTGCATAGGGCCTGGCTAAGTTGCTGAGGCTGGCTTTGAACTTGCGATCCTCCTCTCTCAGCCTCCCAAGCCGCTGGCATTACAGGTGTATGCCACCGTGCTGGTCCCCTTGACATTATCTCAGAAAAAAAAAAAAAATTCCAACATATAGTGAAGTCGAACATATTTTGCAGTGAACACCCCTCTATCCAACAACTAAATTCTCCTGTTACCTCTTACCGTACCGAACTAATCACACACCCATCCAGCTTGCTGTCCATCTGTCAACGTCTTGTTTTTTACATATTTCAAAGAAGATTATAGACATCAACTCAGTCCTCCCTAAACACTTCAGCATGTGTATCATCAACTAGAATTTAAAATTTATTTAGTTTTTTTTAATTGTCGAGATGAAATTTACATATAATCCTATACACACAGCTGAAATATGCAATAACTGAGTTTTGACAAATGCATATGATTCTGCTGTCACCCTAATCTCTATCATGTTAATCCTCTCTTTTGGTGTCTCAGCTACCATTGAGGAGTGGATTGAAACTGAACGGTGTCCTTGGAGAAATGCCCATGAGTGTGCGGGCATGACCACACCCGCACTGTGGCTATGCCCTGAGCATACCAGGGCCTCTGGGAATTAGACACCCTGATACTTAAGATCTCATAAACTGGGAGTGGTGGTGCATGCTTGTAATCCCAGCTTGGGAGGCTGAGGCAGGAAAACCCCAAGTTCGAGGCCAGCCTGGGCAATTTAGCAAGACCCTATTTAAAATTTTTTTTTTTGTTTTTTTTGTACCAAGGGTTGAACCCAGGGGTGCTTAACCACTGAGCCACATCCCCAGCTCTTTTTATTTTTCATTTTGAGACAGTGTCTCACTAGGTTGCTTTGGGCCTTGCTAAGTGGCTGAGGCTGACTTTGAACTTGCAATCCTCCTGCCTCAGCCTCCTGAGCTGCTGGGATTACAGGCGTGCACCACCATGCCCGGCTCCTGTCTCAAACATTTTTAAAAAGGCTGAAGATGTATCTCAATGGTAGAGCGCTTGTCTAGCATGCATGAGGCCCTGAGTTCAATCCTCGGTACCACAAAGAAAAAGGAAAACAAAAACAAAATAAAAACCCTTAGACTACATCATGCTTAAGAGTTGTTAAAATTTTTAAAGTGGTCCTCATGTAGTAAAGCAGGTTTGTTGGAAACCCTTCACTGGGGACTCAGTGGAGAGCAAATTCCCTTAAACAGACTCAGCGAAACATCATTCCGCGTCACTTTGCTTTCCTTCAGTGTCACTATAATGAAGAGATTGAGTCGCGTCGTGCCTCTGTCTCTGGAGCACCACCGTCTTTTCTATATGTCGTGGACAGTTGTCTGCTCCCCCTAAGGTCCTGGCAGAGGCCCCCTGTCCATCTTTCCTCCGAGGCCTGCTGGCTGACGTGTTTGTAAGTGTGTGTCTTTGACATTGAAATTGGGGGGCTTGGACTTGAGAAGATGGGATGGGGGAGAGTGGACGTGTTGTGACTCCAGGTTCCTTCTTTCCTTTCCTGAACAATCTCCTGAGAATGATCAAGGTCAGGCCACTTGTCTGAGGCCTCCAAGGCCCAGGAGGAGCTGGCTACACGTCCTGGTTCCTACATGCCTGCAGAATGACATCGAGGGAGGCACGGCCAGCACCCGCTGAGCTGTTACTTGTCACTGCCTTCAGGGAAAATGGTCCGATTGGGGATAGAGCTCAGTTGGTAAAGTGCTTGCCTCACATGCACAAGGCCCTGGGTTCCATCCCCAGCACCACACACACACACACACACACACACACACACAAAAAAAAAACGTATACACATGCACATGTTGACTCTCATATCCTTTTTGGGAATCTGTCTTATTGAAATAAAGCACCAGCATGCAAAGAAATAAAGTACAGAGCAGCTGGGCGCGGTGGCGCACGCCTGTAATCCCAGCACTTTGGGAGGCTGAGGCAGGAGGATCGCGGGTTCAAAGCCAGCCTCGGCAATGGTGAGGCACTTAGCAACTCAGTGAGACCCTGTCTCTAATAAAATACAGAAAAGGGCTGGGGATGTGGCCAGTGGTCGAGTGCCCCTGAGTTCAATCCCCAGTACCAACAAAAAACAAAACAAAACAATAAAAAATAAAAAAATAAAAATAAATAAAATAAGCATGTGGGACTTCCGTGGAGCTAGATGGGTCCTGCTTTTTGAAATGGGAACTGGTTACACGGTGTATTCACTTTGTGACAATTCATCAGGCTGCTCCATGATAAAGTATACGATTTATGTATATTATACTTTGTATTATATATACATTTTACTTACAAAACTTAAGTGATAAAAATTCTAAAAAATTTAAACAAAACTCCAGAGGGTTTGAGCTACAGCTGCTAACCAGAGGGAGGAACTGGCACAATGGTTTGGGAGCCCACTAACCAACCTCCTGCCCATTTTTACACATGACATTTATTTTGTATTTTATTTAGAGACAGGGTCTCACTAAGGTGCTTCGTGCCTCACTCAGTTGCTGAGGCTGGCTTTGAACTCGCAATCCTCCTGCCTCAGCCTCCTAAGCCACTGGGATTACAGGCGTGAGCCATGGCTCCAAGCATGTTTGCATATTTTTTATAAGGGTGGGGAGAAAGGTTGTAAAGACTGGAATGGCGGGAGGAGTGGGAATGGAGAGAGCCTGGGCTGAGGAGTGGGGGTGGGTCTTCTCTCCTTACATGTCTTTGTGCTTCTCTGGTTGCAATACATACATTCCACTTTTGTAATTTTTAAAAAATTAAAAACCAGAAAAATCTCTAAATAAGAAAAAATTTAAATAAATGATCCCAATGACAATAGCAGTAAAAGTTGGGTGGGCAATGGCAGTGACCAGGTGTTGGTTGTGTTGAGGAAGACTGCTGAGAGCCCACCACGTGGGCAGAGCCAGACGCAGGCTGTGTCTAGGTATTTTTGAGTTTTTCTTGACAGTAGCATCTTTCTTTCTTTCTTTTGGTACTGGGGATTGAACTCAGGGGCACTCGACCACCAAGCCACATCCCCAGCACTCTTTTTAAATTTTATTTAGAGATGGGGTCTCACTGAGTTGCTTAGCACCTCACTTTTGCTGAAGCTGGCTTTGAACTCGCAATCCTCCTGCCTCAGCCTCCCAAGTGCTGGGATTACAGGCGTGCGCCACCGCACCCATCTATCTTGTATAGCATGGTGGTTGTGTGTATTGCCATTAATAAATATCACTTTGGCTGAGTATGCCTGGAGACTACCTTCTCTTCTCTGGCAGGCCTATACTAATCCCTTCCCGCCCCCATCCCACCTCGATGCCTAAATTCTTTGACTTAAAGAAACTTCAGCTGCTCTGGTGCCTTCCAGTCCTGCTTCCTGTGGTGTGGCCTCCGAGGGCTCAGAGCTTCAGGAGGGTGTGTTTATACTTCACAGACCACTGTAAGCCCTGGTGGCTGCAAGTATGATCTGTGATCCAGCTAGGTGTAGGTGGGCATTACCTGGGAACTTGTTAGAAATGCAGAACCTCAGGCTCCACTCCACTCTGGGCCTGCTCAGTCACAATCTGCGTTTTACCAACATTCCCAGGTGATTTGTAGGCACCTTATTCTGGCTGTCCTGTGGCCGATGATCACGATGAAGCAGGAAGAATGCCTCTCCACCACTAGGTGGCAGGCCTCACCTGTGCTCTGCCCCTGCCCGCGTGGAGCAGCCACCAGGGTAGAGGGCGTGTGCCCACATGGAGTGTTGGAATGTGTCCTCTGGGCTCTCCTTTTTTCCAGGGGGGAGGGGGCCAGGGGCTACCAGGGATTGAACTCAGGGGCACTCGAACACTTAGCCACATCCCCAGCCCTATTTTGTGTTTTATTTAGAGACAGGGTCTCACTGAGTTGCTTACTACCTTGCCATTGCTGAGGCTGGCCTTGAACTCACCATCCTCCTGTCTCAGCCTCCCAAGCTGCTAGGGCTACAGGCATGCACCACCGTGCCCAGACAGGCCCTTCTTGGTCATACCATTTCATCAGTTGCGAAGCTGGGGCCGGAATCCCCTTTCATTCACAACCTGCACCCACCTGTCCTACCTGCGTTTCTTGGTGTGGGCCTCATGCTGCAGAAGCTCCCAGCTTGAGTCACTGCTGTCACATCATCCCTGCTCTGCTTCTGTCTCCCACCACCCAGAGGGAGGGTCACTCCTGCAGGTGAGCTCAGGTCACTAGTCCCCACCTGGCTTTTCTCATCTACTTGTGCAAGTCTATGCTAATTGCAGATCACTCCTTATGGTGGCCTCCGAGGCTAGGCCTGGGCTTTGGGGACAGGCCTAGGTTAGCCCCTCTGGCTCCCTCACTCTTTCAGCCAATTTCTGTTGGGTGCCTCCTGCGTGCCAGGCACTTCCCACCCCCTCAAGCAAGACAGAGAAGGCTCCTGCTTCCAGGGCCCCTGCATTCTTCCTAACAACGGGATATGAAAAGGAAGCAAGTAAATACTTTGAGAAAATGATAAAAGAGAGTGATGTGACAGAGCGTGGCCAGGGGCCTGCATGTCATTAAGAGAGAGAATGATGGCCTTTAATTGACAGGCAGGATGGGGGCCAGAGTGCTGGAGATTCCAAGCAGAGAGAGCAGCAGAGGCAAAGCCAGGCAGGAGGAGGATTGTGGGAACTGGCGGGAAGTGGGCGTGGCCGGGTCCTGGTGATGGGGAGGGAGAACAGCCTTCCTTTGGCTTGTTGCCTCAGTCCTGAGGGGTCAGAGTCTTCCTTGCTGTTGGAGTTTAGATGAGGGAGGGAGCCGTGGGCTGGCATTCCAGGTAGCTCTCTGGGGGAGGCAGGATGGGAGCGAGATAGAAGGTGAGGGGCAAAAGGACAGCTGAGGGTTGATCTTTCTGTTCACCATGACCAGACACGGTGCTAGGCACCCTGGGGCAGAACAAGCTGTGGTTCCCGCTCTGGAGCAGCCTTTTGGTTTAGTTGGGATCCATTTAGTCTACCACTGCCATCAAAAGGAGAACAGTGGCATGCCAATAAGTGCCAGGCCCTGGACTAAGCACTTTCCCCAATCACCTTGTATGTTCAGATCTGCAAAGGCCCCAGTGCACTGGCTTACCATCCCAGAGAAAGAATTTGGAGGACGTCTTATTGCTCATGCATTCCTCAGTGGCTGCGAGCAGGGCAATGCCTGGGCTGGGTTGCACGCCCGCTGCACAGGCAGATTTCTTCAGTTGTCTTTTGAGTACATTGTTTTACTTTACAACACTCTGGTTTGATCCTCACCTAAAGATTGGAGACAAGGGAAGAGGCCAGTTTCCCTGTCTGTCTCCTTTGTTATCACCTTCTTTAGAGTCCTTCTACCTCACTGCTGGGAACAACAAGCTTTCCTAAGCACAAATTACCATTACCCCAACATCATGTGATCCTCATAGGATTGTTGGAATCCTATGAGATAGTTGCTAATATTACCCCATTTTATGGATGAAGAAACACAGAGACAGCGTATGATTACAAAACTTGCCCATGTCACACAGCTAAGAAAAAGATGTAGAGCTGGGAGTGGAATCCAAGTATTTAGTTGAACCCAAGTATTTAGTTCCAGTTGATTATGCTCTTGAGCTCTGTCCATTGGGCACCAAAGGCATCAGAAGAGTGCAGATGGTACATGGTGTTGGTAGCAGCTCCCTCTCCTAAAACCTTTCCTACGTTCCTGGCTTGCACTATGAACTGGACACACACTCACTTTTTAAATTCTCCTAACAAGTTTTGGCTGTGACTGCTGTTCTTCTCCACATCCTATAGAAGGGTGTATTGATTCCTTCGTTATCACATCTTTAGAGTCCTCTTACCTCACCACTAGAAACAATAAGCTTTCCTAGGCACGAATGATTGCCTTGCACGGATGGAGACTTTGCTTCACAGGGCTCCATTTTTCCCATTGCTCCCTGCTAGCCCGTTTGGCTGCTTTGGGAGTTTATGAGCCAGTGGTTTTAAGACTGTGAGGCTGAAGATGATGATTCTTCAGTTCGGCCTGTCTTTCGGTAGAAAGACGGATTTCACAGGCCAAGACCTGACCAAGAAGCAGGATAAATTCCTAGATCCTGGGAAGCAGGTAGATGGCAAAGGCCTTCTCTTTGAATCCCACTGAGGTAGGGCCAGGGAATACATGATTTGATGCCACCAACCTTCCCTGCTTGGAAGATAAGGAACACCCAGATAATCCAAGAGGATAAAATAAGGATAGTGAGAGTTCTCACCTCCTAGTGCTGTTGAGAGAATTCCATGGGTAGTGTATGCAAAGGTTTTAGAAAACCACCTGGTATACATGAGGGGCACCATATGTATTTGCTATCATTTTGGTTGGCATGGTTTACCCAACTCTTTCTGAGTTTCTAGGCTGATTTTTGCCTGTTATCCAAATTTAGAGTTTCCTGTTTAGTGATCTTTTTATTTCTTCTTAAAGGGGCCATGTCTACATGTGGTTTCCTGGGACAGAAACCCAGCTTCCTGGAGCCCCTGCCTGTAATACACAGGGAAAGACTTAGAGTCACGCCTTAGAAATGTTAGCTCTGGTTTATTTCTGTAGTGCTCTCTTTGGCACTGTACATGTTAGAAAACTTGCAATAGCCAAGCCAAATAGTTTATGAGAATGTGAGGCATTGGGGACTGCCACATGCTCTCCCTACGGTGGCCTGAGAGGCAGGATGCACATAACTGAGAAGACCTGGTTTCTAAGCCTGTCACTTTAAGATACGGATCCAATTACATGTTCAGGCAACATTTACTAAGCATCTATCCTTTACCAGGTACATTAAGAGAATCATCTCATGGAATTCTCACCTCAAAATTTTGAGGTTGTAGCCGGGTGCTGTGGTGCGCATCTGTAATCCCAGCAGCTCAGGAGGCTGAGGCAGGAGGATTGCGTGTTCAAAGCCAGCCTCAGCAACAGCGAGGCGCTAAGCAACTCAGTGAGACCCTGTCTCTAAATAAAATACAAAATAGGGCTGGGGATGTGGCCCAGTGGTCGATTGCCCCCATCAAATTATTTTTGAGATTGTTTCTCCACTTTTCAAGTGAAGAAATTGCAGTTTGGAGAGGGTTCGTAACTCATTGGAAGCCACCCAGCTATGAAGTGGCGCCTCTAGGACTCCCGCCCTGGGCTGCCTGACTCCAGGACCTGCACCCTCAACCTGAGACCCTGTCTGGCCCCCCGGAGTGCTCTGGGGCTTCTCGGGCTGGTGGAACTGAGGGCGTCCAGAGGTGAGAGGAAGAGGGAGCGGGTCACGTTCACAGCAGCATCCCGAGAACGTGGTCTCACTTAAAACTAAGCACGGATGCCCACTGGGTGTCGAGGTTGCCCAGGGTGACGTCTGGATACAAAGTGGCTCGAGGCCGGGGAGGCACCAGGTCTTCATGGCAGATCCTGGGTCACCCAGAGAATCAGAGTCACTGGGAAGGGGACGGAATCAAGGATTTGCTGTAGGAAATGGGTCTTCCAGAAACTTGGAGCAGCCAGGGATGGGAAGGTGTGGAGGGGCAGGTTGGAGAATCAGTGGAGGAGCACGCCCAGGTAGAGAAGCTGGAATTGGTGGGGAGTCAGAGAAACTGAGTGTACTAAGCTGCAAAATGGATATTAATGAATTTCGTGAAGCTTCTGGTAGCTGCATTCCTTGGGCCTTCCAGTCTGACTGGCTGTCATTCAGGCTAATGGTCTTCCACTTACTTAAAGAGAGGCCTTAGGGCCGGGCGTGGTGGCGCACGCCTGTCATCCCAGCACTTGGCAGGAGGATCGGGAGTTCAAAGCCACCCTCAGCAGTGGCGAGGCGCTAAGCAACTCAGTGAGGCCCTGTCTCTAAATAAAATACAAAATAGGGCTGGGGATGTGGCTCAGTGGTTGAATGCCCCTGAGATCAATCCCTGGTACCCCCCAAAAAAGAGAGTCCCTAGGTGTCCCAGAATCTTTTAATTCCCAAAGGAGACAGCTCCACCTCCAACCCTCCCACATCGACACGACCTAGGACCCTTCCCACCCAACACCCCAGTTGGGGTAGAGCCCTCAAGAAGCATGAAGCCCAGCACAAAAGGGAACCTTCCAGGCGTTACTGAGAAAGGAGGGATTGCCACTGTCCCCGTGCTGGACCAGACCTTCCAGACAGCAGCCCCGCCAAGCAACACTTGCTGCGCCAGGAAGCAGGCAGAACCCAAAAGCCAACTGTCATGAGATAATCCTCACCTCTGCTGATGCCAGCCGGGCACCCTTCCTCCGGTAGCCTTCTCTCCTGTTCTGCTTCCTCTAAGAAATCCTTGAAGCACAATGATCCCGACACTCTAAATTGATTTTGCTAGGCACTGACAAGTGTGTCATGACCCACCATTGGAAAAATAGTGCCTTCGATAACTTAATTCTCTTTCTGCATCCCGAGATGACATTTCTCTTTCACAGGCGACTCAGGGTAAGGCCAGTCCCATCCCGCTCTCGCTCTCTCTCGGGTTTATGGTCAGTGAAGCTGCTCCCGCCTGTCACCCTGCAGCTTACATCTCCTACAGCCTCGTGCACGTTTTATTTTTCATTTATTTTTTTTTTCAGGCCCATGATAGGACTCTGATATTGTTAGGTTTGCTCCGGGGCCTTATGGAGAGCCTTTTAGATCCTCTTGTTCTAGTGCCAAGTGTCTTTTGGACTTTAAGGTCCCTGACACTTGTTCCTGTTTGGTCCGTGCCACTTTTCCTGTCTTCCACCATATTCCTGTTTATTTAGGTGATAAAAATGTACAAGCAGAGGGGGCGTGCCACCCCATGCAGGGCCGCACAGGGAAGCACCAGGGTCTGTCTAGGTGCAGAGAGCGTGGGTGGAACCCGTGGGCAGGGCCAGAGCCTTTGATGTGGTTCCTGCAGACTGGCCCAGCTGGGGCAGGGGGTGGCAGGTTTAGGATTGGCTGTGATTTCAGCAGACTCTGGGCATAGGGATTGTTTAATTGCCCCCAACCTGGCCCTGGGTGATCAGGGCCTGGGTGGGGAGGGGTGGAATAGTGACATTGTCTGTAAGAACCTGGTAAAGGAGTGGGTGTAGCTGTGGGCTTTGGCTTGGTTGGTTTGCATATGAAAGGTACATTTACAGGTGCTTCCTTAAGGTCTAGAAATTGGCAGGGCCTGGGAGAGGAGGTTTCTCCAGGGTCAGCAAGCCCCCAAGATATCAAAGCATCAGAAATACAAAAAAACCAAACTGTATGATCATACATTTTAAACTATTTCTTTTTTGGAGGAGGTACTGGGGATTGAACTCAGGGCGCTCGGCCACTGGGCCACACCCCCAGCCCTATTTCGTATTTTATTTAGAGACGGGGTCTCACTGAGTTGCTCAGCGTCTTGCTAAGTTGCTGAGGCTGGCTTGGAACTCATGATCCTCCTGCCTCGGCCTCCTGAGCTGCTGGGATTATAAACTATTCTTATTTAATTATTTTATCAAATGACTATAAGCATAGAGTTTATAATCAAAAAGTGCATCGAAGCGCTTGTGAGGACAAAGCAACTTCCCTTGCCCTGACACCACTCTTTGGAGGGCTTCTCTTGAACTTGAGCTTGCATCAGAGTCACTGAGATGTCTGCCCCAGTTTCTGCTTCAGGAGGCCTGAGGGGAGGTGTTTGGGTGCTGCTGACGTGTCCTTGTGCATGGGACCACACTCTGAGCACGCTTGGAGGGCTCTCTCCAACCCTCCTTCTGGCCCTTGGACTGCGTGTGTGTGTATACATAGTATGGGGGGGGGGGTTGATCTCAGGGGCACTCGACCACTGGGCCACATCCCCAGCCCTAGTTCGTATTTTATTTAGAGACAGGGTCTCACTGAGTTGCTTAGCACCTCGCTGTTGCTGAGGCTGGCTTGGAACCCGCAATCCTCCTGCCTCAGCCTCCCGAGCTGCTGGGATTACAGGCGTGCACCCCTGTGCCCAGCTGGGACTGTATATTTAATGACAGTCTCTGTCTCTGTTTCATGTTCCTACTTCATGGCTCTGATTTCCTGGGCGGGGGTGGAGGTTAGCTCTCTGACACCCTGTTTCTGGCTCTCCTCACCCACATGTCTACAGCATTTTTTTTTTTTTTTTTAATCTCACTCATTCAATAAAGACGTTCTGATGGAGTCTCTTCCCTGCGTCAGGGGCTGACCTAGTCCCTGATGCCCTCAGGGATCTTCTATTCCAGTGCAGGGCTTGACACATTTCTTTTTTCTTCTCCTGTCCAGGTAAACTTTGGAGCTATCTGGCAACTGTAGCAAATACTTCACAAATACATGGCAACAAAGTGGCCAGGGTACAGTGCGCTGAGAATGAGGGGCTGTGTTCTGATAAAACTTTATTTAACAAACAGGTGGTGAGCTGGATTTGTGGTGTGTGAGACAGATGTTAAGGTAGACAAGTAAAATGCAGCCAGCCTTCTGATCTCCATGGGTTCCACATCCAGAGATTCAAACAACCTCAGTTTGAAAATACTTGAAAAAAAAATTGTACCTGTACTGAATGTGTGCAGTTTTTCCCCTTGTGATTAGTTTCTAAATGTTGCACAGTATAACAGCTTTTTTAATGTAGCGTTTACATTGTATTCAGCTTTCTAAGAATTGTAGAGATGACTTAAACTGCACAGGAAGATGTATCTGGGTTATATGCCAATACTGTGCCATTTTATACAAGGGGCTTGAGGAGCCGCGAATTTGGGTGACTGTGGAGGACCTGGAATGAATTCTGCCACAGATATTCAGGGACATCAGATGGTAAGTGCTAGGAAGAAAAATAAAGCAGAAAAGGAGGGTGGGGAGGACTTGCAATTTAGATATGATGGCCAGGAAGGAATCACTGAGATGGGGGCATTGGAGTAAAAACTTTGGAAGAAGGTAAAGGAGGAAGCCAGGCAGCTCACTGGAAGAAGAGCATTCCAGACAGAGGAATAGCTAGTGCAAAGGCCCTGTGGCATGAGAGTCCTCTTCATGCCCGAGGACACAGGAAGGAGGCTAGCGTGTCTGAATGGAGTTAGCCAAAGGGAGGGGAGAAGGAGATGAAGTCAGAGGTAACAGGCTGTGGACGACTTTCTAATCCATGTTAGGAATTGGTCTTTTCCTCTGAGTAAAGAAATAATCCATTTTGGGGGCTCCAGTCGTTCTGATAGTTCCTTTGAGTTATGTATTTAAAACTCCATTTCTCTTTTCCTTGACCACAAGCAGTATCTCTTGACTTGCTATTTTGTAAGAGGTACCAGGCATGAAATATGCATGATATTATTTAATCCCTATGAAAGAGGTACTAATATTGTCCCTGTTCTACAGAGAAGGACATGGAAACTCCAGACAGGTTAAGTGCCTTGGCTCACCTCATATAGCTGGCCAAGTGCGGGAGCTGGAATTTGAAGCCAGCTTTGTCTTAATATAGAGATCCTAGCACCTCATTATCCTGAGGGACAATGCTGTGATTCTCTAGGGATACTGGGGCAACCTGTGGCTTTGGGACAATAAAATTGAAAACCCTTTGCCAAGGCAGGGGGTGTGTGCGTCCATCAAGCAAAGTGAGGGCTTTGCTGAGAGGGGGAGGGAGGCTCTATTCCGTGGGAACTCTGACCCAGCCGCTGACAGCTCATTTATGTGATGCTGCCGCAGTTTGACATTCGTAGTACGAGACTTGCATGCAATTAGCCCGGACAGTTCTCACGCAGACTCTCGAAAAACCTTTGGAATTTTCCCCTCTGTCTGGCCTGGTGCGTGATGTGACCACGGCTTCATTTAGCTGGTCATCTATGCCGGAATCTGTGCGTGGTCTGAGGGAGGTCTTGTTTTCCTGGAGGGCAGAGACCATGGCGCAGCATACCTGCTCGGCGCTCTCCTCCCTCTCCGCAGGCTCATTTGCGCAAACAGGCTGCCTGGCTGAGTCTCTTTGGTGCATGACAATGAATTCTCCAAGTGTAAGCTGGAGTCTTGTTAAGTATGCAATGCAAATGAGATGCAAATGAGCCCCCCCTGCCTTGGCATGGGTCAGGAGGTCAGAACGCCTGGGGATTCTGCACCCCCTCCTCATCCAGTTGGCTGATGGGCCTGACAGTTCCTTTTCTGATCATCCTTTCTGCCCACCAAAGGGCTCTTAATGAAGGCAGGAGCTGACTGCTCCTGTAACCCCTTCAGACACCTGGTGATTGGAGGGCCCTGAGAAGACGGTGGGCAACTGGTGCTATTGTCTGTTCCTCCTCCTCCCCCAGCGAGCTTCCAGGAGAAGCAGCCACGGATGACTGGATCCGGGCTCTCCCGCTGCCTCACCCGGCCCTGGCTGGGTGCCTGCCTCTGCTCAGAGAATGGGTCTCCGCAGGGACCCGGATGAAAACGGACAGCCTGTTCCCTGGGCGGAGGATCAATGATCCTTTGATTTCAGTTCTCTTCCAGCCTAACCCACTGCCTCCGCCTGTGGCTCGACAACCCCAATCCAAGAGGCCTTTCAAATTGGGGCAAGAAAAGTGAACCAAACTGCAGGACGTTATGGGTTAAGGTTAGTGAAGAAAGGCAAGGGGGCCTTGTCACAGAGAGCCAGCGGCCCGAGGATGCTTCTGCCTCCTGTTCTGTAGGGACGTTACAGTGCAGTTTCCGTAAGAGAATCGGTAATCTCTTTAACCCCGCCCCCCACGCCCCCAAATATAAAAGGCAAGCACGGCTAGGGCCTGCCAAGCGCTGGCTGCAGTCCTGAGCTCTTTACCTGTGTCAACACGACTTCACCTCCACTGACGGATGGACACTGAGGTTCAGAGGGGTTAGCAGTCATCTTGCTCGTACTTGGCAGGAGTTTGATCCCAGGTCTGTAGCCTCGAAAGCCACTGTGCCAATCTGAAGGAGCAGGAACTGAAGGGGTGATCTGAAGTCGGGGATGGGTGTCTTTCCTCAGCCTTGCAGTGAACGCACCACTCATCCCTCTTGCTGGCTTTGAACCTGCTGGCTTCCCCCGCTGCCCCAGGGTGGGGGCGGGGGGGGGGTCTTCTCCTTGGCTCTGGCTGAAGCTTCCCCAGTTCCTCACCCAGGCCTCCTGGAGACCGACTGACCTGGGCCCATTGCCACCCCTGCCCATCACTAGCTCAAGGGGCAGTTTTAGGGGCTTGTGGGTTTTACAGGTTCCCCTGGGAAGGTGACAGGGAAGCAGGTCCTGGGACTGACATCTCATCCCCAGGCTCCTTCAACAGGGGCCTTGCTCTCTGGGTCTCAAGGAGAGAGTCGTCCCTGGGGCATGGGCTCAAAGGTTCATGCCAAAGGCCTGTTTTCCATGGCCTTGCTCCTGGTGAGGCAGGGTATTGTCAGGGGCCCAGCCCCCCCGCCACCCCCCCCCCCGCACACCCACTGAGCATTCCCTGTGCGGCTACAGTGGGTGAAAACGGAGGGTGGTGGGTACTGTCAGGTGGTGGCCAGTGCTCCACACGGGTGGGTTCAGAATGAAAACTTCAGCCAGACGGCAGGACGTTGTTCCTAAGTATTACACGGCCTGCCCTTCCCCAGCCAGCACACTTTGGGGAATGGGAAAAAAAATCACAGAGGAGCTTTCTTGGTCTCCTTTGAGCCTCAAGGTGACCTCATGAAATAATGCATATCTTTCCAGTTTAACAGAAGAAGAAAATGCAAAAAAGTCAGAGAGGTGACTTCACTTTCCCTAAGTCCCATTAAACTAGGGAGCGGCCTTGGCATATACCCAAAGGACTTAAAATCAGCATACTGTAGTGACACGGCCACATCAAAGTTCATAGCAGTTCAATTCACAATAGCTAAGCTACGGAGCCAACCTAGGTGCCCTTCAACCAATGAATGGATAAAGAAAATGTGGCATATATACACAATGGAATATTATCCAGCCATAAAGAAGAATGAAATAATGGCATTTTCAGGTAAATGGATGGAACTGGAGACTATCATGCTAAGTGAAATAAGTCAATCCCCCCAAAAACCAAGGCCAAATGATATGCAGATGCTAACTCACTTTAAGTGGGAGAGCAGGAGGTGGGGAGAATAGAAGTTCACTGGATTAGACAAGGGAAGGGAGCGGGATGGGAATAGGAAAGACAGTAGAATGAATGGACATCACTTTCCTGTGTTCATATAGGAATACCCAACTGGTGTAACTCCACATCATGTTCAACCACAAGAATGAGAAGTTTATACTCCATGTATGTGTGATATGTCAAAATACATTCTACCACCATGTAGAACTAAAAAGAACAAATAAAAATTAAAAAAAAAAACTGGGGAGGGTGGGGCACAAATTTAAAAAATATAGATGCGATGGATTCTTTTTTTTTGGTGGGGGGGAATTGAACTCAGGGGCACTCGACCACTGGGCCACATCCCCAGCCCTTCTCTGTATTTTATTAGAGACAGGGTCTCACTGAGTTGCTAAGTGCCTCGCCATGGCTGAGGCTGGCTTTGAACTCGCGATCCTCCTGCCTCAGCCTCCCAAGTGCTGGGATGACAGGCGTGCGCCGTCCTGCCCTGCTCGTAGATGCGATGGATTCTAATACACCCGCGCTGCCAAAGCGTGGCTCTCCGGGGAACACAAAGGCCTTCCCCTCCAGCGCCATTCATTCGTTTGCTCAGTGGTTCTTTGCGTGTCCCTGTGTGGGAGGCCATGGGCTAGACACTGCGAGGGCTCCAGGTGTGAGCGTGACCCTCCCTGTACCCTTCCACAAGGCCCCGGAGAGAGGGGTATGAGGAGAACCCACTATGAACGGGGACCTCGGTGGAGCGATATCTGAGCCTGCAGCCGAGGGAGGTGCCGGGGATGAGAGACGGCCTCCCACCAGCAGGGTCAGGGCGGGAGCCGCCAAGTCAGAGGCAGTGGACTGTTCCGGATGCGGAACTAACTTAGGAAGGCCCTCCTCCTGCTGGGGCGCGGGGAGGTGCTTTGTCTAGTTCATGCTTTGAAAGATGAATAGAAACTTCCACGGGCTTCTGCCCTCTGAAATCGGCTCTTCACGCCTGGCCAGCAGGATCTTTCTTTCTTTCTTTCTTTCTTTTTTTTTTTTTTTTGGAACTAGGGACTGAACTCAGGGGCACTCAACCACTGGGCCACATCCCCAGCCCTTTTCTGTATTTTATTAGAGACAGGGTCTCCCTGAGTTGCTAGTGCCTCACTGTTGCTGAGGCTGGCTTTGAACTCACGATCCTCCTGCCTCAGCCTCCCAAGTGCTGGGATTACAGGCGTGCGCCACCACCGCGCCGGGCGGCAGCGGGATCTTTCTAAAATGGAAAGCCAGAGGGTTACTTCCCCTCCAAGACTCGGCAGAGCTTGCCACCGAAGAAGCCCAGTCTCCTCAACCCCGGTTCTCAGGATCTGCCCCTCCATCTGGGTCTTGCTCTTGGCCTCTCTCTGCCCTCATCTCATACCATTTGTGGCGCTGGGGATGTAGCTCAGTTGGCAGAGTGCTCGCTTGCACGCACAAGGACCTGGGTTCAATCCCCAGCCCCACAAAAAAAGAAAAAGAAAAAAAGTAAGTGACTTCATATCATTTGTCCTCTTGCCACAATTGTGTCACCTCTGAGGGTCATTCTGCGCGTGCTGTCCCCAGCCTGGTTGCTTTTAGGGCCCTGTACTCAGCACACACCTGGTGGGGTAGGTGCTTGGAAAGTGTTTGCTGAATACATAGCCCAGTGAGTGGAACAGGCAGGCTGTCGGGCAGCAGAGGCCCCTGAGCAAGGCCCTGGGGCGTGAAGGTGCGTTGAGTTTCCGCTGTGTCTGGACTTTAGAGCGTCAGCTGTGAAGATTGATCAAGAGCCCCTCACCAGGAGCCTGCTCAAGTGTCCTCAGGAATTTGGACATTATTCAGTAGTTGGTGAGCCCCCCCCCCCCCCCCCCCAGGTGGCGGTGACCTAATCTAGATACCACTGGTGACAATTAAAAAGAAGAATTGGTGATTCAGGGAGCTGCGGCAGGTGGGGACCTATCCGGGAGCTATTGATCCCAGCAGGATGAATGAGACAAGGCACATTGAATTAAGGAAGGGACCACAGCAGCGGCAGGTGGGGACAGGGTGGAGAGGGCAAGGACTGAGGAGCTTTCTGGCTCAGGAAGATGTGTGGGCGGTGATCGTGATAACCCACCAGGGTGACAAGTTCAAGGGGCCCGCTTGGGAGCAAAGACAACAATCTGGCTTTTAAATGGCCTGAGATGCGTGGGGTTTGCACAGGCGACTGTGTCCAGTAGGTGGAGGGATGCGCAGGTCCAGAGATCTGCTGTGCAAACAGGGCTGGGGCTGGAGGTTCCCAAGTCACCCCCGGTGCCCGAGTCGGGTATCGGGCAGCACAGGGTGGGAAGAGCCAGGGGCTTAGGGCCACGGAGCTGCCTCAGGGGGTCCGTGGAGGAAGAGGAACCAGCAAAGGAGAACAAACCAAGCTCCCAAAGGTTGAGGGGAACCAGAATTGCCAAGGGCCACAGAGCTCAGGGGCAAGAGAGCTCAAGAAAGTGGACACGGCCTCCATATTGGATGCTGCCAACCAGAACGGGAGAGAAGAGGCCGGGAAGGGAGACAGGGTCAGCGGGTTTGGTGGTTTCCCCCAGGGATCTGGACAGTGCTGCTCAGCGAGGTGGTGGGAGTTCAAAGCCAGGATGCAGCATGAAGGGGAGAAGGGAAGAGGGGAAGGGGAAAGAGAGGGGAGGACAGCTCCTAAGGGAACCTGGACAGTGACGGAAGGGCCTGGGAGGGGGCTGCGGGGGTGGGGTGCGTGGAAGAAAGCACAGCGAGGAAGGCTCGAGGTGCCTGGGAAAAGGGACAGGACGTGAGGACAAAGGGTCACAAGCTTTGTCGTCTGGTGATGGGAGTCGAGGCTCCTGCCCTGGCGCCCCGAGCTGTGGGGTCTGGCCGGCGGGTGAAGGCCGCCCAGCCTCGGCTTCCTCATCTGCCCAGTGGAGGCAGCGGCCCCCACCGCGCAGGAGCGGGGCTGGCGCTCGGGGCTCTTCCCGGCGTCGTGGAGAGCGTGAGCGAGTAGTCAGCGCATTCCTCCCGAGCCCCGGCACACGCACCCTCTGGAAAGACCCCAGTGACCTGCTAATCCTTGGTCCGAGTCAGCTGCCCCAGCTCTGAGCTCCGAAGGCCTTCATTTATGGCACCTTTCGGAGTTACCACGATGCCTAGTAGAGGGGACACTGTGGTGGGCCATGGTACCGCCTGTTCAGGACGCAGGCTGTTGTGTCACCAACTTGAATGTGTTGGCTGTTGACCACACACAGGCAGCCGAGTCCCACCCTAGGAATTGTCCTGAAGGGAGCCCCAGTGCCCATGTCTACGTCCCTCCTAAGAGAAGCTCACACCCGAGATTGGCCATGGGCAGAGGGACAGACCCAAAGGCCCGTTCTCCGCCTCAGCTGGAGATGAGTCCCAAGGGCCTTTCAGCTGCGGAGCTCTGGAAGGGACCAGGCGAGACCTCTCTTCTCCCTTCTCTCTAGTGTCTCCCATCCTCACAAGGGTCGGTCCCCAGGTCCTCCCAACAGCCCTCCCTCTCTAGGCACATTCTCAAGGAGTCATCGGAAGACACCTTGTTTAACGTCGCATGTCCCCTACACTGTACATTGGAGGAAGACCCTGACTTTTTGTGTTCTTGTGTCACCCCGTCCAGCTGTGTGGTAGGTGCTCCTTAGCTATTTGTGGGATCGGTGAGTGGGCAGGGTTCCCAGCCACCCAGACAGGAGTGCCCTGGTCATGTAGGTTTTCAGAGCTGTGAATCACAAGAGCAGGTGACCTGAAAGCGCCTTTCTGTGGGTCTGGGCCTACCCAGCTCGAAACCATCCCTAGAAATGGTTTCTGTGTCTTTCAGGAGCTACTTCCACGGTTCCGTCCACAGACGGTGGCCGCGGTTTAGAAGAGGTTCACACGAGAACATTTGGGCTGCATTCTGCATCATCTCAGCAGAGAGAGCGTGTTCCTCGGGGCCTTTAATTTTCTAGCTCTCATTATTGGGAGAGGAAAATGTATCACTTGCATTCCAAAATTGATTTTTATTTCCCAAAAGAAGCCCATAAAAATAAATAACTTCCCGGAGGGAAAATAGAAAAGAACTCTTTACACTGGGCAATTTGTTAAAAAAGAAAAGAAAGCCTGAAGGAGCAAAGCAATCTAAACATTTAGATTCTCTCTCTCTCTCTCTCTCTTTCAAAACTTGAGGCTTGCTGGACTTTAAAACCACCCACAGCTCACTTGGGATAGCTTCCTGGGACAAGTCACTGAGCATCACCTCATGGTTTCCCCCTCTGGTATCCCAACCCACTGCTGCACTGCTATGAGGGAGATGTATTGCCATATCTTGTTACTAATTGTATCAGTAAGTGTTTGCTGTGTAACAAATAACCCCAAATGTGGTAGGCTTAAAATGCACACATTTCTTTTGATATCGTATCTGCTGGAAGGTTCTTATGCATTTGGCTGGGTTGTCTGGTGCTTTCTTGTCTGGTGTTTGGTTCAGTAAAACTTGGATGGACAGGAATGACTCGGCCATTGCTTCTCACCACCCAACAGTCTGGTTCAAGCTGACCTACACAGTCTTAGGCATGCCCAGGTACTGAGGGAAAGGGAACAAGTCTGTTCAAACTTTAATTCCCAGGTGCTTTTAGAACTCTGTTTGTATCTCATTGGCTAATGTCTCAGTAGCTAAGGCAAGTCACCTGTGTACCTGAGCCCCGGACAGAGGGAATGGAGAAATAGATTGTCTGCTTTTTATTGACATTTCTCTTTCTTAGCCATAGAAAAGGAGTACAGAGGCAGGCAAGGTACTAAGTAGTCTCATTATATAGCTAATAAACAAAGAATCAGAGAAGTTGAGCAACTGGCCTGAGGTCACACAGCAGGCCAGGAAACCCCTGCATAATGAACCCATCCTGGGTGAGTTCACCACACCCCGTGTTCAGCAAGACAACTCCTCATGGGGACTATAGCACCCTCAGCTCCTTATCCCCAGAAAGATGCTTTTCTTTTATCAGTTAGCATTTGTGCTTCCTGCTGCTGTGCTGGTTGCTCACTGCTTACACACACACACCAGCCCCCAGCCACTCTCTGCCTTCTCTGTGCCCCGGGAGGCTGCCCTGGGAGGCCATCGCCTGGGCTTCCTTGCTCTCCCGCATCCGGTGGAGTTCATGCAGTGGCAGAGGCTGTGGGCGAGACGAGGCTTTTCTTGCTCAGTGCCTCTGCTCTGGGCTGGGTCTCCTGGCTGGGTCAGAAGGCCCCTTCTCCACAGCTCCAGATGTCACCTTACTTGCCTCTGAGGGCCCAGGGCTGGCGATGGCATGCCAGTGCGACGTTGCTGTGTCTGGGTGTCCCACCATTCACTGGTGACCCTTTATCCTGGTCCTTGCATTTGCTGTTAATGAGATGCTCTTGGACCCGCTGGTGTGGATTCTGTCTCCTGTGGGCCTTTTGCTCTCAGTAGGCTCTGGAGGAGGAAGGACGGAGTGTGCGGTTTGCACATGGGGCAGGGAGTAGCGGGCTGGGCTTGCTGCGAAGAGCAGCCTGTAGCCTGCAGGGACGCCATGGTGGCAGGAAGGGTGGTGGAGAGCTTAGCACTTGACTGCGAGATTTCCCTGCGTCTAGACTCTGAGCAGGGACTCCCCAGGCCTCTGGGGAGGACCTGTGGGGATATTTATAGCTGGAAGCTAATCACCTCCCAAATGCCTATTGTTAGAGGAATCAATGGCGGAATGCCTTGGTATCTAGCAGTGCTTTGGTCTAATACTTAATTAAAAAGAGAAAGAAAGAAAGAAAAAAAAAAAAAAAAAACTGAGGTAGTTCCAGACTACAGGACAGACAGTTTGGTGGGAAAAGCATTTTTGCAGAGCAACCTGATTAGAGTGACTCCATTTTTGTAGATTAACCCCCCAAATTCATTTGTTTCCGGATCTCTGCAAAAAGAAAGCAGGGGAGCCGGGCGTGGTGGCGCAGGCCTGTAATCCCAGCACTTGGGAGGCTGAGGCAGGAGGATCATGAGTTCAAAGCCAGCCTCAGTAATGGCGAGGCACTTAGCAACTGAGTGAAATCCCGTCTCTGATAAAATACAAAAAAGGGCTGGGGATGTGGCCCAGTGGTCAAGTGCCCCTGAGTTCAATCCCTAGTTCCAAAAAAAAAAAAAAAAAAGCTGGGAAAGAGTATATATCATGTTGCCAATGTTATTAGCTCAGAATGCAGGAGGAAAAGAAAGGTAGGATGAGAAAAGAAAGGGGAATAGGGCCTTGGGGGAAAAAAAAAAACTGTAGCAAAATGGGAAAATATACATGGGTTTAATTTGTTGTTTTTTTTTCCCCCTAACTATTTGAGATACATACTTCGTTGATTTTCAGCCCATCACGTCTCCTAATGCATGAGTTATGACTACGCATTTCCCTTTAGGCACAGCTTTGGCTGACTTTCCTAAGTTTTGAAGATGACGTTCACAAGTTTGGAAATCATAATTTCCATTATGGTTTCTTCTTTTTCAGATGGTTTACTCAAGAGTGTATGTTTAATTTTCAAACTTATCTTTTGGTTATTGATTTCTAGTTTGTTGTACCATGGCCAGAGAATACACATGATTTCATTCCTTTGATGTGCTGGTGCATATTCCGTGTGCACATGGAAAGAACATACACATTCTATGGTTGGTGCGTGCTGTGCTCCCTGTGGGGAGATTGGTGGAGTTGGTTAATCGCGTTGTTTACATTTTCTTCATTGATTTTTTTGGGGGGAGCGGTACTGGGGATTGAACTCAGGGGCACTCGACCACTGGGCCACATCCCCAGCCCTTTTTGGTATTTTTTTAGAGACAGGGTCTCACTGAGTTGCTAAGTGCCTCGCTGTTGCTGAGGCTGGCTTTGAACTCGCGATCCTCCTGCCTCAGCCTCCCCAAGTGCTGGGATTACAGGTGTGTGTCACCACACTGGCTTCTTCGTTGATTTTTATTTTGTTTGTTTTCTCTCTCTGTGATTCAGTGTTGTATTCAAGTCACCTACTATGATTTTAGATTTTTTTTCCTTTCAGCTTTCTCAAATTTTCTACTTATGTATTTTTGAAGCAGTGCTATTATTGTGAATTATAATGGTTAGCTCTCCTTGGTGGATGGATCTTTTTATTTTTTAAATATTTTTTTAGTTGTAGATGGACACAATACCTTTATTTTATTTTTTTTTTTTTTATGTGGTGCTGGGGATCAAACCCAGTGCCTCACACATACTAGGCAAGTGCTCTGCCACTGAGCCACAATCCTGGCCCTGGATGGATCTTTTAATCATTTTGAAATGTATCTCTTTATTTCAGATAATGCTATTTGCCTGTAAGTCTACTTCATCTGATAAAAAGATACCAATCCTACCCTGTATATTGTTTTTTACTTTTACATTTTCACATTTCCATTTGGAATCACTCTTCTTTTGATACTGTATGTGTGTGTGTGTGTGTGTGTGTGTGTGTATTTATAATATATATGATATATGATATATATATTTCGCTTTTCATTTCAACACTTCTGTGTCTTTATATTTAGAGTGGATCTCTCATAAGCATAATCTAATTTTAACTCCAGTCTGACCATATTTGAGTTTTAATTTAAGCATTTAGGCCATTTACCTTTAATGTAGTGATTGTCGTGCTTGGGTTTGAATCTGTGACCACTGTATTCGCTTCTGTTTGTTCTCTGTGCTCTGTGTTCATTTTTCTCTTCACTTTTGCCTTTTTTTGATATTCCTCAAGTAGCGTTAATCATTTCATTTCCCCTTTATTGACAAATTAGTCATGCAGTGTTTTAAATATTTTCCCATTGACTTTGGAAATTCCAACATGCATCTTTGACTTTCTGGAGTTCCTTATATTAGTACTTTTATCATTTTCAGTAATCCTGGGTTCCTAAGCACTTAAATTTCATTGACCCCCATCTCACCCATGTATTTTAATTTTGCATGTCATTTAAGATATAATTATTATCACTTCATATAATTTCATCCATCTAGATTAATATATTTACCTTTTCTATTGTTTTTCATTCTGACATTTTCATATTTCTATTGGAATAATTTTTTTTCCTGTCTAAAGAACTCTTAGTATTTAGTTTTGGTCTGCTGGAAACATATTTTAAAATATCATTATTTCCCATTTACTTTTGAAAAACGTTTTTGCCGGGCCCGGAATTCAACGTTAGCCGTCATCTTCTTTCTGCACTTGAAAGGTGACCCACTGTTCTTCCTTTGTTCTTGTTGTTCTATCCATCTTACCGTCGCTCCTTTGAAGGTAATGTGTGTTTTTAAAATCTACCCAACTTTAAGAGTTTCTTTTTATCTGTGATTTTCAATATTTTGATTATATTCCTAGTGGGGTGTGTGTGTGTGTGTGTGTGTGTGTGTGTGTGTGTGTGTGTGTGTTTCCTGTGTGGAGTTTGTAAAGTTCTCGACTCTTTTTAGCTTGGTGTCTTTCACAATATTCAATGAACCCAGTACATCCTCTGCGCTATTCCTCTCTTTTTTTGGGGGGTGGGGTGCCAGGGATTGAATTCAGGGGCGCTCGACCACTGAGCCACAGCCGCAGCCCTATTTTGTATTTTATTTAGAGACAGGGTCTCACTGAGTTGCTCAGCACCTCGCTGTTGCTGAGGCTGGCTTTGAACTCGCCATCCTCCTGCCTCAGCCTCCCGAGCCACTGGGATTACAGGCTTTCGCCACTGCACCTGGCTTCTTCTTCTTTTTATGCAGGCTTTAATTTTACTTATCTTAGACCTCTTCCCATGTCTGTCTGTCTGTCTGTCTCTGACACTTTTCTATTACCGCCCTCCTCCCCCCGTTATTTTTTTGCATTCTGTGCTTTAATCTGATGGTCTCATGAACTGTTTTGCAATGCACTAATTTATTTTCCAGTTGCTTTCAATCTGCTGCACAACTCAATCATTAAGTTCTTAATTGATTTGTTTAAATAAACTTTTTTTAAGTTTAGAATATAGGAAGGTTGCAAAGAGCACAGCGTTCCCATATACCCTTCACCCGGTTTTAGATATTTATCTTACCAAGGCATATTTGACAATGCTAAGAAGTTAACCTGAATCGGTAGTTTACTGCTAGCTGAAGTCTGGGCTTTTATTTGAGTTTACTGGTGTTTTTCACTGATTCTTTAATGGCTTGCAGAATCACATCACATCTCCTTAGTCTCTCAAGAATTGGAAACTGGCCACGACAATTGTGCCGTCATCTCTGTTTTGCACGACCTTGGCAGTTTTGAGAAGTCCTGGTCACGTGTTCTGTAGAATGTCCCTCAATTTGGAAATCATTGTAGTTTTAATTCTAAAGTTTTCATTCATTTCTTTTCTTTAGCTTATTGTTGGTGAAACTCTCCATATTGACATTAAAAAAAAAATTTTTGAATCAGTTATTTTAAAGTCTACGCGTGACCATTCCAGCATCTGGGGACCTGTTCTCGTGTCTGGTTTTTCTTCTGATCCCAGTTCTCGCCGCGTGTGGAGCTGCCATTTGCGTTCCGGCCGTTTCCTGTGCTAAGTTGGAGAGGTGTGGACGAGGTCCTCTCCCTCCAAGAGGTCCACCCTCCCGCAGGGTCCAGCTGGCTGTGTGCTGGCGGATAGTCTTCCTGGGCCTCGTTCCCCAGCTGGTTCTCTCCCATCTCTATGCTGCTCCCAACTGAGGAGGCTGAAGGCTTCCTCTGACCCTCCAATTCCCATTTGGGTTTCTCCAGAACCATGGGTGCTGCCCCAAACCATCAGCTGGTTTCTGCTCTGTCTCTACCTCTGCAGTTGAGCTGGCAAAGCCTTGGGGGTGAATCCACTGCCCACATCCAGCTCACTTCTTTGCACTACCCTCTTTCCAGGATATCTTGGCCCCTCAAATCCCTGAGAGTTATATTTACTTATTTATTTTGGTACCAGGGGTTGAACCCAGGGGCGCTTAACCACTGAGCCACATCCCCTTCCCCTTTTATATCTTATTTTGAGACAGGGTCTTGCTAAGTTGCTTAGGGCCTCACTAAGTTGCTGAGGCCGGCCTCCAACTTGTGATCCTCCTGCCTCAGCCTCCCAAGCTGCTGGGATGGTGGGCGTGTGCCACAGTGCCCACCCCTGAGGGCTCTTATTGTTGGCCCAGGAACGTCCCTGCAGTCCCCTCGGCTTCTCTGCTTCCCAGCAGCTGTCCTCATCCTTGCTGCTCAGCCCCTCACCCTGTGCAAGGAACTGGCTCAAGCCCCAATCAGAAGGGTGGGCTCCTCTCCATTCTAATTCCCTCGAAATTCCAATTCTTCGAAAAAGAAATTTTTTTTGTTGGTTTGTTTATCTGGCTTTTAGAGTTGTTCTCAGTGGGAGTGTCGAGCTTCCGCAGTCTACTTCATTGTAGCCCCAGGTGGTGTGATGAAAATATAAACTAGGTTTCTAATATTTTAATTTCATAATTATTAAGATATTGATTGTACAAATGAGTGGGGTTCACCGTGAAATCTCCATACGTGCATATACGGTGCCCTGCGCGTGCCCACGCTCCCTACTTCTGCCCTGTCCCTTCTTATCCCAGCCCCTTTCCCAGCCCCTCATCTAGAATGCATTGTTTTATAATCATGGAAAAATGGAAGGCTCAGGGGAGATACAACAGGAAGCCGAGCATACAAATTAAAGCATTTATTCAACTGGGCGATTGGAGCTAAGGAAATATTTGCTTTGAATTCTGTTACATCTGCAGTTAAGTTAAAAAAAAAAGAAGAAGAAAGAAAAGAAACAAAACAAACATTATTATTATTATTTTTTTTTTTTTTAAAGAGAGGTGGTGGAGCGTCAGCGATGGCAGGAAGAACGCTCATGTCCTGGTTGGGGGACCCTAGAACTCTGGGAGGGAAGACACTGAGATAGAGGACATAGAGTTGTCGGCTGAAGCGCTGTGGGGTAGCGATGCGGAATAAGAGCTGATAACTGATAACTTCCAGGTGCCCGGCTGCGCAAGGGCAGAGCCTCTGTCAAAACCCAGGATCTCTGACGCTGGCCCCGGGCTCCTCACCACCACCACCCTCCACTGATCCGGTAGAGACAGTGGCTTTAGATCAGATAAGGCTGTTTGAAATGCAGGAGGTGCGCTAGAGGACAGTGTGGTCCAGTCCCCATGTCCTGGGGCAAGTGAGCAGATGGCCTCGGAACAGCCTGTTTTGGAGTCCCGGGACACTGCCTTTTCTGAACAGGCTAGAGCTCACCTGGGGGGGGGGGGGGCGTGGAGGGTGGCCGTGAAGGGCAGGGCTCTGGGGAGGAGTGGCCACAGGGTCCAGGCCAAGGGCTTCCTCCGTGCCTGGCTTGCAGTCTGTGTTCAAGGAATGTTGTCATTGTCGTCATGGTTATTATCAGAGGCCAGAGCAAGTCATAAAACCTGTGAGTTCTCTCTGGGTTCTGGCCTTCGGGTTCATTTACTGTGTCCAGACACAGTGCAAAGTGTCCCCAGGAACCAGAGAAGGGGCCTCAGCCCGTACATACACGAGGGTTCTGCCACGTGTTAGGGCACAGAGAGGGGGAGCCTGTCATTCATCCATTTATCCATTTATTGCTCAAAACTTTATTGACCACCTACTATGTGCCAGATACCATACTAGGGCTAGGACACAGATCCTCCTCTTATGAAGCTTTTAGTCTTGCAGGAAATCAGAGAATTTGATGACAACCAATTTTTGAACATCCATAAAACACATTGAAACGACTCTCTTAGCACTTAATAGGACAGAATAATAAGAATGGCCAGGCGTGGTTCAGTGCATTACAGGTTATAGTTCTTATCATGCAGACCATATCATGCATTCTAGCACTTAAACCCTCTCGACAATGCTATGAAATAGTACAATGGCTCTTCTCAGACTACAGATGAGGAATACGAGGTTCAGAGAGATTAAGTCACTGTCCAAGGTCATGGAGAAAGAAAGTAGTATCACTTGGTCTCTATCTCAGGCCTGTCTTTTTTTTTTTTTTTCATTCTTTTTTAAAATATTTATTTGTTCTGATTTGTTATACATGACAGCAGAATGCACTTGGATCCCTAGAACACAGAACGGAGCCCGATTTTTCATGTCTCTGGTTGTACACAAAGTAGAGTCACACCATTTGTGTCTTCACACACGTACCTAGGGTGATGATGTCCCTCTCACTCCACCATCGTTCCTACCCCCATGCCCGTCCCTTCCCTCCCTCCCCTTTGCCCTATCCAAAGTTCCTCCATTTCTTCCATGCCCCCCCACCCCCCATTGTGGATCAGCATCCACTTATCAGAGAAAACATTGGGCCTTTGGTTTTGGGGGATTGACTTACTTCACTTAGCATGATATTCTCCAACTCCATCCATTTACCCGCAAATGCCATCGTTTCATTCTCGTTTAATGCTGAGTAATATTTCATGGTGTGTATATACATAGCTTCTTTATCCATTCATCTACTGAAGGGCATCTGGGTTGGTTCCACAGTTTAGCGCTTGTGAATTGTGCGGCTGTAAACATGGATGTGGCTGTGTCCCTGTAGTAGCTGTTCTTAAGTCCTTTGGGTATTAACTGAGGAGTGGGATAGCTGGGTCCAATGGTGGTGCCCTTCCCAGTTTTCTAAAGAATCTCCATACAGCTTTCTAGCTTGGTTGCACCAATTTGCAGTCCCACCAGCAGTGTGCAAGTGTGCCTTTTCCCCCACATCCTCACCAACACTTACATTGCTGCCTGTATTCTTGATAATTGCCATTCTGACTGAAGTGAGATGAGATCTGAGAGTAGTTTTGATTTGTATTTCTCTAGTTACTAGAGATGTTGAACATTTTTTTTCATGTATTTGTTGATCGATTGTATATCTTCTTCTGAGAAGTACCTGTTCAGTTCCTTGGCCCATTTATTGATTGGGTTTTTTTTTTTTTTTTTTTTTTTTTTTTTTTTTTTTTTTTTGCTGTTAAGTTTTTTGAGTTCTTTCTATGTCCTAGAGATGAGTGCTCTATCTGATGTGCATGTGGTAAAAATTTCCTCCCATTCTGTAGGCTCTCTCTTCACCTCACTGATTGTTTCTTCTGCTGAGAGGAAGGTTTTTAGGTTGAATCCGTCCCATTTATTGATTCTTGACTTTATTCCGCGTGCTTTAGGAGTCTTGTTGAGGAAGTCAGTGTCAGTCCTGTCTTTTCTTGGGGCTGAGTTTTTAACCACTGTACGGGACTTCTCCCAGAAATATTAGAAAAACCACAGTCCTTTCCCCGGAGTGATTCTTTTAAATATAATAGAAAAGTGAGGCAAATAAAAATATCGTACAGTATCTTGAGCTGCTAAAGATAAGAGAGGAATGAATTTGGTGGAGAGTCGGATGACGTCAGCAACAAAAACAAGACTGGAGCAAAGTGTGCGAACGGAGCGTCCCAGTTAGCAGGCATGCTAATGTGTTCCCAGAGCCCAGGGTTCTGGCCGCACCCGAAGTCACCAGGGCTAGTGGTTCTTCTTGCGATTCAGGACAAAGGTCCTCGTGCAGGAAAGAGAGCGTCCATCTTCCTGGCTTGTCGCGGCTCCACATATCTCTTGGGCAGTAGCTGTGGGCCACACTTCTGCACCCTAGTTCTGCGTGTCCCCTCCCGTGAAGGCTACTGGGAGCTTGGAGACGGTGGCAGGGGGACTTGGACGTTATGGTGGGGACAGAGGAGGAGGTTGAATTGCAGTGACCTCGGCCAAGGCTTCGTGGAGCCAGTGGTGGCAATGGACACATTCTGGGGAGGGCTTTGGGGTCTCTGAGCCCCCTGCTGCAGGGTCTCAGCCAGAGTGCTGTCACCATCACTGCCCAGGTCCCCTTGCTGCTCTCTGAGGGGCTGATTGCAATTGGGATGGAGCTGAACGCACTTTTCTCTCTCTCCCTCTCTCCCTCCTTCCCCCTGCCGATTTCTCTTTTTTGGTACCGAGGTGAAATGCACAAGACAGGAAGTTGACCATTTTAAAGCACATGGTTCGGTGGCATCTGGTACATTCATAAGGCTGTGTAACCACTTCTGTCGAGTTCCAGAACCTTCCCATTACGGCACAATATGCTGCCTACCCATCAAGCAGTCGCTCCCATCCCTGCCAACCCCAGCCCCTGGCAACCATCTCCTTTCTTGAACCCTCCGTTTTAAAGACTATTCAACAATGGAACTATCCCGTGCCCCAAGCAGGTTTGACTGTAGCGAAGGATCTCCGCGGTACCCAGTCATCTTGGTCAGGGAGGGTCATGAAGATAGCCAAATATTTCTACACCAGTTGGCAAACAGTCGATAGCCCAAGTGCCTTCTGCACCCAGACCCTTCTCCAGCAACGGAAAGGTCACTGTCTGGCCCGGCGAGAGCCTGCCCATCTTGTCCAGGGCTTCGGTGTGTCCATTCACCCCGTAAATCGCTCACGGAATCGTATTTGGCCAAGAGCCCTGTGACGCAGGTGGGGATTGGGATTCTGGCCGCCACAGCCTTTTTCTGAAGACTTCTTCCCCTTGCTCACCTGTTTGGATCCCACCTGCCTTAAACATGTTTTGCCATTTTAGAAATGTCTGACTCCAAAGTTCAACACCCGCCGCCCCCGCTGTGTTTTTCACACCTTGATGAACGATAACGCCGACTTTACCTAAAATGCGCCAAATATACCTTCTGAGTCGGAAAATGCTATTTTGGGGATAAATATGTCGATCTTACCCTGAACGAATCCAAGACATCTGATGATAGTTTTTGCTTGTTCACAGCAGAGGAGCAAGTGATGTTTAAGGCAGCCCTAGAAGCCACAGAACTAGGGCCACAGTTTGGGATTAAATAAGAGAGTAATTGCAGAGAGGAAAAAAACTAACCCTGGTGGGTTTTCCCAGGCAGTGTGATACCTCGGTGGTGTTTAAGTGTGCAATCTGCAGGTCCAGCCAGACTGGGTTCAAATCCTACTGTAGCATTACCAGATACTTGGTCTTGGGAAGTCATTTAACCCCCCCAGCTCTCAGTTTCCACATCAGTAAAATGGGGGGGGGGGGACAGTCACACTCCTGTCCTGAGGTTCTGGTAGGGATTACATGGGATAATCTGCATCCAGCACTTTGGAGAGTTCTTGGCTCAGAGTCAGAACCCATTCACCATTAGCTGTTATTATTTAGTCTTTTCCCTATCGTGTTTTGAGATAAATCATTTTTAGCTTTATAAGAAAAGAACAAAAAGAACCTGGACTTCAAATCAGTAAGCAGTGGTGAGTCACTGAGGCTGTTTTGAAAGTAGGAATGACATGATAAGATCTGAGCCCTGGGAAGATTAATTTGTCTGCAGCTCATAGGCTGACCTGGAAGGAAGGGAGGGTGACAGCGCGAGGGGACCCGTCAGGAGGCTTAAGCTGCTCTGTGCAGTATGGCGGCCACCAGCCACATGAAGCTATTTAAATTTAAATTTTTTAAAAAAGGTAAATGAAATATGAAACTCAGTTCTTCCAACACAATAGCTACCTTTCAAATGCTCAATGGCTACATGTGTGGTTAGTGACCACTATATCCTTGGACAGCAAACATTGCCATTATTCTAGAAAGTTCTAATGGACAGCTGTCACCGCCTGCAGCAATTGCCGCTTGCAGCAACGATACCGCGGGAGAAAACTCTGAGGCAGACTGGAAATGAAAAAGTTCTTTTATTCTTCTTTCTTCTAACTTCTCTCTCCGGCTCCAACAACCTCTCCAACTCCAACCACTCTAACTAACCTCACCCTGGTTAAATACATTTTGCCTTCACAAGGACACGTGCTAACAGCTCGAGCTTACAGGTGCGTCACGCAGTGTTCACGGGCATAAAAAGATTCTTAGATAAATGCATGAAGATCAGGTGAAAATACTTGAACACTTTTATGGCTCTCAGCTAGCTGCCAATCTTAGCTATCCTCAATTAGGGCTCTTACAGACAGCACTGGCCAAGAGGAGTGGTTCTCATACCTTAGGATGAGTCAGAATGAGGTGGAGGGAGTGTTGAAAGGCAGATTGCTGGGGTCCACCTTTGACTGAGGAGATCTGAGTGAGAATTTGCATTTCTAACACTTCCCAGGTGGGGACCAGGATGGCTGGTCTGGGGACCAGACTTTTTAGTTGGGGATGTGAGAGAGAGGAGTTGTTTTGAGCACACCGAACATCGCATGTGTCTTATATACGTGTCCCATTTGGGGATGTCCCATTTGGGAGGTGGACAGCCTCTTTCCAGGACCAGCAGGCGGGGGCCATGTCCTGAGGACCCATTTCTGGAGACAACCTGCAGGAAGTTTGGCTGCAGAAGGCGCACAGTGGGGCCTCATCTGCACACGGGGCGCAGGGAGACAGATCGGGGAGCAAAGGAGGCCCTGCCTGCCTCTTCAGCACAGCGCCTGTCCTCCTGGAGCTCAGCTCCGAGGTCTGAGGAGAGGAAGGTGGAGAGGAAGGTGGGGACAGCCGTCTTCAGAAGGGAGAAGTCAAGAATCTGCTGCCTCTCAGTCACACCTGCCGGCTTTCTCCCTGAGGCCGTGGATGACTCATGTCTAGTTGCAAGGTCTGAGGGGGAAGGGCCTCAAGGTACAGATGACAGAGCTCAGTGAAGTACCCAGCAGAGAGACGGGTCACTTAGAACCTCGGCACGTCACCCCGCCATGCCATGCGCAGCAGCCCCTGACGGTCAGGATCTCCGGAATGCCCTCTTCCCTCCCGCTGAGTGTGGGTCTCAAACAGGGGCATGGGTGCTGGGCTGGGGGGACCCGGTTAGATCCCCCCCCAACCTGTCTCAGCAGTGCTCGCCTTTCAGAGACGCGCGTCGGCTTGGCACTGGGGTCTGGGTGCACTTAGACGTCTTCCGGAACATTCTGGCAGTACTTCCATACCAGCTAGCACATAGCTGCCACCCTGCTGAGGTGGCTGTCCTCACTGTCCCAGATGCTCTTCTGGGGGCTTCCTGGGTGTCCTCACAGCTCAGCAACGGAAGTTAACACCCGGGCATAGCAGAAGTGGTCCTGGCCACAGTTCCAGGGCTGAGGACGGCATCTGCTGGTATTGGGGCTGTTTAAGATCCGTTACGTTAATTATCTGCCCACCCAGCCTCCCAGCCTCCCAGCCTCCCAGCCTCCCAGCCTCCCAGCCTCCCAGCCTCCCATTTAGGATAGAAAGGTCCAGCAGGAAGATTCTCCCTTCCTTCACGCCTCTGTGCCACTGAGGGTGTTCGACAACACATGACGGGAAGGCATCCTCTGCTGGGACTCCTTCTAACAGCTGTTCACTTCCCCCACGGCCCCCAAACAACAGCAGAAGAAACAGAAAACTTATCTTCCGATGACAGCCCTTTCCCCCGACTGCCTGGGGACCGACAGTGGGAACGTGGCTGTCAGGTTTTCAGACGCCCGCTGCGTGCCACGGCTCAGTGAGGTGGCTGACGCAGATGGGCTCTTCTATCAAAGCAGGAAGCCCACTGAAGACCTGAGGAGACGTCTACTGTTGCTTCAGAGGAGGGAAGTGAGGCCGGCTTCCTCGGAGCTGGGGAGGCTCTCGTCCCGAGCCTCTGGAAATTAAACCCATCACTTAAGCGGCCGCCGCCGGCAGATTGTGGGGCTTCTGGCTTTTGCAGCTCGGGCCGTGCAAAGCTGCCGTCGGACAGTTTTGATGATGGAATGTCCAAATTAAGCTGCCAAGTAGCGACTTTGCAGCTCCAGGGACCCCGTGTTAGTATTTATGTCACATCTTTAGAAATAATCGCATTGCAAAGCTGCGCCCATGAGCCATGCGGTAGCGGAGGGGCTGAACGCCGCCCGTCTTGGGCTTTTTGCTGCATCGACTCAGCACCCAGACGAGGGTGGGGCCCCATGGGCCTCTTGTCCTGGTTCCCTCCTGAGGAGGAGAGCCGGGAAGCAGTCAGCCTCCTCTGTCCTTGCTTCACCAACCACAGGCGGGAGGGAGGTGGATGTCATACTCCAAAACCATCTGTCCTAGGCTTCAGGGAAGACCCTCAGGGCCAGCCTGAGGGGAACAGATGTTCATGGGGGTGCCATCCATCCGCACTGGTCTGGAGGGCGCCCCCTCTGTCTGCATCAAGTCCTGCATCCTCAGAGGGAGCGGGTGGGACATCGCCCAGGCTGGACGAGCAGCTGCGTGTCCAGCGACCGCGCCTTTGAGAACTTCAAGGGGTGCAAACCCAGCTTCTAACTTGGGAGGGGAGTGAGAACTTGTGGGATGTGGTGATCTGGAGTTAGAGAAGGTGCACAGCAGCCCTGGGAACGGCAGGACCTTGAGTGACCAAGGACACCTCTGTGGAAACTCTGTAGAAAATCATGGACACTTGTCATCGAGCGCGGTGGTGCACGCCTGTCATCCCAGCACTTGGGAGGCTGAGACAGGAGGATCCTGAGTTCAAAGCCAGCCTCAGCAATGGCGAGGCACTTAACAACTCAGTGAGACCCTGTCTCTAAATAAAATACAAAAAAAAGGGGGGTGCTGAGGATGTGGCCCAGTGGTCGAGTGCCCCTGAGTTCAATCCCCGGTACCAAAAAAAAAAAAAAAGAAAAAAAAGAAAATCATGAACACTAAACTAGTTTTTGTGAGTTGCAAAATGGCCCAGATTTCCACGTTTCTGGTTCCAAAGAGAACCCAGTTACTGAGCACAACAGCTGCATGATTTGGGCAGTCATACGCAGATTCCGGACTTAGAATCGGCTGGATTAAATCTTGGGGGTATCCAAGTTGTACCCAGTGTTCCAGGTCATTAAGAAAAATATGCACACGGCCAGCCTCCTGTTGGACAATGGTTTCTTTCACTCAGATTTACAGTAACTTTTTTTTTCTAAATTGAATAAGTAATTCACACTCAACCAAGACTATGTATTTAATTTTTTTTTTATTTCCAAATTCCTACTGAAATGTCTGAGATTAAAAATGAAACAGAATAGATCAGGGCTAGGAATTAGAAAATGGTGCTCAACACATGCTGGGACCTTTGGGAATTCCTCTAAGATACAGTCAGGCAAAACCAGTCATTTTTATGTCCTCTTTTCTGACATCTGAGCCTCTTATTCTTTTATGTGATTATATTTCTCTGGTTGTTCCAGAAGGGTGTAAACTGACAGCGGGAACACTGGGCATTCTTCATTCGACTGTGGTCTTCATAGACACCTTAGAATTTTACCAGCAAGCGCGATGAAAAACCGTTGACGTATTTATTATCTCAAGAAAAGCCTTCATCTCGTCTTGTTTTTCTGAGCATTAGAAGGAATCATTATTTCATTTTGTCATTCATCTTTTAGTTTGGTGTTTTTTTTTTAAGACAGTGATGTCAGTTTTCTGCTTTGACCTAGTTTTAGAGTGGATGATACGATGAATAGACTTCCTCAAACTATGCGGTGTTTCCATTTATGTGATCGGATTTGAGTTTTTGAAAGCTCGCTGAGTTTGGGGTGAGGAGGAAGGGCTGAGTAGAGTAAGACTCGAGACAGGGGACCTGCCGGAGGGTCTTGATCTCACTAGGAAAGGAAAAGCCAGAGCCCAGGCAGCAAAGAGAAGGAACCGCTAATTAGAAAGCACTCGCCAGCACAGAGCCAGGCCCAGAACCAGGCTTCCAGGGTGACTTAGTAATCCCAACACCCTGCGACACTCTTGTTGTGAAAGTGGTGCATGTGGACGAGGAGAGGGCTCAGGGGTAGGAAATGACAGGAGGGAGAAGGAGCAACACAGGGGTGCACCAGGGGTGGGGTGGGTGGTGTCCAGACCCTCACCTGGACAGGTGGGGTGGTGGTTGAGCACCCACGAACACTAGCCGCGAAAGAGAAGGAGCCGAGGTGGGGGAGGCGGGCTGTGGGGAGATGAGGGAATTGCAGACAGGCTGGATTGGGTGTACCTACAGGACTTCCGTTACAAGATGTCCAGTAGGAGCCGGGCGTGGCGGCGCACGCCTGTCATCCCAGCACTTGGGAGGCTGAGGCAGGAGGATCACGAGTTCAAAGCCAGCCTCAGCAATGGCAAAGGCACTTAGCAACTCAGTGAGACCCTGACTCTAATAAAAAATACAGAAAAAGGGCTGGGGATGTGGCCCAGTCGTCAAGTGCCCCTGAGTTCAATCCCTGGTACCGGAAAAAAAAAAAAAAAAAAAAAAAAAAAAATGATGTCCAGTAGGTAGTTGCAGAAGGTTCTCAGGGAAGAGGGAGGTGGGAGCCATCACTATTTAGAAAGGAGTTAAAATCATGTGAGTACAGCCCCTGGGAAAATAGAGAGAAATTTAAAAACCAACTTCTAAATAGTGAGATGGAAAGAGAAAATCTCAAGGCACTTTGTTGATCTTGAAAAATATCTTGAAGTGAAAGAAAATGAAAATGCAATACAGCAAATGTGAAATCCGATGAAGAAGGGCTTGAAATGAAATATATGTTGGTGAATTCTACCAAACACTTCAAGAAGAAACAACACCAGCTCTCCCTAAAAAACAGACGAGGAGGAAGCACTTCTCAACTTCTTTTATGATACCAAAATGAGATGAAAATAGTAATAGAAAACTATAAAATATCCTGCAGGACCATAAAGACAAAAAAAAAAAAAAAGATTTAAACATAGTAGCAAATCAAATCTGAAATGTATAAAGAAAGAATACTATACCCCAATGGAATGAGTTTTACCCCAGGAATGCAAAGCCGGTTCAATAACCAAAAATCAATCAATGTGACCCACCATGTTGATAACCTCAGGAAAGGAAAACCAGGGAATATACAAATTAATGCAGAAAAAAGCATTTGACAGAATTTAATAGCCATCTGTGGTGAAAGTTCTCAGCACACTAAATAGACACCTAAATAAATGGAGAGACATGTTTATGGATTGAAAGACTCAGTGTGGGAAAGATGTCTATTTTTAAATTATTATTATTATTATTATTATTATTATTATTATTATTATTACAGTGCTGGGGATCCTCCCTCCAGGGGCTTGAGCATGCTAGGCAAAACATTTGACCACTGAGCCACATCCTCAGCCCAAGATGTCAATTCCTAAAAATTATTTCTTAGATTCTAGTACAAATAGGAGCAGGATTTTTGGTTGATTATGAATAAGGAGATTCTATAATTTGTATGGAAATTCAAAGTAACTAAAAAGTAGCTAACTAACTAAAAGTAACTAGAAAGGCCAAGTAACTAGAAAGGCCAAAATTTTTTAAGATGCAGAATAACATTAGGGGAATCACAGTTTTCAATTTAAGACTTACTATATTTAAGCAGTGTGGTGTCGGCAGAAGGATGAATACCTAAACCAGTGACAGAATACGGAATCAAGAAATAGACCCACACAAGTATGGCTTATTGATTTTTTTTTTGAGGGGGGGGATTGAACCCAGAGGCACTTAACCACTGAGCCACATCCCCAGCCCTTTTTTGTATTTTATTTAGAGACCAGGTCTCACTGAGGTGCATAGGGCCTCACTAAGTTGCTGAGGCTGGCTTTGAACTTGCAATCCTCCTGCCTCAGCCTCCCGAGCCACTGGGATTATAGGTGTGTGCCACCATGCCCAGGTTGGGTTATCGATTTTTGACAAAAGTAGAAAAACTACAGAACTGGAGAAGGGGTTGTCTTTTTCAGCCAATGATGTTTGGATGATTAGGCATCTTATGCCACTTTTTTTTTTTTTTTTTTTTTTTTTTTGCAATGCTGGGATCACACTCAGCATCTCACACATGCTAGGAGGCTACCACTGAGCCCCAGCCCCAGACTGGACATCTATATGCAAACAAAATTAACCCTGACCTCCACCTCACACCTTATACAAGATTTCACTCCAGTTGGGACATAGAGCTCAATGCAAAATGTAAAGGTATAAAATTTTAGAAAAAAAAAAAAAGTACAGTCACCAGGGAAAATTTTTATGATCTAGTTAGTCTTAGACAAAGAGTTCCTAGACATGACACCAAAAACATGACTCATGAAAGAAAAAAGATAAGTTGGACTTCATTAAAATTAAAAAGTTTGTGTTCTACAAAAGAAACTGTTGTAGAACGAAAAGACAAATTACACACTGGAAGGAGATATTAGCCAACCACATGTCTGACAAAAGGCTTGTGTGCAGAGTGGTGAACTCTCAGAGTCCCTAATATGAAAGCACACAACCCCACTAAAAACACAGGCGAAAACTTAAACAGCAGCTTTACCAAAGACAACATGAAAATGGCAAATGCATTCGTGTAAAGATATTCAATATCATTAGCAATTGGGGAAATGCAAATTAAGGCCATGATGAGATGCCCCCTATATGCCTATTAGAATGGCTAAACAATTATATTGATGATGATGAAGATGATGATGATGATGATATAACTACTGTCAATACAATGGTTGGTATAGATGCAGAACAAGGGAAATCATCATTCATTGTTGGTGGGAATAGAAGATGGTACAGTCACTGGAAAACACTTTGTTGGTTTCTTGTAAGGTTAACATACACTTACCATAATGAGTCAATGATGCCACAGTTAGGAATTTATTTACCCCAGAAAAATTAAACTTCATGTTTACCCAGAAACCCATTACTGAGCTGGGGTTGTGGCTCAATGGTAGAGCGCTCACCTAGCATGTATGAGGTACTGGGTTTGATCCTCAGCACCACATAAAAATAAATAGAATAAAGATATTATGCCTATCTACAACTAAAAAAATTTTAAAAGAAAGAGCAGTCTTATTTAAAAAAACATTACTATTTATAGCAGCTCTCTTTGCAATCACCAAAAATTGGAGAACATGCAGATGTCTTCAATGGGTGAATGGGTGCTCTCACTGTGGTATATCCATACAATGGAATACTATGCGGCAATAAAAAGGAATTTGCTGTCCATGCATACAACTTGGATGACTCTCAGTGGCATTATGCTGAGCGAGAGAAGTCAATCTCAAAAGTGTTCATACTGCATTATTCCATTTTATAGGATTCTTGAAAAAAAATGCTGAAGTCATGGGAAACTGATCAGTGGTCCCCAGGGCTGGGGGTGGGAGGGTGGGGATGTGAATACAGAGGAAAAGCATGAGGAATTTTCCTGGTGTGACTGAACTGTTCTGTGTCTTGATTTTGTGGTAGTTGTAGGGATCTATACATGTGTTAAAATTCACCTAATTATATCCTAAGAGAAAAAGTCAATTTGCTGCATGCTAATTTACAAAATAAGGTAAATGTGATAGGCAGAAAAGAAATAGATAAAACTCACATACATGCACAGAGAAAGAGAGAGAGAAGCAGTAGTGTGTGATAGAAAAGGAGATGGCTAAGAGGCAAGAAGGATCTTATGTTACCAAAAAGTAATTTAAAACAGTAAGCTAAAATGCAGAGAAGCAGAAAAAAGAAGAATTTCTACTTCAGCAAACATTATAAGTAATATGGAGACATGTTCAAGGAGTGCTCCCAGATGATGGGAGAAAGGGGCAAATAAATCACACAATCATGGAGAAAAAAAAAAAGACAGATGCAGCAAATGAAAAGGCATTGATCTGTGGGTGAGTGGATAGCAGATGTTCCTAGAAAAGAGGCCAGGGCAGCTGGAAAACACCTGGATCCAAGGTGGAGCTCAGGATGAAGAAGCCATGTAGTGTGGCAAGAGAAGGTTTAATCACGAAGAGTGAGATCAGGCATTCCCTAACAGGAGGGCTCTACGAACGTGCTCGGTCAGTCTTTGACAGATAAACAAGATACGAAAGTAGATGAATTATATCACTAAAGTGAATATCAGAGGCCTCTCTCTTGAGCCCTGAACCCTTCAATAGGAGAACTGTTTTCTTTTTCTAATATCTGTGGACTTGGAAAGGTATTGATTCACTTGCTAGGGAGAGCTTGTTAAATGATTGCCAAAATGCCCCCAGAACTTGCTCTCCCCTCCCTCCTTCTCTCTCTCTCTGTCCCCCTCTCTCCCTCCCTCCCTCTCTCCCTTTCTTTCTCTCTCTTTCCCCTCTCCTTCTCTCTGTCCCTCTCTTCCTCTGTCTCTCCCCCTTTCCCTCCTTCCCTCCCTCCCTCCCTCCCTCCCTCCTTCTCTCTCTCTGTCCCCCTCTCCCTCCCTCCCTCCCTCTCTCCCTTTCTTTCTCTCTCTCCCTCTGTCTCTCCCCCTCTCCCTCCTTCCCTCCCTCCCTCTTCCTCTCCTTCTCTCTCTGTCTCTGTCTCTCCCTCCCCCTTCTCCCCCTCTCCCTCTCTCCCTCCCTCCCTCCCCACACAGAACTACAGATAATGTCAAAGACCTATGATATGGAAGATCTTCAGATGAATGAGATGGAGGGAGGCGTCCAACGGAGCCTTGGGAATGGAAATCTCCAAATTGCTTCTAGGGGGAGTAGGAGAGGGAGTGGACTAGGGACCCCCGCCCCCAGGAGTGTGGAGGGCCAGCAAGCCTCCCCGCTAAAGCAGGTATTTCTGATGGCTGCAGAGAGGACGTGGTCCGAGAGGAGAGGAGAAGGTAAAGGCGTCTTTGTTCCTGGTCAGAAGTGACTGCAGGCGGCTGCTCCCTGTGGGCAGGGGTGGGAAGGAAGGAAACCCACAGTGCACTGCCACCAAGGACAGGAAGCAGGGAAGTTGTGGGGGAGGGGTGAAGCTTAAAAAAAAGATGTAAAGGAAGAT
Source organism: Tamias sibiricus (assembly GCA_025594165.1). Classification (NCBI taxonomy): domain Eukaryota; kingdom Metazoa; phylum Chordata; class Mammalia; order Rodentia; family Sciuridae; genus Tamias; species Tamias sibiricus. Next base: position 19,079,753 of record CM046674.1, read on the forward strand.
GATAAACGGATCCAAAATAGCTCAAATAGAGGGTTATGAATGTTCTTATCACAAAAGAAACGATTCACGGTTGAGATGATGAATAACTTAAGAATCTTGAATTGAGTGATACACACGTATTAATACACCAAAACATCACACCGTGGCCCATAAAATGTACAATTCTTCTCTGTCAATTTAAAGCAATTATCTTAACGAGTACCGGAGAGTTTGGAGTAGGTGCGTTTCCAGGTACAGCAGCAGGTGCTGGTCCGGAAGCTCATAAAAAGAATGGCTGGATTTATTATATTCCGCTTCGGAGCATCTATGATCCGACCCTACCTCCTCCAAGATTCATTTGTATGAAAAATCACATTAAAGGGATGCTCTTTGAGCCCTGAAATTTATCTTGATGGTTATAAATTTCCTTATATGATTTGGTCTAAATTCTCTCAAAGGAGAAAGGAAATCCACCCTCGTTGGGCTCCTACCACGTGCTTGATGTTTTACTTCAATGTTATTATGCTCTCTAATTAGGGCAGTCGTAGAATTTATGGTCCCAACTTGGACTCTCCCGGGAGGGGAAGGACAACAGGTGGAAATTGAGGTGGCCTAGGCTGGAGTTTTATCAGAGACAGAGAAACTGAGGCGCGGAGGCGTCTTCCGGCGGGGAAGACCCCGTTGGTGAGACTCAGGGCAGGATTTAAACCCAGCTCGGCCTGACTGCAAGACCCCCGTTCCTCTGCACCAGCTCCCCACCCTGGTTTTGCCCGCCATAGCTTGACAGGCATGCTTCTCGGCAGACACCGTGACGGTCCCAGCTGCCAGTCTGTCTCGCACGGATAATTCGACGCGTGATAACTGCACCTCGGCCAGGAGTGACGGCAAGCCAGCTGTGCTGGGAGCCTTGGGGGCCTTGACATGCTGGGGCGCGTGTGGGCTGCCCCAAGACTTCACAGATGGTGACACTACTTGGGATGACCAGTTAAGGGGATGGGGAAGGAGACCCTCAGGGGTAACAGGGCTCACAAACTCGGGGTGAGAAACCCCAAAGGTTAGATGTAACAAGTAAACAGGAATCAAAGGGACACAAACCTAGAATGGAGAACAAAGGTCTCAAGAAGCTTCTGGTGGGAGGTGGAGCAGGTGACGGCTTGACCAGAGGCCCAGGGGAGCTGAGGGCCACCAGGAGGTCCCTAGAATTGGGGAGGGGCAGGGGTGATAGCGAAGAGCTTCATGGCTCTGAGATTTTTTACCTGCTCAGTGTTTCTCCTGCTTTGACCCTGGCTGGGGCACATCCTGAGGTCTCGCTGATCTCCAGGAGGGCAATTCTGGGTCTCTGAGTTACTTAGCATGAAGCCTGGGTTCTGTGATTCAAACCACAACATTTGAAGCTTCCCTCTGCATATCCCGTCGCTCTCAGGGAGAACGGGATGGGATCCCCGAAAGGCAATGGATTCTTGGAAGGTGTCGATGCACAGTTGAATATATATATATATATATATATATATATATATATATATATATATATATTTTACTAAGTTCTAATAACAATTAATACAAGAATGCATTCTCTTTGTAAGAAATTCAAAATCTGACAGATTAGGCTAAAGTCCTGCCACCCACTACCCCTACCTTGTCCTCAGATGGGAACATTATTTAAAATCAATTTGGGGGCATATCCCTCCGGATTCTTTTCTATATGTTGACATTCACGTATGACCTTGTAAAAAAATGTGATTTATTGTACCGTTCTTTGGAAGATTTGGAGACACTTTCAAACAATCTTTAATTTTCACAGAGCCTCAAAATTACAGAAAAGTAGCAAGAAGAGGGCACAGAACTTGGGTGCACTTTACCTGATTGACTGATTATTCACATTATGTTCCATTTGATTTGTCGGATGAGTATTAATTAAGTATTTTTAGGTATGTGCACTTTTTTTTTTCTTCCCTGAACCGTCAGAGACTAAGTTGGGGTCATGGCTCCCATTAACCCCAAAATACTTCAGTGTGTAATTCCCAGGGACAAGGACGTTCCTGTACGTATGTGGAGTACTGTCGTCCCACGGAGGAAAAACAACGTCGACCCCGTGCTCTTTTCTAATAGTTCCGATCCAGATTTCACTCACCAAGCCCCTCAGGCCTTCCTCTGACACAAAGAGGCACCACACTATTATCAACCTCTGTCTTCCTCTTGCTTTTTTCCGTCAAAACACTAATTCCTGCAGAGGGTCGTGGGGTTTTTGTCACACACAGTAGCTCCCAGTGGGCTGTTTACGTCCCACCTTGATGGACACCCAGGTTGGTTCTTAACTGCTGTCACTACCGAATGCTAGCGGGTGTGCCTTTGAGCTGCAGGTCTCAGGACACTTACTTAGGAGAGTTCCATCAAACAGAGCTTTAATAAAAAGACACACTTGACTCATAGAGTGCAGGGTGTTAAAACACCACAATCATTCAGACTTTTCCAAGACTTTTTGGGGGAAGGAAAAAAAAAGGGGAAGATGTTGAGAGAGAGTATTTCTTAAGAAGGTCAGTGACATCAGTGCTACCTTTTGGTGGGTTCAGCCCTGTCGTAGGTAACTGTCGCGGGATTGTAGAGGGGTCCCTTGCTCTGACTGATGGGGAGAGCTGGGTTCCATCCTCCCCCCTGCTCCGGGTCCCCAGCACGCCCTGCTCTCTGGCCCAGGGCATTCTCCTGCGCATCCAGCAAACTTCCACCAGGGGGTGGGGAAGGTTGCTATTTCTGCTTTGAGTGAAGCCTTTTTTTTTTTTTTTTTTTTTGGTACCATCTGGGTTGGCCAGATTTCAACAAAGATAGTAAAGAAACATTTACCAAGCAGCATCAAAGTTGGTCTCGCCAAGTGTGGTCGAGGAGATCCGCTTCCTCCCTAGCACAGAGCAGCCCTCTCTCACCATGGCTGGGGACAACCAGGAGCCCACTCGGAAGAGCTTCAGGAGGGGACGGGCCTTGGGACGGGCGCCTGCTGCTCCTGTCAGCGGCTCAGGTCGCCGTGGTTTCAGTGGCCAGAACTCTTGGAGAGGTGGCGGCTATTGACCCCTTTGGTGGATGGTAGACTCAGGTGGACAGAAGAAAGACCTAGAAGGGGGTTTAGTCCAGTGGGGGGTGGACGTCCAAGGGAAGGGCATTCTAAAGACACCAGCCTTGAGGGGGGCGTGGCCTGACCCCGGAGAGGACGGAGGGGCCGCGCGCACCGCCCCGGGGGGGGCCACTCTGCAGACAGGCAGGCAGCTCCCTGTGTGACAGAAGTGTCACTCCCAGACTGGAAACTGGCACATGCTATTTTACTTGGAAGGATCAAGACCGGGGAGAAAAAATAACAGTTGGGGGCTGTTCTGACTGGGGGAGACGCCGGGATCGGGACTCTCACTCTCAGAGCCTGAGGCTGGAGAAGGACTCTTCTGGAAGGTTCAAATGGGAAGGTCGGGTGCGCTGGTTGTTCTTTTTTTTTTTTTTTGGTCCCAGGGATTGAACTCAGGGGCACTCGACCACTGGGCCACATCCCCAGCACCCCGTCTTTTTTTGTATTTTATTTAGAGACAGGGTCTCACTGAGTTGCTAAGTGCCTCGCCATGGCTGAGGCTGGCTTTGAACGCGCGACCCTCCTGCCTCAGCCTCCCAAAGTGCTGGGATGACAGGCGTGCGCCCCCGCGCCCGGCTGCTCTGGTTGTTGTTAAGAAGGAAATACACAAGCGACTCTGTATGGCATCGGTCCATTCGGAAACGGTTTCGTCTTCATAACAAAGATAGAAAAAAAGGAGTGAAATAATAATGGCCATAATGAAATAGCAGCGTGGGCGAGCTAGTATAAGGCCCTCCTAGGCTCCAGGCTCGTGCTAAGCAAGTCTATTCTTTGTCCTGCTGTCCTCTTATGACAACCCATTTGATGGATCAAGAAACTGAGGTTTGAATACATGAGACCAACTGCTAGGTAAGATGCCTACCCTGGCATCCTGTAGCCCAGCATCCTTGACTCTCATTGCCCAGGCTACTGTCTTGTTAGAAGTCAACTGTACCTTTCAGTCAACTTGCTTTCCTGTGTTCCTTGTGGATGGCATCAACCTCTTCCATTGTCCCCTGCATCCCCCGGGCTGAGCAGACCGCTGAGCTGGCAGTAAGGGACTGCTGATGGAGTTGAACCGAATCAAGGCCAAAGAGGACGTGCTCTTGGCTTTGGGTAGCCAGCAGCCGTGAGACGTGACCGGCAGGCTGAGGAGGAGGGCGGGCTCAACCTGCGGCTTGAGGGAAGAACGTGCCGTGTTGCAGGGCACGGGAAATCCTCGGCGCAGAATAGGGTGCAACCGGGAGTCCACTCGCCCCCCTCGCACAGTCCCAACCCTTTACTGTCCATGTGATTTTAGGCATCTGTCTCCCCTCCCTCCCTCCCCCCCTCCCTCCTTCTTCCCTTTCTTCTTCCCTAATGGACAGTGGCTTGTATTTGAGTTTAACTAGGGCTGGGGTTTTGTCAGGCAGGTAAGATGGAAAGAAAGAGGGTGGGGGGAGTCTGTTTTCCGGGAAGCAATTAGGACCACCCTAAAGTCCAAGCTGCGGGGAGCAGAGTGACGTCAGGAGGGTCTGGGGAGAGCGCGTGCATGGGGTCTGGTGGGCTGAGGGGTGGGAGAGGCGTTGCCGGAGAGCCTTGGCGTCAAAGAACTAAGAAAACAGGACGCACAGGGTGAGACAGCGGGGCACGAGGGGCATCACTTCCAGGAGGAGGTAACTGTGGTTGGGTGGAAGTAGAAGTCACTGGAACGGATTCTGTCTTTGAATCCGTTTTTTTTCGGGTCATCTTGAGCTTGCAGAACTCCTGTTTTGATTTTCTTATTGCAGTCGTGGAACGCTTGGAAAAGGTGGTGAGTGCTAGCCGGGGCCTGGGCATCTGCATCTTCTTCCTGGGTGTAGTGTCGACCCTGAGCCTTCTTGGGCCGCTCTCCCAGGCGGCCTTTCTCCTGTTAAGATCTCTCCCCGCCACGGTCTTAGTGTTTTCTCCTTTCGCCTATAAATTGATGGATCTATGAAACAGATTTCCTGAGATTGAATCGTCTCTGCATGGATGGAAGGTGCCTTTATATATTTGACTTTTGCTGGATGGTTTGAGGCATTGTGGATGGAAAACAGTTCCTTGGATTCTTCTATCATGAGGGAGATGGTTAGCACTCTATCCTTAGATTCTGTGTGACTCTTATTTTCTAATCCCCTTCCCTTGGCTACCTACCTTAGCTTTTGAACTGGCTCCTAACTTCTTCCTGTTCCTCCAGGCTGGTGTTTTATTCTGCCTCTTTTTTTTCCTGTGGCCTGTAGGATCCTGAATGCTAATGCTTTTTCTTCCCTAAGCTGGTCTTATAAATTTCTTTACCTAGGATGTTCTTGACTCAGGACAATGCTGTTCTTGATTTCTGTAATGTTGCTCATATCCTCCCCCTTCCCTCCTCCTCTTCCTCCTCCTCTTCCTCCTCTTCCTCCTTGCCCCCTCCTCATCCTCCTCCTTTTCCTTCTTCTTTTGAGGGACTGGAGTTTGAACCCACAGAGGCTCTACCACTGAGCTACATCTCCCACTCTTTTTATGTTTTATTTTGAGACATGTTCTTGCTAAGTTGCAGAGGCTGGCCTTGAACTTATGATCCTCCTGCCTCAGCCTCCTGAGTAGCTGGGATTTCGGGTGTGTGCCATTATACAGGTGCTGGTTATGAGTGACACCTGGATAAGAGGTGCACCTTGGTTTAGATGGCACCTCTGATTCTTTTTAGCTCTTTCTTTTTTAGTTGAGGTAAAATTTATATCAAACAGGACTAACCATTACCTATCTTAAACTAGAGTGTTTGGTGGCATTTAGTACATTCACTGACTATATAACCATCATCTATTTCTAGTTCCAATAACTTTTCATCACCCCTAAAAATGTCTGTACTTGTGGAGCAGTGAACCCCCACTCTGGCCCCTGGCCTGTGGCTACTACTAGTCTACTCCTCATTTGTGGATTTATTTCCTTAGGATGTTTTATATAAATATAATCATACAATATATGACCCTTTTGAGTCTGGGTACACACATGTTCATAGCAGCACTATTCCCAATAGTCAAAAAGTAGAAATGACTGAAATGTTCATCAACTGACAAATGAAATCTGAAAATGTGGTCTCTCTATACTGTGGAATATTATTCAGCCCTGAAAAGGAGTGAGAACCTTAAAAACATCATACTAAATTAAAGGAGCCAGTCTTTCTTGTGGGCTTCTTAGAAGCTTGCTTAGAAGACTTGTGGTTAATCTTGGAAAAGCAGTCCAGGGAGAGCAACACGAAAGTCAGAAGTCAATTTTTCACCAGTCTAGAACTGAATCTCCCTCTTACTCGCTTATTTCACTGTGTGGGCCTCTTAGCTGGTGATGCCAATCACGGGGACATTCTGATGGAGCAAATGCCAGCGCCGTGACCCGTCCGTCGCTGGTTCTGCTGACATCGCTGTTTGTTGCTCAAACAGGTTGGACGTGATTGATGTTGAACCTGCTTTTTCTTTTCTAGTAAGAGATGCTAAGAACCTTGTCCCTATGGACCCCAACGGCTTGTCAGATCCCTACGTAAAGCTGAAACTGATCCCTGATCCCAAAAGCGAGAGCAAGCAGAAGACCAAGACCATCAAGTGCTCCCTCAACCCCGAGTGGAACGAGACGTTCAGATTGTGAGTTGAACCCGCCGCCCGGCGCGGGAGGCAGAGGCTGGGTCAGGGGCCACCAGGGCCTGGGGAGCTCCGTCCTCAGCTTCTGCTTCCTTCCCTCCTCCCTCCCTGTCTTGACGTCTCCCTCCTCGTTCCTTGTCTCCCTTTCTGTTTGGCACTTGAACTTCTGTCGTGTGAGCTAAGTAAAAAGGAGAACTGATTTTTAAGTAGACTTCCGAGCGCCTGTGGCGCGGGGGGGGCGGGGGGGGATGCCGTGGGTCCCCCTCAACAGTGGGATGCAGCCTGCAGCATGTGGTGACAGCCTCTCTGGGGCTGAGTTTAGGATGACGCTGGGTCTGCAGCCTCCTGGGCGCCCGCCTCTGACTCTCACCGAGGATCTTCCCTGGCCAGGGCTGCAAGAATCTGGGAGGTCCTTTCCTCGATGCATCTGTGCCTGCAGGTGTTCATTACAACAGCCAGCATTTATTGAGCATATACTATGTGTAATAAATGAGTTACGTGATCCAACTTCATTGGCTTATTTTATCCCCCCCCCCTTTTTTTTTCAGATGGGGCTTATAGGAGTTACAGAATATGGCCCATAGGAAATATAAGCCACAGGCTGAATGCCTGGCTCCTTGGGGATAGGGGCTGTCCCATCTCCTCTTGCCTTTCTCGGGATAAAACTAGAAACCATCTCTGTCCCAATCAAGGCTGTGCCTCAGAACAGGCAGTTTCGGGGTTGGGGACATAGCTCAGTTGGTAGAGTGCTTGCCTCGCAGGCACAAGGCCCTGGGTTCAATCCCCAGCACCACAAAAAGGAAAAAAAAAAAAAAAAAAAAAACAGAACAGGCAGCTTCCCCAAAGATACCCCAAAGACCCTTTTCTCTAGCCGGGCGCGGGTGGCGCTCGCCTGTGATCCCAGCACTTGGGAGGCTGAGGCAGGAGGATCGCGAGTTCAAAGCCAGCCTCAGCCATGGCGAGGCACTTAGCAACTCCGTGAGACCCTGTCTCTAAGAAAATACAAAAAGGGGCTGGGGATGTGGCCCAGTGGTCGAGTGCCCCTGAGTTCAATCCCCAGTACCAACAAAAAAACAAAACAAAACAACAACAAAAAGATTCAAAGACCTTTTTCTCCATCTCCTGTTCAACCCACGTGTGTGCAAATACGCTCGCGGACTCGCCCAGTTCTGTGACTGGTATCTGCATTTCTCACAGTGACTGTCAGTGGGATTTGCCAAGCACCAGGAATGTGATTAAGATACAAAGCAGCAGAAGTAGGTAGAGCCGGTCCTGTAGGAGCTGACCCAGGTCCTGCTCCTGTTCAGCCACAGGCTGTCAAACAGGAAAAGCCCCCGCCCCCCCGGGGAATGGAGGCCGGGCGTGTTTTCTTGCAGCAGCTTGTAATGTTGAAAAATGTCTACCTCCAGGTCTCCTCCTTTTGTTCAATGCCTCTGCTTGAGAAATCACAGCAGGCCCCTCTGCCTTCTCGGTTTTCTCTTTGCAGTCAGCTGAAAGAGTCCGACAAAGACAGAAGGCTCTCCGTAGAGATTTGGGATTGGGATCTGACCAGCCGGAATGACTTCATGGGGTCTTTGTCGTTTGGGATTTCTGAGCTGCAGAAAGCTGGCGTTGATGGCTGGTAAGGAAGATTTTGCTCTGAACACTACAGTATACTCTAGCCCATCAAAGGTGCGATCACACGTGTTTTCCTTTTTCTCCTAAAAGTGCAACATAAGCCAGGTGCAGTGGCGCATGCCTGTAAACCCAGCGGCCTGGGAGGCTGAGGCAGGAGGATTGCGAGTTCAGAGTCAGCCTCAGCAACTCACGAGGCCCTAAGCAATTCAGGGAGACCCTGTCTCTAAATAAAAAATAACAAAGGGACTGGGGATGTGGCTCAGTGGTTAAGTGCCCCTGGTACCAAAAAAAAAAAAAAAAAAAAAAAAAAAAAAGTACAACATAGAATCAGAAGCCCCAGATGATGACTGGTAGCTTAGATCTGCCTCACAAATATGTCTCATTTGGTCCTCATCTTAAGAAAGAATTAGTAGCCAGTATTTTAAAAATATGGGGCTGAGGGGCAGCCCTTGGGACTGGTTGAATAGTCAGTGCCCCCTTTAGATAAGGCACAGGTTTTTCTTGGCCACAGTCCCCACCACTCCGAATTGTCTTCCATCTGCCCTTCTTGGTGCTATTATATGACTTGACCAGACCCATGGCCACTGAAGTGGCTCTGAGTGCTGAGGAGCTGAGTTGTCATTGAGTGCGCTCACCTGCTCCAGCCGTGGCCAGCTGCAGTGTGTCCTTTCCTCTGGAGATTTTGCTTTGTTCTCGTTTCATGTTAAAAAAAAAAAAAGAAAAAGAAAAAGAAAGAAAGAAAAAGAAAAATGCCCATTCAGTGTTTTCAGCAGAGGCGCTGGGTCACCCCCTGGGCACCTCCCCGGTTACCTGAGATACGAGTCAGAATCAAGAGCCCAACCTGGCACGACTGTGACTGGGGCTGGCTCTTGTTTCTTTTTTTTTTTTTTTTTTTTTAATTTTTTTCTTTTTTTCTTTATAATAGTAGTATGTATTACAATTCATAGTGCACATATGTAGCATCTTTTTACATACAACTGTGTGTATACAAAGTATGTAAGTACCATTCAGATCTTCAATCATGCATTTAGGATAATGATACCCATCTCCTTCAACCACCTTTTCTTTTTTTTTTTTCTTTTCTTCCCCTCCCTCCCCCCTTGCTCCCTCCCTTCCCCTCGACCATTCTAGTGTTCCTCTAATCCTCCTATGTACCCCCATCCAACAACACTGTGAACCAGCCTCCTTATATCAGAGAAAACATTCGGTATTTGGATTTTTGAGATTGGCTGATTTCACTTAGCATTATATTCTCCAGCTTCATCCATTTACCTGCAGATGCCATTATTTTATTCTCTTTTATTGCTGAGTAAAATTCCATTGTGTATATGTACCACCTTTTCTTTATCCACTCATCTACTGAGGGACATCTAGGTTGGTTCCACAACCTACGCTCTTGTTCCTTTGAGATAAATTGTCTCACGTGTGAGTCGTCTCCCTGGGACTTTTGGTTTTTGGTTCCGGTGAAAGAAAATGGAAAGCATCCAACTCTGCTGGCCGTCCACCCACCCTTGGCCCCGTTCAGCTCATGACTTCCTGGTCCCTGATCCGTTTTTATCAAGGGCTTTCGTTCAAGTGGATCGGGCGTCTCCCGGCCCTTGTTGCTAGGGGTGCATCAAGGCATAGGACAGGCACGTGCTCAGGGAGCCTGGGCCGGGACAGGGTGAGGGGGGGGGGGTAACGGACCCTGATAAAAATCCATGACAACGTGAGGATGGATCTGAAGGGCTTAGGAGCTCGGGGTGCACCCAGAAAAAGAAGAAGAGCAAGGTGCGTTACCTCCAGCGCGGGTCACGGTGGTCAGGAGCATGGTCTTCATAGTGGGCACTGTCGGGGTTTCCCTGAGCTCAGTGACGAGGGGCCCAGCAGGAACCAACAGCGGATTCCACAGAAGTCTTGGGAAACCCAGGCTTGGATAATCTGCAGAGAAAGGAATGGTGAAATAACCCGTGTGAGATGGAAAACTGTCTGACAAACGGGGCAGCAGAGTCACAGTCTTTGCGGGGTGAGCTTACTTACCAGACTTGGGGAGGAAAGTGATCTCCCCTGTTTTCTTAAAGTCAACATCTTTCTTTGCAGACCAGGGAGGCCATCTGGACCCGACTTGGTTGTGAATAATAAGTTAAACAAAGTAATATTACTGTGAGGAAGGAGATACCTAATTAGCAAATGCTCTTGCATGACATTCAAAGGTCGAACAATCATCTTTTTTTCTCTCTCTCAAGTTTTGGATTTTTTTTTTTTTTTTTTTTTTTACTAACATATGGATGATTTGACTTTGCCGGGTTCCACTTTTGCTGACTCACACGTAGGGGGTTTCTCTCCCTCTTGAGGTCAAGTGGCGAGAGGTGAAAGAGGAGGAACGTGTGATTCCCAGCGGGTGAAGTGAGGGAGGAGAGGACAGCTTCCTAGTAATTAGGATAATGGCACCAGCCACCGTTGACGGACTCTCAGCAGATGCCCGACGCGGGCTGCCTGCACATTTTCACGGCACCGTCAGATGTGCAGAAGAAAGACAGCTTCTTTATCTTTCGGAAATGGACTTAGACTTTGTCACGGTGGCCAAGGAGAAGGCTCCTTTGGCTGCACATGGTGCCGTGGGCCTTGCTGTCGCAAAGTGGCCATTCCTGAGCCAGGGCCCCTGAGGTCGGACTGGTCTCAATTAGCTTTGGAGCATCAGGTTGGCTCCGTGGCGGAGCCCAGGACTGGCCTGTGGACTCGCGCTGTAAAGTCCCTTCACACGGTGCCCCCGGTCTCAGCCCCAACCATCACCAGGCCCATTATTATTATTATTATTATTATTATTATTATTATTATTATTATTATCATTATCATTATTATTTTTTTTTTTTTTTGGAGGTGGGGTACTGGGGATTGAACTCAGGGGTGCTTGACCACTGGGCCACATACCCAGACCTATTTTGTATTAAATTTAGAGACAGGATCTCGGTGAGTTGCTTAAAGCCTCGCTTTTGCTGAGGCTGGCTTTGACCTCGTGATCCTCCTGCTTCAGCCTCCCCAGCTGCAGGGATTGTAAGCATGCACCGCCATGCCCAGTGCCATGCCCCATTTTTTCCTTTTTTTTTTGTGGTGCTGGGGATCAAACCCAGGGTCTTGTACATGCTAGGCAGGCACTCTACCAACTGAGCCATCCCCTGTCCCCTGCCAGACCCCAGTTTTGTCAGCCCTTCTGGGACCCCCCCGTTCCTGCATCTCCTTCATGGAGAGTGGGGAGCACTGCCCCGAGGCCCGCGTCTTCCCCCCCCCTCCTGCTGCTGCCATGAGCTTGTCCCCTGTGAAGGCAGGACTGTGCCCGCTCCACTCTTAAGCCGCCTCCTCGCCCTTCTCCTTCCCTGGTCCCCCAGTCCAGGACACGCACCCCTCGGCCTCCGGGCGGGGCAGCACCTGCCTGGCCCACTCGAGCCATAAACAATCTAAAACGATTGTTCCCTTGAAACAACGGCCGACCTAAGACGATTGTACTGAGGGACTCTTAGCAAGCACGGTACCTTTAGTTGAGCAAACCAAAGGAAAGGACATTATAACAAGGTGGCATTAATAAGCGAAGATGGCGGGGAACGGGGAGGCGAAATAAATGGCTTACTGACAGGGGGCAGTGCACCAGGAGCAGGTCCAGGGCCCAACGGCACGGACACTGAGGTCCTCGGTTAATTCTCCCAACGATTCTAGGGAGCGCGTCATTCCCCCAAATCAGAGTAGTTAGGGACACAGAGCTCGTAAGTGAGGGTGCTGAGGTTTGGGTGCAGGTGTCCGTGAGCTGACAGCCTATGTATATGCGAGTGCTATTCCGTCTCCTGACACAGAGGTAGGCAGAGGGCCGGGGGTAGACGGCGAGGGGTTGACCTTGGCTCTCCTAACTGGATGGATGCTTTGTGACCTCCGACAAGCCACCTCCCCTCTCTGTGCTGTAGCCTTCTCAGCAGGTATTTATTCATCAGATTGATTACAGGGCTCTCTCTGCACCCCTTAGGATGGTTGTCAAGTTGAAGAAATAATTGGGAAGGAACTTTTACAAAATAAATGCCCTCTTCCAGATTTTGCTGATTAAAAAAAAAAAAAAGTCCTTTATTGATTTAGGGCCAAAGAATCTACCATGCTGCCTTGCTGTAAAGGTCCTAGGAGTTCGCTGAACACTGTGTGATCTTAGGTAAGACACAGGCCCTCTCTGAGACTCAGTTTCCCCGTCTGGAAGGGAAGGGGCTCCTCTATTTTATTGTGTGATACTGTCACGTGTCACATAATGAAGGTTCGCTCCACAAAGGCCTGCGGCTGCTAAGGTCAGGATGGAGCTAAACGTCCTGTTGCCTGGAGACCTCAGCTGCCTGCTGGCCGAGCCGTGCTCTGCGGACACGCAGCTAGGAGCCGTGGGCTGGACCACGGAGCCCAGGCGTGCTGCGGGCCGGACCGTCAGGCTTGTGTGCGTGCACTCTACGTTGCGCTCGGATGAGGGCAAGGTCTGATGACACATTCCTCAGGATGTGTCCTGGTGGTTAAGTGACACAGGACCAGGACTATAACTGAAGACCAAGTGGCAGGAACTGCAGAAGCAGCTGCAGCTGCTCCCAGGTGTGGTGCACCTGCCCAAGGCCCTCCCCTGCCCCAGGCCCCTCCCTTAACCCAGGGGCCTCACCTGCCCCAGGCCCTTCCCCTGCCCCAGGTCCCTCACCTGCTTCAGGACCCTCCCCTGCCCCAGGTCCCTCCTCTGCCCCAGACCCCTCACCTGCACTAGGCCCCTCACCTGCCTGAGGCTCCTCACCTGCCCCAGGCCCCTCCCCTGCTCCAGGCCCCTCCCCTGCCCCAGGGCCCTCCCCTGCTCCAGACCCCTCCCCTGCCCTAGGCTCCTCCCCTGCCCCAGGCTCCTCCCCTGCCCCAGGCCCCTCACCTGCCCCAGGCCCCTCCCCTGCCCCAGGTCCCTCCTCTGCCCCAGACCCCTCCCCTGCACCAGGCCCCTCCCCTGCCCCAGGCCCCTCACCTGCCTGAGGCTCCTCACCTGCCCCAGGCCCCTCCCCTGCCCCAGGTCCCTCCCCTGCTCCAGACCCCTCCCCTGCCCCAGGCTCCTCCCCTGCCCCAGGCCCCTCCCCTGCCCCAGGGCCCTCCTCTGCCCCAGGCCCCTCCCCTGCCCCAGACCCCTCACCTGCCCCAGGCCCCTCCCCTGCCCCAGGGCCCTCCCCTGCCCCAGGCCCCTCACCTTCCCCAGGCCCCTCACCTGCCTGAGGCCCCTCCCCTGCCCCAGGCCCCTCCCCTGCCCCAGGCCCCTCCCCTGCCCCAGGCCCCTCACCTGCCTCTTTGCCTCGGGCAGCTCCTGTACCTGCTGTCAAATCCTCTTCTTTGTTTCTAATTTTGTTTGTGCTGTCTTTTCCCTCCACGTTCCAAAGCTTCACTTGTTTTATTTATTTGTTATTTTTTTCCCAAGGAATTAGCTGTGAGATTTGTGTATCAGCTGTCTGTTTTTCTCCTAATTTCTAGAAGTTCATCTTGTGTTTAAATGAATTCCAGTTGAATATTTTTTTTTTCCCCTCTGCTCTTTAAAAGCCGTGAACAAGTGTTTGAGAGACTAGATCATCCCTCCAGGCTTTGATAGATCCTATTCTGGCTTTTGTTACTGTCTTAAAGTCTGTGGTTGTGGTTTTTAAATTTCTTTTTTTTACTGGCTTTTATTTAGGCATGCTGTTTAACCTCTAGAATTAACTTTTTTATTGCTAAATTATAGTGTTGTATAGTCAGGGAACATGGCCTGCGTAATTTCTTTCTGTTTCTTCTTTTTCCCCCCTCTTATTTCCTTCTCTTTCCATGTAGTTTTGTCTTATGTTAAGTGTTGCAAAATGTTCTGTGGATATTTAAAAAAAAAAAAAATAAAGATTGTATTTGCCATCTGTAGGGTATGCTTATTAATGCTGCCTTACTGTAATGTTCTGATCTCTTATGCCTTTTTTTTTTTTGTTTTTTGTTTTGTTTGCTTGAGCTAAATGTATTGTAGCACTTGTTACGGTTTCCCAATAACATTGTGTATCTTTTCATTTCTAATTTTTTTTCGGTCTTGTATGCATGTGGCAACATTATCAGCCACATCTTTCTTCAAGACTTATTATATTGACACAACATTTTCTTTGTTGCATTTAAAGCTTTTTCCCCATAACTTTCCCTGGTTGCTGGTCTGCATTCATTTGCTCATTCATTCCTTGAAAACGTGGCTGGAACCTACTGCTGAACTAACCGACAAGAACCTTTGATCTCATGGAGTTGTCTTTCTGTTTGGAGAAAAAGACACATTTTTAAACTAGTGCAAACAAATAGTAAAGCATAGAATGTTTGAGACCCATAAACGTTATGAAGAAAAGTAAAAAAGAAATGAGGGGGGTCCGGGGTGGTGGCTCAGTGGTAGCCCACTTGCCTAGCATGTGTGAGGCACTGGGTTCAAGTCTCAGCTCCGCATATAAATAAATAAAATAAAGGTCCATTGACAACTAAAAGATATTAAATAAAAAAGAAGAAGAAATGACGGGGACTGCTGGGAGGGTGGTGTTCAGATTTTACAGGTGCTCAGGAAAGGACTCACGGAAAAGGGGACATTTAGCAAAGACCCGAAGGGAGTGAGGGAGCGGGCATGTGGATATCCAGGGAGAGGCTGTGTAGACAGAGAGAATAGCAGGTGCCAAGGCCCTGAGGCAGGAGTGTGCCTGCCTCATGTTTAATCTTTTCATGCTTAACCTTTCTGATTCCTTTGATCTTGTATAACAAGTGGCACATACTAGGATGTTTATAAAAAATAAAGTAGAGGAACCTGAAAGTCCTTCCTATAGCAACAAAGTGTTCACACCGTGGTCCGGTCTTGCTGCTGGTGCGATGTTTCTGAAGATTGTTTTTCTTTCCTTTTTCATTCTCTATTTTTCTCCCCTTCTGAACAGAACTATTCTCTTAAAAAAAAAAAATCATTGTTACCTTAAAATGCTGCTTCTTTAAACTTCATTTTGTTATTTCTGATAATGACTTCTTTGTCCAGTTACAAGTAATAATAAGGCTTTGGGATCCAACTTCCTGGGCTATAATTTCTGTTCCATCAATGTCATAGCTGTGTGCCCTGGGCAAGTTGCTTTTAGCCTCTCTGTGCCTCCTTTCTTCCTTTGGGAGATAATAGTGGTAATTGTGTTAACAGAATTGTTGTGGTGTTAAATTAGTAATGTAAGTGAGGTGCCCAGTGTCTGTAAAGAGTGGCACTCAATAAGTGTCAGTCATTCTTTTTATTTTAAAGACTGCTTTTTATTTTAAATTTTTTTTCTGAGTTGTAGATAGACACAATATCTTCATTTAATTTGTTTTTATGTGGTGCTGAGGATCAAATCCAGTGCCTCACACGTGCCAGGCAAGCGCGCGCTAACCGCTGAGCCACAACCCCAGCCCAAGTGTCAGTCATCTTCATTGCCAATTGAACAATTACTGGAAAAATATAAATAAGCAAACAAAATATATTATCCAGAATCCCACTGCCCAGAAATAGTCACCATGATGCTCTTTAGAGTCTGTGAGTATGTGTGTGTGTGTGTGCGCGTGCGCGCACACGCACGCACACACACAAACAAAAATGAAGTAGTACTATTTGTTAGCTTACATTTTTCTCCTAATAATCTACGTTGAACCTTTTCCTCTGTCGTTTAATAATCTTGGGCAACATCAGTTTTAATAGCTTCATGCAATGCAGTCTGTGGATCTGCCTCAATTATGTAGCTGTGTTCTTATTATAAAGGTGGACGAGACTTATTTTCAAAAATATTTCTGCAATAAACATACTTGTAATGAAATCTTTGTGTGAATACCTTTGATTATTTCTGAATAAAGTCCTTGGCCTGGAATTGACAGCTTTGAGGATATGTGCATGACTAAAGTATTTGCCAACACAGCCTATATTTTAAAAAAAAAATCACCTTACATATGAACAATGTTGTATGGAAATTTTTATTTCACTCACACTTGTCAGCATCTGTTATTCTAAATTTCAAAAACAAGATACAAAGATTATACGTATTTTAATTATTGTGATTTTCATTTGTATATTGCCACTTATGATGTCTTTTGCCTTTTCTTTTTGATTTATAAGAACGTTTTATATAAGGAAGTTGTTTATATTGTCTTTGCTGACATTTATTTTGCAACAATCTTCCTTCTCACGTTGCATATTAATTCGGATAATATGCATTTTTTAGTGGTATACAAAGCATCCTGTTTAATCTAACATGACACATATCAAGTCAAGCTACCAGAAAGATCTCTCAAGTCTGTCTTCTAATTGACCAATTGTTTTCTGAGTTATCCGTCCTTTGTTCATTGTGTGTAATGGGTTTTTCAATTCAGTGATTAAGAATTTTCCTCTGAAAGTGGACTTTCCAAATTTCAGATTTTTCCCTTTTCGTAGATACACGAATCTCTTTGAAAATAGGAATCACACATTTTTTAGAACTTCTTGTGACGATCATTCTCTTTCACAGGAGGTACGGGTCGGATTCCTCATTCTTTCTTTCTGTTTGAATGACTGGAGTTCTCCCTGTGCCCTGTGACCTTTCTCTAGGTACCCGTCCTTACTGCAGGAAGAGCACAGAAATGATGTGTGTCCCTGTCCTAACCTTTCTGATCCAGATGAAGGGCCACAGGAGTCTTGCTGTTTTGGGAAATCCAGTTCGTCACATTGGGTGTCCTGCTCCCCGGGTGTATTTGAGAGAGGACTACAGCTAGGGACAGCTGCGTAACAAGCAGCCCCACTGCCTCCTGGAGAGACATCGTCCCCATGGTGGTTGGTCCTGGGTGTCTCAAAGCTGGAGAGAGTGCCTGTTCTTCTCTTCTCATGGTGCAGCCTTATTAGGAGCTTGCAAGAGCTCAGCTACTCTGAATTCCCCTACTGTGCGCTCTACGAGTCACAGTTACCCACTGTGGGCGCCTGAGCCTCTGCCTGCTGCTCCGGGTGCAGATGCCGCGCGGTACCTGCCGAATAGAGATGGGAGTGGTCGTGTGACCCCCGTCCACGATCTGGCGATCTGACCCATTCCTGTACTATCCAAAGTCTCGCACTTTGGAAAACACAGATAAAGGGGGATTGGTCAGCTGGCATTGGTAAAGGGGACCCCAAGATACCCCAAGCAATGAAAAAAATTTTTTTATTTTTATTTTTGGACTTTGGGTGCTGACGACGGAACCCAGGGCCTCACACATTCCAAGCACACCCTCTACTGTTGAACTACACCCCACAGCCAGAAAGTGTCCTTTAAAAGAAGCGTGATTTTTTAAAAAACATGTTTTAATGAGAAGCATTAGGTAAAGCAATTATGCAGATTTCACAGAAATCCCCCAAGGTCGGCTACGAGTGGAGAGGATCTGTCCAACACCACCCCACCTTCTCTTACCATTACTTAATTTGTGGAAGTTTCTGGGAGCCCCTGCTGCATGCACAGCACTCCCCCCGCCTCGGTTTCCAGCACCTACACCGACGTTCCCTGGCTTCTCTATTTGTTTTGGTGACGTCGGTGGTCGGTGGAAACTGGGAGGAGGAGAGGCAGATTACCGATGCGGCAGCGCTGGGGTCCCCCTCATCATCTCCGCTCTAGGTCACCTCTCCCCCCCACTTTTGGAAGCTGCCTAAGGAGATTTGTGAGTGGCGAAAAAGAACCGTGACAAACATCGCCCATTCCGGTGACGCAGGACCTTTGCACCTCAGGAATGTCCCTGTCTTTCCCGTCCTCCTCCTTATCTCCAGTCCGGTTGGAAACACACCAAAGCCACCATGCCGTGATAAGAGCATTAGCAGCAGTCCCGCGGAAGGTCACCGTCTTGCTCAGCACTATCCGTGCACTGCCAACCACGAGTCTGCAGGAAAGAACTTTTTTGGTACCTGGGATTGAACTCGGGGCCACTGGACCACTGGGCCCACATCCCCAGCCCTTTTTTGTATTTTATTAGAGACAGGGTCTCACTGAGTTGCTAAGTGCCTCGCCATTGCTGAGGCTGGCTTTGAACTCACGATCCTCCTGCCTCAGCCTCCCAAGTGCTGGGATCACAGGTGTGCGCCACCACCGTGCCAGGCTGGGAAAGAACTTTTATTCCAACTTGTAGATGCGGGACGCCAAGGCTCAGAGCCCAGCCAAGCTCCCAAGGCCATCCAAGGAGGCAAGGACATGGGTGGGGTTTGGACCGAGCAGCTTTGACTTAGAGGGACACCTTTCTTGGGAGCACTTTGGGCAGGTTTCTGCAAAGAAGAGGAGCACATCACCCTAGTGCAGCCCGCTGCCAGGTGCAAGATGACAACCCACATAATGTGGACGGGAGCGAAAACTGGCGAGGATGAGGGGGACACTGGTACAGCAGGGGCTCGTCATGGTCCCACTCGGAATCAGAATGTTCTTAATGTACAAAAAGGAAAAAAAAAAAAGCAGTAATTGAGCAATATGACTAAGAAAGTGTGTGTGCGTGTGTGTGTGTGTGTGCGTGTGTGTGTGTGTGTGTGTGTGCGCGCGTGCACGCGCACGCTTACCGGGCGCAGGGAGAACTTCATGTCCCATATAAACACAGGATATACCCCCCCCATGTCCATGGAATACAGGTCAGTTGTCCCCTATGCTCGGGACTGGACATGTTTTGGACTTCAGACTCTGATTTTGATTTTGGACTATTTGCATATTCATGATTATATATTTTGGGGAAGGGACTCAAGTCTCAACACAGTTCACTTATATCTCACATACACCTTGCACACATAGGTTGCAGGTAACTTTATGCACTATTTTTAGTAAATTTGTGCACGGAGTGAAGTTTCACAGTTGTGGAATTTTCCACTTAAGGTTATCATGTCGATGATCAAACAGTTTTTGAAGGTTGGAGCATTTAAGATTTTGAATTTTTGGATTAGGGAGGCACAACTTTTAGTTACAAAAATATACGGTGTCCTTGGCTACACACACACACACACACACACACACACACACACACACACCAGAAACCCAAACACAAAACGCAACAAAACAAAAAAATGCTCCTACTGCCAATTGAACTCAGGGTGCTTAACCACTGAGCCACACCCCCGGCCCTATTTTGTATTTTATTTAGAGACAGGGTCTACCTGAGTTGCTTAGGGCCTTGCTGTTGCTGAGGCTGGCTTTGGCCTCGTGATCCTCCTGCCTCAGCCTCCTGAGCCACTGGGATTACAGGCGTGTGCCACCGCGCCTGGCTCAACATGTGTTTTTAGAAGCCGAGCTCGCTCTAGGCACCCTTCTCACGGGCGACTCAACTAAACGGTATCGAGCAGCGTGTCGTGGGACCTGAACTGACCCCTTGTCTCCCCGTAGGTTTAAGTTGCTGAGCCAAGAGGAAGGCGAGTACTTCAACGTGCCCGTCCCGCCCGAAGGCAGCGAGGGTAATGAGGAGCTGCGGCAGAAGTTTGAGGTGAGGCTCTTCGCTTTCTGCGTCGATGGGGACCAGGGTCTGCCACGGTGCCCTCTTGCCTGTCCTTGGTGGGGTCTCTACCGAGACCTGTCATGCATGACTCAGCCTTTGCAATTGGGTTCCAGCTCCTAGAAAACTCCTACGTAGACTTCAAGACCCCAGGGAAGCGTCTCCCACCCTGTGAAAGCGTCCCTACCTCCCTGTCCTCATTCGGATGTAGACATTTCCTTGAAACGGGCCCATTGGCTTCCCGGGTTATTTTGGTGGTGATTTGGATGGAATGCGTGGGAAAAGGGGCCAGAGTGATGATCGATTTTGGAGGCCGGGTCAAGGAGGCTTGCTGACAGGTGGAATCTGACTTGAACCCTTCAGCAGGACGGTGCTAGGGGAGTTAATGGGATGGGTGTCCTCAGGAGATACCCCGGGGGGGGGGGGGTCATCCCAGAGAAGAATTCTGGGAAACAGCCCTTGACTCTGACCATGGGCTATATTCCTGCTCTGCTCCCCCCTCAGAGAAGCCCCTTCCATTTTCTAGGGACATGTGAACCCGGTTGTTAGTTAGGAGCAGCGTGTGCAGGACGCATTCCAGTTTTAAAAGATTTTTTTTTTTTTTTTTGGTACCAGGGATTGAACTCAGGGCACTCGACCACTGGCCACATCCCCAGCCCTTTTTTGTATTCTATTAGAGACAGGGTCTCACTGAGTTGCCAAGTGCCTTGCCATTGCCGAGGCTGGATTTGAACTTGTGATCCTCCTGCCTCAGCCTCTCAAGTGCTGGGATTACGGGCATGCACCACCGCGCCCAGCATAAAAGAAGATGTTTTGAAGCCGGGCACGGTGGCGCATGCCCGTAATCCCAGCAGCTCGGGAGGCTGAGGCAGGAGGATCGCGAGTTCAAAGCCAGCCTCAGCAATGGCAAGGCACTTAGCAACTCAGTGAGACCCTGTCTCTAATAAAATACAGAAAAAGGGCTGGGGATGTGGCCCAGTGGTCGAGTGCCCCTGACTTCAATCCCTGGTATCAAAAAAGAAAGGAAGAAAGAAAGAAAATGTTTTGTGGAAGGTGGGTTTGGGCCTATACGTTATAGTTCCACAAGGGCAAACACATAAATTGTGCACATAAATTTAATGTACAGAATATTTTGGGAAACCATTAATTTTGGATAAGCCAAGATGACCTGCTAATACCAGAAAAATGTATAAAACATTAGATCTAAAATGAGGTGAATGGTTATTATTAAATAATCACATAAGCACATTGAAAAATTAGTTGGGCGTGGTGGTACATGCCTGTAATCTGCATGACGCAGGAGGATCGCAAGTTTGAGGCCAGCCTCGGCAACTTAGTAGGGACTCTGTCTTAAAATAAAAAAAATAGAGCTGGGATATAACTCTTTGGTAGAGCAACTTTGGGTTTAATCCCAAGTACTGCAAGAAGAAGGGAGGAAGGAAAGAGGAAAGAAGGAAGGAAGGAAAGAAAAGGAGAGAATTGAAAAATTATGACCATGTAAAGTTCTGTGAGAAAGAGCTCACGTATTTTTGAGAACACAAAAGGAGTACGGCCTTGTCTGAGAAGACAGGGAAAGTGTCAGAGAGAAACTGCGATGGAAGTTAACCAGGTAAAAAGAGGGGAAAGAGCATTCTGTGCAGAGAGCACAGCATGTGCAAAGGTCCAGTGGTAGGGTATTACAGAGAAACTATGTGGGACTGAATGAAAGCTAGTATGAACAGCAGAGATAGTCAAGGGTGGGTGTGTCCAAGGTCATGCTGAGGAAGTGGGTGGGGACCAACTTAGGGCTGTGCTGGCTTTGGTGAGGATGCTGGCATGTATTCCAAGAGTCATGTTGATTTTTTTTTTCAACTTGACAAAAATAACATGTAAGTCTCTCTGGGTCCCTTGTCTTGAGCTTTTCTCTCCAAGCAGCTCCGGTGATGGCAAGGGGGTCTCCCTTCCTGAAAACGAAGGGAAATAAACGGCCTTGGCCTTGGGCTTAGCAGTCATTCTCCAGTGACCTTGATCCCTGCAGGTCAGAGGAATCATAAAAGGATCTTCCCACCAGGTAGAGCTGAAAACTGGATGCTTTCAGAAAAATGAGGACAGAAAGGCCACCCTTTCAGAGTGTCCCTCCGTCTCTTGTCCCCCGTCTTCCTGCCGAGGTGGGATCCATTTGCGGCTGTGTTAAAACTGATTGTGGGTGAAAAGAAAGAAAGAAAGAAAGAAAGAAAGGGGGGGGGGAAGCTGCTATTTTTCTTGTATAAAGTGAAGTCTCAGTTTTGCAGAATGATTTCTTCTGTCCTGGGGCAGCTGGGGTGACATTTCAGAACACTGAGGAAAACATTTTCTACGCAAACAGAGCATTCGTCTGGGCCAGTAATTGGCTTGACGTGAGGGACTATTTTATCTGCATGCCGCAAAATGTGTCCCTTTATTTCTAGCAAGAGCCTGTGAACGCTTGTTTATGCCTGAATTATAATCGCTCCGTACCATAGTTGTTGATTAAAAAAGAAAAAAAAAATGTTTCCAGCAGACGGAAAATTGTGCTCAGGCACGCAGAGGAATTTCAGTTGACCTTGGACGTGAGGAATGTAATCCCCGCGCAATAACCAATTAGCACCCGGGAGGACTCAGAAATCACTTTCAAGCCTCTTATCTGGAGGAATTCTGAGGGACGGTAAAATGGAGCTGCTGGGATTGGGGTGATGGAGTTTCACGGTGGGGTGAGCGCAGTGCAGTGTGCACACGTGGTGTGTTTCTCAAGGCCAGACCTGGCTCTGGGCGGCCTGCTGTCGGACCTTGGCCTTGCCGCAGGGCCAGGGAAGGGCAGACTCTTTGGGGAGTTTCCCAATGGGGATTTCTGACAGCTTTGGATTAAAAAAAAAAAAAAAAAAATTAACTGAGTGCTTATTACGTGCCATTTATTATTCTAAGTGCTCTACAAATACGAACTCATCTTAATCCACCTCCTCAACGACCCTGAATGATAGGAGCTGTTATCACTCTCGGTTTTTTTTTTTCTTTTGCAGAAAGGGAAACTGAGGCTCAGGGAAGTAGTTTTCCAAAGGTCCCGGGGTTTGAGTTCCCCCAGAAACAGATCGTCACGAGGATTCCAATGCAAGCGGTTTATTTGGGACTTGATCCCTCGAAGCTCTGTCAGGTGCAGAGAAGTAGGCCAGGGAAGGGAAAAGGGAAGGAAAGAAGCATTCCCACTGACAAGGAGGTTCCAGGAAGTTCCGAGAACACCTTTCCCCTAGCAGATCCCGACATCTGGGCATGCTGAATCGCCTGGCAGGAGGGGGGGGGGGGTGCGGGGACGTGAGCGTGCTCTGGGTGACTGGCCATCTCTGGGACAGCGTGACTGGTGGCCTGGACGGTCTGCACATGTTGAATGTGGAGATGATTTTCTTTCCTGGATCGTCTGGATCTGCAGAAGGTTGAATCCGCTGGGGCGGCAGGGCGGAGACCCAGGGTCACGGTGTCAGGCAGCACGTGCCGGCCGCGGGGGGGCGCTGGAGTGCGGTCCTGCCCAGAGCCGGGGCTGCGGGCTCGGGTTTCCCGTCAAGGAACAAGGGATGCGCCCGGCTCCTTCCCCGGGAGGACTCACACCCCAGCGCGGTGCTGCGCCCTCCTGGCGGGCTCTGCTCCCGCCGGCAGCCCGAGGACCAGGCAGAGCCACAGGTGTCTGCAGAGAGCGGGTCCGAGCTGCGCTGCGGGAGGAGCGAGCTGCGGGGTCTTGGCGGGCCGCGTCGGGACCGCCGAGCAGGTGGTTCTGCGCAGGCGCAGGCGGCTTGGCCTGGAATCCCAGCTCGGCCTCTTCCTGGGTGGGGTGGCCCTGGGCAAGTCGCTTCCCGCTCCAGGCCTCTGCCTGGCCAGCTGTAAAATGGGCAGCACCCCTTACCTCCCGAGGTTCTGTGAGGCTTCCATGAGGTCCTGCGTTTGGAAGCGTCGTGCGCCTTTGTCATAAGCATTCAGGGAGGTGACAGGGGCTGCTGGTGGCGTGGTTATCAGCTTCCCCCCTCCGAATCAGTAAAGCTCAGAATATAGTTCTGCTTGGGGGTTGGGGAGACTCTCTCGGGGTCTGCTGTCCCCGGGAACTTTCTAGAAGCAGCATGGCCCTCTGCTCAGAAGTGCTGTCCCTCCGCCTCCTCTTTGAGCACTGAGTTCTAGGGCTCTCAGTCACAGACGTGAAAGGCAAGCACGAGCGGATGCCTCTTTCTGAAGTATGAGCCTACCCAGCAAGAGGAAGGACAGTTTTGATTTGGGCTCGATTTTGCAATGTCTCCTCTTTGAGGGAGCATCTGCTAGGCACAAGGCTATTTGGAACCGTGGGATGGCTTAGAAGGACCCGTGACAAGTTCTCGTTCTCTTGAAGCGCATTGGGTTGGGGTCACAAGCCCAAACGTTTCAGGAGCACGGCGGATACCAAGAAATGGGAAAGGCTTGGTCCAGCCAGATCGACTTTTTCCAAAGAAGCCCTGCATCTGGGCTTTCATGAGACAGCTCCCGACTTTCAACAGTTGGCATCTGACTTAAATAGTAAAACAAGAGCGGACGCGGAGCAGAACCACCCAGCAGCGTTATTAGACTTCTGACCTAGATTCTAGAAGTTGGAGTGCCATGCTGGGTGAGCTCATCTTCGGCTGCTGTCACAAAATACCTGAAGCTAGATGCTTCAGAAAGAAAAGAGGGCGTTTTGGCTTACCATGTTGGAGGCTGAAAGTCTGACGTCACGCAGTGCCATCAGTCTGGTCTCTGATGAGTTCCGCCTTGGTTGGGTCACAACAGGGTGGAGAAACAGACGAGAAGTCAGGAAAGGGACTGAGATGGTGTGAGGGAGGGGCTGGGGGGCTGAGTTCCGAGGAGAGAAGGGAAGCTGGGTGGGGGCAGGAGGAGGCTGCTGGCTCCCCCACCCCCGAAGAACAGAATAGAAGAGAGCAGGAGTCCTCTCCTCCGGTTCTGAGTCGGGACTGGAGAAAATGGGTGACAGAGGGACAAGGCCACGAGACGGTGGTGGGCAGCGTGCTGGATCGCATCAGGGTGGAGCCAGACTGGGCCAAACCTGGGGGTCTGGAGAGGGAGGATTTGGGGGGCTACGAGGACACAGTTCAACAAGACGGCTTCTTTCCTGGGTTTTTTCTTTTATACCATCTCCCTGCAGGAAAGGTGATATTCTGGTTTTAATGCCCCCCTGTTTGCCGTCACCCCTACATCTATGTCTCTAGTTCACCTGTCTTTTTTGGGGGGTGGGGGGAGTAGCTACTGGCAATTGAACTCAGGGGCACTCGACCACTGAGCCACATCCCCAGCCCTATTTTGTATTTTATTTAGAGACAGGGTCTCCCTGAGTTGCTTAGCACCTCGCTTTTTGCTGAGGCTGGCTTTGAACTCACGATCCTCCTGCCTCAGCCTCCCCAGCCTCTGGGATGACAGGCCTGCGCCACTGCACCCGGCTCAGACCTATCTCTTGGACACGCTGTGGCGGGCCCAGACCTGGCTAGGATGCGCGTCAGGATCTGCCCTCAGCACCTGGGCAGCCTCTCCGCCAGTGTGCCTCGACTGATGAGTTATCTGCCCTGCCACTCCAAACCCCAGAAAGGCTTATGTTGCCTCTTTGTCTTTGGAAGGCCACCGAGTCGTGCGGCAGTAGTGATAGCTGAGCATCTACTATGTGCGGGGCGTGGGCAGAGGACTTAATGAACCTGGCCTCATTATCTCCGTTTTCGGGAACAGGAGGCTGAGGTTTAGATGGTGGATTCACCAAGTGCATAGAAGTGCCAGGCTGTGCTCCGGGCACCAGGGAGACAGTGGAGAACAAAACCAATAAAACCCACGGCCTCAGGGAGCTCATGTTCTGGTGTGAAGGGAAAGACAATAAATTAAGAGACGAGTAAATATACGGTTTGTGAGATGGCGACAAAAGATATGGAGAAAATTAAGTCAGGGGGATGGGAATTGCTAAGACTGTGCTATGTACAGCGATCAGGGAAGAGCTCTCCCAGGAGAGGTGAGACAGTTCTGGGAACACATACCCCAAGCACGCGCAAAGGCCCTGGGGCAGGAACATAGTCTGTGTATTCAGAGGACAGCAAGGAGCCCAGTGTGGAAGTGATAAGGAGGGAGGCTGAAATCAGACGGGGTGCAGCAGGGCCACGTCACTTGCAGCCTTTGGTAGGGCGCCCCTGCCCCACGGCACTGAGGACAAGCAAGGGCCTCGTTCATCCACACATTGAACAAATATTTAGCTGGGAACTGGCTGTCCCATCGCAGAGTCCTTGCCCTCACAGCTCCCAGTTTCTCAGAGGGGAGCAAGCAGTCGGGCAGTAACCATCCAATATTAATGGGAAGTGAAGTGGATAAAAGGGGCAAATAGAAGGGAACCTAGTTCAGACAGAGAGGATCAAGGAAGGGTTCCTTGAGGACGTGAAAATGGGATGCCGTGGGTAACTTGGTTGGTTAAGGGAAGGCAGTAGCCATCCTTAGGGCAGCTGCAGCAGGTGCAAAGGCCCTGAGGTATGAGGGACCTGGGGATTTGTATTCACCAGCTTTCTGTTACTGTAATGAAAAACTTGAGATAAATCAACTTAAAAGGAAGAAAGGTTTATTTTGACTCACAGTTTCAGAGGTGTTATTCAGGGTCTGTTGGCCTTTGTGTGTGTGTGGTGGGGTGGGGGGTCAAGGCAATATATCCTGGTGGGAGTATATGGCAGTCAGGAAGCAAAAAGAAAGAGCAAGAGGCCAGTGTCCCACAACCCCCTGTGAGGCACACCCTCAGTGACCTGGAACCTTCTACTGGGCCCCATCTCTTAAAGGTTCTCCCAGTGGTGCCAAGCTGAGGACCAAGGCTTTCGCATATGGACCTTTGGGGGGGACATGGGACATTTCCAAGCTATAGCAACATTCAAGGGCATGGAAATAGAATGGAGCCGGGTAACAAGGGAGAAGAGCGCCAGAGGGAAGAGGCTGGAGAGCCAAGCGCATCAGTCAGCCTTCCGTCACTATAACAAAACGCCCGAGGCAGTTAACGGATAAAGAGGTTCATCTTGGCTGACAGTTTTGGAGCTTCCAAGATGGGGCAGACCGATTGCTTTAAGCCTCTTGGGTGTGTGGGATGGAAATGGTGAGAGAGAAAACTGTCACCTCATAGCCAGGAAGCAGAAAATAAAGAGGAAGGGACAGGGGTCCCACAGGCCCCTCCGAGGGTGTGCCTCACCTCCTGCAGGTCCCACCACCGCCCGGCACTGCCACCTCGGGGACCCGGCGGTTTACACACGGGCCTTCCAGAGACCCTCTGCCAGCCACAGCCCCAGGCCAGGCCTGGTCTCAACGGCCTGGCCTCTATCCTGCTGCAGCGTTCGGAGCAGGAGGTGGCTTGGCTGGGTGGGGACTTCACTTTGGCTGCGTGTGACACCAAGGGTGGAAGGGGCCCGCCCAGGTCACCGAGGAGAGGGAAAGGACTGAGCGGTGAGTCCTAGGCACAGCAGGGCGGGGTACGTGACGTGACCGTTCCTGGTGACGGACAAGACCCAAGGGACCGAGGAGAGCTGGGGTGGCCTCCGGGCGCGGGGCGCGTGAGCGGCAGGCACCTGTGTCCTCCCACCGGGGTGTCCCCAGGCTCTGACCCTGCTCCCTGTCTGCTTCTCCTCCAGAGGGCCAAGATCGGCCAGGGGACCAAGGCCCCCGAGGAGAAGACCACCAACACCGTCTCCAAATTGGACAACAATGGCAGCAGGGACCGGATGAAGCTGACCGACTTCAACTTCCTGATGGTGCTGGGCAAGGGCAGCTTTGGCAAGGTACAGTACGCCTCGGTGGCCGTGTCCCCCTGCAGGGGCGCCTGTGCCCGGGGGGCTTGCCTGCTAGTGGGGGAAAGAGGAGAACACCAGGAGATCCACACGGCGGTGGGTGAGGAGTGTTGTGAAAGAAACGAGTCAAGGGCTGTGTCACCGAGAGCCGCT
Source organism: Tamias sibiricus (assembly GCA_025594165.1). Classification (NCBI taxonomy): domain Eukaryota; kingdom Metazoa; phylum Chordata; class Mammalia; order Rodentia; family Sciuridae; genus Tamias; species Tamias sibiricus. The sequence goes on from CM046674.1 coordinate 19,107,439, forward strand.
GCTCTCCAGATGACCTCAGGATGTACGCTGAGTCCTGAAGGGTGACTGTGAACCAGCCTCGCCTGCAAAGAGCTGGGAAGGAATGTGCCCAGCAGAGAGAATGGCAAGTGCAAAGGTCCTGTGGTAGGGTAGGGCTTGGCGCACTGTAGTTGCCATCAGAAGGTGTTGGCACCAAAAGGACAGGAGCAGGAGGAGCAGGAGGAGCTGATCTTACACAGGGGAGCACAGCCCGATCATGCCAAGCCTTCTGAGCCCTGAAGATGGGTTTGGGTGTTAGTCCCAGCACAGTGGGGAGCCTTTGAAAGTTGTAAAGCACCAGAGTGACACCATGAGATTTGTCTTTTGGACAAGATCACCGTGGCCTCCGAGAATGGAAGGAAGTCCTTTCAAACAGGGGACAGCGTGGTTGAAGGGTGATTCTGGAAGCTTTTATAGCTTTTATAGATGCCGTGAGATGCTGTTTTGCCCGAGTGGAGACTGTGTTCTAAATATCTAAATATCCCTAACTGGTTTAGTGTTGGTTGGCGTCTTTGGGGTTTTTTTTTTTTGTGTGTGTGTGTACCGGGGATTGAACTCAGGGGCCCTCGACCACTGGGCCACAGCCCCAGCCCTTTTTTGTATTTTATTAGAGACAGGGTCTCACTGAGTTGCTAAGTGCCTCGCCATGGCTGAGGCTGGCTTTGAACTCACGATCCTCCTGCCTCAGCCTCCCAAGTGCTGGGATTACAGGCGTGCGCCACCACGCCCGGCTTTGTTTAGTATCTTTGGATCCCTTCACGTGCCACCAAGGTGTCTGACGCAAACCGCACACCATGCACTCAGGTGTGCAGGCTGGTACGCATCTCCTCCGTCTTTGACACTTCGGGCCAGCAATCCGGGCCTTCTCCTTGAGTCCCCCCTGTGTCTCCCACCTCGCCCGGCCAGTCTGCAGCACCCGCAAAACCCGGCAAGCATCCGCTCCCCTGCCCACCTCCACCAACGCGGCCTGCGCCTGGCCTGCCGCGTCACCTGGCCACCGCAGACCCTCCTAACGGGCTCCCCGCTCTGTCTCGTCACCCGTGGTCAGTCCGCTGCCCGTTCCGCAGCCCGAGTGATTCGTAAAGATCCACATTAGGCCAAGGTCCCCCCTGCCTGGAGCCCTCGGGTGACTTCCCGGCACTAGGACAAGTCCTCCCCGGCGTGCCCGGCTGCGGGCACCAGCGGGCCCTTTGTCCTCTGCTCGGCCTTTTCCTGTCTTGGTTTTCTTCTTCCTGCTGCCTGTCACGCGCTGGCCACGGCGATGGCCCTTGAGTTCCCGGGACACACGAGCCTCTGCTGTCCCTTCAGGCTTTTGCGAGGCTACTCACCCCCCTGGGTTCTGGGCGCCCGGCTCCTCCTCCTGGTCCACCTCAGCTGAGACGGCACCCCGAGAGTCCCGATGACCACGCGCGCGTCCCCATCCTGTCGTTTCCTTGCCTGGAATCCATCGCCCATGACGCTGGGCTTTCTTTGGTGCTCTGTCCTGATCCTCTGAGATCTAAGCTCTCCAAGAGGAGGGTCCTCTCTGTGGGGGCCACCGCGGCATTCCCAGGCCCACAGACTGGATTCCCGGGGACCTGGGGGAGTGCGTCTTCTCTGCCTGTGGCCAGAGAGGGCCTTCTGCTGAGGACCCGAACCCGCGACCCAAAGCTCGAAGAGTCTTGGCATGGAATGGGAATGGAGAGCAAGGACACCCCGGTGACATCGCCACGCAGCCCTGTGGCCCTCTTGGCGACAGAACAGGGGCTTGGAACTGGTCCGCACCGTGGTGCCATATTTTCCAGCAGCCTGGAGGGAGGGAGGGGGAGCAGGTGGTGAACTTGACCTCGGCCTGGGGATTAGCAGAATTAGTGAACCAAAAGACAGTGGGAGTAGGAGAATGTGGGATTCCGGGAAGAGAGAGGCCCACTGCCAAGCTACAGAGGCTGGGGTGTAGCAGGTGCTTAGTAAAATTGTGTGAGATAAATGAATGAAAATGGTGTCTAGACCGGGAGGGAGAGGAGGCCTCCGGAGGCCCAGGAATAGAAATAGATGGGCGAGTCAAGGAATTTAGCCTGAGGCAGAGCTTTGGTCTAGCATGGGCAAGGCCCTGGGTTCCATCCCCAGTAACGCAAAACTGAACAAAAAAAGATATTTAAAATGTTAAGAAGGATGGACACCCTTAGGTCTCAAAGATAGAACCCTTTTCAGGATGATAAGGAAGTAAATGGACTAAATGAAGAAGAGGTTCTAACAAGCTGAGTCCATTGGGGAGAGGTATTTTTTTTTTTCTTTTTCTTTTTTTTTTCAGGCACTGGGGATCGAACTCAGAGGTACTCAACCCCTGAGCCACACCCCCAGCCCTACTGTGCATTTTATTTAGAGACAGGGTCTCACTGAGTTGCTTAGCGCCTCGCCATTGCTGAGGCTGGCTTTGAACTCGCGATCCTCCTGCCTCAGCCTCCCAAGTGCTGGGATGACAGGCGTGCGCCACCGTGCCCGGCCTATAGAACATTTTAATCACCCAAAAAGGAACCTCCGTAACCACTAGCCATCACCTCTCATTCCTCTCCCCCTCAATTATATTTTCATAAGCCTCCTGGTTACGTGGTTCATCCTTAAAATTGTACCGGTAGGATGAACGTGGAGCAGGCTTGTTCCCACTGAGGAGCGCATCTTCCTGTGACCCCACCTTTCTGTGACCCCCTGCCCGCTGTGGCCGCCGCTCCCGTGTGAGCTATGGTTGATCTCCCCCGTGACTCTGCCTCTCCCTGTTCTCATTCTGGTCCTTGGTTTGCTCCAAACTCCCTGTGCTGCGTCTGCGTTTTGGACCACAGAACCATACAGGTTGGAGAATTTTCTGGGGCAAATGAGAGTCCTCGAGGGGCCTTGTGGAGAGGACCGGGGTCGGGGGCGCCGCGTGGAATCACAGGACCATGGATCATTGGAGACGGCGAGGACTAAGGGAGGGTAGATCCTATGTTTCCATGGTGACTGCTGTACTAAGTGAGATTATACTACAGTCATACTAACAATACTCACCCAGGCTGGCGATGGAGCGTCCAATCAATCGTGAAACGACAGCCATGTCACCAAAACAAAACAGAAGAGCACGCACGTCCTGCGATCCTTTATAACACAGAGCTGGCAATTCTAGCTTTGCCACCTGTGGTTGTAAGCGGTTTTTTTTTTTTGTTTGTTTGTTTTGGTACCAGGAATTGAACTCAGGGATACTCAACCACTGGGCCACATCCCCAGCCCTTTTTTTGTATTTTATTAGAGACAGGGTCTCACTGAGTTGCTAAGTGCCTCGCCAGTGCTGAGGCTGGCTTTGAACTCGTGATCCTCCTGCCTCAGCCTCCCAAGTGCTGGGATGACAGGCGTGCGCCACCATGCCCGGCTAGGGAAGGCGGTTTTATAGCTGCATGCCCTTTGAAGGTGTCACACGGGCCGGGCAGGTGTACACACCAATTCCCTTGAACGTGGTAGCCTGGCTTGCACTGTCCCCCTCAGAGCTCAGGGCTTCGGCCTCCCCTCCCCCAGCCCCACTGTCTCAGATCTGGCCCAGAAAAACATCTCTTAAGCACTGTCATAATTTGTGACAGCAACAAGGGAATGACACAGGCGTTTCGCCCAGACCCGTGAAAATGAAACGAGAGAGACAGAAGCAGGTGTGAAGGCCACCGAGTCCCAAGTGCCCACCCCATTTAAAAACCTTCAGAGGAAGAGCAAGTTTGGAGCCAGCTGTCCTGATAGGTCCGGTCAGGGCCTCTCCTGCAGGGCCTGGCTTCCTGGGGCAGGGCTCCTGGGGGGCATCTCTAGCTACCTGGAGGGAGATGCTTTCTAGAACTCTTACGACAGAGCCTTCAAATGGACTATTCGTTTATTATTTAATGTTGCACTTTGTAGTTGCGTCCTTACAATCCTATGTGTGATTATTTGAAGCTGTAGCCTCAGCTCTGTCCAAGTCTATACCTTTCGGGACTCTGACCTCTGTGGTTGTCAGGTGTAGCTGCCTGAAGCGATGGCCGCTTGGAGCAACGACGCCGCGGGAATAAGTTCAGAGGCAGACTGGAAACGAACAGGCTCTTTATTCTGCTAGCTTCTCTCTCCGGCTCCAACAACAACTCCAACACCATCCACACTCCTCCAACCACCACACAATGGCGCCGGCCCGATCCGCAATGTCCTGGGCCAAGTCTCGCGAGACCATGTAAATGGCGTCGACCCAAGCCGCAATGTCCCGGGCCAAGTCTCGCGAGACCATGGAAGGTGGTAATGCTTGAACATCTTTATGGCTCACAGCTAACCGCAATCTTAGCTATCTCCTTAATTAGGGCTCCTACAGTCAGGTGAGTGCTGGGGCTGTAATTATGCTGCTCATCCATCCACCGGCAGGTGTGCCCCGTCCAGGTGGACTTTACGAGTCTGCCCTGTGAGGTAACTGCAGCCAGCGCCCCAGCACACAGACGCCCAGCTCGAACACAGCCCTGGCTCCCTGCAGACCCGCCGGCTCTCACTTTCATCTACTGACCTGATGAACCTCCATTCCATATTTAATTCATGCTCATATATTGCTTGTCTTCTGAGACTTCATATTTGCTCAGGGTGACGTTTTGTCTGATCCAAACCTGTTTATAAAAAATTCTTCTGGGAAGTTGGATTGAACGGTGGTGCTGTGCTGGTGTGGGGGGGTGGGGGTGGGGCAGGGCAGGGGAGGCGCTGGTGGGCTGGCACAGCAGAGACCTACCAGCGGAGAAGCCCGGACCCAACAGCACCATGACCTGTGTAAAATGGTTACTGGAACATCACTGATAACAGGAAAAGTAGAAATTGTCCAAATGCCCATCAGTAATGTGAGGGTTGAATATATATATATAATGGTGCATCAAAAATACAGTCATGCCGGGCGCGGTGGCGCACGCCTGTCATCCCAGCACTTGGGAGGCTGAGGCAGGAGGATCATGAGTTCAAAGCCAGCCTCAGCAATGGTGAGACACTTAGCAACTCAGTGAGACCCTGTCTCTAAATAAAATACAAAAAAGGGCTGGGGATGTGGCTCAGTGGTCGAGTGCCCCTGAGTTCAATGCCCCATACCAAAATATATATATATTCATATTCAAGAGTAAAGTCTCCCCCTCATACACACCCACACCCGCACATACCTATGTGTCTGCCATCATGGAAAGACATAATTTCAAGTAAAAATAAAACCAAACCATGCTGTACATAGACTAAATATCTTTGTGCATTGTGCTCACGATTCCTGCACTTGTTCAACTTTCCCTCCAACATTTTGTTTTGAAGAAAAAAAAAAAGTTTAAGTGCAGAAAAAAATGAAAGAATTGTACAAGGAGCCTGATACCTACCACCCGGGTTCTACTCCTAACATCTGACTATATTTGCTTTATCACGTCTATCTATCCTTGCATCAACCAACTTTCTTTTTTTCTTTTTTTTTTTTTTTTTGGTACCAGGGATTGAACCCAGGGACGCTTAACCACTGAGCCACATCCCCAGCCCTTTTTATTTACTTATTTTTTATTTTGAGACAGGGTTTCACCGAGTTGCTTAGGGCCTCATGAGTTGCTGAGGCTGGCTTTGAATTTGCGATCCTCCTGCCTCAGCCTCCTGAGCAGCTGGGATTCCAGGGTGCTCCGCTGTGCAGGGCTCAGCCCACTTTTTAAATGCATTTCAAAGCTAACTGGAGACCTCAGTACACGTTACATCCAGACCCTTCAGCATGCAAATCATTTAACCAAGACTCAACGTCTTTGATGATCATTTTAAGGTAAAATTTACACGCAAGCAAATGCTTGCATCTTCAGTGTATCATTCTGTGAGTTTTGGAAAATGCATCCTTTAAAACACAGCAAGGGTATAAACAGTAATAAAAAAAAAATCGTACTGGCAGATGTGAGATGCAGCTGCTGTGTGCCTGCCACAGGAGCCTGGGGGCGTAGGATTTGCCCTCGTTCTGGTCCACGAAGGCTTCCTTCCATGAGAGAGTGACTCAGACCATATCCAGAGGAGGAGTGAACCGTGCAGAGAGGAGAGTAAGTGGAAATCTTGGAAGGTTGTCTCCTTCCTGCTTCCCATCGCAGCACACTCTTGGTGAATCTGCGTAGAAGTCAGGGCGCCTGAGCTTCTATGAGGGTGGATTCTGCTGCTGTAACAAGTAGACCCCCCAGTGTACCCTGGCTCAGATGCACTACACGTTTAGTTTTCACTCTCCTGACGGCCCCAGGCGGGGGTTCCTGGCCCCACCCACTCTCTCCAGGTGGCCAACAAGAGGTGAGGTTCCTTCCACCTCCTATGGTCCCTTAATCTCCGGGCTTTGTTTTTCTCTGCATTCAGAGGGTGGAGGGGGAAAGGGAGGAGCGAGGAGGCACAAGCTGCTTCTTACAGCCTTGGTTTTGGAAGTGCCCCCCCCCTTCTGCCTACACACTAGTAGAGAGGCTGCGGCACGTGGCCACCTGGGAGGCCTGGAGAACGGGCGTGGTGGATCGCAAGGTCGTGGTGGATCGATCACAAGTGGCTTCCCTGCTTTCAAGCTCTGGCTGGAATTTTTTTTTTTTTTTTTTTTTTTTACAGTGATACAAAAGCACTTCTGATTTTCCCTTTAGAACTCCCAGTGCATCACCCCCTCCCCAAACAAAAAGCTCAACAGTGCCTCTCCCCTGCGACATCTCCTTGTGCTCAAATCATGGCACGTGGCAGGTGCCGGGGCTGCTTTTTCCTGAAGCGTTGCACACGCCAGGAATAAAGCAAGTAGGAAGAAGGCAGCGGCTTGTGAGATGGGAAGGGAGAAGGAGCAGGGCCGCAGAGACGGGGCGGGGTGCCCAGGGGTGACATTTGCCTCTTTAAAAAAATACGCCGTCCTGTTCCGGGGCTGCGTCTGAGGTGCAGAGGGGTTGAGAGAGAAACCGCTGAGCTTCCTCTTCCAGCGCTTGACGGGGCTGGAACAGCGCCCACGAGGCTGAGGACGGTCAGTGCCTGGGTGTCCCTAAGGAGGCCACTGAGGGCTCGGGACCGGCTTCTCCCGCCGAGTGTTCCTAGAGGTTCAGCAGCTCCACGGGCCGGCCCTGAGTCTCCAGCTCAAAGTTCCGGTTGTACAACAAGGTCGATGACAGCCTGGGCCAACTCCCCAAATCTTGATTGCTCATGCACCTGTTTATTTATTTATTTTTTGGCCTTGTCTATGCCTCCTTTTTTTAAAGTGGAATTTTAAAAATTTTAAGTTGTAGATGGACACAATATTTTACTTTATTTTATTTATATATGGTGCTGAAGATCAAACCCAGTGCCTCACACTTGCCAGCCAAGTGCTCCACCACTGAGTCCCAGCCCCAGCCCCTCTATGCCGCCTTTTAAGGAAAATATTTTTCTTTAATTTGGCTTTGGCTTCTCCTCCTCCTCCCCCCCCCCCCTTTCTTCTCCCCCTCCTCCCCCTCCCCTCCCCCTCTTCCTCCTGTTCCTCTTCCCCTTCCCTCCTCCTCCTCCTCCTTCTTCTTCTTCTCCCCCACCTTCTTCTTCCTCCTCCTCTCCTCCTCCTCCTTCTTCTTCTTCTCCCCCACCTTCTTCCTCCTCCTCTTCCTCCTGTTCCTCTTCCCCTTCCTCCTCCTCCTCCTCCTCCTCCTCCTCCTCCTCCTCCTTCTTCTTCTTCTTCTTCTTCTTCTTCCCCCACCTTCTTCTCCTCCTTTTCTCCTCCTCCTCCTCCTCCTCCTTCTTCTTCTTCTTCTTCTTCTTCTTCTTCTTCTTCTTCTCCCCCACCTTCTCCTCCTCCTTTTCTCCTCCTCCTCCTCCTCTTCCTCCTCCTCCTTCTTCTCCTCCTTCTCCTTCCTCTCCTCCTCCTCCTCCCCCCCACCCCCCTTCTTCTTCTTCTTCTTTTCAATACTGGGGTTTGAATCCATGGGCGTTCTGCCACTGAGTCACATCCTCAACCCTTTTTATTTTTTATTTTAAAACAGAGTCTCATTAAGTTGCTTGGGGCCTCACTAAGTTAGGCACCTGGCCTTTCCTCCTTCTTTACATGACTGTAAGCAATAATATAAGGAAAAGCACAGGTTTGACGCACCAACCAAATGTTTATTTCAATGTGCTTTAGGAGAGCTTTTTAAAAGAAAGGTAATTTTGTCCATGCACTGCTGACAGTACTAGTGCCACATTTTGTGGGAGAATGTCTTAAAGTTTCATGCTCCTGTGATGATTCAGCAGCTCAATCACCACTGTATTTCTTTTTTTTTCTTTTTGGTACCAGGGATTGAACTCAGGGGCACTCGACCACTGGGCCACATCCCCAGCCCTTTTTTGTATTTTATTAGAGACAGGGTCCCACTGAATTGCTAAGTGCCTTGCCATTGCCGAGGCTGGCTTTGAACTTGTGATCCTCCTGCCTCAGCCTCCCAAGTGCTGGGATTACAGGCGTGCACCACGCACCCGGCTTACCACTGTATTTCTAAGAGCATCAACTCTCCTGCTGCCATTATCGTGCCTACCTGGAAGACACAGTCTGTGACCCCCCCACCATGTCCTTTAGATGAGGACCGTGCTTCCTATTTCCTGTATTCTTAAAAGTGACCTTGACCTCCCTCCTCTGTCCTTCACTCTGAATAGATCCAGAGAACCAGTCTTGTTTTTTTGAGGTCGGATGCCTCCTCCTCTTTCCCATCCACTCATTCTCGCCTCAGAACTTTCTGAAACACCTGTTAGTGATCTCTTGGCTCATTGCTGTCCACACCTGGACACAAGACTGGGCGGCTTGTCTACGAGAGCAGAGGGCAGGCAAGAGGGGATGGCGATGAGGATTGGAATCCACTGACCATACTGGGGAGAAGTTGTCACTTCTGTAATAACTGCTCACTACGGGCATAAGGATTCATTCACCCAAGAGGTATTTACTGAGCATCTACGATATCCCAGGCACTCTTCTAGGTACAGAGGAAATGGGCATGAACTAAACAAAAGTATCTGCCCTCGTGGACTTATGTTCTGTTGGTGGTGGTGGTGATGGTCCTATGTGTCAGGTCTGTTGTCTACAATGTTGCTACTTTATAATATCATTACTCTACAATGTTGCAACTGTTATTCCCATTTTATAGCCGAAGAGAATGAGATACAGAAAGTTACAATAACTTGCCCAAATCACAAGCTAGTCAATGCCATTCAGCGGATGAGGGGTGACTTGGAGATGACGAGTCAGAGCTCTGGATTGCTTGATACTTAACACAGGGGTCCCCTAGAACGTCACAGCATGTTCTAGGAGGTTAACTATTTTCCCCTCCTTTTTTTTCCTCACTTTTCCCACCAAGTGCCTCACAGAGTTTGCACCCCTGATTTCCACCGTAAGCCGCTATGTCAGACAAATGGCATGTCCACAGTGATGGCAGCCGGCGAGCCGCCCAGGGGCAAATGCCCGCTGGAAGCGTGCGTCATCTGCAGGGACTCCCGAGAGGGCCAGTGCGGGGGCTTTGGGCACTGCCCAAAAGTCCACCCCCTGGGACCCTCCAAGTCTTGCCAGCTTCTCTAGGACTGACTGGCACTCGCTCCTCGACCGGTTCTTTTGCAGCCCATCAACCTCCACTCTGACCCTTACCGCCCACCCCCACCCACTGATTCCACTCACGCCCCCCTTCTCGCCCCCGCCGTTTACTGATCTCATGCTGCCGTCAAGGACCATGCTGTGAATTCACACGGGTCCTGTCATCTTGATTCTCTCTACAACTCTGCAAGACAGCTGCTGATTATAACCCCATTACACCTGTAAGGCAGACTGTCCAAGAGGTCGAGTGACTTCTCCAAGATCACACAGCTGTGAGGAAGCAAGACCGGGATGTGATGATTCCAGTAGCCTCTTTCTGTCTCCAACAGCACTCATCTTCACTTTGGGGTTCATGCATCTCCCCAAAGCACCAATCTTGTCTTCCTTTCTCCCCTCCTCTCCCTCTCCCCACCCTCTCTGTCACTTTTTGAAACAACTCTTTTGAAACTGCTACAAGAAGTAGATTCCTCTTTCCTCCACGAATAAGCGTTCAGAATGTTATCTTGCAATTTCACTGGTATAAAGACAAACATATTAATAGCACACATCAAAACATTACTTCAACCTTAAAGTTTTTTTTGCCATTTGGAGGGGCACTCACCACTGAGCCACATCCCAGCCCTCTTTTGTATTTTATTTAGAGACAGGGTCTCACCGAGTTGCTGAGTGCCTCGCTTTTGCTGAGGCTGGCTTTGAACTCGCGATCCTCCTGCCTCAGCCTCTGGAGCCGCTGAGATTAACAGGTGTGCACCACCGCGCCCGGCTCCCTTTGATTCTTAGAAGAAATTAAAATGCCTTCATGAGCCCTTGAAAAAAAGGCAGGGACCCCCAGCTCGGCCTGTTCTGCTCCTGTTCTCCACACCAGCATCCCCACAACGCACCCCTCGGCAGCCCCCAGCTCACGTCCCCGGAATCCAGGTGCTTCTGGGGCACGCTGGGTGGTCACCGGAGAGTGACCCAGACCGCAGCATCTCCTACCAGAGCCAAGTGCAGACTTCCACAGGGAAAAATTGCCTGAGGAGATTAAAAGGCATTTTAGTTGGTTACCAGTAACTAAGGCCTTCTCTAAAGTCTTTGAACTCCAGTTGTGGGAGTCTATCCTAATTTTAATCTCATTAGCAGTGTGTCCGCGCGCGCGGGTGCGCGCGCGCGCGCGCGCGCACACACACACACACACATTAGGCATGGTTACATAATCCTACAGACACAAGCACTTCCCTGCTCGTCAATCCCTCTTGCTATCTTCCTGCACCATATGGTGGATTCCTTTATCCTGGGGCTCGCAGAGAGCTCAAAGTCTCGGCTACCTGTCCCCTTAATCCTCTTGCAGAGAACCTTTCGACATTTGCTGTCTGATCTTGGATCCCTGCCCGCTCTTCCCCCGGGCCCCCAGACTTCCATGTGCAATTCCGATTGCTGGGTGGGTGCGACTTCCCAGGTCACCCGTCCCGGTTCCCAGGCCTCTCCTCCATGGGGTGCCTGGCTGCCGCTTCTGACCCCGCTCCTGAGAAGATGGTAGATCACAGGACGAGAGGAGGTCCCTTTTCCTCAGCACGATTGATTGCATCAGGGGCAATAAAACATTGGGAACGTACATTTGTATACATTTGCAGCCCTCCGTCTGCTCCAAGTAGATTGTGGAGCCCGAGTGTGAAAAGGGGGTGCTTCCCCTGTCATCCCAGCACTTGGGAGGCTGAGGCAGGAGGATCGCAAGTTCAAAGCCAGCCTCAGCAATGGCGAGGCACTTAGCAACTCAGTGAGACCCTGTCTCTAAATAAAATACAAAAAGGGCCGGGGCTGTGGCCCAGTGGTCGAGTGCCCCTGAGTTCAATCCCCGCTACCAAAAAAACAAAAAGAAAGAAAGAAAGAAACAAAGAAAAGGGGGTGCTTATGGGAAAGGCGTGGAATGTCCCCAGGTGTCTCGCAATGCCTACAGGTGGGTCCTGCAGCCCCAGAGGGATAGCTCTCAGGAGGCCAGCAACCCGTACCTCCGGGGTCCCCAACTTGTCACCCTGCTTCTCCACCACTATGCTCACATGTCAGCCCTGTCACTTCTTGAGTCCCAAATCTAGACTATCCAAGAAATCTAAAATCCCAGGAAGGAGACTGCCGGGTCCCTGTGGCTCCAGGATCCCCCGTGGTCCCATTAGCTGTGCCCAAGGAGGAGGGTCCCTTTTTCAGCCACGCATCAGGAAGGACGAGGGGGGCGTACCCTGTGAAGAGCAGGTGTGGCGTGGCCCATGTCTCTGAGAGAAGGAAGACAGCGGCCCGTTTGGTACCTAGGCCGACTTAGGAGTTTCCTTTATGTCTGTGTCTGCTTTAAAATGCCACCTAGTTCTTTGGGGGGAGATGTCTTCTCTGCCACACAGAGAGCAGAAACTTGCAGATGGCAATCAACCGGCCCCGCGGTGATCCTGCTGCTTGCAGAGATACGGGTGGTCCTGGGGGGACAGGTGCCATGGTTGGTTTTAAGTCCCCGCTCCCCTCCCCCAGTGTCCCATTAAACACTGGCCTCCTTGAAGAGATGGATGCTGGGTTTTGAGCCCTGGGGACTCGTCTGAGCGTTGGCAGGGTGTCGCTCACTTAACCTTGACAGGGGTCTTAGGAGTTAGGCACTGCGACTCTCAAAGGTGGCACCAGCATCACACCCCAGGAGGCACGCAGCCTGCCCTGTACCCAACGTTTCTGCCTGAAGAAACTCCCTTCTCCTTTAGCAGTGTCTGCAACTTCAACTGAGAGGAGAGGCTTGCCCTCCAGGGGCTGATCAGATGGTGGAGAAACAGGCTTTCTTTGTGCAGCCTAATTGTCGAAATGAGTGGCAGGCCCTGAAGGGTTTGATTCCATTGTCTTTTGGTAAAAGGCATCAATTGCTGGCTTGTTTTCCCAGGATCTGTCTAGAAAACAGTCAAATTAAATCTGCCTTTATTTTAACCATCTAGCTTTGTCAAATATAACTCAAAGAAATTGGACTAAGCCATGCATGTCATCAAGGTTTATTCTATTTTATTTATTTTTCAGGCATCCGCCCCTCCCTTCTTTCCTTTCTTTTTTTTTCCCCCCTTGCTTTTATTTTTCTTTTGTAGTGAGAACACTGAAGATCTGCCTTTGCATAGTTCAACTACAGGATACAACATTATTAACACTGTTTACCATGCTGTAAACATTGACTCTCCAGTACTTATTTATCTTACAATTGAAAGTTTGTGTCCAACATCTGCCCAACCCCCCCACCCCACCCCACAGCTTTGGCAACTGCCTTTCTACTTTGTTATTTCTAAGTCTGACTATTTTAGATTCTGCACAGAAGCCAGATCCTGCAACTCCTATCTTTCTGTGTTTAGCTTCTTTCCCTTAGCATGAGGTCCTCCAAGTTCACCAAGCTTTATTTTTAGCCCAGAAGAACACTTCGATAACTAGAATTGATAAATAGCCACTCTATTAATGTCACTAATTAGAGCTGATTGATACAGCCCAGAGTGTCGAAATAGTCGTTCTTGGGCATTTTCTTATTACAAGCCAATTAAACATTTCCTTTTTAATATTTTTAGTAGCACTTTGATATATGCTTTCATTAATGTTTGATTCTGACATAGTCATATGAGTTGTCGTAATCGTATGTGTATGGGATATAACGGTCTCCATTTCAGTCCCTGTTATTTCTTCTTTCCCTCCTGCCCTTGTTAGAGTCCATTTTCGCTTTTCCCAGGAACCACAAAGAGCCAGACAGTATGTAATATACAAACGGAGTTTATTTGGGCCAGCTAGCTGGGGTCAAGCTTTCCCACAGACACGCAGGAAGGGCAAGACCCCGAACAAAGGGGAGTCTCGGGTTTTAAAGCATTTCCTATGTCACCGCCCACACGTGGGAAAGTTAACAAAGGGGGCTTCAAGTTACCTATCTCCCTGTTAGAGCAAATAGCCCCGCCTGAAAAATTCAAATAGCCCGCCTCGGGGCTGGGGCTTAACTTCCTAGCTCACCTAGGGGCGGGGTTTCCTATCAACATTCCAGCTCGCCTGGGGCCAGGGTTACTATCCTAACACCCTTCCTTCCCCCTACCCTTCCTCTAATCTACTCTTTCTTCTATTTATTCATTATTTTTTATTGGTGCTTTATAGATAGGCATAATGAACATTTCTTATTAGACCCCACTGGACCTACCTTGAGAACACCCAGGGCTGCTCAGGTCTAATCTCCTGCTCCAGCGCACGCCTGTCATCCCAGCACTTGGGAGGCTGAGGCAGGAGGATGGCGAGTTCAAAGCCAGCCTCAGCCATGGCGAGGCACTCGGCAACTCAGTGAGATCCTGTCTCTAAATAAAATACAGAAAAGGGCTGGGGATGTGGCCCAGCGGTCAAGTGCCCCTGAGTTCAATCTCTGGTACCAAAAAATAAAAATAAAAAAACAAATCAATCTCCCGCTCCCCCTCCTTTCTTTCCAGCCTTGGAGGTGAGTCATCTCTTCTGAAGGTGTAGTGACATTTGCTTAACAATAGCAAGTCTGGGGAGCCTGGGGTGACCGGGCTAAATGCACCTCCCTTTGAAACCTCCTTTCACACTTCTCTGACTTACTCTGCTCCCAGGCAAAGAACTCAACGTGATTAAATCTAAGGTGTGACACAGCTTCATTTTTAAATGCAACCTGCCACCCTGGCCTCGGAAATGGAGACTGGCGAGTCCCTCACCCAGCGGGTGTCTCTTTTCATCACATGGAAAGGGATTTTTTTTCAATCCGGGAGACCTTCCCTGATAAATCGTGGAAGGACCCAGGGACAGCATCTGAGCTGATCTGCAGTGGCGGAGATCGATCGCTGTGCTGCTTCTCATCTAGTGAAATTGAAGATTATTTCCGAGAAGTGATCTGGACCCACGGGGATCTATACTGTTAACTCCCAAGGAGCATCGTTTCCCCATTATATCACTTTTCAATTTTTCCTGAAGTATGTCTTCAATAAGCAAAGCCTGTTCGGTTTGCTTTCTGCAAAACAAGCGATCAGAAGCCCCAAATTGTTTCTAGACCGTGAACTTCTCCTTGCCAAGGGAGGCAAAGGGATTGACGAGTCACGTGACTTACACTGGCGTGGCCATTAGCAGATGTAAAACCTGAATATATGTAGGTGTGGATATATGTGCTTCGAGAATTTAATTCAGAGTTTGAACTATAGAAATATGCTTGGTAGCATCAGGGCCTTCAAGATGACCTAGAACTTGGTAGGAGAACCTCTCAGAAGTCAAGGTGAAGTCACACACAACCATGGTGACCACCGTTTGTGGAGTTCTTACTGGTTCCTTGTGCTCTTTCTTTTTTTTTTTTTTTTAATATTTATTTGTTTGCTTTAGTTGTACACAATGCCTTTATTTTTACGTGGTGCTGAGGATCGAACCCGGGCCGCACAGGTGCTAGGCGAGCGCTCTACCGCCGAGCCACAACCCCAGCCCCTCCTTATGCTCTTAACGTGAGCATGGAATCATCATCACGGTCCTAGAATTGATAGGCTCTTGTCTGTATTCCATCCCGCATCCAACAGGCTGTAAGAACTTCTGGTTGGAATAGCTTCCATCTCACTCCAGGTCTCAGGTTATCAAGAGCAAGGTTACTGGGCTGGGGTTGTGGCTCAGCGGTAGAGCACTCGCCTAGCACGTGCGCGGCCCGGTTCGATCCTCAGCACCACGTAAAAATAAAGGCATTGTGTACAACTAAAGCAAATAAATAAATATTAAAAAAAAAAAAAGAGAGAGAGAGAGAGAAAGCAAGGTTACTTAAGCCCCTCAGCCCTCCATTCTTGGCCCAGTCTGAAGGAGGGCTTTGGCCAATCTGCATGTCTGCCAAGATGAGTCCCCTGGAGTGTCTGAAAATCAAAACTTACTGTTCCTCTTCTCCCCCTCGCCATTTTAGAAGTTGGTAGATTTTCTATCTGGCATATATACCCAATGGAATATTACTCAGCAATAAAAGAGAATAAAATCATGGCATTTGCAGGTAACTGGATGGAGTTGGAGAATATCATGCTAAGTGAAGTTAGCCAATCCCCCAAAAAACCAAATGCCAAATGTTTTCTCTGATATAAGGAGGCCGATTCATAGTTGGGTAGGGAGGGGAAACATGAGAGGATTAGACGAACTCTAGATAGGGCCAAGGGGTGGGAGGGAAGGGAGGGGGCATGAGTTGGAAATGATGGTGGAATGAGATGGACATCATCACCCAAAGTGCATGTATGAAGACACAAATGGTGTGAGTGTACTTTGTACACAACCAGAGATAGGAAAAATCGTGCTGTGTATGAGTAATTCGAACTGCAACGCATTCTGCTGTCATCTATAACAAATTAGAATAAAATTAATTAATTAATTATTATTTTTTTTTAAGAAAAAGAAGTTGGTAGATTTTCTGCTGATTCCACAGGGAGGTCCTGGACTCCCTGGAGGCTCGCACGCAGCCCCACCTCGAAGTATAGAGCGCTTGACCAGGGCTCAGCGTGAGGTCCTCCTGGAAGGTGGAGTTTGCAGAAATATTGTTGATTCATGGTCTGCCTTTTCCTTTCTCCTATGTGGAGAATGTGGGCAAGAATCCCTTTTATCCATAGAAGGATCTAGAGCATCCTTCTTCTTAAATGTCTCCATAAGCCTTGGGTGGTGATTATGTTGCTGTAATAAGCACGGCTTGCTGCTTGCCAGGCACTGAGTTTTACTTGTGTTGTGTCACATCACCTTGCAAGGACTCTTTGAAGAAGAAATGATCATGTGCACACCTGTAATCCCAGCGGCTCAGGAGGCTGAGGCAGGAGGATCGCAAGTTCAAAGCCAGCCTCAGCAATGGCGAGGCACTTAGCAACTAAGTTAGATCTTATCTCAAACTTAAAGGAAATAAAAATTAAAAAGGGGCTGGGGATGTGGCTTCGTGGTTAAGCACCCCTGGGTTCAATCTCTGGTAGCCCCCCAACAAAAGAAACTGTCATCGTGCCCTTTTATTGGATAAAGAAACTAAGACCCAGAGAAGTTGAGTAAGCTGCCTAAGAACTCAGAGCAAAGCGCATGGTAGTGTGAGGATTTGAACTCGTGATTCTAGCGCCTGAACTTGTATGTTAGCTGTAAGCTTCTAGCTCATTAGACTCTGTTGGTGCCTTGATCTCATCCTTACGTGGTCGGTCCGATCCCACCATGTGGTGCACATGAGGGTGCTGAAGTTCACCTTCATGCTGGAACCAGGCTGCATCCAACTTTCTCTGAAAGCCGGGCGGCATTCAGGCCTCTCCCCAGCTCCCGATGACCACGCCTCCCCGTGACCTCTGACCGGCTCACCTCCCCACCCTCCCCGCAGTGCGCTCTGGGCCTGGCACAGGAAGGGCCCCAATATTTAGAAGATTCTGATTTAATTGGTCTGGAGCGTGGCCCAAGCATCGGCTTCACAAAGCTCCACAGGGAATTCTAATGTGCAGCCTGGAGCAACAGCAGCTCTGAGCGCGCAGGCGAGGTGAACCCGGGGGAAGGGTGGGGGAGGGAAGAGGAGGCTGCATTTGCTTTAAAACTCAGAGCCCAGCTGCTGGTCATCAGTGGGGGTGCTGGGTGAGACCCACCCAGGAGCTAGCTCCAGAGAGCCAGGGGGCCTTACAGAGGTGGGTTTCTAAGATAGGAAGAGGAGCCCCCAGATAGTTCCCTAGCCCTACACCCAGCCTTGTCCATGGCCTGCTCCCTTGTGTGCTGGCATGGGAGAGGAGGAGAACGGGGTCTCAGTGTCCCCCAAGGCTGATGTAATAGGCACGTGAGTTTGAACTTGCTTGTCCATCACTCACACTGACTGCGTCTCAATCATGTGGACAAAGAGTCCTTCAGGCAGGAAAACCTGAGGGCAGGGACCCTGAGAGATGGAATTTTGTCCTAAGTGTGGTAGGAAGACAGGGGAAGGTCCTCGGAAGGTGGGGTGACATGAACTCATTTGAGTTTTTAAAAAATTTGTTCTTTTCGGTTACACATGACAGCAGAGTATATTTTGACATATTTCTGCAAACGTGGAGTGCATCTTATTCTAATTAGGATCCCAGTCTTGTGATGTGGAGTTACATTGGTGGTGTATTTATATATGAACATAGGAAAGTTAAGTCAGATTCATTCCACTGTCTTTCCTATTCCCATCCCCCTCCATTCCCGTTTGTCTAATCCACTGAACTTCTATTCTTCCCTTCCCCTTTGTTGTGTGTTAGCATCCACACA
Source organism: Tamias sibiricus (assembly GCA_025594165.1). Lineage (NCBI taxonomy): Eukaryota > Metazoa > Chordata > Mammalia > Rodentia > Sciuridae > Tamias > Tamias sibiricus. The sequence continues at coordinate 19,125,182 of CM046674.1, forward strand.
TCAGGGAGAACATTTGCCCTATTGGTTTTGGGGGACTGGCTTATTTCACTTAGCATGGTAGTCTCCAGTTCCATCCATTTACTGGCGAATGTTGTAAAGTCATTTTTATGGCTGAGTAATATTCCATTGTAAATATATACCACATGTTCTCTCTCCATTCATCTGTTGAAGGGCATCTAGGTTGGTTCCATAGTTTAGCGATTGTGAATCGAGCTGCTATAAACATTGATGTGGCCACATCAGTGTAGTACGCTGATTTTAAGTCCTTTGGCGCCATTCTGATTGAAGTGAGATGAAATCTTACAGAGTAGTTTTGATTTGCATTTCTCTAATTGCTAGAGATGCTGAACATTTTTTCATATATTTGTTGACCATTCATATTTCTTCTTCCATGAAGTGTCTGTTCAGTTCCTTTGCCATATATTGATGGAGTGATTTGTTTGTTTGTTGTTTGTTTGTTTTTGGTGTTACGGTTTTTGAGTTCTTCTTATATCCTGGAGATTAATGCCTTATCTGAGGTGCAGGTGGCAATGATTTTCTTCCTTTCTGTAGGTTCTCTCTTCTTGTCTTGATTGTGTCCTTTGCTGTGAAGAAGCGTTTTAGTTTGATACCATCCCATTTATTGATTCTTGATTACATTGGAGGAAAGAAGGCTTCTTCAACAGATGGTGCTGGGAAAACTGAAAAATCCATATGTAGCCGAATGAAATTGACCCCCTACCTCTCATCCTGCACAAAATTCAACTCGAAGTGGATCAGGGACCTAGGCATTAGACCAGAGACCCTGCGCCTACTAGAAGAAAATGTAGGCCCAAATCTCCATCATGTCAGCTTAGGGACCAACTTCCTCGACAAGACTCCTAAAGCACAAGAAGTAAAATCATTGGAGTTTTGAAAGCAGAGTCCTACTCTGTGTGCAGAGTAGAATGATCACGAGGGCTGGGAGCAGGAAGGGTGGTGGCAGAGAGGCAGTTAGAGGCAGTTGCAGGAAACCAGGCTGAGGATCTTGGTGGCTTTGCCCAGCTAGGAGTTGGGATTGGGCCTATGTACATTTGAATACGGAGCTGGTAAAACCTACTGCATTAGCAGAGAGGTATCGGTGCGTCACTCAGCAGGACCTTGGACTTTTGGCGAGCGTCTGTGGATGTCGGGGTGGTGTGGGAAGCAGAGCCTTTGTCCCTCACAGTCTCTGCCTTGTCACTTTAGTGAGCAAATATGGACACCCAGTTCCCTTAGGACGAAGCTCCTTAGGCAGTTGAGAACTGGACGTTTATGCATTGTGTAAGGGTCACCTCTTGCTCCTTCTCTGGAAAGGTGATATTGAAGATGATCACTGTGGGTGGAGTAGAATTGTGTCCCCCCCCCCAAAAAAAAAAAAAAAATGTATGGTCGGGTCCTAACCATTGATCTCTATGAACGTGACCTCATTTGGACAAAAGGTCTTTGCAGATGTAATCAAGATGAGGTCACACTGGATCAGAGCGGGCCCTACTCCAATGGCTGGCGTCCTTACCAGAAGAGGGACGTCTGGTCACAGACACAGAGAACACCGCGTGAAGACAGAGGCAGAAACCGAAGGGACGGATCTATCAGCCAAGGAATGCCAAGGGCCTCTGGCAGCCGTGGAAAGCCAGGGCACACGGAACGGAGAGCCTGCCTCAGAGTCTTCAGAAGGAACCGACCTTCTCTGCCAACACCTTGACTTTGGACTTGTGATCTTCAGAACTGGGAGAGGATGAATTTCTGCTGGGTGAAGGCGCCCCATTTCCAGTTCCTTGTTATGACCCCCCTAGGACAAGAGTCCATCCCCCGGGGGTGAGGTGTCCGTCGCCCACCAAGCCGAGTGCAGGGGTGTGGTTGGCACACGTCATCCCACAGAGCTCCCTGGGGCTGCTCCCCAAGCTCAGTCCTGTTGCCATCCCCGTTTTACAGACGAGGAAACTGAGGCTCAGAAAAGTCAAGGGGATTTTCCAAAGTTCAACAGCTTGTGCTGTGGAAGAACCCGGGACCCGCTCCCAACATCCGCTCGAGTCCACGCGCTAACCACTGTGGGGTGCCCCCCCCCCCCCCCCCCCCCCCCGCCACGGTCAGGGACAAAGATCCCAGGCACGCTTCGCCACGGGGATTCGCCGGCACAGCTCATCACAACAAACTTTCGTCTATTTTATTTGCCGTCGCTAGAGTTCTGGTATTTATCACATCTCTCCCAGAAGACTCTTGGGTAACAGATGTGGCTGGGAATTTGATAAGAACATCGCTTCAACACATCCTCTCAATCTGTTTGGAATCCTGGCCCTGGAGATGCCGGGACAGCTGAGCAGGCAGCCCACGCCCTCTCTGTTGGTATTAAAGTTTCTGGAAGCTCAAGAAACCGTGCGAGACGATTAATAAAAGATGATCTTCACTTAAAGGAACATTTTAAGACATGGCCATGACCATGGTTAGTGCTGTGGCATTTTTTTTTTTTTTTTTTTTTTTGCTACTTTTCTCTCCCGTGTAAACATGAATTAAGTGCCTAGGATGTGCCAGACATACAATTGGATTTTATTTTTTTAAATGCTAAGCAAAGAATAGTTTAGGTGATGGGGGGTGGAGTTAAAAAAAAAAAAAAAAAAAGCACAGGAATGATTGATGTCTGGACAAAGCCTGCACTAAAATAAGCGACACAGATACAAAGCAGTCCTGATGGCCGTGGCGGGAGTGGCTGATTTGGTCTAAGTGGATCATCAAGGTTACTGAAGGAGGTAACATGGGAGCTGAATCTCAAATTCAAAAGCGTGGCCGGATGTCGCAGGCGGTGGGAATAGAATGTTCAAAGAAAAAGGAGGAACGCGACGCAGTCAGGGAGTGGTTTGGCTTTGGGGAGCCACAGAGGGCTTGACGCATTCGCGTCGCGTGATCCAGCCTGCATTGTCACGTTGGCTCAGGTAGGTTAGCCTCCTGGAGCCTCCGTTTGCTTGCCTGTAAAATGGGCACGATGGGAACAGATGTAGGAAGTCTCCCCTGGTCCCCGGGGGGGGGGGGGGGGGAGGGAGGTGGTGGCAGGAGGAGATTCTCAGCCCTTCTGTCTTCCATAGTCTCTCCTCCATGCAGATGGTCTGTCTTGACTGCATCGGACTCAAGGTCCCCAGGACCCCCTCCTCTGAGCCTGGTGGAGGAGCAGGGCGTTCAGGCTTGTCGGGTGGTAACTTGACGGGTGGCGCTGGGTCGCAGAGGATATGCACACCAAGGACAGCTCAGCACTGAGCCCCCGTCCCTCACCATGGTCCTCCAGGGGCCTCCCAACTTTGAAAGGGCTCTCCATCCCCCATCTCCAGTCCCTCCCTGGGCTCATTTGCATTCTGGCCAAGTCACCCTCCTGTCACCTCCCTGCACGTGTCACAGCCCCTGCCTTCTTTGGTATCAGAGAGCAGCAAATCCTCCACCTGCTGGTCCTTTGCATCTCAGGACAGTGGCCTCCTCCTGCTGGTGGGTACCAGGGAGAGAAGGGACAGAGGCCCTACACTGTGATAGCTGCTGGTCCCCTGAGCCGGAGGTGGGTCTGTCCTGAGGGTGAGCTAAGGCCGGCAGGCCACGCCCACTCCACGGGCAGAGTTTACTCCTCCTCGGCTGCTGGGAAAATCCTCCTGCAAGTGTCAGGAGCCCTCTTCTCCAAGTGCCCTGAATCCCGTATCTGCGTTGCCCGTGGCCACCCCTCACGGTGACGAGAGAAGACACGAGGCAGGAGACAGGCACTGGGCATAAGCCAGGAGCTCCGCCTGCGGGTGTCAGTGAGCGGATGCGGGTCAGAAGCTCCTTCACCTTCAGGACCGCCGCAGGGCGGGCGGCAGGGCGGGGCGGAGCTGCCGGTCCCTTTCCCCTCACTCCTTCTGTGTGTCCCTCTCTCTGGCCTCAGGTCCCTGCCGCGTCCTCGGTCCTGCAGCTCAGGCACGAGTACTTCATTGCCTTAACCTCCAGAGCTCCTGGAGGTCTCTTTTGCAACTCAGGAAACACAGACAGTCCTGGGTTCAAATCCTGGCCCTGCGCCTAACTGAACCATGGTGTGGCCGGTGACTTACTCAGCGATGCCTCCGAGTCCTGCAAAATGAGATTCATTCATAATGGCTCCCGTGTCCTAGAGCCTTAGGCAAAGCAAATGATAAATGACAAGTGAAACCCAGTAATTATCTGGTGTATTGATAAATGCTCAAAGACAGCGGTGGTGATTGTGGTTGCATGCCAACTATCGGACGTGGTGCATGTTGGAAATACTTCGATTGGATTGTTGCTTCCTCCAGAAAGCCTTCCCAGAAGCTCCCAGACCAGGTTAGGGCTCTCTGAAACATGGTCCTGCACTGAGCTTCCAAAGTAGCTTCTGGAGAATAGTACCTGCTGCTCCTTGTCCCCACGGACATGGATGGAGCCAATGAAAATAATGAGGTGTCTATGAGCCACACCAGGTAACTGGCCCTCATCACGACCGTGGCTCATAGAAGGCAGCCCCAAGACAACAGGAAAGGCTGTTAAGATATTACATGGGTCATTCCTGTAATTAATTGTCCAAAGTATTTCTTCCTATCTGGGGCTCAGGGTCAGGGAACACGGTGGCTTCTTTCTTGCTTCATCCCCAGCGCTTAGCAGGCTCTTAAAGAATGTTGTGTGCTTGCATAAATAAGCGGACGAGGATCCCAAACTCAGTTTTATCGGGTATTCACACATTCTCTCATTCATAAAGTATTTATTGAGCATCTACTATGTGCCAGGGACTGTCATGGGCTCTTGGTTAGGCCAATGAACAGAACAGGCAACAGCCTAGCCTTTATGGGGCTCTCCGTCTAGTCGTGCTGCTGGTCACTGAGGGAGATCTCAGAGGGACCCACACTTGTCCCTGGCTCCTGGAACCACCCTTACTGATCGGGTTCAGCCATGCCAAGCCTGAGGTTGGTGGAAAGCGTCCCCCCCACCCCCCATCTCCCGTCCACAGAGAGCACTCCTGTAGAGCTGGGAGACCCCCCGCCGCCCAGGGGTGTCCCCGGGGGTCCCCTGCGCACCACCCTGATGTGCCACTCTCTCCCCCAGGTCATGCTGTCAGAGCGGAAGGGCACCGATGAGCTCTACGCCGTGAAGATCCTCAAGAAGGACGTGGTGATCCAGGACGACGACGTGGAGTGCACCATGGTGGAGAAGCGGGTGCTGGCCCTGCCCGGGAAGCCGCCCTTCCTGACCCAGCTCCACTCCTGCTTCCAGACCATGGTAACTTGTCCGGGGGCCCTGGGCGGCCACCCCCGGGGCCTCCCCAGGCTTTGGCCAAAGCTGCCTCCAGGGACACCCCCCCCCCCCAGAGGCCATGTGGGGCCCTTGGCGTCCTAGAAGCAGACGGCGTGGGGCCGGGGAGCCGGCTGCGAGTTCCTGTCCTTGTCACTGAGAAGCAGCAGCGCTGTCCCCGAGGCAGACGCTGTCCTTACTCAGAAAAGGAGCGCAGGCTATTGGTTTTATGACCAACAGAGCAGGGCCTTCCCTAACAGCAAGCGGTGACTTGGGGACAAGGGACAAGGCCCACAGATGCCTCTAGATGTTCCATTTGGCCCTCCAGACCCTTTGGAGACAGGCACAAGAGCATCTCTGAGGGGTGCTTGGGCATGGGCCTCCTTGAAGAGGGGCTGGCCTGAGACCACAAAACAGAGAGGACCATGGAGGCCGGACACCATGTCCTAGGCAGGGCCACTGAGCTCACAGCCGTGGCTGCCAAGACAAGGAAACGTCCCCATGGTACCCACCGGGGCCTGCAATTCCAGCCCCACCTGCAGGAGTGAGAGAAATCCTTTCAGGCAAATCCTTACCCTGTCTCGGTTCCCAGGAAAGAAGCGCCCAGAGCCCCGATGCAAAGAAGCACGAGGTTCATCCTTCCAGCCGGGGCTTCTCACGCCAATGGCCTCGTGACCCAAAGATGCTCTAAGGGGTTCTTCAAGAGCGATTCTGACTCCCTTGACTCCCTTTCGTCTCAGCCAACCTCTGCTGATCTTAGAGCCCTCACGCCCCGTGAAACGGGATGCTTTTGCCTCGTGTCTCTGATTTGATATGCCTTCTAAATCTCATCTGGTGATTCCCCCAGATCCCTCCCATTCTTTGATCTGCTGAAGGTCCTGCCAGTTCCGTGGTAGCACTTCACCATCTGGGTCTTGCTGACCGCGTGGTCCTGAAACACCTTTGCGCGCTTGGTCTGTCCTCTGTGGGGCCTGCAGAGAGGCTGCCCGGGCCAGGGACTTGGTCAGACTCACGTCCATGCCTTTGGCCCAGTGCTGGGTGTGTTCTTTCATCCAAAGCCCCCAATATCCAGCTGTCTGTCTTGGCGATGTTGGCAGCCCTTGGCCTTCAGTGCCCAGATCCATGAATTCATCCCCTGATTCTATCATTTCTTTTTCACTTACTGATTGGAATGCTTTTTATGAAGAGAGGCTTCCCTTTGCGGGTTCCCGGGGGGTCCTGTTCACACAGGAAGGACTCATGCTGGACCCTTTCCCTTTGCTTAACAGTTTTCAAGATCATGAACTGGTTCACTCCTGTGCTCCAAGAGGAACTAGAGTTTGCTTCTAAAATAAACTTTTGGAGTAAAAGAGGAGTGTCCGTGTAAAGAAAAACCTTAAGTAAATGTCTTGGCAAATACCAAGGCAGAACGCGATCTGCCTTGCTAGTCCAAACCTCTAGCTTTACCTTGCAGAGCGAAGGCCTGAAGATGTTCAGGTGGTGATAAGCAGGACTTACGCCTCTAGGACTTCAACCTCTGGACTCTCTCCCTACTCGGTTCCTTTTCCATGGTTGGTCCCCAAATTGACTTGGACATCAGCAGATGACGGACAGTCCCAGCCTGGTAAAAGGAGGCCTTCTCAAAGGAGAGCACTTGGACGAGCAGTTTTCAATTTCAGTTGGCTGTGTCGAGACCGGGAGAAAGTCGTCGCCTGTGACTAATAGCCATTCAAATATAGCCTCTCCGTTGGTAATTGACTATTTGGAAAATGGTCACAGAGAGCGTGTTTGAGGTCGTTCTTTGAACACGGTGCGGCCTCCCTCCCTCCCGCCAGTGCTATCTGGCACTGGAGAGAAGGCCTGGGTTCCCGTGGGAATTGGGCGAGCTCAGAGTCCTCCTGCAGGATTCTCGTCACTTGCCAGGGAGGAGAGAGTAATCGCCAGGAGGGGCTAGAGCTCAGTGGAGCCGCGTCCCGAGTTGGGGTAAAGGCCCCATATTGGGGACTCATGTCCAGTCCCCGGTCCAGCAGGCCCAGAGATGCAACAGATAGCCTTCTTGTTGGTTGAGGACCAGATGAAAGCGCTACCCTGCGTCTCGGGGCTGTATGTTGGGGATGGTGGATTTGGGGGACGTGCCCTCGCCGTAGCAAGAAGCCCCGGGGGGCTACGTGAGGCTGGCTGAGGGAAGGGCAGGTACCCCATCCGCGTCCACCTCACCTGACTTCTGCGCCTACGCTCATTGAGTGAAACACCCCAATTTAAATCATTTTTCCTCACTTTTTTTTTTTTTTTGGCTAAGCACATGTATTTTAATTTTGCAAACATTACATTCCTTTTCAAGGACTTATAATAGCGCCTGCTCTGTGTGAGGCACAGGGCTACGCCACACGACAACTCTTGGGTGGGTCCTGTTATCATCTGCACCTTGAAGAATGAGGTACTGAGGTCACACAGGTAGTCGTTCAGGTCGCACCGTGATTTGAACCCAGGCAGTCTGACCTAAAGGGCCTTGCTCTAAACTGCCACACGATGGAGTCTTTTAAGTGTAGATCACCTGGCGCCTACTGTCCCTGACACCCCTGTGTCCCCAAAAGCCCGCTTGCCTCCAGGACCCACACTGAGCCCTAACCTATCCTGCTCAGTGAAGCCACGTAGGTGCCTCTGTCCCTGGGTGTTCCCATCTCTGGGGCGAGAACTGACTTTCCATTGAGCATCTTATCACGTGTAGGTCTTTAAAAAAAAAAAAAAAGTTTCATCCCAGCCATCCGGGAATCTTGAAATGGAAGGGATTAACTATGATCCAATTTTTCATGTAAGAGCCTCAGGGGTGCCCAGCGCTGGATCACCAACCCCTTGTACTGTGCACCCTCGCTTCGGTTAGCGTATCGGGTTACGTCACCACCAAGGTGGCCTCAGTAGTGACAGTGCTACGAACCAGGCCACAAGCAGCAGCAAGCAGCAATAAGCTCTCCAGTATGCGCCGCCGGCCTCGCTAGGCCTTCTCTCTGTAGGATGGCATTTTACCCTCCTAGCACCTCTGCTGGAGAGGCTCCCAGATAGGAATGCTGACGGTCACTTAGGCAGCATCCAACAGTCGCTCAGGGGCGGAGCAAGACTCCAGAACCCCAAACCCACAGGCCTTTGCAGTCCGTCCTGTGCTGTGTGTCCACGCCGCGGCATCTAGCTCACAAAATAGCTCCACCTTCACGATCACACCTGGTCTTTGCAAGGATGTTCTGAGTCACCGTCCACATTTCTGTCCAAAGGAAACTGAACCTCAGAAAGATGAAGTGGCTCAGGTGACATCGTGTTGGTAAGTAGGAGCCCCAGAACTTGAGCCAGTCTCCTCATGGCCCTGTGGAGGGTTTTTCTACTACGTCACTCCCTGATCCCACATCCTACTTGGATTATTGCAAGAGTCAGGTAAGATTTTCTCCATGGGAGTGATTTTGAGTGTAGATGAGGCAAACCATTGTTCATGTGGCTTGAGGGAGCAGCAAAGCTACACCCCTTTCCAGGGAAGGCCCAAGAAACTGGTCACGGGGCATACCTTGGTCTTCTAGCACCGCATGCCCTGGGACTCCAGCGTGGCGCTCCAGAGGGGTCAGGGGACCCCTTAAAGTCAAAGTGTCACTCCTGGTGTGCTCATGCTGATCGATTATTTCACCGAATGTTCATTTGTTGACCTAAACATGTCAGGCCCCAGCTGTGTCACCATCAGGGGCATGACAGTGGACAAAAGAGATAAAGCCCCTGTTCCCCTGGAATTTACCTTCTCACGGGGGAGACAGATAAGCCACAATAGCCACACAGAATAAAGGGGATGGAGATGGATGGGCTGGGGCGGTGAGATGCTATTTTTGATAGGATCGTCAAGGAAGGCCTCGCTGATAAAGATGACATTTGAGCAGAGACCAGACCAAACGAGCAAGGCGTGGGGCCATTTGGGGGACAGAACGATCCCAGCAGTGGGAGGCGTGAGTGTGAAGGCCCGAGGCGCAACGTGGTCTGCGTGTTTGACGACCACGAGAAGCAAAGGCCTGTGTAGCCAGAGCGCATTGTCATTTTGTATTCTGTGACCCAGAATTCCTGTGTGAATCAGCTATCTCTCAAAGAATGACAAATCTAGTAGAACAGGCTGCAAATCCAATACGTTCTTTTTTTTTTTTTTTTTTTAATTTTTGCTGGAGACTTAGAATTTTGAAGATTAAAATAGATAAAAGCGAGACATTCAGCAACGCACGAAGTGATTTTTTGCCATTCTTAAAATGATGTGCATTGAATGATTTAAAAAGTTGTTTTGGGGAAAAACACAATGTTATATCAGAAATATCCTTATGTGGGATTGGGAAAGGTCTTTCCAAAATGGACACTGGGGGGAGTATTAATAGAAGATGTAGGATATTGCGTGCTATTTAATATGTTATCCCAAATGTGTTCAGATTGAATATGCACATGGGAAAGAACCAGAAAGGGGCCTGTATAAGTCAAAATATTGATTTGATCTAGAGAAAGGTTTGTGGATGATTGTTTTCTCTTTTAATTTAAATTATTTCGAAAGTGTCTATAATAAAGCACTTTTTTTTCTTTTTTTTTTTTAGTGATGGGAATTGAACTCAGGGGCACTCGACCACTGAGCCACCTCCCCAGCCCTATTTTGTATTTTATTTAGAGATAGGTTCTCACTGAGTTGCTTATTAACTCGCTCTTGCTGAGGCTGGCTTTGAACTGGCAATCCTCCTGCCTCAGCCTCCCGAGTTGCTGGAATTATAGGTGTGTGCCACCACACCTGACTCTATGATAAAGCACTTAAAAAAAATTTTTTTTAATGTGCCAGAAGATGACCAAGTCAATACCTAAATACATGCAAGGGATTCCAGAAGGGAGTTGAATTTCTAGAGAATTGTTGATTAGCTGGTTTTAGGCAAATGGCCTTGGAAGCACACAGGGTAAGCATGTGTGTTTAGTTAGAGGAAGCTGGTCCATGATTACTGGCCGCAAGACCTTTAAAAAGCCACTAAACAGTTCCAAATATTGGTTTCATCATCTTTAAAGTGAGCATAATAAGTGAGGACTAAAAGACACCATGGATAAAATATAATAAACAGTAAATGGAGGTTGCTTCCATTATTAGAGTTGGGCTGGGGGCACTTTGCTGTACAGGCATACACAAAAAAAATTATGCTCCCTGCAATCTTTCTGCAGTTTTTTTTCAGGGACAATGTCAGCCAGGCACATTCATGCAATTTCCCAACTGCTAGTGGGCACAGGCAGTTAAGTTTCTTCAGCAAAACATCTATTTTAACTGTTTTCTTTTCAATTGAACATATGCACCTCTCTTTTTTTTTTTTTTTTTTTTTTTTTTTTTTTAAATAGAATTAGATTTTATGAGTCACTGAAGGACAGAAGTTACTTCCTCCCCAAATTTGCTACCTCGGCCCAGCAATAACTCAGTTGCAAGGCATGCTGGGAGAAGCATCCACCCAGCATGCAGGAGAGGACAGGGAAAGTGAGGAGGTCGAATCGGCCCCTGGTGGCATGCCCCTTGAGCCCCAAGGGCACCTCCCCCACCAAACTCGCTCATGCCAAATAAATAAATAAAATAAAAAGGAAGTATTTCATGGGAGAAAAAGCAACTCAAAGGCCAAAGTGTACCTGAGCCCCGTGAAGAACTAGAATTTGTAGCTTGAAAGCAGTCTAGAATAGATTTATGGTTCTTTCTTCTTGCTTTCTTTGCTGTTCACTGCTTGCAGTCAACATGACTTCCCTAGCCCCTTGCTTAGCCACCAGATCCTCTGAGTTCCAGTGCACACTCATAGGAAGAGAATCTGATTGGTTCACCCTGGGTCAGGTGTTTTTCATGGCCTGATCTGCTGCTGATTGGCTGCTACTATCTCAGTAGGAACCTTGTAAAAGGAATGCTTGGTGCTCACGTCAGGTGGGGATACCATCTCTTCTTGTTCTTCTTCTTCTTGAATCCTGGGGTGCTTGACCACTGAGCCACATTCCCCAGCCCTTTTTATTTACTTATTTTTATTTTATTTTGAGACAGGGTGTTGCCGAGTTGCTTAGGGCATCACTAAGTTGCTGAGACTGGTCTTGAACTTGAGAGCCTCCTGTCTCAGCCCACCGAGTCACTGGGATTACAGACATACAATCGCCATGCCTGGCTAACATTCTTGAATCCGAGGGGATGCATAGGGTTGAAGCTGGACAGGGCCTCGTGGTACAAATGTGGCCTTTCAGTGCCTTTAAGGAGGGGAAGCTGGGATGAACTTGGCAGGTCTTGGGGCCTTAGTCAGCTAAAGCCACTCCAGTACGGGAAAGAAGCCAGGCGTGCACAGCTGGGGCAGGGAGGGATAGATGCACCTTGGTTCTCTGCTTTATTGAGGTGGCCTTTGCATATTCATTTAGTAATCAAAGGTCTGCAAGAAGTTCAAGGAAGAAGAGAGGTCATGCTAGCCCTTGAGAACTTTGGTCTCTATGTGGCAGGGCAATAGTTAGAGGAGCATCAATTGCTTGATTCTACCAGTGATTCTATGGCCATAAAATACAGGGGAAAGGAAGGTTCCATATGAATGCACGTCCTTGACCGCACATTGACTTCAGAGAAGCCCTGTGAATTTGCATGAACTTGACACGCATCATCTGATAGATCTTGGAAACACTCCACATGAGGGAGAAGCTGTTATTAGCCTACCTGCTTTAGGAAGGCAGAGAGAGTTTATGTAACCAATCCAAGATTTTAGAGCAAGTGACTTGAACTCAGGACTCCCTGATGTCAAAGCCAGGGCTCTTATCTACAGCATTGACATCATTTCTCTAGAGAAAAATAGATGGCTTTCAGTAATAAAGGGAGCAATTTGAAGATTGGATGAATTCACTGCCCAGCTTGGAAAATCATTAAAGATCATTAACTAGACAAATTCTCACTGCAACTTACTTTAGTGTGTGTGGTGCACAGAACTTCCCACGTTGATTGCTTTTCTCTGTCCGTGGTATCTTATTAAAAGTGGCAGGTGTAGCGTGGCATTGTGTCACATGGGCATTGTGTTACACTCCACTTGAAGCTATTTTGGGGGAACATTCCTTGCCCTTTCTGGGGGCCCTCAGATGACCTCTGCACACGATATCCCATCATTTGGAACCAGCTGACCCTCATGCTCATGTTTCTAGATTGGGCGATAGACATTTAATTTTGTTCATTTACTGATTGACTACTGATTGACTATTAGAGATAAAGAAAGAAGAGGAAGTTTAAATGAATCGAAGTCACTTTCAGCTTAGAGGGCAAGAAGGGTAAGCAGGTAATGAAGAATCCCAGCGACATAGCAATTCTGAAGAAGCACTTGAAGGTTGAGCAGACTGGCTAGTTTGAAGAGAAAGCTGGTGAGTTTGCCTTTCTGAGCTTTTAATTGGAGATGACAGAGGAACACCCACGTAGATACGTCCCAGAGCCAGCTGGAGCAGACCGGAGCTCGGGAGAGAGGGAGAGGATAGAAATATAAGTCAAGACTCATCAGCCCAGAGAGACGAGAGTGAAGCCCTGAGCTGTGACAAGTCTTCTTTAGAAGACCAAGCACGTGGGAGGGAGCCAGGCCGGACCTCAAGTTAATATTCAACAAATGCTTTTTTATTTTGTTTATTCTAATCTGTTATACATGACAGCAGAATTCATTTCAATTCATAGTGTACATATAGAGCAGAATTTTTTATGCCTCTGATTGTACAAAAAATAGAATCACACCATTCGAGTCTTCATACATGTGCTTAGGGTAACGAAGCCCCTCTCATTCCACAGTCTTTCCTACCCCCTCCCCCTCCCCCTCCCTCCCCGTTGCCCTATCTAAAGTTCCTCCATTCTTCCCATTGTCCCCCACCATCCCCATTATGGATCAGTATCCACTTATCAGAGAAAACACTGGGCCTTTGGTATTTTTGGGATTGGCTAACTTCACTTAGCATGATATTCTCCAACTCCCTCCATTTACCTGCAAGTGCCGTGATTTTATTCTCTTTCAATGCTGAGTAATACTCCATTGTGTATGTATACCACAGTTTCTTTATCCATTCATCTATTGAGGGACATCTAGGTTGGTTCCACAACTTAGCTATTGTGAATTGTGCTGCTATAAACATTGATGTGGCTGTGTCCCTGTGGTATGCTGTTTTTAAGTCCTTTGGGTATAGACGGAGGAGTGGGATAGCTGTGTCCAATGGTGGTGCCCTTCCCAGTTTTCCAAGAAATCTCCACACTGCTTTCCATATTGGCTGCTTTTTGATTTTTACATGGTTGAGTCCAGCGAGAAAAACCCTAACCAAAAACCACTGGGTGTGATGATAAGAAAGATCCTCTGAGGCCTTGCAATAATGTTATAGGAAGAGTGGTAAACAAAGCCAAACAGGATAATGATGGAAGCATTGGAGGCAGTCGGGAGACGCCATTTGGTTACCGGAAGCCCCTGTGTTTCCCTTATTATACCTCTTATGCAATTCCTTTTATCACAGGCTATTTTAGATCATGGTTTCCATTAGTTATATGTTTGTTTTGAACCAAGATTCTTTTTTTTTTTTTTTTTTTTTTTGTACCTGGGATTGAACTCAGGGGCACTCGACCACTGGGCCACATCTCCAGCCCTTTTTTGTATTTTTTTTTTAATTTTTTATTAGAGGCAGGGTCTCACTGAGTTGCTAAGTGCCTCGCCATTGCTGAGGCTGGCTTTGAACTCGCGATCCTCCTGCCTCAGCCTCCCAAGTGCTGGGATTACAGAAGTGCGCCACTGTGCCAGGCCTGAACCAAGATTCTTAATGCCCTGAGGGCAGGGTCTGTACCTTAGTCATCATTTTTCCCTTTAATGACTAAGGACCACGACTTGCAAACATAAATACTCAGTGAAAGTTCTAGAACTCACCACTCTACTGGAGATGAGCCCTAGGTTACCTCCAGCAGTGAGTTCCAGACGTTAATGTTCCTGACTGTGGAGGGAAAGGGGACCTTTGTGGTTCACAAACAAGAGGTATTTATTTTTCAAATAAGTTGCTTCAGGGGTTGACATACCAAAGCCAGTCTGGAGGTAACATCGAAATGAAAGATTCTAGATGCGAGTTTTAGTTTTTATAGAGACAATGAATTTTATCATATGATTTGGGTATAAAGTTTAAAACTTTTAAAATAATTGTGCTTCAGTTTTTTAAAAATGAATTTTTTTTAATAAGTAAAGTTTAGGCAGACAAACTTGGTAGAGGTCTCGACACCCGTTATCAGATGACTGAAATTCCCATTTCTCCTTTATCTCTCATTTTCTACCCCCCTATCTCTCTCTCTCTCTATCTCTCTCTCTCTTTTTCTCTCTCTCATAGCAGAGATTGAACCCAGGGATGCTTAACCACTGAGCCACACTCCAGCCCTTTTTAAATATTTTATTGGAGACAAGGTCTCACTGAGTTGCTTAGGGCCTCGCTAAGTTGCTCAAGCTGCCTTTGAACTTGCGATCCTCCTGCCTCAGCCTCCCAAGTGGCTGGGATTACAGGCATGCGCCACCACACCTGGCATTATCTCTCATCTTATCTCTCTCACACACTCAGCCTGGCCCCCGCCACCCTGATTCCTTCTCTTCTGGAACTCTATGCGCGTCACTGTCCCTCTTCAACCCACAAAGCCACGCGATCAAGGGCTTAGCATGCTTAGTTATCTTTCTCACACGACCCATGAAAACACACAGATTACCAAGGTAGAAACATACGCGCCCATCAACTACCTAAAATTGTCTCCTGTGCCACTTTGGGAAACGCTGCCATTTGGAATCGTTTCTGGTCTCCCCCACTCATCCGGGGAATCCTTACCACTGGGCACAGTGGACTGATCACAGCGGCATCTCTGGCAATGGGCTAGTGCCTGGCAGAGAGTGGGCATCATTAAGTGTCGGTTCAGAAATCAAAGGACGGTGAGGTGCCAACCAGAACGTTTAATAGCCGAAGAGCCCGTGGGCCAAAGCCAGCGTCGGTGCAGTTCGAAGACGATGGTCTCTGGATTTGCTCACTTATGGCTCGTGGTAGAAACAGACCAAAAAACATGACCCACAGCAGAGCTAACCCCCCATGTTGGGATTCTGACTAATGAGTTTGGGGGGCAAGTTGAGTTAATCTAAGCAGAAATCAAGCAAGTCAAACCTCTCCCTCACTTTCTCTCTCTCTCTCTCTCTCTCTCTCTCTCTCTCTCTCTCTCTCTGTGGCCGATGCCATCTGCTCGTTTTAAAAATAATTTTTAAAAGCAAGTGTTGTGGTTCTCTTCAATGTGCAGCAAAGACAGACACTATTTTTTAGGCTTGTTTTCTGTCAACCCCACTCCCCGACCACAGAGCCAGGGGCTGGGTGTCGGTAGCTCCGGCTTCCCTGTCTGCATTCTGCCACCGACTTGTATGTGACCTTTTTGCAAATTTCATATGCTCTGGACTCTGAGAACAGAAGCGATGATTCCACCTCCGTCTCTACCCCTCGTGAGGGATGTGGAGAGGGTGAGGTTGTATTGGTGTGAGAGAGGAAAAAAAAATCATTTAAAAAAACACAGTTAACTCATGGTCCTTCCTCGTCACCTGTCAACTCTGTCTTGATGTGTGAAATAGGAGTGATCAGGACGGCAGGTGGTAGAGCTCTTACCTGGCATGCACGAGGTCCTGGGTTCAAAAGCAAACACAAAGCCGGGCGTGGTGGTGCACGCCTGTAATCCCAGCACTTGGGAGGCTGAGGCAGGAGGATCGCGAGTTCAAAGCCAGCCTCACCAATGGCGAGGCACTTAGCAACTCAGTGAGAGACCCTTCTCTAAATAAAATGTAAAAAAGGGCTGGGGATGTGGCCCAGTGGTTGAGTGCCCCTGAGTTCAATCCCCGGTACCACAAAAAAAAAAAAAAAAAAAAAAAAAGGAAAAAGGAAAAAAAAAGCAAACACAATTTTTCCATGCACACCCTCCCCCCATTGTGGATCAACATCCACTTATCAGAGAGAACAGTCAGCTTTTGTTTTGGGGGGATTGGCTTACTTCGCTTAGCACGACATTCTGCCATCATATAGACCTAATTAGAATTAGTAAATAAATAATTTTAATTTTAAAAAAAGCAAACACAAATTCAAAATAGAAATGATTTGAGTGTCCGGCACCACGAAGTGTTCTTTTGTGAAAGGCGGGTTTGGGTGACATTTATGTGTGGGTATGGCTGGGTCTCCACGTGAAAGATGGTTTGCTATCAAAATTGCGAAGCTTCTGTGAGGGGCTGTAACACCAGAACAGCTGGTGGGGGAGAAGAGTGTGGGGTGAAGATTCCACCTTGGAAATGGACACGGGATCTGAAGTCTCGTTCCACTCCTAACTGTGCACCCCTGACTGGTCCTCAAACCTCTGGATCCTCCAGCTTCCTCTTTACCTGGAAAGTGGATATTCTTCACCTGCGTGGAATATATTTCTTCTCTCCCCTTCTGGACTGAAAGCTCTTGGAAGAGTCCACATCCATGTATCCATCCATCCCAGGTCTACCTCAGAACCTTGTGTGTGAGACGAACTCACGGGAGGAAGCAGACAGAGAGGTTGTGAGTGTAGACTCTGAAACCAAACAGCACGGGTTCAAATCCTGGATGTGCAACTTACCAAATGAACGACCTCTGGTCAGCTACTTCCCTTTCTGAGTTTCAACTTCCATCTCTTTTTGGGGGGGGGAGAGGGAGTACCAGGAAATTGAACTCAGGGGCCCTTGACCACTGGGCCACATCCCCAGCCCTATTTTGTATTTTATTTAGAGACAGAGTCTCACTGAGCTGCTTAGTGTCTTGCTTTGGCTGAGGCTGGCTTTGAACTCTTGATCCTCCTGCCTCAGCCTCCCGAGCCACTGGGATTACGGGCGTTCCCATCTCTTAAAATAGGGAGAATGATAATAATACCGGTCACATTGGGTTGTTTAGAGATGAGTGAGACAAAAATATACGAAGCACTTAGTCACCTGTCAAGTGCCCTCAAGATGGTAGATTTATTTCATTACTGTGGTCATTATAATTAGGCACTCAATACACATTTGGCAAATTGCTCATATGTCTGCTGTGAGTATATAAAATAAAGCTCTGTGCACTTTAAAGAAAAGTTTTTAAGTGGTAGATTGAACTTTTATTATATGGCCAACATGGTGCTAGACAGTTTCCAAATGTCATGTTGTGTATTTCACTCTGGGGCAGGTGAAGAATATCCACTTTCCAGGTAAAGAGGAAGCTGGAGGATCCAGAGGTTTGAGGACCAGTCAGGGGTGCACAGTTAGTAGCAGAATAGAGACTTCAGATCCCGTATCCATTTCCAAGGTGGAATCTTCACCCCACACTCTTCTCCCCCACCAGCTGTTCTGGTGTTACAGCCCCTCACAGAAGCTTCGCAATTTTGATAGCAAACCACCTTTCACGTGGTGACCCAGCCATACCCACACATAAATGTCACCCAAACCCACCTTTCACAAAAGAACACTTCATGGTGCCGGACACTTAGATCATTTCTATTCTTTTTTTTTTTTTTTTTTTTTTTTTTAATTAACAGTGACCCCACCAAATTGGCCTAATGATCAATTAAGGTGCAATGCAACTTGAGTTTGATCAACACTGATCTGGCTTCCACCACTAGGACATCTTATTTCTTGGTCTCATTGATAGTTTGCAGCATGGGGCATGTTTGAGCTGAGCCCCTCACTGTCACTGTTAGAGTTGGGTGCTGGTATCATCCTCATCTTATATCTGAAGTCATCAAATCTCAGGGGTGGAAAGGGATCTTCCCAAGCCTGCGCCACTAGGGGACTGTGGAGCCAGGGCCCCTCTTCCACCCTCTGACTGCGTGACTGGCATTTAGAGACCCACGGACGACTTCTGTTCATTTGCTCAGGTAATATGTACACTGATGGCTTGCTTTGGCCAGGTGTGGTGCTGGCTACTTGGTCCACAGTGATAAGTACATTTGACATGGTCCCTGGCTTTGTGGAACTTTCTGTCCCATCTGACATTAGACAGTTTTTTTTTTTTTTTTTTCAGAGTGAAAAGCAAAATCTTGCATTAAGATCCTGAAGCCTGACATGATCTGAGTCCCTCATAGCCTCTCTGTCCTCCTCTCCCATCCTGCCTTCTCTCTTCTGTCTTCACATGGGTTCCTTATGGATCCTAAAGTACATCAGGTGCATGCTGGCCTCAGGGCCTTTGCACGGGCTGTTCCCGCCACCCAGTAGGCTCTTGCTCTAGATTTCTGCATAGCTGTTTCTATCACCTCCTCCAAATCTTTGCTGAAGTATCTTAGTAAGTTTTATCCTGAGAACTTGATGGAGACTGGAAATCTTTTCTCCCATCTCATCCACCTGGCATTCCCAGTCTTTTGATTTTTCCATAGTCCTTAATTTCCTTTACCACTCTCTATAATTTATATATTATGTCTAGTGGTCTCTTTATCTGTCACCCTACTAGAAGAAAGATAAAGACAAGGAGTTTTTGTCGATTTTGTTCCCTGATTCATTCCCAGCACTGATAACCTGGTACCCGGTATGGCTTTATAAATATTCTTAATTTAATTAGTGAATAAATAGAGAAACGATCATCGGGTTGAACATATAATTACAAATTATGATGGGATGAGAGGATAAAAGCCCACAGAGGCTCGTGAAGGAATGTAACAGGCGGACCTAATTTAGATTGGGTGGGCTAAGGAAGTGGTTTTTTTAGGCTGAGAACATGAGGGGGACTTCAGCTCCCTACAAATAGGCAGCGCAGACCCTGCCATCGCAAACCGAGCGGAAGTGGCCTAAAGGAGTGACTGAACCCAAGGGAGGTCTCTAGGAAGAGGTGAGGCTGCTCGTCCACTTAGCAGACGCCCTGCGGCGGAAGGACAGGAGGTGGCCAGGACCAGGACACACCCCACTTTCCAGAGAGGAGGTCCAGACATCACCAGACCTCCCCGGCTCACGCCTCCCACCATGGGGGACACAGCCCCTGACTTGAAGGACTTCACGTTACCCCTTAAAGGACATATTGTAAAAACTCCCAGCGCGTGCTACCCATTTCTTTTTCTGGCCCCAATTCCTCTACGTCTGGATACACCCTTCCGAGCTACTATTTCTCGGACTTTGAGAGTTCACGTGTTTGGGCTTTGGCAACCACTGTTATCAGGGTCTCTTCCTACTTCAGAGCTCAGAAAAGAGCAGGAAGCATTTGTTATCGCACAGTTTGGGGGTGGCTGATCCCCCAAAGATTTTGGCTTTGGGTCGCAAATGAAGTCGCAGCTGCAGTCACGTGGTGGGCTGGGATCACGGGGGCCCCTGGCGGCTTAACTGAGCTGGAAGGATCTGTTTCCAACACGGTCTACACACATGACTGGGGAGCTGGTGCCTTTTGGGGGCAGGAGGTCTCCACTCCTTACCCCAAGATCCTGTCCCTGGTACTATTTATGTCTTTATGGACGGCTGACTTCGCCCAGAGGGAGTGGAGAACCAAGGTGGAAGCTCTGAGGTCTTTTATGATCTGGTCCCAGAAATTGTGCCCCCTGCTGGTTACACAAGTCATTCCTATTCATGGAGGGAAGTTACTACCCAAGGTCATGAATAGCAGGAGTTGAGACACACAGAGGCTCTTCCCCATAACATTATTTCCATAACCTTTTCCACTTTTTGTTATAATTAACCTTATCCTAAACAGTAATATCAATTAAGCCATAAAATTAGTGTGCTAATTATATTTTCCAGCACAAATGAACTTAAAATTGTAGTTATTAATTTTCAGAATGACTTCAGTTCCACCTAGCCTCCCCTGCATATTTCCGATAGCATAGATTTTATAGTCCAGGAGACATGGAGCCCGGCACGTAGGCATGCGTCAGAGTCCTGGGGTGGGTTGGTGGGGGGTTGATCATAAATCCCAGCTATTCCCTGCTCTCCTTCTAGAACCCGAGAAACCACAGGAGGCTGACTTTGCCCTTGGCTCTCTTTCTCCAGGACCGCCTGTATTTTGTGATGGAGTACGTGAACGGGGGTGACCTCATGTATCACATCCAACAAGTTGGCCGGTTCAAGGAGCCTCATGCTGTGTAAGGGGAAACTCGCGCTTTTTTCTTGGCATAATGGAGGGTTTGTTAGTTCCTTTGGGGTTTTCACCAAAGAGGGATTTTTAAACATCTGGAGCCCCTTCTTTGTTTGAAGTACTTGGCCACTGGAGGAACATGTCCTCCTCCACGTGAGTTGCTTCTTTTTGCCCCTGACGCCAGCTCAGAATACGGAGTCCCCAACCCGCAGCTATTTCTTTATCTTTAGTTCTCAACCCGGATTCCGGAGGAAGGACTTGTAGCTGCCTTAGGGAATGTCGTTGGAGGTTCTGTTGGCTAGTGTGCTCGTATTTACTGAGCACTTACTATAAGCCAGGTCCTCAGCGTTCAACAAACATGTTCTCATTTAATCCTGAGAACAACCCTGGGTAGTAGGTATCTCTGCTTTGCAAACAGAAACCTGAGACGGAGAGGCTTTTGGAAACTTGCTCAGGGTCCCACACAGCTCGCGTGAGGATGATGCAGAGGTCTGGGCTGCGTGTTTCCATTCTGTTCTCTACTCCACAGCTCTTATTAGGGAAAGGGAGACTGAGTCCAGGTTTTGACAAGTCTCTTTTGTCCCCTTCAGTCTACAAACCAGCTTGAACCTCCTCTTTTTAGAACAAAGATCTTATCATGTTATGGTCCTGCTTTTGTTGAGTGAAATAAACCAGACCCAGGAAGGAAGGAAGGAAGGAAGGAAGGGAGGGACGGAGGGAGGGAGGGAGGGAGGGAGGGACTGCATGTTTTCTCATATATAGAAACTAAAAAAAGAAAAATAAATAGAAAATAGAAATGTTGATCTGAAAGTGGAAGGATGATCTGAAAGTGGAAGGAGGACTACTAGGAACTGGGAAGGGGGAGAGGAGGGGACAGGGAGAAAAACGGGGTGCCCATCTCTGCATGTGTGGCAATACCTCAGTAAATCCATTCCTCTGTATAATAAATAATAAATATTAAAAAAAAATGAACTCTGTGGGCAAACAGAAACGTGGCAGGTCATAGGAACCAGCACCATCAGCACATTTCCTGGGGAGTTCACTAGGATCTTATTGCCCCTCCGAAGGTCCCCAGGGCATGTCTAGGCCCCACCTGCCACTCCTGGGGCTTGCTGGCCCCTCGCGTCCACCCGCTGAGCTGGGGAGCGCCCTGATCTGGCGGGGTCTGCCTTGTGCTTGGGCTTCTGAATCAAGCCATTCGCATCCGTTGGCACAATTCTGATGGGGCTGTGGCGGCGGGTCCCCTTTCCTTTCTGACGTCCAGTGGACCACAGGGGTCATTCCACCAGCCCAGAAGACAGATTACCAGGGCTTCACACCGTTCCCCAGAACCTTGCCCGGCCCTGATGGTGCAAATGGGCTTTCTAGTTCTCTCAGCCCCTCTTCACGGAGGAGTGATGCTTTAGACCGATCTTGGCTGTGCCCCTCATTGGCTATGCCATCCCAGAGTTCGTCCCCCTGAGCCTCAGTCTCCTTGTTAGAAGAACAGGGAGGCTCTAGGCGGGCTTGTATCACAGGATCATAATTAGAATCAGAGACGACCTAAAATGATGTTAGTAGATGGTAAGCCTCTAATGGATGCTAGCTGTTATTATTAAGCTGTTTTAACTGGGCTGGGGATATAGCTCAGTTGATAGAGTTCTTGCCTCGCATGCACAAGGCCCTGTGTTCAATCCCCAGGACCACCAAAAACATTTAAAAAAATTTTTTGTTTTTAAGCTGGCTGTAGTCTGAAATTCCCATCCCCCATCCAGCCCGTCAGAGCCCATGGGCCCCTCCCACCATGCAAATGACAAACCTTTGCCTGCCCCCAGCCTGTCCTCATGGCTCTCCAGGGCACCCGTCCACCCATCTGTACCCTCCTCAGCATTTCGTGAGCTGGGCAGCTGCCCATCCAGGGGAGACATCAGTGCCCTACCCCGACTCCCAGCTGCCCAGCATAGGTGTCTTTGAATTTCTCCAATTCTCTTTTTTCTCTCTTTTTAATTTCAGATTTTATGCCGCAGAAATCGCCATCGGTCTGTTCTTCCTGCAGAGCAGGGGCATCATTTACCGGTGAGTGACGTTGGCGCGCGGTGCCCCTCGCCCTCAGCAACCCCCTCCCTGCCTCTTTCTTCCACTGCTTTTAAAATTAGCCTCCGCGCTGGGGGAGGAATCCTCCCAGACTAACTTGGGCATGTGTTCTGCCAGGCAGCTTCGCCCACTGCCCTGGCAGAGTTTGGGCAGCTCTGTGTGGTGATAGAAAAATCTTGATGGACTGTGTCACCAACGATCTGGGGCCTCAACCACGAGACCACCTGCTCTACGAGGAGGAGGCTTGTCAAGGGAGGCCCTGGGACTTCTTCCTCTTGCCTGTGGACCCCGCGTTTGGGGTCTTGGTTGGCAGAACGTGGTGGGTCATATTATTATGAGACTTTTTTTTTTTTTTTTTTGTCTCCATGTACAATGACAGTTTGGAAATAGATCTCTGGGTAGCACGCCCCGAAAGACAGGATTAAGTTCAGAACTTGGCATTTGCCAGTCTTTTGGAGGAGCGTATGATCATCGCTGTGTGAGTCATACCGTTTTATATTTCATGCAAGGCAGACTGTGGAGCCCGAGGCTGCTATTTGTCAGAGAGTCCAGAGTGTGCCATTCTCCTTGTGCTACATGGATGCAAATGACAGAGACAGCAAGGGCTTGGGACGGTTTCTTATGCAAGAGAGGGTGGCATGGGGCAGGGCAGCTTCCAAACAGCACTTGGCATGGCTGAGGGTCTATTTCAAAGATCCCCAAGAGCCATGAAAGTCCATTTTTTTTTTTTTTTTGTGGTACCAGGGATTGAACTTAGGGGCACTCGTTCACTGGGTCACATCCCCAGCCCTTTTTTGTATTTTTATTTAGAGACAGGGTCTCACTGAGTTGCTCAGTGCCTCGCCATTGCTGAGGCTGGCTTTGAACTCACGATCCTCCTGCCTCAGCCTCCCAAAGTGCTGGGATTACAGGCGTGCGCCACCACGCCCGGCTTGAAAGTCCATTTTATTCATTTGTTTGGCCAATGTTTCTTGAAGGCCTACTGTGTGCTTGGTACCCCTCTGGGTGGAGGGAATTCGGCAGGCAAGAAAATGGACAAAACTTCAGTGTTTGTGGGGCTTAGATATTAATGGCGGGAGACGGACGCGTATGTTGTAACCATAGGGCCTGCCAAATAGTGGCAAAAGCCAGCAAAAAAATCAGGGGGAAGGGGAGTGGTTCGTGCTGGGTTGTGGGGGGCCATCTGTCATTCTGTAGAGGACCTGGCAGTTGGGGTCTGGAGTTAGAGGTGTCTTGGGGAGTCCTGGGCCCCTGGCTACCACCAAAGGGTATGGGACCAAAAGGCACAAAGACCTCAGCCCTGGTGTTTTTCAAGGCCGATGGTAGAGGTAAGGCCGTGTGTGCTGGTGGGGTGGGGGGATGGAAGGTGGGGGTCTTTGCCAGAAGCCTGCAGAATCCTGAAGTTTTTATTCACTCCTAAAAGTGCCAGCAAGAAATCTAGGGTGGGGCCCTGACATTATCCTGGGCATGTGGAACCCCCCATTCCTGTTTCCTCCTGACAATGGAGGAATGTGAAGGCCAGGAAGAGGGGTGGTTGAGCTTGGCCCCCGAGTGGTCCCCATAGAACCAGAAATGGGAAGAATTTAACTTTTAGACAGTCAGGCCGCCCCCCCACCCTCCCCACATGTAGCAAGCATGAGGGGGGGCATCGGACTCTTCCCATCCTTGGTTTCCCCTCCGCTCTCCTGGGGAGACGTTTTCCATCAAATGTCATTCTGGCCTTGAAAGGTGCACATTATCTTCCCTGTGACGTGACGTGACGTGACGTGACCCCTACGTTCAAGCCAATGGCGTCAGTTCCTGCTTAACCAAGAAAACGGGGTCCTGGGGTCATTTTTCACTCTACGATTTTCATGTTACATGCTGACATTGGGTCCTGCCTCTTGGACAGGAAGAGCCTCCAAATGAACAGAGTTACGAGTGTGTTCGAAGAAATCCAGCCCCAGGGAGGGAACCCAGGGAGACAGCGGAGTTCTGGTCAACCGAGTTGGGATTTAAGGGCTAGTTTCCAGTCTAGCATTAGGATCTAGGATCCATGGATTCTGGTCACTGGCCACACTGGTCCTAAAACCCAAAGATGACCATTTCAGGGGCTAAGACATCCTACTACCATAAAGCCCTTTCTCCTAACCTACTTATACACCCCACTTTTCACCCTCCATTATCAAGGTAGTTCTTAAAGGAATAGGTATCAATATTTTAAGCCAGTCGGCATCTGAATCACTTCTCTTTGTAAGAACAGAGTCTGTTTACTACTCTAAAGGTTGGGACTTCCAGATGCTACTTCCACAATCTCCCTGCAGGCTCAGACACCTGTCACACCCAAGATCTTGTTGCAGAAACTGGTGACCAAGGAACTAAGACCATGGATTTGAGAGTGGGTGTAGCAGTCTGGATGAGCTAGTTTTCAGAGCCAGGAGGAGAAGTGGTTCTTGGCAGTATTAGGATTTCCAAGGCCAGGAGGCAATGCTTGTGTCCAGTGGTAGCCTCAATTGTGTCCGGTGGTCCTCAGGGGACCAACTGTGCATCACAATCATGTATTGTGTCTGGCTCTGCTGCCTCCCAACCTGGTTCTCCAGCCTCCTCAGAGATGTTATGAGCTCTCCAATATCCTTTTAATAGTTTGTTTTATGAGTTAAAATCATCAGCATTGGTTTTGTTGCTCACCGTCCAGAAACTTGACAGAGACAGAGTTCTTGAAATTGATAATCAAATGAAAACTGTAAAAAAAAAAAAAAAAAATTACATGACAAAAGACGTAGGGATTTATAATTTCATAGATATTGCCTTCATGGTGGTAAAGCTTTCCAAAACGGTTCAAATCACTCCCTCCTTCCCTTAGATCTCTATTTCATTGGGTGGTTCTTAAGAGGGTGAAGAATTATGTTAGACTTCTCTTTTCTGGGGATAGTGGCTGGATATTGTTGGGGAGCAGTGGGGGGCGTCCACCAGAAATCCTTCCTGTCCAATTGAGTGTCTGATCTATTGACCACTTTCCCTGGAAATACATGTTGGTTCTGTCCTTTGTGGATTTCTGAAAATGAAGAAAAAAAAAATTTCCCCAGCCACCTTTTGAAGCAGAAATGAGAATCTAGTACCTAGAACCAAGGAATACAGTGCAGTAGCCAAGGCAGTGAATAAGACTGCGTGTCCTCTAGCCCCGAGACCTGTGGCTCTTGGCACCTGAAACTCCTTTGCTATATTAAATGGAGATGTTCTCGTGTCTCTGGTTGACCCAGCTGCTCATTTCTGGGCATGTTGTCAAGCCAAGAGGAGGTCGTGTGTTGCTATTAGTGAAATCACACGTAGAGCGAGTATAGTGAGAGGATCAAGATGCTGCAGGGTTCAGCATTTCCAAGTTCTGACCTGGTGCTCAGAGACCGCCAGGGCTTCTAGGTAAGCATGCAGCCTGGACTGGCTGGTACCATGGACAGCGCCCAGCAGAGCTGAATGGAAACAACACTGCTGTGGGCAAACAGTGGGTGCCCAAGGGCCTCCCTTTGGAGGAAGAGACTGGCGTCACTGGAAAGTCCAGGGGCAGACCTGGAAGGATGCAGGGGTTCAAATGATGTTCATGCAGCTTCCTTGCTCACCTTCCCTCTGCTTCATCTTTGCTAGCTTTCCCCTCTGCATACGGTGACCCCTGCAGCTTCTAGACCTGCATTCTATGCTCTGAGCCATCCCAGTGTGAAAAGAGCTGCTCTCTTCCCTAGTGGCATCTGCAAAGGTCCCAGGGTTTTTGTGGTTGCACATTGGGTCCCATTGGGTCCCATTCCTGAACCAATCATTGCGACTAGCAGGATGGGCTATTTCCTCTGGTCAGGACAGGCCCACGTGACCATTCCGGGCGTTAGGAGTTGAGGTTGGCACCACCCACCTTGCTCAGCTGGAGGATCAAAAGGCGGTTGTTCAAAGGAGGAGGGGCTCATCACCAGAGGCTAGACCAGGCAGTAACCACGGGCACCCACAACCTAACCGAGATGATCTGGGGGAGAGCTCTGAACTGAGCTCTTGCCTCTGGGGGAACTGGGCTTCTTCATCCTCTCTTAGGACTGGAACAGACCTATAGATCGTCCCCACTCACTGCTTCCAAAACACTAAGAGTTGATGTTGGAGTCAAAATTGAGGAAAGTGTGTTGGTACTAGAGTGATCGCATATGCTAGAGATATGCAGGGGTTCCCCCAAAATGTCAGAGAGGTCCTTCCAGACAGCCTGTTTAAAGTGCCCCTGCCCCTGTCACCATCTCTCTCTCTCTCTCTCACCAGGGATTGAACCCAGGGGCACTTAACCACTGAGCCACGTCCCCAGTCCTTTTTTTATATTTTATTCGAGACAGGTCTTGCTGAGTTGCTCAGGGCCTCGCTAAGTTGCTAAGGCTGAGTTTGAACTTGCGATCCTCCTGCCTCAGCCTCCCGAGTGGCTGAGATCATGGGCATGTGCCACCACACCCGGCTCCTCCATTGCCATCTCTTTCTCCTCTTTTTCTTCATATTATTTATTATTTATCCGAATCTATAATAATCGTGATGATACACTTGAATACCTGTTAATTACATCTTTCCCCCCTACCCTAGAATTTAATCAGAATAGAAACAGGCTTGTTTATTGTGTCCCCAGCTAACATACCTGGCCCCAAGAATGGTGTCCGTCGTGGAGTTAAGCGTGCAGCAGATATTTTTTGATTGATTGAAAGAACCAATGGAAACACCTGGGTCCCCTCCTAGCACTTAGCCCGGGGATCGTGAAGCATTTGGAATTAGATACTTTTCTCTCAAATCAGTTGTTTTCCTCCGTGATCTTCAGAGAGATGGAAAGATCACAATTTTATAAAAATGGTACCTTCCTATGAAACATAAGGGGTCCTGAAGTTGCAAAGGTCAGCTCTTGGAATTCTGCCTCTGCCGGTGCTGTGCTCTCTGGTGAGCTCCCTGGGATCTCTCTGTCCTTAGAGCTGCTGTCTCATTGTGTCCTCGTGAGCACAGGCACAGCGCGCTCTGTAGGAGAAGAAACGCACAGAGGTTTGTGAGCCCCCTCTTTTTTTTTTTTAATCTCTCTACCAGATCGTGAGCTGCCCAGGGGGCAAGGGCTGGTAACCCCATGCCACCTAGCACCATGTTTGATGAGTGGCTGTCGGTTGACTTGGAATGAGCATCATTTAACTAACACCCCCCCCCCCCATTCTTCCATCTGCCGCAGGGACCTAAAGCTTGACAATGTGATGCTGGATTCCGAGGGCCACATCAAGATAGCCGACTTTGGCATGTGTAAGGAAAACATCTGGGACGGGGTGACCACCAAGACATTCTGTGGGACCCCAGACTACATTGCCCCTGAGGTGAGAGCTGCCGGGGCCCCTCAGACGCACAGACCTTGGGACGATGTCCCCCGCTGACCTCTCGATGGCCACGTGAGGGCTGGGAAGGGCTCGAGGGTGGTACCTGGCAAGGAAACCCTGGGCTTGTCCTTAGCCGGTGCTCGAAATCGTTCCTCTGAGATCTCACATGCAGATCAACTGAGCACACGTCCCCGGTGCTCGGGCCCAAAATACATCAAGGTTTAGGAGAAAATTTAAATAAAACGCAAAAGAACCGTCCAACACACATCAGTAGGATTCTTTGTCAAGCTGCTGTGGCTCACGGCCATATGATACCTCCTAATTATGACATTGAAGCGTTTGTTGAGACAGCGAAAGACGCAGAGGGAACAGATTCCCTGGGCTGACATATGACACAGGGCTGTGTACTGTGTGCGTGGCAGTTGTCACAAACCCGGGGAGACTCCAGGTTTTTCTTCCCGCGATAGAGAGATGAACGCGAGGGTGAGGATTTATTTGCAGTGCCGCCCTTCTCCTCCCAAGGGAAGTGGTCAGCGAGTGGATTTTCCCAGCATGACAAGGCACAATAATTTGTGCCAAGGCGGTCCCTTTCCCTTTTTCTCTGAATTGCTGCTTAGAAAAGTGGCATGTTGCAATCTGTTGCTGTTTTTTTTTTTTTCATCCCCCCCCTTTTTTTTTTTTTTTTGAGGAAAGGAAGTGAGGACGTGGTGTTGAGTCTCAGAAACAGACATTCTAGAATCCTCCCTCTTGACAGCCAGACACTTGATATGTAACAGTGGTGATCGGAGTCCCCACGTGATTAAACAAATTGACATATAATTTTAAACCTGCATGCTCCAGTGCGGAAGCAGTTCCTTTTATAAGAAGCTAATTTGCAAACAACAAACACATGTGTGTGAGCATGTGCACACACATGCACACAGACACGCATCAGCACACACACACACAACACACACACACACACACACAGAGAAAGACGTGGGTTCAAAGTCCTTCCTTCCTCCCAGCTTTGTTTGTTAATAGTGAAAGATAAGATCAAATGACTATCGATAAAGGAATAATTAGCTGAACTGAGCTCCATTCGTGTTAAGAAATCCTGCACAGCCCTAGGAAGACCAGACCACATCTGAGTACGTACGAGCCCATCTGCATGTGCTAGCAGGAATCAGTGTCCCTCCATAGGGTAAGGACAGTCCACTGTGATTCATTCATAGTATAAAATACTACTAGGCATTGATTCAAAAGAGTGAGATATATGTGTAGATATAGAAATATCTTAAAAAGAGATTCTTATGAGAAAAAAATATCCAACTAGAGAATGGTGAATCCAATACAATGTCACTTATGGACAATAACAACAATACACAGAGCCCGGCTAGATATGCAGGCTAAGGCAGCGGACATGTGGAAGATGAAAGATTGGATTTACAACCTCCATGAGCTCAGAGAATGAGTAAATGGTAAAGGGAAATTCGGATCCATCTCTGTGCTGTTGACAATTTTCCACAAGGCAAATAGATTTGTGTCTTCCTTGAGTAACAACAAGGTAATCTATTTTTAAATAATTAATTCTTTATTAGGGCCTCGTAGAGCTGTCCCAGTGTGGCGTCCACTCATCTATTCACATTTTTCTTACTTAATCGGGATAGCTGACAAGATCTAGAGCACAATTCCTGGATATGAGCTTGGTGATTTCTAGGACCCAACACCAGCTACACTTTAGTTGGTGATTGGGGGGGGGGCACATTTAAAAATGTAGGATGTCCAGGCATCACCCCCAGAGCTGCTGAATTAGAACCTCTGCAGGGTGGGCGCAGGATCTGTGGTTTCAGTAGCGCCCAGTGCGACAGGACCAGGGGACTCAGGAGGCACCAGCTGTACTGGTGTTGCAGTGGCCGGCACTACCCCCAGAGGGGAGCAGCTCTGTCAGGTCAGGCTTTGCCATTACTAGCCCACACCACCCCTGCTGCTTCTCTCACCTCCCAGGCTCTATTTTCCTTTGTAAAAGGATTAACTTGTTGGGTTGTCATGAGGATCAAATAAGACATGAAGTACTTTAAAAGTGTGAAAACACTTTTGATGAGAAGTGTTCTCACGGAGGGCCTTTGTGTCCTGCAGTTACTGCTCCTCAGAGGGCCTCTCTGATTTATTCATCTCTTCATTCACTTATTTATTTTTAATTGACCAACCAAAACTATATCCCTCCATCCTGTACCATGTGTTTCGAAATGTGGGTACATGGGTGGAAGGGTTAAATCGAGTTAATTAACACGTGCAGGACCTCACAGACTTACCTTTATTTTTATAGTAAGAACACTTAAAAAGGACACTTGTTTTCCGATGGTCAAGAATACAAATCATCGTTATGCACGATAGTCACCACTCTGTACAATAGATCTCTAGAACTTATTTCTCTTAATTGAAATTTTGTGTCTTTTGACCATCATCTCTGCATTTCTGATTTTGGAGTGGAAACCGAGGTCGGAGATGGAGCTGGAGAAAGATATTTGGTTTATAGGCAAGTTGGCTCTGGCACTTTGACTGACTAAAACAATCAACAACTGGATTAGAGAACATTCTAGTAAAAGCTAATACTGTGAGAGGCCCCCGTAACTTATTCATTCCCACAAAACCTCATGGTGTAAATGTCATGGTAAACTCCACTTTATAGAAGAGGAAACTAAGGCTTAAAGAAGTGATTTCTGCCGGGATCATGCACCTGGCAAATAGCAATCAGGATTCAAAATTAGACTGTCTGACCCACAAACCTCAGCCTTTGACTTTTGCTTTATCACCTTTTCACCCCTTTGACCCTGTCATTTTTACACCTCTACCTACTGAAAGATTGACAGTTACACAGCTGTTCTGGTCTTCACCATCAAACCCTTACAACTGCATATACCATTTGGTCCACTCGTTCTATTTCTAGAAATTTAGTGTATGGAAATAATTGAAGAGCTGTCCAAATATCTAATCATTAGAATACGCATGACAGCATCAGAAGAAACATCAAACATTTGGAACCAACAAGGTAGATTTGGGTATATTTATTCAGCAGAATGCTATGCAGAGATAAAAACCAATTACGTCAATGTACAAATATTAGCAAAGAAAACGTAAGCCAATAGCTTACTTTATTAAAGGTCCACTTACTAAAGTGTTTCTGCTTCTGTAAAACACCCATGAGTTTGGAAGGAGATGGACCAGATATGAATCATAAGTTTTTCTCTTGGCATTGAATGATGGGTGATTTCACTCTTTAAGCTTATCTAGATATTCTCCATAAACAGTAACACGCGTCATTACTTTCAAGACATTTTTTTGTTTTGTTTTAATTGTGGTTTTTAAAACCACGCGGCATAAAATTTACCATCTTACCTGAGTGTACAGTTTCAGCAGTATGACGTGTATTCACATTAGTGTGTAAGTGACTTGACGTGTACAATGAGAAATAAAAAGAGCTTTCCCTCTTTAAAATGCCATACACATTGCTTTGAAATTAAAAATAAATAAATAAAAGACACCATTCCCCGTGCTCAAGAAAGGCAACGTGACCTGCACAGATGTCCCCCAGTTGCAGGTGCCTGTCATTCCCTGGGTACCTGAGTGAGGAGGAGTCTCAGGTAGGCGCCGGCCTGGCTTGCATCTTTGAGACCCTGGCTTGCATCTGGGACTGTGACAGCTATTATAATCTTTCACGATAAGCAGGTGACATGCCAAAGAACCCCCCGCCACCACACACCCCAGTGAAGGCCCGCTCTGAGGGTGGTGAGGGAAGTGTGAACTCCAAGTCCAGCCCCGTGACCGGCGAGCCTTCCTGACGAGTGCTTTCTGTTTTCCAGATCATTGCCTACCAACCCTATGGGAAGTCGGTGGACTGGTGGGCCTTCGGGGTCCTGCTGTACGAGATGTTGGCTGGGCAGGTAATTGGATTTTAAGCGATCTGTAAGAAAAGGACTCCTCCACTCCCAGCCACGTGGCTTCTTGGGGACAGCTCGGGGACAGCTCATAAACTTGAACCTCTGCTGCCTTCCTGGCCTTGGGGTGATCCAAGTGTGCTGGACATTTCTCCTCGTCTTCCTGAAAGTCCGGGAGTGGGGCCTCACCTGGGGCCCAGGGAGGAGGACCTGCTATTTAGGAGAAGTTGGGGGGGGGTGGGGAGTGCAGGCGGGGAATCCCTTTCCTACCCGGCCCTCTGCCCCACAGGCACCATTCGAAGGAGAAGATGAGGATGAACTCTTCCAGTCCATCATGGAACACAATGTGGCTTATCCAAAGTCCATGTCCAAGGAAGCCGTGGCCATCTGCAAAGGGGTGAGTAGGGCCCTTCAAGCCCGTGGCCAGGACATCGCATGCCAGGATGCACGATGTGCCCTACTAGAGGGGACCAGTGACCGAACCCTCCCGTCTCTTCTCTTGCCAAGGAGAGAGCCCTGAGTGGGGCTGCTACCTCCCAGAGGAAAGAGAGCTTCGCTCTTATTTGCACAAAAGCTCTAGAGAGGAGGGACTGTCACAGCATCTTGCTGATGCACGGCCCCCGCCCAGCACAAGGGACGCTTCATGAATGAATGAGGTGGGAGGACTGTGACGAGCTGGGACCCAGGAGGAGAGGCCCGGCGAGGCACACCTTGCCCTGCTCTGCTGCGTGTGTGCTTAGGTAATACGAAGAGCGAGTCTCAGGCAGTATTGAATTGAAGGGATTCTGTAGATAAGCTGACCCACATCCAGTGTCCCCAAGTCCCCATTCTCCCTCCAACTCCCAACACACACACACACACACACACAAGCCCAAAGAGCATGCGCAGCTAACCACCTGCTGCTTATGCAGATTGCACCTGTGACCAAAGCAAGGTGCACATTTACGGGTAAGGAGCGTTTGGACTCAGACACGCTCATGGTGATGTGTGTGAGACACGAGAGATTAGCGGTCCTCTCCTTTGGAGCCTTCAGAATGCAAGGGCTCAGCCTCCCCCGGAGATTAATTCTGTGTATCACAGTATTTTGCAAAATTCCCATAGGGCTTGAAAGCCGCTGCCTTTCAACATGTCCAAAAGAAATAATTTTTTGAACTCTGATGGGAGTGCAAAAGCAATGCGTGCCATGAGACCCTCAGAAAATATGGCCAAAGGACGATGCCTTTATAAAGAGTTTGTAGCCAGGCACGGTGGTGCGTGCCTGTCATCCCAGCGGCTCGGGAGGCTGAGGCAGGAGGATCATGAGCTCAAAGCCAGCCTCAGTTTCAAAAGCAAGGCACTCAGCAGCTCAGTGAGACCCTGTCTTTAAATGAAATACAAAATAGGGCCGGGATGTGGCTCAGTGGTCGAGTGCCCCTGAGTTCAATTCCCAGTCTCCCACCCATGGGTGCCAACGAGTTCTCCTGGTTAGAACCTGGCTGTGCCTCACAGTGGGCTCCCATCTGTGTGTCTGAACGAAGCAGGCCCGTGCTCCTAGATCTCTGTGATGCCCTACCCAGCCCCGCTCTTCCTGACCCCAGTCAGATGCTATGTGAGTGGGCCCCGGTGAAGACAGCTGGAACAATCAGGCAGATCCGCCTGAGGCTTGGCTCAGACTGTCACAGCTGGGCCAGCCTCCCAGCCCAAGAGCACCTTGTGTAGCACCTAAATTCCCCGGCTGGTAGATCTCCTGAGCTTTGAGTTCAAGCTACGCAGGTTAAGATGCAAACATCCCCGGGGAAACCACAGGATGTCTCTGACATCCCTAAAGTTAATTGGTTGAAAACATCTTCTTTGAGGGTGTGAGGCAGGGACCGGAAAAAATGAGGGACAGAGTGGAGACCCAGGAGTTCATGAAGAGCTTCAGCAAAGCCCATAGTCTTTTGAGGGCACAGCCCAAGGCTGGTGAGACCACTGTCGACTTTTTCCTGGGGCGGTAGTGAAAGGAACCATAGACCGAGCCTTAGCTGCTTCAGTATAATTCCCAACATTTAAAATAAGGAGATTTCCAGCTTCTCTTAAGAATAAATCAGACCTTGTCACATTGGACTGTCATCCCTGCAAAGAATCAGTCAGCTGGACCGGAAACCACTGCTTCCTTTCTAATAGGACACGCCCTCTCCAATTTGCAAAAACCCCATTTGGCCCGGTTCCATCTGGGTTCAAATCCAGGTCCAAGCATTATTAGCCTAATGAGTTGTTTGACCTGATTTGTAGATTGAGGCTGATAATGGCACATGCATGGAGTTCTTTGATGATGAAATGAGTTAATACCTGCAAATCACTTAGACCAGAGTCGAGCCCTCTGCCCCATTCTTACTATGACTAATGCTGGCTCTACCGTGTTACCAGCTGGGCTCCTCCTGGCATTGAGCTGGCCTCCCCCAAAAGAAGAATTTGGCAATGTGGGGGTCTGGGCGATCAAGAGACCTCTTGCAAATCCTTACCCTCCCACTTCTCAGGTGCACGGTCTTGAGCAAACCCTTTTGCCTCTCTGGGCCTGTGTTTCTTTATTTCTAAAAACAGAATGAAACATGGGATGGAAGTCCTCACTGAGCAGAGTTTTGGAGCACGTTCGGTGAGGTCACGGAACAGGAAGCTCCTTGCGTGGTGCTGGCGCAGAGTAGGCGCTCGATGCAGGCTCAGGGGCTTCCCTTTCCCACGCCTGCCCCGCCTGGACAGCTGGGGGTTCTAAGTGGGTCATGGAGGAGAGAGGATTTTCCAGGTCAGCCGCATTCAGCTTCAGCTCCAATTAGCACTTTCCCTGGTAGAGCAGTTTTCTGTTAATTCAGGACCCATAACCTTCAGGATTAACCAGGGGTGACTTTATTGCCATTGGGTTTGGGGACCTCTCTTGAGCTGAGTGGGCTGAGTCCAATGTCGGCTCTTTCTTCAAGGTCGATGCTCAAGCAGCCCGACGCTTCCTCCTGAGCAGTGGGGGGCCCCCGGGGATGAGTCTGGGAGGTGATCAGAGATGGGAACAGCGATCAAATCCAGCTGACCACATGGCTTCAGAGCACGGGAACTGGGCAGAGACCCCGAGTCAGTGTTGGATGTGTCTGCAGTGGCATTTCTTACCTGGCGTCCCCCTGCTTCTGTGGAAATCAAGCAAAGCCGAGGCCTTTGAAAACTGTTGAAGTGTGTCCATTAAACGCCCAGCTCCTTAAAGGCCCTACTTTGTATCATCCCCCACCCAAAAAAAAAAAAAAAAAAAAAGAAAGGTGGAACTCTGCTCAGATTGCCACGCCCACTGCCAACCAGCTTAAGACAGAAGCCCAGGCTGGGGCGTGAGAACAAGCAGAGGCCGCGAGAGAACACAGAGCCGCGAGAACTCTGGGGATGGCAGTTCTGTTCCAACCCCGACCCGGCTCTTGGCTGTGTGCCCTTAGGCAAATGACTTGACTTCTCTGGAACCAGTACCTGAGTATCTGGGAGAAAGCGGGGGAACTAGTTGCTGAAACCTCGGAGTGTTGTTGTAAAGATTATAAAGAGAGATAAATAATGGCTGGGAAGGCTTTAGCTCAGGCACACAATACGCTCAGGACCTAGAAACTGCTAATTGCTATTATCAGTGCTACCAAGGCCCCCCAAGTTCTTTCTTCCCATTTGAATTCTACACGAATGTCAAGACTTGGCTCAATTTGCTGGCCCCATCAACCTTCTCTGACTCAGCCAGACCACAAATATCCCTGGAGAAACCATATGCAAAGCACTCCCCCGCCCCCACACCCCTGCTTTTTTCTTTCTTTCTTTTTTTTTTTTTTTTTTTTTTTTTTTTTTTTTTTGGTACTAGGGATTGAACCCAGAGGCACTTAACCACTGAGCCACATCCCCAGCCCTTTTTATTTTTTTTTATTTTGAGACAAAGTCTCACTGAGTTACTTAGGGCCTTGCTAAATTGCTGAGGCTGGCCTCAAACTTGTAATCCTCCTGCCTCAGCCTCCCGAGCCACTGGGATCACAGGAGTATATCATGGCACCCAGCTCTCCCACTGTTCTTTAAAACCCCAGTTTTGGAGCTAGGCAGAGGTGGGACCCCCAATCTCTGTGAGTTCTCATAGCTGGGTGTCAATTGCCTGGTCAATCAAATGGGACAGTAGTATACCCACCTCGTGGTGTTATTGTGACAGTCAGGTAAGGTCACACCCACCAATACAAGAAGTAGCTTAGGACAGACACATCAATTACTTTCCATCCTGGAAGGAAAAGCAGATATGGAAAGAGTGTGCCTGTGTATGTGGCCACTGATTATCTCATGAGCAGCAAATGGTCTCAGTGAGCCGCAGGTACAGCAGCAGAGGCGTGAGTTCCTGGCTCATTCCTTTCCCGTAATCAGCCAGTGCTGGGCAAAATATCTGGGGTCAACTCAACTCTGGGAAGTTTCTTGGGCTCCTCTGTTCCGATTGCTTTGGTTTCCTCTCTCAGTGCCTCTTGTCAGGATTTTCTTTCTTTTTAAAATCACCAACCTGTCTGTCTTTCCTCTTTGTGCATTTGCTGAAGTCCTGAGATCAAGAGATATTTTCATGCCGCTTTGGGTTCATTTATAAGAGGAAGGCTGTCTGGTTTCATCTCAGAGCATCTATTCATCTTGTTATTTAGCACTGGCTCAGAGACCCAAAGATGGAGAGTTTTGATAATTAAGTAATTTAAACAGAACACCAAAGAAACCTCAGCGGAGTTTAGCATAATGTGTGATCCAGGGAAATGAGCTGGGCTAGGTTTTGCCTATTTAATGAGTTTCTGAAAGTAATTACTTGAAACTTGGGTCCATTTGACTAATATCTATATTTTTTTTTCCTGTTTTGTCATTTCCACAAGTGCTTTACTGAGAAAAGCAAATAGTTTCTGAATGACTGTGTCCTTGGCCTTGGTCAAATGTCAGTTTTCTCATGGTTGGGAGAAGGGGAGCTTGAAGATATTGAAACTGTTCTCTTTAGATGCACCAATAATTGCATAAAACTCGTTCTTGGACCAGAATGGATCCTGTGACACTTCTAACTTCAAGTTCAGGGCCAGATTCGTTCTTTGGTTTGATTAGCCATCAGGGATCTTGCTCTAGGGTGAGTTGCATCAGGCACCGTGTTGAGATCCTCTCCTCTGAAGACCTGGTTAGGAACTTAAAGCTGGGCTGCAAAGTCATGAATGAATGAATGAATGAACATCCTTTGAGTTTCTTCATGGTGCTTTATTTCCAAAGTCATCGGAATAATAATTTCTGCGGGTCTCAAATTTCCTTCTCTAAAGTTCATTCAACATTTTCTTTCTTTTTTTTTTTTTTTTTTTTTCCCTCTTGAAGCTGATGACCAAACACCCAGGGAAACGTCTGGGTTGTGGCCCCGAAGGGGAACGTGACATCAAAGAGCATGCATTTTTCCGGTATATTGATTGGGAGAAACTTGAACGCAAGGAGATTCAGCCTCCATATAAACCCAAAGCTGTAAGTAAACTGCTCTCTCTGGCCATAGGGAACCCCTGCACTCTTTCTCCTGCCCACTGCACATGCGTTGAACGCTGGCCGTGGGGTAGACGTCCCGGCGTCTACTTGCATGTGTCTGCGGGCGCTCACATTTATGCACCGAGTCACTGGGAACAAACGTGGGCATTGCCACTTGCACAGCCCGGCTTCTGTACATAGCAGGAAAAACAATTGCTACTGAGTTTCTGTGGTATTGATTCAATTATTGCAACTGTCTTAGCAGACAACTTTTGGGGAATGGTTCTTTTGGTGAGCAGAGTTCAGCTCCATTTTTGGATCCTGATAAAGAATCTAATTTTTCCCTCCTTCTTTCTTGGGTTCAGTGGTGTCATTTTCCCTTCATACTGACACAGAAAAGGTCATGTTGTTTATCTGAACAGTGTTTACATTTAATTCTGCAACACACGCTAGTACCTCCGTGTCACCAGGCAGCAGCTATGTAAGAGAAGCAGAAAGAAGCTGAGGCTAAACCGTAGGCCCCCAGTGGGCTCCTGGTGCAGCCATAGCTACAGATCACTCTTCTGATGCAAGAATAAATATGTCACAATACGCCCCTCATTGTGTCCCCCCGGGGATGGCTTCCCTCCCCAGGACCCAGCAGGAAGTACTCACCAGCATCAGGGAGGAGGAGATTGCACCTGAATTAATCAACACTGCGATTCTGCTGGGAGGATATTTCTTTGTTAAACGAAGTAGAGCAAGGCCTGGTGACTTTATTACAGGTTGTAAAACTACTGACTGAGGCTGAAGAGGGAGCATAAATATTGTCATTAAAACCCAGAACTGGAAGGGTCTCTCGGTGTTAAGATGAAGGTGATAATGATAGCTATTTTGATACTATGATTGTTAATTTCTTGAGCACTTATTACGTGCCAGGCACCCTATCACGCGCTGCACGTGCAGCACCCAATTAAATCCTCACAGCAGCCTACCCAGGGAGATGCGGTTATTCCATGTCATGGAAGGGGAAATGGAGGCTCAGAGAGGTTAATGGCCACTCAGCCAGTGTGTGATAA
This sequence comes from Tamias sibiricus, assembly GCA_025594165.1. NCBI lineage: Eukaryota > Metazoa > Chordata > Mammalia > Rodentia > Sciuridae > Tamias > Tamias sibiricus. The sequence goes on from CM046674.1 coordinate 19,163,336, forward strand.
AGGGAAAGCACAGACCCTGGACATTGTGACTCTGTTGGAGGCTTCCCAGAATGCCTGGGGGTGGGAGGAGGGTAGTTTAAGAAAGTCTCTCGGGCGGCTGTCATCGCTGTCATTCCCTGTGGTTAGAATCACAGCCCTACAGCATCCTTGCAAAATCCTGGATACCTCTGGGACACAGGTGTTGGGGAGCCAGCTCCATTGTGTGGCTCTTCTGTTTGCTGTAGACTCTGTATTGATACCAACTCAGCCCCCCCCCCCCCACCGCACACACGCAACGGCTGCGAGGGCTTCTCTCTCTGTAGAGCACCCTCCAGACGTTTGCTTAGGCTCTTGAATCCCCGTGACATCCCGCCCCTCCCATAAGCACGTCCTGTGTGACCTCACTTCCAGGTGCCCGTGGCTCTCCAGGTCATCGACATCCCGCTTAAAATACAGACACAGGGTTCGGCACAATATTCCTAATAGCGTTTGACCCTCAGTGGATAAAGTGAGTTGATTTCTTGATGATTCTAGAGCTGGTGAACTTGGGCAGGTTGGTCTCCCTCTCTGATCCACTGATCGATTCATCCTCTGTGCTGTAGCCACAACGACCATTTCTCCACCAGAGGAGCCTGAGGAGGTACAAAGCACCCAGGCCATGCCATGATAGTGACGTCACTGAGTGGTTAATGACGGGTGCGGGGGTTTGGAGGGCAGGTCAGTTGGGTCCTGCTGATGCTGTTCCTTAAGGTAATGTCTGCGTGCACACGTGGGGGTGAGGACAGCCCTGCATGACCTCAGCAGATTCATCACTTTTACTAAAAATATTGGGGAAGAGTCAGGCGCGGTGGCGCACGCCTGTAATCCCAGCACTTGGGAGGCTGAGGCAGGAGGATCGCGAGTTCAAAGCCAGCCTCAGCAATGGCGAGGCACTTAGCAACTCAATGAGACCCTGTCTCCAAAAAATACGAAAAAGGGCTGGGGATGTGACCCAGTGGTTGAGTGCCCCTGAGTTCAATCCAATAGGGGACTTTGTAAAGCCTGGGCTCTTTGCTCAGGAAACTGGCAACTCCAACATGGGACACGTTTGGTTTCTTTGTGGCTCCTTATTGGGGATCTCAAAATGTGGACTCCTTCCCTTCCTCACGTGGCCACAGGAGAGATGCTGACCTTCCCCCCAGTGGACATCTGGGGTTCCTTGTGGAGCTGTCGACTAGTGGTTTTTCAAAGGGTGTTCCCTGGGCCAACAGTATCACTGTCACCTGGAAGGAACACGAGGAATGAATTTCCAGGACAGCCCGAGACCTCCTCAGTCAGAAACTCTGGGCGGGGGCCGGGGCTCTGTGCCTGGCGAGCCCTGTGGGCGATCCGCCGCGTGCTGCAGCCTCAGGAGCATGGCTGGGGTTAGCAGGGGAGCTCGGGCAGGGGAGCTGGGCATGGCCAGAGCAAGGCAGGGGGCAGGAGGCTCACCACAGGGAACGCATGGGGTCTCTTTCCAGTCTGGAAAGAGGGTGATGGCTTCCAGGACGGGCCAGACTCAGATGCCCTCAGAGGCCGGGCAGGTGATGGGAACAGAGGAGGAGGCGTGGGGAGATAGAGCGGGGGCGGGGAGGTAGGGACAGGGCAGCCTGGGGGGCAGGCGAGCCACCAGGAGGCACTTCTGAGGGGGCTCAGCGTGACTCCACTTCATATTTTCCATGAGAATCTGGAAATCAGGAGTCTTAGATGAAATCTCCCTATTTCCTAATATACCAGCAAACCCTATTTAAAAATCAAACATAGTTGAGGGTGAATGAAACACATCTAGGACCCACATGTGGCCCGGGGACGGTTGGTTTGTCATCTCTGGGTTCGTGATGTCTCAAATCAGGGTTATGTTTAGCCAGTTCCCGTTCGTGCTGGGTATTGATGGCCAGAGTCCTCTGTCTGAAGATCTATTGTGACTCTCCCTGCCCAGGGATAATAGATATGACAGGTCTGGCTCGTCCCTGGCTCGCGGAAGGTGCTTGTGCAAAGGGGGCTGTAGTCAGTAGTCGATCTTCAGCTGTGCCGCAACTGACCAATGTCATAAATTCCTTCCTGTGAGTTAACAATGATTTTCAAAATACAGTAACCAGACTGAGCTGTATTCTTCAAAACATTTTGCCAGGCGCAGCGGTGCACACCTGTAATCCCAGCGGCTCTGGTGGCTGAGGCAGGAGGATCGCAAGCTCAAAGGCAGCCTCAGCATCGTAACAAGGCCCTAAGCAACTCAGCGAGACCCTGTCTCTAAATAAAATATATAAAAGGGGTGGGAATGTGGCTCAGTGGTTAAGTGCCTCTGGGTTCAATCACTGGTATCAAAAAAAGAAAAGAAAAAAGAAAAAAATCAGCTACTGGATCAAAGGGAAGCAGGCCCTGCCCTTGACCCACTCAGACTGAATTAGAAATACTAATACTGAATTAGAAATACTTCCTATTAGAAATTAAAATAGGAAGATTGGTTTCAGGATCCTTTGCAGGTACCAAAATCCATGGATACTCAGTCCCTTCTGTAAATTGGCAGAGTATTTGCATATAACCCATGCACATCTTCCTGTGGACTTTAAATCATCTCTAGATGACTTATAATACCCAATAAATGCAAATGCTATGTAAATAGTTGTTCTGCTATATTGTTTGGGGAATAGCAACAAGAAAAAAAAAATCTGTACACATTCATTACAGATGCAACTTTTTCAAAATCATTTTTGACCCACAGTTGGTTGACTCCGAGGAGCCTTTGGTTCCAAGGGCTGCTTGTAACGGTAATGGCTCCTCCCCCCTCCCATTTCTCAAGACCTGCTCAGGTACCCAGTGCACTGCGCATGCGGGTCTTATGGCTCCACCCCCATCCCATCCCAGGATTTTGTATTTCCCCTTCCCCATCCTTTCTTATCCGCCTGCCACTTCCGAAAGGCCTGCGGTGGGTGTGTGTGGAGTTCCGTGTGCCTCTGGGACACTGGAAGGCGTGCGTGTGTCTGTCAAGAGTCCTGATTCATGCATGCTATTAAGTCAAGTGTGGGAGACAGAAAACAAGGGGCAATAGCAGAGGATTATATTCAAACATCATTGAAGGGTGCTATTATTGGAGGTTCATTAAAATCACTCTAAATGGGTTTTTAAAGTTGTTCTCCGTGCCATCTTTTATTGAAGCAAGGAGCTGTTTGCAGAGTATTGTTTGAAACCGCACTGAAAGACACTAGCTCTGGGGTATTGTTGTAGGGTACAAAGTAATTGTTCTTTTTATGGGGGCTACTGTCGATTGAACTCAGGGGCACTCGACCACTGAACCACATCCCATACCCATTTTAAAATTTTATTTAGAGACAGGGTCTCACTGAGTTGCTTAGTGCCTCGCTTTTGCTGAGGCTGGCTTTGAACTCGCGATCCTCCTGCCTCAGCCTCCCGAGCCGCTGGGATTCCAAGTGTGCACCACCGCGCCCGGCTCATAGTAATTATCTTGAAAATGTGATCTGCTTGTGTCAGTCTCTTGCTTAAACCCCACTCCCCTGGTGGCTTTCTGGTACCCCAGGATAATATCCATTGCTCCTGGATACACATGGCTTTTGAAGTCTTCCCAGGCTAGGTTTCTCTCCCCTCTGCGCCGCATTCCTAGGTCTCTTTCAATTCCTCAAACACCCAGCGCCTTCTCTTTCCTTGCCAGGCTTTGTTTGTGCAGGGCCATCTGCCTGGGGTACCCAGAACCCCTTCCCATGCTCCCCCCCTCCCCCCTCCTGCTAGCTTGCTGCTTCCCTCATCACATCAGTAGAACGTCACCTCCTCCTGGAGACTCGTCCTGATTCCTGAGAAGGGTTCAGCTGTGCACGACCCCATCCCGTGTTGCAATGATGTGTTCCACAGAGCTCTGTCTGCTTGCCTAGGCTCTGAGATCGCCGCTTTTTCAGTGTCAAATCCCAGTGCCTAGCGTGAGGGTTAGCGCGTACGGCTGGTCTAGAATGTTTATCACATGAATGGACGTCCGTCAAACAGGGCGCCGTAAGGGGCAGTGTCATGGAGCACAGCGGTCCTTGAGAGAGACATTAGCATGCAGGCTGGCTTCCTTATGCACAGCAGGTGTCGCAGAGAAATTGGTTGCTGTGTGTGTTACCTCCCTATTGGTAAAGGGCTGTGATTTGGCTGCCAAATTGCAAACGGTGGCGGCCACCTGTGATGGTGCTGTGTGCCCTGGGAGGAGCGAGCTGGTGCAGGGGCTGGAGACGCAGGCGGTGCACGGAATCACTGGCCGCCTCCGGGTGGACAGGGCTGCAGAATCCCTGCAGTCCATCCGTGCACAGGCTGGCCTGGCGCTCCAGCTTCTTAAACTTGACCATGACTGCAGGAGTCACTTGTATTTATCTTGAATCTGATTCAGCTGGTCTTCAGTGGGGCCTGAGATCCTCCCTTCCTCACAAGCCCCCCTGGTGGTAGAATGCTGCTGGACCACAGACTCGGCTTTGTGCAGCAGGAGAAAGAACCGGTGCTGTGGGGCCCAGTGGGCCACGAACATCCAAATGGCAGGTCCTGCTATTGTGGAAGAAAGAAAAGCAGGGACAGAGTTTGGGAGGGCCAGGAAGGGGAAGAGGGTAGTTTTAAACAAGGTGGGTGGAAAATGTCACCGAGAAAGTGACATTTTAGCAAATATAGGAAGAAGGTAAGTGAGAGAGGAAGCCGTGTATATATTGAGGGGCATGTGGTGGTGCTGACATTTCTGAATTGAAGCCAGAAAGCATAACCTTTGTATGTTTGCTATTAAAACTCCAGATTTGAGCAGGTGCAAAGGCCCTGAGGCAGGAGTTTGCCTGGCATGTTCAAGGAAGAGCCAAGAGTTCAGGTGACTGAGTGGGTGAGAGAGAGTAAAAGATGAGACCAGAGAGGCCACGGGAGGGGCAGATGTTGCACAGCACTGGAAGATCTTGAGCAGAGAAACAGCAGCCTGACAGCAGGTCTTGAAAGGATCGCTCTGACTGCACAAGGGGCAAGAGCAAAGTCAGAGAGGCCAGTAATGAGGCTCTCATGACAACCCACTCAGGAGGTGGTGGGAACTTGGAGCCATTTGAGAGCCCCCAAGGTTGGGCTCACTTGGCACCATCCAGTCCCTCCTTCGTTCCGGGCACCTTAGAGGAAATCAGTAACTGTCTTTGAGGCCTTGGAGGAACGGGTGAACTTGAACCTATTCAGACCACATAATTGCTCCTCCAGTAGAAAACCTGGAAGCCCAGAGCTTCGTCCTGGGAGAAACAGGAAGCACTCGCGAGGCCCAGAGCCTGGCCGGCAGGGCACGGAGCAGTGCATGGCGGTGCCCGGGGTTGTGTTTCCTCCTGTGAAAAGGAAGGATGGGGCGGGCAGTCTAGGAGGTTCCGGTGTGGAGGGCTGGGACCAGGGAGTCCCCTTGTGTCTGGGAGACCCAGCTAGGAATTTTGCCTTGCTGCAGCAGATAGAGAGTGCACTGAAGCTATGTCGTTTTGTAGGTTTGCAAATTTGACTACAAAAATGTGTGGCCCATGGAGCCAGAGTGTCACAGCGCAGGACGTGCGGGGGTGTGTATCCGAAGGCCCGATTGACGTGCGGATGGGATCGTGGATCATCATGAATTGCCGCAGTGAAGTCCTGTCGCCCTTCCTCTGAGGGGCTCCCAGTAGTGTCCTGATGCAGGGCTTGTTATAAAAAAGAAAGGTGGGGGTGCAGCTGTCCTGAGGAGGCACCCCAGGACTGGCTCGCCCAGCAGGCAGTGCACGAGAGCGAGGCCGAGAGGGAGGGGCCGTTCAGCGGCGGCAAGGGCGCCCTGCCTCACTGCCATGCGCGAAGCCCTGTGCGCTCGAGTGCCCCGTGGCGACCCGCCACCGGGAAACCTGACTCTCTTCCTCGCCTCAAAGATGATCACTCTGATCGTCACTTGTTCTAAACTATGGTCAGTCTGTGTCGAATCGCTCTGGGAAGCAGACCCTCTCCTTCCGTCCCTCCTGGCCCTGTCTCCTGAACTCCCACCCAGGCCCACGGAGCCTCACGGGCGTGCTCACTCCCTCCGTTCTTCCGTCCCAGCCTGCGCGACAGGCCCCACACCTGTACCACGCGCTGACTCCGATCACGTCTGCTCTGGTGGCCTATTGGGATCTTCCCTTTCCATAGCGCCTATTCATTTTGAGTCATCCTCACGTCAGGAGAGATTGGAGATCTCCCAGGCTAAGAGCACAAAGCCCCTCATTCATTCTACTTCATCATCTGCCAAAAACATTTTGCATCATTTGCCAAACACTGGGTAGGTTGCTTGCTGGGCCACGCACCACCGCCCGTGGTCCCTGAGAGTCTGTGGCCTCTGAGAGTCCCAGGGCTGAACCGCTTCAGAAACGGACTCGTGCTCACGGGATGCGGTTTCTTGGTAATTCTGTCACCCGAAGGCATTGTTTATGTAGCTGAGGTCAGAAGCTTCAAGTCCTGCTTTAATGAGCTTCAGCCCTGTCCATGAGACATTCTCCTCCAAACCTAATTGCCCTTTACACGGTGTGAGTAAGTGTCTCTGTGTGTGTCTGAAGGTGCGTGTTTGATGTGCTGACATTTCTGAATTGAAGCCAGAAAGTATAACCTTTGTGTGTTTGCTCTTAAAACTGCAAATTTAAGGCTTAGGAAGGGGATCTAACTTTTACTCCATATGATTTATTCAAGCATTGCACCTAACCACCCCCTCCCAAAGTAGCAGATACTCGAGAGAACAATACCGTCTTTGAAAAATCGGGATCTGAAAGAATTCTCATGAAACCTGTACCACCCAAACACATTGGAAAAACGTTATTGACGTCTTGTCTGTGCCCGGCTCCACTTTAAGTGCCTTCTAGGCATTACCTCATTTAATTATCACAGCTCCATGACAGAGGTGTCCATTACCATCACTTAACCGACAAGGGGACGGAGCTTGCAAAGGTGAGGCATTGACCCACAATCTAGCCGGTGGCTGTCAGGACTTGAACCCAGGGGCTGCGCACTGACTCTTCTCTGTGGAAAGACCATTAGGGGAACTTGGAGGTCCTGGGGAGTTCTGGGATAGTGCTGACATGGGGCAGTTATGACAGCGCCATAGAATGGTGTTTAGTCACAGAAAAAAAGACTGCGTATTCTTACCATTCAAATGATCTAAAATTTATTTAGATGTGACAACAGACATCGACGAAGCTTTGCAAGTGGAGCAGGGCAGCATGGGGAGACGGCTCAGGGGGAGCACGTGTTTCCCTCCTTAGTTCTAAAGGTTCTTTGGGGCATCCAGAGGCTGGTGTTTGCAGAGATCCTAATGAAAATCCCAGGCTGTTTTCATAGACTACTTACAAGTAGCCCAGAGTCATTTAGGACCTGCAGCCTGGAAGCTGTCTGTCTGTCTGTCTGTCTCTTTCCATCGATCCAAGGCCCTGCCCCGATGGGGAACCCATTTAAACCGCAGATCCAACCAGACTGCCTAGGGATGGTTGGGATTGGCTGGTTCCTGGGCCAAGTAAAGTTCCTAAATCCTTCGCCAGGTGCATGGCATTGAGCTGTCCCCTGGAAGAGAAGCCAATCGTTTGAATTGAAGTGGCGGAAGGGAAGGTCACACCAACGGGGAGCATGGCACCGTTAGGACGTATCTGGCAATAACGACTGGCACGTGATAGAAGTCAGAAATTGGAAGAAGGGAAACACATTTCAGTCCTTCCTTCTGTAGAGGAGCAGACGAGGCCCACAGTTTTGTCAGAGTGACTTAACACAGGGACTGTATCAGACCCAGGGCAGGAAAACTGGCCCTCCACTTAGTGATTCAGTGCTTTCTTAATAACCCCATTTACAGCTGTTACATTTAAAATGAGTCAGGCATGTTCTATTAAATTATTTACTTTTACTGGAAAGTAGGGCCTATTTTGCCCATCTCATTAGATCTTTGCAAGTACGCCATGAGCTAGGTGCTTTTATAACTTCCCCTGTACATGTAGCAGGCTCAGAGAGTCTAAGTAACTTGCCCACAGTCACACAGCTAGGAAGTCCTCGTGCCGATTCCAAGTCCTATTTCTTCACCTCAAAGCCTATACTCCTGACCACCATCATGTTTCTTCTCCGAGGTAGCAAGACTCATCCGCATGGACGCAGGATGTAGAGTGGTTTTTGCTCCGATCTTGAGTTCAGATACCATCTTGTCAGGTGGTTATTCATGAAGTCCAGCTTCTTGAATCCGGCTGTCAACCTGTCCAGGCTGTAATGCTGATCACAGTGCCTCAGAAAAGGCAGGAGAACTTGAGGGAAAGGAGCAGATCAGTCCAGGGAGACCGGATCAAGCAGAAAGAGTGTGGACTAAGAGTTAACTGGACCCAGGATTCAGCCCTGGCTCTGCTGCTTAGCATTGAGTAAAGATGGGTGAGAGGGTTCCCCAGGAGCCCCCACAGATGCAGGCTTCCAGACCTTAGCCGGGGCCCTTGCCTTCCCCGTCCATCTCTCCCTGAGTCTTCTGGGCAATTCTGCAAACCTTGTCTTGCCACTAAAGTTCCAGTCCCTGTGATCTCAGCTGATAGCCCCATGTACTCAGTCGCTGGGGGAATCGAGGCCTGGTGAGCCCATAGGACTTCCTGCCCGCTGTCTGCATGGTCATCTTGACCTGCCTGACCTCCTTCTCCCTGGGTCTCTCCCTGCGTCCCCTAACATAAGACATGGCCTCCATCCCTGTGCTAGACCCCATCGTCCCCTCACCTCTGAGCATCTTCCCGTCCAGCCTGCATCCACAGCTTCTGTCTGTAGTCACCAATCTCCGATGGTTGTGAATAGGCTGGCTTTTAAGGAAAAGAAAATGAGTGTTCAGATGTGGGTGGATCTGTGGTCTCAGGAATCCCTTCCTCTCTTGGGGCTGCTTTCCTCGGCTTGGACTTTGTTCTTTATTCTTGGAAGACTTTCTTGAACATGCAGCAATGACCGACTTGTAGCCCATAATCTCAACAACTTCCACCAAAAAAAAAAAAAAAAAAAAAAAAAAAAAAAAAAAAAAAAAGCATCCTTTTTCCAAAGGGACTTGGTCCTCTTAGAAGACATTAGGGTCCAGTGTTCATCTGTAATTCCAGGGGGATGGACTGTGTTGGAGGGTGGGGCGTGGTCGCTGGACCCCTGACCCCTGGGACTAGGTCTGGTCCTATCTAAAGCTGGCATCTTGAGAGAGGAGAAGGGATGGGTCCTTTTATTACTAAAAAAGAGCGCACACCCGTTGGGCAGAGGAAACAGCAGCTGCTACTCTGACCGCCCCCACCCCCGACCTTCTCCTTAGCACATAAACATGCTGCATCTTCTTCCTCTGAAAGATCCTTTCCTCCCAACCTGGGATCCCTCCTTCCTCCTGCAAAGCCCACTGCTCTGTCTTATTTGGCATACACACACACTTTGGGAGGAATTGCCAGTTTCTGCTCTTTCTACCCGATGACAGTTCATGCTTTGCTTGGTTCCGGTGCAATCTGGCATCTGCTCCCACCATTCCGTTGTCATTTCTCCCCGTGAGTCATCCTCGACTCCAACATCGCCTCCTCTCCTGGGGTGATGCTATCTTCCTTGACCTCGCCCCTGTGATCTCCTACTTGGATCTTGCCTCCTTGAAACAAAATCGGAGAAATAAAAGAGTCAAGCGGGGATCAAAAGCAAATGCAGTGGAATTCAGAGTCCCTCTCCCTTGACCCCCTAGCGAGACTTCCTCCGTTCTCCTTCCCAGAGCCACCCCCTGCAGCCAGGTTCTTGAGCGCCACTGTGGAGAGGATGTGTGTGAGCCCAGAAATACCCCACATCACACGCAAGGAAGTTAGCATCCTCTGTGCAATTTCTGAACCTTGCTTTGCTCCATTCTATCTTGGCAACGAAGCTTCTCTCCACATCTAACTACTCCATTCTTTTCACAGCTCCCCGTGTGTGTGAGTACAGTCGACCTCCTGAGTCCCCGGGCTTCACATCCATGGATTCAACCAACCATGGATCAAAAGAAAATTGCATCTGTACCCAACATGTGCAGAATGTTTTTCCTGTCATTATTCCCTAGACAATGCAGCAGAACAACTACTTCCACAGTATCTGCATTAGATTAGGTATTATAGGTAGTCCTGTGATGATTTAAAATATTTGGGAGGATGCAAAGACGCTACCCTTTTATGGAATGGACCAAATCCATGGATTTGGGTATTTCAGGAGCCAAAAGATATTGCAAAGCAGCCCCCCATGGACACCGAGGGATGGCTGGGTATCTGTCGGCTAAACTCAGGGTCCCTCCCTCCTTCTGAAGTCCCTCATTTTGATGACACTCTGCTTGCTGATTTTCCTCCGACCTCTCCAGCCACTCCTGGTGACAATTTTGACTCCATGATTGGAGAGCTGAGTCCTGCCCATGACCCAGAGAGGGAAAGAACAAAGCTCACTTCCTGTTTATTGGCGAGGAGAGTTTCTTAAAAACAACCACCAGAGGCATCCCAGCAGGGCATGAGAAAGCACAGCTCAGAGCGGTTTGGCAATCGGCTTGGCATGTCTTTCTGAGGGGGTGGGGCTGCTAGTGCACCCCCCTGGCCCCAGCCCGCATCTCTTCCTCCTGGCCTCACACGGGGGCCCCAGGCCTGACCTCACCATGTAGTCCATTCCTTCCCGTGCCCTGCCAGGCTGGCGGCAGTCCTGTGTCTGTTTCTTCACGTTTTAAGTGGCAGATCCTCCTTCTGCATGTCACTGGGACAGGGAGGGATCCCCGGGTAGGTCGGGGTACAGCAAAGTCTACAGGGGCCCTCCCCCGGCTCAGCACAGCCACCCATCAGAACTGCTCACTGGACAGGGTGGGCCAGCGCTCAGTGACCATTACCTCAGTAACGGATGTGCATTTAAAAAGCAAAACTTTCAAGTTTGGGCTACATTTTCAGTTATTTATTTATTTATGTGGTGCCAGGGATTGAACTCGGGGGCACTCGACCACTGAGCCACATCCCTAGCCCTATTTTGTGACAGGGCCTCACTGAGTTGCTCAGGGCCTCGCCGTTGCTGAGGCTGGCTTTGAACTCATGATCCTCGTGCCTCAGCCTCCCGAGCCGCTGGGATGGCAGGCACATGCCACCACACCTTTATTTATTAAAATAAATTTTAATTTATTATTAAAAATAAAAATAAAATATTTTTATTTTTATTTATTGTTTTCTAAACCAGACTGTTGTTTCATCTCTCAAGATTAAAAAAAAAAATGAATAAATAAAACACACAATTATTAAGATCCTAAAGGGTTAAAACAATAAAGAAATGTCAACGGGAGTGCACCTCTGCCCCATTCTCGGGGTGGAAAAGCGATTCCAGTTTAATATCCAGCTTCAAAACAAAATGAATTTTTATATTTTCTAAATTAAAAAAAAAAAAAAAAACAAGTCCAACCGTTATGTTCTTGTAAGCTTGTTGTAACTTTCAAACACAAATCTTCACTTTAAGTGTGGTAGAAAGAACTTAACACCGATGATAACTGACCTTATAATATGTAGCGTGGACCTAACAGAAATACTGTTAACAATCACAACACGGTGGCGAAGCCGTTAGTAATGAAATCCTCGATTTAGAGTCAGGAATGTTCTTCCGACCCTGTGCGCTACAAGGGAGGTCCATCTGTCAATGAGAGGAAATTGAGTTTGGGCAACTCAGGTCGCTTGCTTAAATGTGGTATAGCTGGGAGTCGGGGAGCCAGGGTTGGTGTTCAGGTCATCTTCACCAGTACCTCCACACCGCGTGACCAGTTATGTGTCCATAGGCAGTGAAATGTGGTAGAAAGCCTGGTGGCTTTGAAATGGAACCCACCAGTCTCTGAGTCTTGGTCCTCCTCCTGGGCCCCTTGTGACCTAGAACAGATTAACTTTTCAAGTTCTCTGTTAAGAGGAGATAATCTTGTTTTGCTGCCTATCTCACAGATTTGTGGAAATCAAATCTTTAAAAATATAGGCAAATAGAAGAGATAATGACTATTCCAGGGTGCATGTATTTGAAGCCAGCAATGTGGGTTTGGGACGGATAGTGAAGATCAGATAAGGGGAAAGAAAATTCTGTTGATATGGAAAAAAATGTTGATGGTATATTTCATCGAGTTTGTTTTAAAAAGCAGGTTAAAAAATAAAGTAATGCATGAGGCCCAGGGTTCGATCCCCAGCATCAGAAGAGAGAGGGGCAGGGGGATGGGGAGAGATGCTTAAAGAATAAAAAGCCTCCACCCATCTCTTTAGTCATTCACGACACAGACCAAAGTGTTAACCTCATAGAGATTTCGGTGGTGGAATTGCAAAGGGTTTTATTTTTTTTCTTGGTGCTTTTTAAGATTATTTGTTTCTGCAATAGATGGAGAAGTCTAATAGAAATGACCGAATCTGTTGTCACACCGTGGGATCCAATCAGATACTTAAACCCTTGAAACACGTTTCCACATTGTCGACTTTGTAGAGCTGTCTGGGAATGAAAAAGGATCATGTTTATAAAGCACTCAGCACAGCACTGGCTTATAGCAAGCACTTAGCATACATCACCCTCCATCTATTCAATAATACTGAGTGCTTGTACTCGGTCTTGGACATGCAGTAAGGAGAAAAAGACATGTGAGTTTTGCTTTCATGGAGTTTTCAGCCTGGGTGGGGATATAGACCCCAGATGGATAAGCAAAGAAATGAACATGCAATCATAGATTGAGATAGGTCAGATATTTTATTTCTATGAAAGAAGTGAATAGGAAACCGGATAGAGGATCACAGGAGAGGGGGATGGGGAATGGACCTCATTTGGAGGGGGACCCGGAACAGCTTCTGTGAGGAGGTGGCATTCAAAAACTCAGATCTGGGAGAAAATAAAACATTGGTATTTTAAAATGAAAATCAAGAGGAAAACAAAACAAAAAAAAAAGTGAAGCAAACTCGCTATCAAACACGAAAGACCTCTCTCTCGCCGACTTCCTCCTAAATAGATGGAGAGGTAAAATATCCATGATTGCAGGAGCCTTCATTATTTGCAGTAAAAGGAGCCTTTCATCTTTCTTTTTTTTTTTCCTGCCAAAGGCCAGAGAATACTGAATATTATCTGACTCTTTGCTCGAGAGAAAAACCGTAGTCCACAAATGACTTTTTTAAAAATGATCAAATGTGTGGCAGGTCGCGCTGAGCTGGCTGGTTCTCACCGGGTGGGGCCTTCCTGTGTTCTGCTCTGGAAGGCTGCAAGGGAGGGAAGCAACAGCAAATTTCACTGAATGGGTGCATTAAAAAAGAAAAAAAAAAAGACCCCCTTGTCTTCTTGCCCACACTATATGGCTTAGATGTCTTTGTGCTGTGACCTTCTAGTCTTGGCGCCCTGAGGATGCTCCAGGGTCTTGTTGGAGGCTGGTTAGGCAACAGCTGCCCTGAGCCATGAGCCTCCTGTTCTCAAACTCGTGCCAAGCGGTGAAAGCAGAAAATGGGCTTCTTCCCTCTTCTTAGCGCCCCACCGTCTCTGCGCCCACCTGTGTCCCCCCGCCCCCCCAGGCTCTTTCCTAGGGAAGCAGTGTCTTTCCTTCACGTCCACTCAGCTCCCATAGCACTTCCTCCATGTGGTGCCCCGGGCCTTTCTGGGGCTCCCTGCCTCTGGGCTCAGGGTAGCACCTACCACACGGTATCCCTCCATGGCCTGTGTGTGCCTAAGTCTCCTCTGCTAGACTAGGTGCATGAGGACAAGGACAGGGACCCTCCGTCGGCCAGTGTCTAGCATGCAACTAGACCGAGGGCGTGCAGGATCCAAGGTTAGCCTTCCCCCAGGTACACCCAGGACAACCACTTAGGAGACCTTGAGTGAGACGATATCTCTTGGTGAAGATAAAACATGCCCAACAACCTCAGGCTGGCCTTAACGTTGCCTCGATTTCCGTGTTCTCTTTATTTCTATTTTTTTTTTTCTTTCTTCCATGTTAATACTCTTTCATGTAAAATAGTTTGTGTAGGTGACTTTCTTCTGATAAAATAATAAAAACACTTGATGCTTATATTTTCAAAAAGACAATCAGGAACAAAAGATAAAGGAGAGAATTCAAACCATCTGTAACTCTCCTAATCTGTGCGAGCATGTATAATCGGCCAACAGATATAATGTGTACATTCGTGTATATAATTTATAGAATGGGAACATATTATATACTCTTTGTAATTATATATTACTATGTCATTTAATATTCTTCTACATCTTCTTTTAATGTTTCAAAATGTTTTGCATGGTAATACATCAAATAGATTTATCATTATTTATTTAACTGTTTTCCCCATTGGTTGATAGTTGATTCCAAATTAGTTTTTTTTTTTTTTTTTTTTTTTCTCTAATGATTCTCCTGGACGTGCCCAGGAGTACGGAGGAGGGGTCAGGACGAGCCTTCTGGAGGGAGTGACACCCTGCTGGAGACAGACAGATGTGTGGGAGGTAGCTGGGGGAGGGGGAGGGGGTGAGAGGCCAGCCCCTGTGCAGGCTGAGAGGTGAGAGGTGCCTGAGTGTCCTAGGAACTGGAGGGTGTCAGGGACTGGTAGACAGGGCTGTCGCCCAGCTGACCAGTGTCTAGTCCTAAAGGGCTCCATAAGCCTTTTTTTTTTTTTGGTACCAGGAATTGAACTCAGGGGCACTCGACCACTGGGCCACATCCCCAGCCCTTTTTTGTATCTTATTAGAGACAGGGTCTCCCTGAGTTGCTAAGTGCCTCGCCATGGCTGAGGCTGGCTTTGAACTCGCGATCCTCCTGCCTCAGCCTCCCAAAGTGCTGGGATGACAGGCGTGCGCCACCGCGCCCGGCCGGCTCCATAAGCTTCTGAAAGGAGTGTGGGCTGTGGGCAACGGGGAGTCCTGACAGTTCAGAGTGGCAAAATGACCTACAGTGGTCCCCGCTTATCCCTGGTTTCCTTGCCATGGTTTCAGTGAACTGTTGTCAACGGTGACGCAAAAATACAAAATGGCAAATTCCAGAAACAATTCACAAATGTTAAGCAATGTTTAAAACGGTATATTGTTATGATTGTTCTATTTTATGATGGGTGATTATTGTTAATTTTGTTCTGGGCTAAATTTATAAATATATCATAGATAGGCATATATAGGGAAAAAATGGTATCTATAGGGTTCAGTACTCTCCTGGGGTTTCAGACATCTGCTGGGGGTCTTTGATGTGTCCCCTGGGATAAGAGGGGGGTACTGCTGTATCCTGGTTGGCATTTGTTTTTAAAATATTTATTTTTTTTAGTTGTAGTTGGACACAATACCTTCATTTGATTTATTTATTTTTATGTGGTGCTGAGGATCGAACCCAGGGCCTGGCACGTGCTAGGCCAGCGCTCCACCGCTGAGCCCCAGCCCCAGCCCCTCCTGGTTGGCATTTTCGCAAGGTCCCTGCTGGTGAGCAGACTCCCGCTTGTCTGTTGATTTCTGGGGTGCTGGTTCTAGAGCCAGGGCCTCTGGCAGAGGTAGCACCTGGTCCACCACTGCGCGAGGCCCTCGGCCCCTCCGTGGGTAGCCGGTCTCAGAGCTGTTGTCAACACAACCAAACAGAAGTTAGAAGGAAGAGAAGGGGGAATAACGAAAAAGGAGCTCCCCCCCTGTTAGCTTCTGAGATGCAGGAGCGCAGGCCCCTGGCTCTCCACCACCTGGAGGAGGGGCTCTGCTTGTCATTGAGATAACCCAAGTGATTTCTGGCCCCCATCCCTGTTCCAGAGACCCCATTGGTGGCCCCGGATGACGAGGAGCCTGAATGGCCTTTCAGTAGCTGGACTGGCCAGCCAAGACAGTGGAGGGGCAGGTGTGGTGGGGCAGGTGTGGCCCACCCAGCGACTGCGGTCCGATCCCAGCCACTGAGCTGCCCGTTCTCTGGGGATCTGGGCGGGGCCTCCCAAGGGCTGCTGTCTCCGTTTAGGGAGGCTCCTGAAGCTAATGGGCAATGACAGCTCCATTTGAAAAACACAGGAACACTTAACAGGGAGGCTGTGATCCGCGGGCCCTGTAAGCTGCTGATTAGCAGGGAAATCACGCTCTGGCTGCATCGCGCCCCTTTGGTTGACCCCTGTGCTGCGGCCCCTCTGTGCTATCTCACTTAAAGATTTGACTGTTCTCGCAGGCAGTGGGAGGGGAGGGCGGGCTGGGGGAGGCTTCTGTGACGCTGCCAGAAGCTGCTCCACCCGCTCCCATGACAGCCTCTGGGGAGGCCCAGACACATCAGCAGCCTTCTGGTGTCGATGGGAAGTGGACGGATTTTAAGGAAAAAAATGGTCCCTGAAGACTGGGTTTCAGCTGAGAGGCTTCCTAGGCTGCAGGGTTTGGGTCCCTACACTGAGGCCGTCCGTCCCGCCAGCTGTCCTATCTTTATCTTCTCTCCACTCCATCCGCTCTTCTCTGCCTGCTTCTCCACAACCCTCTCCACCTTTTCTCTCTTGGGGACGATGACAACAGTCTCCTACCCGCTGTCCCCTCTGCCAGTCTAGCTCCCCCCTCCTCCGCCCCAGCCACACCCTGGCATCTCCACGGGAGTCTCAGACTTACCATCAACGAAGCCAAGTGTCTGAACTACCCCATCCCCCCCCACATCCGCTCTACCCCCCCATGGCCCTCGCTCACCAACTAGCTCAGGCCAGAAGTCCTGAGCCGCCCCGCCCCACATCTGATCTATCCGCAGATCCTGTCAACTCTGACTTCAGAATGCACCCCAAGTTCAAAAGCGTCTTTCCCCTTCCTCCAAACCTGCCCTCTCTCAGCTGATCGTGCCGGCAGCCTCCTCTCTGGACGCGCTGCTTCTGTCCTGGCCGAGTTTGCACACCGCCCAGTGGTCCTGCTTTGAACACGTCGGATCCTGTCACTCAAGGCTCATAACTTTCCAGCAATTTCTTGTCAAACACAGATGACAAGATCTCCTCTCCTCCCGTGCGTGGCCAGTGAGGACCATGCCGGCTCCTGGTCCTTCCTGAGCCTTCTCCTCCCTCTCTCGGCCCCTCAGCTGCTCGGCTGCGGACACCCTGGCCTCCCTGCTGTTGCATGACAAGCAAGCTCCTCCTGTATCGAGGGCTCTGCGCGCGGGACTCCCTCTGCCTACGGCCTCCAAATGACGCCTTCCTCATGGCGCTAGGCTCTTGCTCGGAGGCCATTTCCTCCTTCGCTTGTGTGTGTTTTCTCCTCTGAATGAGAGTTGAGCATGTTTTCTCATATTTGATATATTTCTGACTTTTCTCCCCCATCTTTATCCTTGTTTTGTTGGCAATACAAGGGATCAAACCCAGGGCCTCATGCATGCTAGACAGGCAGCCTACCACAGAGCTCTAGCTGAAGCCCTATATATATATATATGTATATATATATATATATATACATGTATAGTATATATATATATGTATAGTATATATATATATATATATATATATACTATATATATATACTTTTTAATATCTTTATTTATTTGTTTTTATGTGGTGCTGAGGATCAAACCCAGTGCCTCACATATGCAAGGCAAGCGCTCTACCATTGAGCCACAGCCCAAGTTCCTGAAGCTCTATATTTTGACTATTAACAAAACAAAACAAAACAGTTTTCAGCCGGGCATGGTGGCACACACCTGTAATCCCAGCACTTGGGAGGCTGAGGCAGGAGGATCACGAGTTCAAATGGTGAGGCACTTAGCAACTCAGTGAGACCCTGTCTCTAATAAAATACAAAAAAAAAAAAAAAAAAAAAAAAAAAGGGCTGGGGATGTGGCCCAGTGGTCAAGTGCCCCTGAGTTCAATCCCTGGTATCAAAAAAAAAAAAAAAAAGTTTTCTCTCTTCTTTTTGAGTTTTTCTTTTGGGTTATCTTTTCTTATTAATACCTATACGTTCTTTGTAAATTAAAGAGAGATTCTTTAGTTGGTGTTAAAATATGGTCTTTCTAATTTGTAGTTAATCTTTAAACTTATTTGTTTTGTTTTTCTACCATATATAAATTTGTATGTAGTCAGACTTCTCAGCTCCTTTTGTTTGTGACCTCTTGGTTTATCCTTTTGAGATATCTTTTCCACTCTCAGAATATAAAAACATTTATTTAGGCTTTTCTTCCCCCCACCAAAAAAAAACTTCCTTGTGTTCACGTTTTTGGCCTCATCTGGAATTTTCTATTTCACCTCCTTTTATGTTATCAACTTTTTGTTTGTCAAATTTCCAGAGTAAAATCAATAAGAAATATGTTTTATAATAGGGAGCTTATATATTCTTTTCTATTAAAATGGCAACAAAAAGGGGGGAGAAACAATTTAGCTCGGAATAACAAATATTTTATTTAAGTGTAACAAAAGTCTTTTAAAAATTAAAGGCTATATCCTTGGTATTTAAAACTTAAGACACCATGAAAATACGCTATCATGGGAAGCGTATGCTACCTGGAGGGATTTGCAGTGGAAAACAAGAATGAAATAATACAACCATGGTGTGTACCTACTCAATGCCAGACACTGTGCCTACTTGTTATAATAATAACACACATGTATATATATAAATATGTAATAATATATCACATATTCAACAATAATGTGCATTATCTCATTTTATCCTTGTTATAACCCCAAATGATAGGAATTGGGATTGTCCCTGTTTTGCAAAAGAGGACCCTGAGACTTCGGGAAACTTGGCCAGCGTTGCGTAGCTAATGGGCAGCAAAATGGATTTTAATCCATGTCCACACTCCACAGACTGCAGGCTTACTTCTACCCACATATGAAGCAAATGGGAGTCTGAGGCTCCCTGAGAGCTAAGTCCCTTGCACATACATCAAGTACCTCTGCTTCCCTTTCCTGGAAGGACTCAAGAGGAGCTTGCATTCCTTGATTTGCTCCTTGCACTCTCACCCAGGGGCTGGAACCAGCTGTGGCCTCCCAGATCTCATCAGCGTCCTCACCATTGCCAAATGCAATGGCCCATTTTCAACGACTTTCCTGCTTGACCTCTTGGAGGTATTTCATTTACGATGCTGCCTTTGTCCTTGGAGTCTCGGTCCTCAGCTGCCTGCTCTTGGTCTCTCTTTGATTCTCCTACTGCTGTGCCAAGACAGTTTCAGGGGCAATTTTATCCTAAGAAAACGGGAATAAAATATCGACCTCACAGGGTTTGCACGAATTAAAAAGATAATATGTGCAGAAACGCTCAGCAAATATCCATTGTACAGGAAGTACTCAGTGGCTTTTATTACTATTATTATCTTTTACCACCTTCCACATTCTGCTGTTTGAACTTTTTTTTTTTTTGCCCCCAAGATCTCTCTCCTTAGCTTCAGAACCTGTGCTTGGAATTCCTCCCCCAGGCTCACTGGTCTCTCAATGTCATGTCCAATATGGAAATAATCACGTTCCTGAATTCCCCAAACTCTGTCTGAGCAGTACATGCAACCACACACCCTTTCTTGTTCAAAGCAGACACCGCATGCCCCCCCTCCCATTCCTTTACTTTCTCCCACCTCTGTCCCCCTCTGTTATCCAGTCAGCTACTAGTCTGCCAACTGTACTTACAAAAATGGAACCTGGGCCCTGGGCTCCAATGTCATGTGAGTCCAGCTCCCCTTGCAGCTTTGCTATTCATTTGCAGTATGACCTTGAACAAATGACACGGCCTCAGTTTCCTCCTCTGTAAAATGGGGGTGATCCTGATACCTACTTTACAGGAACATTGGAAGGATTAAATAAGCTAATGCAAATAAACAGCTTTGCATGGTGTCTGGCTACAGCAAATGCACAGCAAATATGAGTCATAATTTTTATACCTACTACTGCTATTATATGATCAGGGTGTTATCTCCTAGCGATAGTTTGAACTACTTAGAGCTTTTGCACAAATGGGGTTTTGTGGGTGAAGAACAAAGAACCCCAGATGTAGAGACTTGTCTGTTCTTAGTAGGTGGGAATTTGTGTGTGTGCATGCACACACACACACACACACACACACACACACGCACGCACGCATTGTAACTCTGCCTCAAGGTCAGGGCCATTTCGTGTTGAAGGACCAGAAGGATGAATGCGAAATGACAGTACTTTTCTCTCTAGAGCCTGCTTGCCTCACAGGGCCTTGGTTTATATTTCTTTCC
Source organism: Tamias sibiricus (assembly GCA_025594165.1). NCBI lineage: Eukaryota > Metazoa > Chordata > Mammalia > Rodentia > Sciuridae > Tamias > Tamias sibiricus. The sequence continues at coordinate 19,183,398 of CM046674.1, forward strand.
ACACCACTTCTTTTTATTTGGGGAAAGCCCAGCTAAGTCTATCTCCTAACACCTTGTAATTAAGGGCCAAGGTCTGATCCAGCTAACCTGGGCCTTGTAGTTACCCAGGCATTGTAGGCCCCAATCTAGGTCTGACAGCTGGGATCTTCCTCCCTGGGCTGGAGTTTATAAATGGTATTCTGTGGAGCTGGAAATAAACATCCTTGTTTCTGACCAAGAGCCACAGGGCAGCTTGAAGGGCTCTGCTACTGTAAATCTTGAGATCACCCAGGTGAAATGTGAACGTGTTATTACTTTGCATCTGACCCCAGCTTAGTCCCATCTTCTCCCACAGATGAGCTTGGCTGACTTTTGGGGCGTAGGGGGTAGGGACATGTCACGTGCCACTAGCCCCATCATCTCATGCCTTTGTCATACATCTCCTGACCGCCCAGATGGAAACCAGGGGTGACTACCACAAGTAAAGGTCGGGAGCCCAAGGTCATGCACAAAGGTCATGAGAAGTTTGCATTTTATGTTGCTCTCATTTCTGATCATTGAAACAACCTCTCTGAGGCTCTGGAAGGGAAGGGATTGGAGGAAGCCACATCTGATTTTGTTTGGTTCTGTTTTGCTTTGGCTTTGGCTTTTGTTTCGCACCCACCACAGTTCTTTTCTTCCCCTCTCATAGTGTGGGCGAAATGCTGAGAACTTCGACCGGTTTTTCACCCGCCATCCACCCGTCCTTACACCTCCCGACCAGGAAGTCATCAGGAATATTGACCAGTCAGAATTCGAAGGATTTTCCTTTGTTAACTCTGAATTTTTAAAACCTGAAGTCAAGAGCTAAGTAGATGTGTAGACCTCCGTCCTTCATTTCTGTCATTCAAGCTCAACGGCTATTGTGGTGACATTTTCGTTTCTTTTTTTTTTTTTTTTTTTTTTCATTGCTAAGATACATCCATGTTTTGTTTTCTGATGAGACTAGAGTGACCATGTTTCGGAACCCAAATGTCCTCAGGTAGTTTGGAACGTCTCGTGGAGACGAGATGGAATTATGCAGGGGGTAGGCAGAAATTGCCACTGCATAATTGAGACAGAATCCAAGTCCTCTTCCAATGTATGTCCCCAGCATGTCAGCTACAGCGCTCCAGAGGCAAGAGGAAATGCCTGCTTTCTCTCCCTCCTTTTCTGCACTGCCATTTTTTTTTTTTTTACGCCAACCATCCGATCTAGATTCTTCCTACAAAATGGGTAGGTGAGTCAGAGGCGAGCAGTATTATTCCATTTGCAGGCTTGGGGCTTGGCTTGTATCCAGATATATGGTTGCTTTGCCCTAGAGGGAATCCCGCCATGCGGCCTGTTCAAGAAGCAGCAGAGCTTTGAAAAGAACATGCTAAAAATAAAATTTCATTTTTTTTTTAAACTCAAAGTTAAGCAGATTATCTAAGTCCTAAAATTTCAAGAGGGTGCTCTTAGACCATTTCAATCTAAAAGCACTTCCAGGGGTCAAAAGGCAACCAGCTTGGGTTCTACCTCCACGCTGTCATTTCTGGTACTGTGTGTCCCTGATCACCCTTGTCCCCAAACTACTCCAAAAGGGCATTTGCCACTGTTCCCTGAAACAACATGGTCACTCTAGCAAGGTCCTAAAGGGCCATGGATTTACATTACATTTCAAACTTTATTTGCTTTGGGGGGGTTTTATTTCTGTTGTTGTTCAAATGCAAAAAAAAAAAAAAAAAAAAAAGAAAGAAAAAAGTTACTCATGTTGTTATACACATGCTTTAAAATATGTGTCCAAAGTTCTTAACCACAATGACCTGTTTTGATTTAACCAGAAGATGACTGTGGAGCCCAATAGATTTAGGCTTGTGGGGAGGGGATCTATCTAGGTCCATCACTGGCTTTGGAACGCTAATTAAATGTGTTGAGAAAAGTCACCATCTCTCAAAAAAAAAAAAAAAACAAAAGTTGTGTTCTTCCCTTTGATGTTGTTTTGCAAGATGTTTGTGGAAATGTTCATTTGTATCTGGATTTCTGTTATGTGACATTTTTCTTCTAGCGTCAAGATACAATAAAAAAAAAAGAAAGAAAGAAAAGAAGAAAATACTATTTCAAGGAAAACTACTTTCTTTGAAAAACATGCGGACCCAAACTACAAAGAAGGGCCCGAGGAAGGAATTCAGGAGAAAGGAACTAAATCCAGAACTTAGACTCAGCCCCAGTGTTGAGCCGGGCAGAGAGGCAGGCGCTGGGCCTCTGCAGGAACTCCTGGTGCCCTGTGATGGGTGGAGTGACTTGGCCATAGCCTGGGACTCTTTCGGAGCTCGAAGCCACATTCCCACCCAAATCAAGTGCAGAGGCCAGCTGTGAACATGGCTGGGGCTCTTGATTTTTCTCTTTGAAATCTCCAGTCCTCCCAGCTGGGACTAAATATCCTTCATAGCAAGCAACTCTGTGAGCTCCCAAAAGCCCAGGGAGACCACTTGGGAGGGAGAAATTTCATGTCTATCTGAATGGGTGGGGACAGCTGGAGACTCCTTGTCCTTGCCTACTGCTTCCTGCCATTCTCAGGCAGCCCTGGAGAGAATTCTTATCACAGTTGAAGGAAGTTCTAGAAGTTCCAGGGCTTCTGAGAGATTGTCAAAGGAACTTAAAAAACTCAATAGATGTCCTTGAAGCAAGACTTCTCCTTTTAGGGAGACCATGCGTTGGGATTCAAAGTCACTTATAGACCATTCTTTTCAGCCCTCTTAGTTCACCTTGCTACAGTCTTGGGGACCATGCCCGCTGTCACCATTGCAGTACAATCTGGACCTAAGGTGAAGCAAACTTGAAGTCCCAGCTGACTAGGAGGTTGGAGAAAGAGGGAAGCCAGGGAAAACCCTCCCCCCCTTACTTTATTCTTGGGGAAACTGGTGTCTGGAGAGAGGAAGTGACCTGACCAAGGTCCCTCAGCTGGGACCCAAACCAGGTGTCCTGACCATCAGCACAGGACTCTCTCTGCTCTGTAATACCCTAAGAAGGACCTGTGAGCCATGCCCACCACCAGGCAAGTGATTTGAGGTCCTTCATCTGCTAGGGGCACCAGGCCTCTCCTTGGATATGTTCTCAGGATAAAAAATATGGAGAAACGTTGGATTATTGACAAATGATCTAAGATAATCTTAGAAAACAGTGTAGGATGGATAGGTAGATAGATAGATAGATAGAATATAAGTGTATATTTATATACTGCACTCTACATTTTCCAAAATCTTGCCATTATTTTTCGAGTTTCATAGTTTGCAGAAATAGATACTCAAGCCAAAGTCTTTGTTCCTCTAGCACCTTGCTGAGGGTTGGTTTGAGAAGCCTTCTGTGGAAGTAAGAGATCATTAGTCAGAATTCCTCCTGTTTCCATCTCCAGTAACGTTTCCTTTACACAGGAATCCAGAAACAAAACTTTCATCCTATATAATCTCTGGGAAAAACCTTTGCAAATTTTTATCCAGGAAGAGAAATTTTTATTTTTGTCTTCATCCATTGATCCTACCTTCCATTCACTCAGATAGCATTTATTGAGCACCAAGTGTGTGCCCAGCTGGGTGCCAGGAGACAGGAGGGCATGATAAAGATGCACTCCATCCACTTCCTCCTCTTCCCCCAGCGTGCCATCTGCTGGGAGGGCAGCCATCCAACAGGGAGCTAAAATCAAGATGTGCTCTGGAGATAACACATCTCTGGGTCAGCCAGGAACAGCTTCTTACAAAAAAAGATGTTATCACACATCTTCAGGGCTCCTCTTTCTCTTTAGAGACCACAGTTTGAGGCTCAAGGAGAAGGTACAGCAGCATCTTCTTGACCTGGATTTCTGGAACAATCAGAGAGTGCAGTGGGTAAGGAAGGAGCGGTAGGATGGTAGATGGGAGTGGCTCCCTTCTAGAAGACCCAAGGCACAGTTTCCACGCTTGAACAGATCATAGAATCACCAAAAAGCTGAGCAGAGACAGATACCATATGGCCTCTTTCCATGGAGGGGGGCGGGGCTGGCTTTTATAGCTGGGTTCTGAGTCTCGCCTCTCAGGTAGCATTTTTCAGACTTCTGCAGGGGCCATCTTTTCCCGCCCTCCCCTCAAAGCATGTGGTCTCTAGCTGGCCACACCTGGTTCTTCTGGCTTACCTGAAAGAGGCTGAGATTTTCCAATTTAATTTAAATTAGGAGAGAATTTAAAAAGAAACTGAATAAGAAAATCCAAAGTAACCTCAACCATGTCCTTGTTAGCCATGGCCAAGAATCCCCCTTTGGATTTCTTCTTTGGACTTCCCTCTGACATTCTTCAGGATAGAGCCACAGTCACCAGAACCTTCTTGGAGGATTTATAGGAGGCCTGTGGCATTAATAACCTTCTCTAGATGGGGGCTACTATTCTCATATGACTTCAGATGCTTTTGACCCAAAAGGAATTATCCCAACAGAGAAGACCATCCCCTCCCAACTTCTAGGGTACAATTCTCAAGTATTTTCCAGAAGGATCTCTCAGGGCAAAGGCCTTAAAGGCAAATCCTATTTGGACATGAGGCTGCCTGTAGCATGAGTCTTCGTCAGAACAGCAAATGAGAAAGGACTGCCAAGGTCAGGGTTGGTGGGAAAGCAACTTCTGCTCCAAGCCCCCAGGCAGGGAAGGCCAGGTAGGGCTGACAGTGCCCAAGGAGACCGACTGCAAGGGAGATAGCTGTCCATCTCCTGGCCCCAGATATGCCCGCCTTCTGTCCCATACCTAGCCCTGGAACTCCCAGACCTTGAAGGGCCCTCACACAGTTTAGTTTCTGCTGGGATTCAACATGGCGCCCACTGGGGAGCTCCTTAGGGCCAGTGGGAATGATACCTTGTTTCGCTTCAGGGTGAGATCCCCGGCTCAGGGGTGATTATAGATGGGCAAAAGCAAAGAAGCTCACCCTTAGTCAAGCCTCCATTCGTGGATTCATTCCCTCAACAAATCATTAGGCACAGCCGACTCCCTGTCAGGTTCTTTTCTTGGTACTGAAAATACAATAGTAAAGAAGCAGACAAGGACCCCACCCTGATGGAGAGAAATGACAAATAAAACAAAACCCTGTCCGAAAGCAGTCAGTGCAATGAAGACAATGAAAAGGATGGAGAGGGATGCACAGATAATAAAGGAAAAGGAGGCATTCGCGTTTTCCCCTGGACACAGGAAGTGAAAACGGAGTGCCCAGGCTTGGACACCCCCCCACCCCAGCACAGCACAGTGATAACAGTAGACCAGACAAGACAAGGCGGAGCAGGTGGGGCATGGCAGGAGGTGCCCCATCACCCAGAAAACATCTTCACCTGCATCTGTAGCCTGGCCTCTTTGGCCACACCCACCCGTGTATATTTCTTTCTTTCTTTCTTTCTTTCTTTTTTTTTTTTTTTTTTTTTTTTTTGTGGTGCTGGGGCTTGAACCCAGGGTCTTGTGCATGCGAGGCAAGCACTCTACCTACTGAGCTATATCCCCAGCCCCCAAGTATATTTCTGATACTAGTTTTGTCTCCTTCCCTTGCACACCCCCACTCAGACACCCCAAGAGGAAGTAGGGAATGCCACAGAGACATTTCACCTCTATCAGGGGAGCATCCATAAAGAAGCAGCTTCGTGAAAGGTGTTTTGCAGAAGGAAAGAAGCCCAACAAGGGGAAATCCTTGTCCATCAGGGCCCACAAAGAGCTGAACCTAAAATCTGGATTTCAGTTCAGCCCTAGGAGACTGGCCAAACCCAATCAGCCAGTCATTACTCACCCTGCCCCTGTAGTCTGATTCAACTCTGGCTTCCGTCAGGCAACCCATCTGGTGCCAGTGAATCCAAAGCGTTATCCTTGGTGGTTCTGTAATGACAGAGCCGTCAGGCTGTCCCTGCAGCCACAGGGGTCATGTTGAGGCCGTACTTAGCAGTGATGTGCTCAGGTAAGAATCAGCCACCCACTGTGCAATCTTGGGCCAGTCACTTTACCTAGCATGGCCTCCGTTTTCTCATGTCACGCAATAGGGGGTGAGGACCCCAGCTCCACCTGCCCTCCAGGTGGGTGTGGTGAGGATGGGAAGAGGACGTAGACTGACAAGGACCCCCGCTTCCCCCAAAGTCAGGACATCATGCAGAAAAGCTGTTAGAGCTCACACTCTGATTGATGGTCCCTGGTCAAACTTGCCCTAGACACTAGATAATAAACTGGGGTTCATTCCCACTGCCCCCACCCCCCCCACACACACACACACATCACACACACTTAAAACCAGAGAGAGAAAGAAAGCCCAGACTAGCCAGGAGAAGTGAGTTGTTCCATTTTTTAAGCCTGCTGTCACAGACCTCGGAAGCTTTGGGGTTTGTTGCTTACGATGTGTTCACTAGATCCACTCTAGAAGCATCTTTGGGGAGGCCCTCTGGCTGATGAAGATCCAGATTCTAGTCTGCAGGTGGGCTTTGGGGCAGCCCCTTCAAAACCTGGATTGTACCTTCAAGCATAGAGTGGACAGCGCCCAGCTCCTTTTGCTGAGCAGAGACCTGATTTCCCCAAGTGACCTCTGTGCAGTGATTGGCTTCCTTTCCAAAGAAGGAGGCCTCCCAGACACAGGGGTCGCTGTTGAGCGGTTTTTGTCCATGCGCTCTATCTAATAGCTAATTCTCTGATGTTGTGCATAGTAAGAAGTAGTACCAGTTCAGTTATCTCCAAGAAAACACCCCCCCCCACACACACACACACACGCACACACAACTCTTTATGGCAACCCTTAAAGACATTCAATGACTTATTTCCTTTCTTAAAAATTTCCACCAAGTTTTCTATCCCAAAGCCAACACACAATGTGAAATGAAGCCAGTATCCATAAGGGACCTGCTAAAACCTGCCAGCCCAGGGCTCTTCCAGCCTCTGCTCAGGAGATGCCATCAGCCCTGCGATCACTGGCGTGTCGTGGTCACTCTCCTTCCTCTTCTGCTGTGTTAATGTGTTTGCTTTCCGTTTGGCAGAGAGACAAGCGAGATACCTCCAACTTCGACAAAGAGTTCACCAGGCAGCCTGTGGAACTGACTCCCACTGATAAACTCTTCATCATGAACTTGGACCAAAATGAATTTGCTGGCTTCTCTTATACTAACCCAGAGTTTGTCATTAACGTGTAGGTGAATGCACACTCCATTGCCGAGCCTGGGGTTGCCAGACTCAGGCCGTGTCCGTCTCACTTCTAGTCTTCCAGGATCCACGGTGCCGTATGCTGGCGTTCAGCATGAGGAGAGCTTGTCTTAGAGGGCTTTTCTTTGTATGTGTAGCTTGCTAGTTTGTTTTCTACATTTGAAAAAAAAAAATGTTTAGTTTAGAATAAGCGCATTATCCAGTTATAGAGGTACAATTTTCCAGACTTCCAGAAACTTCATCAAATAAACAGACGATGTCAAAACTACTGTGTCTGACACCAAAATGCTTCAGTATTTGTAATTTTTAAAGTCAGAAGCTGATGTTCTTGGTAAAAGTTTTTACAGTTATTCTCTAATATCTTCTTTGAATGCTAAGCATGACTGGTATTTTTAAAAGTTGTAAGCTTTGCAGTTACTGTGAACTATTGTCTCTTGGAGGAACTTTTTTGTTTTTGTTTTGTTTAAGAATTGATATGATTAAACTGAATTAATATATGCAAACTCTCTCGTTTACGTGTCTGTCTTTAAGTGGACTCTGGTATAGAGGTTACAAACTGGAGAGCCACAGGCTGATGTTGCCCACACATGAGCTTTCATTTCATTTGGGCAAAATTTTTATGTAATTAAAACCATCATTAACATTTTGAAAATGGGATATTTTATATGAATTTTGAGACCTTCAGATTTCCTTGGGGAATGAAAGAGAAAAACTCCAGAAGGCTGGCAGCCCTGGGCCTATTCCATGTGGAAACAATTTGACAGAACTGAGAAATGCCTGCCTCCTTTGAAAAGAGTGTGTGCTCTAATTTTGCCACAGTCTCCACCACCCCTTGTTGTCTTGCACCCTCCTTCCACTTTCCTGACTGCTGTAGACATTTGAAGTGGAGACCTCTGACATTTGTGAGTCACAGGCTTGATGACCTCAATAATTCCCTGTGCCCATATTCAGGGTACCTACACAGTTGTCTAGTCAATGTGGTTCGTGTTTATTATTAAGCACAAAGTACATAACAAAAATTTCATCCCACCCACCCATGACAAAGGTCAGGAAGGAGGCTGGTGTCTGTACAGAGGACACTTTTCTGTGGTCTCTGAGGGTGTTACTATTTGTATGTTGCCGCCTGAAGCGATGGCCGCTTGGAGCAACGAAGCCGCAGAAAGAAGTTCAGAGGCGAACTGGAAATAGGCTTTTTATTCTGATAACTTTTCTTCTCTGGCTCTAACAACAACTTTAACATGCACCACACACACCACCAAACAACCAACACACCAAATGGCGCAGACCCGATCAGCAATCTCGGCCCAAGTCTCTCGGCTCAAGTCTCTCGAGATCCCGGGCCAAGTCCCGTGAGACTACAGAAGGCGGCAATGCCCAAACATCTCCATGGCCCGTAGTCAACCACAATCTTAGCCATCTCCCCAAGCAGGGCTCCTACATTTGTAAAACGCATACATGTATCTTTTACTCTTTTATCCTGATTTAGCTTAGCATCTGCAAATGAACACAGAAACGACAACAGAAAAAAGAAGGCCTGTTTGTCAACAGCTGTGCTTGTCCATGGAGGCCCAAGAGAACTTGAGGAAATAAGGCAGGTGGTGTCTAAATGTTTTTGGCGTGATAAGGAGTCCCGCTGGGTGAGAGCGGAGTGTCACGGCACTGAATCACCGTGTCAGCCGATGCTGTCTTCTCTGAATGAGGTCATGCTTCTCGTTTTGTTTTGTTTTTTTTTTTTTTTTTTTTTTTTTGAAAGATGTAGTAATCCAATCTGTAGCACATGTCTTTGTGACTGTTAAGGCTGGTGGGCAACCTCAAAGAGCAAACCTGTCACACTCGGTGCATCATGGCTCTCTCCGGAGTTTGCTCATCTCCTCTTCTCTTGGAGGAGTCCCAGTAGAACGGAGCAATTGGGCAGAGAGAGTGAATCCATTGATCCTACCTAGTGAGCTCATCTTGGCAGAAGTTTAGAAACTCTGCCAGTTAAAATTGGCTGGAGTCAACTTAAACTTAAAAGGAGAAACTGTGCGTTCTACACGCCACATTTAGAAAACAAAAATACATGGGTTTCTATAGAGGTTTGGAGACGTGTTCCATTTAAGAGGGTATTAGAGAAGAGGTTACGGTTCCATGCCAGCTGCACCCACTTTTCCATCTGCTAGCTGTAAAACCCATCTTTTATTTAATAAATATTGAGTGCCTACTCTGAGCCCCGTGGAGTCCAGGGTGCTGGGGTTATGGAGACCCACAAGATAGCCCAGGACTATCTCTCCACTCATGGGGACGAGATGGCTGCAGAAGATCCAGCCTCTCATCTTCTTAGGATCAAGTCCCATGAGAAAGAGTAGGAGTGTCTGTAAAAATCTTGCAGTTTACTCTGGCTCAGCCTGTTCACATGTGCATTCCTGAACTAAATAGTATGTCTGGGGAGAGTGAGAAAGCAGGTGGATTGGGTGAACCGAAGTTGTACCAGTGCTGTGTAACAAGCTACCCCCAAACTGTAAAGCAACAAATATTTATTTTCTCTCAATGTGTGTGGATCAGGAATCTGAGTATGACTTAGTTAGTTTACAGTCTCTCATGAGGTTGGCCAAGTTGCACTTAAAGTCAACCGGGGTGGCCTGGAATTCACTGCCACGCTTCCTGACATGATTATTGACAACGTCTGTTCCTCACCACGGAAGCCTTTCCATAGGGCTGCCTCTGGACACCGTAACTGGCTTCCCCTAGGGCGAATGATTCCAATGAAAGTGCCCAACGTGGAAATCACAGACCTCTTATAACCTAATCTCAGAAGTGACATCCCATCTTGTTGCTGTTTTCTATTCTTTAGAACTGAGTTATTTTCAGTCTGGGCTCCAGGGGATTATCCAAGGTGAAACTACTGGAAGGTGAGGATCGTTGGGGACCATCTTAGGGGCCACCTACTGCAGACATCACGAGCTGCACCTCTGCAGCGAGGGTCGGAGTGACACTCCAAACCCAAGAATGGAATTACACAGCTCTCTACGTACCAATTAGCATGTGTTCTTGGAACAAAAGGGGTATATGTTCAGGAAGGAAACACAACAGTCTACCCCACAGATTGTTTGCAGCTAGTGATGTATGAGAAGCAATTAAAGGAATGGCTCACCCGGCTTTGCATTTGACCATGAAGGTCTCCATCATTTCACAGCCAAGTTCACAGCCTAAATTTCACCCTCTGAGGAATTATAGGCTTTTGCTTTCTGGGGCTCAAAATCCACCAACAAGATGATTTTTATCACATGATAAAAATTGACATCAGCTGCCTAATACTGGGTAACACACCACTCCAAAGCCTAGTGGCTTTTCAAAAACACCATTTATTAGGCTCACGAGGGTGGCTTTCCTGGTCTAGCCACCCCAGCTTATCTCTGATGGACTTGTCTGGGTATTTCAGGCAGCTGGAAGGTCAGCTGGTGACAGTGTCAGGGTGGCCTCATTCACGTACATGTGTTTGATGGCCTGGTCTGTAGGATGGCAGTTTTGGTCTTTCTACTTGCTCTTGGGTGGTCCAAGAGGCTGAGATGGGCTTCTTCAGAGAGTGGCTTTAATGACTCCCAGGAGCAGCCGTGGGGGAGAAGCCCAGTGGTCAACGGCAGGTTTGCTTCTTTCCCATCTGGCAAATTCAAGAGGTGGAGAAATAGACTCTGCCTATGGGCAGGAGGCCCTGCAAAGCCACACTGCAAAGGCCAGTGGACACAGGATGGAGAATTTGTGACTAGTTTTATATCCACCACACAGTCCATCCACGGAATTATTAATGAATTTAGGGAGCATCTGAGAAATCAGATCGATGGGGAAGGAATTGCTTCCCCATGGTGAGTTCCATCCCTGCAGAGACACAGCACCAGATTTTAGGCCTGTGAATTGGATAACCAGAGTCAGCCTGAGAGCTGATGGTGATAGAGACTCTTCAAACCAACGGCAACAAACTGAAATCCTCTGATCTTATTCCTGTCATTTTTTTTTTCTTCTTTTTTTAAACCTCGAATGCAAGCTGGGATGCCGGTGTAATCAGGAATGAATACAAAGCAAGAGAGAGATGGCACCAAATCTAGGACACCCAACCAAGTACCACCCTGTCAATACCCGACTCTCAAAACTCCAAAGCCAGATGCCTCGATCCTGCGTTGTTGTTGCTTGTTGTGACAATGCCCTGACCCACATGAATTCTCTGGCTCATCACCTCCTAAAGGCAAGCAAGGCTGGTCCCCAAAGTGAATCCTGATTTCCAGCAAAACACTGGGGTGGAGCTCAAGGCCTGGCCCAAAGAGTGAACGACTCTCTGTCCACTGTGGGCTGCTGTCTCATCCACTCTGGTCCCTCTGACATACGGTCTGCTCAAATTAGGCCACATGTCAGGGTGAGACTAAAGTGACATTGAAAAAAGAGATGCAAGGACGTTCTGTCCTGTTTTTTTTTTCTCAGGAACTTCCTCTTATAAGGTCCAAGAGATAAATGCGTGCATAGAGGGCAATGCCAGGCAGGTGGATTTTATTACTATTTGAAGACATGGCTACTTAGGCAATATGAGATCTTAACCCTACTGTGGGTTGGCCTTTACATGGAAATCCTGGATACATGTGTCTTCTCATCTATGGCTGTTAACAAATTGACACCAACACGTAGCAGCTTACAGCAATACACATCGATTATCTCAGTTTCAGTGTGTTGGGAGGCCACGCAGGGCTTTGCTAGGTCCTCTGCTGAAGGTTCCCCTAGAGAAGAATCCACTTCTAAGCCACTCACGTGCTAGGACTTAGTTCCTTGTGGGCTGGTCGGTTGAGGTTGCAGTTCCTCACTGGTTTTACCAGGTGGACACCCTTGGTTCTTTGCCGTGTGAGCTTTTCCAAAATTGTAGCATCTTCATCTGTTCGCCGTTGCTATAACAAAATACCGGAGACTGGGTAATTTATGAAGAATAGAGGTTGAGTTAGCTCATAGATCTGGAGGCTGGAAAGCCCAAGAGCGTGGCAGCAGCATCTGCTGGGTAGCTGGGGAGGGTCTTCTTGCTGCTTCATAACATGGCAGACACAGAGCAAGCACGCTAGCCTGGATCACTCTTCCTCCTCTTATAAAATAGGAATGCCATCCTGAGGGACCAACCCTCATCTAATTCTAGTTACCTCCCCCAATCTTTCCCCCTAATGCCCTCAACAGAGGAATCAGGGGATTACATTTCCAATGCATGAATTTTGGGGGGAGCAGATTCAAACCAAAGCAGGTGGCTTGCTTCATCAAAGTGTGCAAGGCAAAAGGCCACGTCATGAGAAAACCAGTCGGAGGGACGCTCCATTCTTCTGTGACTTAATCACAGAAGGGACAGTACACCATTTTCTCTGTGTACTATTCATTACTGGCAAATTACACACTTCTAAGGGAAGGAATTGCCCAAGGGCATAGATAGGCAAGGCCGAGATCCTTGGGAGCCGCCTCAGAAGCTGTCTAGCTCATAATATGGTCTGCAATAGAGGACGGGGTGTCTCAGCACGGTGGCACCGTGTCCAGTGAGTGTGCTCAATCATTTTTTGTGTGGGGGGAGGGGGGCGTATGGCGACTCCGGGAGTGGCGGTGTTCTGGGGCGCGCTGGAGCAGGCTTGACCATGAGCGCACGCTGGTCTCGCATGTTCTGAGGAACACCTCAGGGTGGCCTGCCCGCCTCCTAGGTCCCCCCGCCCTGTAGAGCCCCAGCTTTCTCATTCTTGTAAGGAGCCTGTCGCATGGCTTGGTGTCAAATGACTTTCCGCCTTATTGGGCCGAGGGCAGCTGCTCATCCCCAGATTGGCATATTCTTCCTATGTAAGCTTTCCTCAATAAAATTAGACCTGGGCCACAGAACCTGGTCTCCAGTGCCTGCGTGTCCCCGGTGGACTGACACTGCCTCCTCACCCCCGCCGAGGGACCTGCAGCCACAACAGGGACGCCGCCTTCACTTAGAGCTCATGGTGAATGACCGTGCCGGAGGCCCACAGGTAAGTCACTGGCCCTGAAAGGAAAGGAGGAGGGAGGCCAAGGAGGGTCTTCAGTGGGGCTGGTGGGCTCCATCCGGATGCACCTGATCCACCCTCCAATGTAGACGGGAAGCAGAAGTGGGGAGGGGAGACCTCGATCACGCTTGCTCGGAGAGTTTCTGAGTTGGTGTCGATGGGCAGATGGATGCAGTTCATCCAGGTGACAAAGATCTGAGGGACCCGAAGATGTGATGTGAACAGAACAAAAACGAGTGTTTCCTTAAACCCATCAGCTGTAAGATCCCGGGGCTGGGGCTGGGGCTGGGGCTGGGGCTCAGCGGTAGAGCGCTCATCTTGCATCTGTGAGGCCCTGGGTTCGATCCTCAGCACCACATAAATAAAATAAAGGCATCATGTCCACCTGCAACTAATAAAAGAAATATTTTAAAAAAAGATTTAAGATCCCTTATTTTGGAAACAGAGGAATTCCCTTGAATCCCCCAAACACGAGCAACATCAGCTTGCCTAGGTAAGAAACAGAAAGCCACAAGGTGACTGTTTTCATCAGCTTTTTTGCTGCTGTGACTAAAGGATCCGACCAGCACAGCTGTAGGGGAGGAAGAGTTTATTTGAGGGCTCACGGTTTCCGAGGTCTTAGACCAGAGAAGGCCGGCTCCATTCCTCGGGGCTCGAGGTGAGGCTGAGCACCATGGGGGGAGAGTGTAGCAGAGGGAAGCAGCTCACATGGTGATCATGAAGCCGAGAGAGAGAGAGAGAGAGAGAGAGAGAGACTCCAGCTCCAGATCCAAAATATACACCCGTAGCCACGCCCCCAATGAACCACTCCCTCCAGCCACGCCCCACCTGCCTCCGGTTACCACTCAGGTCATCCCATCAGGGGCTAAGTCACTGACTGGGTTAAGACTCTCAAAACTCAATCATTCCCCCCTGAGCCTTCTTGCGTTGTCTCATATGTGGGTTTTTGGGGGGACACCTCATATCCAAACCATAACAGAGACTTTAAATGAAGAACCCCTGAAGTTATTTGACCTCAGCATCATCCTCAGGAAATTCTACTGGTTGTGAGTAGACAGAGCCCAGCAAAGGACTTACAAAATAGATGACCAAAGAGGAAATACTTGAAAATTACGTGAAAAGGGAGGGAAGTCTGAAGAGCCCAACAAGAAGAAAAAGAACTTCTGGATCTCACCCTCTATCTTCTCATGGCTCCAACCTGGGCTTGAGGTTGTTCTTGTTCTATTACTACAAGGGATGGAACTCTTCAGGAGGCCCATGACGCCAGCAAAAAACCATTAGACCTAGAAACTATATGTCCTTCCTTCATTCAGCCAATCTCTTGAGGACCAGTGACAGATCCAGGTAGGCTACAAAGCCTGGGCCCCCCTCCCGCGCAGCTATGTTCTAGAAGGGATGCGTATTAGGCGTGGTGAATGATATGATCGCAGATAGCAATCCGTGGTATGAAGAAAACAAAACAGGGTGGCGACAGGACCCTGGCAGGGTGGGAATGGCCTGGCTGTCAGCTGTTTAACTCCAATGGTCAGGAAGGACTTTCTCGACAAGGTGGTAGTTTGAGCTCAATAATAAGGACCCAGAAAAAAAGCATTCCAGACTGAGAGAACAGCAAGGACCAGGTGTGGTGCTTAACCTGTTGGGGAGCAGAAAGTGGGCTTGGCAAAGTAGGCGCCCATGAGGCCAAAGAGGAAGGCCGGGGTGATCATGAAGACATGCACAACCTCAGTGAGAAGTTGGACTTGTAAGTTCCATGAGAATCCCCGTGAGATAGTATCAGTTTCTTGTTGTTGCTATAACAAGTACCCACAAACTTCATGACTCAAAACAATACAAGTTCATTATCTTACAATTCTGGAAAAGTCAGAAGTCCAAAAAGTCAGAAGTCCCACCAGGCTGAAATCTGGTTTCTTCTGGAAATTCTGGAGGGGCATCTGTCCCCTGGCCGTGGCGACCATCCAGAGGCTGCCGGCACTCCTTGGCTCAGAGACACCCTTTACCTTCAGTGCATCACCGCACCCTCTGCTTGCGTTGTCACAGCTCCTTTCTGTCTGTGACGCTCCCGTGTCTTTGTGTAGGCCCACGTGGACAACCCAGGATAATCTCCCCAGCTCAGATCCTTAACCTGCCTGCAAAATCCCTTTTGCAAGTAAGGTGACAAAGTCACAGGTTTCAGGGATTAGGATGGGGACATCTCAGGAGGGCCTTTATCCTGCCTCCCCACAGAGTCTTTAAGCAGAGATTGCCAGGATCCCATCTACCTTAGAGGACCCAGTTGGTAGGGTAAGAGCAAGAGTGGGAAAAGCTTATATAGCTGTGGTCCTCGTGCAGAGGGAGGTGGGTGTGGGCTTACTTGACCATCCCGTCCTCGCAGAGACCAGAGGAAGAAAACTACAGAGAAGGAAGGGGATGACTCAGACTTCTCCTGCCCAACTGGTTCCACTGACTCGAGTCAAGGGCTCTATCAAACACATTCCCCTCAGTCTCTCTAGGGGCCATCAGGGTCTGTGCAACCTGGCTAACGAGAAGAGGCCAAAACAGGCAGGGAAGAAAAGGAGCCCAAGATCAGGACTTCAGCAGAGGTGAAGAAGTCCTGGCGTGTGGGGAGGTGAGGGCTGCCTGAAGATGCTGCACTGGTCGGCATAGAAGACCTGTGGTGATTAACTTATCAGAGATTGGCTTCGCTCGTGGCTTTGGAAGTTCAAGTTCACGATCAAGCACCTCTGTCACTTGGCATGTTAGACGGCCATGTCAGGGGGTACATGGCAGAGCAAAACTGCCCACAGCATGAGCCAAGAAGCAAAGAGAAGAACAGAAAGGGGCTGGGGTCCCAGAGCTTCCTGAAAGGGCACACCCCAAAGACCTAAAGACCTCCCATCAGACCCCACCTCCTAGAGGTTCCAAAATGTCTCCATAGCACCACGCTGGGAACCAAAACGTAACACCTGGACTTTTCAGGGATACTCACCCAAACCCCAGCTGATATCACATCTTCACCCTGGAGTTTATATCTGTTAACCTTCTTTGGAAAAGGGATCTTTGCAGAAGTTTTTAAATGGAAGATCTTGGGAGGAAGAGATGACCCTGGGTTATCAGGAAGGGATTTTAAATGCCATGACAAGGGTCCTTATCAGGAAGAGGTCAGGGGACATACGAAAGACACTCAGAGGAGGTGACCACAAGATGAAGCAGAGAGAGATGCGGCCACAAGCCAAGGAATGTGACAACCACCAGAGAGGCGGGGTAGTCTCCCCTAGAGCCCCCAGAGACAGCAAAACTCTGCAGACACCTTGATTGTAGCCTTCTGCCCTCCAGAACCGAGAGAGAAGACATTTCTTCTGTTTAAAGCTACCCAGTGTGCGAGGGTTTGTCACAACAGCCCTGGGAAGCTAACACGACGGGCTAGCATCAGGTCACTTGCCTAGGGTCTAATCCAGCTGTTGATCAGTAGGCCAAGCTGGGGTTCCCCAACTATGCCCCTGAAGACAGGAGTGCCACCAGGAAAAGGCATTTGGAGGTAGAACCTCACCCCCAGTTGTCCCAGGAAACGAGATGGAAAGAGACCCACAGGGCCACTCTGCCAGCCAGGTGTCTCTGAACCCCTTCCCTGATGGTGCTGTCCCCACCAGCCAGAATGAGGAGCAAGGACCCCATCTCTGTGGGTGCAGCCCTCCTCCTAGGAGGCCCCCGAAGACAGCTGTTGCTATGTACAGTTCAGGCCTGGGGACAGCTGGCCTCCCCCTCGCGATACACCCACCTGAGTTGGCTCCAGCTCCTTTCTGTCTGATGCTACAGAGCGGTGGAAGGCGACAGAGGATGGACAAAACTCACGGGCCATCTGTTTCTCTTCTGTGTTTTGTGAATTTATTTTCAAATGTGAAGCATTTGATAGCAGTCGGCAGGCAGCATCTCAAAACCTCACCATTTGGATAAAGACGTTCTCTTAAAAAAAAAAAAAAATCCTCAGGAATCGCTCATAGATAGATCAGCGATTCTCCGGGGTTTGGAATGGAGGGGGGCAGGGAGTTGTATTTTTGAAACAACATCTTCAAATATTATCATATAATTTTATAACTGGAAAAGGAAAATAAGATGTCTTGTTTCTATAATACAGACTTGGGGAGGGGAGCTTGACGCGATCTTGCTGGAAGAGCTGTGTCGGAAATGAAGGAATTTCTTAAGACAAAATAGAGATTCTAGGGGTCGGGGCTTACTGGAATCTCCTGGCCCTGGTGAGATGCTTCACGTGTGTCAAGAAGGGACATCGGTGTGTGTGTGTGTGTGTGTGTGTGTGTGTGTGTACGTCTGTGTACACACATGCATACATACACACGTATTAGGCATGACACCTTCAGTATAATGAAGTGTCACTTTGGTTTGATTCTCAACGTGACTGGAAAGTGAAGATAACTAAGAGTTTGGAGGGGTATGCTGTGGTTGACAGGGATACTCAGAAGGTACCAACTTTCGGGCTCCACTATGAGCAGATACTCTCACTCCAAGTTCAATGGCTCCCAGCAGGACTAAGACTGTCCCTGGGTACCAGAGGTAGTCAGAGGAAGCCAAGGGCGATGGGGACATTAGGCAGCTAAGTCCCTAAATTACGGTCCTAGGCATCCACCACTGAGCCCTCTGGGCCTATGTGACAATGAGAACTATGAAGGACCACCCCCAGACCGTGTTTCCTGTTTCATTCACACACCTGCACAGAATCGTACCTAGATCAGAACCCATTTTAGCTAGTAGGACGTTCACTACAGGCTTCAATGTAGCTGCGATAACCCAGACTTTGGAGCCACCATGTTTGAATAACTCCTCTGCCCCACACCAGCTGCATGATCTTGGGAAGGAACCCGAAGCTTCCATGTCATTGCATCCTTAAAATAAGACTACTTTAGGACAGTTGTGGAGATTGGTTGAGACCGTGGTGCCTGGAACGTAGCGTGTTTTGTGTGCCTGTCTGTTCTTATTTTCATTGACAAGCCAGGCAGTTAAAGCAAATACGTGAAGCATTTCAGGAGTGAAAAAAATTAGAGTAGTGTGACCCAAGAGTTCTTGGCCTGAAGAGTACTTGGCTTGTTTGAAGTGCAGTATCTGCAAAGGAGGTAGCCCAGCAACGCCATCTTTTCCCAATCTTTGAGAGAAGCAGGGAAGCCAGATGTTTATGTGAAATGTCCTGATTTTAAAATATAGGGCATTAATTCTTGTTTTTTAAAAAACCTTTAGGCTGTGCAAATTTGTCCATTGGGCATATCTACAAGCTTGAAACTTCCAGCATGCAAGATCAGTGGGCATGTATTTTCAGCCCTTTTAAGGAAATTCTAAGGATATTTGGAGGGGGGAGGGAATTCCATTTGCATTCACTAGACATTATCATTTATACTAGATTAATTTAGCAGTTAAGTATGTCAAGCCCCATTCTTAGGGCTTTGCTGTAACAATCCTCACAACAACCTGTGAGGTAGGTACAATTGCTCTTGCCATTTTGCAACTGGGTAAACTGAAGCCCAGAGAGGTTAAGTAACTTGCTGGAGATAAAACAGTCAATGTCAGATTTTGAATGCAAGTTTCATTTAATAAATGTAGGATCAATCCATTGTCAACACATGCAAACATGTGTTGGCATGGCCAGAATTGTCCCCAAAATGTGTATTAGAAAGGCAGTGCATTGCTGAGTGATCCCGGGGTAAGCAGGCTCTTACAGAACCCAAGGTATCACAGCTCTTCAAAACCTTGTCACACAGCGTTGCTCATGTCCACCAGAAGTCAGTGTCTGGCCACGGAACGTGCATATAGTCAACGTGGCACCATATCAAAATCACACAGTGGGTAACCACAGCCCTGTGCCATCCATGGTGCTAAACGCTCTTTATTAAGTTAAACGTTAATTTATTTAGTCTCTCTGAGGCAGGCAGCATCTCCATCATGCCCATTTTATGTGTAAACAGGACAGTGGAGCCCTTAGTCCAAGTCCACTTGGGCCCAAGCAGGGCAGAGCGTGAGTCCACACAGGCTGGTTCCCGGGTGCATTCTCTTCTCTACACTGTGTTCATGAATCAATTGAGAACACCCGTTACCTGAGGCTGTATCCACTGCCAAACACCCTGAGCAAGAGAAGACACAACAAAGGGAGAAATTTTCAATTAACTTAGAGACAAAGATGAACACTGGTAGGGAAACGCTGTTTGTTTTATAATGTTAGCAATTGCTAGCCTTGACTGAGTGGTTACATAGACTCCCACCAGTGTGAAGTTCACGTTAGACTCCCATGAACTCTAGGAGGTGGATGTTATTGTGAAACCAATTTTACAGATGAGAAAGATGAGTCTTAGAGGTGCCAGGTGTCTTGACAAAGGTCACACAGTGGGTAAGGGGGCCACACCAAGGCTTGAATGCAGGTCTGCCTGACCCTAGGACTTGTGCATTTATGTCTTTCATTGAGATGTTTCGGACCTTGTTTCTTCATGTGTGGCTTCTGCGAAGGGAGGTGGAATAGAAGTGATCAGAGACTAATTGCTACTCGGGCCTGTTATGGTTGGGATCTGGAAGGTTCTTCCAAAAGCTCCTATTTTGAAATCATGATCCCCAATGCAGCAAGGTTCAGAGGCTGGGGTTGTAGGCACTGCTGAGGGCTCTGACCTCATCACTGGATTAATCCATTTTGCTGGATTAATCCATTGACAGCTAAATGGACTCCTGGGTGGTGACTGTAGGCAAACTCCTCAGGTGGGACATGGCTGGAGGAAGTAGGTAACTGGGGACATGGATTTGGACTAGATTTGTTCCCTGGTCCCTTCCTCTCTCTTTCTGCTTCCCTGCTGCCATGAACAGAGTAGCTCTCCTCTGGCACACCCTTCCGCCATGATGTTCTGCCTCACCTCAGGCCCAAAGGGATAGAGTCAGAAAACTGTGGACTGAGACCTCTGAAACCATGAGGCCAAAATAAACTTTTCCTCCTCTAAATTGTTCTTGTCGGGTATTTTGGTTCCTGATGAAAAGCTGACTGATGCACCGACGCTGAATTGAACTCAAATGGTGGACTTCCCTAGGATTACAAGTGGCAAAACCCACCTCAAATTGGGGTAATCGAAAGAAAAACTATGCATTTTTTCAGGTAATTAAAAGGTCCTCGGGTTGTCTGGCTTCAAGTACAAAGGATCCAGGGACACATACTGTATCAGAAAACTGTCCCTCTCCACCATCACTTGGTTTTCTCCATGACTTCACTTCCTTGGTGGTCTTTAGACGCTCTAGCCACTGTCCCCAGGGCTTAGCAGTACCAGTGGGAGGAGCATTTTTTCCTCATAGTTTACATGAGAATTCTAGGATTGAGTTTTATAGCCGTGGTTTAAATATCCACCTCTAACTTAAGTTTCTTAAGGCAGGTGATAAAGAGTGGACTTGCCAAGCTCGGGCCACGTGCTGACCTCTGGAGTAGGGAGAGGTAAGAGACCACCACTGTGAATCACGTGGGGTAGGGGGCATGGATGGTTTTCCAGAGGAAAACAATACACTTTAAAGAAAGGGGAATGGGCTCTGGGTGATAGTAATGACAGATGTTCTTCTAAAAGATCAGCATGTAAGGTCAACTCCCTTGGGATGCTAATGTTCTAGGGACAGTCCTATTTAATTCACAATGTGTTTAACTATTCAACATTAACAGCAGGTGCTCCTGGCCTCTGAAGCCTACAGGAAGGGCAATGTTTAGCTCATTTTCTGCTGCTATAGCAAAATACCCAAGACCAGGCAATTTATAAAGAATAGAAGTTTATTTGTCTAACAGTTCTGGAAGCTAGGAAGTTCAGGCACGTGTTTCTGGCATCTGGTGAAGGCCTTCTTTGTTTGTTTGTTTGTTTGTTTTTTGGTACCAGGGATTGAACTCAGGGGTACTCGACCACTAGGCCACATCCCCAGCCCTTTTTTGTATTTTATTAGAGACAGGGTCTCACTGAGCTGTTAAGTGCCTTGCCATTGCTGAGGCTGGCTTTGAACTCACGCTCCTCCTGCCTCAGCCTCCCAAGTGCTGGCATTGCAGGCATGTGCCACCACGCCCGGCTTGGTGAGGGCCTTCTTAATACATCATAACATGGCAGAGGGCATCAGAGATCGAGAAAGAACAGGCATGCTAGACTGAGTCTCCCTTCTTCTTCATATTAAGCCACCATGAAGGCCTCACCCTCCTGACCCCATCTAATCTAATCATGTCCCAAAGGCACCACCTCCAAATACCATCAACATGAATTTAGGGCTTACATGAGACATATCGAAACCATAGCAAGCAATACCTTTCTTGGCTGGTGTAGACAGTGGAGGTGCCCCCTCTGGGAAGATCACACCAACATTTCTTGTGGATACTAGCCATTTTTATCCTCTGTAATGGTGGTTCAAGTCGCATCAGCCCTGCTCAAGCCTTAAAGCATGAAGCTGTGACAGCTCCATCTTCTAGCCACAATGATCAGTGCTAAGGTGATTATGGGATGAGATTCTTGCCAGAGTCATCATACCCTGAGCATTTAGACCTTTTTTAAAGCTACTATTGGGAAGAAGAGTTTTCTCTTTTCATCTGTCTCTGGCGGTGACAGGGGAGGTTGTTGACCAGGAGATGCTGAGAGCCATTTGCCAGCACAAGGACAGATCTGGCCTGAAAAAGGGTATAACACTGAGCAAACCAGAGCTGGGAGCTGGAGTCTGAGCCCCTGGATCCAACGGTACCTGGACTTCACAGCTATTTGAGCCAATTGATCATCTTTCTTTTCTTTTCCTTGAATTAAACCAATTTGAAGTGCATTTTCCATCATTAGCAACTGAAAATCACCTCACTCCTAGGACTGAGATTTGAAAAGCAGTTCTGCATTTTTTTTTTTTTTTTTTTTTTTTTTGGTTAGCTCCTGCTACTCTCCGGTTGCCTTCTCTCTGGAGAAGAAACGTCTCTCTTACAGGGTTTCCAGGACCGTAACAGAGGTGAGAGCTGATTAATAATTCCACGGCGTGCGCTCCATGTCTGTAAGTCATATTGGCATTGTGAGAGCAAAAAGAAAACATCATAAAGCAAGTAGGAGGCAAACCAAACTTGAAGGTCCGTTGGAGCCAAGAAAATATTTGATGTAGACAATGAAGCCGGCTGGACACAGGTGATAAGGAGTACCAGGGTGGGGGAGGAACAGCTGGGGAGCAAATGCCCGATTCAGACTTGGAAAGTCAAAATCTCTATGAGCAACACACAAAGCAAACACAAGGGCTGCTAGCTCACACATCCTGCAGGACGGTGGACATGCCGGGGTTCCCGGTGAGACCACACCGTGAGCCACGAGGGGCAGCTGCCTGATTCTGAGTGTCCCCAGGAATGAGAGTTCTAGAGAAATGAAGCCCCAGGATCCACTCACCTCCCCTACCCTCCCTCCGCCTCCCAAAGCGAGAGAATTAGAGGGCCTCTGAGTTCATGCCTCTCCTTGTCATTTCAAAACGGAACATGACCACTCTTTATTTTTAATCTCCTCTTCCCCTAGTCTATGCCTTCAAGCAGCTTTTCTGGGGAGAAAGTGTTTGCGCCCACACTGGGAGATCTGAAGCTCTGGCCACGCGCCGGCTGTGATGGGGCTGTTACCATGCCCACCCACCCCAGCAGCCTGGAACCCAGCCTCAGGAGGGGCTCGTCGTACTCTGAGGACAGTGGGAGTCAAGTCCCACATGAAGGGCGAAAATCACACCGGAGACAACCGTGCAGCCAAGAGATTTATTCACCAGCCTTTATGGCTGGCCGGAGGTAGAAGAAGTACGGGGAGAGAGGAGTCAGGGAGAGGGGAGTGTGTGAGCTCTGGACGGAGGGTGCCTGCCTGGTCATGCCAGCTGTGGTCTCTGGAGCTGCTGGCTGGGGCAGCTGCTGTCGGGCTGGAGACGGTGAGTCTGGAGCTGTCCCAGTGGCTGCTTCCTCTCAGAGGGACCAGCTGTTGTATCTGAGCTCCGGGCAGGCAGGAGCTTTAAGTAGGGATTTCTGGTGGGGGGGTGTACCAGAGCGACCTTTAATGCTATTGGCTCTTTTCCCAGGGAACAGGGCAACCTTTAAGCTGATGATTGGTTCCTGCCTTGGGAACAGAGCGACCTTTAAGCTGATTGGCTCCTGCCTGTGGAAAATGAAACCAGGTTGCTCCTCATGGAAATTCCCATGGGGGAGGTGGCCCATCAGCCCAAGCCTATCTATCACCACAGGTGACCCAGGGAGGACAAGGTGCTGTCCATATTTAAAAAGGGACATGCCTCGTGACTGATTAGAGAAACCACGTCAGTAAAGAACTCCACAGTGTATGGGTGCTTCTCCTGTGCTGGGATTCTTCATGTAGTCTAATTTTATCACCTCCACTCTACAGAGAAAAAGAAAGCTTCAGGAAGTCAAGAACTTACCTAAAAGTCACAAGCTAATAGGTGGCAGAGCCAGCACCCAACCTGGCTCAGTGCAGATCCAGAACTACAACTCAGTGGCCGTGCTATAATGCTTATCGGGAGAGAGAGCGTGAACAAGATGACATGAATGGTTCTGAGCTGTTTGACAATCATATTTACTATTGATAATTATTACAGAATTATCTGATCCATACATCATTTTCTCCTTTCAACTGGAATAGTATGGTTGTCCACAAATTCTTTGAAACCCCTCCCATCAAAAGGTAGAGATCATGGGGCTGGGGTTGTGGCTCAGTGGTAGAGTGTTTGCCTAGCATGTGTGAGGCACTGGGTTCGATCCTCAGCACCACCTATAAATAAATAAAGGCCCACCAACAACTAATAAAAAAAAAGGTAGAGACAAATTCCTCTTGAATATGGGATGGTTTGTAACAAATAGAATATGGCCGAAGAAATACCCTGTGATTGTGAGGTTGGATTAAGAAAAGCTATAGCTCTTCTACCTGGCGTTGTGCCTTGCAGTGCTTGATCTGTGAAGAAGCCCACCCCACAGCCAGCATCAACCATGATACGTGTGAGTGGGGAAGCCTTCGGGGTGACTTTTGTCCCAGCTGTCATTCAACTGAAACCAGAGGTGGTGGGAGGAGTCTTAAATCAAGAACCACATAACTGATCCCAGTTGCTTCCCAGAACTGTGAGGAATAATAATAAATGGTCATTAGGAACAGTTAGTATAAATAGTTCCTGTAACAAATGATCAATCCTTGGGCTCTGGCACATGCCAAAAAAAAAAAAAAAAAATTAAATTAAATTAAAGATGAGCTGCTTGACTTGTATGATCAGACTCTGAACTAAACAGACTTCATTGCTATAAAGTTCACCTGGCCTTTCTACAGCGTTTTTACACTGGATTAGCATGAAGATGATAAGCCACACTCCTCCTTCTTGAGAGCTTCGTGCAGGTCGTGCAGAGCCTTTTGGTTCCAAACAACCTCAAAAATGGTATCACCATTTTTTTTTTCCAGGTTTTTCTGGTGCCAAAGTTATCAGATAGGATGTAGCAAGGGTGGGGTTTTCACTGAGTCACTAATCGAACATGTATTTATGAAGCTACGAAGATACACCGCTCAGCGCACCAGGCCCAGAGGACAATCCAGATGGGAATTTTGTACTAATATTCCAGCACAGCACACAGGTGATAAGAAAACAAACAAGTAAGTAAATGAATGTTTTGATTCACTCATGTCACTATAATAAAACATCACACCCGACAACAAAAGTGTATATATATATTTTTTTTTTTTCATGGAATCTGGAAGTTCAAAATCAAGGTGCCAGTTCATCTGGTTCCCCTGTGAGGACACTCTTCCTATTTGCTCATCAGTGAGCAAAGGACATAACGAGAGAGAGCCCTTGTCTCTCTTCCTCTTCTTGTAAATCCTGTTATTGAGCTCCACCCTCATGAGCCTGTCTAAACCGAATTACCACCCAGAGGCTCCACACCCAACCACCCTCACACTGGGGATCAGGGATTCAAGATGTGAATTTGGGGTAACACAAATATTCTGACCATAGTGATAAACAGCACGGCTGGCTCTCAGTCAAGTAGTGGTGGCATTTGTGGTCACTAAGGAGCTGCCCTCAGTTAGGCAGTCAGCCATGAACCCCCTCAGCAGGAACATGATGTGGGCTCCATGCCACGGAATCCAGGAGAAAGAACTTCCCCAAAGCAGAAGCACCAAAAGGAAAGACAGGGTTGTGAAAGGGTTCAGCCCTTCAAGAAATAAAACAAAATTTAAAAAGAAAAAAAAACAGGGCAGCAGATAAGGGAATAAAAAAGTGGGGGAGGCAGGGTGCGGTGGCGCACGCCTGTAATCCCAGCACTTGGGAGGCTGAGGCAGGAGGATCGTGAGTTCAAAGCCAGCCTCAGCAATGGTGAGGCACTTAAAAACTCAGTGAGACCCTGTCTCTAATAAAATACAGAAAAGCGCTAGGGATGTGGCCCAGTGGTCAAGTGCCCCTGAGTTCAATCCCCAGTACAAAAAAAAAAAAAAAAAAAAAAAAGTTGGGGAGGAGTGGCTATGCGATAAGGTCAAAGAGGGAAGCTATTGCCAGACCAGGCAGGGTCTTATTGGCTGGGTGAGTGAGCTTTCTATTGCTGTAGCAAATATCTGAGATAAATCAGTATAAGAAAAAGAAAGGTTTATTCTGGCTCATGGGCTCAGAGGTTTCAGCCCATTGTTGGTTGGCCCCTTTACTTCTGAGTCTATGGCAAGGCAGTAAGTACATCATGGCGGATTGCTAGGGGGAGGGAAGCTGGTCATCTCACAGCAGCCAGGAAGCAAATAAAATAACAGGATAGGGCTGGGGTCCCAGCGTTCCCTCTGAGCGCACACCCCTGTGGCCTAACTTCCTCCCACTAAGCTCCGCCTTCTAAAGGTTCTACCACCTCCAGAGGGCACCACGGGCTGGCGGCCAAGCTTCCAACACACAGGCCTTCAGGGACATTCCAGATTCAAACTATAGCATTGGCCAAGGTGAAGAAGGTGAGTCTATTGTAAGACAAAGAGGAAACAGGAAAGCTTTTTAACCTGGTCATGACACAATCTGGTCAACTTTTACAGAGTGTCATTTCTGACAGTTCCACGGACCATACCAAGATGGAGAGGGGTGGACTGGGAGACTCCAGGCATTGCCAACAGAGGGATTTCTATCTCCACTCCTGAATTCGACTGTGCACATGACCTCCAGGATCCGGAATCTGAGCTGCCCTGCCTCATCAGAGCAATGTCTGTCGGGAAGCGAGCATCCTTCTGTCCAGCAGCAGGAGATTGACAAGAAAGTCTGCTCCAGAGCCCAGAGGACAAGATTCTAAATTCAGGAGAGGAGAGTGGGCGGGGCTGTGGAAAGGAGGGGCAGCCACCATCATCTCCATCCATCAAAAAGAGCAAGAAGGAAACAAAATAAACATCGGACTCAAGAAGTTACCAAAGGAAGTGAAAGAACAATGTGAGACCCTATGCCGGCAAACTGGAAACTTGATGAAATTGATGTTGATCTGGAAAATAATTACTAAAATTCGTTTAAGGTTTAATATAACCCAGTGATGAAGAGGGCAGACGGTGTATTCAATTCCACCACCACTTACTCGCTGTGTGAACTTGAGCAACACCCACTTTCTTTGCTTCTAAAGCAAGGATGAAAACAGTCCCCAACTTGGAATAAAGGCTACACAAAGTGTGCAGAGCATCTATGAAACAATGATAAAAGATCAGCAAGGGAATTTAAAATAGAATTAAAGAGTGATTATTTAATAATGTTGTTTCTTTCTAAATAAATATAGGGGTTTGATGCAATTTTCATCAAAATCCCTAGGCATTTCATTTTATTTTTGCTATATTCATTTCCCTTTGGTAGGAAGGAAAAGAATTTGACAAAGTCACTCTAAAATTCAGCAAGAAGAATGAATGGGCAAAATAGCCAAGAACAATTTGAAAATGAAGAATAATTAAGGAACACTCTAAAATAGGTATTAGAACAGGCTATAATGTTTCAAAGATTTAAAATAGCACTGTACATAAATGCTGTAGCCTAGATCAATAGGTTTTATGTTGCAATAATTACAACAGAGTCGATGGAATAGAACAGATAGCTCCAAGACAATCTTTCATGTACCTGACTTTATCCCATAATAAAAGTGGCCACACAAGTCTACAGAGAGAAGATGACACAATAAATGATGCTGAGACAATTGATTAATATTTGAGGGAATAAATAAAACAAAATTAAATCCTCATCTCACATTAGACATCAGTGTAAATTCCAGATTGATTAAAGAGTATAAAGTAATTTAAAAGTTAATTAAAACTAATAAACAATCAAGACAAAGTTCTGGCAACTTTGTTACTGGATCAAGGGCATTAACATCCAACTGCCTCCTCTTTGCTTCTAATTCTCTCATTTTAAATATATAGGGAGCTGTGGTTGTAAGTATGTACATATGTGATGTAAACATGTAAGATATGCAGAAGATACATACACATGTGTTTCATAAATGGGATGCACGTATAGACATGCACACACATATACATTCACACACGTATACACGCACACACATGCACCCACACAGCTTGGTCCCCCATCTCCCTGGTTTGCTTCCCACTGCTCCGGTTACCTGTGGTCGACCGTGGCATGAAATCAGCTCACACTTCAAGAAGGACAAGTGCAGCACAGTAAGATATCTAGAAGGACGGGGGGTGTAGGCCCGTGGTAGAACCCTGGCTTAGCATGCATGAGACCCTAGGCTCCATCCCCAGTTCTTTTGAGAGATTTTGAAAGAAAGAGCACATTTACAAAACTTTTTAGTATAACATGTTGTTATAATTGTTCTATTTTGTTGTGGTTATTATTGTTAATCTCTTACTGTGTGTAATTTGTGAACCAAAATTTATCATAGGTACTTTTTAGGAAAAAAATACTATATATAGGTAGATTTAGGAAAAAACACTATGTATGGGGTTTGGTACTAACCATGGTTTCAGGTCTGCACTGGGAGACTTGGAATATATCCTCAGCATGGATAAGGGTGGGATACCGAATGCATATATATGTGCATTTTATACATACTACTTATATATATATATGTATATATATGCTGTATATATTCTATATACTATGTACAGCATATAGTATATTCATATATACAATATTCATATATAATATGAATTCATATATGTGTGATCTACAATTCATAAATAATATGAATATATTACATACTATATGTAATATTCTATGTATTATATAGATTATATAGAGATGCAATATATTATACATGTGAATATATATATCTTCAGTGTCTCATATATATTTCAATATACTATTCAATATTGTATTCATAATGTGAACATACTATGTATGATATATAATAGCCTATGTACTGTATAGAATATGTATAGAGATACTATATAAAATGTATAGAAACTACATAGACTATAATACTATATAAATATGTATGAAAGAGAATATACTACATACTATATATAATATCATATATGGAATATATAATATATATGGAATATACATGTGTATGTATGTATGTGTATGTGTGTTGTGTGTGTGTGTGTGTGTGTGTGTGTGTGTATACACACATGGGGAATACTAAGGGTAAAGCTTTTTCCATGCCAGAAATTATGGAAGGCTGTCACTCATGTATTTAAAATTTTAAAAGCATTTATATTCAATATGGTGTGGATGAGACAAAACTCAAAAATGGATTTTGATAGGTGTTAGGGGGATCATTTAAAAAAAAAGGAAAGAAATCTTCAGTAATCAAGCAAGAAAAGGCACCCTTAAAATAAGAGAGAAATCAGAATTACAGGTAAAGAAATTTAAAATATGAGAAAAATATCATGCATAGATTTATGTTGACAAAGTAGAAAATGGTTAAGAAAATAGATAAGAAAACATGTATGACCAAAAAATGATCCCCAAAGAATGTTTAAAATCTCAGATACAAAGCCATGGGAAAGACAGAAAAATCAGTCGAAGCGTGGCAGTGGGTGATTTGTCAGTGAGATCAGCTCTTTTGGGGACAAACTGATGAAAGTTGGTGGCATCTGTACGTAGATGCTTCATCCATGAGACAGCAGGGCCCCCCTGGAGCCAGGACCGCACAGGGGACAGATCGTAGGGAGGACGGGGGACTGCCGCGAGCTGAAACAGACGTGCCTCATGCGAGGGGACAGATGCTACTCCTTCCGACCAACTGCTGGCAGGAATGTGGCCCCACATCGAATTCAATTCAGTGCGAATTATAAAACCAGGCGGGCGAAGCTACATCAGCAAACTGGGGAGAACCCGTGAGCCACCAGTTCGCAAGTTCTCCAGGAAATGCTCAAAGTGCAGAAGATTTAGGGAAGCTGAGCTCCGTGACATTATCTCAACTCACTTTTGAAACTCCCTTTTAGAAGAGAGAAATTCGCTCGTCAGTCCTTCCAAGTGGGACACGATGCTCAATAAACTTGGGTCAACATGGAGGCCAGCCAATTGAGTAACAGCAAATAAAGACTTCCTCCTTCACCTCCCTCTGGGCGCCTCGAGGTTGTGCCCTCGGAGGGAACGCTGGACGGGTCTGTGCAGTTCATTCACGCATCCAACAAACAGTTCCCGAGCATCTACTGTGTGCTATGCACTATTATAAGTAGGGACTGAAATAGGGAATGAAATAGAAAAATTCTCTGCCCTCATGAAACTTTATGTTCCAGAGATCTAAAAAAAAAAAAAAAAAAAAAAAGAGCAACGGGCCAAACCCAGGGTCTTCTGGTCAATTTTAATTTTTAAGACTCTTACTTTTATAATTAGGACTCATTTACAGGCATCCAAAGCCCAATTCTGAAACAATATGTGTCTGGGGCTTGCTACTGAACAATCCAGCAGGGAGGGCCAGTTAATGGGGCGTAGAGATGAACAAGATTGGCTGCAAGTCAAGAGCTGTTGCAGCTGGCGATGGGCACAGGGATTTCATTCATTTTACTTCCCTAGCCATTTTTATGCGTGTTCAAATGTTTTTCATAACGATAAGACGTTGAAAGTCCAATTCACTCAAAATCAAAACTACAGCCTCACATTAAATTCGAAGCCTTTTCCTCTATCTAGTCCCAGCCTGGTCAGGAGAGGAGGCCCTCCCCTGCGGAGGAGGAGTCTGGGATGTCCCCTCCCTCTCTTCCTTCTTCTGTTCAGCAACTCCTCTGGGGCCAAGATGGCAGTAAGGGAGTGGTGGAGGGTGAGAGACGAAACTCCCCTTACTTACATGGTGCTTTGGTTGGTTCTTTTGAGTTTCTGCTGCTCTCTGCATCATCAGCATACCAGTTCTGTTTTTGTGTGGGCAGTGGCGATAAGAAGAGGGTTTGAGCTCAGTTAATTTCCTGAGCATGCAAATGGTACCCAGTGCATCTTTGCCACACCAGTCCCTGGGAGTGGAGGCTGGGAGTGGAGGCTGCCTTCCTGAGGCCCTTTCTTCCTTGCCCTGTAAAGGCGGGGTGCAGCCTCTTGCCATCATGGTTCTCCAGGAGGGACCCAGGTACCATTGAGTGTTCCCCTGTGTCCCCAATGCCAGACAACACCCACCATTGTCTCCCCAGTCCTCCCTCTTGGTGCTCTGTTCTGACCCACTGCTTTGATCTAGGTACCAACCTAGAGTCTCTGCAGCTCAGCAAGCACAGGCCAGGGAGTGAGATCTCACTTTTCCCCTCTTGCAGATCACTAATCCCTCTGATGAGCAGATGGGACTTTCTTCTCACTTGCTATGATGGGGAAGGGCCTCCTCCACCGTGGGGCTGTGATATGACAGTCAAAGCATCGCACGTCCCCCCGGCCTGCCACTCACTCTTGCCCCTCCTGGTGGAACTGCAGCCTCCAGTCTGCAGAGTATAGATGGGCATCACTGGAATGACAGGACCTGTTTGGCCATCTCATCACAAACCCGGGGAGTCATCCGGCAGCCTTTTAGCTCTGGATATGGAAGCATTCCATCTTGTTATTTTCAGGCTTAAGACTGCGGCCAACATCGCAAGCCAACAGGAAAGGTCCCAAATGACATCCTATTTCATTGATTTCAGGAAGGGTTCCAAAGTGGTTTTAGGCCTCTTGGTTGTCTATTGAGGTGTGCATCTCGGTCTCTTAACAAAGACACTTTGGAATTTCTGATGCCTCTGGGTCATTTTGTTCCCCTAGTACCTCAGTCTCCAGGAAACTGATTAACCACCTAACAGTCAGCCATTTGTTATTCCAAAGGTGGCAGATTAAAACAAATCTCATTAAGGAAGCCAGCTTCTTTGGCATTGTGGTTTTATTTATAGTCACAGCTGACATTTATTGAATACTTAATACATGACATGCACTGTGTTAAGCACTTATGTGTATTATCATATGTCATCCTCAGTATTCAATGAGGAAGGTCCATTGACCAAAGAGAGAGGTCCTATTCCTATTCTTATTTTTGAGGAAAGAGTGGCATAGAAAGGTTATGCAAATTTCTCAGTGTCACATAAGAGTGATGTAATTAGAACTTGAACCCAAGTTCCACTGTCTCCAAGCCCCATACTCTCTATCAATACTGTCTGCCGTACACCAAGTGGGGTATTTAGTACTTCCATAGATTTGAGCTTTTCTCCTCAAATCCATTATGGATTACAGGTGAACAAAGACTCTTTCTTCTGGTTCTCCCAGAGAAATTTGTCCAGGACACTTTTGGGGGGGGGTCTCTACCCTGAGTCTGGTTTCCATAGCCAGGTCTTGAAGAAAGGCCAGTTCCATATTTCTTCTCCCCCACCTGCCATACCTCAATTTAGGAGATGAAAAGGAAATCAATTGCCCTGGGGAAACTCAGAGTCCAAGGGATTTGCTCTTTTCTTGCCTTCTTCTGGGTCTCTGATATAATTTCTATCCCATGGTGCAGACCTAAGTCACTGATGTACTACTGAAAAAATACAAGTCAGTCACTCCCTGCTTAAAACTTCTCAATGTTCTCCATGGCCCTCAGGAAAATGTCATATTCCAGGATGCTAATATCTCCAGCCCAAGTTAGTGTCATGGCTTCCTAATTTATCTCTTGGCCTTCATTCTTTGCCCTTGTAGAGTTCATTATCCACTCCAGGGCTAGATTGGGCTCTCCAAACCATACATCAAGTCATTTTACTCCCTTGCTTAAAATCATGTGATGGCTTCACATTGTGAAAGAATAAAACCCACATTCCATCTACACTGGCCAACTTGGTCTACATAATCTGGCCCAGCCTAACTCCATGACTTCATTATCTACCATTTTTCTTCTTGTGCATGGGATTCCTACCACACTACCCTTTCTGTCCTTCAACAAGTCACGCTCCTGATCATGCTGCTGGAAATGCTTCCCTAGATCCTAGTAGGGCTGGCTCTTCCTCCATCACTGATTTTTCTGAACTCCAAAATCACTTCCCCATAATGTTCCCCTGACCATGCTACCTAAAGCAATTCTGCTACTGCCAACACTGATCATATGTCACATTACACAATTTCATTTTCTTCACAGCATTTATCATGGCTCACGTGCTGTAGTTTGGATCATCAATGTCATTCAATGGCCCATGTGTTAAAGGCTTGGTTACAGGGTGCCGCTCTAGGAAGATGGTGGAACCTAGTGGGAGGTCCTTAATTCACTGGGGGTATGCCTTCAAAGGGGATTATGGGACTCTAGTCCCTTCCTCTCTCTCTCTCTCTCTCTCTCTCTCTCTCTCTCTCTCTCTTGCCATGAGGTGAGCAGTTTTGCTTCATCACATGCACCAGCTATGATGCGCTTCTTTACCCAATCATGGACTGGAACCTCCAAACTGTGAGTCAAGAAGAAAACTTCTTTCTTTACAAATTGATTAACTCAGGTCTTTTGTTATAGTTACAGAAAGCTGACTCACACGTTGTTCTTTGGTTGATTGGTTACTCTTATTGTTGTGGTTTCACAAATTATCCCCCAAAAGCTCACATGAGACAATGCAAGAATGTTCAGATGTAAAATGAGTAGATTATGAGAGTTATAATCTAATCAAAGGATTAATCCTCCTATACGGATTAGCCAAGTAGTATTTATAGGCATGTAGGTTGTGGCCAAAGAGTGTAGGTCACTGGGGGTGTAACTTGGGGTTTATATTTTGACCCTGGTGTGTAGATCTCTTTCTCTGCTTTCTAGTTGCTGTGTTTTGAACTGTTTTTTTTTCCCCCAAGCTCTTCCACCATGATGTTCTACCTTACCTTGGTCCCAGAGCTGTGGAGTCAACCAACCACAGACTGAACCTCTGAAACTGGGAGCCAAAATAAACTTTCCTCCTCTATGTTGTTGCTGTCAGGTCCTTTGGTTGCAGTGATGTAACTGTTGACTAAAACAGTTACATATTTGCTGTCTTTCTCACTGAATGTGTAAGTTCTTTAGAGGCAGGGAATCTATTTATCTTGCTCACTTCTGTAGCTTCAGCACCTACAGCAGTGCTTGGCAAATATGTGTATATTAATTTGTTGAATGATCTCATGTGGCTAAAACACTCTGCATGGTGTGGCGTTTACCTGCCTGCAGCGCCCAGTGAGTAGCTCTTGTTTTGTTCCTTCCTACCACCTATCCATCCCTTTTCTGGTAACAATACCCTCGATTTTTTTTTTTTTTTTTTTTTTTTTTTTTTGGTACCGGGGATTGAACTCAGCGGCACTGGACCCTGGGCCACATCCCCAGCCCTTTTTTTGTATTTTATTAGAGACAGGGTCTCACTGAGTTGCTAAGTGCCTCGCCATTGCTGAGGCTGGCTTTGAACTCGCGATCCTCCTGCCTCAGCCTCCCAAAGTGCTGGGATTACAGGCGTGCGCCACCGTGCCTGGCAATACCCTCGATTTTTCTAAAGAATCATCCCTTCATCCCACCCCCAGTGCACATGAATGACGACAAGATAGATCTTCCTCCCCATGTGTCTGAAGACAGAAAGATCGCCCAGCTCTGAGGTCCATGAGTGGTTTTCTGCCCACCATGATAGCATCTAGGTGGCTAGGAGCCAAATGGACCAATGAGAACCAACTCCAGGACATTTGCTGGAGCTCTTTCTTCTAGAGTTGCTCCTCTGAGACCAGGAAGCCGGGAGTTCTGGGTGCTTCAGGAGAGAGCCAGGCTGAAGGCAGAGCCAGTGCGGAGCAGGTCAGGGCTGAGGCAGAGAGGCAGATCCCAGAAGCTGTTGTTTAGGGTCCTGGATCCTGTCATGCCTGGATATGGACTTTAAGTTGCACACAGATTGATTACTTTTATTGGTTTTGTATGCTTTGAATTGGCTTTCTGTCAACTGTGACTGGAAGCTTCGTGACCAGTAGACTGTCTAATTTCACTTTACCTCCTCTATATCGATGAGAATTGTGCTCAGTTGTTAAACTTGAAGATGAGTGAAATAAGTCAAAGAGTCTATTTTTGTCATGGAATAAGGATTTTGGAGATGAATAGTCCTGGCCTGTTATGGTGGATCCCCAATGCTAGCAGAGACGCAGGCTTCTCCTATTTTATTTTTGGCTGCCCCAAACATGCATTTGTTGCTTTATGGGAATAAGGCGGCTCTTCAACCTCCAGCATTGAATCCTGGATCCAGGCAGGAACAAACTGAAGGGCAAAAGCCACCCCACATGTGGGAACAAAGTCTGACCACCAACCCCCCTTGAAGGACATTTTACAGAAAACCCACAAAACTTTTTTTTTTTTTTTTTTTACCAGTAATTGAGCCCAGGGGCACTTAACCACTGAGCCACATCCTCAGCCCTTTTTATTTTTTATTTAGAGACAGAGTCTCACTGAGTTGCTTAAGGTCTCACTAAGTTGCTAAAGCTGACTTTGATCCTCCTGTCTCAGCCTCCCAAGCCACTGGGATTACAGGTGTGTATCACCATACCCAGTTGCACAAAACTTTTGTATTGTGGTGAAATACATATAACATAAAATTTGCCATTTTCCCCCATTTTTAAGTGTATGATTCAGTGGTGTGAATGACGTTCACAGTGTTTTGTGAGGTTGGCCATTTTCTCTAAAATGTTTTCATAAATGTAATGGAAATTATGTATCAACAAAGCAATAGCTTCCCATTACCCTTTCTTCTCAGCCCCTAATAACCCCCAATCTACCCTCCATCTTTATATATTTGTCAGTTCTACGAACCTCATGTGGGTAGAATCTTTCATGTCTGGTGTTTTTCACTTAGCATACATTAGTATATAATAGTATATATGTATAATAGTATACATGTATAATTAATGTCTAAAGGTCCATCCATGTGGTAGCACATATCTGAGCTTCATAACTTTGCATAACTATATACATAACTATATACATCCATTGTATGTATATACTGCCTTATGTTTATCCATCCATCTGCAGATAATCACTTGGATTGTTCCCACCTTTTAATTATTGTCCACACAACAAATAATTTTAATTCTATTTTATTGATCAGAATTTTGTCACAGGTCTGCCCTTCTTTTTAAAGAAGACTGAACAAACTGCAGTTTTCTTTCAGCTTGACAAAAATGTCCCCCATCTCCACTGGAGTTTCATTAGTAAGGAGAAATGAAGAAACACTACTGCCTAAGCAATGACAGGGGTCTGTGACAATCCCCTCCTTTGCTAGCAATTTCTTTCTACGTGGAGAATATGTTAACCTTTCCCCCAAAGGCTACTACCCAAAGTCTCACCCATTTAAAACTCAGGATGTCGAGGTGACATGTGGCCTCCTTCAGCTGGCTGGGTTGTATCTTCTCATGGCCTAAACTAAAAAGCAACTTGCTTGCTACCATCAAGCCCATTATTCAAGAGTGCAGAAGGAACCAGACAACCAAAGAGAACTTTCAAATTCAGAGACCGAAGTACGCACAGCCATCAGAGGCATATAGAATGAACCACCTGAGCAAGAATGGCAACACGGCTCACCTGGGATTGGAAGAAGTGTCCTGGCTAGCACACCTGTTCTGTTGTCAGACAGGAACTCTCTGATCCGTTAATTTCCATCATCCTTCTATTGGCCTCTGATGGTTCTTTGTCATGCCTCTCTCTCTCCCTGAGCTCATCTGAGGTGGAATTGGAGAAGACAAGCATCCTTTTGGACTCAGAGGTCTTTGAGGAGTCTCACTTATCATCACAAGTTGCTACAAATCAAGATTGAAAATTACTTGGTCATGTATTTTCTTCCCAACGCTAATAAGCATGGCATGTTTTCTGTCAAGGGAATCTGTGACTGAACATCTTGTTTGGACATAATGTGTCAAGCATGAAGAGTCAGCCACAGTAACCCCACTACACTCCAGCCATGACAAACTTGTCTCTTTCCCCCAAGCTCATCATGGACCAGGGCTTTAAACATGCTGGCCAAACTGCATGCAACACGGTCCCTCAGTTCTTCACTAGACTATTCATCCTGAAGAGTTCCACTGGCTCGGTGAGCACCCCTAAGTTCACCAAAAAAAAAAAAAAAAAAAAAAAAAAAAAAAAGAGAGAGAGAGAGAGAGAGTTTCATTGAAGTGATTGAAGGGGAACTTCTGTGAAGCCCTCTTGATGACTTTTGGTGACATTAATTGTCCTTGACCCCTACCATAACACTTTCCAGTCCTCCTTGTTGTCTTAGGTAGGATTCTCTAGAAGCAGAACCTGGGGCGAGGATTCAGATGCACCTGACTTATTGAAGGAGTGATCTTTAGAGGGCAAAAAAGGGGGAGTATGAGATACAGGATGAACAAAGACAAGCTATTTTTTACATTGTGGTTCCCACTGAGAACTTGCTAGAAATGAACATTTTTAAGCTCCACCCTTCTTAGAAACTCCAGGGGTAGAACCCAGTATCCTGGCATTTGATGTGACTTTTAGGTGATTCTAATGTACACTGTGGTTTAAGGACCACGGGGAAAGAAGACAAAGTCAAATAAGGATGTGGTCTCAAGTAAAGTTGAGTCTTAGACTGATCCACTGTGAAGAGCAGATAAGCTCCCCCCCCCCCATCATTGGCTGATCCTGTGATCTCGGCAACAAGCCAAGCCTGGGCAACATTCCTTGCCAAAGGCGAGGATGTTATCAGCCTTGACAGTTATCAGACATCCCAGGACAATAGGTGTTCTGGGTATAGCAGGATAACAGTAGAATGTTCTTAGCACTGCAACAGTAGGATAGCAGCAAAAAAATGTTTCTAGCTCTGTAACATTTCAGTGCACAAAGAAGCCCCTGACAGCTCACAAGCCTTGGACAATTTACAATGTCCCTGTAGTTTAACTTCCTGATACGAGACCCTGTATAATAAACCTGCAGAGCTGGTTCTGGGTCACTGTTCCTCCATCAGAGTGCAGTGTCCCCCCGGCCTCAGCTTAACTCGATAATGTCTCTGTGTTATTTTCCACCTCCAGTCACCCCTACTCAAGAATCCTTTGTTGACGCTGCACAGGTCGTGGTAATCCACAGAGGACTCTGAGGCATAAATTGCATCTTGGAGCCATCTCTGCCCTGTACCCAATACTGACTGGCTACAGGGGCACTGGGGTTTGCAGTTCCTTAGCCAAGGCAGAACCCATGAGCTGAGATTAGTTCTCCCAAGAAGGGGCAGTTGTGCGTTGGGTGGGGTTGGGATTAGAGGAAAATAAATGCACCAATCTAGGAAAAGAAATCCGAGTAGGGTATCAAGAGCATCTATTACAATGGTTCTTATTGGCCCAATGATCTCTGTCCTCCCATTACACTGAAAGTTCCAGATGATCAAGAACACTGTGTTTCTTGCATATTATTGACTCCCTGGTGCCTGTCACAGGTAGAAAACTGAATCATTACTTATGCAATTAATTGATTAAGCAAATGCTAATTGAATATCTGTTAAATCCTTGGCAGTAGTCTTGGGTTTGGTAATTTAGGCATGAACAAATCAAAAGCCCCTGTCCTTATCAGGGAGATGAAAATAAGCACAAACTCATATATTCATGTGTCTACATATACATACACATATCCACGGTACACAGTCAGGAAATGATAAATATCATGAGGGAAGACAGAGTGGGAGAATAGGGAGAAGAACATTTTAGACAGAGTGGGGTGATATTTTAGAGCAATTAAAGGAGGATTCTCCGAGAAGGTGACATTTGAGTTGAATGAAGTGAGGGAACGCAATGTGAGAATGTCTTCTGGTGGCAGAAATTTCTATGTAAATTCAAAATCATTCCAAAAAAATTTTTTTAATTAATTAAAAGGTTCTCTCAGGGAACCTTTTAATTCACAGGAAACACCTGGAATTTTTGTATTGATAAAGCAGAAAGTGACTGAGAGAGGTAGACCATTGGCATGCTGCTTACTGTTTTCATTTATTTTTAAATTAACTTTAAACATTTATTGAAGTATACATGCACAAGATTAGAAATCAAATAGGATAGGAAAGACTGTAATGAAAAACAGATATCCTGGTCCCACCTGGTCCTTTCCCCCAAGAGCCATCAAGAGTAATCTGTCACCCATTTTTGTCTCAGTTTAACTAACGACAATCTTTTCTCTTCTCCAAATATAGTCATAGAATATTTTGGGTTCTTTGGTTGGTTACTTTTGTAATTTTCAATAAAAGACCTAAATTCGAGATACTCTTTCATCATCTAGAGACATATATCTTTGTCTCTTTGTAATATAAGGATATTGCATCTCAACTTCCTTCCCCGACTTACAGGGGCTGGTTCTGGGAGCCAGTCCCTGGGGGCCATGTTGTGCTGGTCACCCCATCTCCTTGAGCACCGCTGATTGGAAATGCTACACACACAGGCTGGGCCAATCAGATGGTCTCTTCTGCAAAGTTGGACTTGCAACTTAAACTTCTCATTTTAGTCTGGTTAGGTTCCTTGAGTAGAAATGACATGGAAACTCAACATTCTGCTTCCATCTTGAAGATCAAAGAGTAGAGAAGGCAAAACAGGTTTTTTTCCAACTGAAAATATGAAAAGAGAAGACGAAAAAGGGAGCAACTGTCAAAGCTCCTGATGGCTTTTCTTTCCTAGTTCTAGTTGTCTGTTGAGGCTTAATTGTGCCTGGCCTCACGATTCCCTAAAATATGGCCACATCCTTATACCAAATCCTCCATTTCTCAAGCTAGTTCCAGAGAGTTTCTGCTGTTGACAGACAAAAATGTGCTCACTGGTACAAACCCCTCACGACGTAATTGGCCTCTTGGGGAATGAGAACTAG
Organism: Tamias sibiricus; assembly: GCA_025594165.1. Taxonomy (NCBI): domain Eukaryota; kingdom Metazoa; phylum Chordata; class Mammalia; order Rodentia; family Sciuridae; genus Tamias; species Tamias sibiricus. Next base: position 19,222,691 of record CM046674.1, read on the forward strand.
ATCTTTGTTCCCAAGTACTGAGCTGCTTGTCTTGCACTTAGTAGGGACACAAGAAGCAGCTGTTGAATGGAATGAGCTGTTGGTACTCCTTAAATAACAGAACCACTCTCTTTTTAATGCTTTATAAGTGCATTATAGTAATCCATAAGAGTTGGGTTCATTTTGACATAATCATATATGCAAGGAATTTAATCTACTCCACTTGGGACCTGGTCCCTCCCCCCTCCCATTCTTTCCTCTCCCACTTCCCTCTATTCCCTTTCCTCTCCTCTACTGGTTTCCTTCCACGCATTTATTTATTTAATATTTTGGTTTTGGTACCGGGGATTGAACTCGGGGGCACTCGACCACTGGCCACATCCTCAGCCCTTTTTAGTATTTTATTATAGACAGGGTCTCACTGAGTTGCTAAGTGCCTCGCCATTGCTGAGGCTGGCTTTGAACCCACGATCCTCCTGCTTCAGCCTCCCAAGTGCTAGGATTACAGGCGTGCGCCACCGCACCCGGCTCTATTTATTTATTTTTAACTGGTGATTTGTAGATACACATAAAGGTGGAATTAACCACTTTCATAAGGAACTCACTTTTTCAGAGGTAACTGATAAAAAAGGATGAACTGAAACACACACACACACACACACACACACACACACACACACACACACACACAAGAGGTATGCATGCCAGCTATTCACTAGCCAACAGTCAAATGGAAGAAAGAAAATCTTAAAGAGAATCACACATCAGTTTCAAGCTGTCTGAAGGCTCTGCTAGACTCTTGCCAGATAAGTAGAATCAAAAAGGGTCATCAGCAGACACAGAGGAAAACCAGCTCCATGGCTTTGAGAGAGTGCTGTGAATTTCTGGGGGCCCTGATTGATCTGGTGAGCGATCCCTCTAGTGGTGAGAAAGGGGAATCACATCTAGGCTTAGAGACAGATTTCTACGCACCCATGTACACACCTACACGTTCCATTGAATGAAAGGATGAGGTCACCCCCTAGTAAGTGGGGAGGAATTATCAGGAACTAACTGGCGGTCTCCCTGCCTCCGCACTCCCACTCCAGTCAGGTGTTCTGACTTGCTCCATATGCAGGTTCAGGACTTCCCACACTCTGTGAGCAGCTTCAGCTCTGGACCAGAGTTACAGAGGACGCTCCTGCCTCACCAAGACAAAAGCTCAGTATAAACCGCCATTCTTGCAACTCTCTTGTGTCCCCTTTCTCCACATTGTGACCATGATTGTTACCTTCATCTACCTGGGTTCCAGACCCCTTCTTCCCACCAGCCTACCTGGAAACTTGATTCCTCCCTGGCACCTCCTGGCCACAATACCCTGGATGTCTGGGCTTCTAGTACAATCTGAGGGATGCAGAAGAATCTGCTCTTCTTCTACTGTGGGTCTGGCGAATGGAGTGATTGACACACTCTCCCTAAGGCCCCCTGATTTCCGTCAACATAGTCCTGCTTTCTTGCCCCTATTGGAGTAATGCAAGAGTAAAACATCTTGGAGTGACTGTTTGGGTCAGTATGAATTATTTCATATTGCTTAAGTTTCTGAGAGTGGGAGAGGAAAATTCACTAATATAATAACTCCCACCAGGAAAGGCCAATTTCACCTTTCTGTTATATGTGGCCTTTTCCTTAAAAAAAAAAAAAAAAAAAAAAAAAAAAAAAAAAAAAAAAAAAAAAAAAAACTAATAATAACCAGGGCAGGATATTTTATTGAGAAGAGAATTTTCATTAGAGGAAAATGAAACAGCACTAAGTTACTTGTAGGAAGCCCAGTACAATTACTCCATTATCTGCTGACATTCTGGGGTATGGTTAGATGTCATACTGGTCCCAAGTTATATGTTTTAATTCTTTTGTTTATGTGGCAAATTTTAAGTATAAAGCATGACACATTCATATGAAATCGAACACATACATGTAAAACGCTGCACATTCCAACCTACACTATGTCTATGATATCCCACATGCTCACCGCTGCATGTTTATATCAAATATGAGCACGTGGACCATGACATTGCTGCATATATTTCCAAAGGGGCTTTGCAACAGATCCCCAGGCATTCAGAACTCATAGTAAAGTTGAACACAGCACAGGTCAAACATTCAAATACAAATCATACCCATAATGAGGTATTCAAATCAATGCAACATGCACACACTTGTATTATCTAACACCACGAATGAAGTCTTCAAATGACCTTAACACCAAAAAAAAAAAAAAAAAAAAAAAAAAAAAACAGCCAAGTCACAGAGAAGTAGGGAGTTGCTTTTTTTGCTGCTACTCAACTGAATAGTAGTTCTCAGACAGCCAGAGATAGCACCATGGCAGTATCATGTCAGTGATTATCTCCTATTATATTTTTGTCCAGTTAAATAACACTTACCTGTGACAGCTAGTTGTAGACACATCTCAGGGACAGCAGAAACAACTCAAGCAACCTCAATTGCAAACATTCAACCTCTGACTGTATCAGTCATTTAATAGCACAAGCAAAAAATATATAAGGGCTAGTTTATAGAATGTCTTCAGTCAACTTGGTGAGTGCTCATGTGTGTGATGGACTACATGGTACTAAAAAAGCTGGCTCAGGGCTGATCTTTGGCAACATGGTCTATTTCCAAATGAGAGAGCTTTCAGGTATGCAATGGCATTTGTGCTGTGGACTAACAAGGAAAGCAAATCAGACTTCACCTATTTTGTGGTCTGCCTTAGACACGGATGTTAACAAATGAACATCCCAGGGACCTTTGGAAAGAATCTGACATTTTCAATGGCTCTGATACCTTGGATTCATGACCCCCTCAAATGTAAAGGTATTAACATATGTAAGAGGTTTATGCAGAAACCAAAATCTCACATCCCTTCACTCAAGGTCCCTGATAATGTGAACAACAGAATATGCACATTTAGTTCCTTTGGTCTTTTAGGAATACATGTTCATATTTATACGAACAGTTCCTGGTCTGATCTGAGCACGTTATCTCCCGTGTAAACCACAGCTCCAGAGAAAGGAGGGTAGACATATTGGTTTGTTTGCTGGGGAACCAAATTGAGACAGACTATACACAGATGCGCCTGTGACTACACTTTTGCCGGCCCAAGTGAGCCACGGAACCGTCACCCAGACCCGTCGGTCCCTTTAAGAAGGCTAGGTCTCTCCGATCTTCGCTTTCCCCAGTGGGTTCCAGCGGCTCCCGCAGCAAAAAGCAAACTTGCCTGGCTCCCGGGGCCCGGGGGGAGGGGAGTTGATTGGAGAATGCTGCGTTGGGTGGGCGCGGAGAGAGCGCCAGAGTGCGCTGCGGGCTTCTTTCCCCTTCCCCTCTCCTTAACCCTTCGCGGAGCGGAGGAAGAGGATCGTGCTGCAGCGCCAAGAAGCCAGGGCGCTCACTGCTCTGGGCTCCCGAAACTTTGCGCGGAGCGTGGGCTGGACTAGACCGAGCCGAGCCGGCTGGCTGGCCTGGGGAAGGACGGGGGAAAGGTGCCGGGGGAGCGACCCTTGCGCATCCCAGGTCCCTAGCCCAGGCGCTAGCGAGGCAGGGGTGCAGCCGCAGAAGGGAGCTGTCCGTTCAGCACCACGGACCTTCCTCCCTGGGCGGGAGGAGGCGGCGGCGGCTGGGCAACAGGCGGGGAGCTGTCCCTTCAGCACCACGGACCTTTGCCCTCCCTTGAAACCACCGGCCCCCGCCCAGGACTCTGCCTTTTCTCCAGTTTGAGCGGGGGTGTCGGGAGCAGGCGGAGAGCTTCCCTGGGAGGCTGGGGAAGCAGTGAACACTCTTCGCAGCGACTCGCCTCCCAGCAGTGCTATTTTTTGCCATCCGCCCTCACCCCCAGCACACGCGCTCGCACACACACACACACACACACACACACACACACGCACGCACACACACGCGCGCGCACACACGCGCGCACACACACACAGACCTCTCCGGATTTCTTTTCCTTGAGTCTCCCGGGGCTGCGAGGAGCCAGGCGCATCTCAAACCGAGCTGGCAGCTCCAGGCTCCGAAGCCATGCCCTGCACGAACCCTTGTCCTTACCAAGCTCCTGAGGAATGAAAGGAACCCGGGGACCCTCCGAAGGCAGCAGTGATGTGGACCAACCCCCTGGAGCCAGCACCCTCCCGAGGGCCATAGACGACCCAGGGAACTGGAGAGAGCTCAAGACAGGAAATCCCAGCTTTCCTAAAGTCCCCGTGGATGCTGACAAAAGGAGATCTGAATTTTTGGAAGAGCCTGTCCTAGGTTACACAGCTGCAGAGTGATTTTCTCCTCCGGCACTGAATCTCCCCCTCCAACCCCCAGACGCCCAGAGTACCATGAAGAATTATGAGGATGTGTGACAGAGGTATCCAGATGTTGATCACCACTGTGGGAGCCTTTGCAGCTTTTAGTTTAATGACCATTGCAGTGGGCACGGACTACTGGTTATATTCCAGAGGCGTGTGCAGGACTAAATCTACAAGTGATAATGAAACCAGCAGGAAGAATGAAGAAGTAATGACCCATTCGGGGCTGTGGAGGACCTGCTGCTTAGAAGGTATTTACAAATTCCTCTCCATGGCTCTGAATTATCCAGCTTCTGATATTCTGGTGGGTGTTCGGGGAGATGGAGGCAGTGGTGGGGAAAGAGGAATAGTTGGAATTATTGTTGGGAAGGTGCAGGTGCCCAGACTGTTCCCAGCAAGACTGCTGCTGTGTGGGATGAAAGTGTTGGATCTTGTTGATTGTTTTTGGTGTACGCTTCATGTGACGAGATTTTGTGACACTCTAGGCAGCTTCTGCAGTTGAGATAGCTCAAAATCCAAAATCCTCAGGCATGTGCTGAACTGCTTGGATCTCTGGCTAGAGAAGGGGGTCTTTACATTTGCTTCAATTGCATTTCAGTGGTGGGTGAGGAAAGGAGGAAGTTAAGATAGAAGAAAGGTAGTGAGAGGAGAGAGAGAGAGAGAGAGAGAGAGAGAGAGAGAGAGAGAGAGACTCTGATCTGACCTGGTGCATCCTGAGCTATTTCTTTATTTCTTATAATGTTTTCAGTTTCTTCTGAGTTTGGTCTAACTAGATATTGTCATGAACTTCCATTGCCAACCAGTATCAGTGTAACATATATAAACCCCCACCTCCATCCACTACACACATTTAAAGAAAACTTCCTTATTTATACCTGTGTCATTATTTTGGATCCAAATAAAACAGAAGTCTTGGGATTTGAATCTACCTGCCTTCGTTCCTCAATCATTCCCAAACCCAACAAATATATTTCATGGCATTTACATAAGATTGATTCCCCCAAGAACTGCAGCTCATCACTTCTAATTCTAAAGATTAGAGGATTTGTTCTAAAATTATAATGAAGAGGACAGACCTGGTTTAGAATGGGTAGCCTATCTCACTCTTGAACTTGTTTCACTACGTGACGGTTGACTCTCAGCATCTCTGGGCAATGCCTGGGTATCATGGGGAGAGAAAAGAGAGATAAAGAAGAAAATCAAAGCCCTGTGGAACCTGGATGCCTGAGGGAAGTCACTGGATTAGAGGGACAGTAGATAGTTTTTTTTTTTTTTTTTCAGGCTACTGAGGAATCTGTGAAGCTTATCACAGTGATAAGCAAGAAAATATGGATATCCTATGTACTCCCCTCCTTTTCTCTGCACCTGCATTCCCAGTGGCTGGTATTGTGAGAGCTTCTGGAGAACTTGCATTTATGTAAATGTCTTAGGAAGTCATGCTATGACATCACTCACTAGTGTAATATTGCATCATCTCTGGCCTTCTTCCCATGTCCTGACTCTCTGAACAACTGCTCTCCTGATTATAGCGCTACTACAATTGATGCTGTTTCCAACACAAACTTGCAACTGGTGGGAAGCCCAGGTAGGAAGGGGCTACTTTAAATGCCACTAGGTTCATGTCAAGTCGAAAGACCTGAGCAATGCTGCAAATGACCTGTGTAACCTTGGCCAAGACCTTTGCCCCCTTCAACTCTCAATGTATCAATATGAGCAATGATTTGTTTGCAATTGGTGGTCTTGCCTAAGCCTTAGCCAACATTTATACTGTATCCAGTGCACTGACTGAAAATTGTAAGATGGTTCTTTCTTAAATATTGACAAAATGCTAATATTTATGTGATTATTTGTGATCATGTACAATCTGGATGGTGAAGTCATCTTCCTTAGGGAAATTCCATGAATTCCCTTTCCTATGTTGGCGATAAGGAGTCAAATTATATTTTGGTGATATGGCAATATGGTGAATGTTTGGATGCCTACATTAGTTCTAGAGATGGCATTAAAAAAATATGAGGCACCTCTCAAGCCCAAATGGCCCATAGTTATATCCTGTTTTAGTCATCTATAGTCCTTCTGCCTCTTGGAACTAAACCTGGAAGTGCACAATAAAACACCAATTTTGGCTTTCCCCATTATACTCTCTGGAAAAAAATCTGTCAGAGCAGAAGTGTGGCCTAAAATTTCTGAACCCTTGCTTAGAATTTCTCAAGTGATGGTTTCCACTTTTTTCCAACATCATGTCCTACACCCACAATTTGCACAAGGAATTGGAACTCCACCCAGGCTTTCTGTGGGCTTGGTGGGAGAAGTGAGAAATTGACTCAAGAAGGAACTGGATGAATTGAAGATGTGTTCTTAGGCAAGTGAATTCTTCTGAGAAAATTCATTTGCAGTCTTCCTACAGTTTGGCCCAGCTAAATCATTTTTATACTTTGGAGATATTAAATACAGCAAGATGCACAAACATTAGTGAACCACAACAAATTTTTAGCTAATGTATACATCCACAGCACTAACATGTAGATGAATCTGGCTAAAATTTGAAATGGGGATTCTTCCTTCATATACCAAATGCATTAAGTGTTCAAGGAATTTGCAGAACTCTTTGGTGTCTGCATGGTAAGATACAGGCTGTAGGCAGCATTTCTCCTAGGTATTTCCATCCTATGAGACTGAAGATGCACAGCCATCTCCCATTTGGTATCTCTTGTCTGTCTTTTATGTATCCAAGGAGAACTGAGGTGGGGAATTTTTTGGGGGGGGGGTTTGAACTCAGGGGCACTTGACCACTGGGCCACATTCTTAGCCCTTTTTTGTATTTTATTAGAGACAGGGTCTCACTGAGTTGCTAAGTGTCTCACCATTGCTGAGGCTGGCTTTGAACTCTTGATCCTCCTGCCTCAGCCTCCCAAAGTGCTGGGATTACAGGCGTGCGCCACCGCACCCAGCCGGTGGGGGATCTTGTAGCTCGATTTTCTTACAGATCAAATCAGTAGAGTCCCTTCTTCCATACATTTTTAAAAACCATGACACAATGTGGCTGTTTTGTCCAAAAGAAGAAAATGCTCAGGAGGGACATGACAGTTGTCTGCAGGTATCTGAAAGGCTGTCATTTGGAAGACAGATTTGAAATGTTCTATGTAGCCTCAATGGGGGTAGAAGTAGGACCTAGAGGAAAGCACTTGTATATAAATAACTATCCAATGTGGAATGGGAATCTCTAGGAAGTGATGGATTCCCCAACATCGATGATATTCGCGTGGGAGCAAATAACATCAGTTGATCCTTGACTTGGCTAGACTTGGAATCTCATGATGAGTTTTTAAAAAAATAGATCATCAGGATGCACAATTAAATCTCCTGCTTCTATATGTCTATGATGGATCACTAGAATCTGAATTTTCTAAGTCCTCCAAGTGATCATGATGTTCAAGCCAACACATATTGAGTATTTACAATGGGCTTGGACATGGCTACATTTGATAATGAGGATCGCATCACTCAAGTAAGAGAAGGATACTTCCAGTTTTCATTCCCATAACCCACCAGAATGTCATTTCTCCTTAGCCCTTATGCTTCTTTGAGAATTTTGAAAAATTCTTAAACTTTTGATGAAATGCTTTCATGTTCAGAAGAGCTCAGTGATGCAGGTACAATGATCATTTACTTCATTTTATAGATGAGGAAACCGAGAAGAAAAAAAAAATTACATAACCTGCCCAAGGTCACAAACCTCAACTCAGCAGTCAATACTTAAAATCTACGCTAGGCTGCTTCTCAGAGCATTTGCTAGAGAACATTAATTCATGTTCTGATGGACGGTTTGCTACTGGTACAAGCATCAGCTCATGAGAATGCCCAGCAACGTGGGTCTTTTCATTCAGAAGTCCCCGATCTCAGAACACACCCGCCTGGGCAGCATCAGCAGGGGAGCAGGAGCTACCAGACAAGCACGAACTCAGAGGCAGCAAAGGGCACACTTTGAATGGAAAAAAAAAAAAATCAACCTATGTACAGACACCCACACTGAGAAACCAAAACGAATGACTGACTCATCATCTGGAAAAGCATGCAAGGCGTTCACAAAGTAGTGCCTGCCCTAACCTGCAGTGTGTTTTCAAAGTCAGCCGGTGAATTTGAATGAGAGCATGTGCAGTATGGAACTCTCTCATTAAGAAAACCTCAAGTCCTAGCTACAACCAAAGCAATGTGTTTGCCTCGTAGTGAGACGCTCTGGGTAATCAACCCATTTATGTTACTAACAGTCATCTCCACTGGGTGTATCATTGTCCTCCATGGAAACCCAGTTGACCCAATTCTAAGAAGAAGAACTTATGGTAAGATGAGGGAGTAGGAAATACAAATAAATGTCCACGTGGACTAGGCAAGCAGTGTAAAGTGTGAAACAAGTATTTCAAAGTCCTCTTAATTCTATGGAGCAGAGTTTTAGAATTTTTTTTTTTTTTTTTTTTTTTTTTTTTTTTTGCAAAGATGGATGGTAACTGAAACATGGTCTCAGTGTGGGGGCATTAGGGAGTGGTGAGGACTGTGGCAAACTGAGGGGCATAAGCACCATCTAAAAAACAACTATTATTTGACTTGAGTTGATTTTTACCTTGGGGAGATGTGCACCAATGTGGCCCAGAATTCTACGTAAAGAAAAGCCAGGTGCGAAATCCCTTCAATGCTAGAATGTGGGCAACTGGTTGGCCGTTTTAAAAACCTGGTATGAATTTTTACATTGTAGCTGAACTTGGCCTATGGGGTGTCAGCTTTGAGCCCCCAAAATTGCCTCAATGCCCTTTACAATCCAAATTCCAGATATTTTCATATGTGATCGCTGAATTATTCTTCCTAAGCCAATAATCACTTTTTTCGATTCATTTTTAAAAATTAACTACTAAGAAAAGAAAGCCCACTTAAGATTTTAGGACAGGGAACTTAAAATTTATGGAAAAGAGGTTCAATACACTGCTGTTTCTGCTACAGATGGGCCTACATGACACCAAACATCTGGCTGAAAAACTGAAAAAAATTAGCCAGTCATTAGAAGTTCCCCCATATTTCCTAATCTCCAGATGGTTGACTTCCCCAGCCAGACGGGGTTCCAGCTTTATTTATGTGTTCAGAAAGCTTCAGGGAAGCTGCAAAGATGAGGCTGGGGATGAGGGTGAGACAAAGACACTGCAGTTATTGAGTACTTCCTGTGCGCCAAGCCCTGGGCTCAGATGTGGTGACTCACATTTGGCATCTTCTACCCCCGAGTAGACCACAAACTCCATAAGGATCACTGTGTGTTGGGGGCACTGCTACTTAGACACAGTTGCCAAGTAGCCCCTTCTGCTCCTCCAGTCCCGGACTGAGAGCCCCGGCTCCCCTTAGCCATGGGTGTAGAATGTGCTAGAGCTCTTCCTCCTCTGCCCTCTGTATTCTTCCTCCTCCTCCTTACCCACAAGGTCCCCAAAAACACATAGAAAAGGGAAGTAGTCTGGGGACTTAGGATAGGGGTGGGTGACCTGGCTGTGTGTGGTTTAGTTAGGACTGGGCAGGAGGTCAGGACACAAGCTTGACTAGCAAGCAAGTCCACCAGCTTCCCACCACGGCGGCAGCCACCCTAGCCCCCTCTACGACCTCCCAGACCTCCCTACGATGCATCAAGCAAAAGGTGGCGAGCTGACCCCACAGGCACCCTCATGGCCCTGGGAAACCATCTGTCGCTCTTGGCTGGCCTGTGCTCTACGGATAGCTCATTATTTGAAATCTCACTCCTGAGTTGTGTCAAAACAGGTAGAAAGAACCTCCTTAGGTATTTCCACCTCGACTTTGTGACTCCACAATCCCACCCATTTTAGGAAGTAGATGCTTTGAAAATACCTTTCTTGGCTTCACCACTCAAAACTGTATCTTCTGGATTAAAGGCCAGTGGGTGGCCCGTATTCCAAGGCTGGGTGACCAGTGTGGTTTATTTGTATGGGTAACTGTGTGTGTCAAGAAAACAATGAAAACAAGGAATCAGGCAAAACGAGGGCACATTCTTTTAACGTTCTCACAGAGTGCAACAAGCTTACCTGAGAAGTAATCTCATTCTGTGGGAACATATATGTTTGACTTTGCTTTTTTTTTTTTTTTTTTTTTTTTTTTTAATAAATTCGGGCCTAGCTGCTGCATATTCCCTTAGTAGAAAACTGGAAAAATGCATATACATTTTTTGTTGTTGTTCAGTAGAGGGACACATGATTTCTGTTCATTTGAAGAAATAACCCCAAAGATTGTGGATCTAGTACTTGCTTTCCAGAACATTCATCAGTTTCATATCTAACTTAGCAATCTTTTTTTAAAAAATATTTATTTATTTGCTTTAGTTGTACACAATGTATTTACTTTTATGTGGTGCTGAGGATCGAACCCGGGCCGTGCACGTGCTAGCGAGTGCTCTACCGCTGAGCCACAATCCCAGTCCCTAACTTAGCAATCTTATTGGAGAACTTTTTCCCTGAAAAATGAAATAACCAGTTTTGTCGTTCCTTATAGTTGAGGTGGATAAAATTTGACATAAACTCATTGCGTATTTTAGGAGAATTGTCGTTGTTTGCTTGTTTGTTTGTTTAGCAATTTGAAAACTTGCACTATGACAGGGAGAAGTTCCCCCAATGAAAATAATATTTCTGAGGTTAAAGAGAAACCTGGAAAACCCAAGGCTGGTTTCCTGGTCACATCTTTGTGACCCTGCCAGAACACACCGTTCCAATATAGGAACCAATGTGCTTTCGTAATTTATCCGAGACCAGAGTGAATATTGAATAATAGCAGGGGTTTGGGGGCCAGGCGGACTTGGGGTCTCATCTGGATCCTACCATTTCCTGACTGTGGGACCTTGGAAGTTCCTTCCCCTCTGAGCATTCATTTCCTTACCTGCCAAAGGGGAGAAAAAAGTAGCAAGCGCTTTCAACAGTTTTATGTTTAGTTCTTGTGGCTCCTTCGTGCTTCTAAATAACACAGTGGCCATCAGCACTCGATTTCTTCATTTTAGACAATATCTATTTGCTAAGAAAAATGGTGGTTGGCCTCATATACCAATGCTCCCCTTTCTCCAAATACCTCTACCTGTGGCTCCAAGAGAATCAGGCATAACAAATGAGGGTAAGTGGGAAAAAGAGAGCCTAGTATCTCACACCGGATTGGTTACTTGCTCAGACAGGACTCCATGCTCAGGGACCAGCCTCAGCAAGGGAGGTGGGTAGGGAACAACGGTGGGTAGGCGATGGGGCAGCCTGTTGGGAAGGGGGCGGCCCTGTGCGTAGACTGGATCTAGTGATGGATAGCTGAGCTTGAGCCATTGGGTCAGTGTCCCCACGAAAGCTGCCTCCAGCCAGGTCTGCAAGATGCTTGAGGAGACGAAGTCACCCACACTCCACTCATCAGACTCACACACCTTGGCCCAGAACTCTGTCTACCCAAAGGGAGAAGGATCTTAAAAAAAAAAAAAAAAAATTGTATGGGTGAACTTCGGTACCTGCAGCAAGGGTCTGTGAGTGGCTGGCGGCAGGAGCTAGCGTGGGCTAGGAAATCCTGCCACATCAGGGAAGGAAGTGGCAGTAGGAGGGCACCATAAGACCCTCCACTAGCCGATGCATGTTCCCTGGTGAGAGTCAACACGTAGAGCCCTGCCACACAGAGAGCCCGGCCCCGGGTGTTGGCTGGAAAAGCTGTAACGACCAATAAGAAAGCAAGGTCACCCAGCGAAATGAAGTGACAGGTGGATTTTGTTTTCCTTCCTGCTCTGGTCATGGGTCTCTGAGGGAAATGGGATTTGCTATCATTGGGAAGCCCAGAAATCTCCTCCCTTCCAGAGGAGAGCCAGTAACTATGGAGAAAAAGCGGAGCTACAGGAGGAGAAGGTGAATCCTGGATTTGAGTAGCATTCCGAGGGTCCACTGAGGCTTGCTCCACAATGCCACAGATGAACGGTAATGTCTAGAAACTTCTCAGCCGAAGAGAGAGACGTCTCTGTAAGGAAGGGGCTCCCCCGTGGCTACTTCCTGTGGGCCTGGGTGGGACAGCCACCTTCAGAGCAGATCTGCCCTCCTCCCTGGAATTGGGAAGCCAGAGAGATACTGTCATGGATCGTGGGGGCTGCTTCCAAGAGAGCTCTAGAAGGAGAGGACAGGCCATAAGAACCCCAAAGAGATGCCAAGGAACTAGTAAAAATAATAACCAGCTAGCACTCAATGAACACCTTCTCTGTGCCAAATTACAATTACTGTAGCAGACTGAGCATTCATTTCTGGGCCAGCCCCTGAGTCGTCTTTCTTTCTTTCTTTAACTGATTCTGACACACACTGATGTCAGGCGCTGTTCTAAGGAAGCACCCTCCAAGTACTGCTTCATCTTCACGACTTCCTCCGGAGATAGATCTTACCATTATCCCCATGTTGCAAAGAGAAGTGTGCAGTCATTCAGAGCTAGCATTCAAACCTCACTCTCTGCTGTCTCTTATTACCTCACGCCAGCATAAACAGGCTCCGCTGATCCTACTACTGCTTGTCCTGCTCCACTAGCAAGAAGACTGAGGCTCGGGGAGCAGTTTGTGACGACATCATGCTTCCAGGTGACAGGGACGTGAGCCACAGCCCCACTTGCCCTAACCATTGCACTACACTGCCTTGGTTTAAAAGCCCGGATCTAATGGGGTGGGGTTCCTTCCACCTGTCCGCTCTGAGGTCAAGGAGAGCATGGCATCAGTCACTAGTTCTGAACCGTTCAATGACTAGAAAATAAATAAATAAAAAGGACTCCAACAGTTGCCACAAGCAAGGTCAAGGTCAAAGAGAAAAAGCAGTAAAGCCAGTAGGACTTTTAGCCTCTGTAGCACTAGGCTGTGAAGAAGCACTCCCTCTGGAGGTCCTATGCAAATCTTTATTTTAAAAGGTGACGTTAGCCGGGCGCACGCCTGTCATCCCAGCACTTGGGAGGCTGAGGCAGGAGGATCGCGAGTTCAAAGCCAGCCTCAGCCATGGCGAGGCACTTAGCAACTCAGTGAGACCCTGTCTCTAATAAAACACACAAAAAAGGGCTGGGGATGTGTCCCAGTGGTCGAGTGCCCCTGAGTTTAATCCCTGGTACCCAAAAAATAAATAAATAAATAAAAGGTGACGTCAATCATTTGGAAATGAGAAGCACAGGGGTCTGACGAGGTACACATGAGCGGACCACCGGAGGGTCTCCCATCTTCCATACTGGGGCTGGGTGTGTGCAAACTTGGGCAGGCCATTAGGCCTGTGGCTGTCCCCCTTCCTGAGGATTAATCTTGGCACAGTATTTATTTGACTTCTTTGAGCTGTAGACTCTGGGCCAAGCAGAAGTCAAGGATTCCATCCCTAGTCCACCTCCTGGTTTCGGGTTCGGACGACTCTATTCCGTAGGCAATTTGCAGCCAAACCCCCCTACATCCCGCATCTCCGAAGAGCAACCAGACTGGACCACCAGGCCTGGCTCTTACTGACCTTGGGCTTGAGTGGACCAGAAATGGGCAGATGGATGAGATTTGGGGTGGACAGGTCCTAACACCATGGAATATTTTGTTACCGTCCCCAAACTCTATTCACGACCTTTCTCTGAATCACCAGCCTAGCACCAGAGCCTGGGGTGTGTAGTAGATGCTCAATAAATACACATTATTCTGTTGCTGGAGGGAAGATAACTCAATTACCTTGAGCTTCTCCTAGTGTAACCACACTAATCCCTAACAATGGCAGTTCTGCTATCAGTGCTTACAAACCACCCTTTTAATAACATATCCTATTATGCCAGTCATGATTTTTTTTTTATAATTCAGCAGCCTGTAGTTTCTGGATATCTGGCTTTCCAGTCTTGAAAATCTCCACACTATTTGTCATCTGTTATTTTCCATTTTGTCCTTGAAGATTGTCCAGAATAGTTCAACCATCGCATCGTAAAATTCCCTCAATACCTAGGGTGCAAACGTGGGGAAAGGGAAAAGGAAAATAGATGTTGTGTGGACATATTGTGTACACACCCAGCAGACTGCTTCTATTCCTTGTGCCTAAGAGTCTATATATATATATTTAGTTACCTGGACGTTTAGGAAATAGAATTTCCACTACTCTGTATTCTGTAGCATATGCTGTTTGGTATCATGCGTTGCTGGTCTGGAATACGATAATACCTACCTGTTAAATGAGAACGATTCAGAAGCTCACGGGTAGCGACGGGGGCATCTTCTATCATCTAATCCATTACAAAATTCTACTGTCGCCTGTGGAAATTGGTTTTGGCAGAGGGCAGTTAATATAAATGCATATTTACAACAAATCATTTTGACCCTTTGCAAATTCCAGGGCGGCAGAACCAATTAGCTGTTTATCAGCTGAAAATGTCTTAAATTCTGCATCACCGAGTAAGTTCTGATTTTTCAAAATATTACTTTTCACCAAAGATGAAGCTGGCGTGGGATCAAAATGCTCTAGGTGTTTTAGAGAACAATAAAAAAGATCAAATCAAGAGGCAATGATGTTAATCTGAGTCAAAGGTCTGCCGCGCAGCATGGTAATTGTTCTTTTCTGCCTTTTCACTCTGCAATGGGGGATGATTTAGCTCTTGAGCGGTGGGGAGGTGGCAGGGGTTGGGATCTAAGAAATAATAAGGTCTGGACCAAGGAAATCAGGGCTAGGCCACCTCTTGAAGACCATTTTCCAGTGAGAGTCCCTGGGGCTTAGCTGCAGGGACCTCTCATTGGCTTAAGAAATAAGGAATCCTTTCCCAGCACAATGGACTCCTTCCAAATTACCCTGACCCAGGGCGCTGGGGTAAGGTGGACACCCAGGTGAGCTTCCTCGAGAAGGTGACACTAAACTTACAAGGTGAAAGAGGTGAGAACCAAGCCCAGTGGTCGTCTGGGGGAAGGGCATTGAGGCAGAAGGAATAGCAGCTGCGAAGACCTGGGGTCCCAGGGAAGCTGTGTGGCTGAGGAGGGGGAGCGAGGAGGAGAGAAGATGGTCAGCTGAGGTACTGGCCCGGGCCTTGAAAGGAGCCCTAGGAACTTTGACTTTGACTCTGAGCCAACTGGAAGCCTGCGGGGAATTTTGAACTCATGTTCTGTAGTTTGCCAGGTCTGAGTCTTCTCCACTGCGTCACCTGCTGTAGTCCCTCCTGTGACCGCCCCTTCTTCCCTCAGGCAAGAACTTCAGCTGTCTCTTTAAAACCTTTGCTCTGCCCTGTGGGCAGCCTCCTCAGTGGCTGGGCACAGTGAAACAGGACCTCAGCCTCGTCTTCCTTCTTCTCCTAAAGACAAATCCACGGTCCCTTATTATTCTAAGTGTTTTAATTCTCACTGGGGGGGAGGTGGTTGAAATTAAAAATGACATCAATGTAGAAACTTGCAAGGATCTTGCAATCATCCTTCCTGCTGGGCAGCCCCTTCCCAACTCACAGATCCTGTCCCTCGCCTTCAGCTCAAGCTGGTGTCTCTTCCCACGCTGGTCCCCCCCCTCCAGCCTGGAGATCCCATCAGACATGCTAAATGAAGGGCTTGCATTTGGTGAGGGCTCCGGCGGGGGTTCCCTGCTCTCTAAGCACCTCTCCAGCAGCCGCTGTGCGCTGGACACAATGCCCGGCCCCGAGGACTCGGATGAGAACAAGGGGGACAACGTAGGGACGCTAACAACTACGTGGGGAAGGTGCTGGCAAAGATGGCGCACCCAGGTGACGCTTCCGCAGCATCGAGTAGGAGGCCCTGGCTTAGTCAATGTTGGGTTGTCATGGAAACGTTCCCTTAGGGCTTGCGCCTCCCCAAAGTGCCTGGTCCTCTGTAGGTGCTCGAAGCGCATTTGTGGAACACACAGAGGCTTGTGAAGAGCGCACCGAGGAGGACTGTCCCCTCCTGGCACCGGAAGTTGGAATACAAGAGAATTCAGATCTCCTGGCCTCGGACCCTTAAGCAAAGGGGAAAGAGATCTTTGAGGACATGTTGAGTGATCACACATTTTATTTTTTAACTTAAAAAAAAAAAATTACCCTGGCTATTCAATTACAATTGTGTTCTTTTGAGTGGTATTTTTCCTGGTGTATTTTCTTAATCAAACACTTTTTTTTTTTTTTTTTTTTTTTTTGGTACCAGGGATTGAACTCAGGTGCACTCCACCACTGAGCCACATCCCCAGCCCTTTTTTGTATTTTATTTAGAGACAGGGTCTCACTGAGTTGCTAAGTGCCTCGCCATGGCTGAGGCTGGCTTTGAACTCACGATCCTCCTGCCTCAGCCTCCCAAAGTGCTGGGATTACAGGCGTGCGCCACCGCACCCGGCTTCAAAACACTTTTAAAATGTAAAAGTGAGGGGCTGGGGTTGTGGCTCAGTGGTAGAGTGCTTGCCTAGCATGTGTGAGGCACTGGGTTCGATCCTCAGTACCGCATAAAAATAAATAAAATAAAGGTCTGTGTCCATCTATAACTAAAAATAAAAAAAAAAAAATAAAAGGAATGCAAAAACACATTTTTATTTAAAAAATTTTTTTAAAAGCCCACAACCTTTGTTTGTTTATTAATTTTTGGTACTGGGGATTGATCCCAGAGGCGCTTAACCACTGAGCCACATTCCTAACCCCTTTTTAAAATATTTTATTTAGAGACAGGGTCTCACTGAGTTACTTAGGGCCTCACTAAGTTGCTGAGGCTGGCTTTGAACTCATGATCCTCCTGCCTCAGCCTCTTGAGCCACTGGTTTTACAGGTGAGCGCCACCAACACACAGCCAAAAACACATTTTTAATATAACACAAAATCTATCTAAGTTTAGTCTTGTACCCTTACTATAATCTCATCACCCCTCCTTGCCCAAAGTGACTGCCATTTCCAGTTTGGTGAACAGCTAATAAATATCATTTCCCTATTCTTCTGCTTTACCAAATCAAAGGGATCAGAGAGGGTATGTTTTTCCTCTTTGAGTTCGAATTCTTCAGAATCTACTCAGAAGCTTTCTAAAATCTATCTTACAATGTATAAAGACACTTAATCATTCAAACTATTTTAAAAGTCAAACCAGAGAGAAGGGATTTTAATGCCAGTCACCCAGCTCCTTTTCCCCAGTGCAAGTTATTTTTTAACCATTTCTGATTCTGTTCTGCGGGTGTTCACCCACATCCCTAAATAATATGTTTGTCTATTTCTTGATTTATCATCTATTGACTTCCTGCCATGATAGGGGAGGACTGAGCTAACTCACTCCACCCTCTCTATCGATTAACTTTCTAATTTTTAGAAATAACATAAATCTTCATTTCTTTTCCCACTCACCTTGGGTAGAATGTCTTAGCCTCCCAATTTCTGGGAGGAGGATGGGCACATGCTCCATTGCCCTCTGCCCGTGTGTGCTGGTTCTATCTGTTCTTCATTGTCAAGGTCATCCAGGTGCGTTCTGTTCTGTAGCTGCACCCAGGCCTTCCAGGCTTGGGCTGTGGATGGACTCTGAAGTTGGGCAGCCAATGACCATGGTGATGATGACGGAGATCACGCTCGACTCAATGCTGAGGGGGTTTTCTATAGTTTTCCCTTTGTGGCTTTGATGTCACCGTCTCTGAGTCATTGGAAGAAAAAATATCCCAATGGTGTTCACCAGTCGCTCAAAACCATGTCGCGTGTGTGTGTGTTTCCATCACAGCTGGGCCGTTTAGTACAATTTTCATTTTTTTTCCCCCCTGGAGTTTCTGATAGACTCAAGGGGGGGTTTAACATGTCCTTTCAGAGCAGAATTAGTTTTTTTTTTTTTTTTTTTTTTTAAAAAAGCACTGTGTGTGGGAAAAAGATCTTTCTGCAAAAATGATTCCTCTCTCCCCACATCTTTTTTCCTGCTTCTTCAGTAGAGTCTAGTAGTTGAGAATTTAAACTCTACCACCATGAGCTCAAGCAAGCTCAAATATCAAGTCAGCTACATAGGACTGTGTGTATCACTTAAGCTGAGTTCGTTTCCTCATCTAGATTATCATCGCACCCACTCGTAAGGTTGCTATGGGTACTTAAGATTTGGACAACACTTAGAAAAGTGCTTGTCACACATAAGTACCAAGGTGGTGGTGTGTATCACCATTTTCCTGGGATAAACACATTGCACAGAATCTCTTCATCTGCATTGTTTTGCCAACAGCAGGGAATCATCCAGGCCATTGCTGCGGTATCCCCAAGAATCTTCTCAAGCCTCAGAGAAGACTGAGGCAGAGTCAATGATACAGTTGATGGAGACCCTACCAGGGAACCAGACCCACAGTCTTTAGTGAAAAGTCTTGGGCCTGATTCTTTTTTTTTTTTTTGGTCCCAGAGATTGAACTCAGGGGTACTTGATCACTGGGCCACATCCCCAGCCCTTTTTGGTATTTTATTAGAGACAGGGTCTCACTGAGTTGCTAAGTGCCTCGCCATTGCTGAGGCTGGCTTTGAACTCGCGATCCTCCTGCCTCAGCCTCCCAAGTGCTGGGATTACAGGCGTGTGCCACCGCGCCCGGCCTGATTCTTTTTTATAGTCGTTGATAAGGTAATCAAAAGGTTAAGGAATCTGTGTCCTAGAATGTCACCTAGATGAGCCATCAGCCCTTCCTAAATAACAGCAGCAAGTCCACACTGAGTCCCAAATTCTCATAGCTCATCAGTAGCAGCAGCAGGATTCAAACTCGGGTCTTGCAAATCTGAAAACCAAAGTCCTTAATTCCGATGCTATAGCCGAGCCTTCTCAAGTGTGGACTAATACCAGAGCCAGGGGTGGGGACGCAGGCTTCCCAAAATCCTTTGAGAAAGTCAACAGCATCAAAACCATTTCAGAGTAATGAGAACCTCCTATTTGCCTTTTTCATTGTGTTGACATTTGCATTGATGATGCAAAAGCTGTGCTGGGTACACCTGCTGGAGTCTGAGCAGCAATCACGACAGTGACTCAGGAGGCATTGTGTGAATTACCACCGCTCACAGGCAGAGAAAACATTAGCGTCACTTTAAGATATCCCTGGTGGAATGGCAAAAAAAGAAAAAAGAAAAGAAAAAGTGTTAATTTTATTAAATCTCACGGCTTGAGCAGTCGATTTTAATAGTCTGTGTAACACAGTGGGAAACATCTTCAAGGCACCTCAGATGCAAAGCCAAGTGCACTGGTGGTCTCTGGCAAAGACCCTCGTGGGACTGAGTTGTGAACTGACCTCGCTGCTTTTTTTTTTTTTTTTTTCTTCCCACGAAACGTCATATTTACTTGAAAGAATGAATGACAGGCAAATTATGGTTATTCAGACTTGGGTATTTGGCAGAATTTTTTTTTTTCAAAAAATGAGCTAAGTGAGCCTGTCACTTCAAAGAAAGCAACTGACAGTATTTGTTGCCAAGGATAAAATTCAAGGTTTCAAGTGAAAAATTCCAATTTGGGAAAACTTGTATCTGGCCCCATGAGTCAATGTGATGTTCTTTTTTTTTTTTTTTAATATTGTGTAATGAAATGTGGCAAAATTCGAAGACCTGCGTAAGTTAGTGAATCAATATTTCCCAGATAACCAATGCATAGGCTGGGTAAAAGATCGATTCAAGTTGCAAGATTAGAACACTGGCTTTTAATGGGTCAGAACATGAAAAGCAAATTATTATGGTTTCAGATTCTACACTGCAACCAGCTTTTAAGAATCTACCACTTGTTGAGTTTTGGCATAATATCAAAGAACAACATCCACAAATATTTTCGCAGGCTATTCAAATATTCCTCTCTTTGCCATCCACATATTGGTGCGAGATTAGATTTTCTTCATTTACTTCAGCCAAACAACCTTTGGCTAAGGATCAAACGCAGAAGCCAATGAGAATCTGACTTCTATTAAGCCAGACATTGCAAACAATCTAAAAACAAATGCCACTCTTCTCATTTATTTTTTTTTTCTGTAAAGTATATTAATTTTTTATGAAAACGTGTTATTGATGGCAATGTGCAACTGGGGTTGCTCATCATTTGGAAATGAATTTAAAATTAAAAACAAAAAATTTTTTGCTTCTTTCTAATTCAAGAAATACCAAATAGATACAAGCCACAAAAACCAAAAAGCTCAATCATTAAGTGTGAAGCCAGACGGAGAGCAAAATTTGAGGGCTGTATTTTAATTCTGATGACAACTTTCAAATGGTCCACGACAGAAACTGAAAGAGCTATTTTCTCACCCTTGTCACAGTTTGCTTCTGGTTCTGCCTTTTCTTCTCCAGTGGGAGATGAAACACGGTCCCTTGATGAGAGCTGCCATCTCTGTTTTCTGAGTTCTTTTTAGTGGCAGCTAAGCAAAGCCATTGTTCCGCCATCGCCGGGACGCAAGAGGCAATGGGGGACTTCAGCATTCCCTGGAAGAGGTGTCTTTGATTAAAACGCAGTCCTGCTGGTATGAAGTCTGATGGGGCCCGGAGGACGCGTAGCATCTTGTGCCTTTGTTCACGAGCAGTGACAAAGTGAAGTCACGACTCCACGGAGTCGGGATCCAAGTGCAGGAAAACCAAGCTGTTCTTCCTCAGGCATTTGGTGGCTTAAATTTATACGTTGTCCACTGTCCACCCCATGACCACAGAGACTGTGGTCAGGATGGAGAGTTTATGGAATGGAAGGGACTATTGGGAAGTCACTCAACAGACACTCCTCTTGGCCCGTCTGCTGGTAGGTTCTAGAAAACAAAAGAGAAATCAGAAGAAAAAAGAAGACTGGGGTACACACAGCCATGCCCATCGTCTTCTGTTTATTTGTGACTTGGCCAGCCCCACATCTGTTCCCCTTTCTCCTTCGGGTAGTGGAGTTCTGATTTTCTTTGGGGTCTCTATGTCACCCTGTTCTCAATCCATATGGTTCATATGGAACTGACCCAAGCCCGACTCTTAGGCTGAGTATGTGACCTAGGAATGACCTTGAAGAGGATCATAAGGCATCCGAAGTTTATACTAAGCCAGTGATTCTCAACAGGGACATTTGGCAATGCTTGTAGACATTTTTGGTTGTCACCGTTTGGAGGGGGGTGCTGCTGGAGCCCGTGGCGAGAGCAGGAGGCTGCCAAACACCTGGCCATGCACAGGGAAGCCCCCCACCACCACCACACAGCAAAGGGTTATCAAGTCCCAAATGTTGAGAGAGCCAAGGCTGAGAACTTGCTGGAAGGGGAAGGGAAAGCCATGGGGGGTTTAAGCAGAGGGGCAATGTGACCTGAGTCAGGGTTTTTATAGTCAAGTGGCCTTCTAGTAACAGATTGTGGCTATTGCAATCACCCTGGTAAGAGAAGACTCTAGAAATTTGAAGAGCTTGTGACCTGGAAATAGACACTTGGAAACTGGCAGAGGTAAAAGGCAGAGGCTTAGGGGTGAGAAACAACCTCCCGTGAGCTGTGACACACACTGTGTAGGTCCAGAGACAGAACCCTTGGGATTTCCACATCTCGCAGTAAAGTCGCAATTGCCACAGGTTGCAGGTACCACCTGCTATGCTACATAATTCACATAAGCATGCTACATAAGCAACTCTTACTATCCCCATTTGGCAGATAAGAAAAGATACACACAGAGAGTTTAAGCAACAGACCCAAGGCCACACATGTAGCTATTACCTGAGACAGAATTTAACTTAAATGGTAGGATACCACGGCTTTCCTCCACAACCACCAAGCTACCTCCCCGGACAGAGAAGAAAGAATCTTCCAAAAGAAAAATCACTACTCTCACAAGAGCTGACGGATGCATGAGAATTAGGGAGATGAAGGGATGGAACAGTATTCCAAGAGGAAGGAACAGCCTGCAAAAAAGTTCTGGAGGCTGGAGGAACTGTAAATGGAAACACTCAGTAGTGGTTGGAGCAGGGTGTAGATTGGTGGGCAGGGTGAATAAAGAATATGGCAGGGGGGCTGGGGTTGTGGCTCAGCAGCAGAGTGCTCGCCTCGCACGTGCGCAGCCCGGGTTAGATCCTCAGCACCATGTAAACATAAATGCATTGCATTGTGTACAACTAAAGTAAATAAATTAACATTAAAAAAAAAAAAGAAAGAATATGGCAGGACCATTGCAGAGGTTGATGGGGCTGTGCTGTGCAGATCCTTGGAAGCTACATCTGTTTAGATTTTATCTTGTGGGCAACAGGAATTCTTTGGATGGTGTGGAATGGGAGTTTAAAATTCTGACATAAGCAAGGTTTCATCTTGGGGGCTCATTCTGGCTGGATTGTGGGGACCAGAGTGGGGAAGGGAAAAGGAATATTTGAAGATGGATTATGAGAACTTCATGCAACAATTCAGTAATGATGGATTTCCACATTAAGGAAGGGGCAGAAGTGATAGAGGCATCCACCATCACTTTGGCAGATACTCAGAAGCTAGAATCCCGCAGAATTTTCTGATTACTCTATGCAAAGAGTGAGGGAGAAGGAGGCCAAAGACTCTTACAGCTTTCGGATTCCCTTCATTAACAGCAAGCTCAGTGATGGAGAGGTGGCCAGTTAGGTTTTGAACACGTTGAGTTTGCAGTCTCCTATGTGACATTCAAGCGGGGCTGGTGGAGAGGGCCACTGGATCCTCTGCTGTTGCGCTCATAAGGGACATCTTGTCTAATTATTTCTAGCTTTCTGATCACAAAACACTCAGACATGCTCATTCCAACCCCAGCTAATTGTAATAGAGACAACCGGATGAAAAGGCCATTAGAGGAGATTCCGTGTGACAGATTAACTGATGTTAAAAGTCCATGTGCGACATCAGGAGGTCACCGCGGTCTAATTGGGCACGGATAAGGTTTACTGGGTCATGGGAAGCAAGTTGTGCGTAACCATTCTGTCAAACCCCTTGTCTGCTATTTCTGACTTATCCTCTGGTTTTGAGTGAACATTAAGGAACCCTTTCATAAATGGTGACCTTTCGAAATTTGAAATGATGGTTTCTGGCTAATTTCCATTCCAGCCCTGGGGCTGCTGCTTGAAGGTCATGGGCTGGAAGCTCTTGACTTGTCTGTACCCGGTGCTCTCAACCATAATTTGGAAAAGGGCAGTGTTATTTTCATCCTTAAAATGCCTATCATTCAGATGAAAGAGCATCTTCATGGTTGCATGGCCAAACACGGTTTGAGGATGAAAAATGTAATGAACTTATTTTAAAAATAAGAACCAGACAAAATTCGGGAGCCTTTTGCCTAATACTGTCTATGTTACCTAGACTTCTCTGAGTTGCACCAAATTCTGTCTTAAGAACGGAGATTCAGAGAAAGAGAGGACCTGATGGGTTCACATAACTGGATAGTGTAGATATGATTGGCTGCAGGGATTAAATCCATTGTTTCTTTTGCTTTCTGCATTGACTCCGTTTTGAAGAAATGAATGGGAGACTCAGGGACACGCCACGACTCACACGCTCCCGCTCCCGAGGATACCCTCTTCCAAGCTGGAATTTAGCATGAGTAGGCGTTTCTTTCCCAGCAAGCAATTCATTGGCTGGGATTAGGTCACGTGCCCACGACCGGACCAATCACTGCAGACAAGGGGTCTCAAAGAGCTGATTGGCTTAGGCTCAGTCAGGGGTTCCAATCTTGGAGTAGGAGAGCCAGAGCCCACCAAAGATAGGTGTGATAAGAAACAGCAGCTGTGATTGGTCGGCTGCTCCATGTCCAAAACTGTTCAAAGCAATATGCAATCTTTTTTTCCCCCCACTTGTACCTTATAATAAACCGTTTGAGGTAGGTACTATTTTATCACATTTTTAATCATGAGGGAAAAAATTAGAGTGATATTAAGTGAACTGGCCCAGGAGCCACAGCCGGTAAAGGACACAACCAGAGAGAGGTGAAGAGCCCTTCCCAGAGACCCACGGGAGGGTCAGCAGTGGAATCCCCACGCATCTAGGCCGCCTGAGATCCCAGCCACAGCCTTCTGTTACCACCGGGGGTGAGGATGGAGTTTCCAGATGGCCACTGTAACTTAACTGGAGTTAGAGGCTTGCAAATATGACCTCATTTTTTTTCCCCCCTCACAACAAACTTTATGAATGAGACCAGATGCAAGATAAGCCTCTCCATCCCCCATGAGGAAACTGGGGTTCCAATTCATTGATAAGCTGTAGATCAAACATCAAGGAAGCTGTGTTACAGGAGAGTGGCACCCCACGCCCACCCTTTCGGACCCTGCAGCAGCGGGTAATTGGTAAATGTTTAGGAAGCCACACGGGCCCAGACACCCACAATGGACTTAGCACAGGCTTCTCCGGAAGACTTAGTCTTCGGTGCTACCCCCCTTGGTACTTTCTATGCTCGTTATAGGAAGAGGTCAAAATCCCAAGACCTTGGACACAGATTTGCCCTCACGGATTTAAAACTGTAAAGCTACTTATGAATCAATATGTCCATAGGAAATTTATCTTTTGTCAAATTCACATTCATGTATAATAGATTTTCACACGTATACACATAAAACAGGTCGATTTCTGAATTTTCGAATGTGATTTTTAATCTATATTTTTATTTCTGAGATTCTGTCATACTTTTTTTTTAATTAATGAAGCTTTGCAAAACTCTGAATACTCCATGGGCTTCTTTATCAATATCTTAACTCATGATCTGATTTTCCCAGCAGATGTTCTGACTGTTCTATCAGCTTGCTGGGAAAAAAAAACTGAGATATCAATAAAGATTTCAATAATAGATATATTTGGGCACAATCGAAGCATTGATTTCATATTTAAAATGTATCTTTTATTTATTAATATTTTATTCTATGTCTTTTAGAAGTTTTAACATTTTTCTCATTCAAGCTGGAAACAGTATTTCTAGGTAGTTTTTATGTTTTTGGAAAGTCATGTTAATGGGTGTTACTTTCCAGGATGTTTTCAAAGTTGTTAATATGACTGGTACAGAAGAAAGCTATTATTGATCTGTACTTATCTATTTGTAAGCTGCTTGAACTTTTTTTTTTTACTGGTGCCTATTGTAATTAATTTCATTTAGATTTATATATATATATATATAAATATTTTAATAATATATATATATATATTTTTGGTACTAGGGATTGAACTCAGGGGAGCTTTACCACTGAATCACATCCCTAGTCATTTTTTAGATTTTATTTAGAGATAGGGTCTCATTTAATTACTTAGGGCCTCGCTAAGTTGCTGAGGCTGGCTTTGAATTCACAATCCTCCTGCCTCAGCCTCCTGAGCCACTGGGATAATAGGCCTATGCCACCACACCTGGTCTCAGTTGTACAATCTTATCATCTACAAGTAATAGATACCCTCCCCTTTTTATTCTCTTGGGCTGAGGCTTAGGTGGCAGTGTTACACAATGGCCGTGGCCATGGGCCACCATGCCTTACACTCAACTGTAATGGGCTTCCCATGAATGGTACTTATCAAAATGCGACTACCTGTCGTACGTGTCTGAGTACACATCTCAGAATTCACACAAGCCCAGTGATCTGCATTGTAGTAACTCCTCTGAAGTGAAAATTTCCTGCAGGATTTTACCAAGAAGCAGGGTATTTTTCATTGGTTGAGACAGGTTTTCTATATCACCTTATCAGAGTTTCCACTAATGTCTAGCTAACTAAGAATTTTAATCAGGCAAGGAGGTTTACATATTTGGATATCTGTTGAAATTATAAGTTGTTTTTTGTTTGGTTTTTGGTACCAGGGATTAAACCTGGGGGCACTTAACCACTGAGCCACATCCCCAGCCCTTTTTATATTTTATTTAGAGACAGGGTCTCGCTAAGTTGCTCCGGGCCTCGCTGAGTTGCTGAGGCTGGCTTCAAACTCGCAATCCTCCTCCCTCAGCCTCCTGAATCACTGGGATTACAGGCATGCATGCACCTGACTGAAATTATAATTTTATATATACATTTATTTGTTTTAGTTATACACAATGCCCTTATTCTTACGTGGTGCTAAGGATCGAACCTGGGCCGCACACATGCTAGGCGAGTGCTGTACCACTGAGCCACAACCCCAGCCCTGAAATTATAATTTTTTAACCCTTTTGTTTCATTAATAGGACAAGTTGCATTAATGCCTTTCATCTTAGCAAACTAAGCTTTTGTTCTTGTAGTAAATCCTTGGGAGGCATATTTTATGTTTTGTTATAATGTTGAAATATATTTGCTAAAATATAACATGGGATGTTTCTATCTCAATGAACTTTGTCTATAGTTTTTGTCTTCTGCATGATTTCAAAACTTCCGCAATTTCAAAACTTGTGTCTAGTTTTGAAATTGGAGTTGTAGTCACTTGATCGAATGCTTTTTCTATACTCTGAAATAGACTAAAATGGCAGGTAAATGTTCATATAAAACCCTCTGGGCCTGGGGCCTTTTTTTTTTTCTTGGTGGTGCTGGGGACTGAACCCAGGGCCTTGTGCATGCAAGGCAAGCACTCTACCAACTGAGCTATATCCCCAGACCCCTCCTAGGACCCTTTGAAAGTGATATTTTGGTACCTTCTTTCTCATTTGTCAATACCAGGAGTCATTTCTGTTTCCTAGAAAATCCTTCACTTCATAGAAATGTATAAATGTTTTAGTAGGACGTTAAAAAGTGTGATTGTTTATCACTTATTTTCTTCCAAGTCTGTCTTTTTTCTTCTCTATTTTCTCATTTGGTCTCCAACTGCATTTATAATTGGTCTTCTCGCCTCTTCCAAGATTGTGCCTTTAAGTTGTCTTTCAGTCTTCAAACTTCAGGCTTTGAGTTTCCATCTTTTTCTGGGCTCCCTCATGTATTTTTGAAGAGGTTGGGAAGAACCGTTGGAAGGCAGCTCGCCAAATGCCATTTTGAGTAATAAATTCTTGCTCCTGGGATTTTTTTTTTAAAACCCAGATTTAAAATTTCATCTTGTTGAGGTTGACAGGTTTTAGTGTGGGGAGGTCCTTTGGGGGATCCTAACCCACATCCTGCAAAGTCACTGGCTCTCTTGAAGGGAGTGACATCTGCTGATGGGATTGACTAGCGTGTCACCTCAGTTCTCAGAAAGTCGCTGGTGATGTCATTGGACAGGGGAAAGTTCCCGGATGCAGCTCCACGGTCAGGGAGGCGCTGAGCGTCCGCAGCACCGGAAGATGGCCTGTGAACTCCTGTCAGGTTCCCCGAGTTCCCTGAAGAGCCACCCGCCACCACCCAGTGCTGGTGGAGTCAACGGTGTCCACTCCTGTCTCCCACTCTCACCAAGGTGGACTCTGGGCTCCCCATGGTGCTAGTCATAGACCCACGAAGCCAAAAAGACGTGGCACCCTGCCCTCAATGGACTTAGAGCAGGAGAAAATCCTTTCTTGGTGTGCGACGTCCTGCATCGCAAGGTGATCCACACCGTTACCAATGTGTTTACCAGCAAAACTTTCCAAAAATAGGAAAAGAAGTAACAATACACCCTGCTCTGTTCCTTCCCTGCCTCACCCTGACCAACTCCAAAATAGCCACTGTTAACTGCTGTGTGTTTCCTCTACACCCCTCTTGACCTTCAAAACACACCATATACAGGAGAGGACCATTTACTTTACCTTTAGAAATTGAATCATACCATAGACATTACTCTGCCACTTGCTCTCCTCCTGATACGTCCTGGCTACCCTTCCAGGTTGACAGATACTAACTACAGAGCTAACCAAGTCTTTTTCATGGCTGCATAATATTCCACAGGTCAGAATCCCTCCATTTATTCAACCATAAAGTGGACATTCACTCTATTTCCAGTTGTTGCTGTTGTTGTCATTCTTATCCCCGTATCCTTGGGTACCAGTGCTTTTGTTTTTCTGCCTAGGCTTCCAAAAATGAGACTTCTGGATCAATCAGGATGTAATGTAGTAGATATTGACAGATTATGACTTTAAAAGATTGTAGCAAAGGGGGCTTGGTTATCAGACAGATGCCTTTATTAGTAAAAATAAAGGACCCCACACACAAAGTCAAGACTTGTGCTTTGAAAGGAAGTCCCCCAGACCTTGTTCCGGGAATAATGAAGGCAGCGTTGCCATTTCTTGAGTGTTTTCCAGGTGGCACGGTAATGCCTCAAGCCCTCAGCTTCCGCCTCGCTCTCAGTTCTGGGTAAGAGATAGGCACTGGGACTGTTTTATTTTATTTTTGAGTTTTATTGTTTCGTTACTGAGGATTGAACCCAGGAGTGCTTAACCACTGGGCCACATCCCCAGCTCTTTTTATATTTTATTTAGAGACAGGGTCTCACCAAGTTGCTCAGGGCCTCACTAAGTTGCTGAGGCTGGCTCTCAACTCACAGTCCTCCAGCCTCAGCCTCCCGAGCTGCTGGGATTACAAGCGTGCACCGCCACGCGCCCCCAGCCTCGTGTCCTAACCACCGTGGGGGTTTCTTCCAGCGATGCCATTGCTGAGTCCCATCTGCCAGGAACCCTGACCCTCGCCTTGAGCAGGGTCCAGGCCCAGCCTCGCTCCTGCTGTGTGAGGGAGGCGCGCTGCTGGGTAAGGTCCTCGTAGTGAGCCTGACCTGCCGCAGGGGGCGCTCTTCCCTGCTCAGAGAGAGCTGGGTGAGCTCCTGATCCCGGGGACAGCACAGAGACAGGTTAGTTCGCCCCCTCGAGCCCACGATTCAAGCCAGACCCCCCCCCCTTTCTCCCTCTCTCCACTCTTTTTCTGTTTCTTTCTTAAAACAGAGAACTGAAGTCGTTCAGAGACCCTGAAAGGTCTTGCGGGGACCTCTCCTCATTCTCTCGTGACAGGATACAGTCATGGCCGGAGTGTGGACTCTGGAATCAGCCGGAAACCGGCTCGTTATCCCTAAGCCATTGTTCTGGGACTCTGCGCCTCCTGCTGTCCTTGGCCACACGACTCAGTCTCTTGTCTCTTCTCTCGGGGGGCACCGTCTCCTTGGGGGACAGGTCGTTGTCTCTGTCTCTTGGCTCACAGGTTTGGAAGGGAACCAATGCAACACTGCAGGTTCGGCTTCAGGACAAGTAAATGCAACAGTGTCCTACAGCAGCGTCGAGGGCTTGTGAGGCGCGAGAGGAAATGAATCCGCACTTATCGAGGGCCATGTGGTAGGTGCTGTCTTGGAACTTAACAAGCATTAACTCTGCAAAGTAGGGATATGCTTGTTTCTGCGGAGTAGCTTTCTAGGTAGTGTTATTTCATAGCAGTTTCTACGGGTAGTAGACATCCCCCCTGTGTAAGGAATGAAAATGAAATTTAGCAGAATCAGGTTAACTTTGCTAGAATCGCCGTGGTGGTGGTGATCACGGCTGTTATTACATCTTGAGCATTTTCTGTGAGCAGTCATTCACCTCAGGGCTTTGTGTGCGCTGTCTCTTTGAGTGCTCACGGCAACGAGTAATCCGACAAGTAAATCCTCTTAGCATCCCATTTCGCGGATGGAAAAACTGAGGTCCCAGTTAAGCGATTTGCCAAAGGTGCTTGGTAATTGTCGGAGCCTGGGTCTTTCTGATTCCTTAGAAGCGCCTCTTCTGCCTGCTTTGGAAGGGAAATCTTTCGTGGCAGTTATTCAGATGTCAACCTCCAGCCTCCTGGGCTACTCTGAGACGCCAGTGTCGTGCCACCATCCAGGAGGCCTGGGGACAGGAAGCCAGGTCCCTTCCCTCCATCCTCTGGGCTCCGTGGGCACCATGATTCTGCGTCCTGTCTCGTGGCACCACAGACAGTCTGTGCCTGGCACGGCCCGCCGTCCCCACGGAACATCTGTGCCCACGACGTCTGTGAGTGGTTCTATTTTCCACACATCTCCAGCTCGTTAGAAAGCAAGGCTCCTATTTGTTGGTGAATGTTTGCAATCTGAAGCCGAAACAGACAAAAAAATGATTGAGCTGATTCACGCTGGAGGGGAGTCTCTCTCTCTCTCTCTCTCTCACACACACACACACACACACACACACACACACAATTCGTGAGGACTGATCTCTGGCATCTGATCTGATGTCCGTGGTGACTTTGTCCACCCAGAGGCCATTTGGCTCTTGGCGATGCCTGCCCAGCGGGCAGATTGGCCTACAGCGACGGTGGTCTTCCCTGACCAGGGCTGCAGCCCAGTGTCCTATGAACCACGCAACCAGGCGAAGCGCCACCGTCCTAAGGAAACACTTTGTCAACAAATGTAACTTGAAAGCTGAAAGAAACAGCTCCCCGCGCCCCAGCCGACCCGGGGCCCTGCAGAACGCTCCCTCTGCCCCTTTACAAATGCACAGAACTTCCTCAAGATTCCGCTCAGATTTTCCACTTCTGGTCTCTGGCCAAATGCAATCTTTAAAAATACACATTTGGCAAGAATCTGAAAAAAAAAAAAAAGAAAAATCCCTTCAGATTGTTATGTGATGGTGGGGAAAGACACGTTTTTTTTAAACTCTAAAAAAAGCACCTTAGCATTTTGTGGGCTTTTATAATTCTCAAACAGCTGAAATGCTAAAACTTTCAAGTTGGCAGGATTGAAACTGAGATCTGCAGTCGGTTCACTGTGACAGGAGTGGGACCCTTGCATTGCGGTGGGGCTGGATGAACCCAAGGTCGGTCCTGAGCCTTCAACGCAGCGGGTGGCCACCCACCGCAGGGAGCCCTTCACACCCGGGTCTCTGTCTCCCTTCTAGCTGTGGGTACAGATGGCTCTGGGAGCAGCTCTGAGGCTAGTCCACTGCCCTCCTAGCTGCTGGCGGTGTAGCCTAGTGGTTAGGGATTCCGGCTGTGAAACTAGACCACCCGGGTTTGCAGACTGTCCGGTTCCACTGCTAGGAAGGACACGAGCTCACTCCAGCTGCTCTGTTCCTCTGTGGCTCAGTTTACTTATCTGCAAAATGGGAATCATCCTGATGTGATGGGATCGCCACGGGATCCAAGCAAGTTAACTGGTATAAAGTGCCTTAGAACAATTCTAAGAATCCGGAGGTCATCCCATAATACTGGCTATCGCTTCTTCACAGACAGATGTGAGGGCCAGGAGCGAGGGACAGGGGGGGACTCCAGCCTGGAAGGGTAGGAAGGGCTTAGAACAGAGCTGGCAGGGGTGAGGGGAGCAAAGCCCATCAATAATGAAGACCTACTGTGTGTCAGAGACTCTCCTGGGATGCAAAACGAACATTTAGTATATTGGGTGAGTTAGACCCATCTGGTTTCCTTGGGAAAGGACCCAAGGAGAGTTCCAGCCATACAACATAAGTCAGGGCAATTTTTAAATTGGACCCAAAAATGAAGACTAAAATGGGAATAGAACCAAACCAAGAGCGACTCTGACCTGTGGATGGTGATGAATCAGGGCAGTTCACGAGGTCGGCTGCGTCCCCACGGCCTCTTCGGCCGAGGGAAGTCAGCCTGCGCTGTCAGGCCGGCTGTGACGGGGCTTGTCCCTGGGGTGAAGCACTTCGTATCTCAGAGTTTCGAGTTTCTTCCCCAGTGATGACAACAATAATTGTAGTCATGGGTTATTTTGAGCGTTAAGACAAAATAATAATCATCTGTAGATAACATTGTTTATCACGGCTCAGCCACGTAGCAAGTAATCAATAAGTAGTAGTTAAATAAAATGTAGAGTTTAAAGATCTACACAACTTCCTTGGTACCAAGATCAGAGAGGAATGCCTTTCTTCCTGAGAGATGTGTCACCTAACAAGGCACAGTGACCTCAGTGGCAGCCCATGGCAAATTCCCCAAAGCAATGACAGTGCTCAGGACCTTGGCAGAAGCTGTGGGACCTGCAGGGTGTTGCTTCACTTTGCTGAGACTTGTCTTCATCTGTAAGAGCGGAATGACAGCACCCGCCCCCCAGGGTGGTTATGGAGATGAAATGCGGCTATGATTGATGAAGAGTTTGAAGAGGTGGGGCTGCCGTTGACCTCCACGGCTGTGTCGTTGTGGGTTGTTTTGCAACCGATCACCCACCGGGTGGTGCGGAGCGTCAATCAGGGTACCCGGGTGGTCTGCGGTCCCTGCCTACCTCTCAGCCACACTCCTGGCACCGGCTGTGTGACAGCACACTTCAAGACTGCACTGCAAACGTTCAAGGGCACCTACTTTACCTTGCCGACTGAGCACAAGTCCTACGCAGCCGTCCCTTGGTCTCCAAGGGGACTGCTTCTAGGACCCTTCACAGATACCCAAACCCACAGATCCTCAAGTCCTTCCTTTAAAACAATGTAATATTTCTCTGTAACCTAAGGAAATCCTCCCACATATGTTAAATCATCTCAATTATTTCTAATACCTGAAACAATGTCAATTCTAGGTAAATAGCTGTTAAACGGCATAGTTTAGGGAATAATGACAAGGAAAACTGTCCGTCTGTGCTCAGTACTGATGCAACTCCCCCCCCCCCAAATATTTCCAATCTGTAGTTAGTTGAATCAGAAACCCAACTGTAGGTTTAAATAATCAAGTGAAAAGTGGAGACAGAATTCTGCAGGGGACAAAGATGAGGGACAATAGAAGGACTCATTTTAGGATCTTTTTTTTTTTAGAGAAAAACTGTGTTGGTGAAAGACAGATGCACAGCATGGAGTTATTGTGAGTTACTGCCGTTAGGAGCACAGGATAGGGAGTCCGGCTGTCCTGGGTTCTAGGTCTGCTTCCACTACTTCCTGGCTGTGTGACCTGGAATAAGTTACTTAACCTCTCTGTGCCTCTGTTTTCTCATCTGTTAAAAATATAATGACGGTAATAACAATGTATCTGAACTTGATGCGGTTGGGTAAGCATCCGGGGAACTGGTACTTGTGAGATGCATTCAAAGCTAACCAAAGTGTTCCAATATCAAGGAGTAAATGAAGGTCAGAAAGGGAAGACAGTGTGGGGAAAAGGGTTCAAGAGGCCATCATTTGGAAGGGAGTGGATGCATTTTAGGATAAGCCAGTGGGGGAGAGAGAGAGAGAGACTGAGGCAAAGGAGGGGTGGTTAGTGCGGAGGTAAAGACGTGGGGGCGACGGACGAGCTGGGCTCCTGGGCACAGGTGGAGCGGGTAGCCGGCGGCGGCGGCACGTGGGGACGAGCAAGGTGGCAGCTAAGTTTAGCGCTGGAAGGGAAGGCTTTGAATATGCATGCCGGCCCACTGCTGCGCCGAACTGCACGGGGGAGTCAGAGGCAGGGATTCCTGCAGGCTGCGCTGTCCCGGCGGGTCACCGGCTTCCCTGGAGCTCTTCAGTGCGTCCAGAAGGGACCTCTACTACCGACGAGGGGCCCGGGCGGACGGGGAGCCGGGCGCCATCCTCCTTGACATCAGGAAGGCCTGCGCTGCCCTCCGGATCTGAGACCGTCGGAAACGGAGAAGGGTCCCGGCCGTCCCGGGCCCTGGCCCTGGCGCCCAGTCCCCACCCCCAGTCCCCAGCCCCTCTTCCCCTCTCCTCTTCTCCTCCGGCTCCCTCTTTATCCCGCTCCCACAAATCTATATTCAGTTTCTGTCTCCCAAAAAGAAAAAGGCGAGTAGGAGGACAAATTGTTTAAAAGCAACGCAGCTATTTTAACAAAATGCTTTTTTCCCCTTTGAGTCAGTCCTAAGAAATTTGAGTAAAATCTAAGCCGGAATGAACTTAAAAAAAAAAAAAAAAAATTAAATGAATTAGGAAAAAGCCCCCGCCGGCCCCCGCCACCCCCAAGGTAGAATGGGGAACAAGGAAGGCAAAGGGGCCGGGAGAGGCCTGCGCGCTGCAAGGCAAACCCTGCAGCTGCAGCAGGAAGGAAGCGGGACCTTGATTCTGCTGTGTGGAGGCTGAGGCTCTGCTGAGGCCAACCGGAGACCTGGGCTGTGCCTCTTGGGAACCCCTGGAGGACCGCTTGTGTAGACGTGGCTATTCAGATCCCAGCCTCCGGGACGTGGGTCCCTTCCTAAGACAAGAAGTCCTTGCCCCCTGGATGTAAAGGGCCTGGAGCTGAGTTTGAATATTGGCAGGCTTGTCTGTAGGAAGAGGCGGAATCTTGGCTCTGATCTCAGCAATCCCAATACCAAGAGCGTAGCTCACTCCACTTTTTTCCCCCCCGCGCTCTCCTTCTAGAAGGTCCATCAGAGCGCAAGCGAGGGGGAACAGAACTTGCGCTTGTTGATAAAGATTAGAAAGAAGGACGTCGCTGGAGCCGGGCGCGGTGGCGCACGCCTGTAATCCCAGCACTTGGGAGGCTGAGGCAGGAGGATCGCGAGTTCAAAGCCAGCCTCAGCAGTAGCGAGGCACTTAGCAACTCAGTGAGACCCTGTCTCTAATAAAATACAAAAAAGGGCTGGGGGTGTGGCCCAGTGGTCAAGTGCCCCTGAGTTCAATCCCTGGTACCCCCCCCAAAAAAAAAAACCCTATGATGTTATTGGTTTCATGATTCTCGCGAAATTGAGATTAGGTTCCTCTCTTCCAGTTCCATGTCGGTTTGTGAAAGCTGAGGACCAGAGACACAAAGCTGTCTGCCCTGAGACAGTCAGCAGACAGGAAAATCCCAGGAAAGAGCCAGAAGGGGGGATTGTCTCTCACTGCATGACCCCTGCATCCAGCTCTGAGATCCACACTTAAAACAACTTAAAATCCTCAGCTCTTCTAAAGGAACCCATCCGCTCCTCTTTCCAACCCCCTTCCTCCAGCCTCGTCCTCAGCCGCAGGAAAATATTTTCATAGAAACGACTCTTGTCTTATCTCCCTTCTGAGAAAAGGTGCTGCTTTGGAGAAAATGGATTTCCCCCACAAACCTGGTGTTGTGCACCTGCTCGGGGGTGGAGGAGCAGGAAGCAAAAATCGACGTAGCAGTAAAATTCCTTCCTTGGCTTCTCCGCAAACTCTTATCTTAGGACACTGGACGAAGACTCCAGAAAGTCTCCCCCCTCCAGGCAGCTGGGCCAGCATCTCCTTGGCTTGGGAATGAGAAATCCCCTGAATCGGCCAGCGTGAAGGGACAGGACACCGTCCCTGCCGGCAGCAGAGCCGCCTGTGCCGGAGCCGCGGGGTTCCTGCCACTGTTCATTAACGCTGCCCACAGGCTGCGGGAAAAGTCTGTCTGCTCCGGCGGGCAGAAGGTCCGGGTTCCGGGGCACTGGAGGAGATAATTGTCTTTTTAACCAGAGGACTCTTGGCAAGGGGGTCAGGTGGTTTGCACACTCCAGAAAGTGCAGGCAGAGAGTGAGATAAAAACCACACTCACCTTAACGACCGGCCAAACAAACAAATAAAAGATGGGTTTTGGAGCCGCTGAGCTACTGACGATGGAACGACAGGGATCTGAGGGGAATAAGGCCAGAGATCTTGCCAGGGAGGAGAGCCCTGTGACAGTTCATCTGGCAAAATTAGAAAAGTGATCCTTGTCCTGAGTGTCTCATACGACTGTTTTGAGAATTCAGTGAAATACGAGGTGGAGAAGGACTTTGAGGACCACGCACCACCTCATGCATTCGTTCGTTTGTTCATTCATTCATGCATGCATGCATTCATTCATTCGTTCGTTATTTATTCGTGCATTCTACTGATGGATGGTGGCACTCACTTGGTGCCCGGCCCTGGTGATCACTGGTGCTAGGCAGCTGCGGTACCTACCTTCACATCCACGTGAGGACAATGTCACAGCAGTCTGTGCTGAGGAGCGCCCTCCATCGGCCAAGTCCTGACCTCCACCTGCCTTTTTTTTTGGCTGGGCGGGGGGATTGAGCTCAGGGGCACTCCACCACTGAACCACACCCCAGCCCTGTTTTGTATTCTATTTAGAGACAGGGTCTCACTGAGTTGCTTAGCACCTCGCTTTTGCTGAGGCTGGCTTTGAACTCGTGATCCTCCTGCCTCAGCCTCCAGAGCCGCTGGGATCACAGGCCTGCGCCACCACACCACTGCGCAGAATGTGCTCCCTGGAGGCCACGACATGTCACAACTGCCACGGAGATGCTAGCTTTGGAATGCACCTCCTCCCTGCCAAGTGCCCTAGGGGTGCTTCCTGGGACCGGGAAACCCCAGAGATTCTCGGCTTGCTATTCCCTGTGCCTTCAGAGATGGTGCAGCTTCTCCCCAGGCTGCTGTGATTCTTTGAGGTGCGAGTAATAAGAACAACTGGCATTTATTGAGTGCTTTATATACTAGGTGTTATGCTGAGAAATCACACCTCAGTGCCGACTGCTCTTGCTATGTCTCTCCTTCCCCCACGTGCATGTGACGGGAGAGTATGCTAGGCTTTGTTATAATGCGTGATTCACATATTAACTCGCCAATCCTTAGAACAACTCTAGGAGGTATTAAGATTATCTCCATGTTATAGATGAGGAAACTGAGGTGCAGAGAGCTTAAGTAACTCTTGAAGATCACTGCTACCAGGCACGAGCCAGGATTTGAACCAGAGTCATTGCTTTAACTGACCAGCTCTGCCACCTTGAAGGAGGATGACAATTCTGCAATTGGATGCATCACATCAAAATAAGACAGAGAGCTTTAGGGTCAGGTGTGGGACTTCCCGCAGAATGGTGAGGTGGGGTGCCTCTGGCATCCACCAGTCCACCCCGGCTGTTCCCTCTCCATGACCCGGCTCCTGCTCCTTCTTCTTCCTGGGGCTTCCATCTAGGGATGTGTTCTCCATCTTTCCTCAGCCTTTGAACTTGGTGTTGCCTGCTGGGTCTCCACAATGTGGCTTCTTGGGTTCTTTCTCGAGCTCTGTCTTTTTTTTTTTTTTTTTTTTTTTTTTTTTTTTTTTTGGTACTGGGGATTGAACTCAGGGCCATTCGACCACTGGGCCACATCCCCAGCCCTTTTTTTGTATTTTATTTAGAGACAGGGTCTCACTGAGTTGCTAAGTGCCTCACCACTGCTGAGGCTGGCCTTGAACTCGTGATCCTCCTGCCTCAGCCTCCCACCGCGCCCGGCTTCACTCTTGCAGTTCTTCCTAGCCGGCATCTCCATGGATTCCCTTGCAGAAAACGAAATGAAATCTCTTCCTCACCAGGCTCCCAGCTGTGCCAAAAAACTCATCAATTACAGTTGAGATAAGAGCTGCCGAGGTTGCAGCAGTGGCGGGGGCTGTGGCGTTGCTGCTGTTATCTCTGAAGCCGTTCCCTGGAAAGGAAGGGCACCTGCGCTCCTCCCACAGCTATCTCCACAGCTCCTGCCTCCCCACAATGTCTCTCTCTCCCCTCCGCTCTCTCCTCCTTCAGTGAAAATATTCAAGAATTAGCCCTCCTCCTTCGTTCGGGGTGTGCATGACAACTATCACTGTGTCTGAATAATTAAATTAACTTCCTATTATGAAACCAAGATGCTCAAAAGACTGTCAGAAGGAGGAGAGAAGGGCTCCTGGCGCCTCCTTGAGTCATGGTTCTGAGGCGGTGATGCCCTGGGACCGAAAGAGCTTACTCCGTCCTTCAGAGGGTGCCAGGCAGGTCGGGTCTGCGGACGGCGCTAGAACTGTCCCGCACACGGGGGTGGGGGCTGAGAGAAGAGTGGGGCTGGCCGTCCTAGGTCCAGGCTGCACCGGACCCGGGAGTGCCTACAAACGTTGCTATCTGCCCCCCACCCCACCTCCTCCAGATACACTTAAATCAGATGCCTGGGCAACAACTCTTTTTTGAAGCCACTCAGGGGATCCTAACTCAGGGGTGAGAACTGGGGTGCTACAGGGAGCAGGGCCTCCAAAACCAAAAATAGAACCCATCTTGACTTAGAATTGCAAATAAGAGAGGACACATCCATCCATCCACCCATTCATCCACCCACCCACCCACTCAGCAAGTATTTATTGAGAACCTATTATTCATCAGGGACTTGAGAGTCTCCCCCAGACTCAATAGCCCGAGCAAACATGGAAAGTGCTTTGACTAGAATTTAGGCGTGGTCGAACCGACATGCTAGAACTGTGGAGAATGAGACCTCTGAGAGTCATCTAAGGAAGAGAGAAGCATCAGGTGATGGTGGTGGGTGGGATTTTAGTAGATTTCTATAAGGTTCTAGAATCTTTGCACTGTAAGTTGCTTTTCTTTTTCACTACAGAAGCAATGTATTCTTTTTTTGAAAATTCTAATTAGTTATACATGACAGTAGAATGCACTTTGACACATCATGCATAAATGGAATGTGAATTCTTATTCATCTGGTTGCACATGATGTAAAATTACACTGGTTGTTTAATCACATATGCACATAGGGTCATAATGTCCGATTTGTTCTACTATCATTTCTACCCTCATATGCCCCCTTCCCTCCTTTCACTCCCCTCTGTCTAGTCTAAAACACCTCTATTCTCCACCCCCCCCCGATATTGTGAATTAGCATCAAATATCATAGAAGATAATTTGGCTTTTGGTTCTTTGGGATTGGCTTATTTCACTTAACATGATAGCCTCCACCCTTACACCATATACCAAATGCCACAATTTCATTCTTCTTTAAGGCTAAGGAATATTCCACTGTGTATATACCACCTTTTCTTTACCCATTCATCCACTGAAGGGCACCTAGGTTGTTTCCATAGTTTAGCTATTGTGAATTGAGCTGTTATAAACATTGATGTGCTTGTGTCACTGTAGTATGCTAATTTTAAGTCCTTTGGGTATAAACTGAGGCGTGGGATAGCTGGGTCAAATGGTGGTTCCTTTCCAAGTTTTCTGAGGAATCTCCATACTGCTTTCCATAGTGGTTGCACCAATTTGCAGTCCCACCAGCAATGTGTGAGTATGCCTTTTTTCCCACATCCTCACCAACAAAGAATGTGTTCTTCATTATTTAAAAAAAAAAAAAAAAAACTTAGAAGAGTTTGAAAGTACAATTATCCTTATAATCTGAGTACAAAAATAATCCCCACCAGGTGTGTGTGTGTGCATGTGTGTGTGTGTACATGTGTGTATTCTAAGTTTTCCCTTATTTTTAACCTAAATTGGATTATACTGTAGGTTTTTTTATGATAATTTTTTTCATTTTTAAAAACATAATGAACATCCTTCCTACATCAACAAATATTTTACTGTACCATTTAATGACAGCATTTCATTTAATGAAGTACCATAATTTGTCCTAGTTAATCCCCAGTTATTGGGTACTTAGCTTGCTTCCCATTAAAAACAATGGTATTCGCACATGCGTATCATTGTAAATAAATCCTGGCACACATTCCTAATAATTTCCTCGTGATGGAATTTCTAGAACTGAAATTACAGAGTCAAAATTTAGCCTATCTTTAAATAAACCTTTTATGTTGGAATAATTTTAGATTCATAGAAAAACTGTAAAGGTAGGACAGGAAGTTCCTGTCCACACCATTTCCTGTTGTTAAGGTTTCATATTAAAATGACACAGTTGTCCTAACTAATGAATCAACATTGGTACATTATTATTGACTAAACCCCATCTTTATTATGATGCCCTTCGTTTTCACCTAACATCTACTATTATCACCCCCCCCCCTTAGGTTCCTCTAGGCTGTGACAGTTTCTCAGTCTTTGCTGATTCTCAGTGACCTTTGGAGAAATACTGCCCCATCACTCTTTGTGTCTTTGGAGTCTTCCTTTGATAACGTGAGGGGTTATGGTTGTAGGGAAGGAAGACCATGAAGGTAAAATGACCTTCTCATCTCCTCATTGTAAGAGGACATCTTTTCCATGTGACTTGTCATCGATGGTGTTGACCTTGAGCACCAGCTGAGGCCGATGGTCAGGTTCCTCCTGTAGAGTTGCTCTCTCTTTTCTCCTTTCCCTACTGTGCGTGTTGGAAGGGAGACACTATGCACAGCCCACATTCATGTAGCAGGGACTTGGTCTCCATCTCCTCGGGAGGACCACGACTTCACAGGAGACTCATCTGTCCTCCCCCATTTATTTATTCACTCACTCATTCGTTTATATCAGCATGGCTAAATAGACACTTATTTTATACAAGGGCTTATAA
Organism: Tamias sibiricus; assembly: GCA_025594165.1. Taxonomy (NCBI): domain Eukaryota; kingdom Metazoa; phylum Chordata; class Mammalia; order Rodentia; family Sciuridae; genus Tamias; species Tamias sibiricus. The sequence goes on from CM046674.1 coordinate 19,262,797, forward strand.
TTCACTACTGCATCACCTATGTTGTCCAAACTGTTCCTTTGAGAACTCTTCTAGTTGGTTTCATGTCACTTTATGTCACTTTGACATCCCTCTATCAGTTTATTTTTCTGGGGAGTGGGGGTTTACCAGGGATTTAACTCAGGGCGCTCAACCACTGAGCCACATCCCCAGCCCTATTTTGTATTTTATTTAGAGACACAGTCTCACTGAGTTGATTAGTGCTGAAGGCCCGCTTCAGCAAGGATGTTAAGTTCGGCCCGATCGATGCTGGAGGGAACGTCGACGAAATGAAATAATCCACACACGAGACAGGTTGTAGAAAATCTTTCTACTCTTCTAATTTTACTTTTCTCAGCATGGCTTTTTATACATCTCAGCAAGCACTATAATTCACATTTTTTCTTTAGGAGGTAACATAAAGGAATTTCAGTAAAGAAGATTACAATAAAGGATTTCCAGGAATTCACTATACAATAAAAATTTCCAGTAATTAACTATAGGGGGTTACAATAGGATTCCAGTAATTGACTATAAAAGGTTACAATAAGGAATTACAGGAATTACCTAGGGAAAATCAATTATCCTAACTACTGATTAATCTTATCTATAGGCAGGGGAAAGTATTCTAAAAATCTTAAAGCTGATGTTAAAAATTCTTCAACTCTAGGTATGCCTGCTCATAAAGTTATATTGCCCTAGTATCTTCTTTAAACTTCAACTGTGGCTCACCCTACCGGCTTAGCTAGTTTCTGGCTTTAGATTCCACAGGGCCATTGAACTGGTTTTATTATTGATAATTAAATGTATTAGAACCTGGTGGTCATACAATAGAAATACATCAAGAGTACAGACAAAAGCACACAAAGTTAATTCTTGGTGGTTGCATAAAGTGGCATCTCATCGGCAAAGAGGAGCCAAGCTCAGACCCCCAGGCATTTGGAGGGAGCTTGTCCTCAAACTCATTTGTATAACCAAGGAAGAACCCAGATTCCTGGATTAGCAGGCAGACACCTGGCTTGATTCCTGGTTTGGAAGAACTTAGGCCCACACTGTCCTGAATTAACAGGTTGGGGGTCAAGCTCAATTCCAGGTTGGGGAGATCTCAGACTCACAGCCCCGAATCAACAGGTTGGGGGTCGAGCTCAAATCCCCAGATGAGAAATACTGCAGCTTAGCACCTCACCTTTTCTGAGGCTGGCTGTGTACTCACGATCCTCTTGCCTCAGCCTCCGAGCTGCTGGGATGACAGGCATGCACAACTGTGCCCGGCTTCTATCAGTTTTTATTTTGAACACTTCCTTCTTTCTGGCACCACAATATGCTCCCTGCTCATACCTTTTATTCCCTGCCCAGGTCCTGGAAGCAGTTGTTTCTCCAAAGATCCCTGGTGCCTTTGGCTGGAGGATGGTGTTAGAAACCAAGATCTGCATATTGGAGGTGCTCATTGCCACTGGGTTACTCTTGTTTCTAGGTCCTCTCAATGGTCAGAGCTTGGAAATGTATGTGTGTATACTACTTTATCAATGGGGACGTACTTAGAAGTATTTTTTATCAATCTATCTGTATATTAAACTTTAAACAGGACTTCATAGTGGTGTCTCTGATTCGAATCTAGTAATCCCTCATTCACCTACCTTTCCCCCCTCCTTGAAGACAACAATATTTTAAAAATTTTTAGTTCATATTGCTTTTGTTCATATTGGGGTCTAGGGGAGAAGAGGTGTGCCCTGAATGTATTTGCTGCTAATCAGGTTCTAATCAAGCTGGATGCACCGACCAAGATAGCCTGGTGCATCCTGGGATAATGGTTCTCATGGGATTAAGAGCTGATTTTTTTTTTTCTTGAAGAGATCAAAACCTGAAAGTACAGTGTGCACAATTCACCCCCTTTGAGGACCAGAGACCATTAATATCAAAGAAGAAGTCCAGATGGAAAGCAACGGCTGTTCCTATGTTTATTTCTCACTTTGTAGAGTCTTCTTTTGAGCTATGACTAAGGCCTTTTGATCTGAACTGCTTCCAGACTGCCTTTACATTCCAGATAGAGGGCTGGTCTTTGGTTCCACCTTGGGAGCCACATACCTCCAGAGGAAAACAATGGGCTTGTGAGCTCACGTAGGGCTCATCACGTCAGGTGCCTGCAGAGGACTGGGAGGTTACCTGGGGAAGGTCTCTGGCAAACATGAAATCACACGGCCTATCACAGGAATGAGACCATTTTGCCAGGTGTTCTGATTCTGGGGACAGAAACCCAAGCTAGATTTTTGTGTGAACTCCTACAGTGTCTAGATGTTGAGTATGATTGTCAAGTCTTCCCAAAATGCTGTAAGAGCTAACCAAACTACATCCTCTGGCAGGACCAGCAGGGTAGGATCTTGGTACCTTTACTTTCTTATTGATAGAAAAAGAATAGCAAGTCAATGACATGGGGCTTTGTGAACTTTTTTTTTTTTTTTTTTCGAGGGGGGTTACTGGGGATTGAACTCAGAGGCAATGGACCAATGAGCCACATCCCCAGACCTTTTTTGTATTTTATTAGAGACAGGGTCTCACTGAGTTGCTTAGTGCCTCGCCATTGCTGAGGCTGGCTTTGAAACTCACGATCCTCCTGCCTCAGCCTCCCAAACCACTGGGATTAGCCGGGTCTGTGAACTTCTTTTAAATATTAAAAAGAGGTCCCACATACTAGAAAATCTGCATGACATTGGGTCGTTTTGTGTCGCTAAACATTGACCTTTCTCCATTTCCTGAGTTGACCACTTTCCATACAAGTTGGAATCTAGATTCTCTGGAGGTTGAGGAATTAATGCCAGAATGGAGCAAGCCAGCAGAAGCAGTCCGACCTATGCCAGTCAACTTCCCTGTGAAGTTGGACGAAGAGTGGAGTGGTCTCCCACCGCCACAAAGGGTCCTCAAGGACGCGCAGGCAGGAAAGGAGTTCCATCTGCCTAGTCACGGCACATCTCTCCTCCCCTGAGGACTAGCTGCTTCTTTTGATTTTCTGACTCATGATTCTTTTTCTCAGGGGTGTAGGGATTGGTTTGAAGGCAATACCCAAGGCAGGGGATGGGACTGGGGGAATTATTTTCCATCTGCCAGCATCAGGTTTCCAAATGGAATCCATACTTCATTCATTCATTTGGGCAGGGATCCTGGATTCTCTGACCCAAGAGAACTATTAGTTGGCAACGAGAGTTGAGATATTAATGATCATTTTCGTAGCGTTTACTCCTGTTTATTCCTCTGGTCCTCTGACTACCCCTGTATCCGCACCTCCCTCCTGCTGTCAGAGATCTCTGTGGCTGGGAGACAGATCTGGGTTTGAGAGTCATTACCGGGGTGAAGTTGGAAGTAGATACTCATAGGATAGTTCTGAGTATCTAAGAGATGACGGAGGTAGGGGGTCAAGGTCAAGGTCATGGACACTGCGTTTCTAATCTCTCCCGCTGGCCATCAGCCCAGAACCCCCAGGGCCTCGGGTAGTGTGCAAGCAGCAGTTGCTCAGCTTTCTTTCTTACTCCTCCCGACTGATCTTCCAGTTTCCAAGCTTCAGTCCATTTTTCACATCGTAGCCTCAGTAATCTCCTGAAAACATCCGTAAGGTCGCGCGATCCTTCTGCTTAATGTCCTCCAGTGGCTTCCCCTGGGTCTGCAAAAATAAGCCTCCTTATCGCAGCCAAAAACCTTGTTACTCAAAGTGTGGTCCTTGGACCAGGAGGATCAGCATCCCCGGAGCTTGTAAAGGATGCAGCTACTGAATCCACCTACTGACTCAGAATCTGCACCGTCACAAGGTCCCCTGGTCGTCTGGAGGAGCATCAATTCTAAGAAGCTATGCTTCTGGGGGCTCCCAGTAGGTCCTCCTTGCTGACGGCACATCTCATCTCCTGGGGAATTTTTAAGACACACCTGGACCTGGGCTCCATCCACCGTGGGGCAGGGGGGCGCGAAGGTAGGGCATCCATTTGTTTTGTTTGGTTGTGTGGGGATTGAACCCAGAGGCACTTTGCCAGTAAGCCACCTCCCCAGCCCTTTTAATGCATTTAGTGTTTTTTTTTTTTTTTTTTTTTTTTTTTTTTTTAATTTTGAGACAGCATCTCCCTACATTGCTCAGGGCCTCACTAAATTGCAGAGGCTGGCCTCAAACTTGCGATCCTCCTGCCTCAGCCTCCGGAGCTGCTGTGATGACAGGCGTACCACCACACCCAGCCAGCACCTATATTTTTTAAGAGAACAGCTCAGGTAGTTGTAGGTCACAACAGGGGTTAAAACAATTGCTCTGCCTGAAGGGCTCCCTGCTTACCTCTCCAGCCTCCTGTCCACCACTGTCCTCTCCTGGTCTACTCTAGCTGCACCAGGCCTTTCCTCATACTCTAGGAAATTCTTGGGTCCCTAAGCCACAACCTAGAACGGCCTTCTTGAGGGTGTGCATTCTCATCACCTAGAACTCCATTTAAATGCCACCCTTTCAGGGACACCCCCCACCGATTCCCCACCAGCTCTGTGTTCCATTGCTCTGTTTTAGCCTCTCTGATGTGCCGTCTGCAAAAACTTGCTTCTGCGTCTGTTTGCTTGCGGAGGGCTGTTTTCCTTCATTAGAATTTCAATTCCAGGAAGACAGGCATCTTGTAGGTTTTATTTACCAGCAAGATTGGATTAATGGCCTACCACGTCTGTGCTCCAGGCAAGAATGCGTGTGAGCAGAGGAGAGGAGAAGAGAAAGGCTTTGAAAAACGAGACTTGATTTTTTTTTCCCCCAAAAAATTATCAAAATAGACATCATGGGAAAAGATTTGAATGTGTTGACTTTCTTCTACATATTTTAAGGATAGTGTGCTTTTCAAATTACACCTGGGAGAGGGTATCACCAACTTCTTAGGACTTGGAGCTTTTTAAATGTTTTAGCTTCATTTGAAAGTACAAGATGCACACAGAGAGATGCAGAGATCATACAACTCAATGACTTGTCACCTCTGTCACCAGCACCAGATAAAGAAAGTGCACCCGAGATGCCCCCCCGCCCAAGGCCCTCACATGCTCCCATGGTCTCTGCCAGTCCTGGAAGTCATGCTAATCTGACTTTTTTTTTTTTTTTTTTTTTTGGTACTGGGAATTGAACCCAGGGGTGTTTGATCACTGAGCCACATCCCCAGTCATTTAAAATATATATATATATATATAAATATATATATATATATATATTTAAATATATATATATATATATTTGTTTACTATTTTTTTTTTTTTTAATTTTAGAGACAGAGTCTCGCTGAGTTGCTCAGGGCCTCACTAAATTGCTGAGGCTGGCTTTGAACTTGTGACCCTCCACCCTCAGCCTCCAGAGCTGCTGGGTCGCCACCCTGACTTCCAACAGCACAGACTGGGGTTTGGGAAGTTTTATTCCAACATAGCGGCCTCTGCTGGCCAGTGACTAGGACAGCGCCTCAGCAGTACGAGACATTGTGAACTAACTGGTGCATGAATTAATTGTTTCCCTCCAATGATCTCCATGCACATCCTTTCTGGAGAATCCAAAGGCCTGTGACTCTCAGAGGATGAACTGTCAAATTTTAATGACAAAAAAGTGACGAGAGGCTGATGCAAACGCTGGGCTCTGGGGGCTACTGAGGCGCTCACGGGGGTGCCTTGGTTTTGACACAGGGGCTCTAGGATGGGAGACGCCGATCCTGGGCAGGCTGCGCATGCCCGGTGATGGCATGGGGGAATTCCCTAACCCTTCCGCTCACCTGCTGTGGACCTAAAACTGCTCTAGAAGGTCAAGTCCGTTTTCCGAAATTAAAAGTAAAGGGCTCAGAGCAGACCTCCACCTCCTCCCAGCCCATGGAAATTGCCAGGTGCCTTTGCCAGGTTCCTTTGGTGGAAGCGGCCAGCTGAGTCCTCCTTGGTGACCGTCCCCCGCGTCACGCAGCTGTGAGATGCTCTCGCCCGTGGGGTTTCCTTTGGAACCAGCGCCTTTTGGGTTTCTCTGTGTCTGGCTGGCAGCTTGTGGCTCCTGTCCTTCCTTGTGACCTCCTGTGTTCTGACTTCTGGAGGGAACCAAGGGAATGGCGATTTCAGGAGCAGAAAGCTGCCAAACTAGTTCCCTGTGTGCTGGAAGGGCAGCGGGCTCCTGCCACCGGCCCCAAACACAAGGTCCCCCTGTGGTCGCGGTCGCCTTCTAACCACTGGACTGCCAATGATGTCTTCTGTCCTCTGCCCCTCCTTTGGCTGGGCCAGCCAGCTAGCACAGCGTCCTCAAAGTCCACCTGTCCCCCACCGGGAGGACCCTTCCCGGCGCTGACCTGCATTGGCATGGTGTCCCCGCGCACACAGCACCGTTTGCCTTAGGTGTGATGCTTTGCACCGTCTCGGGCACAATGATACCGACCTCTGGCACAGCCGCCAAGCCCCTGCTCCAGCCTCCCCCGGAACACCTCATTCAGTCCCCGCCCAACCCTGTGAGGCCCCTCCTGGCCCTGGCCCCCATTTACAGATTGGGACAGGAGGCTCCAGGACTCACTCACCCAGGGTCCCTCAGCCAGCAAGAGCAGAGCCAAGGCTGGTCCCTGGCTCTGCATGACCTGGGTGGTGGGTGCTGGGGCGGTGACCATCTTCCTCCTGGGCTGGAGCTGCAGCCTCTCCCTGGGAACTGCCTGAGCTCGGTAGAGCTGCGGTCACCCTCCCAGCAGCACCCGCGTCCAAGCACTGGGCTCTGCCTTCCTTGGGACAGCGCTACCTGTGGGACTGGCTACGTCTACTGTCACACCCGTGCAGGAGCCCTGTTTGGGGAGATGGCTAAGATTGCGGTTGACTACGGGCTTTGGACATGTTTGGGCATTGGTGCCTTCCGTAGTCTCACGGGACTTGGCCGGGATCTTACGGGACTTGGCCCGGGATCTTGCGAGACTTGGCCGGAGATCTCGAGGGACTTGAGCGAGATTGCGGAAGAGGTCTGCACCATTTTTGGAGGTTAGAGGAGCGTGGACGGCGTGTCGGGGTGTAGTTAGAGCCAGAGAGAAAAGTTATCAGAATAAAGGGCTGTTTGTTTCCAGTTCGTCTCTAAACTTCTTCCCGCGGCTTCTTTGCTCCAAGCGGCCATCGCTTCAGGCGACTACACACCCGCACTGCAGGCTGCTTCCCTCGCCACCCCGCCCGCCTTTGGGGCTTGTTCCCGGTGAGCCTCTGGCCTGCAGATCTGCATCTCAGATCTCCGCCAGCACTGAAGCCAGCACCTGGGCGGCCCCAACCCCGCCTTTTCTCTTTGCACCTCTGGGTGCTCTCTCGGGCTCCCTGTCTTGCTGTGTGGTCTCTCCCTCTCCCGTGTTCTCTGGGCATGATGCCATCTTCCATGATACTTTGCCACCAACAGAACCTGACCAGAGTTAGTGCTATGTGAACTTTCAGTCTTTAAAACGGTGAGCTAAGTAAGCCTCTTTTCTTTATAAAGTACCACATCTTGGGTGTTTTGTTATAGCAACAGCTATTGGACTCATAGAGAGAGAGAGACTGGGGAACAGCCAGACTCCCTCTTTCACAACAGCCGTCTCTTAAGAGTTCACCAGGGTCCCAAGAGAGCGACATCAGTCCCCTCCAAGGGCAGGGCCCCCAGTGACCTCCCACCAGCCCCACTTCTTTAAGCCCCACCACCTCATAGCATTGCCCCACTCGGGATCAAGTTCCCAACACAAATAGCATCCAAACCTTAGCATTCCAACACTCCACGCCCAACTCCTGACATGCAGGACCAGTGGTTATTATCCTGGCCTGGGACAGGGGTTCTGACTTCATGATGCTCAGAAGACACTGCTTGAATGAAGAGACAGGCACAGGGCCCAGGAGGAAGGCCAGCGAGGGAGGGGAGGACCACATCTGGTAGGGACAGGAGGAAGGAGCTCACAGGTTCGTGGCCTCGGTAAGACTGCAGCAGGTGGCCCCACTGCCCTCTCCTGCCCCAAAGAACTGCATGGCACGTGCGACTCCACTGGCTCTGGTGCTGTGGAGTCCAGTTCTGCCTTTGTCTCCGTGAGGGCCCTGTCTTCTCTGCTGCTGTTTCCCCGACTTCCTGTCCAGGCCCGAGTCCATGGTAAGCACTTAATTGATGAATATCATCAAGGGTAAAAGCAGATTGCTCTTCAGCAACTAGTTCTTCAGATTGGCCGATGTGGTTACTAAGGCACAGAGATGCCAAGCAACCTACCTGAGATCACACAGCTACGAAAGCAGGGACTCGAGCTCTGCACACGAGCCCTTGATCCCGGGTCTGTGGGTCTCCAGTGTGCACAAAGTTGAGCCACGTGAACAAAACAACAAGGACTCAGAGTCCGTGGGGTAGAAAAAGAAGGCAGAGAGCCAAGGATACTTACTGTATAACACATGCTAGGTCTTTTCCCATGCGATGTATCTTTTACTCCCAACAGCGGGGCTGTGACATAAAGGAAGCTCAGAGAGGTTAAGTTACTTACCCAAGGTCTTCACAGCTAATGTCAGAGCCAGGACTCAAACTCGGGCCTCCTGACCCTGGTTAGAAAAATTTCACTCTTTACAGAAAGTTTCCATCCGCGAAGTGTTTTCCACATGAGAAATCACCAGACAGCCTTCCAGCTCGGGTCCTGACCTCCTGGAGGGCTGCCATGTGACTCGGCCGTCTCGGTTTTGTACACAGTCCCCGGCACGGTGCCTGTTGAGTGAACAGGTGAATTACGACTCACGCAAGTTCATGCAGGGGTGCCTGGGAACACACTGTGCAAGTTGTGATTTCTGCACAAAGCTTTTGAATCATCCTCTTAAAGCACAAATCAGATCCTGTCCTGCCGTGGGAGGGCCTCTCTGAGGCAGCGACATTTGAGCTGAGACCTGGGTGGAGAGGCAAGGCCGGCAGGGCGGGAATGTGAAGAAGTGGATGTGCGAAGGTCCTGGGGCAGCGAAGAGCTTGGTGCGTCTGCTGCTGCTGTGGCTGGAGCACAGTAACAACCGGGTCCAGTGGGGGGGTCAGGGCTGGAAGGTGCACAGGGGCTGGGTCACAGAGGACCCCACGGTCCCTGGCGGGGACTTCAGGTGTAGTTTCTATATGATGAGAAGCAGCTGGAGGGCTTTAGCAGCAGTGTCACATAGCGTGTGTGTGTGTGCATGCGTGTGTGTGCATGTGTGCGTGTGCATGTGTGTGCGTGTGTGCATGTGTGTGCACGTGCGTGCATGTGCGTGCATGTTTGTGCACGCATGTGTGTGTGTGCGTGTGCATGTGCATGAGTGTGTGCATGTGTGTGCACGTGCGTGCATGTGTGTACGTGTGTGTGCACGCATGTGTGTATGTGCATGTGTGTGTGTGTGTGTGTGTGTTTGCAAAATATCTCTATGGAAAAGAATCGAGCAAGCCTGGAAGCCCGCGATCACAGAGGAGGTCGCCGAGCCACCCGGTGAGGGACGCTGGTGACAGGGCCCGAGTCCGGCAGAGAAGCTGCAGAGAGCGGAAGGTTCCGCAGATGGAGTTGATGGAAGCTTCTGGCAAATCTCCGAGTGAAAGGAACGGCCTCGAGAAGAGGCCTTTGGAGCTGGGGAAGACTTGCCGGTGACAATGGCCGGACTTCGATGGCGTGTGCGGGCGCCTGGCGCTGCTCTGGTCCCGGCACGCACAGTGCCCGCTTTCGCTTGCAGGACAACCCCGTGACGTAGGGACCACTGTCACCCCGGTTTACAGATGGGGAAAGCCGGGGCACAGAGAGATTCCGTGACTGGCCAAGGTCACGCGGCCAGCAGGTGGTGCTGGGCCGGGGCGGGCAGCCGGCCCCAGCCCAGGCCTCTCCGCGCGGAGGCGCAGTCCCCGGGGCCCGGGCGCCCCCACAGCTGCCGGAGCCTGTCAGGGGCACGGCCGCGCCCGGGGAGCGGTTCTCGGAGGACCGGGTCAGATGGGGACGTTCTCCCAGGACGCACCCAGACGACGCCCCTGCAGGGAGCGAATCCTAGGAACCCCCGGGCCCTGGGTCCTGGCCAGAAGGGACCCAGGGCCCTGCGACATGCCCGGGAGCTGTCCTTTGTGGCGCCGGGAAGCAGGACGCCAGCGAGGGGCACTTGGCAGAGTCTGCCCAAAGGGACCGTGTCTCGTCTCCCCTGGATAAAGGGGGGACCGTCAGTGTCCCCTGGGGCTGTGATGCGTTGTCACAGGTAAAGAGCCACGACTAGGCGCCACCTAAGCGCGTTTAGAGTAAGCGATCGTGAAATGAGACGGCGGCGAGTGTGGACCTCCGGGGCGGTGGGGGGTGATCTGCCAGCGTCGCCTCTTCTGCCTGTCCATAACTGAGCCAACATCTCCTCCCTCCCCACAGATGCTTTCGGTTCCTTTTCCGGATTTGATGGGTTGCGAAACAAAGAGAAGCAGTGTGCTAAAGGTGCCAGAGCCAAAGTCAGACCACTTGGGATCTAAGCCCAGCTGTGCTTCTTGGCACAAGTTACTTACCCTCTCTGTGCCTGTTTTCTCATCTCTAAAAAAAAAAAAAAAGGTGATAATAACTAACTTATGGTATTATTGCGAGAATTAAATGAATATGTACTTCTCACATCTAGTAAGCACTGAATAAATAGCAATCCCAGGTGTATAACTATTTATTTATCTTTTTCTTCAAATAACAATGGCTAAGATATAGTCATAAAAACATTCATTTTTTTTCTAGGAATTTTATGTATCTATATATGTGAGCTCCTTTATTTCCCACAACAACCCCCTGAGACAAATCTTATCATATCCAATTTATGGGAAAATAAAATGAGACTCAGAAAAGTAAAGCAACTTGCCCCAGATCACACAGCTTGAAGTGGCAATGCTGGGATTGAACTCAGGCACTTGGCTCTGGAGCGGAGGCTCGGGGTCCGTTCTTTAACCCCAGCGACTCAGGAGGCTGAGGCGGAAGGATTGCAAGTGTGAGGCCAGCCTCAGCAACTTCGTGAGACCCCATCTCTAAATAACTAGATGTTACAAGGGCCGGGGAATAATTCAGTGGCAGAGTGCTTGCTTAGCATGTGCAAAGCCCTGAGTTTGATCCCCAGCACCATAGGTTAGGAAAAAAAAAATCTTTGACATATTTATGTTTAAAACCATTCTATTTTTCTATACCTTTCAGAATCAAGAAAAGATGAAACTGGACCTATTTTTAATTGGCATGTTTTTGATTCCTTAAAGCAGCTTCCCTTGAGCTGGCCAGGTGAGGGTCACTAGTCTCGGGGTTCTTGGACCATGCCAGCCCCTCCCTTCCTGGTTCACTCCAGGTGAACCCCCCTCGGGATGTCATTCTGGCTGTCCCCACCTCCCCCAGACGCTTTCGCCCAGAGGATCAGCATGGCCCCAGGCGTCACTGTCATGGCCACTCTTCGTGCAGGCCTCTCTTCCAATGTCACCTTCATACCTCTTGCCCTGGTCTTCCTTCCTAGCACTAAGGACTACCTAACGGGCTGGAGACAGCAGCCCCCGCATCCCGGGCTCTGGATCTGCAGGCTCGACCAACCACAGGTTGGAAATATTTGGGGAAAAAAATTCCATCTGTCCTGATCATGTGCAGACTGGATTTTTGCTTGTTGGGGTTTTTTTTTGTTTTTTGTTTTTGGGGGGTTTTTTTGGTACTGGGGATTGAATCCAGGGGCACTTAAACACTGAGCCACATCCCTGGCCCTTTTTAAATATTTTATGAGAGTCGGGGTCTCACTGAGTTGCTTAGGGCCTCGATAAGTGGCTGAGGTTGGATTTGAACTCGCGATCCTCCTGCCTCAGCCTCCCAAGCCGCTGGGATTACAGGAGGGCGCCGTTCTTTCCTGACAGTACAATGCAGCAACTGTTGGCACGGTGCCCACATGTATTAGGTATTACAAGTTGCCTAGAGGTGGTTTGAGGTGTAAGGGGCTGGGCTGGGGGTGTGGAGCAGGGCCAGAGCACTTGCCCAGCATGCACACAGCCCCGGGTTCGATTCCCCAGTATTGCACAAAGAATAAGCGGCAAATCTCATAAAGTATAAAAGAGGGTGTATGTGGGTGGTATGCAAATACTATGCCATTTTACATAAAAGAGTGGTGTATCCACGGAGTTTGGTAGCCAAGGGGTGTCCTGGAAGCAACTCCTTGTGAATGCTGAGGGACAGCAGCACTCCCCAGGGCAAATGGGGAGTCATTTGTTCAAACACATTAAGAATTTCAAGTGAGAAAAGAGCGTTAAAAGGGGCACCTGGCCGGGCTGGGTGGCGCACGCCTGTAATCCCAGAGGCTCAGGGAGGCTGAGGCAGGAGGATCACGAGCTCAAAGCCAGCCTCAGCAACTTAGTGAGGCACTAAGCAACTCAGTGAGACCCTGTCTCTAAATAAAATATAAAAAAGGGCTTGGGGGTGTGGCTCGGTGGTTAAGCACCCCAGGGTTCAATTCCTGGTAACCCCCCCCCCAAAAAATGTAGCACTGACACTTCTAAAACGTGGGCCCCTGTGTGACTACTCTATGGTCCCCATAGAGAAGTCTGTACCCCCTCCGCCCCGGGCAGCCTGGTGGCCCTGGGTGGCTGGAATTCCAGCTCTGTGTTCTAAGGGCTGTGACTGAGCCTGACCTTTGCCCTCGGGGCACCACCATGTGAAAAGGGTCCCAAGTCCTGTCCTCAAGGACAAAGCAGACAGCAGCTTCTCCCGAGTCTCCAGCCCTTTCCTCTGGGGCTCATTGGCATCACAGTGCTCCGCGTGGGGGCCGCCTCGCCGCACGGCATGGATGCGTGTGTCCCGGCGAGCCCACGGACCCCCTGCACACGTGTGGCCGCCATCGTGGAGACCTGGCAATTCTCCAAGGACTCGCCTCCTCCCCCTCTCCCTCCTCCTCAACCCCTCTGTCACCCCCACCCTCTCTCCTTTCAGGAGACCACGGTCAGGAAACCCAGGTAGGCGATGGTGACCAAGACCCCAGTCCCCAAGCGTGCAAGGCCGTGGGTCCCTCTTGGGCCACTGCACAAGGACGCTCTGGGTTCCTGCAAGATAGTTCTATTTTCCGGCTGGATTCTTAGGGAAGCTTCTGGAACAACAGAGTGGCCTTACCCACCTGACACCCCAAAGGAACAGAGCTCCCAGCCTGCTGGCACGAGCTACCCCACCCCCATATCGGCATCCCCAGCCCTCGGCGCCTCTCAGAATTGTTCTTTCTTTCTTTCTTTTTTCCTTATTCAACAAGTGTTAATTGAGCGCTTACTCACCCAGGGCCAGGCCACGCTGCGTGCTGCCGACCTGCTGTGTGCGTTTCACCAGGATTTAGCCATCTCTGTATCTCACCCAGACAGCTGGGGGGAAAGGTTTCCTCCCGACCCAGGGAAGGGACTTTGGACTTCTCAGTGTCCTTCTTCAGCAGTCGGAAGAACCCACCACCTCTCTTCTCCCCGTTCTGATGCCCACCCTCCCCACCTGCACCGTCAGGTTCTTAACTGGTCACGTTTACTGAGCACTTACTCTGTGACCAGATCTCCACACCACCCTGCTCAGGCCCACAGGGCCCGATGTCCCCCCTGCTGCCGCCTGATCGTGTGGGTCTCCTGGAGGGCCTGAGGGAGAGGGGGTGGAAGGAGGGAGAGGAGGAGGGGGAGAGAGTCCTTGGGGAATTTGCCAGGTTTCAGAACCAAGCCGCCACATGTCTGTGGGGAGCCCGTGGGACGCAGGGACATATATATCTACACCGCGAGGCTGCGGCGGCCCACACGTAGGCTCCACGGACGCCGTCTCATTTAATCCTACAGCAAACTCCGGGCTTTGTACTGTTACTTCTTTAAGGAGAAGGAAACTGAGGCCCAGGGGTGTAAGGGACTTGCCCGAGGTCACACAGCCGGGAGCCGGGCTATAGGAGGAGCTGCGACGTCTTCTCCCCTTGGAGGATTGCGGGAGACTGTGGGCGACCTCGGGCTCAGGCACAGCCTTCCCTCCTCACCTCTCTTCCCTGCTGGCCTGGGCAGTGCCAACCCCTGACACAGGTTGCCCTTGAGCCCCGCCCAAATGCCCGGCCTCCTGGAAGCGGCCGCTGCGTCCTCTGAGGTGGGTTCCCCGGGTGAGGCTGAGCTCCCCCTCCCCAGTGAGACGAAGCTCCCACGGGGAGCTCACGCCCGCTCCTCTGCGTCCCCCACAGCGCGGGCACGGAGTGGACGCCCGGCCCGGACCCTGGCTGGGAGGGCGTGGCATGGCTCTGCCCAGGGTCCTGATACGGTGGCCCCTGTGGGGGGAGCAACAAACGGACCAGGTTCAGATCCCAAGCAGAACTTGGTTCAAGTCCCAGCTTGCCTACTTGGGGGGCCAACCTGAGATGACGTCACATCCGTGACCTGTGATGTCCTCAGTAGCAAAATATATTTTATAAAACGCGAAGGAAATAACGTCCCGGGAGGAAAACATCAAACATGGTAACTGAGACGGTGACACCTGACACCCACCTCCTAGGGAACTCCTGAGGATGGAGGGGTCCAAGGGGAGCCATGGTGACCATTGTCACTGTCATCAACAGGTCTCAGGGGATGCTTCATGTATAGTGGCTCATTCATTGAATTGGTTGACCGATTCTTTGTCCAGGAAATCGAAGTTTAGCGATGTCGAGGAACTTCAGACAGGTTACACAGGTCGGAAGGACAGCTTTGAACTTGAGGTTGACGGATTCCTGAGCCTGAGGGCCTAACCACTGAGCTATCCTGCCGGGCTCTTCTGAAGCCCTGTAACAACATCAAAGCATAATAAAGGAACTGACGAGGGGGAGTGAGGTGGCTAGAGAGAGGAGATGGATGCTCTCTTCAGCCAGGTGAGACATGCGGCCCAGGCAGGGCGTCCCTGCAGTCCTGAGCCAGAGCCCGGACAGAATGAGTGTCTTCCTTTCTTCTCAGGCTCTGGGGTAGCTCTGGCAAAGTGTGGTCTGGAGAAATCACAGCTCTGTTGTGACATCATGAGGGTTTCCAGGTCTGGAAGCCTAGAGGTGTGGCACCACCCCCAATGTCCTTAGTGGTGGCGTCTGTGTTTGCAGGTAGCATCTGTGTGTCTACTTTCCGTTGCTGTAATAGAATACCTGAGGCTGGTTACTTTATCAAGTAATGAGGTGTGTGTAGCTCACAGTTTGGGAGGCTGAAAGTCCAAGATTGGAAGGCCACATCTATGTAGCCTCTGGGCCACCGTGACTGCTCAGTGACATAGAGAAATGGGAAGAGAAACAGCCATGAGCAGAAGAGGCCAAGCACATGGGGTGACCTCACTCTGTGACTAACTCTCTCCATGAGAGCATCATTAATCCCTTCCAAGGGCAGCGCCCCCGGTGACCTAAATCAGCTTCCACTAGTACTAAGAGGAACCTCCCTCAAGGAGCGCCTGGCGCAGCTGGTATTGTAAGTAGGGTGTGGTGAGCTGTGCAGAACAGAAAGACCCCGAACCCCCAGCATCTTTCCGTCCCAGGAGCTTGTTAGAAATGCAGAGTCTTGGGCCCCAGCCCAGAGCTGCTGAATCAGACTCTCTGGAGATGCAGCCCAGGCAAGCCTTGCAGGGGACTCTGCACACCCTGAAATGTGAAAAGCGCTACCCTGAAGGAGGGCTCACGAGACGGGGAATTCCAGCCCCCGGGCCTTTGCACAGGTTGGTCTCCCCGCCCGGCTGCTCTCTCTCCTGCTCTTAGCGTGGCCGCGGGTGCTCAGCACGGGTCTCGGCTCAGGTGCCTCTTGTCTGAGAGGCTTCCTAGCCTGCTGCTGTCTCTGGCCCTCTTAGCACCTTGTTCTTTCCCTCATAGCACCTGTCCCACGCAGCAATGGGCTTCCCCCTCTTCTCGCTGGTATTCATAAAGGCATAACGTCTCTGCACCCACAGAACCTGGCATAGTGCTTAGCACATACTAGGTACTCAGTCTTCCTTTTTTGGAATAATGCATGAACAAATACCAGTTTCCTAAGCCGAGCCATGGTGGTGCATGGCTGTAATCCCAGCGGCTCTGGAGGCTGAGGCAGGAGGATCGTGAGTTCAAAGCCAGCCTCAGCAAAAGCAACTCGGTGAGACCCTGTCTCTAAATAAAATACAAAATAAGACTGGGGATGTCGCTCAGTGGTTGAGTGCCCCTGAGTTCAATCCCTGGCACCCTCCCTCCCCCCAAAAAAAACCCAGCAGTTTCCTGCCTAGTAGGGCCTCTGAGGCCCTATCTCCTGCTCAAACCAGCTACCCAGCTCATTGCTCCTTGGTTATACCACAGTGTCTTGAAGGATAAATATCCCAGTGACACTGGCCCAAAGGTCTCACAGCTCAGGAGGAAACTTCCTGTCACAGGTGGCTTTGGACAGTCTGGCTGTTTTCATGTGGTGGTTACTGCCGCAGCTACTTAAGGCCTGGAGAATCCATGCCCCCACCCCAGATTGAAGGGAGGTGGGGTAACTGGGCAGGCCACCCACCAGCCCCACCAGTAGGCGGCCCCTCCACCAGGCGCCCACCCTACCTGAGGCGTGGCATCCCGGCACAGCATTCAATAACATCTCACCACACAGCGACAAAGCTATTTCCTTTTCAATTCACTGCATCTAGCCGGAATTGAATAACATCATTTTGTTTTGATTGTGTTTATTTTTACAGTAGCCTTCTATTTATAGCCAAAGGTACTAGCTCTCCATTTACAGTTGAGTTATAAAATTTCCATTGAAAATACATTTAAGTTAAAAAAGAAACGGAGTTGCCTTAAAGATAAAATGAAGGAAGACTGATGCTAAAATATGTGATAGAGATATATGGAAAAACAAATAAAGACCAGGAAATGTGTGGCTGATAGATCCCTGCAGAGTAGAGTCACAGCCTCGGAGGCAGGGGCACCTGGGTTCATTTGCCATGGGTGACTTGACACTTCCGGGGGCAACCCTCCATGATCAAGTGCATTAATTGCTCTGCAATAAAACTCAGTAATAACCGGGCGTGGTGGCGCACGCAGGCCTATCATCCCGGCACTTGGGAGGCTGAGGCAGGAGGATCGCGAGTTCAAAGCCAGCCTCAGCAATGGCGAGGCACTTAGCAACTCAGTGAGACCCTGTCTCTAAATAAAATACAAAATAGGGCTGGGGATGTGGCCCAGTGGTTGAGTGCCCCTGAGTTCAAGCCCTGGTACTAAAAACAAAACAAAACAAACAAACAAACAAAAAAAAAAACCTCAGTAATAGTCACAAGAGGTGAGGTGAAGACAGACCAGGAAGAGGGTCTCAAGGAATTTTCATATTCTTCTGTGATTGTGGACCTTGGGGATTGTGTTCCTTAGCTTTTCATCGCTGTGACCAAAAGGCCCCCCAAGAGCAACTTCCATCCCGGAGGACAGGTTTCTTTGGGCTTGAGTTTCAGAGGTGTAGTCCACGGTGGGCCAGCTGGTTGCTCCAGGCCCATGGTGAGGCAGAGCCTCGTGGGGAGGGGCATGACCGGGAAAGCTGCGCCCTTCTTGGCCGGCAGGAGGCAGAGAGGGGAAGGGCCGCAGGGAAGAGACTCTTTCCAGGGCGTGCCTCCAAGGCCCGCCTCCTCCAGCCACGCCCCTCCTGCCATTCAAACTAGGATGGACCAATCAGGTCCCAGCTCTCACCATCAAGTCCCTCCACCTCTGAACTTTCCTGCAGTAACACGGGCGGGCGCCTTAGGGAACACCTGGCCTCCAGACCGTAGCAGGGCTTATACTAATGCTCATATACTAACAGAAACCCCGGCTGCGAGTTAATGAGGAGCTTCCGAGCCACACCCTCCGTCCATTTGATTTTGCATAACCCTCACGCTACCCCTAAGAGTGACTTGCTCTGATGGTACCCATTCTCCAGATGCAGAAGCTGAAGCCCCTAGCAATTAAGTTGCTTGCCAGGGTTCAACGCTGGTGCCCTGGTGGGATGAATTGGAAGCCAACCAGGCTGGAGGAGGGGAGAGGAGAATCACCCCCAATTCAGACTTAGCCACGCCCACCCCCTGCCCCCCACCCATGATGACTCCCCTCCCTACCTGGATTAAACTCTGACAGCACTGTCGATCCTTCATTAGGCGACTCCTGGCACCCAGTGAGACAGCCTGTGAAAATGCTCTGGTGTCTGTGCACCCCAGAGGAAACCCAGGCTTCCCTTGGGTCCACAATGGGAACTGCTTCCTGGCTGTGATTTTTCTTTTCTTTCTTTTTTTGTGGCAGGGATGGAATCCAGAGACACTTTACCACTGAGCCACATCCCCAGTCCTTTTAAAATATTTTATTAGAGACAATGTCTCACTGAGTTGCTTAGGGCCTCGCTAAATTTCTGAAGCTGGCTTTGAACTTGCCATCCTCCTGCCTCAGCCTCCAGAGCCGCTGGAATTAGAGGCCCGGCTGCAATTTCCTTTAGCTTCCAACCTGCTCCCTCCTCACCAATCAACATACTCTGGACTGTCTCTTTTTTTTCCCTATAGTTGCCATTTTTTTTTTTATTATTGAATGCACAAACCAGTGCCAAATCATTCTTAGCTAAACATTGTCTTATCTATTACCTCTGTTTTTCTTTTTTAAAGATTTTTAAATTGGAGATATACAAGCAAATGGAGCCAAAACAGTAAAGTTCTCTTACAATCCATTTTTAAAAATAGAGTGTAAGAAGCAAGAGTCGCCCTGCCTCCTGCATTCTGCCACTTCAAGTTGACCCCTTCCTCAACCCACAGAGGTGACATTTTGAAAGTAACGCTCAATCTTTTCCTATGTGTATTAAGACTTTTCTATGTCCGGATCTATATCCATGATTATTATGTCTATACCTAAATCAGTATCTACCTGTTAAGCTGTCAGTTCACCAAAAAAATGACCTATATACGGTCGCTCAGGTGGTGCACTGCTCAACTCCTGGGGCTATCATTCACATGAACTGCCTTATGATCCCCTCATAGGTAGTGTTTGCCTGACAAAAAAAAAAAAAAAAAAAAATGAAATAAAACTTTCCAATATTGAACTACAACTATTAAGAAATATATATATATTTCATATATATATATATATATATATATATATATATATATCCCTTGTAGACATTGTTCCTGGCCATAGGGTCAGAGCTTCCTGTTTCTCTGGGACAACTACCTGTCAGTCCATAGTAGCATATATCTCAGTCCCTTTCTCTAAGGAGGCTCAACTAAGATGTCTCCGTGCTTTTTCATTCCTACACTGTCCTTTTAATATTCATAGCAGCCTTCTGAAGATGGCACCATTACATCCACTTTAAGCTAAAGAAATGGATGCCCAGAGAGGTGGAATAGCTAGCTCAAGGATGCACAGCTATACAGGGTGATCCCTCAATGCCCCTTAGCTCAGCCTGCCCTCATGTTTACGTAAAGCATTTGATACTGAGTTTGGATTTCAGTCACTCAATAAATCAAGAGCACCGTCATCACACGTCGATACTGGTAAGCACCACCTTTCCCTGAAAGAACAGGAAGAATTTTATTTAGCACCTACTTTGTGCCCAGCACCTTACAAGATGCTTTATATACGTTTTAAAATTGAATTCTCAAAGTGACAAACGACAACAAGAAAGTGTATTTAAGAAGCACCAGCTTCTCTGTTTTCAGAAAGATGAAATTCAGGGAAGCTCAATGGCTGTCACACGGGAAGCAGCAGAGCTGGGACCTGAACCCCTGTCTCGCATGCATACGGATTTCAGCCCCAAACCCAGGTGTGTGTGAAGATAGCTTTATTTTTCTGCAGGTGAGCAGTATTTCTTAATTTCCTTTGTGTACCTGCGCCTCACACAGCTTTCCCCATCTCATTTCCTGGTGTAACTATTTACTCTGGTCACACAGGCCCAAAACTCAGATATCCTCGGTGCCTCTGTTGACCCCGCACCTCACACTCCACACACTGCGTCTTGTCAGCTCTGCCTTCAAACCACTGCAGCCCCTCGATATCCACAGAGGACGGCTTTCAGCACCCCCTATAGCCAAAATCCAAGATGCACAAGTCCCTTATATAAAATAGCATAGTATTTGCATATAACCTACGCAATCTTCCCATATACCTTAAATCATCTCTTGATTGCTTATAATGCCTCATACAATGTAAATGTTATGTAAATAGCTATTACACTATTGTTTAGGGAACAATGATGGGGGAAAAAATCCAGCCTGTTTATATCCATTACAGATGCAATTTCTTCCCCTAATATTTTTCAGTCCGCGGTCGGTTGAATCCACAGATGCAGAAGCTACAGACACCGAGGCCGGGCTGAGCAATCTCAGCTGAACACAGGGCTCCTCCCGCCCCCTCCCCTGAGACGCTCGTCTAGTCCCAGCTGCCATCACCCATGGCCCCACCTGGTGGCTGTGCCCCCAGCTGGCTCCACTTTCACACCTGCCTCTTCCTGGCTCCCACCACCCAGGCGACCCTCCACCCCACGGCCTGAGGACCCCTGGAATGCGCGTCGCATCATGTCACTCTCCTGCTTGAGCTCCTGCCCCTGGCCCGGGCAGCCTTGGAACCAGGCTCAGTGCCCTGCCCTGCAGGGAGCACAGGTCCCCCTCCCAGGTCCAGGGTCCAGGGGAGCCAGATGGGCAGGGTCAGATCACAGAGGACCTCGGAGGCCAGGTTAAGGACTCTCGTCATTATCCTTGCCTGAGGTTCCCTGGGGGGCTGGAGGGGGCGCCCCCCCCCCCCGAGAGACAGACACTCAGCAGGTACTTACAAAGCACCTACTCTGTGCCAGGGTTCACCAGAGGCCCGAGACCCTGTGGTATGTTCTAGTGGAGAAGCTAAGAGAGAAGCCTCAGTAAATAAGAAGAAGACCTTGAACACACTCACAATCTCAGCTCTAGCAAGGGAGGGCCCGGCTGTGTTTAAGGGAGGCCTGGATCTCAGTGGTCCCTGGGAGGCCAGGAGAGAGTGGTGGACACGAAGGCCTTCAAGCCACAAGGCCCGTCCTCACGGCACACACAGAGTGGCAGCCACATCCGGCACCACTTGGCCATTACGGCCTCTGTCTTTCCCAAACACAGTGGCCTTCACCTCTGACCACGCCAGACACCGCCTGCCTCCACCTGCACCCCCACCTCCACACACACACACACACACACACACACACACACACACGCACACACCCTCCTCTTTTTGGACACGCCCTGCTCAGACACAGCCCTGCCACACCCCCACTGATGCTGGTGGCTCAGGGGGCAGGGAAAGGGGCCATCTGGAAGAGGGGACCCCATCTTTCTTCTGCCCCAGGACCCCCGGGTCCAGCCAAGAGGCCCGGAAGGACGCCTCAGATCCAGGCAGCTCCGAGGGGGGCGGCCGCTCCTCACCTCCCTCTGCTAAACCCCAGTGTGGTGTTTGCTCCAACGCCAGAACTATTCCTGGATGTCAGGTGCGGTTAATGGTTGCTGTGGCAACCACCCATGCTTAATGAATAGAAGAGAGTAAAAGACGCGAGATAAATGTCAGGGCCCCGGATGGATTTGCTCGCCAGCGAAGCTGGTAGCGGCGGGCAGAGCTGACCGGCCGAGGCTGAAATGAGCATCACAAGGGCAGCCGGAAGATCCAGGAGGCTCCCGCCCCAGCCTCAGCTGGGCACAGTCAGAATGGAACCACATGTCAAGCTAGTGTGGCTCTTTATAGCCACTGCCGAACGTGGCTGTGGCTTTGAGGGTTTGATTGTGGGAATTATTTATGGAAATTGGAGGGAGCAGGAATCCAAGCACAGGTCCCTCAGGGATGAAGAGACACCACTGGGAATGAATAAATAAATGAATAATGAACAAGGCGTGGTGGCGCACGCCTCTGATCCCAGAGACTCGGGAGGCTGAGGCAGGAGGATCCCAAGTTCAAGGCCAGCCTCAGCAACGTAGTGAGACACTGTCTCAAAAATAAAACATAGAAATTGCTATAGATGTAACTCAGTGGTAGAGCAGCCCTGGGTTCAATCTCCAGTACCAAAATCAAACAAACAAAAAACTCTTCTGGGTTGTTTTGTTTTGTTTTGTTTTAAGAAATTGCCAAATGAGGGCTTAAAAATATTATTTCTTGACTCTGGAGTTATTTTGTCATTGTGCCATTTACATGCTACCTGCAGAAGGTAGAAGACAAATAGCAGGTCTGGTCAGGAGCCCCAGGTTAAGAGCCACCCAAAGGATGTCCCTGGAGGCTGCGGGGGCACCTCTGTGACCGTGTGAGGAGCTGCCCTTGGGCGCGATGTCAGAATCCGTTGATGCCTGTCAGAGTGAAGACCACGTCCCCAGGATGAGCCCGCTCTGCACTCGCCTCAGGGTCAGGGACTCAGGAACCCCTGGCTGTGACACTCTCCTGCTGGGAGACCTCCTATAAATTTCCTGAATCCATTGGGTGCTGCTGTCAACGAATATCTGAGACTGGGTAATTTATAAAGAAGAGAGATCTATTTCTTACCATTCTGGAAGCTGGGAAGTCCAAGATCAGGGGACTGGGGCTTTAGCAAGCCCTTGAAGTTCCCCTCTTGAAGACCCCCACCTCCCAGCTGGGCACGGTGGCTCAGCCTGTAATCCCAGCACTTGGGAGGCAGAGGCAGGAGGATCGCGAGTTCAAAGCCAGCCTCGGCAAAAGTGAGGCCCTAAGCTACTCAGTGAGACCCTGTCTCTAATAGAATACAAAAAAGAGCTGGGGATGTGGCCCAGTGGTCAAGTGCCGCTGAGTTCAATCCCTGGCGTGCACACACACACACACACACACACACACACACACACAAACACACACACACAAACACACACACACACACAAACACACCACCTCCCAACGATGTTGCATGAGGGATTCAGTTTCTATGCATTCCATCCATAGCACAGGTTTTACATGGCCTCCACCCCGAAACCCTCTGAAGCCTCTAAATCCACCTTGTGCATCCCCCAGCCGAGGTCTCAGTCACAGGCAGAGCCTCAGTCCTTTGCAGGAGTGATGTCCTCTGTGAGTGACTAGCCAGAGACCCGGAGCCCCTTCCTGAGGTCAGGGCGTGACTCTCAGACGCTGGCGCACGCCGGAATCCTGGCAGAGCCGGTAACACCACAGGTTCTTGGGATCTCGGTTCAGCCCTTGTGCAGAGGGCCCAGGACCGTCTCACACGCGTCAGTCCGTTTTTCTTGGGCACTTCTGGAGGACAGATGTCACTGCATACCAGCAGCCGAGAGGGAGAGGCACCGGCCACGTTGCTGTCCTCCAGCCCCCTCCCCACGCCGTGGCCTCCCCCGTGGTCTGCGAGGAGGAGGAGTCTCCACCCGCGGAAGGATCAAGAAGACTTCGGGACTCTAAGCAACCCACCGCCATCGACACCCAACATCAAAATAATAATAGCGAGCTATTCAATAAGGAAGATCACTTTTGGGTGTTTTCCATGGCATATTAATGCTTTTTTTTGTAAATAATTTCCAGTTCTCGTTTTCTCTCTCTCTCTCCCCTGCTTGGCTGGTACCCCAAACCCTCGATGCGGCTGCCTTGTTGGTGCATCCTGCATCAGGTGTTTATGGGGTTCAGGGTGCCTTACGGGAGTGGGGGGCGGGGGACAGCCTGCAAAGGTGAACTAGAAACCGCCCTGCGGTCTGGACAGGAGGGGTTGTCTCTTGGTTTGTGCCCGGGACTGACCAGACCCTGGGCGCTGGGCCAGGTTGGCGTTTCAGTTGGACCCTCGATTAAACAAATAATTAAGGACCACGGGAACTATTTTACCCCAACCTCCCCTGGCCCACCCCCACCCCCAGTGGGCTGATTAAGCAAAGCACTCCAGGCCAGGCTCCTCAGAAATCAATAAGGACTATCAATTGTGTGCAGAGAGGGACAAGGGACACCAAGAGCTCATCCCTCCTCTCTCAGTCCCTCTTGCTTGGAGCCTAAGGCAGGACGCTCTAGAGCCTGGGTCTCTCTCTCTCTCTCTCTCTCTCTCTCTCTCTCTCTCTCTGGGTGGCTGTGGCTGGAATCCAGTTTGACCTCAGCCCCATCCACAATGTCAGTGACACCTTCAAAGAGCTCAAGGTCACACTCGGTGATTCCTCTAAAATGCACTTCTATTCCTGCTCCTCTGTGAGCCCTAAGCATCCAAAGAGATCTTTTAAAACTCTACATCAGATTGCTTTTCTCGACTGCTGAAAGCTTCTAAAAGCATGAACCACACTTATTCCCAGCGTCCGCCCAGGCTGTAAGGTGCTCCAGATCTGTGCCCGCCCCTGGGCGGACGTGGCCTTATTCTGCTTCCTCTCTCCCGGTTCAGCTCCGGTGGCCATACACCTGCCTTGTTCTAGAGACACACTGTTAGTGCCTTCCCAGAAGCCTTTGCATTTGTAGTTCCCAGATGTTCCCACCAATGGCTTCCTCTTGTCACTGAGGGTACCCTTCCCTGTCCACCCAATCTCTCCACGGTCCTCCCGGACCCACCCCAGCCGCTCTCTGCGCTCTCTGTCTCTCCGGGGCTTATTATTTTCATGGGACGTATCGCTATCTGAAATTACCTTTTGCTTTTTGCTGGCATCTCTGATTCATCTGTGTATTTGTTTACCCCCGGGTCCCTCCACGGTAGACTCTGACAGCCTGAAGACGCACAGCCTGGAGTGTCCTGTGCACTGATCGATGAGTGCCTGGTGCTAGGAACTGTAGGAACTGTGCTTCCCGGACAGAGGCACCTCGGTGGCCCTCTGCGGACGCAAGAATGGCTGAGGATGGGCACCAACAGCACTTCCGTTACACCAGAAGAAGTTCTTGATTTCTCATTAACTCCCTCACTCCTCTGCCTCTCTTACTAGAAGCCGTAACTCATAATGGCTCTACCCCAAGTGCTTCCACTGGCTCAGAGAGACCAAGCTTAGTTCAGGGTCCTCATTATCCATGAATTCATTATCCGGGTCCCTGCCCACGCAGAGGCAGATCAACGTTGTCTTAATACGGACATGGGCAGGAAAGACCCCACCGCTTAGAAAACATCCCAGCCACACCACAACCCCCACCCCTGGTGTCACTCTCCTGGTCTCTGACTGGCAGCCCCCCGCCCCCCACCCTCTGCCAGCTCTATGTGATGCCCCAACCGTGGGCAAAGGAGAGCCTGCCCGCGGGACGCAAGCCAACAATGGAAGGAGAGCGTATGGACAGGACGATGACACACAGACACGTCCAGTGATTTGAATATCAAAGGATTAACAGAAGCCCTTGGGAAAACTGATGACGTGCTCAAACTTTGTGTGTGTGTGTGTGTGTGTGTGTGTGTGTGTAAAAGTGACCCATTTTATGATTCTGTTGTGAAAATCAAACTGTATGATCCCATCAGGGAAGTGAAGGTTGTATATTGGATTATCATGTGACTTTATTAAAAAAAAAAAAAAAAAAAAAGGCCCCGTCCTCCCCCCTCCAAAAAAAAAAATGAACATGACTCACTTTTTTTTTTTTTTTTGGTATTGAGGATTGAACTCAGGGACACTTTGCTACTGAGCCACCTCCCCAGCCCTTTTGAGTGTTTTTGTTTTGAGACAGGGTCTCACTGAGTTGCTTAGGGCCTCGCTAAGTGGCGAGGCTGGCTTTGAACTTGCCATCCCCCGCCCCATTCTCCCAAGTTGCTGGGATCACAGGCGTGCGCCACAAGACCTGGCTGACTTCTTGTTCACCCTAGAGCATAGTTAGAAAAGATGAGGCCCAAACAAAGATATCTTCCTGAATCCTAATTTCACATTCCAGACACTGTTGGAAGCACCTCTTTTTACTTCATTGTCTCCTATGAAACGGCAGCCCCTTGTTTGAAGCAGACTTGTGAAGATCATGAGTCTCAGCCTCGGTCGCACAGTTAAAGTCACCCAGGGGGGTTTGAAAGCTCCACGTGCCCCACGTCTCTGGACATAGAACCTGAACCTCAGGAGATTTCTCGTCTCTCTCCCTCCTCGAGGCAATTGCTTTGTGAGCCATAATCGATAATCACTGTTTCAGGATATCGGCATTCAGATAGCAAAGTCTGAAGTAACAGCAGGAACCCAAACATTCTTACCGTCAAGGGGTTGGTTTTGTTTCCTTAACCCAAGTACTCGGAAGCGTAAACAAACTTGCTATTTGCTCTTCTTTCTAATATCCCAAGGCAAATCCATTACAATAAGAATCCAACAAGAGACGTTCACAGCTGCGCCCGAGCCCTGCTTTCTAACACCCATCAGTTTTGAGCTCTGAGCTGGGCTCTTGGGGCCTGGAATTTGGAGGCCAAGGTGGGGACCCTGGTACCAGTGCTCCAGGTACTGGGTGAGCTGAGAGTGCCCCTCATCGGAGCACCAGGTGACTGTGCCTCTGTTGGGTCAAACACAGAGCCACCAAAGCCTACCTCAGGACCCTCAGTGTGGGCGAGATGGACGTGGGTGGTCCCTCCTGCAAGCTGACATCTTCTCTTTGCATTGGACAAGGCACATCCCGGGGAAACCTGCCCCTACCCCCATTCAGGATCCCCCTTCAGGACTGCAAACTGAGACAGCTCAGCCTGAGGTGACCATCCCACTTCTGCTCCAGAGCCCAAGGCGCTAGACGCAG
This sequence comes from Tamias sibiricus, assembly GCA_025594165.1. NCBI lineage: Eukaryota > Metazoa > Chordata > Mammalia > Rodentia > Sciuridae > Tamias > Tamias sibiricus. The sequence goes on from CM046674.1 coordinate 19,289,266, forward strand.
AGCTGTTCTCCAAGGACCCAGGAAAACTCTCTCTGGTCCTTGGCCAAGCTGGGCATGGCAGGTGACCTAGGTCTAGTCTAGTGACAGCTGCTCAGGTTCCCTGCCTGAATTAGACCCTCACGGCAAGTACACACCCATGCACGCGCACACGCTGGTCTGCGCGTGCGTTTGCGAGTCTCTGTGAGGGAGGGAGAGAGACCATACTCTTCAGACTCCCCCTGATTTCCTCTCACTTCAAGCCCAGAATAGAGATGATAATGCTCATGTGAGTAGCTGTCCCCTATCAATCATATCTCGGTGCCCAGTGTCTTGTTAGTACTATCAAGAGAACTTTGGCTAAGAGCTGTGGTACTGGAATTAGACTTGGCTTTGATGGTTCAGTTTCCCCAACTTTGAATGTGTTGACTGAACTAACATACAGTCACATGGTACTTACCGTGTACTAAGCATCGCTGTAAGTACTTGACAAAGACTGACTCCTCTACTCCTCATAAAAACCCAGAGAGGTAGATCCTATTATTACACTCAATTTACAGAGGAGGAAACCGAGGTGATCATAGCAAGTAACTTGCAGCTAATGTGTGGCAGAGTCAGGATTCAAACCCAGTTGTAGGAGCCCTAATTAAGGAGATAGCTAAGATTGCGGTTAGCTGTGAGCCATAAGCATTACCACCTTCCATGGTCTCGTGAGAGTTGGCCCGGGACATTGCTGATCGGTCAGCGCCATTTGCATGGTCTCGCGAGACTTGGCCTGGGGGATTGTGGATCGGGTAGGTGCCATTGTGCGTGGTTGCAGGAGTGTGGATGGTGTTGGAGTTGTTGTTGGAGCCGGAGAGAGAAGCTAGCAGAATAAAGAGCCTGTTCGTTTCCAGTCTGCCTCTGAACTTATTCCCGCGGCGTCGTTGCTCCAAGCGGCAATTGCTTCAGGCAGCGACACCCAGTCATCCCAACCCAGAATCCCCTCTCACTCCACTTTGTGACTGATAGTACTGTCCCCTTTGTGGGGCTGAGGAATTCCCCAAGAGCCCTTCACCCGGTGCCTGGGAGAGTACGTCTAAATGAGCAGAGGATTAGGTAATGGGATTTCTTCCGAAACTCCCAACAATCAGGAGATTTTCAACGCTTTCAAAATGAGGGTAGCCAGGCTCAGGGTTATAAATAACTTGCCTAAGCTATCTGAGTCAGTTTGAGCTGCTATAATAAAATACCAGAGACTGGGTGGCTTATAAACAACAGAAATTTACTTTCTAGAGTTCCAGAGGCAAGAAGTTTGAGGGTGCCCCCACAGTCAGGTTCTTCCAGATTTCCTACTGCTGTCTTCTCCTTGTATCTTCATTTGTGGGGGAGGGTGGCGAGCTCTCTGGGGTCCCTTTTATAAGGGCACTAATCCCATTGGTGAGGACTCCACCCTCAAGACCTACCCACCTCCCAAAGGCCCTACTCCTTTCTACCATCACACTGGGGGGTGAGGATCTCAGCATAAGAGTTTTGGGGAGACACAAACTTTCAGCCTGTGGCACAAGATCATCCAACTAGTAACTCAGTCAGTGATGGGACAGGGATTCAAAGTCGAGCCTGGGAAAGTTCACCCCTCACCCTCCGTAGGCCGAATATGCACCCCCAGCCGAGGAGGTGGCCCGTTCCCCTCAGATTGCAAGCATCTGACGCGTCTCTGAGACCTCCCAGCCAAGCAGCCTCATCCCTGCTTTGTGACTGTTGATGACCATTGATTTCTCAAGACCAGGTTGGGGCCCACACCGCTGGAATCTTACAGGCAGCGTTCAGAATGGGGACGTTGGGCCCAAGTCACTTGACGTATCACTTTTTCCTGGGGTTGCTCAACAAGAGCTTTCAGAGTTAGAAATACAAATATCTCCTTTTTCAGACTCCTTCCCCACCCTTGTGTGTTTGGAAGCTACCCTGGACTGTGTGGGGCCTTCAGACCACCCCAGACCTCGTTGCTTCCACCTAAGAACTGAGGCTGATCTGGGTCGGTGTGCAGCCCACCTCCAGGGTTTTCCAGAGGCCAGTGCTCAAGGGACAGGTCGAAGGGCAGGGAAACTGCCACCGTAGCACCCTCCTCTTACTGGCCCACCTTCTACTCCCACCCCTGGGCCTTAGCACTTGAAGTTCCCTAGAGCTGGAAAGTTCCTTCCCTGACCCTTCACACACCTGGCTCCAGCGCCGTTTCTGGTCTGAGATCAAATGTGCCCAGTGCTACCCGAAGTTGCCCATCACCTGCCCCCACCCGGGGCAGAGTCACCATCACATCTTCTTGCTTAGAGTCCTTCAGAGCACGGTCATCTTGCTTATTAGCTTATGGGTCTAGAGTCTCTCTCTGCAACGAGAACGCCCGCTCTGAGGACCAGACTCTTCTGCCCTGGCCACGCGTGCATCCCTAGGCCTGGAACCCAGTCTTCCCAGCCGAGTCCTTCTCGCACACCTCCCCTACCTCAGGTTCCCAGCACCCGTCCCCTCTCACCTGTCCCCACTGGGCCTGTCCTGCAGGCCACCCGCCACTCACCTTCCAACACCCCGAGCGACTCTGTTCCCAAATGAGTTTTCTCTCGGGCTCATTTTCTCTTATCACCACACAGGCTCCTTCCTTCTGCTTCGAGAAACACGCCTCCCTTCTTCTGATCAACTTCTAATTAACCTTCAAGTCTCAGCTTAGACATGATTTCATTCATCATTCCGTTAACAGAAATCGTTCTCTTGATTTATCAGGTGAGAGGATTTGGGTTGGGGAAGATGTGCTTTCACTCTGAATCCTTTCTGTCCTGCTTGGATTTTTGTCTGCACATATTGTTCTTTCAATTTAGCAAGGATTATCTGAATATGGGAAAATGAACGGCTTCTTGTTTTCTTTATAACATCTCTCTGCATTGAAAAATGTCCTGATAAATTTATTCTTAAATGCCAGTACCACAATGTCTTAATTATTGAAGCTTATTTGTAGGACTTAATATCCCATAAGAAACCACTTCACTCAGTCCTTTTTATTCTACATAATATATATATTTTTTCTACCAAATTGCTTTCAGCTTCCCAAATAGACTAATTCTTATCACCTGGAAAAAAATGCCCCCCCCATTCCATTTTTTTAAAAACTATTGCTTCTAACACAATTCTTATGCTAACTAGAACTTGTAGAACTATATACTAAATAATAGAGGAAATGATGTGCATTTTCTAATTCTTGATTTTCATAAGAATATCTCAAAGGTTTGGCTTTAAGGAGCGTTGGTTCAAGGGTGCACCCTTATTCAGGTGACGGGAGTTTTCTTCCATTGTGGGAGCTGGAGGTGAACTGCTGGTATTGTCTTTTCTATCTAGGATGGAGCCACAGTCCCTGCAAAGCCAGGCTCTGTAATTATACCTCGACAGCTCAGGAAATTTCTTCTGGTTCTGTTTTTCCATTCCCAAACTCTTCCCAACGTCCTGCAATCCATGGGTTCTCATAGCCCAGTTCTCACACCTGCCCAGAGCTGGGTCTCCATCACCTCTCTCCTGTAGCCCCTGATTCTGTCCCCAGACCACACCCCTTTGAACCCCTTCCTGGTTGGCTTTCCTCTGGTGTTGGCTTCTCTCTGCCCCAGGGCCTTAGCAGTGTGTATCTCTGTGTTCTGACTTGGTCTTTGCTGTCTGCAGGTTTTCAGCATCTCTCTTGATTTCATTCTGGGCCATTGGTGGGAAACCCAGCCCCATTCTATTTTCTTGGATTTACTGATATGGGGAAATACTCCTAAGAAAATGTAAGTGAGAAGAACAGCATGATCTCAATCTTGCTAAGTCATTTTTGTGTGAAAGCATGGCGGGGGGTGGGGGGGAGTCTGAAAGGAAATATAAAAAAAATGCAAAGCAGTGGTTATTTCTGGGAGCTAGCAATATGCTACGATAGGAATGGCCAAGTTCACTTTGTGATGAGTGGATGACTCGGGGTGCCAGCAGCTTCGTTTTCAGTGTGGAATCTTCCTTGAGGAAATTCCTGTTTCCCTTTCCTTTTATATTGCTTTCTAAAATCTCACCATGTCGCCGACGTGTCTCTGCTGGTCCTAAAATACCTACCAAAACCAACGATAGTAATAGCTATAATTTATTGAGTTCTTACTATGTGCCAGGAACTGTAAAAAGTGCTCTTACATCATTGCCTGATTAAAAGATTTATGTGCAAAATACCAAGAACAGCGACTGCGGCTGTAACTACTATTACTGCCGCCATTAATTCTCGTGACAACTCCGAGAAGTTACTATTATTATCTCCCTTTGGTAGAAGATGAAACTGAGGTTTGGAGAGGTAATTTGCAGCAGGTACCACGACGAGCAAGTGACTGAGTCAGGATTCTCACTAAAGTGTGACTCTAAAGACTGGGTTCTTACCAAACACATTTTGACTCCGGGATTACTAACAGAAATATCTACAGGAACAGGGAAGCATCATACGTTGGGGACTTTGGCCAATTGGAGAGCTCATGCCCAGGCTTAAGAAGGACTTCTGATGTCCAGCTACAAAGGGTGTTGTTACACGGAAATGTGGGACGAACAGATCTTCTCATTTTTTTTAAGAGAAACTGCAAATCAGTGTTTCAAATGAGATACCTCGAATTTTCAAATTGTAGCGACACATTTAATTTTTAAAAAAATACATCAAAATATGCAATAAAAATTGGCAGGTAAGAAAAGCACAGAAATATTTATTTAGCAAACAAAAATCACAAAACCAGTCTGCAACGAGATTTCCTAGAAACCCACCACTATCTGCTTTGGAGGAACCAGGCTGGATTATTTCCTCCATCCTAGGAAGGCCCAAACGCCTCTTCACTTTTCCCTTGTGACTTCACAACGCAGAAATCATTAGACCCGGGGTTCAGCAAGATATTTCTGAAAGGGCCAGAGGGTAAATATTTTCAGCTTTGCTGTCTCTGCCACACCCCACTCCTCCACAGGGGCACAAAAACTGCCATCAAAACTATGTAAAGAAATGGGCACAGCAGTGTTAATAAAACTTTATTGACACCTGAATTTGAATTTCACATTTTTCATGTGTCATAAAATAATCTTCTTTGGCTTTTTCCCCCCCAATCATCTCAGTACACATTCTTTACTCATGGGCTAAACAAAAACGGGTGGGAGGCCACTTTAGACCACTGAAAACTGGTGCCTGTGACCCCAAGAGCCACTGGTGTTTGTGGGTTCTGAGTCCTACTTTCAAGCCACCTGCAGTCATCTCCAGTAAGCCCGTTTCACAAGCACATGCAGGCTGTGCATGGCTCCTGATCCCCACAGCGATTCCGACTGGGCTGTTGGAGGAGGTCCACATTCCATTTTCACCAGAACCTTCTCTTCCTAGGAAATCTTTTGTGGAACAGGGAAAACAGCTAACCATGAGGTGGTGTGCCCTGCACAATGGTCCCTGGAATACATCATAGAAAAAGTATAGTTGATGGGAAGATCACGGGTGCAGTTCAATGCCACATCAATAGCGTGGAATAGACCACAGAATGATCACCAAGCCACCTGTCAAGGGACTTGCTTGCAACTCCAAAGCCATTGAAGAGAGAGCAAGTCACAATTGCGCTTAGGAACCTTGACCTTGGAATCAGACAGGCCTGCCCTTGAGTGAAGCATTTACCAGCTATGTCCTCATTAAGCCTCCATTTCCTTATCCATAAAATACTTAGACTGGAACTGGGGTATGTGGTAAAAGGACAACATAAGTTACTTATGATGATTTATTATCCGGGCAATGGAAGGGGCAGGGTTTAAAAACAAACAGAAATACATAAAGGAAACTCTGAAATCAGAACAAGAAAAACAAAGGCTTCTTTTCAATATTAGGATTGTCTTTCTTCCGAGAACTTCCTTGACCCTTCTCTCCTGGATCCTTTCCTTGGTTTGGAGTCTATTCTTTGCCTGGTGAGCAGAGAATCAGAACCAAAGAGATGTTCTACAGATATGCAAAGGGATACCTTTGCAATTATCGTGAGATGTCCCTGGGGCGCCTACTTATGATAGAGGTTAAATAGATAGTACCGTTATCATTAGAAGATAATAATAGACATAATAATAGTAGACATGATAGTAATGGTTATTCATAGAGTCATGGTAAAATATCAGGCTCTGTAGCCTGGATTCAAATACCAATTCTGCCACTCACTGGCTGTGACACCTCCATCCCCTCTCTCGGGTTCTCCTGCCTCATCATAAATGTCAATATCAATAGCCCCTTACCTCCTGGGGTACAGAGGGGCGAGAGCAAGTGAGATAAGGACTGTAAGGCCCATTGGAAGGACTTTATAACTGGCAGCTATTATGATGATATGCCTATAGCTTTGCAAAAAAAAAAAAAATTATCTCCTGCTCATGTGTGGCTTTTTTTTATTTTTATTTTTAATCCAATGATTGCTCTGAAGCCCAAGCCTGGCTCTGTCTGCTTTTCAACCTCTGCTTCTCACAACACAACCTGTTTCTCACCTCCCTGCTGTCTTTTCAGACAAGGAAGAGGACAAGAATGCATAATTTCATGCTGCGTTGTGGCCAGATGAGACATCCTGAATATTGTTTGTCATTTATAAGAACTGACAGAGCCATTAGCTGCCCCAGAGATTGGCTAATTGGCTAGTTAATAAACACCCACAATGATCATCAAGCACACACACAATGAGTTAAGTCAAATCGATGCTGAAGAAAGGAAAGGGAGTCCAATGCGGACAGTTCCTTTGAGATGTTTCCTTGGCAATTCTGTGGTTCCTGAAGGGTGAGCCACACAGCAAGGGACAGTGAGCTGTGACCCTGGGAGCAGGGAGAGGGAACAGGAGTGTCCTGTGGTCACATAGGAGCATTGTCTGAGAAAGTAAAACGTTCCAGAATGCCTGGATTCAGATCCTGATTAGGAGCCTGGCTCTGCCACTTATTTACCCGAGTGATTTCAAGCAAAATTCTTGTTTTTTTTTTTTTTTTTTAAGGAATAATAGGACTAACTTTTTAAAGTTATTTTCATATATGTATTTTTAGTTGTTGATGGACCTTTACTTTACTCATTTATTTATATGCGGTGCTAAGAATGGAACCCAGCACTCGCACATGGTAGGCAAGAGCTCTACCACCGAGCCACAACCCCAGCCCTCAAGCAAAATTCATAAAGCCTGATTTCCTCATCTATAAAATGGGAAGATAAATGAATAAACAGAAATCCCACCTCTTTTTCCTTTGGCTCATGGGAGGGTAAGACAAGACAGTGTCATTGTGCGTGCTTATGCTTCCTAGATCTTTGTGCGTCCAAGTGGATGCCAACGTCACACACTATGTGAGAAACAGAATATTTCAGTCTTTTCCTTTTTTATTTAATTAATTGTTTGCCTCTAGTGGAGTGCAAGCTTATGTCACTGTGACAAAATCCCTGAGATAAATCAGCTTTTTTTAAAAAAAAAAAAGAGAGTTTATTTTGGCTTTACTGTTGCAGAGGTATCCATCCGTGGTTGGTTGGCTCCATTATTTTTTGGCAGAACAACATGGCGGGCGGGGAAAGGGGCCCAGGATCCCAATAATGCCTTCAAGCACGTTCATTCTCCCAGTGACCTAACTTCCTTCCACCATGTTCCACCTCCTAAAGGTCCTCCCACCTCCACTATATCACGGGCCCTCAACACACGGATCTTTGGGGGACATTCAAGATGGAAGCCATGGCAGCCAGTCTCTTTTTTGTGCCCCCTATAAAGATGCGGTTGGGCCTACCTGTGCACAGCTTCCCAACCACCAGGGGAAAGATCTGGGCCATGAGTTCAAGGATGCAGGCTGGGCCCCCAGAGAAACTGCCTCCTCCCGTTGCCTTCTCAGGACCATATTTGTTTCCACAGGGGCCTTCCGAGGAGTGTGCAAGAAAATCGACCACTTCCCTGAAGATGCAGACTATGAACAGGATACAGCGGAGTATCTCCTACGTAAGTCTCCCCAATTCCTGGCTTTCCCTTGGGGGATGGGGGCATTGGAAGGGTCCCCTGCCATCCATCCACCAGTTGCTTCTGAGTTTGAGGTTCCTCCACACCCACATCTATGTGCAAAGGAGCCGTTTCAGGTGCCACTAGACAGAGACATTGACAGGGTTCTGATGCCCAAGTCTCTTTCATTTTAATGAACTAAAAACAGGGGTGGGAGAGTAGGTTAGCCAAAAAGGACAGGTCTTTTTTAGTCTGCTTAGGTTACAATCTAAGAAATTTTCTTCAACTTGAATACAAGTTTTCCCCTTCCCCAGAGGGTTGATTTGAGGTGCTAATGGGTGAAGTGCTAATGGGCGTGGTGCTAATGGGTGAGGTGCTAATGGGCTAGGTCCCCAGGGGCAAGTCCTAGGAGGATAAACACAAACCAAAGTTCACTTTCCTTTGACTTCTCTTCAGTTTCAAATTCTACTGGGCCAGGGCCAATGTCTCCATAGGATTTTTCCAAGGTCAGAAACCTGGATCTGATATAGACTGTCACAACTATAGCACATAGGAACCAGTAGAGCAAGGGCTCTGGAATCTGACAGATCTGGGCTGTGACCCTAGTTTGACTCCCTGCTAGCTAGGTTCAACCTGGGGCAAGTTGTTTTACCTCTTCACGTTCTTCATCTTTTCTGAAATGGAGATTGTAATGTCATCTTTCTGACAGGGTCACGAAAATTAACTAAACTAATGCATGCTACGCTCAGCCCCAGGCCCAGCATGTGATTGCGAGCAGTATGGGTTAGCTCTTGTTGGTCGCATGGGATTATGCTGGCAAGGTTCAGCAGCAGAACCGAGATATTGTTTGTCATTTATAAGAATTGACAGAGCCATTAACTGCCCTAGAGATTGGTTAATTGGATAGTTAACAAACACCCACAATGATTATCAAACACACACAATGAGTTTAGTCAAGTTTTTGCTGAAGAAAAGAATAGAAACTCAAATTGGTCCAGGCACAGAGGGAAGTTGTTTTGGGGTTTACATGTGATTTCTTCAAGAACACCTGTGTCAAGTTCACTCAAAAGGAAAATGTCAAGGCATTACTAATTTGCTATTCAGAAGTGTTAGACTTAAGGTAATTTTTTTTAAAAACTGTGATTATAAATTAAAACTCCAAGAAATGGTGCTATTCAGCTTATGTTTGTTAACTCATACCTCAATTGTTTGGGGGCTAGGGCTGTAGCTCAGAGGTAAAGCACATGCTTAGCATGCATGAGGCCCTGGGTTCCATCCCCAGCACCACCAGAAAGGAAGGAAGGAAGAAAAATTTTTAAATTAAAATCACTTTCATCTTTAATCATGCCGTGATTAAAGATGCATAGGGCTGTGAGTCTACATGTGAACCTTTAATAACATAACAACAAAAGTTATTGTGTAAGAGCTAATGTGAAAAGAACAGTCACATCCAGGCTAACTCCCCCCACGTAACAGGCCATTCATCTTTCTTCAGTTTTTCTTCCTCCACTGCGATTTACCCAAACCCCTCCTATCAGTAGCTCAAAAAGATTTGGCGTGGAAAGTCAAAAGCACATTTGGAGATGCAGCTTATCCAAAGCTTAGGGTGTGAGAATAAGTAGAAAAATCTGAGGAATTTTCTTCAACTCGAATACATATTTTCACGTTCCCCAGAGGGTACAACTTGGACCCCTTCAAAAGAGAATAGCTTTGAAGTCATGACCAGTGAGATTTCACCAGAGCACCCATCGTTATCCTTGCTTTGCTTTTCCTACTTGGACGGAACAGTTTGATGTTTGCTCTGGTGGAGACTCAACACAACCGTGACTGCTATTCCACCACTCGAAAAATTGATTTTAAGTTCTTTGGAGAGCTCAATTACTTTTCCATCAAAATACTTTTCTCTCCTCAGGGAAGGTGGAGGCCTCTGTTCCTTTATCTCCCCTCAGCCCGCCTCACAGCTCACGTAAGCTTCACCAGTCTCCACAGCATCTGGCTGAGTGTAAGGAGGGACCTTAAAGAGCCCACAGATCAAAAATTTTGGAATCCCTGACTCAGCCACTAAAGGCCAGAGTCTTGTTCCTGCAGGGATCCCCTTGCCCATCCGAGAGTTTATATTGCCAATCCTGTTGTGACCCACAGTCCTGATGGGACTGGACTTCTACACATCATTTTTCTTCTATTCCCTTTTTCAACTGTGCCCTTTGGGGTAGGCTGCAGCTTAAACCCATATGTCTCAGTCTGTTTTGTATTGGTATAACAAAATGCCTGAGGCTAAGTAATTTATAAAGAATAAAGGTTTATTTGGCTCACAGTTCTGGAGGCTGGGAAGTCCACAGTGCCAGTGTCTGCTCAGCCTCTGGTGAGGGCCTCCTGGCTGCATCATGACATGGAGGAGACTATCACACGGTGAGGTAGATCAAGTGTGCCAGATGGGGTCCTGCTTCTTTATCTCATAAGGCCACCAAGGCCATCATGGGGGATCTACCCTCATGACCTCCTCTAACCCTAATTACCTCCCAGAGGTCTCACCTTCAAATACCATTAACATGCAGATTTGGGGATTCTGTTTCCAGCACATTAACTTTGTGGGGGGTTACATTCAAACCAGAGCACCCTAGGGGGAGGTTTAATAGGCATCTGTTGACTAGAGACTCCCCATAACATAGCACTGGACTCAGCAAAGTCCTACTCAGACTCGGATGGTGGAATGACCCAGAACAAGCTCACCTCCTCACCCTCGAGGCACTTCCTCAGCTCCAGACAGTGTGGTAGTCAGCTTGTCACCACTGGGACCAAAATACCTGACATGAACAACTTAAGGGAGGAGAGAACTCTTCTGGCTCATGGTTTTGGGGGTTCAGTCCTTGGTCAGCTGGCTCCAAGGCAGAAACAGTGGTGGACGGTCCTGGTGGAGGAAAGCTCTCAGCTCACGGTACCCGGGGAGAGGACAGACCCTTCCAAAGCACGCTCTCAGCGACCTACTTCCTGCAACTACATCCCCCCCACCCCGCCATTCATCTGTACATGGATTAATCCATCAACCCACTGATGAGGTCACCGCCTTCATGGTCCAATGAGTGTCCAGAAGTCCAAAGCACCTCTGCCCTTGCTGCACTGGGGATCAAGCTTTCAACACATGAACTTTCAGGGAATAGTCCAGATCCAAACCAGGACAGAAACCTTGAGAAGGAGAAACAGTGGGGGAAAATGCAATAAAACGTTTTTGTTGTGAACCCACCATGTGACCCCTGGGCTAAACCATTCATGGTGGACTCCAACCTACTCAGAGAAAATGGCGGCAGGGGAAAAAAAAAAAAAAAAAAACCCTGCCTCACAGACACCTGTAGCCAGAGTTTATAAGAATCTGTTCATGTCTTGTTCTGGGGCAACGACAACCATTAAAAGTTATTTAATGGTTACTTTGCCACTTTGAAAACTGTCACATTTACATATCACATATTCACACGTTGCAAATATACACTGTCATCACCAACATGATTCAATAGCTTCAAATGTTCAGATCTTCTCCTCTGGAAACGTTTCAAAGGTTAATCATTTTTTGAGAAAAAAAAATTGGTAAAGGATTCTCTCTTTCATCAAATAAACTCATCCCATTGAATTTTCAAGCGGTTCCTGTCAATACGCAAAGCAAATGTTCACTTTGAAGGTTAGTTCGCAAGTTCCAAATGAGGGCTTGAAGCCACTGGAGGGGGCGGGTCCTACCCCCTGATGTTTGTGGGGTTCCAGGCCAAGAATCCCAAGTGGAAACCCGCAGGCCGGACACGTGGATTTTTAGAAATTATCAATGAGTTGTTCCCACATTTGGACTCATAAGAAATAAGTTACACCCACACTCAGGACCTCAGAGCCCACGCCCCCGAGATGACACCATTTCTACCTGAGGGCTAAAGGACACCAGGGTGAGCCTGCCTCCTGTAAGTGTCAGGGTGAAGGGAAACTCGCCTCTGCCTTCTGAAGCTTCTTTTTTTTTTTTTTTATTCAAAGTTGGTGTATTTATAATAGTAGTATGTATTACAATTCATAATGCCCAGATAGAGCATCTTTTTACATACAACTGTTTGTATACAGAGTATATTCGTACCATTCCAGTCTTCAGTCATGCATTTAGGATAATGATATCCATCTTATTGAACCACCTTTTCTTTTTTTTTTTTTTCCCTCCGTCCCCCCTTGCTCCCTCCCTTCCCCTCCCTTCCCTTTGACCATTCTAGTGTTCCTCTAATCCTATGTACCCCGACCCAACACCACTGTGAACCAGCCTCCTTATATCAGAGGACACATTCGGTATTTGGATTTTTGAGATTGACTGATTTCACTTAGCATTATATTCTCCAACTTCATCCATTTACCTGCGACTGCCATTATTTTATTCTCTTTTATTGCTGAGTAAAATTCCATTGTGTATATGTACCACATTTTCTTTATCCACTCATCTACTGAGGGACATCTAGGTTGGTTCCACAATCTAGCTATTGTGAATTGTGCTGCTGTAAACATTGAAGTGGCTGTGTCACTGTAATATGCTGTTTTTAAGTCCTTTGGGAATAGACCCAGGAGTGGGATGGCTGGGTCATAGGGTGGTTCCATTCCCAGTTTTCCAAGAAATCTCCATACTGCTTTTCATAATGGTTGTACCATTTTGCAGTCCCACCAGCAATGTATGAGTGTGCCTTTTCCCCCACATCCTCTCCAACATTTATTGTTGTTTGTGTTCTTGATAGCTGCCATTCTGACTGGAGTGAAATGAAACTTTAGAGTAGTTTTGATTTGCATTTCTCTAATTGCCAGCAATGTTGAGCATTTTTTCATGTATTTGTTGATTAATTGTGTATCTTCTTCTAAGAAGTGTCTTTTCAATTCCTTAGCCCATTTATTAATTGGGTTATTTGTTTTTTTGGTGTTAAGTTTTTCGTGGAAATAAACTGACTGCATCAGTCAGCTTTTCATCGCTGTGACAAAATGCCTGACAAGAACAACTTAGCAGAGGAAAAGTTTATTTTGGATCATGGTGTCAGAGGTCCACGGTGGGCTGACTCCATTGCTCTGGGCCCAAGGTGAGGCAGAACATCATGGCGGAAGGGCTTGCGGAGAGGATCACTGCTTGGCTCAGAGCAGCCGGGAACAGCGAGCGCTCGGAGCCTAGAACAGGATACCCCCAAGGGCATGCTCCCAGTGACCTACTCCCTCCAGCCACACCCCACTTGCCTAGAGTTACCACCCACTTACTCGCCTAAATTACTAACCATCAATGGATTAATCTACAGGTTAAGTTACAGCTCTCCTAGTCTAATCACTTCATCTCTGAACATCCCTGCATGGATATGGGAGCTTTGGGGGGACTCCTTGTATCCAAACCACAACACTGACATGCTATATTATAGACAGAAGAAACAGGAGAAACGGCCTACAGATTTATTAACAAGCAAAAAACATTACACCATGTGGGAAGGTCACAGGAACGTGCTTAGTCCCCGGTACAACATGATAGGGAAGCTTTGGGACCCCTTTTGCTGTAGGGGAGGGGGCCGTCAACGAGGCGAATGATTGTTCAGGGAATTCAATGAGGCTGGAGAACACGGTGACCTGGGACGGGGTCTGGCTGAAGAACAGGCTGGATTGTGAATAATTCCCTCTGGGACTGAAATAGAGGCAATGGTGTGTGACAAGTTCTGTCCAGGGGTGTTGACAGACTTAACATCTTTCTTCCTGCGAAATGAGTTTAGTGAATAAAAAAACTCAGGGAAGGGACCAAAGGTAATTGCTTCTTCTTTAGTGGGTTTGGACCTCAGGCAGATAAGGGGAATTTGCCGAAAACCTCTCCCTGTGTTGGGGGGGGGGGGCAGACAGAAGAGGAGACAAGGTCAGAGGGACCTTTAATTCTGAAGTTGCTTTTTTAAAGCCTTTTAATTTCCTTTAGATCAAATTACTCAGCATGCAGGAAAAAACAACACACACACACACACACACACACACACACACACACACACACAGAAAAGCCTGCATTTCCAGGTTTCCGTTCTCTGAGCCCCAACCCAAGCCAGCGCGTTAGCAAAGATCTTCAGAACAGCCAGCACAGGCGAGAAGCCCACAAAGGGACAGATCTCATCATGTCCCCAGGGTGACAGGGTGGCCAGGGTCCTCTCCTCCAGGCCTAGCTTCTCCTAGCAGGTTTTCTAGGGAGTTTGAAACTCCTCCCCAAATGTCACCAACGCAGCTGAGGATCAAGAGGGGCAGAATTATCTGGGGCCCTGGACAGCCCAGACCCTTGCGTTGGGTCACTTGGGACAGCCAGGTTGATTCAGATGGTAGAAGCATTCCATGGTCTCTCTACCCCTGTGAGCTCCTGACCCCAGGGCTTCTCCGCTGCCCCCTTCAGATAATCCTGGCTACATGGGTTACCAAACTTTCAGAAACCTGGGAAAAAAAAAAAAAAAACAGGAAGCATTTGTTTAATTCATTTACATACAATCATGACAATGTGGAGACAGCTCTTGTCCCCAGGGTCTTGAGCACCTCCTGGGTGGTGAATGGAAGCACCCGGAGCTAGACCACGTGGACTGCGGTCTAGCCTAGAACACTGAGTAACGTGAACCCAGCTTTGAGCCCTCCATGGCCCAAATGAGCTGTGCCCCTCCCTGTCCCACCCTCGTGCTACTCCCCCAGCAGGTGCCCTTCCCCAACACAGATGCCACCATTCGCTCAGGGATAACAGAACTTTTCCTCTCCCTGTTCACAACTGCTCCATCAGCAAATTCTGTCAGCTTCACCTTCAAAATACAATCAAGTGCCCGTGCCTCTGTGGTGGCTAAACATTGCTGCTACTCTCCCAGCAGCCAGCACAGCACCTGGAGTCTAGTAGATGCTCAATAAATAGGTGTTGTGTGAATACGTTCATTTGTTCATTCAGTGACTGTGTGGGTTTTAAGTGGAGATGACCAGGGTCCGCACTACAAAAATGTAGGTGTGTGCCGGTGAAGATTCTGCACTGTGATAAGCGGTGAAGGTTCTGATAGGGGTCCCCGCATCCAAGGCTGGGTGCATTATTTGCAGGTTCTAATACAAAAATGAAGATCTTATCCAGGCGCGGTGGCGCTCGCCTGGCATCCCAGCACTTGGGAGGCTGAGGCAGGAGGATCGCGAGTTTAAAACCAGCCTCAGCAATGGAGAGGCACTTAGCAACTCAGTGAGACCCTGTCTCTAATAAAATACAAAAAAAAAAAAAAAGAGGCTGGGGATGTGGCTCAGTGGTCCAGTGCCTCTGAGTTCAATCCCCAGTACCAACAACAACAACAACAACAACAAAAATCTTGGGCTCCTAGTTCAAAATGCAGGCAAAAAAAAAAAAGTCATTTGCTGTCTTCCGCAATCTCTCTTTTGACCTGTCATAGCATTTTCTATTTGTTGTTTAATGTCACATTCCCTTGGGCATGGGGACACTGTTAGAGTGAGTGCTAACCCTCCCAGGGGCCTGGGGCTCACACCCGACCCTGATTCTCCCTCTGCTTATATGCGCAGGCCCACACCAGGGACAAAGGATGACCGTGGTCACTGAGCAGAGGCAGGAGAGGACAGAAACCCCATCCCCGGGAGTCGGGGGTGGGTAGTGGGGAAGGCTGAACCAAAGCGCCAAGCCCATAGCCCGGCGCCACGGTGCCCTTGGGCTTCGCTCCCAACACACAGACGCAGGCACGAAGGTGTCGAGACTCTCAGGACGGTGACTGCGAGTGCTAACCCCTTCCAAACTCAGGCCGCCAGCGCTGGCCCGGTGCCCACGTCCCCCGTGGCCTTGCTCTGCCATTTCTGTCCGTCTTCCCCTCAGCACCCCCACGCCCGTGGCAGGTGGACCCCAGGGGCTGGCTGGCGGGGTGCAGGAAGAGGCCTTTCTCTTCTCTCCACAGGCGCGGTGAGGGCCTCCAGCGTCTTCCCCATCCTCAGCGTCACGCTGCTCTTCTTCGGCGGGCTCTGCGTGGCGGCCAGCGAGTTCCACCGCAGCCGCCACAACGTCATCCTCAGCGCCGGCATCTTTTTTGTCTCTGCAGGTGAGTGTCTTGCCCCAGCCCTGGGATCTGCAAGGCCCCAGGCCGAAGCCACGTGGACAGAGCGATGCTGCCCAGGGTCCCTGGCCACAGCAAAATAATAACAATGACAATAATAATAATAATAATGTGCAATTCATTGCGCTGAGCCGGAGCACGAAAAGATTCTCATTAGAACCAAAGATGCTGAGACTGTGGCTAAGGATGGCAGCAGGGGGAGGCGAGGAGACGCGTGGCAGGGTCAGCTCAGAGGGTCAGAGAGACTGACCAGCCAGAGAGCCCACACCCGGACCTTGGAATGGGGGAACCGGAGCGGATTCAGTGTCCCCCCGCAGGGCTGCGCCTCTGTTCACGTGGGCATGGCACGTGCCAACCTTGGACCTTTGGGACATGTTTATTGTAAACCCCGCCCCTCTCGAGACAGGTCAATGCCTTTGGTGAAATGCGATTGAGAATCAAAGAACCAGGTGGGAACCGGGCGCGGTGGAGCACACCTGTGATCCCAGCACTTGGAAGGCTGAGGCAGGAGGATCGACAGTTCAAAGCCAGCCTCAGCAGTGGCGAGGCACTCAGCAACTCAGTGAGACCCTGTCTCTAATAAAAGACAAAAAAGGGCTGGGGATGTGGCCCAGTGGTAGAATACACCTGAGTTCAATCCCCGGTACCAAATAAATAAATAAATAAATAAATAAATAAAAGAAGCAGGCAGGGCTTGGCGAGGAAGGGACCTACCTTCTCACCAGTGATGACCCTCCAAGGTTTGCGCACCTCGGTAGTCCCCAGGTATCCACGGGCAACACCTTCCAACACCCTGTAGTACTGGAGATGGCACCAAACCCTCTATGTACTGCTTTTTCCTACAAATATGTAACTCACGATAAGTTTAATTTGCTAAGGAGACATTGACAAATATATGTAAAAATATATTGTTTTAAATATAGAATAATAAAAAGAAGAGTCATAACAATCTATGCTGATAAAAGTTATTTAAAACTTATGAATTGGGGTTGTTTTTTTCTGGAATTTTCTATGTAATATTTCCAGACCACATATAAATCAAACCCCGGGAAGTGAACCCATGGCTTAGGAGAGCTGCAGTCGTGGAATGCGTATTGAGGTGGGGACAAGGAAGGCTAAGACAGTGTGACAGGATCGTGTGCCAGACAGGGATCCTCCTGGGGTGGAATCCTATGTGGCCTTGGGAAATGTCACCAAGACCCTGTAGCTTGGTTTCCCCAGCTGTGAGATGGCACAATGACAGTATCAACTTGTTAGGGCTGTTGGAAGGAGATGGAGTAAAAGACACAATGTTACTTCTTAATATATTCCTAACATATTCCAAAGCCTGGAGCCCAGCGCCGGGGACCCTATAAAAGGACCCTCAGGTTCCTTCCCCACCGTTTCCCCTTCTGCAAAATGAGGATGTGAGAACTGTCTGACGGAGTCTCTGGGAAGCCACTCCAGCGACAGGCCAGGGAGAAAGCCACCACCGGACGGGCGGCTGTGGCCCCTCTCCGGGCTCTGTGTGAGGACAGGTGTTCATGAATGGCAAACCCAGGGACTGGTTTGGCCTTGAGGCACGTTTCTGTTACTGGCGGCCCCCTCCTGGCTCCCGCTGACGCAAGCATCAGTACCAGTGTTGTGCTGACAGTTTCCGAAGAACAAGAGAAGATCATTATTTTATCCCCCAAGGGGATTGTTAGGGAAGCGGGAGTCACCAGCGACTCTCTGCACAAGCGCTATGGTGAGGCATGGCAGGTGGATTAGGGCAGAGAGCCCAGAGGGGCAGCCGGAGCTTGGGTCCAAGCCTAGACCCTCCACCAATCTCCCCCAGGGACCCGAAGAGTCTCAGGGCTTTTTCCACTTATAAAGTAGGGGGGGGGGAAATGGAGGGTTCAACACTCTCTAAGGCTTTTTGCTCAACTACAAAAATCAACAACCGTTTATTGAGCACCTGCTGTGTTCCAGGCACTGGGCATAATGCAAAAAAAAAAAAAAAAAGAAAAAAAAACCAAAAAAAAAACACCCACAAGCACTGAAGCTACACTGCCTGCTGCAAAGCTTTCCTAGGCTGCTTCTCTGCTGTGTGACCTTGGGCAAGTCACTGAACCTCTCTTTGCTTCAGTTTCCCCATCTAAAAAATGGAGATAATCATGGCCCTACTTCTTTGGTGTGTGTGTAGCAGGGGTGGGGGTGCTGGGGATTGAACCCGGGGCCTTGGGCATGCGAGGCAAATACTCTGCCAACTGAGCCATATCCCCAACCCTATGGCCCTACTTCTTGAGGCTGTGAAGATGAACTGAGCTGATATACCGAAACGTGCCTTGATCCTGCCTAACCCAGTGTGTGCCCGACACCGCAGCGCTTACATGCAGTGTGTACTTGATTTTCGCATAACTCCACTCACTCACTCATTCAGATAGGCATTGTGTGCTTGCTTTAGGTCAGGCTCTGGACTAGGACTAGCAATGAGCAAACCTAGTCCCTGCCCTCAGGAAGTTTACAGTCAGACAGGTGGGACCAAGTCACTGCCCATTCACACCTTGTTCTTCTTGAGTCTTGTCACTGAAATCTAAATCTACTACCATGGCTGAGCTATGGCTTAAAGTTCCCCTTGGAGCTGGGTGTGTGGCACATGCCTGTAATCCCACTGACTCAGGAGGCTGAGACAGGAGGACTGTAAGTTCGAGGCCACCCTTAGTGAGACCCTGTCTCAAAATAAAACATAAAAATAACTGGAGATGTGGCTCAGTGGTAGAGTGCCCTTGGGTTCAATACCCAGTATAAAACAAAAAAGAATTTTTTTTTTCACTTGGATCATTTCCTAGCTGTGTCAACCTAGGAAGTTACTTAAGTTCCCCAGATTCTTTATCTGCAAAAGGGGAATTTTTTTTTTTTTTTTAATCAGGCCTGGCACAGAGTTAGTGCCTTACAAATGATTGACAGTTCACTTGGCTTCCTGCCTCTTTAACCCAGGTTGACATCTGAGCCTCTCTTTGAACTTCTTTTTCTTTCTTTTTTATTCCCCACCCCCAGCAAGACCCCTTTTGGGGGTTTCCTAAATTTTGCCACCAAAATTTCCTTGCTGGCAGTGGAGACGGCAGACATGGCCCTGGGGAATCAGGGGGCATCTCTAGAAGCTGCCTTCAGTGAGCTGAAATGCCTTTGAAGTCAGTCTCCCATTTGACTTAAAAATTCATGTGAATTCTGCGTTCTCCTCCTTATTATATCCGTGTTCATTTTAATATAAAAGAATGTGCCTTCCTTACTAATCTTCCAGCCAAACTGACACTACAGGAAGAGGGGACCGTTTTTTTATCCTATCAGGTCCCTAGTGGCCTGACACCAAGCAGGATGTGCCAACCCTCATAGTGACAAATAGTGCAGTGATTAGCATTTGCTGAGTCCCTGATGAAAACCTGGACCCAGTAATGCCAAGAGGACACACCGCGGGAGCAGACCCTGGCCCTGCCCCTGAGGGGCGAGTCCTAGATCGAGCATAAGCAAAAGTCCCATTTAAAATATTAATAATAACCTTCACGCAGGTGCTCCTGCCAATCATGGTAGCACCAACGCAGATGCTGTGGCCCCTGACATGCCAAGCTTTAGCCCTTAGTTGTTTGATTATGGGGAGCTCTAGGGGAGACCCAGAAAGAACACAGACTGTTCAAAGAGTGTCAGGAAGACCCAGGAATCTTCTGGAAATGATCACTTACCGACTGGTGCTGGGAACAGTAATGAAGGACAGATTCCACTCAGCACTACTTTACAGGTAGTCTACCTTTGGAGGTAAGGAATGGCCAGGCAGTATGTCAACCTCCTTGAGTCACTACTGGCACCAACTCTGAGTGAGGCCTCATGAGCAGAGGGACAAAAAGAGACATTTCCCATCTGGGGTAATAATGTGAGCAGGACACAGTCCTCAGTAACTACTGTTCCTTCTTGTCATTTTCTAGAGAATTTATTTCTCTCCGATGAGCTGAGCTGTGAGTCCCAATGCTATTCTGTTGGCACTTGGGGGGACACTGAGTCTGCAGACCTTGCATTTGGGGGAAAACAGCTTTGTGTCCCCCAATTTTTGACACTCAAACATCAGCCAACCAAAGACTGGTTTTCTTCTTCTACACAGACAGCAAGATGGTCAGCTACTGTCCTTGCACCCTGAGGTTATTAGTTCCCCCAAACTGCAGCCCCAGATCTGTGTAGGTCCCCTGGACAGCTCTGCCAGCACTTCCAACCCCGGGTATCCAAATCTCTGTTCTGTAAGCCTGGTCTGTCCACTGCCTCTTATTTTAGTTCGAGATGCCACCAGCCTCCCAGTCATCCAAGCTGGGACACTAGCAGGTCATTCTTGAGTCCCTCTCTCATGCTCCACTGTCTACAGCCTTCTTCTCTTGGCTCAGTTGCAAGATCCAGCCCCGATGTGGCCTCATCTTCAAAGCAAGATGCTTAGTCTTTCTCTCTCCCTTTGCCTCTGAATCATTTCCTATGTGCCTCCAGTAAAGTCTCGACTGTATTTTGCTCCGATTGTGCTTATACATCAGTCTCTTCTACGAAGGGCGAGAAATTCAAGGGCAGGGAACCGTAGCTTGTTTGCCTCATCATTCTCATAACTTAGCCCCAAAGATTAAGTGTTGAATTGTTCCTAAGGGAAAGTACATGTCCCCCTGAGCCCCACCACCCTTGCCAGAGAAATGGGATGGGCTCTTGACCTGAATGGGCACTGCCCAGGACTGAGCCGCAGAATTCTTCATTTCCCAAGAGCCAGACCTTGCAAGAAGAGCTCAGCCCTAGAATTTCTCAGCCATTATCCATTTCTCCTCTCTCCTGGTTACCTCCGCAATTTATTTTCTATCAATATTTCAAGACTAAAAGTGACAGTTACCTCTCTGAGGTTTATAAAACATGTGTTTTCTTTTCTTTTCTCTCTCTCTCTCTCTCTCTCTCTCTTTTTTTTTTTTTTTTCCTATCCCGTTTTCTCAGGCTTAAGCAACATCATCGGCATCATAGTTTATATATCAGCCAACGCTGGAGACCCCGGGCAGCGGGACTCCAAAAAGAGCTACTCGTATGGGTGGTCCTTTTACTTCGGAGCCTTCTCCTTCATCATCGCCGAGATCGTGGGCGTGGTGGCCGTGCACATCTACATCGAGAAGCATCAGCAGCTGCGCGCCAAGTCCCACTCGGAGCTCCTGAAGAAGTCCACCTTCGCCCGCCTCCCGCCCTACAGGTACCGGTTCCGGAGACGGTCCAGTTCTCGCTCCACGGAGCCGCGCTCCCGAGACCTGTCCCCCATCAGCAAAGGCTTCCACACCATCCCGTCCACCGACATCTCCATGTTCACCCTGTCCCGGGACCCCTCCAAGATCACCATGGGGACCCTCCTCAACTCGGACCGGGACCACGCTTTTCTACAGTTCCACAACTCCACGCCCAAAGAGTTCAAAGAGTCGCTGCACAACAATCCGGCCAACAGACGCACCACGCCCGTCTGAGCTGACCTCTGACCTCCGCCCCGCGCCCAGCACAGCCTTGGGGGGAGGGTGCGCAGATGTCTCTAAGGTTGCATGGCATGGTCCTCGTGATGGCTGTCACTTCTAACACAGAATGAAAACGCCAAATGACTCCGCCCTCTCCCACGTGGGTCCCCCCCCACCACCCCCCCTTCCACCCCTCCCTTCTCCCTCCGTCCCCTTCGTGTGGTCCCTCCCTCTGTGTATCTGTGCCAGCTGTCCTCCTCTCCTCCTTCCTCGCTGGAAGGACCTCCACGTTCTCCCCTCCTTGGAAGAGGACTTTACCCAAAGTCACAGGGTGGTGGCCAGAGGGGGGATTTCCAAATCCCCCATCAGGTGCGCACATAGCTGTCCCCATTGTCCAGCCAACACGGATCCTCAGGAAACCAACCGCCCAGGTGACCCTGAGGGAGGCATTCACCTTTACGTGTTAGAAAAAACAATAATAATAATAATAATAATAACATGACCAGAAATCAAAGATGTCAGAGTCCCGAAGCAGCTAATGTAATAAGCACTCATGTTATTAAAGGTTTTGCCTTGTCGTAATCAACGAGCCGGGATGGTTTCTCTCTCTCTCTCTCTCTCTCTCTCTCTCTCTCTCTCTCTCTCTCTCTCTCTCTCTCTCTCTCTCTCTCGGAAGCTGAGGTGCATTCAGTCACACTCCAGCCGCTAGGACGGATTCCCCCTGCCCTGCGGAGGCCAGCAAGGTGTTCCCTGTGGAGGTCACAGTCAGCATGTCCTCCGGGTTAGTGAGAACCGTGGCATTTGAGATCTAACTGTGGCACCTAGTACCTCTAGGACCTTGGGCAAGTCACCTGAGCTCAAGTCTCAGTCTTCATCTGTAAAATGGAATGCGATAATACTTCTCTCCTCCACAGAGTTTTGAGGCTTTAATAAAATGCTACATATAAAATGATGAGCATGTTATAAATAACTAATATGTATCTTTAAATGTTTGGATGGATTTTAAGCAGGCTAAGCATTATATTATTAGTCTGTTCCCACTACTATAACAAAATAGTGTAGAGTGGATGCTTGAACAAGAAACATTTGTTTCACATGTCTGGAGGCTGGAAGTTCAAGAACAAGGTACCAGCAGATCTGGTTCCAGGCAGGGCCTTTCTGCCTAGCTTGTGGACATGTGCCTTCTTGCTGTGGCCTCATGTCATGGGAAGAGAAAGTTCTCTTAAAAAGCTACAAATGGGGGCTGGGATTGTGGCTCAGCGGTAGAGCGCTCGCCTAGCAAGTGGGCGACCCGGGTTCGATCCTCAGCACCACGTACAAATAAAACGCATTGAATAAAACGCATTGTGTACAACTAAAAGCAAATAAATAAAAATATTTTTTAAAAAAGCTACAAATGCCATCAGAAGACCTGCACCCTCAATGACCCGCATGAACTTCCGAAGCCCCCCTTCCCCCCACTTCCAATATCATCATCTTGGAGGCTGAGGCTTCAACATAGGAATTTAAGGGGGCAGAGACCTGCTTCAGGCCATAGCAAGCTTGGCTACAGGAAGATAAAAGCCAAATGGAAATTATTCTACAAGGCGGGAAGGAAGGAGGCCACTTCTTGCAGGTTCTGAAGTCTCTAGGAAGAGAGAGTGAATATTTTGAATATCTGATATTAGCATGAGAATACGTCCCCTCTGCCAACAACGACTTCCTGGAGCACTTCAGGCACACACCCAGCACTCTGCTGTTTCAAACATCTTTCCCATGTAGGGCCCCAGATACAGCAGGAGGCAGGGTCACCGACCTAGGACATGACACTTCCCTAGTACAGCCATCTAGTGCCCCACGTGTGTTAAATCAGTTGATCCCCCAGTAACCCCGTGGGGATAGTAGTATTAATATTCTCATTGACCAATTAAGAAACTGAAGGAAGAAAGATTATGTGACATGCTCAGATTTTACCCCCATGATGGGCTAGAAGTCCTGAGAAACTCATATTCAACCTCACACAGTGACTTTTATTACAAAGTGACTTTTATTATGAAGTGCACACTGGAAAAATAAAATTCATTTCACTTGACACCGAAGAGTCATTACATGCAAATGACATATACATCAAATTATCTCATTTAATCCTCAAAACAAGCACATGCGGTAGGAATTACTGTCTCCATTTTGACAGGTGAAGAAACAGAGGCTCAGAGAGAGCATTGGAGGTGCCGATTAGCATGGCTGGAATTTAAAACCCCAGCCTCTGCTCCTACGCAGAGGGGGACCCTCGCCGTAGCGGCCTCTTCCAGACCTCAGTCATCTGAGTGCAACTTTTACGAGATTTTTCACATCCACATCCCTCATCGACCATGACTTACCTCACTTTATCTCTAAGGTGACTCACTCTTCCCCTTCAATAAATCTATTTTCGAAGGGTGATCTTATAGTATCACTCCTTGAAACGGAAAACTGGAATTATTTGTCATAAGCAGATGGCGACTGGGAAAATAAATAGAGAAACCACAAACCAACCGTGTGATCGCCTAGCTGCTGCTTGTCCTAAGCAGGTAGCCAGGTTAGAACCACAGTGCCAGGGTCCAGCACCAAAGGAGATGCTTAATTATGAGAACTGGAGAGGGAACCTCTTCCTCAGTGTGTAATGCAATGTTCTGAGATTCCCAAGCTTCTCCTCCCTCTCCTGGGGACAAGTGGCTTCTGCCGGCCTTGGAGATGGGGGACCCGAGAGCTCTAGCCAATAGGAAATGCACCAGGGGTGTGAAGCGGCAAGCTCCAACCACCCCGAACGAGGAGTGTGTCAGATACAGTGCATGTGGGAAGCTGATTCGGGATAGAAAGGTTTCCAGAGCCTTTACTGGCTTGGAACTGGCCCTGGAGGCCGTAGAAAGCCCTTTCTGCAGAGCCCAGCAGCTGGAAGAGGGAAACAGGCACCTCAGTCCCGGGAGACTCCTCTGCACCCACGAGCTCAGTCCTCTACAGGTCTCTGACCTGGGGAGCTTCAGGGTGCCTGTGCCTGGAGGCTACGCAGCGGGATCCAGTTGGCTGGCATCAAATAAAGGTGAACATCACCGCTCCCAGACGGCAGCCAGGGTCTTGGCCAAGGCTTGTTGTCCAAACCCCTGTGAAGAGCATTCACAGCACGAGGCCATCTCCCTATGTGTCAAGCACGGTGCTAGGAATGTGGCTTATCTCATCTCATTTTATTAAAACCACCCGGATAGATGTCGAATCTTGCAAGTAGACAGGAAAGTGGGTGTGCCAACCGCGCAAACCCGCGGCTGCCTGGCTTCAGCGTCCAGGCCACAGCCGCCCCCCTGAGCTCTCCGGATCAGGCCTCTGGCATGTCCTGCTCCATCGCCACGTTCTCCATCTTCTCTGCCCTGCTGCTTCCTCTCCCGGCTCAGGATGAGCCAGCCTCCTTCTGAGGATCGCAAAACTAGATCCCCGGGGTTCTCTTGCATGCTTTCTTAATGTGTGGCCCCCAGAACCCATCTGTTGGCAAGTCACACCTTTGTAGAGGACGGGGGCAGCTGGGGCCAACGTCTGAACCTCTGTGGCTGCAGCTGCCCACATTTGAAATCCCGGCTCTGCATTTATCAACCATGAGATCCCCGAGGAGATAATCTCCCTGTGCCTCAGCTTCTCGGTCTGTAAAATGGGCACAAAAGTAACACTCTATAGGTTTGTCGTGAGGATTAAAGCACAGGGAAAAGAACTTCAAGAACTCCAAACATTGCAAGCACCATATAAATGTTAGCTATTACTATTTAATACACTCCTCGGTGTTTGTTTGTTTGTTAAGTTGGGTCTCTTCCCACTTAAACAACCTTATATTCCTCATCTTGTCAGCACGCATCTCGGCTCTAACCAGGCCAGTGTCCACACGGCACCTTGGCTATGTCATACTAGTCCAAATTCTCTGCTGTTACCAATAAACATTGTCCCTGCCTGAAATGTTTCACCTTGTCCTCACCTAATTCTATCCACCATTCACAGCCAAGATCAAAGCGCATGCCTTCCATGAATTCTTATTCCTTCTCCTCCTCCTCCTCTTCCTTCTCCTCTTCCTCCTCCTCTTCCTCCTCCTTCTTCTTCTCCAGGGATTGAACCCAGGGGCGCTTAACCACTGAGCCACATCCCCAGCCCTTTTTATATTTTATTTAGAGACAGGCTCTCGCTAAGTTGCTCAGGGCCTCACTAAGGGGCTGAGGCTGGCTTTGAACTCGTGATCCTCCTGTCTCAGCCTCCCGGCCGCTGGGATTGCAGGTGTGCACCACTGCACCCAGCATTTTCCATGAATTCTTTAGGGGATTTCCAGGCCACATAATCTCTCACTCCTCAGAATCCATCCATTCACTCACCCATCCCTCCCTCCACCCAGCACTTTTTTTTTTATCAGGCACCTACTTAATGTCAGACAGCAGCCATCATCTCAACAGACAGGACCACGGTCCTAGCAGAACTCTCAGTCCAGCCAGAGACAAGCCTCAAACGGACATCATCTCAAATTGTGATCTGCGCCATGACAAGAAAAACACTGGGCAAGCAGTAGCAGGGAACAGAAGCAGGGGTCTCTAGTTCTGCTGAGTCGCCGAGGAAGAGAAAACAAGGTCAAGATCAGACTTAAAGGAAAAGTTGGAGTTATCCAAGTGAAGAGAAGGAAGTGCAGAGGCAGAAATGGCAGTGTGTGCAAAGGCCCTGAGGCTGGAAAGATGGAGAGAGAAGGGAAATTTAAAAAGGCCAGTAAGCCTGAAACACAGAGTGGCAAGAAAAGCAGCATCAGGTGAGATCTAAAAGGAAAGCTGAGTCCAGAGAATGCAGCATTATAGGCTTGTTAAGGATTTTGGATTTTGACCCTAAGTGCATTCATTAAGAGCCATTTAAGCTGGGCGTGGTGGCACATGCCTGTAATCCCAGCACTTGGGAGGCTGAGGCAGGAGGATTGTGAGTTCAAAGCCAGCCTCAGCAGTGGCGAGGCACTTCGCAACTCAGTGAGACCCTGTCTCTAATAAAATACAAAAAAAGGGCTGGGGATGTGGCCCAGTGGTCGAGTGCCCCTGAGTTCAATCCCCGGTACCAAAAAAAAAAAAAAAAAAAAAAAAAAAAAAAAAAAAAAAAACCAGGGCCTACGCACATGCTAGGCAAGCGTGCTACGACTGAGCCAAACCCCAGCCCCCATTTAAGAGTTTTAATCAGGGATACGCTAGACCAAATCGAACACGTATATTCACAAGTGTAATGAATTAGGCACCCAGTGAAGTACTAGTCCCTAAATCTTCTTCCCACCGGAGCTAGTTCCTTCAGGGCTTGTGTCATCGTCTGCTCCATCCACAGCGTCTGGGAGGTGACCTCATAGTGTCCCAGACAGGACTCTGCCCCCGGCCACAGCCCATGGGACCACAACATGGCACCCAGGCCGGGGGTCTAGGATTTGTGACCAAACCCAGAAAGGTAAGCCAGGCCAACCAGATGATCTCTACTGGGCCTTTTGACTAAGAGGCCGGAGGCAAATGCTCGTTGGCTACTGAGAGCAGGAAGAAAGGACCGGGGACCCGCGGGACCAGGACAGCCACAGTGGGCCAAATGCCAGTTGAAGTCACAGCACACTGTCTGGCAAAGAGGACCACCCTGCAAGGCCTTCCCATCGCACTTGAATGAAATCCCGGATTTTTGCAGAGGCCTCCGAGGTCTTGAGTTACCAACTTCATGCCAAGCTACTTGCCACTTACACGCCAGTCACGCTGGTTTTGGTCCCTTGATCACGCCACACATCTCTCCGCCTCAGGCCTTTTGCACCTGTTGCTCCCCATTTCTTGAAATGTCTTCTCTCTCTTTGTATAGAGCCTTGTCATCACGTGGCTCTGTCACCTCCTCAGAGGGAACGGCTTCGGCGACTCTCTAAAGTAGGTGGCCTATTAGTCCTTACTATGACCCATACTTATTCCCTTGAAAGCGCAACGTTTTGTAATGTCTTATGTTCGTCTATATTTTCCTACTTGTTTTTTGTCAGTTTCCCCTTAAGAACACAAGTTCCGTGACAGCAGAGTCCTTGTCTGTCGTGTTCTCCATTGTATTCTCCATGCCTCGCACCCAGAGGGTGTTCAGACAGCTCAAGAAGAAAGAAAGGAGAGAAGGAGGGAGGGAAGGATGGAAAATGAAGTCTGTGCTATTTAGAGGAAGGCAGAAGCATCTTAAGAGAAGAGGCAGTGGCTTCTTTGGTTTCTAACAGCTTCTTTGTCCCAGTTCCTTGAGGTCCAGCTAGGACACTTTTTCTGCATTCTTCCAAAAACCTCCCCTTTCTTGAACAAGCCTAAAAGGATCTCTGTTATTAATTACTGAATCAACACTGACTAGAACCGATGCCTCTAGAAGCTTCCAGAATGAGGGGACACCTAGCCAGAGCAGTACAGTTGATCATCCCTCCAGACCAGAGTCATAGTGAGTACAAACGTTAAGGGAGAGCATAATCTGAGCACAGTGGCACACGCCCGTGACCCCAGCTACTCCGGGGCTAAGGCACGATGATCACAAGTTCAAGACCAACCTGGGCAACTTAGCAAGGTCCTGTCTCAAAATGAAATCAAAAGGGCTGGGGATGTAGTTCAGAGGTAGAGCACTTGTGGGCGCGGTGACACACGCCTGTAATCCCAGCACTTGGGAGGCAGGAGGATCGCGAGTTCAAAGCCAGCCTCAGCAATGGCGAGGCACTTAGCAACTCAGTGAGACCCTGTCTCTAATAAAATACAAAAAAGGGCTGGGGATGTGGCCCAGTGGTAGAGCGCCCCTGAGTTCAATCCCCAGTACCAAAAAAAAGAGAGAGAGAGAGAGAAAGAGGTAGAGCACTTGACTAGCATATGTGAGACTCTGGGTTTGATCCCCAGTACTGGGGGTGGGGGGGAGTGAAGGGGAGGAAAAAAAGAAAAAGAAAAATCTCAAAGTGAGTTTAATTCACAAAGATCTAAGAGAAAACCAGGAACCAGAAACCAGATGTCCATATTTGAGGGTTTAGTAAACCATTAGTGTAAAATCAAAGCCACCATAAAGACAATAGCAAAACCAAGCCACCAAGCTGAAAGCAAGCAACTCCTGGATGTTAAATTGATGGAATGTTGATTGCTTTTTTCTTAAATGAAAAGCAACTCAAACAAACAGAACACAGTCTTTGAGGTAGTAATTTGGACTTAGTGGACCCTTCTCTGAGTATTTAGGTAAAAAATTGTTGACGTAACTCCAACTTAACTAGCTTGTAGTCATCATTTAAACTTCGACCATCTGTCATGACAAATAGGTTCCAAAAGATCAAGCGCTTAACACAATAAACCGCTATTTCTTGTCCACCCGAAGACTAATGTGGGGTTCCGGCTGAGTGGCGGTCCTGGATGGGTCCGCTCCAGGCAGTGACTCAAGGAATCAAGCTGCTCTATCTTGTAGTTCTGCCATCTTGTGGCTTAAGGCTGGTACTGCAGTCATTCACCTGCGGGATGCAAGGAAAAGGGAAGAGGAGGTGGTGAGACCGTGAAGGTCATGCGCCAAAAACGTCATCACCTTGGCCGAGAAGTAATGCACTTCAGGTCACATGCCACTGATGAGAACAAAATAGCATGGTTCTGTCTAGCTTCCATAGGAAGAGATGCTGAAAATGTCACCCATGGCTGGAGAGCAGTAGCTCTGCATTTCCTAATGTGTGCATAGGTCTTTGGCAGGAGACTAGCTCTCTCTGCCATACAACGTGAATAGGAAAAAAAATGTTTTCCGTAAAAACAAAACTCGAGGTAAAGGCGCCTTGAGGTGAGTAAATTGAGCATTTTAAGATAAATTCCAAGACCCCCCCCCCCAAATTTTCTATTCTTCTACATTTCCATTCTTAGACCCATCAAAAATCAGATATAATATCTCATTGTGTATAAATACACTATCACCTCCCATCCAGGTACAATATCCCATAACACCCAAAGATGACATCCAGCAAAGAGCCACCTCTTTCCTATTTAAGAGTGGAGAAACCATGGGGCTGGGGTTGTGGCTCAGCTCGCCTCGCACATGCGCGGCCCGGGTTCGATCCTCAGCACCACATAAACATAAATGCATTGCATTGTGTACAACTAAAGTAAATAAATAAATATATTTTTTAAAAAAAGAGTGGAGAAACCAGCTCAGAAGCATTCTATCCAATTCTTTCTTATTCTCACTGGACAAAATGGGGTCCTGGGTTCCTAAGCCATTAAGGGGGCTGGACTTAATATGAGGGAGAAGGACCAGTGGTTCTCGGCCCCAGCTGCACATTAGTATCACCTACAGGGACTTTTTTTTTTTTTTTTCAATTACAAATGTCCAATCTCTACCCCAGAGATTCTTATATAATTGAGCCAGAGTGGAGTTGGACTTTGGAAATCACCAACTGATAGTTTGGACCAAATTACATTCACATTCTTGTTTAGTTTGGGCCCACAGGGTGTTGATAAAAATCAAGAACTTAAAACACTAAAGCAAATCATGCAAAAAAAAAAAAAAAAGATGTTAATGGGTGAATCTGAGCAGAGGGTATAAGGAGCTCTCTATTCTGTTCTTGCAATATTTTTGTATAGATTGAAATTATATCAGAACAAAACATTACCATAAAGGGGAAAAATGGAACTTTGTGCCTCAAAGCCAGAATTTTTCAGCTTTTCTTAAAAAAAAAAAAAGAAAAAGAAAAAAAAAATCTGGAAAAAACTGGTTCTGTGCTCCTGCAGAAAATTAAAGGCAACCCTGAGAAGCGGAGGTCAGCCTCTGAGCGCCGGCCGTCCAGGCAAGGCCCTGGGCACCTGAACTATGGGCTGGAACTCAGGTGAGCCTGGCAATACTCAGGCAGGCGTGGGGGACCACGCTCTGAAGTCCTTCACATTTTTACCCCCCCCCCTTCTGTTCCATCCTCTCCCAACCTCTAAGTATAGCTTGGATTATTTTCTGCCAAACGCAGCACCTTGCACTCTCCCACACTGAAGCTCCTCCCTGGCAACTCCTCTGCCCACTCACACAGCCTGGCGAGCTCTTCCTGTGGCTTTCTCACCAGCGGCTTGGTATTTCACTACCTGGCAGCACCGAGTGTCACCAGCCAATGTGGAGCGATTGCCACCACGTACACCTCCGGATCAGTCAGGCAAATGTCGAACAAGAGACCAGCCCTACCACCACACCCCGCGGTTCTCCATTAATTAATTAACTCATAACAGCCCTACCAAGCAACTGGCTGCAAGCAAAAAGAAAGAAAGAAAGAAAGAAAATGCATGGAAATAAGCCAACTGTGGCTAACAGCAAGCAACAGGAGATTTAGCAGAGGTTTGGGGCCTTTTTTTTTTTTTTTTTTTTTTTTTTTTTTTTGTACTGGGGATTGAACCCAGAGGCGCTCAACCATTGAACCACATCCCCAGTCCCTTTTTAAATTTTTTGTTTGTTTGTTTTGAGACAGAGTCTTGCTGAGTTGCTTACAGCCTTGCTAAATTGCTTGAGGCTGGCCTACGAACTTTTGATCCTCCTTCCTCAGCCTCCCGAGCTGCTGGGATTACAGGCGTGCACCACCGTGCCCAGCATAGATTCAGGGCTTCTTAACAGCAGCACTATTGACATTCGGACTCCCCATTGCTAGGGGAACAGTCCTATGCAAGGGAGGACATTCAGTTGCCCCCCTGGCTTCTACCCACCAGATGTTGGTGGGACAACTCCCCTCCCCTGCCAAACTGTGACAACCAAGACTGTCTCAGGAGGCTAACGTTGCTTTTAATGAAGAACCACCAGAATAGGGACGCGGAAGTTGAAGAACTAAGGCTTAGGAAAGATGGCAACCTGAGGCTCTAGAGAGGAAGGACTAGCAGTTTGACCCCAGCTCCACCGTTTACTGTTCATCCACTTGACAAGTTCTTAACCTCTCTGTGCCTTAGTTTCTCCTCACACAAAATGAGATGATCAGGATAGGATGGGTTATACGGTGGGAATAAACCTCTGATAGCAGTGGCTTAAAACACACGCTGTGTGTCCATGTGGTCAGCTGGGGGGCGCTGGGGATGTAGCTCAGTGGTAGAAAGCTTGCATAGCATGCACCAAGGCCTGGGTTCCTCCCCCAGAACTGTAAGAAAAAGGGGAGAATTCAGGGGGCGGGGAGACGTTCCAATGTGGTCATCTGGGGCTGTGCCCAGTCGCCCACTGAAGGAGATGAAAGCAGGCAGAGGCTCCGCTGTGTGAATGTCGTGGGTCAAATGATCAGGAGGAGGGGGAGGGCGCAAAAAGACGAATCGGCTTTAAAATGCTTCAACCAGGGTCTGGGGTTGTGGCTCAGCGGCAGAGCGCTCGCCTCGCACGTGGCGGCCCGGGTTCGATCCTCAGCACCACGTAAACATAAATGCATTGCATTGTGTACAACTAAAGTAAATAAATAAATTTTTTTAAAAAAAATGCTTCTACCTCCGAGTTATATACATCATTACAGCTCATAAGTCTTTGATGAAAATAAGTCACAAGTCCATACCAAACGTGAAGGGTGCAGAACAGTGAAAACTTAAAAACAGATGCTTGGCAAAAGGAGAGGAAATATTGACCAATAAACAGTAAGACTGGCCAGGTGTGGTGGCGCACACCTGTAATCCCAGCAGCTCAGGAGGCTGAGGCAGGAGGATCACGAGTTCAAAGCCAGGCTCAGGAGACGGATATCATTACTCTAAGTGCATGTATGAAGACAGGAATGGTGTGAATATACTTTGTATACAATCAGATATATGTAAAAATGTGCTCTATAAGTACAATATGAAATGTAATACATTCTGCTGTCATTTATAACAACTTAGAATAAAAAAATTTAAAAAAAGAAAAAAGGAAGATTTTAAATCAATAACCTAAAAATAAAGCTTCCACCTTAAGAACTCTGAACAGAAAAGCAAATTAAATTCCAAATAAGGAATAGATGGACATATTAAGTGAGCGAAATTCAACTGGAAAATAGACAAATTATAGGAAAAATTATCAAAGCCAGAAGATGGCTCTTTTATAAGTTTATTAAGATTAATGAAGCCCTAGAAGAATGACAAGGGAAAAGAAAGAGAAAAACTACCAGTATTAGATGTAAGAGGAACATCATTAATGACCCAAAGACATTAAAAGGATAACGAGAATTTTATCAACAATGTTACATCACTAATTTGATAACTTCAACTAAATGAACAAATTCCTTGTATGAGATAATGTTCTACAAATGACAAAATAAAATAGGGACTACCTCCCATATTAAAGAAATAAGAAAAATAAAAGCCAGCCTCAGCAACTCAGTGAGGCCCTAAGCAATTTAGCAATACCCTGTCTTAAAATAAAATATAAAAAAAAAGGCTGGGGAGGTGGATCAGTGGTTAAGCACGCCTGGGTTCAATCCCCAGTACCAAAAAAACAGAACAAACAAACAAACAAAATATATAGCACAACTGTCCAACACAAATATTAATACTGACTTCATACGTTTGTTGGGATGGGCAAATGAATTAATATGCACAAAGTTTCTAGAATAGCATCTGACATGTTTTAACTGCTTGGTAAATATTAGCTTATGTTATTTGTTAACTTAGCAAATATGTATTGAGCACTGTGGTGGTCAGTTTAATGCGTCAACATGGCCAACCTGTAGCACCCAGTTAATCAATCAAACACTCATCTAGGACTTGCTATGAAGGGATCATAGATGTGCTTAACATCTAAAGTCGTGCTTTTAAGTAAAAGGCTTATCGATTAAAAATGTTATTGACTTTGCATACAACCAGAGATATGAAAAATCGTGCTGTATATGTGTAATGTGAATTGTAATGCACTCTGCTGTCCTATATAACAGATTAGAACAAAAAAATTTAAATTAAAAAAATTATTTGAAAAGATTATTGATCATGCTTAATAACCTGGGTGGGCCTGGTGTAATCAGTTAAAGAGCTTTAAAAGCAGAACTGAGGCTTCTCTAAAGATGAAATGCCACCTGTGGACAGTCACATCAGCATCTTCCCGAGAGCTTCCAGCCTGCCCTTTGCAACAGCCTGCCCCACAATCAGACACACCGGTCCTACCCATTACAGCCTTAACTCTCAACGTGCCCCACCCTCGGGTCCAGACTCCCAGGGCACCAATGGCCGACTCCTGGTTTCACTCACAGGTCCTCATCCTCTTGGTCTTCCCTTTTTCCTTCCGGTACTCACCTCCTTCCAGGTCAAGCAGCTGCTCACGCTCCTGTGGATGTCCCCAAGGCTGAAGGACTTGAGCAGAAGCTTTGAGCTACATGCTGTGACCCCCTAGGCACAGGAAGCTCTGCCCCTGCTGCTACAGCCCCATCCTTCCTGTCTTTAAAACATCCCCAGTTTAAGTCCCTACTCCATGACTGTAGGGGGGCTGCTTTCTGCTCTCCCCTCTTCTATACCAGCAAAAAGAGATGATTTTCAACACTGGAGATGGCACCAACTCAAATCTGCATAACCAGCCTTCCAACAGTGAGGGCAAAGAACACTTACCTTCCTCCAGTTCCCCGTTATATTTACCTTCCCACAATCCACCACCCCCAGAAGTCCAAACCCTTTTCCTTTGCTTTGTCACGTCTCCCCAAATTTACTGCTCTTTGTTAAGACAGTATATAGACTCTGAGGCTTAACCACTTCTTTGGGTTTTCATTTTCCTTTTCTGTGAGACGCTTGTGCATGTGTGTGAAATTAAAACACTGGCATCAAACAGTATTTGTATGCCTAGTCTCTTTTCTGCTGATCTGTCTTTTACCAGTTTAATTTGCAGGGCCCCAGGTACTGAACTCAAGAGAGTGGAAGGAAAACGACTGTGTCTTTTACGCAGCAACATAGGGATAACAATAGAATCCATCTCACGGGGTACGGCGAGGACTAAGCAAGACAAAGCTTGTGTGTCACTTAACACAAGATCAGCTCATGGTCCGTGCTTACTAAATGAACACTTCTCAGACCATTACAAAAATACTAATACTACTCATTCTGGACCCTGGCAACCTTGCTCTTAAAGTTCTAGGGCAATTTAGAGGAGGCAGGACTACTGAGTCAGGGAAACTTAGCTGATTTTATCAACCATAAAGAAGCAGGCAATTGCCACCCTAAACCTTCCTCAGGAAGAGGAACTTCCATGAGGATTGCAAATACCAGAGTCCTCCAATCTTTCCTTCCAAACCACCGTCCCATAAGGCAGTGAGACACTTGGGTTAAGCAGGGAACCACGGGAAGCCAGCTTCTCCCTCCCCTTCCCTGATCCTTTCCCTGGAACCCCAAGGTCAATATTCTCACCCCAGATGTGACAGAGTCACATTAACTCTTGAGCCTTTGAAATGTCTCAGTTTTATCCACACGGTGCACATCAAGAGGGAAGAGGAGCCTAAATATCATTATCGGCAAGGAAGATAGAAGAAGGAGCAGAGGTTGAGAATCCTAAAGCAATTAGTTAGGACAACAAGAGGAATAAGAGGCAAGACATTATGCAAATGGGACGCCATGCCACCTTGAGAAGATAATGTTGGCTTTGAACACAGAGGGTTTAGAGCAGCCCGTCCCTTCCAATTCTGCTTGAATATTAAGCTTCCTTATTAATCTTAGGCCTGGGTAACATCAGGTCCCTGAAATGTTAACACTTTCATTTTCTCCCATAATTACGCTGGTATTAACTGTGCTGGATTTTAAATATTTCACGACACTGGGTAGGAGTGAGAACAGTCATAAATCGTAGGTTTCTCCAAATCACTTACACCTGGCTGGGGCTTACACCTAGCTCCTGTGTTGCAGGCTTCCCTTGAGAAGCTTTTTCAGATTGACATAAGGGTGGGTGGTCTCCAACAGGGAGTCAATCCACAGGGAAGCAGGTGGCTTCTGATTTCAGTTACTCAGGAGAAAGCAAGAGAGAGCTGAACTTGGATCTCCCTTCCTCACACGCCCCATTGGTGGGCACTGGACTCTTCATTTTGTGTGTGTGTGTGTGTGTGTGTGTGTGTGTACTGGGGATTGAACTCAGGGGCACTCGACCACTGGGCCACATCCCCAGCCCTTTTTTTTTTTTTTTTTTTTTTTGTATTTTATTAGAGACAGGGTCTCACTGAGTTGCTAAGTGCCTCACCATGGCTGAGGCTGGCTTTGAACTTGCAATCCTCCTGCCTCAGCCTCCCAAGTGCTGGGATCACAGGCGTGCACCACCGCGCCCAGCCTGGACTCTTCATTCTTTGCACCCTCTTTTCCCCCAGAAGAAACAGGGGTGAGAATATTATGCACTGAGAGATGCAGGCACCTTTGGAGGCAAACTTTGCATGATCCCACCTGCAGAGTGGTCTTTCCCATTTTTTTTTTTTTTTTTATTTCAGCTAAGAACTGGTAGAAGACTAGGGAAAGTCACCAAGCCCCTCTGACTCATTCTTTCAGGCCCCCTGCAGTCTCCTTGGCTCATTCTAGTACTGAACTCAGCATGCCCAGGAGTGTTCATGCCCCCCATCTTAACTTTTTTGAACACATGCTCCCTGACCTTTGATAGATGGGCTACCTCCCCCACAGAGTTTTCCACATCCTGAGAGAAGCAACCTTGTTTCATTCTCCGGGCAGGATGTTTCTTTTCCCCGGAGCAAGAGCCAATAGGCTTAAAGGTCGCCCTGTTCTATGGGCAAAGAGCCAATGGCGTTGGGGTTGCTCTGGTGCACCTCCCACCAGAAATCCCTATATAGGGCCCTGTTCGAGAGACTCAGACAGACACACACAGACATACAACATCAGCTTATCGCTGCTGAGAGGAGGAAGCCACTCAGACACATCAGCTCGACCCTGCGGAGAGAAAGAAGCCACTGCGACAGCTCCAGACCCATCGCCTCCAGCCGACGGCAGCTGCCCCAGCCGACAGCTCCAGACCCACCACCTTCAGCCCGATGGCCGCTCCCAGCCGACAGCTCCAGCCTCCAGCCAGACAGCAGCTGCTTTAGCTGATAGCTCCAGAGATCCCAGCTGGTGCGACCCAGCACCCACCTTCTGTTCAGAACTTGCACACTCCCTTCTCCCTGACTCCCCTCTCCCAGCACCTCTTCGACCTTCGACCAGAGCACCTCTTCTCCGGTTTTGCTACCAGCCACGAAGGCTGTTGAATAAATCTCTTGGCTGCCCGGCTGTCCCCGGTGTGATGTTTTGCCCTTCAACCTTGAGGTGAGCATGCCCAGAAATGGACCTGCCATCTTTCCTTCTGGAACTGTGAACCTCAACTGAGCATGCCCAGGAACGTCCTCACCCCCCACCACCACCCAAAGTGCTTTACTATGTGAATGTGTATATATACTTCCTGAATAAAGTCCCCACGTTTCCATTGCTTGGGAAGAACTTTCTTTTGGAAATAACCCCAGTGCTCTCCTTACCTGCTGCAGGTACTAAATCTTTCTCCACTCTTTTACATCCTGGTTGTACTTTTTTTGGCTTTGTACCACCAAGAAGCAAACCCACTGTGTTCAGCTACAAGAGTGAATCTCTCCCCGCCAGCAGAAGATCGCAGAGGCCCGTAGATACCTGAGA
This sequence comes from Tamias sibiricus, assembly GCA_025594165.1. Lineage (NCBI taxonomy): Eukaryota > Metazoa > Chordata > Mammalia > Rodentia > Sciuridae > Tamias > Tamias sibiricus. Next base: position 19,326,285 of record CM046674.1, read on the forward strand.
TGGCCAATCGGTGGTGACTTGGGGGTGGCCTGGGCTTGTTGGAGAGAAAAGCAGCTTTTGAGGAAATGACATTTGGGGACACTGGTAGCCTTCGGAGTGGGAAGGAAAGTCAGGACAGTGTCAGGGAATAACAGCTTCCATGCCCTGGTGACCCCCCACACTCTCCACACCCCTCCAGGGCATCCCACCTCATTTCTGTTTAGAGTCTCAGTGCCCAGAGCACCTGTCAGCTGACCTCAGCCATGGTGACGCACAGGCCTGGGGAGCCCTTCAGGACATGACGGTCCCCAGTGTGGACCCACTGACCTCTTCCACCCAGAGCCATCACCGTCCATGGCAAGGGACTGGTCACCCAGGAAGCTCTGCCCCATCCTCCATCTCCGGACTCATCCCCGTCTGCCTCGTTGAACGCTCGCTGCAGGGGCCCACCTCACCACAGCTCCTCTCCCCGGTTCCGTCACCTGCAGCCATCCTCGGCCCCAAAGCATGACACGGAAAATTCCAGAGATGAATAATTCATACGTTTTAAATTGCGTGCCGTGTTGAGCAGAGTGCTGAATCTCACACTGTCCCCCCCCTCCCCAGCCTGGCCAGGCAGCGTCCCTCTGGCCAGAGCATCCAGACCGTGTCCAGTGCCTCCCAGTTAGTCACTCAGCGACCCCGCGCCGGGTCTCCGTCAACTCAGGAAGTACTGCAGTGTTCGTGTGAGTAACGTGGTCCCCACGCTGTGTCGGGACACGCGGTCATTCAGCTCCCGCCTCTCATCAGGTGGGCACTGTGCCCCCCCACACACACACACACGCTCTCACACACATGCTCTCACATGCATACACACTGTCACACACGCACACACTCACACACATACTCACACACATACTCACACACACACAGTCACACAGTCACACACACACACACGCTCTCACACACATGCTCTCACATGCATACACACTGTCACACACGCACACACACTCACACATACTCACACACATACTCACACACACACAGTCACACAGTCACACACACACACACCACACGCTCTCTCACACACTCACACACGCTCTCACACACACTCACACACATGCTCTCACATGCATACACACTGTCACACAGTCACACACACACACTCACACATGCATGCACAGTCACACACTCACACACACTCACACTCACACACATACTCAGACCTGCACACAGTCACACACACACATGCACCCACACACACTCACACACACACACACGCTCTCACATGCATACACACACACACACATACTCACACCCACACACAGTCACACACTCCTTACCTGCTGCAGGTACACACTCACAATCACACACACTGACACACATACTCACACATGTACATACGTAGTCACACACTCACACACTCAGACTACACAGTCACACACGCACACACTCACACATACTTACACACATACTCACACACACACAGTCACACAGTCACACACACACTCTCACACACACTCACACACGCTCTCACACACACACTCACACACATGCTCTCACATGCATACACACTGTCACACACACACACTCACACATGCATGCACAGTCACACACTCACACACACTCACACTCACACATACTCAGACCTGCACACAGTCACACACACACATGCACCCACACACACTCACACACACACGCTCTCACATGCATACACACACACACACACATACTCACACCCACACACAGTCACACACTCCTTACCTGCTGCAGGTACACACTCACAATCACACACACTGACACACATACTCACACATGTACATACGTAGTCACACACTCACACACTCAGACTACACAGTCACACACACATGCACACGCATGCACATACACACTCACACACGCACATAATAACAACATTCTAAAGCTTTTCAGATTTGCATCTCTAAACCTTTCAAAATCTCTCCCACAAACCAGCACCAAAGGTCTCTGAATCACATGGTCAGTTTAGTCACAGTTATGACCCCACTCCCAGTGCCAGTTTCTGTTTTAGTTAGCTTTTGCATGGCTGTGACTACAACAACCAACAAGAACAACTTGGGGGGCTGGCGACAAAGCTCAGTGCTTGCCTTGCATGCACAAGGCCCTGAGTTCAGTCCCCAGCACCACCAAAAAAAAAAAAAAAAAAAAAAAGAACAACTTAGAGTGGAATGGAACCACCATTTGACCCAGTTATCCTACTCCTAGGCATATACCGAAAGGACATAAAATCAGCACACTACAGTGACACAGCCACATCAATGTTTATAGCAGCTCAATTCACAACAGCTAAGCTATGGAACCAACCTAGCTGCCCTTCAACTGATGAATGGATAAATAAAATGTGATATGTATACCCAATGGGATATTCCTCAGCCTTAAAGAAGAATGAAATCATGGCATTTGCAGGTGAGTGAGTGGAACTGGAGACTATCGTGCTAAGTGAAATAAGCCAGTCCCCAAAACCCAAAGGTCAAATGTTCTCTCTGATACGTGGATGCTAACAAACAATAAGGGATGGGGGTGGTGGTGTGGTAGAAGTTCACTGAATTAGACAAAGGGGAAGAGAAGGGGGATAGGAAAAGGGGACAGTAGAATGAATCTGACAAAGCTTTCCTGTGTTCATATGTGAATACACAACCAGCGAAACTCCACATCAAGTACAAACACAAGAATGGGATCCTAATTAGACTAAGTTATAATCCATGTATGATACTATGTCAAAATATATTCTACTGCCATGTATATCTAAAAAGGACAAATTTTTAATTTTTTTTTTTTTTTAAAGAACAACTTAGAGGCAGAAAAGTCTATCTGGAGCTCGTGGTTTCGGAGATCCCGGTCCGTAGACAGCCAGCTCCATTGCTCTGTGCCCAAGCTGGGAAGAGCCCAGCAGAGGGAAGCTGCTCAGCTCATGGTGGGGCCAGAAAGCTAAGAGGGAGGTGGGAAGGAGGGGCCACAGAGAGGAGGCTTCCCTCCTCTAGCCTCACCCCACCTGCCTAGAGTCACCCCCAGTCCCTTCAAGCTAGGATGGACTGATGAGGTTACAGCACTCACAATCCAGTCATTTTACCTGCAAATACTCCTCCATTAATTCTTCTGGGGGACACCTGCTATCTGAACCATAACATGATTATTACTACCCCCCTCCCTGGTTTCCTCCAGGGGACCTAGAGCATCACCGTACAAATGCCTTATGTGGTACTAGAGATTGAATCAAAGGGTGCTCTACACGGAGTTATACCCCATCCCTTTTTATTTTGTATTTTGAGACAGGATCTAAGTTGCCCAGGCTAGATTCAAATTTGTGATCCTCCTGCCTCCGCCTCTTTAGTCACCAGGATTGCAGATGTATGCACCTGGCCACAAAGTTCTTTGGTGGCTCTGGGGAGATTCATCTTCTCAAGAGGGATTAGATCACCTTCTATGACCTCTCCTGCTTGGCCAGAGAAAATAACTTTGATTCCAGTGTGGCATCTGCTACACGAACCAAAGTTGGTTCCCTTCAGAGAGAGCTTAGGTGAGCTCAGATTTCAGCTGCCTGGCAGGGACTTGGCTCCCTGGATTCCCCTCTTCTGTCCCCTAGTAATAGGAGAACAGCCAAATCTTTCATTCTCCAGTGGGAAATAAATGGAAATAAACAAACAAATGTATAAACTGGACTGCAAGAGGGAAGCAAATGTATACATTTTTTTCAGTCCAAGAAAGTGTACCTCTCCCTTGCCCACTAACACTCCACCTATTTTGGGTGGTGGGGCACAAGGGATTGAACTCAGAGGCACTTGACCACTGAGCCACATCCCCAGTCCTATTTTGTATTTTATTTAGAGACAGGGTCTCCCTGAGTTGCTTAGGGCCTCACTGTTGCTGAGGCTGGCTTTGAACTCGAGATCCTCCTGCCTCAGCCTCCCAAGCCATTAGGATTACAGACGTACACGCCACCTATTTTTATTATTATACTGAAGGAGCCCCAATTAGGGAGATGGCTATTGCGGTCAGCTGGAAGCCATAAGTTCCACCTGATAATAAGTATGTATGTGACGCACCTGTAAATGCACGTGAGGCACCCGCAAAGCTAAAGGTATATAACCGGGTGAAAGCGGTTGGAGTCAGGAGGAGAAGAATGAATTCATTCAGTCAGTCATGCAGTCGCTCGGTCGGAAGAAGAGTTCGGGTCAGAGAAGAAGAAAAGAATCAGAGCGGCCAGAACGTAGGCAGAGCGGTTACAGAAGAGAAACCAGATAGAAGAAGTAATTCCTGGTCAGAGTCAAGCCGAGGCTCCCGAGGAAGAAAGAAGAAAGAACAAAGAAGAAAGAAGCTCTAAAAGCTAAGCTCTCTCTCTCTAAAGAAGAAATCTCTCTCTTTCAAGCTCTCTCTCTTTCTCTCTAAGCTCTAAGAAGAAGAAGAAGAAAAAGCTATCTCTAATCTTTCTCTCTAAGCTCTTTCTAAAAAGAAGAAAAATCTTTCTTTCTCTCTCTAAGCTCTCTCTAAGAAAGTAGAAGTAAAAGTAGTAATAGCTTTACTCTGCCTCCGAGTTTTTCTCCCGCGGCGGTTTGTGGCTGGCCACGACAGGTAGTTTACAAATGGTGGTCCGTCCGGGGCTCGGCAGGCAGAGAAGAAAAGATAAAAAATAAGAAAAGCTTTACTCTGCCTCCAAGAGTGTTCCTCCCGGGTTACGGTACCAGGCAGCTTACATTATACTATGCATTGTTATGTGTTTATTGCCTTTTATTAGTTGCATAATTCTATTATTCATTATAATGTTCTATGCTGCTGCCCCTCTCCCTCTAAAATCTGATATTCCACATGCTTCTTCCTCCAGCCCCATGATAATGAAACCCACTCACCGGCAGCTCTCCTGCGCTGTAAAAGCAGCTCTCCCATTGGCCACCTGAGTGTGATTTTTCCTCTGCTCTTTCTGATGGTGAGACTTTCTTCCGGTTTCTCCAGACAATGAGAAGGAAGAGCCCAGGACCATATGAAGACTGCAGGTGAAGATGGGGTAGTGCTATCTGCACCCCAGTTATGGCTTGTCTGCTCCTACAGGAGCTGACGTCTGACACAAGGTAGTTTTCCTTTGAAAACCAACACCATCTAGGCCACGTGAGAAATGTGTCTGTCCCTCTGGCTTGACCGTGACCTTGTCCCTAAAGACCCAGCTATCCCAGACTTTGATTGACAAGTTTTATTATACACAGCCCCACATTTCTTAAAAATGGCTCTGTTCACCCTTCAAATCCATTATTCTCAACTCTGAGTAAATATTAGAATGCTTTGGGTGCTTTAAAAATAAACAAACAACAACAACAACAAAAATCTACCCCCTATCTGCAAACACTAAACCTACAGCAGTCTGTGTCCCCAAAATCCCACTGCTAAGTGTGTGCCTAAGAAAAACTAGTACAAGGTATGATGCTCACATAGTGACAGAGTGGCGGCCCCCTGGAAAAACAGCTAAAGGAATCGCATCCCTCAGGAGGGAATGAAACCATCAAATTAGTTTTCAGCCTTTTAAGGTCAACAGACAAGCTAAAAACTTTGGCGTTCAGTGAAGTGGACCAGTCTCCAAACTGTGGATTAAGATAAAGCACCTGGAGATGGGAGGCTGCAAGGCTGGCTCAGTTTTTGAGGCTAGGTGGTCGACAGAAATATCAGAAAGCCAGAGAGGACAGGGTCACTGACATCAGACCCACTGAGACGGGACAGTGGTCAGCCCTGTTCTGGGAATCATACTCGGGACTTTCCCAGATGATAAGCAGCAGCCTAGGTAGTGAGGAGAAACGATTGCATAGAAGAGTCCCTGCAATAATCCAGTGACCGTCACCTTGTTAACATAGTAAAATGCACACCCCTAGGCAGGGACCTCGGATGGTAATGAGGCAGGTAACGCATGATGTGCAGAGCTCAGAGGCAGCTAGAATCCACCTCTGCATGTGACGTCAAGAGACCGAGATCCTTCCCCCTACGGACGCCATAAAAGCTGTCCATCTTTTGTCCTGTGTTTGAGCTGGCCTGACACCCTCAGGCCTGCTTGAGCAGATATACCCCATCCCCCAGAAAGCCTTGCCTGTGCTCAAATTCTTTCTGAGTCTACTTTTATTTCCACCATCTCTGGACTCAAGGACCCAGATTTGAGTAACGATAGGAGTTTAACGAACACGACCAAATTTCCATCATCGATGGGATGGATTAGAACATTGCAGTCTTTGGGGCTGGGGTTGTGGCTCAGTGGTAGAGCACTCGCCTAGCATGCGCGCGGGCCCGGGTTCGATCCTCAGCACCACGTAAACATAAATGCATTGCATTGTGTGTTGCCGCCTGTAGCGATTGCGGCTTGCAGCAATGACGCCGTTGGAGAAAATTTGGAGGCAGGATGGAAATGAAAAAGTTCTTTTATTCTTCTCTCTTCTAACTTCTCTCTCCGGCTCCAACAACCTCTCTAACTCCAACTCCAACCACCTCTAACTCACCCTCACCCGGTTAAATACTTTTTGCCTTAACAAGGACACGTGCTAACAGCTCGAGCTTACAGGTGCGTCATGCAGTGTTCGCGGGCATAAAAAGATTCTTAGATAAATGCATGACTATCAGGTGAAAATACTTGAACACCTTTATGGCTCTCAGCTAGCCACCATCTTAGCTATCTCCTTAATTAGGGCTCTTACAATTGTGTACAACTAAAGCAAATAAATAAATATTTAAAAAAAAAAAAAACAAAAAACAACATTGCAGTCTGTTCATTCAATACACCTTCCCTCTTATCCTGCACCAAAGGCTCCACTTCACGACACTGAGAAGAGGCAACACAAACCCAGGTAGAAGTCAGAAGAGGTTAGTCTACGTCTTCCTCTGGGTGATGACACACAGGTATATATTTACATGAAGATTCATTGAGCTGCATAGAGTCAGGAGCAGTGTTCACCACTGTGATATACTCCATAAAAATTCTTGTAAAAAAAAAAAAAAAAGCCCAAGTTATATAAAATACAAACCATTTGTTCCAGAGAGTCTGATTCAATTGGCCTTAGGTAGGTCCAGATAAGAGAATTTTTTTTTTTCCAGCACTGGGGATTGAACCCAGAATCACTTTTCCACTGAGCCACATCCCCAGCCTGCCCTTTCTTTCTTTCTTTCTTTCTTTTCTTTCTTTTTCTTTCTTTCTTTCTTTCTTTCTTTAATTTTGAGACAGGGTCTTGCTAAGTCTCCTCGTCTGGCCTCAAACTTACTCTCTTCCTGCCTCAGCCTCCCAAGCAGCTGGTATTACAGGCTTAGGATGGGGTCTTGGCTTTCCATTAGAACCATCAGAAAGATTTTAAAATCCCAGTGCCCGGACTGTTTCCAAGACCAATTTATCAGAGTCTCTGGAGGTGGGCCCTGGCATCAGCCTTCTGTAGAACCTCCTAGATGACTCCATCACGCAGTCAATGGTAAGAACGGCTGTTCTCACCTCTGCTGCCAAAGACAGCCGCACCCAAAGGAATATCAGGTGAATGCCCAGCGACATGGCCATGGGTAAATTGGCCCACTGACATAGAATCTGACCCAGCTCCGTGGGTCTTCTCTTTCCCTCCCCCTCCCTCTGAGCCAGGTGACATCCCCAGTCCCCGTTCTTTTTATAACAGGTCTTACTGTGTCGCCCAGGCTGGCCCCAAACCCCCTTGGCTCACACAATCTCCTTGCCTCAGCCTCCCAAGCAGCTGGGGCTACAGGTGCAAGCCACTGGGAGTCCCCAGCTCCTCTTGAAGAGAGAGGGGGCAAAAATGAGACATGACCGGCAATCTCCTCCGCTCACCCACTCTGGGCAAGATGCGCCAGTGTCCTGTGGTTGGGCTCTGAAGGCTTTCTCTCAAGGGCCACCTTTAGTCAACACCGGCAGGACGCCGTAGGAGTGGTTAGAGTGGCCGACCGCGGTGCTCTGTGAGACGGGTGACGCAGAAGTCAACCAACGGCATGGAGAAGGTTCCGGTGGTGAGACGGATGCAGAGGGGCTAACTGGCTCCAGCCCGGCCAGCGGCGACCCCCGTCCATCACCAGATGTGGATTCACAGAGGCAGCCGCGACAGAGCCAGTGGCCTTCCGAGGACGTTCCCACCAGCCCCTTCTTCTGGTCTCTCTCCCGGGGCTGCATGTGACGGACATCCCCGCGTCCCCGCAAACTCCAACTGCTCAGCCGGGTCGGTGCTTCCGGACACCTGTGAGCCCCTTTTCTCTGATCCCTCTCTTCCTTCTTTTGGACTTTAATTTCCCCAGTTCCTCGCACAGTAGGGTAAGGCCAAATTCGCATAACCCTGACCCCCTAACACTCCTCAAGGCTATGTCTGATACACAAGAAAGGGGCATGAGGGAGTCTTCCAGAATGTTAGAAATGTTCCATGTGTCCATCTATCCCGTGGGTCACCCAGAGTCCACTTATATTTAAGAATTTATACTTGAGATCTGTGCCCTGGGCCATTCACAGGCTACATCTCAATACCTTTCTCTATCTCTCTCTCTCTCTCTCTCTCTTTTTTTTTTTTTTTTTTTGGTACCGGGGATTGAACTCAGGGGCACTCGACCCCTGGGCCACATCCCCAGCCCTTTTTTGTATTTTATTAGAGACAGGGTCTCACTGAGTTGCTAAGTGCCTCGCCATTGCTGAGGCTGGCTTTGAACTTGCGATCCTCCTGCCTCAGCCTCCCAAGTGCTGGGATGACAGGCGTGCGCCACCGCGCCCGGCTTCTCTTTCTCTTTTTTATTCTAATTTGTTATATATGACAGCAGAATGCATTGCAATTCATATTACACACATAGGGCACAAGTTTTCATATCTCTGGTTATGTACAAAGTATATTCATTCCATTCCTGTCTTCATACATGTACTTTGGATAATGATGTCCATCTCATTCCACCACCATTTCTAACCCCCTGCCCCCACCCTACCCCTCCCACCCCTTTGCCTATTCCTCCTATGCTCCCCCTCCCTACCCTGCTATGAATCGGCCTCCTTATATCAGAGAAGACATTTGGCATTTGGTTTTTTGGAATTGGCTCACTTCACTTAGCATTATATTCTCCAACTTCATCCATTTAGCTGCAAATGCCATGATTTTATTCTCTTTTATTGCTGAGTAATATTCCATTGTGTGTATATACCACGGTTTCTTTATCCATTCATCTACTGAAGGGCATCTAGGTTGGTTCCACAGTTTAGCTGTTGTGAATTGGGCTACTGTAAACATTGATGTGGCTGTGTCCCTGTAGTATGCTGCTTTTAAGTCCTTTGGGTATAGACCAAGGAGTGGGATACCTGGGTCAAATGGTGGTTTCATTCCCAGTTTTCCAAGGAATCTCCATACTGCTTTCCATATTGGCTGCACCAGTTTGCAGTCCCACCAGCAATGTATGAGTTTGCCTTTTCCCCCACATCCTCTCCGACATTTATTATTGTTTGTATTCTTAATAGCTGCCATTCTGACTGGAGTGAGATGAAATCTTAGAGTAGTTTTGATTTGCCTTTCTCTAATTGCCAGAGATGTTGAACATTTTTAAAAGTGTGACTTACACAACTCCATCAGACAAATCAATTAAAGCACAAGGCCAACAATAGGTGGGACGCAAGCCTTTTCTGTCACCTGCATGGGCCACAGATTCCTGTCCCCTTTGTTGCCGCTGCTGCTGTTGAATATGTAACAGTCCTTCCAAGGACTCCTCTGCCTGCTGGCTTTGACAAAAGAGATCATGATTACAAATGGCTTTAGACTGAAGAAAGATCTTTGGTCTTCATTAAGGTTTATTTGTGACTGTTCCAATGGTGGTTTCTCAGAGAAGAAAAAGAATGCCGATGGTAATTAGGCCTTCCTAATTGCAGTAGTCACTGATTGCCTGTATTAAAAACATTTGAGGAAGTGTAGCAATTAGAGCCTCGGGAAATATTTTAAAAACAAAAGCAAAAAGAGGCCTCACAGTGCAAGGACAGAGAGGCAGCAAGGAGCCCCTGCCCAGTCGGAGTGGACCCTTAGCAATCACTGATGTCTAGGCAGAGTACCCTTTGGATGGCGGCCATGACAGTCTGAGGAGGAAGAGGTATTTTCCTCCTAGTCGTTCTGCAGGCTTGGTTGTGAATGTGCCCGCGAAGCAGCAATTTAGGGGAGATGTTTTGCAAACAGTGCATAAGAATAATATCAATACCAAGCATATAATACTCGTACACACACACACATACACACACATATTACCTGTTAAATCTATATAACCATCTACAGCATTATTGCCATTTTAAAGATGAAGAAATTGAGGTCTTCATTTGGAGAAAGTGGGAAAGTTTCTCAAGGACACACAGCAAGTGTAAGACCCCAACTCAAACCCAAGTCTGCTTCATTTCAAAACACATGCCCAGAACCAGTCCATTATTCTACGGCCTCTGCAGTCCCAGAACCCTGGGAGCCACCAGCACCCCAGCAAGGCACAATGGTATGCAAACTCCCACCACCCCATCCCTCCAGCCCTTCGGTGTGTGATGCTCAAGAACTTATTTCCAATCACCAAAGCAGTAAGGACTCTCTTGTCTATCTTGTCCCTCCCCAGCCCCAAGCAGGAGTTGGGAAGAACCTCTCAGTCCCCCTACCTCAAGTTCCCTGAGAATGAGGTTTAAGCATTTCTCCCCTCCCCTCTCCAAATAAGACCTTGGATCCGAGGTCTTTCATTTATCCCTGTAATTCCACTTTGAAGGATTCTGATCACGTTCATCATTCATCTCCAAAATCCCTCAACTGCCAATCAAACTTACTTCTTCCTCTGGCCCTTTGCCCCTCCCCCCAACCCCGTACCCTTAAACTGGAATGTAAGTTCCACAAAGGAAGACATGTAGGTCTGTTTTCTCTCTTGCTGTAACACTAAAATAGTAACTGGAACATAGTAGGTGCTCAAAAAAATATTTGCCAAATAACCATGAGCTTTCTTTTATCCAAATAGAAGTGTGTTCTCTTTATTTCTAGGCATCTCTTGGTACATGATGGTTTCTCAACTGAGAGGCAGCCACTGTATTTCTTTCCATCAGTCAGAGTGATAGCTTGGGTCTGGAATATCCCTCAAAGTCCTGGTCCCCAGTGCAGCCGTGTTTGGAGGTGGGGCTCTGGGGAAGTGATTGGATCAGGCAGGCTCTGATTGCATCAATGGATTAACCCATCGATGGGTTGTGATTGAATGGACTTTGGGGAGGTGATGGAAACTATAGGACGGGCCTAGTTGGAAGAAGTGGGTTACTGGGGTCAGGCCCCAGAAGGGTATATCTTGTTCCCAGTCCTTCCTCCTCCTTTCTCTGTCTCCTTTCCGGCTGTCCTGAGGTAAGCAGCCTTCCTCTCTCATGCCCTTCCGCCATGATATGTCAGCCTTTCCACTGGCCTAGAAATAATAGAGCCCCCCACAGACCAAGACCTCTGAAGCCCTGAGCCAACGATAAATCTTTCCTCCTTTAAGTTGATATTCTCAGGTATTCTGTCACAGCAACAAAAAGCTGACAAACACAATTTTTCTAGGATCAGACCCAACACCTTCCTAGCCCAGATAGCTCCATTGGCCCCTCTTGGGACACAAGAAGCTCCTGTATTTCTAAAGTAAGACAATCACCTTTATGTCACTGTGCAGTGCCAGCCCAGGTAAAGAGGATCCCAAATTTACCTGTGTAGTACCTGGAAGAGAGGGTGTGTCAACCATACATGTATTATGCCCCCGAGGACGCAAGAATGAAAGCTCTAGTTCCATCTCTTAATTGGTACTGGTTTTCCCAAGAGAAATACGGGCCCATTAAGTAAGGAATGCTAATTGCTTACTCACCTCCTACTGACAGTGATGACAGGCTTGGTTAAGGGTTTTTATTAAGGCCCATTAAAGGGAAGGCCGTGTGGCAAGTTTCTGGGTTTCTTGAAAGGGAGAGACTTTGCACACAGATGCTGAGGGGGTGGGGGAGGGGATACCAAGCGTAGGAAGGTGCCGGTGAATGAGGAGACAGGTTGGGGGGGGAGACAGCTGGTAAGAGAGCAAGTAACACCCATCACATGGCTCAACCATGTTTTTGGATCTGAAATGTTTTGTTGTTTAATTTAAAACAAATTTAATCTTTTCTGATATATATGCACCAGGTGTCATCCTAAGTACTCTGAGTGCGCTCCTGCGTTTATCCTCATTGCAATCCCACCAGGTGGGAAGTATTATCACTCCTGATTATGAATGAGGAAAGCGAGGCCAAGAGAGGGAAAGGAAGGCTCGGAGTCACCTCGCTGGTAAGCGGCTGAGCCAAGTTCAAACCCAAGTCCATCTGTTTCTGAAGGTCCATGTTTCTGAGCACTGTAATACAGAGGTCACTGGGCCTGCAGCACCGGGAAGCTTCCCTACCACCCACCAGCCTCTTGATTCATTCTGAAACTAACTTGTTAAGTGCCTACACTGAACTGAGCTCCGTGTCCTGTTTAATATGTAAGTAACATGTCAGAAAGTTCTCTTGGAGATTGACTCAGATGATCGATTAAGCATAAGCGCTCATAGCTTTATTACTCATCCTCTCTTGAAACAAATGCACAAGTAAAAACAAGAAAGTGCCATCAGATGGCCGGAGATTTTAAGTCAAAGCTAAAAGTGGAGAAGTAGACAGTATACAAACTACAGATAAATCAAAGTGGAGGAAACCATCACCTCAAACATGGGGAAGCATCAAAGAAAGCAGGAATGCAGGAGGAGGGACTCCAAGCTCAGGATGAGCCCGAGAGCCCAGGAGTACAGTCCTTGGTGTCAGCAGAGGACTGGTTCCAGGACCCAGGCATGAATGTTCAAGTCCCTTCTATAAAATAGCATACTATTTGAATATAGCTAATACATATCCTCCCACGAACTTTAAATCATCTCTAGATTACCTAATACAATGCAAATGCTATGTAATATTGTAGTGAATCAATGACAAGGAAAATATATGTATGTGTTCAGATGCAGCCATCATAGTCCTAACTACATGTTCTATCAGCAGTTGGTTGAGTCCCCAGATTTAGGGGGCTGGCTGCACTTGTCAAGGTAATTAACTGGGGAGAATAAACAACTGAGCCAGCCCTTGTGTTAAGCAATGTGACGCTTACCAGGTAAAGGCACTGACAAGATGAAATTAAGAAGACCTATGTCCAGATGCATTATGTTGACAATGATTAGCATCAAGAATAAAGAGAACATCTTAATACCCTCAGAAAGAAGAAAAGGATCCCATATACATGCTGTCCCTTATCTTCTTCCTCCTTTATGTTTTTAATGGAAGAAAGTTTAGATTTTGAGTATGTATGAATGGAGGATAAAGAAAGAGGTTAAGCATATAGGAAAGCATCATTTATATAGCAAGATCTATGTTGTGGTGTATTAGGTTGAGGGACTCTTCTTCTTAAGCAGGAGGGAAAAAAAAAACCCTAAGAATGGGAGAAGGTGTAGCTCCATTGTGGGGTTGATAGGCATATAATTGAGAAAGATCATTCCCTGATATCCTCTGTTCTCTCTATTTGGAATAATTACTACGTGCTAGCACTATGCTTGCCACATAATACTTCATTTGAATCTCAACATACAGACTAGAAAAAAAAAAAAACACATAGTACCTGTATCAAAGGAATAGTATCCAAAATACATAAAGAACTCCTACACATCAATGATAAAAATCAGCAACTCAATGGTTTCAGTGGGCAAAGACCATGAACAAATAATTCACAAAGGAATGAGCATTAGGCATAATAAGTGGTTCTTATCATTGTTTGTCATCAGGGCAAAACTAACATGAGATATCACTTCATACCTATTAGAATGGCTAAAATCACACAGACTGACAGTCCAGTGTCAAGAAGGATATGGAGCAACTGAGGCTGTCATGCATTACTGTTTTGAACTGTTTACAAGTTTCATATGAAGTTAAATGTATGTCTACAACTTGGCCCAGCAATTCCATGCCTAGATATTTGCCCAGGACAAACAAAATCACACATTTACAATAACGTTTACATTCAAACGTTCATTGCAACCTTATTCATTATATACCCAAACTGGAAATGATGCAAATAACCCTCAAGAGGAAGGTGGATAAACAAAGCGTAGTCTGTCCACACATGGAATGTTACTCCTCAATACAAAGGAATAAACCACCCATACACACAACAGCATGAATGCATCTAAAAACATTCTGTTGTGCAAAAGAAGTTAGTCACAAGAGAGAACACACTAAAGGACTGCGTTCTGTGGCAGAATTAGCTAGAAAGGGGAACGGATTGACTTTCTGAGATGATGGAAATGCTTTTTATCTTACTTTGGGAGGATTATTACACAAATGTATACCGTAGTCAAAACTCGTCAAACTAAATCTAACAAATGAACAGATATTTATATTCATGGATGGAGAGGCTCAATATTGTTAAGCTGACAGTATTCCTCAAACTGATCTACAAGTTCAATCCTTATCAAAATCCCAGTAGTCCGATGCCGGGCGCAGTGGTGCACGCCTGTAATCCCAGCTTGGGAGGCTGAGGCAGGAGGATCGCAAGTTCAAAGCCAGCCTCAGCAATGGTGAGGCACTTAGCAACTCAGTGAGACCCTGTCTCTAATAAAATACAAAAAAGGGCTGGGGATGTGGCCCAGTGGTCGAGTGCCCCTGAGTTCAATCCCCGGTACCAAAAAAAAAAAAAAAAAAAAAAAAAAAATCCCAGTAGCCCTTTTTTGTCAGAAATTGACAAGAAATTCAGATAGAAATACAAGGAGCCAAGAAGAGACAAAGCAAACTTGAAAAAAAAAATGCAACTCAGAGGACTCCCACCTCCCCCTTTCACACTTAGAGCTGAGTTACAGTACAAAGACAGTGTGGTGCTGACATAGGGCTAAACACATAGATCAATGGAATAGAATTGAAGAGTCAAATTATTTTCAACAAGGGTGCTGAGACAATTCAATTAAGAAACAATAGTCTTTCAACAAATGTTACTGAGACAACTAGATATTTGTATGCAAAAGAATGAAGTTGGATTTCTGCCCCACATCTTGTAAAAAAAAAAATCAAAATCAATAATTCCTAAATGCCAAAGCTAAAGCTTTAAAACATCTAGAAGAAAATATGTTAATAATTATCCTGACCTTGAGTTAGGCAGTGGTTTCTTAATTTTGACACCAAAAACCCAAGTAAAAAGAAAACAGATAAACAACATAAACCTAATTTTTTTTGTGTTTTAGAGAACACAAGAAAGTAAAATGACAACCCACAGAATAGAAAAAATTTTTTTCAAAAGTCGCATATCTGATAAATGACTTGTGTCCAGATTATATAAGGAAAAAATACAGGTCAATAATAAAACAAAAAAAGAAACCTAATTTTAAAATGAGCAAATGGTTTGAGTAGAATTTCTCTAAAGAAGATATATAAATGCCTTACAAGCTTATAAAAAGATGTTCAACATCCTTAGTCATTGGGGAAATGCAAATCAAAATCACAATGAAATATCACTTGACACCCACCAGAATAGCTAAAATATAAAAGACAGAAATTTTTACATAAGGGACTTGAGCAGCCATGGCTTTTGAAATCCATGGGGATCCTGTAACCAGCAAATCCCCCACTGGCACCCGGTAAGCATCAGTGTAATTAAAAGCATTAGTGGCAATATGGAAATTGGAACCCTCACATATTGCGATTAGGATTGTACAAGAGCAAAGCCTCTTTGGAAAACAGTTTGACAGTTTCTCCAAAAGTTACCAGAGCACCTAGCGATTGAACAGTAACTCCAAAAGTTACCACTGGGGATTATCAGACACCTAGCAATTATACTCTTAGAGATACACGCCTGTAATCCTAGCACTTGGGAGGCTGAGGCAGGAGGATCACAAGTTCAAAGCCAGCCTCAGCAATGGCAAGGTGCTTAGCAACTCAGTGAGACCCTATCTCTAATAAAATACACAAAAACAAAAACAAAAAAGGCTGGGGATGTGGCCCCAGTGGTCGAGTGCCCCTGAGTTCAATCTCTGGTGCCAAAAAAAAAAAAAGTAGAGATACACCTCAAAAAAATTAGAAATACAAACCCACCAAAACTTGTGCACAAATGTATATAACAGCATGAATCAGGGTAGCCTCAAATCAAAAACAACCTGGATGTCCATCAGCTGATGAATGGAAAAATTCAATCCATATCCTTGCAATAGAATGTATGTAATGAAAAGAAAATAAGTATTAACACATGCTACAAAGTGAAATGCCGTGCTAAGTGAGAGATACCAGACACAGATCAAAATAGGCAAATCCTATTTTCAGACGGTTGATAAAGTAGACTAGCGCCTTCCAGGCCCTGTGGGGAGGAGGGATGTAAGGGTGAGGGGTGGGATTGTTAATGGGGAGGGGGCCTCTTTGGGAGTGATAAAAATGTTCTCAAATTAGATCATGGTGATGGTCATACAACTTTACGAATATACTAAAATCACTTAACCATTTAATTGTACACTTTACAGGGGTGAATTTTATATCATAGGCATTATACCTCAATAAAGATTTTATTAAAAAAAAAAAATCACCCGCTGCGAGGAAGGGGGACTGGGGAGGGGGGACAGTAAGTACAGAAGGCTTGAAGCGAGTAATGAGGTTTGGAACTGATGGCAGTGGGCGTGTAATAGGATTGCTGAGCAGCGAGGACACCCCTGTCTGAGATACAATGCCACAAAATTGTAATGGCACCCATCTGCACGGTCTCATGTCACATGTGCACCTTGCCATCAATGGGACACAAGCTCAGAGGCCCCAGGTGACTGAGTAAGGTCCCCAGCATGGGGGAGGGGGAGCAGCTTTCAGTAGAAAGAACTAGGGGATACCTGCTGTTCCCTCCTGCCCACATCCCAAACACTCTGGCTTTCACACCCCAAAAAGAAAAAAAAAAAAAAGAAAGAAAAACAGCTGAGGACTTGGCTTGCTATTTCTCAAGTAGAATTTTTTGGAACTAAAATATCTACTAAACCTGCTGCCTTCAGCATCAGTCAGGGGAAAAGAAGGGAAAAAAAAAAAGAAGAAAAGGAAGGCATTTTCCTGGTAATTAAATCTGAATTATTCACAACCTGTTAGACACTTTTTTCCCCCTCGGATGGAGAAGCATACGTTTATTGCCACTTCTTCCCTGAGTCCTAAATGCCTTTGCCGTCAAAGTTGAAGTTGGGGCTGAGACCCATAGCTTTGTACCTGAGCCAGGGGCCCAGGCTACGCCTTCACCTGGGTCCCCGACAGACCCATCCCCAGCTCACCCCTGAGTCACTCCAAGGGGCTGCTTTTACCCAGTGCTTTATTCCTGCCCCCTCCACTAATTCCCCCCAAGGCTTGTATGTCATGAGGGTTCTTTGAATTGTCACAAATGGCCTAGTTTCAACTAGCTGCGACAAAGCGGGGAATTTATTGACCAAAGTAACTAAACCTTGAAAAGACTAGGAAGCAGCTGCCTTCAGGGACAATAAAACCAAGAACCCGGGGGACTCCTGCCTTGCACGAGGTGACTCCCTCCCTCCCACTCCCCACCACACGCCACTTCCCCTCTCCTTTTCCCAGATCTCTTCTCCCCATGAAGTGGGAAGCATGGCCACCCGAGGTGGGCAAGCTCACATCTCTCTCTTATAGCTCTGATTCCGAACATCTCAAGAGCAGCTCTGATCTTCTTGGCTCAGATCACGTGCCTGTTGTGATTGGCAGTCCCCGTTAAAGTCATATTGTTGGACTGGAAGCAGGAGGAGCTCCCCGCTAAACGAGGGAAGCGATGTTCCCAGTCAGAAAGGAGTTGAGGACAAGCAAGTCTCCAGATGTCCCTGGCAGTCAGATTCCCAGGGCCTGGTGGGAGGAGCTTAAGGTCTGGAGCCAGGACATTTGAATTTGAATGCAGCTATATCATTTAAATGTTCTGTGATCTTGGGATCAGTTTCCCTGTCTACAAAATGGGTCTCACCATTCAAGGGAGCTAAGGGAAATTCCATCTCTTGATGGGAAGAGCTGCAAAGTATGTGGTCAAGCTCAAACCCTATCCTAGATGGAAGTAGCTAGAAGGGCATGCTTCTGGTTATGGGTAGGGGAATTGGGTAGGAAAGAGCAAGGGAGTATTCCATGGGAGTGGGAAGAGGTGACCAGTGACACCTGGAGTCGTTGACCTCTAAGTTAAAGACAGAAAAATGAGTAGGGATTGACCAGATGAAAGAAGGAAGGCGAATGTTCTAGGCAGAGGTAACAGCATACAAAGAAAGCAAAAGTGAGGCAAAGGGTGCATTGAGGGAGGGAACTTAAAGTAGTTCAATGCAACCAGGGCATGAAATGCAAATAGTGCCTTAGGATGGTGGCAACTGGGGCTGAGCAGTGAGCAGGGACACCACTACCACGGCCACCACCCCAGCAGTGAGCTCTGTGCAGTCACCCTCACCAATTAGGGCCTCACAGCAACAGGGAGTCACAGATTCCCTGAAGCAAGAAAGGAGCATGATCAAATCTGCAGCCTATGCAAATGAAGTACGTCTGTACATCCTTTAGAATATCTAAAATTAAAAACACAGACAATAGCGCGTGTTGGCAAGAACACGGAGCAACTGGAACTAGTATGCTGCTAGTACAAATGCAAAATGGTAGCGCCACCTTGGAAAACAACTTGGCAGTTTCTTACAGAGTTAAACATATTTACCACGTGACCCAGCAATCCCACTCCTATATATTTACCCAAAGAGAATGAAAACGTATGTTCACACAAAAACCTATACACAAATGTTTCTAGCAGATCTGCTCAAAATCACCCCAAACCGGAAACAACCCAAATGTCCTTCGACGGAAGAATGAATGGCTAAGAAGCAAACGGGGGATCATTTACATAACAGAATATG
Source organism: Tamias sibiricus (assembly GCA_025594165.1). Lineage (NCBI taxonomy): Eukaryota > Metazoa > Chordata > Mammalia > Rodentia > Sciuridae > Tamias > Tamias sibiricus. The sequence continues at coordinate 19,345,146 of CM046674.1, forward strand.
AATCAGCAATTTAAAAAAAAGGGGGGGACAAGCCAGGCGTGGTGGCGCACGCCTGTAATCCCAGCACTTGGGAGGCTGAGGCAGGAGGATCATGAGTTCAAAGCCAGCCTCAGCAATGGCGAGGCACTTAACAACTCAGTGAGACCCTGACTCTAATAAAATACAAAAAAAGGGGGGGGGGGGCTGGGGATGTGGCCTAGTGGTCGAGTGCCCCTGAGTTCAATCCCGGTACCAAAAAAAGGGGGGGACAAACTACTGATACACACGGTAACTTGAATGATTTTCAAATGAAATATGCTACATGCAGAAGCCAGACTCAGAGGTTCATATACGGTATGATTTCATTTATAGGGCAACCTGGAAAAAATAAATCTATTGGGAAAGAAAAGATACCAGTGGTGGCCAGGGATTAGGGATTGACTATAAACTGGCATCATGATGGGATTTGGGGTGATGGTGGAATCACTCTGTAACGTCCTCATTCTGGTGATGGTTGAACAGTGAGATGCCTTTGTCAAAACTCATACATCTGTTCAACTGGAAGAGTGAGTTCTTGATGCGTGGCATTCTCAAAAAAAACAAACTTTTAGTAATTGTATACTGGACAGGTTACTCCGACTTCAACAGATGGACCAGAGAGGGCCGTGGCTAGACTCAGAGAAGCCACTTGAGAACCTGCAATGAGCCTCGAAGTTAGTGGTGGTGTCCTGAAATAGGCCGTGGCCGAGATGGAGAGAAACCGGCTCATCTAAGCAATACTTAAGAGGAAGACTCAATCGGATTTGGTGACTCGATGGGGAGACTGTGGATTAGAAGGACAGGAAGCCAAGGAGATGAAGGATTTAGAGGCCTGGAGGGAGAGTCATGGAAGCAATGGTCTATAGGTCCAGCTAGGAAGGAAGTCGCTTGGGAGGGACTGAAGGACAGGCAGGGCTAAAAGGCCACACAGAAGGTATATGGGGATGGATTTGGTAGACTAGTTGGCAGGACAGAGATGTCACCAAAATAGGCCATTAGACTTTAAGCTTTCAGAGCTAGAACAAGGTGCAAGAAAGAAGGTGACCCTGGTTAACTTTTTATTTATGGTATCATCTCTTACAGTGAGATTTTGGTTTTTATTTTGAGACAGGGTCTTGCTATGTTGCCCAGACTGGCCTCAAACTTTCCATCCCCCTGCCTCAGCTCCCAAGTAGCTAGGATTATCATCGTGGGGTCCCATGCCCAGCTTGACTGGGAGACTTTTGAGGGTGTGTTCTACGGTTTGGATGTTTTTGTCACCCAAGGGTTCAGGTATTGGAGGCTTGGTCCTCTGTGTGGCGATGTTGGGAAGTGGACCTTCAAAAGGAAGGACCTAGTGGGAGACCATTAGATCACTGGGGGCATCACCCATGGAAGGGACTAAGTAGTTCTTGTGGGATGCCATTTAGTTCCCTTCAGAGTAAGTTAAAGAGTAAGACAGCCTTCCTGTCTTGCGTGTTCTCTCTCCTTCACTCTCTCTCCTTTTCTCTCTCTCTCTCTCTCTCTCTCTCTCTCTCTCTCTCTCTCTCTCTCTCTCTCTTCTCAATGCCATATGCCCTGAAGTGACATAGCCAAGGAGGTCCTCATCAGAGTCTACCCCATCGTGCACTTCCATCCTCCAAAACTATGTGGTAAATAAAACCCTTTTTAAAATCAAATATATGGCTTCAGGTATTTTATGATAGCAACAGAAGACAGACCAACACAATGGGGAAGGCTTCCAATTCATCTTTGTAATTCTCTCCTTCTAAGTGTTCAGCACCTAGCTCAGAGGTTCATAACCTTGGATACATCCCTGAGGAGCTTCTGAAACTCCTCTAGCCAGGCATGGTAGCATGCACCTGTAGTACCAATTACTTGGGAAGCTGAACCAGGAGGATTACTTGAGCTCAAGGCCAGTCTGGGCAAAATGCTCATGACCCCATCTCAAACAACACAAAACAAAACAAAAAAATACCTCCAGGCTTGCTTGGCTGCACCCCAGTCAATTACGGCCAAACCTCTGTGTTTGGGACCTAGACTGTAATACTTTTTAGACTTCCCTAGGTGAGCCAACGTGCAGCCATGTTTGAGAAACACTGATCTGACTCTGCTTATCGTGGGGCTTCTCAACCCTGGCTGCTTAGAATCACCCGGGGAGTTTTAAACTCTGTTTTAAGATGTACAGATGCCGAGGCATCACCCCCAAGGACTGGGCCTTAATTGTCCTGCCGCGGGGCACCTGTATCTCTGTGTTTAAAAGGCTCTCTGGGTGGTTTGAATGGGCAAGCAGGGTCAAGGGTCACTGGGCCCCGTCCATGGGAAGCATTCCAACAGTGCCTGTTGGACTTCCGCCTGTGTTCACAGCCCTCTCCCTCGTCTGCGCCCTGGGCCGCTCCACCTCATGACCTCCAGGAGCCTCCAACTCAGCATGTCTGAGGCAAAACTCAGCCACCCTGGCCACGCTGGGAGGGGTGTGAGGCCTTCACAGTCACGGAGGTTCTGGGAGCGGGATGCCGGTTCTGGAAATGACGTTATCCTGTGCCCAGAAGCAGAGAACAAGGGGAGAGAGCGTTCTGGGTTTTTTGGTTTTGGTTTTGGTTTTGGTTTTGTGTGTGTGTGTGTGTGTGTGTGTGTGTGTGTGTGTGTGTTTGGAGGAATGAGGGGATGGTAAGCTCGTAACTCGAGGTTCAACGAACTGGAGAGTAGGAAACCCAGCTGGGGTCAGAGGGCGTTGGATTGATGGACCAAAAAAAAAAGCAGGGAAATGGTTTTTAAGTGAAGGGATTTCAGCCTCATTAAGTCACAGACACTTTGTAAATGCTCCAAATAAATGGTAGTTGAAAGAAATGAATGAACTGGAGGAGGCTCTGAAGCCACCAATGTGCAGAGGTTAATTAGACGACATGAAAGAGTAAGTGGTATTTGCTTACCTGGGGGGTCCTGGGGATTCTTCAGCCATACTGGCCCATCTGATCACTCCGAGTGAACCCCTGCCTCCGCGCTGTTGTATTTGCTGGTCCTCTGCCGGGAGCATGACTCCCTAAAGTCAATCTCACTCTCAGGACTTCCTGCAGCTCTCCATTCCAATGTTCTTATGTCCCCCAAAGCTCCTGTGTTAATGCAGGAATGTTCAGAGGTGACATGTTCAGATTTTTAGAGCTGTAACCTATTACTCAGTGGAGTAATCCATTTGATGGTTTAATAATTTAAAATGATTATTAGGTGATAACTGTAGGCAGACAGGGTGTGGCCGGAGGAAGTAGGTCACTGAGAATTATATCCTTGTGTTCCCCTGACACCTCCTTTTCTCTCTCTCTCTCTCCTTCCCATCTGCCATAAACTGAACAGCTTTCCTCCACCACACACTTCGGCTGTGATGTCCTGCCTCACCTGAGGCCCAGAGCAATGGAGTCAGCCAACATGGACTGAACCTCTGAAAACATAAAGCAAAATAAACTTTTCCTCCTCTATGTTGTTCTTATCAGGTATTTTGGTCACAGTGACAAAAATATGACTAACACATAAAGTTTTATCAGGCATGGGACTATTGCTGTGACAAACCTAACCATATGGTTCAGAAGACTTTGGAACTGGTTTTCAGGAGAAGTTTGGAAAGATTTGGAGAGGCACGCTGGAGAAGCCTTAGAATGGTGCATGCAGAGCATAATAGGTGATTCCGGTGGGAGCTTAGAAGACCAGAATGATGATAGGACTGCAGACAGTAAAGACTGTGCTCGTGAGGTTTCAGAAGGGAATGAGGATTCTGTTGAACTAGAGGCCATTCATGTCACAGTCTGGCAAAGAGCTTTTCTATTTTTTGGACATATCTTGAGACTTTCTATGGGGCTGAATACAAACAGCACAGCATTTAGGCACTGGCATGGGTTTTGATGTCAGCTTTTAGCCAGGCATAGTGTGATAATTAAGAGCAGAAAGCAGAGCAGAAGGATTTGGAAAACCTGCAGTTTGGCCAGAAAAGTGCATATAAAATTGGAGCCAAGAAAGGTGTGGTTGTTGAAGAGATTACTTCCACTAACGGGAAGCTGAGTACTTTGCACAGAGACAATAGGAAAGATGCCTTGAGGGAATCACAGGAATCAGCAAAGCCATGTCCATTGCAAGCTCAGGGGGGTAGAAGTGAAAAGTAATTTAAGAGAACTTTGGGGTGCCCTGATCACATAGGGGTGCTAAGAAAGCTAATTGCCATGGATTTGTTTCCTTGTGCTCAGTAGCCCAGACACTCAGAGCCACTGCAGTCATGATTCAAGCGGACCCAGCTAATGCTTGAGCGGGTGGCAGACCGTGGCCTCATCCACATAGCGTAGAGACGCAGAATGTTGGCGTTAAGGGGTCATGGAGGCTTCTACCAAGACTTCAAAGGAAGGCCTGGAGGGCCAGGCAAAGTGCAGCAGGGTTAGAATCCCTACAGGCAGCCCCTGAGAGAGTGATGCATAAAGCTGTGAAAAGAAATCAAAAGTTGTAGTGGAGACCCCCAGGTTAAGAGATATCAGTAACAGGGAACATCTGCCAAGGAAAGTGGCTAGCTACAGACAGAGCCAGCCTAAGGGAGACCATGAGAACTACAACCAGCAAGGCCAATGGGGCAGGGATGCCCAAGCACCTTGGAGCTCACGACCTGCCAATATGTGCTCCCCAACCCTGATGCTGGATGTGGAGTTCCAGGACCTAACGTATGCCTGGCTGGGTTTCAGTCTTATTTTGGTCCCATCTCTTCTCTCCACGCCCTTATTTCGCTATTTTGGGATGGAAAGGTTTATTTTATGTCATTGTATATTGGATAATATGTAACTTGCTTTTGATCAGAGCAGAGTTTGCCTTGAGTACTGGGAATGGATTGAACCCAGGGACACTTTACCATTGAACTACATCCCCAGCCCTTTTTGTGTCAGTTGGAGACAGGGTCTCACTGAGTTGCCAAGACAAGTTTGCTGTCCTCCTGCCTCGGCCTACCAGGTAGCCGGGATCACCAAGTAGAGGTGCACGGCTGTGCCCAGCATTTTGACAGTTCTTATCCCCTTTTCAAGTTTTATTTTTCTCCCTAGAACTTATTATCATGTGATATAGCATCTACTGTTGGCCTTTATCAGCAGGTTTCACATTTATGAACTCAGCCAACCACAGATCAAAACTATTTATTTGAAATTGTGTCTGTACAGGACACATGCGAATTTTTTGTCATTATTCCCTAAAAAAAAATACAGTAGTTTGACTATTATTACACAACATTCATATTATATTAATGCTTATAAGTAATCTAGAAATGACTTCAAGCGTAAGGGAGAATTTCGTGTAACCTATGCACAAATCCTATACCATTTTCTATAAGGGACTTGACCATTCATGGATTTGGGTATCTGGGGAGTCCTGGAATCAACTCCCCACAGATACAAAAGGATGACTGTATTTTTCTTTAAAAATTTGTCTATTAAGTGTTTCTCCACTAGCCATAAACTGCACGCTAACAGGGATATTTTTTTTTTCTGTTTTGTTTCCTGGCATATTCAGAGTCTAGAACAGTGCCTGAAAGATAGCCAACCCTCAATAAATGAGTGAATGCATGGAGCAGCTGAAACTTCAGACTAAGTCCAGATAGTATAACCCCATAGGCCTGGGTAGGATCCAGAAATGTACATGCTCACCAGGTGGTTCTAAAGGAGATGGTCAAAGGACACACAATAAGACACATTTTTTAAAAAAAAAAAATATTTATTTATTTGCTTTTAGTTGTACACAATGCGTTTTTATGTGGTGCTGAGGATCGAACCCAGGCCGCGCACACACTAGGCGAGCGCTCCACTGCTGAGCCACAACCCCAGCCCAAGACACATTTCTTAGCAAAAGATTTTGCCTGGAGGAAATGCCCCTTTGATCCACCTCTCTCGACATCCAGGTAGAGAGCAGGAAGCTGAGGACTAAGGGGCTCACGATCCTGGCCATCTTTTCTGGATTCTTTCCTGCACAGAAACACATCTCACATCAGGTGATTTGGCAGGGCGGGTGAGTGTGCACAGGAGGCAGGTGTGTGGGTGGCCAGTTCCTTGGAGGACGCCTCTCTGTGACAGCCTAACTACACTTCTGGGCAAAGTCCCATGTGGAAGAACTGCAGAGCCTCCCGTGGGAACAGGCCTTTGCCAAGTCGGAATCGGAGCTTGACAGGGAATTGAGGTGGCACCTCACCGCAACACTCCTCTTGGCCAAAGTCCTGCTTGGCAGCCACGTTCGTGGTGACAGCAACAACCGGCTCTGGGAGGTGGGGGAGGAGTGCAAGGTTTAGCAGGCACATCTATGCACACGTCTGTCATCTCACACCGATATCAAGAACGGGCACCACACAATTCACAAATAATAATAAAGGATAAAATGTTCCTCATTTAAAATTGCACCTAGCCAAGGGATTCTTTTTTTTTTTTCTTTTCTTTTCTTTTAGAATTCAAAATTTATGGGAAAATAAAAACTTTACTAAGTAAACAAATACTAGACCTGTCCTATAGGAAATACTGAGGAAAAGTCATTAAGTAGAAACAAAAGTCTACCAATTAGTAGCATAAAACTTACAGGAGTTTAAAACCCAATGGTATAAGTAATACGGAGCAATATTCAGAATCCTTCTGAGACTGTGGAAGCAGTTCAGTAATTTTATACTTAACACCAAGGGCAAATAACAAATTATTAATTGCAACAATCATTGAAATAAACTGTCAAGAGATACATATTACAAAATGATGTAAATTCAGACATCAAAAATGCAAAACGTAAGAGTTTCAGTGTAAAGTTGTTATCTTCAGTCCAAGTTAAGTTGCTGTCCATTTGGAATCAACTGTTACAAATGTAAGATCTTCTCTGTAACCCCAGTGGGAACAGCAAGGGAAAAATCTGTATGAGACACACACAATGGAATATTACTCAGCAATAAACGAGAATAAAATAATGGCATTCACAGGCAAATGGATGAAATTGGAGAATGCAACGCCAAGCGAAGCCAGCCAATCTCTCCTTGTTGAATTTTGCTGAGCCTTGTGTCTGTAGGTGACTTATGGTTACAATTTAATCACGATTTGACATTGCTTTCTGTACTTCACAGTGTAACCACTCCAAACCCAACACACAGTCAACTGTGGTTCGTGGACTTTTCATCTGCATTGTTTCAATTTCTCTCTATCACTTTCTATATCTACACATTTAATAAAAAACAATAAATTAGTCCCTGATTTAAAATACTGGTTGATATGCATGGTGTAAATACTCAGCCCTGGCTGATACTGAGCTAATCGAGATGTCATCACTGAACATGGAGACACTGTAAGGAGATTCTCAGTAGCACCCCATTAATTATGCAGTGTTTCCATAAGATGTATGTGGATATATGCTAAATAAAATATAGTATATGTGTTATATAAAGAGAGATATTCACTAGGGTTCTGTGGTGCACACCTATAATCCCAGCAACTCAGGAGGCTGATGCAGGAGGATCACAAGTTTGAGGCCAGCCTGGGCAACTTAGTAAGACCCTGTCTCAAAATAAAAAGGGCTGGGGATGTAGCTCAATGGTAAAGCACCCCTGGGTTCAATCAACAATATAAAAAATTAAAAGTAAAGAGATATATACATATCTCTATATATGCACAGCAGTCTCACATCTGCAGGAGATACATTCCAAGACCCCCCCAGTGGATACCTGAAACTATGGATAGTACTAAACCGTGTAAGTACTGTCTTTTTCCCTATACATACATGCCTCTTATGATAATTGAATTTATAAATTAGGTACATCAAGAGATTAACAATGATAACTAATCATAAAATAGAACAATTATAAAAATATACCATAATAAAAGTTATGCAAATGTATGCTCTCTCTCTCAAAATATGGAATTTTCAGAGATGAGGATACAGAGCACTTACCTAGCATGCACAAGGCCCTAGGTTCAATCCCAGCACTGTAAAAATAAATAAATAAAATAATATATATGTATATATACATTTGTACACATATATTCCATATATATGTATGTATATATGTATGTAATATTCCATTTAATATTTTATGGATCCCAATTGACTGTGAGTAACTGAAACTGCAGAAAGTAAAATCATGGGTAAGAGGGGAATACTTATATATTTATATACTGCAAAACACAGGAAATAGTAAAATGTAAAATTATTAGGAAATAATGTATTTTGAGTATTAACTTTTAAAATAGAATGTAGCTAATCATAAGTTTATATCATTTAACGTTTAATAATAGCTGTTTAATAGTCAGCATGCAAAAATTTAACAATCATCTCTGCAAAACCAGCTCCAGTAAAACCCTGAACAAATTCCAGCCTTGGGAAACAACTTATTCACACATTGGGAGAATCCAAGTTTTCCTTATTTGCAGGATCACATCAGTCAGCTTTCCATTGCTGTAACAAAATGCCTGAGGACATCAACTTAAAGAAGGAAAGATTTGCTTTGGCTGACAGTTTCAGGGGTTTCTGTCCATGGCCATTTGGCCCCATTATTTCTGAGCCTCTGGGGTGTAGAACATCATGGCTGGGAGCATGTGGTGGAGCGGAGCTGCTAACCTCATGCTGGCCAGGATGCAGAAAGAGAGGGAGAGAGAGAGAGAGAGAGAAGGAGCTGGGGACAAGAGTCACCCTTCAAGGACATGCCCCCAGTGACCTATCTCCTCCAACTAAGCCCTACCTGATAAGGTTCGTCCCAGTAGCACCACCATCTGGGGACACACCTTCACCCCATGAGCCTTTGGGAGACATTCCAGAGTCAAACTGTACCAAGGACCAAGCAGGTTCACCCCAAAGCAGGCCAGTGCAGTGCACAGATACAGGGATTGGCAAATGGTGTGGTATTCAAAATCCATATGCCTAGCCGGGCGCAGTGGCGCAAGCCCATAGTCCCACTGGCTCAGGGGGCTGAGGCAGGAGGATCACCAGTTCAAAGCCAGCCTCAGCAAAAGCAAGATGCTAGCCGGGCGTGGTGGCGCACGCCTGTAATCCCAGCACTTGGGAGGCTGAGGCAGGAGGATCGCAAGTTCAAAGCCAGCCTCAGCAATGGCGAGGCACTTAGCAACTCAGTGAGACCCTGTCTCTAATAAAATACAAAATAGGGCTGGGATGTGGCCCAGTAGTCAAGTGCCCCTGAGTTCCATCCCTCATGCCCCCTCCCCCCCAAAAACATCCACATTCCTTTCATTCTGCTTCTCACCCACATTTCATTGTTCCTAAGCTTAGATAATGGTCACAGAATCAGGGGTCCCAAGACTGGGTTCAAACATCAGTGGACAAGTAAGAAGGGAGATTTTACTCCACAAGAGACGTGTTTTCTTTAGGTGAAATGGAAGGAACACTGGATAAATTTGCTGCATGCCCAAGAGCTTTTCAGGGACTGAAACTCACGATTTTATTCTAAAATTCAGATTTTGCTCAGGAGCATCTAGTAAGTAGTACGAGCTTTGGAAAGAGAATCTCAGGCACAAACCTGAATGAAATCAGCTTCACAGACAGGTTTTAATGGTGCAGTCGAGTCCAAAAGGAGGAGAGAGGAAGCTGGAGGAAGGCAAACCTATCTGCATTCAGCTCTGCCCTGGTAACAGAGAAAGGAACCAACCAAGCCAACCAATTCCACTTGAAATAAGAACAGGAAACATCAGAGGAGACTAAAACTAAAACTCCAAATAAAACAGAACTGGGTTCGGCTGTATGAATAATGGTCACAAAACAAACAAACAAACAAAAAATGCTTTTAGTTCTATCAGAGCAGAGGAGAAAGTTTACTGAAGAGTAAAAGGCCAAGGACACCCAGGCAGTCCTAGGCAGACGCTGATGTGGCCAGACACTGAGGCCTCGTGCCAACAGCCAGCACCGACTTGCTGGCTCTGCCAGCGAGGTGAGCCATCTTGGAGGCAGATCTTAGGTCCAACTGAAGCTTTGAGGTGACCACACCTCGGGTGGACATCACAACTGCAACCTCTGCCAGGACATTCTCCAGGTAGCCTTGGGTCGATCCAGTGCTCCCGCTACCCCACCTCCCCACCCCTGCCCTTGCTCCTTGGTGGTTCTCAAGAATAACACTAGCCTGCATTAGGGACAGGGACAGGGAGGGACAGGCTGATGGAAACAGGCTCTCTTCGAGACCCCTGTTATCACAATCTTAGGCCAGAGGCCTCACTCTGGGATCCAACAACTCAGGTCCTTCATTCACTCCAAAATCCAAACAGAAAAGGTAGTGGTGAAGGGTGTGGGAGGAACTTTCATATTGTAGCTCCACACCCGGAAAGCCAGGGGACCCATGTCTTAGCCCTGTCTTTGAGGGCGGACAGACCCCTGTCCTGAGGTTTTATAGAACAGGTAATGGCTGCAAGGGTTGGGGGTTTGCATAGCTGGGGGCTTTTCCCAGCCGCCACAGCAGGTGACGTTGATGGGTCCCATCTGTCCATCATTATCTCAGGACTGGCCAGGCAGGACCTTGTCTGAGATACGAAAGCTGCTCTTTTGTTGCCAAGGGGGTAGCTCCGATGTTTGTGGAAGTCCTTGTTACACCCCCACCTCCAGAACAGGATGTCTTGCAATGCTATATCCCAGTTGGGAGAAAGTCTGGTGGTTCGTTTTCATAATCTAGTATTCAGCCTTAATTGGATCCTATTGCAGCCCTTCCCTTTTGCCCGCCCTAATTCTAAAATGAGCCAGTAGTGTAGATGGTAGCCCCGCACTCCTCCAATCAGAGTGAAGGGCAGCACAGCTAGGTTAGAGCTATAAGCAGGTGGACCATGCAACTAGGAGCACTGGCTAGCCAGGTTCTGGTAGCGGCCGTTCTTCCAGAAGTCAGCCCTTCTGCCTCACCCCAGACAGCTTTCCTAAGCGTGGAGGGACAGACTCGTAGTGAATCTTAGTCTTCTGCTGTCCCTTGCTGCCTCTCTGTAAGTAATAGCTCTTGTAGCCCACTGCATACAAGTGTCTTCTGTCTTGCCAGAGTCAGGACATTAATGGCCAGGGCACAGTGAACCTGCTTCACACGTCAGAACCAGGCATCTGATCTGATCTGATTTGGAACTCACAGACCCTGTCTGAGATAATAAATGTTTGTTGCTATTTTAAAAATTTAAATAATAGTAATAATAATAATAATAATAATAATAATAATAATAGCCGGGCACAGTGGCGCACGCCTGTAATCCCAGCACTTGGGAGGCTGAGGCAGGAGGATCGCGAGTTCAAAGCCAGCCTCAGCAATGGCGAGGCACTTAGCAACTCAGTGAGACCCCGTCTCTAATAAAATACAAAAAAAGGGCTGGGGATGTGGCCCAGTGGTCGAGTGCCCCTGAGTTCAATCCTAGTACAATAATAATAATAATAATAATACTGAGGAACCACAGGGTTGGAGGACATTCTGTTCTTCCTGAACTCCTGAGGTCACAGCTGCTTTCAGCTAGAGAAGGATGGGTGGCTGAGGGAGGTGAGTCTCCAGTTTGGACTCTGATGGAACAAGGAAGGACTTTGAGCACATCCGTCCACCGAATTCTGGAGGAGGAATCATTTGCATCTGGAGATCCTGGTAAGCTGGGGAGGTAAAGCAATGGACATTGATGGTTGGCACTTTGGGAAAAACAAAACAAGGAAATATTTCTCACGTTCAGGAAGACTTTATTTATGAACACTGACATTTCACATACTTTGCCTCTGCCATAAAACATGACTCCTCTTTTAATTTTTTAAAAATATTTATTTATTTGCTTTAGTTGTACACAATGCAATGCATTTATGTTTACATGGTGCTGAGGATTGAACCCGGGCCGTGCACGTGCTAGGCGAGCGCTCTACCGCTGAGCCACAACCCCAGCCCTTAATATTTTTCAAACAAGGAAATTTTATGGACATGTAATATGAAATGAATTGCATTCCGTCGTCATATATAACAAATTAGAATAGATAATTTAATAAAAAATATCTAAAATTTTTTTATTTTTAATTTTATGGACAAAAATTCGCTTTTATAAATGCCAGGTGTCCTGGTCCTAAGAGAGGGTACAGACTGTATGTCAAGTACGCACAGGGAAGAACCTCTTTCCCCGAAGGCAGCTTCCTCGGTTCCCTGTGTGGCTCTTTCTCTGCCCTGCTCTGCTTCCTCTCTCTGCCCTCTGCAGGGAAACTTGATCCCTGGCGTGTTCCCGTTCCACTCGGAGAGATGGGTTCTTTTCTTTGGGTGAAGTAGAAGGAAGGCTTGATAAGATTATTGCATACATAAGAGGTTTTTTTTTTTAGAGATGAAAATGGCCCCTGTATTCTAAAATTCAGATTTTTTTTTCTCAGGAGCATGTCATAAATGGGCCAATCTTTTCAGACTTTGACATATGGAGGACAAACACCCTGGAAGCAAAGTCGAGCCCTGGGGACACGAGTTTTGTCTGAGAGATTATGGAAGGCGCGAGATGGGTACGAGGCGGTGAACAGCCAAGGAGATTCCATTTGTTCCTAGGTCACGTCTGTGCTTTGTTTGGAGCAGGCCGGAGATGGTGATGTTCCCTTGCCTCGTCCATCTTCTCCATTTGTGCTATGAAACTGCCCACCCTAGGTGGCCGTGTAAATGCGGTTACATTTCAATGGCCATTTCTCAGTCTCACTAGCTACATCCCAAGTCCTCCTCCGCAGCACTGAAGCCCAGTGTTCCTCTACGAGCCCCTTCTTAGATTTGTTTTCTTTTCCTTTTTCTTTTTTTCCTAATTGCCACTCCCCTGTGGAATTTTTATAACACAGATGAGCTGTGTGTCTCTCCATGCACTGTAGATGTGCCTATGCTTCACACATAAATGCCATCAGGGTTTTGCACACGCACCCCTAAAGCCAAAAACCAATTGTTGACCCCTGAAACAGGACGAGTTTATCAAGACACACATGGTATACGAACCAGAGCCAAGATTATGAGGGTGAGGGCAGCGAGGTGCCAAGGCCCAAGGTTTAAGGAGGCACTCCTCACCCAGGGTCCTACAGACGGAGCTTGGTACCTGAAGGTAAGAGCCTCCTTAAATGTTGCCCCCTGCACGCCTCCCGCGCCTCACCCCATCTGAACATTGCCATCATCACAGAAAGTTGTATTGGATCAGAATTTGGAAAGATGGAGCCAAGAGAGACTTGAAAGTCCATTTGGAAACGCTGCCCTTTAGTCCAGGAAAACAGATGCAGGCCAGAGGCCCCGTTGTTCTTACACCTGGCTCCCAATTAACTAATGGTCATTAAAACTCCTGATGCCTGGGCCCTACCGCGGGACCATGGGGTCTGAATCTCCAGGAGTGAGGCCTGGGGAGGGGACCTTTTCCAAGCTTCTGGGTGATTCTAATGAGCAGCCTGGGCTGAGAATCCCTCCTCTGCACGTGAAAGGCTCCAAATCCCAGCCAGTGATCACGGCTGAGGTAGGTCCCCACTGACACCCCAGCACCTGACCGTGGTAAGTGAAGGTGTTACAGAGCTCGGGTCTTCCAAGAAACTGAGGCGGCATGAGGGCCCCCTCTTCAAACCCTGATTCTTGCGATCAAGTCAGAAAGATTTCAGACATGTCACTCAGGGTCACAGGAATGAGTTTTTTGAAGGAACAGGGAAAAGGGAAAGGGGACACTCTCAAGGTAGAGAGTGGGTCCTCTCAGAGAAGAAAGGGACACTGTCCCTGTCCTGCACTCTAGTTTTATTGAGGATCCCACAGACGTTTCCAGAGAGTCCTGTCCAGGTCCACCTCTTGACCTTTAATGGACAGCACAGTGACATCAAATTTTCAAGTCCCCACTGTCCTGGCAACTCTAGGTCACCTTGGCCCACGCTGACCAGTTCTAACTGGATTTTTTTTTTTTTTTTTTTTTTTTTTTTTTTTGTACTGGGGATTGAACTCAGGGGCACTCAACCACTGGGCCACATCCCCAGCCCTTTTTTTGTATTTTATTAGAGACAGGGTCTCACTGTCTCTAAGTGCCTCGCCACTGCTGAGGCTGGTTTTGAACTTGCAATCCTCCTGCCTCAGCCTCCCAAGCGCTGGGATTACAGGCGTGTGCCACCACGCCCGGCTCTAACTGGATTCTTAACCAAACATTCTTACAAATTTTATTGCTAAGAGAAACATCTCCCAGAGTTTCGGGATCTGGTCACAAAAGTCTCCTCTTTCAGGGTAACTTGGGTTCCTCTTATCAGCATTATTTTGGGCCTGCATTTCTCCTGCAGTGAACAAGTAGTTTGTTGAGGGATGTGGCATAGCCTGTCCACTGAGACCAGGCAGGGCTGCAGGTCCACTGCTTCTTGGAAAACAAACGGTGTGGGGGTCTGCACCATGGACTCATTTTATAGAATTATTCTCTTAACCTTGTGTTCCCACCGTCTTCTTCTGTCTATCCAGCTCTAGAAAAAAGGGAGCTTCAGTTGCTGTATGGGAAACAGGGCTTAAATTGGTAAAGGAAGATTCGTGGTGTGAACGCGTCTGGGGAATTTGACAACGTACGTATTACATGGCTAAATCTTGCTTGTTACATTCAACTTTCTCTGCAGGACTTAATCGGGCACTGTAACTGAGCACCAGTGAAATGGCAATTAACCCAGGAAGGTTCTTAGATCCAGTGAAGACCGTGGCCTTGGGGGTTGATTTATTAACATACTTTCCTGACCTTTTCATCAGCTTCTGGGTCTCGCACCAAGGAGACGTTCTGAAATGTCTTTAACAACATGACCCTTGTTAAATCCAGTGGTCACTTTTCATCAGTCCCAGATGAATAATCGGACGAAATTGCAATGACTAAAGGTATTGGCAGGATTTTCCCTCCTCTCTCGTGGGTGACTCTACTAATGAGATGGGGCAAAGGACAGGTAGCTGATGATCAAAGAAAAGGAAATGGGTAGAAAGCCCTTCCCTATCAACCGGTTGCTAACAGCCTCTGGGGGAAGGGAAGGAGGAACTCTACAACACAAGCAATCACCCCTCCACCCCTCCGAGGGCTCTAGAAGGCCCTCTTCCTGCCTTTGAGTCATGTAGGCATGAGAAGAAAGGACACTTAAAATCTATAAAGGGGCAAGACACCCCCACTCTCTTGGGCTCCAGGGGAGTCTGTCTCTGCTGTCTGTCTGTCTGTCTCTCTCCTAATCCCTTAAATAAAACTTGTTTTCTTGCATCGGTGTTTCTCGGGTGTTTAATCTTCAACACCAGGGGAACAAGGACCCAATCCTGATTTTTCGAAACTGGTAACACTGATACAACCCTTAGCTGTCCACGACGCTGTCGCTGGAGAAGGGCCGAAGAGTTCCCAGAGAGCCTAACCGTGGTCCTCTTCACCTTTTGAACACAGCCCTCGGTGCCCTGGGGCTTATTTTGAAAGGACCTGTATTTTTCTCTCTTCTCACTCCCCTCCTTCCCCCAACAGGATCAGAGTGAGAGGGTTACCTTTCTTCCCCCGTCTTAGGCTGGTTACCTGTCCTTGAGCACCCACTCACCACGGGAAGGAGATGGCCCCAGATCTAGGAAGCAAGCCACTGTCTCCCAAATTAACAAGTGAATCACTGTCCCCCTACAGGGACACCTCTGAAGAGTTTCCTTAAAATCCCTCTGTTGTCTCTGATGGGCAGAATCAGCCTCCGGGACTGGAGTCCCCTGTGCTTCTCCTTTGCTAGCAAAGCAAGAAATCTTCCATTTCCTTTTTCTCAAAACTGTGTCCTGATTATCAAAGTGGCACAGACGGACATCAAGGACAAGAAGGGCACCTCAGCTCAGGATGTGAGAAACATGCTCACCTGCCTGAACCCAAAGAATGGGCTCAGAGACATGAGATAGAAAGAAGGAAGGAAGGAAAGGGAAACAGAGAAAGAGGGAGGGAGGGAGAGAAGGAAGAAAGGAGGGAAGGAAGGAAGGAAGGGAAGAAGGGAGGGAGGAAGGGAGGGAGGAAGGGAGGAAAAGGAAGGGAAGGAAAGAAAAAGAAAAACCACGAGGCTTTAATGACCATCAAGATCAGGTGTCTTGGGCTGGAGTTGTGGCTCAGCGGTGGAGTGCTCGCCTAGCACGTGCGCGCGACCCGGGTTCGATCCTCAGCACCACATAAAAATAAATGCATTGTGTACAACTAAAGCAAATAAATAAATGTTAAAAAAAAAAAAAAAAAAAAAGCCGTTCAGCCGGACGTGGTGGCACACGCCTGTAATCCCAGCACTTGGGAGGCTGAGGCAGGAGGATCGCGAGTTCAAAGCCAGCCTCAGCAATGGCGAGGCACTTAGCAACTCAGTGAGACCCTGTCTCTAATAAAATACCAAAAAGGGCTGGGGACGTGGCCCAGTGGTCGAGTGCCCCTGAGTTCAATCCCTGGTACCACCAAAAAAAAAAAAAAAGCTGTTCAATCTAGAGTCATTGTAAGCAGTCATTGATGGGGAACAGTGGAGAACAATAGGATATGTACTTAAAAAAAAAAAAGATCAGGTGTCTGGGAGAGCAGGCACCCCCAGAGTGGTTACAGTCAGCATTTTGGGGTGTCCGATCCTCCTGGCCATCACCTAGGTTTGACTGTCTCCTATTGGGTTACTTAAAGAAATATTCCCACCTCCCTTTGTTCTCTGGTGACAGGAAAGTCCCCTGGGACTGAATGCCTGGGGGCAGGTAGGCAGCCGGTCAGGCCAGCCCCTCCCTGTCACCTCCTGTAGGTCAAGAGGCTGTGGATTTGTCACACTCTGGTTTTACCTGCTTGGAACTTTCCCTCCAGCTCTCTCCCCTCCTTCTGCTTTCCTTACATCCTAATTTGACATTGAAGGCCCCATAGTGTGTTCCGAAAATGGACCCCCAGATTTTCTGTTCCTCCCAAGGATGAGTAAGGGTCTTGACAAATGTTGCCGGAATGCATTTTTAAGGATGTGCTGAGGAGAGGCGCAGAGATTTGTCTGGGAAAGCAAAGAATACACATCCAAGAGAGAAGGAATGCGGGGGTCCTCGCCAGAGTGAGAGACACTTTGGGGGTCTCAAGCTCTTCTTTTAAATGAAACTTGGCGGGGCTGGGGATGTGGCTCAGCGGTAGAGCGCTTGCCTAGCCCGCGAGCGGCCCAGGTTCGATCCTCAGCACCACGGTGCAAATAAACGCATCGTGTACAACTAAAGCAAATAAGTAAATATTTTTTAAAAAAAAATAAAATAAAGGAAACTTGTCAAAGTATGTGGGGATGACATTAGACTAGTCTAGTGACCACAAGACAATTGGTGGTGGTCTGGTCATTCTCAGGATTCTCGGGCTGACATGGTCTCCATTATCTGATTAGTAGAATGTTGGCAAATCCCTAAGTTACAGGTTTCTTAGAATATCACATCTCTCTCTGCTCTATCTAGGTATTATGTGGGCCAATTAACCATGCACAAGGTAATTTCCATAAGTGGGTGAATTTCCAGTAACTCTAGGGTTTGCAGATTTCCCAGAAATTTTGGAGTGGCAGGCCTGAGAGAAGAAATTAGTTGGGAAGAGACTGGGGTAGAAAGGTAGGTGGAACTAAAGACAAAAATGATATTTTCTTATCCTTCCTTTTATCACCTTTTTAGCTTTATTCTTTGTATTTCTTTCATCGTACCTCAATACTATGGAGGGAATGTTTTAATTCTAAGTACCATGAACCATCACCTTCACTCTGGTCCTGTCTCTAACACACACACATACACACATGTGGAACTCCCCTTTTTAGCCCCATGCCCCTTTTTTAGTCTAACTGCTTGTTTTTGCTTCTGTAAATTGCTTGGCTTTAAGAGTCAAACTGCTGTGACTCTATTTAGTAATCAGGTACCTCTATTTTGTCAGCCTTGAACTGTCACAAGTCTCCGGCCATGGGAACGAAGAGAGAAGGAGCCCAGACAATTGAAGCCATCCCCATGCACAATAAAACCTTGTAAGATAAAAGCAGGACACTGCAGTGAGCTGAGAGAGAGTTAACGCATTCCATTGTGCTGAAGCCAGCTTCTGCCAATAAGAAGCCCCTGGGTTATCAGCATGCTTGGCGCACGCGGGCTCCCCGGGCCTATTGCAATGTGACGAGACCCCCTAACTGTAAGGATGGCCAATCATGTGAACCCCCTTACTCTCCTGGTTCTACCTCAATAAAAGGCTCACCCCCCTTGAGTGAGGGGCTCTCAGTACAGATCCACTGTGTTGGTGAGGTCTGAGAGTCCGAGCTTAAGCCCAAATAAAGGCTCTTTGTTCTTGCATGCACTCCGGACTCCTTGGTGGTCTTTGGGGGTCTGTTCTCTGGGCATAACACACTCTCTCTCTCTCTCTCTCTCTCTCTCTCTCTCTCTCTCTCTCAGTAACCAAAGTCCTAGACCAGAGGCCCAACTCTGGGAAACCTAATGATCAGCTACTTGACCCCGAAACCAAACAGATGATAAAAGGCAGGAAATGAATCTATTCCTGCTCTATTAGGAAGACAGGGCCAAGGGTGCTTCATTCTCCCATGTCTTCCCAATGGAGATGATACCGCCGGTTGTCGGTGACAGTTCTGGTCCCCCACATGCTGAAGTCGGAACATTAGAGAAGCACGCCGAGGCAAGCATAGAAAGCAGGGTTTATTTAAATGGGGTAACATGGACTTCTCCCGGTAGGGAGAAGGGGGCCATTGCTGGTTCCTGATATCCCAAGAAGTGAGGCAGGTCTGCCTTTTTATATGTCCTTGTTAGAATTTAGGCAAAGTTTCTTACACTGGGAATGCCATTTTAATAAAAGGGAAGTTTATTAGGGGCCACGCGTGGAAGGGGGAGAAGAAGGGAAAACAGGGACGAAAGGAATCAGGGGCAGGCGTGAACAGAGAGAGCAGTTTCAGTCCAGGGGAGGCTTAAATAGCAGCGTAGTGGTCAGATACCCCCTGGAGTGAGTCCTTTCCCTATAGGCTGCTGGAGGTCAGGAGGTAGTAGCCAGGGCACCTGCTGGGCAGGTTTGCTGGCCATGCTGAGGCATCTGGCAAATGTAGTACAAAGTACCTGGGAGGTGTGGCCTTCTGCCTGGGAGGCACAGCCTCCTGCCCAGAATCCAACATTCCCCCCCTTTTTGTTTTCTTAGGAAATGGGGCGTCGTGTTTCAATCTGGATGCTTCAGAGCTGCAGTGGGGCAACGTGGGGTGCTATGAGGGGAGGAGACGTGGGCAGGCAGGTCCAGCTGGAGGGTGGAAAAATTCCCAGGAGGTAGGTGTGGAAAAGATGAATCTGTCCAGGTATGGGATGGATGAAGTTTCCTTGAAGCCATATGTCAGTGAGGGTGTCAAACCAGGCTTCTGCAGAAAGTCACTGAGGGAGTCAGCCGGCTATCCTCGAAGAGCATGTAGAAATTGTAGGCCTTGTGAGTTTGCAGGTAACACTATTATGGAAGCAACAAAGGGAAAGAAGGTGAGATGGATTATTGTCCATAGGTCTGTGTTCCACCAGGTGGGACTTAACGGTGAAGAGGCCAATGGAGAGTGCGAAGCACATTATAATGAGCATCAGGTGGCAGCATAAGGGCAGGACTCGGCAGGGCTCTCTGGTTGAAAAGTCATCCGTTGGTTTTTTTACAGTTGATAGTCCCTGAGAAAAACTGGTTAAAGGTTCAAAATGAGAAAAAAAAAACAGAAAAGATTATTTTGAGTTGGTATCAGGAACACGAGAGAAGCAAATTTTTAAGGGATCAGTGGGACTGGGAGAGCAAGTATATTGAGGTGGTTGTTTGTCATCCTTTTGTGGATCTTCAGTTGGTTGAGCAGCTGGTTTCAGTCTGGAAATATGAGTCCGAGAAGTCAAATTCCCTGAGGTTTCACAAAGCTTAGCAGCCGTGGGTGTGCACAGCACAACCTGGAAGGGGCCTGTCCACTTTGGGACAAGGGAGACTGATCCTGTGTCCTGGGGAGGGGAGAAATATACCCAAGAACCGGGTGTCAATGGAAATGAAGTAGTGAGGCTACTTGGGTCAGGTAGGATGTAATCTTGGCACGTCCATAGCTGATGTCTGACGAAGGATTGATTTTACTTTGAAGTCTGGGGAAGGCTGTAAAGTCAACAGGGATGGGAGCTTTTATGAGAGAACACAAAAAACATGAGTACTGAATAAATGTTGCAGCATCTGGAACATGTCAATGTATACCATGAAGATGATAATTTAAATTTTCAACATGCACAGAGTTATCAGGAATGTAAACACAACATTTAATGTTACCGATGTCTATCTAGATAAGGTGGTAGTTAAGCTGCTTAATGTCATCTGATCTTATGACCTCTGTGTCTAGTAGAGAACTCTATCTCTGTCATTTAGGGCTAGATAATCATACTACTGAATATTAAGTCTACCTGTGTAGGTTAGGAAGTTCTTCAGGCCTTAAAGTGACTAAAAACTTTTGACTTGGCAGTTACTTAGTAGTTAAACTGTTTCTTTTATACAAGTGTATATCTGAAGTTACCTTTACTTCTAAAATGCCCAGGAATGGTTGTGTATCTGTTTCAACTGTTTACTAGATGTTTAGGATGAAGTCTGTCAAATTGACTTTTGCTTTTAACTAAGAGTCAGCTGATATCTGATGGGAATCTTGGGGAAACTTGAGAGCAGCTTTTCTGTTCGGTGCCTTCTGCAAGGATGGGTCCAGGTCTTGCTTGACCTTGTGGCTTCCATTGGAGGGTTAGGGATATCTCTCCCTTTTTATGGACCCTCCTTTTAGCAAGTGCACTGATTGGCTTTCTTTCTCTATAGGTCTCATTTATCTCCCTGATCGGGAAATCATGTGGCCCAGAGATGCAGAGCTCTTTAGAGAAGTTCCCTGTTCCTTGAACAGACTGACTCTGGGACAAGAACCAAATATTGGTTTTCTTGGCCCTTTCTGACTAATTTAAGGTCTTGATCTTAGACATCCATTAAGCTAATCTTAAATTGAGAACACTGGGCTTTAGCTTCAATGCTTATAAACTTACAGTAGCCGGGGTCTGTTGTACCTATCTGTCTTGATGGTTCTTGAAGGTCAGGTGTTTTAGTTCTGAAGTTGATCTCTGCTTACATATATTGCTGCTTGAGCTCCCATGAACATTAGCTGACAAAATATCACATTTAGAACAGATTAAAGAAAGGCTGAGAGCATTTAGCTGACAAAATATTACAATTAGAACGGATTAAAGAAAGGCTGAGCGCATTTAACTTTTTGTGGAAAAGTAATAATTTGAATTTGGAACAATATTTTGTTTACAGTACTCTTAATTGGAACAGTCGGAACTTTTGAGCTTCTGCATACACAGCAATCTTTTATGAACCCTTATATAGAATCACACACATCTGTTTATACCTGTTGGAACTTTAACCTGTTTCACTGATGACAAAGACCAATTTATGAAAACAATCAATACCTGATGGCATATTTAATAGTGAGCAATTTAACCTTGTAAATTAATCAGCTGTTTAACAAACAAAGTTAGTTACAAATGAATAATCCCATGTCAAATACCAAAAATATGAGGCCAAACAGTATTAGTCATTTTCCTTGCTGAAGAGAAGTCCTGGAGAAACTTGCAAATTAAGTTTGAAGGTACCTTCATTTATTTGTTTACCCAATTTGAATTGAACACTTTTCACTTAAATGAATTAAAGGTATTTGGATCCACTTTTTTTGAAATTAATTTTCATGAGCGCTAGGTTTGTTATTTGTGACATCACATTTACATGAAATTTGGACAGATGCACAGACATAAAAACATAAAAAATACAATGTGCACACTTTGGGAGGGGAAGTGAGGAGGGGTTTGTGAATTTGTTGAAGGTAAAGCATGCAGCTTTTGAGGTACTGATGCAGCACACATTAGAGAGAGATCCTCTCATCCCAGACAGGAGGAATGAGACTTAAGTTGTGAGTTTGTTGAAGGAAAAAATCTCGCAGCTTAAAAGTTTCTTAGCTGAAGAGGCAAAGGTGAAGTCAGCAGGGGCTGAAAAGAGACAGACTTGCGCAGGTGCTGGGATTGACTGATTTTCCCATTCTGAATGGGAACTGACTGAGCGACTATGTCCCAGTGAATGAGAAAGAGAGAGAGCCAAAGGCCTGAAGGGATTTAGGGGAGGGGACTGATATCAGAGGAGAAACTTTGAAACAAAGGAAGAAGTGGGTGAGAGATTAAGAGAGCAGAGGACAGAGGGAGTTTGCTGAAGGAAAAGGCAGCTGCACTAGGGAAGGAAGTTGGAAGGAGGGTCGCGCAAGCAGGGCGCACAGGAGGGACAGAAAAGTGAGGCAGGGCGTAGTGGAGGGAGGACTGGGTGAGGCTGCCCACGTCCACAGGCAGTGCTGGAAGGCAGGGGATCTGCCACCAGCACAGGCAGGAGGGATGGAAGAGTCCCGCGGCTACCGCCGCTGCCACTGCCATAAGGCAGAGCACGGGCTGGCCCGCTGAGTGCAGCAACGGAGGCACATGGTAAGGCCTTGCTTGGAAGGCAGTCAGAGGGAACCACGTGGGTTGGGAGCCGGGCGCGGTGGCGCACGCCTGTATAGAAGATGGCGGATCCCGGTGAAGGGCGGAAGTGGAGCAGAAGTGGAGACAGATTTGGGCAGAACAGCACACATGGCGGATCTAAGAAAGGGGGAGGGAGTTAAACGGCAGAGCTGGCTGATCGGAATTGGGGAAAGAGTGGCCAATAACAAGTGACCGCGAGGCTAAGAAGTAAAATAGGTTGGCTTAAGTCTTCTAGGAAAGATGAAGAGGTTTGGGTTTGTGATGTTGAAACAAAGGAAGAAGTGCGCCCATGTTGTCGGCCGCGGGGGGATCTGGCCTGCATGTGCAGAGACACTAGGCTGAAAAGATCAGAGGAGGCAGGGTGGAACAGGCTGCCGGGTGCCAGATGCCTAGTACAGCAGCGCGCGCGCTGGCGGCGGTAGCAGCAGCGGGCGGGGAGTGCGGACAGGGAGGGCGCCGCTGTAGCAGCGGCAGAAGGGGAAAAAGACGAATCTGCGCAAACATGCTGAGAGAACGCACCCCGGCACACAGACTAAGAGAAAGCGAAATTTATGTGGCTTGGACGAATGGCAAACACATGGTCGCCATTTGCTGGTGGGGGAGGGGGAAGGCGCGCAGAGTTGAGGATGGACTGAGGCGCTCCGGGCACGTACGCACGGCCGGTGCCAATGGACTGGAGAGCGGCAGGTTTCAGATCTAATTCTGAAGGCTGAGGTTCCCAGAGAAGGGAGAGGAGGAGAAAAAGAGAGAGCGGGAGAGAGAGAGAGAAAACTTCGCGACTCTTACCCATCCTGACAACAGTGACCAGCGGTGTCCGAGAGCAGAGCTTCAGCAGAGAAAGAAAAACAGCAATTCCCGAGAAACATTTGTCTTTTGAGTGTAGAATTGCCCCACGTTGGGCGCCAAATGTTAGAATTTAGGCAAAGTTTCTCACGCTGGGACTGCCATTTTAATAAAAGGGAAGTTTATTAGGGGCCACGCGTGGAAGGGGGAGAAGAAGGGAAAACAGGGATGAAAGGAATCAGGGGCAGGCACGAACAGAGAGAGCGGTTTCAGTCCGGGGGAAGCTTAAATAGCAGGGTGGTAGTCAGAAAACCCCCTGGAGTGGGTCCTTTCCCTATAGGTTGCTGGAGGTCAGGAGGTAGTGGCCAGGGCACCTGCTGGCCAGGTTTGCTGGCCAGGCTGAGGACCCTGGGAAATGTAGTCTTTTTACAAAGTACCTGGGAGGTGTGGCCTTCTGCCTGGGAGGCGCAGCCTCCTGCCCAGAACCCAACAGCGTGCATGGTTAGACCTAATTCCTTGGGACCCCCCAGAGTTGGCCCCTGGCCTAGGACTCCAGTTACACACTAAGATCAGGGTGATAGGGATCCTGGATATGGTGGGTGTTGTTCTGGCATGAAGAGAAAGAAAAAAAAAAAAAGAGGTAAGAATCTCTAGCATCGTTCTTTTGGTATTTTTCTTTTCTCCATACTTATGGATCCCAGTTGTGCTTTATTTCTCTCTGATACCAGGCCACTGGTAGGGCAGGAAAGTGTCCGAGCCTCTTCCTAAGAAGAGGACCAAAGGACATCCAGAGAGGGACCTAAGAGAAGAAGGCCCGGAGCGAGCTGTGTAGGTTTTACCCACCTGAGACAGGTGGTGCTGACACCAGGAGGCACAACGTCCCACCGGGGTGGAGAGAGGCTAGACCAAGAGGCTCTGCTCCAGCAACGTGCAGAGGCAAACTGGTAGGAAATTAGGTTTTCTTCAAAGCCAGCTAGCTTTGAAGGAAGATGGTAGAAACTTCCCTATTTCAAAAATTCCATCTCTGAAAAGCTCTGGGAAGGGGAAGGCTTTTAGGAGGGTGGAGGGTAGGACTGTAGGACACAGGACAGGAGTTCCCAGGTGCTCAGTCCCTGGACTTCTTTATCATATCAAAAGGAGCTAGGACTTCCTGGGGCCAGGTCTGTCTCCCCCTTTTAGATAAACATGTCAACTTTGGAGGAGAAGAAAAGGTTCTTTCTTTCTACAGAACTTTGAATACCAGAAAAAAAAAGGGCTTAGCCCAGCAGAGGTGGTGGCAGAGCATACCTGTAATCCCAGAGGCTCAGGAGGCTGAGGCAGGAGGATCACAAGCCAGCCTCAGCGAAAGCAAGATGCTAAGCAACTCAGTGAGACCCTATCTCTGAATAAAATACAAAATAGGGCTGGGGATGTGGCCCAGTGGTCGAGTGCCCCTGAGTCCAATCCCTGGTACCCCCCCCACACACACACACATAAAAACAAAAGGATGTTACAGATGGAGGAAGAGATTGGAGAAAAATTGGGGGGGGGGGGGAGCCTCCCCAGTGTCCACTCTCGGTATGAGGAAGACATTTCCTATTTTCGATGGGGGACAAATTCAGTCTGTTTCCATATGTCCTAGGCTCCCACACACACCAATGAACCAGGCAAGGGGAACACAGCGGAATCTGGCCACAACTCTCATTGAAGTAATAAAGAATCCCTCTGACTTTTTTTTCTCTGTAGCTAGAGGAAGTGGGTGGAAGCACTGAACCCAGAGTTTCTCCTCTCCTGCCTGCAGGTGTGGTGTGCACCAGGTGCAGGCCTCCGCAGCCGGGCAGTGCTGAGCCCTTAACGGCAGGCCCTGCCCGCCTGTGTTTCACCAGACCCCAGCGGCTCCCCTCGATTTCTTCTTCTTCCTGGTTCTTCTCTCATGAATTTGAAGAATGAAACCCACAAATCAGGATGAGCGAGCATAAGAGTAGGATTTAGTCAAGTGTGCATAGAAACAACATTCTCACAGGGTGAGAGGGGACCCAAGGGGGACTGCCGTCTGTGCTGGTCTAGGGGTTTATGTAGCACGTGGGTCAATGCTGTCAGTCCAAAATTATGCTAATTAGGGTTTGAAAAAACTGCCAATTCTGTTGATCCAAAATTATGCCAATTAGGGCTTAGAAAAGTACCAATGCTATTGGTCCAAAACTGTGCTGATTAGGATTTGGGAAAGTCCTGAGGCTGTTGGTTAGCATTGAATCCCATTCAGGTTTGCCTTACTTCAATTTTCTCTTCACTTCTTGGGAAGTGGGAGGTTGAGGGCAGTGAGTGGTGCATGCTGGGGACAGGGGGTATCTGGAGTTGCGGCACTGACCCTCCCTGCCTCAGGCCCAGGGTGTCACTCTGCAGCTCCACGGCCACTTCTTGGCAGGGACCAAGTCATGTCAGCAGTGATATCGCAGCTTACCGGTGATGAGTTCTGCTCCCCCAAATGTTGAAGTTTGAACATTAGAGAAGTATGCCAAGGCAAGCATAGAAACCAGGGTTTATTTAAAAGGGGTAACATGGACTTCTCCCGGAGGGAGAAGGGGGCTATTGCTAGTATCTTGATGTCCCAAGAAGCGAGGCAGGTCTGCCTTTTTTTTTTTTTTTTTTTTTTTTTTTTTGGTACCAGGGATTGAACCCGGGGGCACTCAACCACTGGGCCACATCCCCAGCCCTTTTTTGTATTTTATTAGAGACAGGGTCTCACTGAGTTGCTAAGTGCCTTGCCATTGCTGAGGCTGGCTTTGAACTCGCGATCCTCCTGCCTCAGCCTCCCAAGTGCTGGGATTACAGGCGTGTGCCACCACGCCCGGCTAGGTCTGCCTTTTTATATGTCCTGGGCTTCCTTTGTTCCCCTGCTCTCTTCCCCTTATCTCTCTTTTCTGCGTAGGTGACCAGGCCAGGTGGGATGGCCTAAAGGTGAGAAGCAGGTGGGTTGAAGGGAGAAGGGCAGGATGGTGCAGCCCAGGACACATGAATTAACAACCCTATAGCTCCCTGTAGGGAGGGGCAGTTCCTGGGACAGGTCACCTTGGCAACAGGTTGAGGCAGAGCAGTTTCTTGATAAGGGTGGAGGAATTAACATTTCGGTCTCTCAGGGGACAGGCTCCCAACAGTCTCCAACTTCCCTGGACTCACTCAAATTGGCTTTCTTGATCCAACCTGACTCGATTTACCCATCTATACTGCCTGCCTGTCAGATTCTGGCTTCAGCAGGACAGCCGAGAACCTGGGTACCAGTTCGTCTCTCAGCTTTCTGTGCATGTCCTTCCCAGGTGCAAAACCAACAGATATCAGTGAGTGGCCTTGTCTATGTTGCGTCTCAGAAAATGATACCCGAAAGTATGGTGCTTTGGCACCCCAAGTACCCTGACCTAAAGAAGAGCCAACGTCTCCCTGCCCTCCTGCCCTCCTGTTATCTCACCCTTCTTTCTTTTCCCTTGCACGGGAGAGGTTTTCTCTGAAGGTGGCTTATCTGCCTGAAGATAGATCCTTTAAAAGGGAACTCAACTGTAATGTCCAACCTCCCTGCGAGTCTCAGCCACCAGGGAAGATTAATGCGTAGGAGAAGAGAGAACCACACCCGGATGGGCTCCTCTAGTTACACAGGGCTGGGCACTTTGGGAAACGGAGCAGCATGAAAGCCCTTCCTTCAAACCCCAATTCTTGCAATCAAGTCAGAAACATTTCAGACACGTCACCTAGAGTAGCAGGAATGAGTTTATGAGAAAGGATGGGGACAAGGAAAAGGGGAAACTCTCAAGGGAGATGGGGGTGGGGGGGGCATCCTCTCAGAGAAGACGGGGACAGCATACCTCTCCTGGACTCCACTTTTGTTGGGGACCCCACAGAAGTTTCCAGAGAGTCCCACCCAGGTCCACCTCTTGACTTTTGACTGACAGTGTTAGGATAGTAAACACAGGATAGAAGGGATGTTAGGATAGTAGGAATAGAAACCCCACCCCCAGGCAGCTAGGAAGTTAAGCCCCAAGGTGGGCTATTTGAATTTTGCCTGCGCGGGCTATTTGCTTTAACAGGGAGATAGGTAACCTGAAGCCCCCTTTGTTCACTTTCGCGTGCGCGGGCCATGATGTAAGAAAATGCTTTAAAACCTGAGATTCCCCCTTTGTTCGGGGTCTTGCCCTTCCTGCGCGTCAGTGGGAGAGCTTGACCCCAGCTAGCTGGCCCAAATAAACTCCGTTTGTATATTACATACTGTCCGGCTCTTTGTGGTTCCTGGGAAAAGCGGAACTGGGCCTAACAACAGCAAGATGACTTCAAACTTTCAAGTCCCCCATGCCAACGCAACTCTAGGTCACCTTGGCCCATGCCGACCAGTTCTAATTGGACTCATAGCCATACATTCTTACAGATTTTATGGTGAGGAGGAACTATCCTTATCTCTTTGTTCTGAGATCTGGTCTGTGTGAGTGTTGCAAAGGTCCCCCGTCCCCCTCCTTCCCTGCCACTTTAGGGTCACTTCTGTTCCTCTTACCAAAATTATTTTGGGTAGTTTGCTGAAGGATATAACGTGCTCTGTCCACTTAAGCCAAGTGGGGCTGCAGGTAAATTGCTTCTTGGAAAAGAACACATGTGGGTGTCAGCACGCCCACGACCCCAGTCTCTGTCCCCTATCATTCTAAGCAACTTCTACTGCCTGACGGACTCTGTCTGCATAACAGGACAATTTTTATTCACCACACATTTCCTCTTCTCCTCTCCCCAGCCTTGGCTACACCTTCTTCCAGAAACCCCACACCCCTATGCCTTCCTGTAGCTCAGATGCCGTAAGAACTTCAACCACAGGGCCCTTCCCTGAGGCTTGTGTTTTGTGGGACTCCTGTGATCATGTGCGTACTTGGAATTTTTTCCCCTCCTGTTCATATGTCTCCTGCCAGTTTATTTCATAGACCCAATTGTTGAACTTTCATAGTGTCATGTCCTTGCTTAGCATCTTAAGTGACAGCCGCCATTCTCCCGCCTTCCTGGGAAAGGCTCACCACTCCCTCCTACCAACCCAACCCTTCACAGCCCCTGCCCAAGGGCGTATCACCACTCCCTAATACCAACCCCACCCTTACATGCGCCCACGTTAGGACCTGCTGGCTCTGATCCGTGAGCCTGGCCCCTAAAAGCGCCAAGATCCAAGACTGTCCCGCCTCTCTCTCCTACAGAGAGATATGCCTTCATGTGTCGGCTCTGGCAAATGAGCTCTCTCCTGTGTATCTCTGCCTGGTCTCCGTCTTTCATTTCTCATTCACCGTCTCCCGGTTCCTCCCTTTCCTTTCACATAGGGTAAGGCAGAGGCCTTAGGCGAGGAGGGGGTTGCTAAGACTTGGGCATTTAACCCTCCTTCCCTTAGCTCCTCCAAACTCTGCGGGTCCTCTACTTAAGCCAGGGGCGCCCAGTCACTCCAGCTCAAAACTTTAAAGCCTTCCAGTCGCTCCCTTCTATTAGGTGCCTTAGAACCTCACCTCCAGCTGGGCGGGGTGGCACACGCCTATAATCCCAGCACTTTGGGAGGCTGAGGCAGGAGGATCGCGAGTTCAAAGCCAGCCTCAGCAATGGCGAGGCACTTAGCAAATCAGTGAGACCCTGTCTCTAATAAAATACAAAAAAGGGCTGGGGATGTGGCCCAGTGGTCGAGTACCCCTGAGTTCAAGTCCCCGGTACCAAAAAAAAAAAAAAGAACCTCACCTCCCACACTTCCTTCCCTGACCCGTTGTTCTCCATCTCCCCCGCGCCATGCTGCTGCTAGCTGCTATCATCTCTCTTCTGCACTCACAATAGTCTACTTTATTTATATTATTTCAAGATTATTTTCAATTGCACAAAACATGAATATATTATCATTTTTTTAAAATTCAAACAATACAGATAATCAAAATTCAAGGTGGAATGATGGTAATTTGTTGGGAGTGTTCCAGATATTTTTTTATGTCTATTCCTATAGAAAAAAATGTTTTTCGATTTTTTTGGCTTTTTTTTTTTTTTTCTTAATATCAATGGTGTCAGACATGGTTTTGTCTCTTTCTTTTATCATTTGATCTGTCTTGGAAATCTCAGTGCCTGCAGAGCCACCTTATTTGGTCTGCTATACAGAAGGCATGGCGTGACCTCTACAGTGAGTCCTCTTTCCTAGTTCCTGGTCTCTGCAGCCTCGCGTGATCCCCACTGGATGTGCCTGTGCAGGTGTTTCCAGAAGAAATTAGCATTTGAATCAGGAGACTGAGTAAGAAAAGTCCACCCTCACCGATGTAGGCAGCACCCTCGCATCCTTCCTGAGCCTGATCGGAACAAAAATACAGAGCTTGAGGAAACGCTTGCCTTCCTCTTCTTGGGCTAAGACGTCCAAGGCTCTGAAATTTTCAAAGAGGGGGGAAAAATGAGAACCTGAGAATAGTCAAGAAAATATTGGTGCTTAGTGTGAGAAACATGCTCACCTGTCCAAACCCAAAGAACAGAGTAAGAGACACAAGGTATAGCAAAAAGTAAGGATTTACTTCCATGATGGTCTTGCAAGATCAGGTGTCTCGGGGACTGAGCACGTACTTTTTGGATACAACCAGCATTTTATCCCCTAGAGTGCAAGATCGCTTCCCTGGTTTCTCACTGGCTGAGTGGAGGAGATGGGGTGTACCATCCTCCCAAACGTTGCCTAGGTTTTGCTGTCTCCTATTGGGTTATTTAAAGAAATAGATCTATTAGCACCCAAGGACTGGCCCGATGCAAACTTCACAGATCGTCTCAGCTTTTTATCTAGAAATGAAGTTTCATGCAAGAATGGGGTGATGCCTCCGGCAGACCCACTCTCCTGGTGGAAAATGAGCCACTGGCCAAAAGGGAAGTTTGTGCTTATATAGATTATACTGGGAGGTGACCGGATTATAGCCAGAGCGTGTCTCGTGAAGGTTCAGGGGTAAGCAGTCAATGCGCCAGATGGAGGGTCTGGGGTCAGCGGCCAGTGGACCAGATGGAGGTTCGAGCGTCAGTGGTCAGTGTTCATCTCTTTCCCTCCAGGGCCTCATTGCACTGTCACTGAGAAAGGGCTTATTTGGGGCAGGGTCAATACTTTGGCTTCTGCCCAGACATTGCCAGTCGAGGCTTGGATGGACATTCCCACCTCTCTTTGTTCTCTTGTGACGGGGGAAAGCCTTCTTGGGGTGAATGCAGCTCTTACTTCTTCGCCTAAATTGCTATTTCCTTTTTTTTAATTCGAAGTTGTTGTATATATAAGAGTAACATGCGTTACAATTCATAATACACATATCGAGCACCTTTTTACATATCACTGTTTGTATACAAAGTATATTCACACTATTCATGTCCTCAAACATGCAGTTAGGGTAATGATACCCATCTCATTCTACCATCTTTTTTTTTCCCTTCATACCCCCTTGCCCCCTCTCTTGCACTCCCTCCCCATTGACCTTTCTAGTGTTCCTCCAATCCTCCTAATGCTCCCCGACCCAACCCCACTGTGAATCAGCCTCCTGATATCAGAGGAAACATTCGGCATTTGGATTTTTGAGATTGGCTAACTTCACTTAGCATTATATTCTCTAACTTTGTCCATTTACCTGCGAATGCCATTATTTTATTCTCTTTTATTGCTGAGTGTGTATATATATATATATATACCACATTTTCTTTACCCATTCATCTATTGAGGGGCATCTAGGTTGGTTCTACAACCTAGCTATTGTGAATTGTGCTGCTATAAACATTGATGTAGCTGTGTCCCTGTAGTATGCTGTTTTTAAGTCCTTTGGGAATAGACCCAGGAGTGGGATGACCGGGTCATGCTATTTATTAAGAGAGGGGTTTCTGTCTCTGTTGGTTAGGCCCAGCCCTTTGCCCCTCCTGTTTGTCAAGGGGGCTGGTCAGGGGCACGGGTCTGGCACACCCACAGGCTGTGGTGCTATCGTGTGAGTTAACTGCTTACAACCTTCCACTCTGGTCCATTTCCCTTACGGCTGCCTTTCTTACATCCCAGTTTTGCATTTAAGGCTAAATCTGTATTCTGAAAACGGATCCCTGGACTTCCTATCTCTTGCATTAGCATGATTAATTTATTTATCCGTTTGTGCCTTATGGTGGTGCCAGGCAGATGGTGGTTATTTACTTGTACAAACAAGGTGTGGAGTCTTTCCACCTGAGCCCTTCAGCTCAAAAAGGAGAGTAGCTGTGATGTAGCTGTGTCCCTGTGGTATGCTGTTTTTAAGTCCTTTGGGAATAGACGCAGGAGTGGGATAGCTGGGTCATGTGGTCACACAAAATGGAGTGACACAGGTTCAGGCACAGCCTGCTCGCCACAGCAAGATAATAAATTTGCTGTAAAAAAAAGAAAAAAAAAGTGCCATAAACTACATCAAAAGACAAATGGGGTCCTGATATTGGACTGATTATATGTTACCCTTAATGGCTGGAATCCTAGGCCAGAGGCCTGGCCCTCGGGGTCCAAACTATCAGGTCTGGCCATTCACCCCAAAAACCAAACAGAAAAGGTCATGGTGAAAAACATGAAAGGAAGTTTCATCACTGTAGCGATGCCAGAAAGACAAGAGGACACGTGTCCTTGTCTTCCAGAGGCTGACAATGATGATTTTGAGGTTTTATATAAAAGAGAATGAGGTTCATGGTTAGAAGTGGCTTTACAGCCAGAGGGATTGCCCAGCTGCTAAAGCAGGTGATGTTGATCAGGTGTGGTCTGTCCATCCATCACCCTCAGGATTGGCCAGGCAGGGCTTTGTCTGAGGTAGGGAAGTTGCTGTTACCTGGGGGTAGCTTTTATTTTATTTATTTATTTATTTATTTATTTATTTATTTATTTATTTTTATTTATTTATTTATTTATTTTATTTATTTATTTATTTATTTTTTGGGTACCGGGGATTGAACTCAGGGGCACTTGACCACTGGGCCACATCCCCAGCCCTTTTTTGTATTTTATTAGAGACAGGGTCTCACTGAGTTGCTAAGTGCCTCGCCATGGCTGAGGCTGGCTTTGAACTCGCGATCCTCCTGCCTCAGCCTCCCAAAGCATTGGGATTACAGGCGTGCACCACTGCGCCTGGCCCTATGGTTTCTTAAATAGGACACTTTGCATGGGCCTCTGGGCATACTAGTCCTGAAAGCAGTGGCCTTTCCCTTTTCCACTTGGTAAACTCTTGCTCAGTTTTCAAGACCCATCTCCGATGGCCCCGCCCCACTGTCTCTCCCTTCTCGATGGCATTTGCACTGTGTGGTGATCTGTGTGTTTATGTGTGCACATCTGCAGTGCCACCTTCTTTTGCTTGGCTGGCATTCACAAAGATTTTGATGCTGGCTGAAAGCATTAAAGTGAACCAAATTGGTGTTTTATGTCAGTTTTGACCCAACAATAGCCTCACTGAGGCTATGTTTTGATAACTTGTCTTTCCAATGGGCCACGGTGCGTGCGACATGTTATCAATAGGCGGATACGGCTTCACTAGATATGTTTTCAAAAGTTGAAACACTAGCAACCACCAATAACTAGAACCCGTTTTTCGTTTGGACTAAATTCATGAATAGGGCATAAAATATGGATAAGAGAAAGCCATTTATTTGCTCTTTGGAAAGTTCCACCCACAGTCCCACCTCCGTGTCTTTCTCCCGATGGGTGCAGTGCTGGTCCTGAGCCTATTAGGGCTTGGATCCATTCCTAGCCCTTTCCCTGCTCTGCTGTGTTACGGGGAAGCTGACTCCTGGTTGCCACTTCTCCAGGCTCCTGCCCCGCTGGACGCCAGCTGAGCTCTACTGATGGCAGTTGCTGGGGGGAGACTGGAAGGCAGATAGAAGGGGGAGCCAAGGTACTTCTCCCTGTCCCTGCTTCAATCACCAGCCTCTCCCCCATCTCCTCCAGCCTCCACGCCTCCGAGACACTCCAGCCCTTAGTCCTTTTTTTTTTTTTTTTTTTTTTTTTTTTCTCTCTCTCTCTCGGATCACACTGGGGTCCAGTTTTATTGCCTCCTCTTTGTCTCTGTAACCTAAGAGACTAGTAGGGAGCTCTCTGTCTTCGTTCATCTCTGGAATTTCCTGGACTCGTGGGCTTTTGCTATGAAACAAACTACCCCGAAATATAATGGTTTCAAACAACCATTTGTTTGTAGCTCACAGTCTGTGAGGTAGCAATTTAGGCTGGGATCAGCTGGACAAGTCTTGCTGCTCTTAGCGGGGCCTGCTCTCTCTCACACCTGCAGTCAGCTACCAAGTCAGCAGGGGTCCTACTTTGGTTGCTGGCCGCCTGATCCGTGGTGGGGCCATGTGTCTCTCATAATTCAACCCTCTGGCCCAGGCGTGCTCAGTTAGTTCTAAGAGAGGGAAGGGAAATAGGGGGGAAAAAAACCAAAAACTCTTGGATCCCAAGCTTGGAACTTGGACCACATCACTTCCTCCCAAAGGAAATCATAAGTTTCAAGGAGTAAAGAAATAGGCTCCATTCCTTGGCAGGAGAGGAATAATTTGTGGCTACGTTTGCAGTCTACCACACCTGCCCATTCTTTCCTCCATCACCTGCATAACCAAGTCCCCGCATCAACTTCCTCCGTGGTGAATTGGAGAAGTGGTTACTGTTTTCTGGATAGACCCTGTGTGTATGCCTGAATGTGTTTGGAGGAGAGAAGTCTGGGAACACAGGAAGATTCTATTTCTTATGGGGACCCCTCACTTCCAATGTTTCTGTGATACATATCACAGTCCACACTTTTTTTTTTTAATTAGTTGATTTGACAATACATGCGCTCAGAATTGAAGAAGATCTTAGAAGATGGAAAGTTCTCCCATGATCCTGGACAGGCAGAATTAATATAGTTAAAATGGCCATAGTACCAAAACTGTTATACAGATTTAATGCAATTCTTATCAAAAGCCCAATGACATTCTTCATAGAACTAGAAAAAGCAATCATGAAATTCATTTGGAAAAATAAGAGACCCAGAATAGCCAAACCAATCCTCAGCAAGAAGAATGAAGCAGGAGGCATCACAATACCAGACCTTAAACTATACTACAGAGCAATAGTAACCAAAACAGCAAGGTATTGGTACCAAAATAGACTTGTAGACCAATGGTACAAAATAGAAGACACAGAGACAATACATGCATTCAGCAAAGATGAACTGAGTGTGTCCCATGTGGCAGGCATAATGCTAGGTATTATGGGCCATGGGGGAGGGGGTAGTGCATGGAACTGAATAAGGCATGGTGCCTGTCTTAAATGAGTGAATACATGTAAGGCCTGAAAACCCAGTTATGATCATGTTTCATAACCTATGAAGAAAGATGTGTTAGTCCGCTCTTTGTTGCTATGACAAAATGCCTGCAACAATCTACTTAAAGGAGAAAATCTGTATTTGGCTCACAGTTCCAGAGGTGTCAGCTCATAATTAGTCCATTATTCTGGGCCTGAAGTAAGGCACAACATCATGGCAGAAGGGTACAATGGAGGAGTACCAGACACCTCCTGGCAGCTGAGAGCAGAAGGGGACAGGGAGAGGATGTAGTCCCTACAGGAATGCCCCCAAGGAACAAGTCCCTTCGACGAGGCTCCACCTCCTACAGTTTCCATCACCACCCCCACAGTCCATTCAGATTAATCCCTCAGTGGATTAATCCCCTGATGAGGTCACAGCCCAGATGATCCAGTCACTGCCCAGAAACCCCACATCTGAACATTGCTGCATTGGAGACCCCACCTTCAACACAGGAGCCTTTGGAGGACCGGACCTTCCAATCCAAACCATAACAAGAGGTAAATACTTTGATGAGAGATTTTGCTGTTTGCAACCTAGAAAGTCGGTGCCAGGCCTTATCTATGCCGCTCTCCACTCCATCTCCACTGCCTGACAAAAGACCAACCCATGCTAACTGGTAAATAAACATTCACTGAATGCCTGAATAAAAGATGCACACACAGATCTAGCAGCCGGCAGGTGGGAAAGGAGTTAATGGTGAGAACAGGAGAAAACTTCCCAACAGCGGGTGAGCTCAGATATCTAGACTGAGAAAGCGGGGACATATCTTGACAGGAAGAGGGGAGGGCTAGGAGGAAATCCAGTGGACCGGCTGGGACGGTCTGTGGGGCAGAGGGTGGCAGCGTGGTGACCACCCTGGGACGGTGGGGCTGCTCCTCTTAGGTTCACCCGGGTATAACTGTCACCTGCACGGACACACTTCAGGGTTAGTAGGGTTGGTCCTTCGAGCTCATGTCACTGAGTACTCAGGGAGCAATCCGAGGTCTGGACGGCCCACTTTGGGAAAGGGCAACTGTGTGGACCTCGGGACGACTGTGGGAAGTGCTCCCCCAGGCAAGCTGGGGGCAGCTCCGCGTGGATGGGTACAACTTGAGCTCGGGCAAATCCGTCCTTGTGGTTTGGGTGTTTTTGAATATGCGCCCGGAGGCTGCTGCAATATGTCCCTTTATAGAATCTAAACAAGCACAAGGGAGGGGGGGGAGTCAGAGGCGATGGAATTGCCTCCCGGGAGCTTGGGTGACAGGGAAGACACCTGAACCAGGGAGGAGAGGGAAGCTGATAGGGTCAGAGAAGGTGGAGACCGTCAGGGAGCCACCCCGCCTGCTTCTCCAGAAGAAATGAGCCAAACCACCGCCTCCTTAGGCCCAGGGCCCCGAGAAGACCAGGGCCCCCGAGAAGACCAGGGCTCCAGAGAGGACATCACCGCCGCCCCGCCCTCCTGCAGGGCTGGCCCACAGAGGAGGTGACGTCACTGAGAAGAGGGGAAACTTCAGTGGGCCTTGACATTGCACCGGTGCTTCGTGGTTCAAGGTCATTCAGAGCCTTAGATTCTCAACCCTGAGACTTTCCTCTTAGGCTGTTGCTGAACTTCTTGTCTGTCCCCGTAGGAGCCAAAGGAAAGTCTTCCCTCCACCCTCGGCAGGTTTGCTGGGATAAAGCAACAATGGGTGGATTAAACAGGAGAAAAACATACACAGGTGTGTTAATTTACACAGGGGAGTTGGGCACAAAGCATGAACATCAGCGAGAAGGTCAACTGTTTGGAGCTTAAATACTCTCTCCTAAGGGGAAGGGAAATGGGATCACAGGCAGCGTCTGAGGGATAGCAGATCATTTTTCTGGTAGTAAATTATATTATGAGCTTGGAGAAACATACAGTGGCCCTGGGGCCAAAGGTCATTGAGCATCAGAACAGACAGCAGGATATAATGGTCCTCTTTGGAACACTGAATGGGACCAAAATAGAAGACAATGGTGTGTGACAAGAGTCCATCCAGGTGTGCCGACAGACCCTAGCCTCAGCCTCCCAAATAGCTGGGATTACAGGTGTGCTCCACCATACCCAGCCCTCTGCTCCACTTTAAATTCCTTTAATTTAAAATAACGGGTGTATCAGGACACTATATTTTGGGGTGACAGTCCCTGGACTCACTCCCATACTGCCAAACCCTACTGATATTTTTTTCTTTTTTTCAACTTTTTTTATTGAAGTACAATACACATAACATAAAATTGGCCTTCTTAAAAAAAAAAAAAAAAAAGAGGAAAGGAAAAAACAGCAACAAAACTTACCTTGTTAGTAATTTTAGGGTATAGAGTTCATTCATCATGTGCACCATCACCACCACTGCCCATCTCCAAAACTCTTCGTCTGGTAAAACTGAAACTTGGTACCCATGAAACCACAACTCCTCATTCCACTTCCCCCAGCCACCAGCACCCACCATTCTACTTCTGAACCTTTAAGTTTGATTGCTCTCAGTACCTCAAATTAGTGGAATCATGCAGTTGTGATAAGAGAACTAAAGGGACTCCATCTTGTTCTTCAGCAGCCATCTTAGGAGTTCCGAGAAATAGTTCTGTTTCTCAGAAATAATAGAACACGGAAAGTCCTGCCTGTGTACCCATTAATCGTTACCTAGCATAATACGCTTGACAGCATAAAAACAGCAATTCCTATACAATGTAAAATTGCTCTCTTTGGTTTCCATTTTTCCTGGGCAAATACCTTGTCAGAGAGTGATTGTGTAGACGTGAGTAACCATTCTCTAACATGTACCCAACTAGGGTCATCTTGACCCCATTCCCTTCTACTTGATCGTTGCTATACCAACCTGGAAAGTCCCATGGGAAATATTATTGTACCCATTGCTTTGTCTTGCTAACTGCCTAGATTCAGCTCCTGTACCGTGGCTTGCTTGCATTGGCTGAAACCCTGCAATTGAATATTCCGCCCTCTGTGATTTTTCTCTTTATAAACCCTTGAAAATCACTGCCTGCGCGCCATCTTGCCACACTGTGTGATGTGCGGGGATGGTGGCCACTGATCAGCTTAATAAAGGCTTTTTTTTTTTTGGCTCAAGTGTGACGTGGCTTGGAGTTTTAATTGGCATCTCATTGGTCACAACATTTTTGGTACAACACAGTCTTGTGTCTTTCCATGTCAGGCTTATTTCACTAGTGAAATAACATCCTCAAAGCTCATCCGTGTTGTAGCATATGTCAGAATGGACTTCCTTTCTAAAGTTCAGTACTATTTCATTACGTGGATGTACGATTGCTGATGTGGTCACCCATCAGTAACGCCTGGGTTTCTTCCTCATTTTAGCTATTGGGAATCTGCTAAATGAACATGGGTGTACATTTCTTAACAAGGGCCTGTTTGCAATTGAATTTTAGGGTGTAGAGTTCAAGTCAAGCCCTAGTGATCCTTATGGGTGTTCCTGACCCACTGTCCTTAAGGGATGGTGGGTTTTCCAAAGACTGGAGGAGATTCACACTTTGGGGTGGAGGTGTGGGGTTCTGTCCTTAGGAATCAGAAATTGGGATAAGCGTGAGAAAGAGGACAGAGAACTGGCCAACAGGTCCTTGTCCTGAACATGGGTGGGATCCTTTGGCACGCTGGGAACGTTCCCAGGTAGCTAGCGTTTCTGCTTTCAGATAAGATGATTTCTAGAGTAGATGGCCAAGCCTTCCCCTCAGAAGGCCTGGCTACGCAATCTTTTTATTTATTCCCACACTGCGGAGCTGGTGTTCCTTACAGTCAAAGGTATTACAAAAGCAAGAAGCAGTGACCGTGAAGAAGATACACCGTGAATGGGAACATGACCTTCAAGAAGCAAGGCCTCGTGTATGAATTTTTAATGTAAATAGAAACGGAAAAGAGCAGGTTGGTTGGGGGGTGGGGAATAAATAAATAAGTGGCTTAAAGGACAAGCCCAAGAAAAGCTCCCAGAATCTCTTTATTTCTTTTAGAATAGAGAGATGAAAGTTTTGAGGAGAGAGGGGAGACATAAAAGGTAGATATGTGGCAACTGTTTTTGCGAGCTTTCTTCTTCACTGTGACCATAAGACCTGACAAAAACAATTTTAGAAGAGGAAAAGTTTATTTAGGGCTCACTGTTTTAGAGGTCTCAGTCCATCAATGGCTGACTCCATTGCTGTGTCCGAGGTGAGGCAGAACATCAAGAAGTGTGTAGCCGGGCACGGTGGCGCACGCCTGTAATCCCAGCACTTTGGAGACTGAGGCAGGAGGATCGCGAGTTCAAAGCCAGACTCAGCACTGGCGAGGCACTTAGCAACTCAGTGAGACCCTGTCTCTAATAAAATACAAAACAGGGCTGGGGATGTGGCCCAGTGGTTGAGTGCTCCTGATTTCAATCCCTGGTACCAAAAAAAAAAAAAAGAAGAAGGAGGAGGGCATGATGGAGAAAAGAAATTCAGGATGTGACAATCATGAAACAGAGAAAAGTTCTGCTCAATACAGACAAAATATAAGCCCTAAAGGGAGGCCCTCAGAAACCCACCTCTTCCAGCTACACCCTATCTGCCTATAATTACCACCCAGATAATCCCTATGAGTGGATTAACACATTAATTAGGTTAAAGCTCTCATAACCCAATCATTCACCTTTGAACATTCTTGCATTGTGTCACATGAACTTTTGGGGGACACCTTGTTTTTTATTTTATTTTTGGTACTGAGGATTGAACTCAGGGGCACTCAAACATTGGTCCACATCCCCAGCCCTTTTTAGTATTTTATTAGAGACAGGGTCTCACTGAGTTGCTAAGTGCCTCGCCATTGCTGAGGCTGGCTTTGAACTCGCGATCCTCCTGCCTCAGCCCCCCAAGTGCTGGGATTACAGGCATGTGCCACCGCGCCCGGCTTGTGACACCTTGTATCTAAGCCATAACAACAACCCAAACCAAGTGCTACCACCCATGGAGCTATATCAGAGGCACAGAACACAAAAGCCAAAATCGTAGCCTTCAGCAGGTGGGCATCAAGCTTATGAAAACAGCCTTCAAACTAGAGATACCGGCTGGGGATTTAGCTCAGTTGGCAGAGTGCTTGCCTCGAATGTACAAGGCCATGGGTTCAATCCCCAGCACCACACAAAAAACAACTAGAGATAGCCAGGCCCGACTCTGAGCTCTGGCATCTTGAACTGTGTGAACGTGGACAGCTTCCTTGACCTCTCCCTTTCAGGTTCTTGGATTTTTCTGGAATGGGTTATAAGAGTAGTATTGACTTGTGAGGGTAGTTAGGAAACCGTGTGAGGTGATGCTTGTAAAATAAGATGCATGAGGTTTTAACACAAACACTCAATAAATGTCACCTGTTATCGGCTGAATTGTGTCCCCTCAAAATTCCTAACCCTCGGTACCTTAGAACATGATGGCCTTCAGGATGTTACAGTGGTTTTATATCCAATCTGACTGGTGTTCTTTTCAGAAGGGGAGGTTAGGACACAGAAGGACACCAGCACCGCCCATGCGCCAAGGACAGACTGGGAGGGTCCACTCCAAGGGCAGCATCTTCGAGTAAGGAGAGTGGCCTGCAGAGATGCCCGACCTGCTCACACCTTGATCTTGGACTTCTGACCTCCCCGACTGTGAGGAAATAATACATTGCTGCTGCTGAAACCACCCGGTCGGTGGCGTTTTGTCAGGGCAAACTAACACATCACTGTTTTCGTCAGCTTTTGTGTCACTGTGACCAAAATACTCGACGAGAACAACTTAGAGGAGGAAAGGTTCATTTGGGGTTCACGGTTTCCGAGGGCTCAGCCCAGAGACGGCCAATTCCATGGCTCTGGGCCCAAGGTGAGGGGGCAGAAGGGCCCGGAGAAGGAAAACCGCTCAGGTCATGGGGGAGTCAGGAAGCAGAGAGAGAGAGAGAGAGAGAGAGAGAGAGAGAGAGAGAGAGAAGGGCCACACCCTTCCAGGGCAGGTCCCCAGTGACCCACCTGCCTACAGCTCCCACCCAGTCAGTCCGTTCAAGCCAGGACCCACTGGTTAGGTCGCAGTTCTCATTATCTGATCACTTTATCTCCGAATATCGCTGCATTCACAGGAGCTCTTTGGGGACACCTCATGTCCAAACCTAACCGTCACCTGCCATCGTTACTAGTTAAAAACTCAAATGCAAAGCTGAACACCAAGGTGCCCTTGGCTTGCCATCTCTCAAGGCTCCCAGGACAGCCGTGCAGAGGAAGCCAAGATCCACGCTCCTTCCTGGTCCTGCCACAGTGGGTGACTTGCTGCAGAGCCCATCGCCGTGTGACTTGTGGCGTTTCTGGTGTGGACGTAGGGTGCTCGGCTCTGGAGAGACCATCTGACAGGTGCATGCGTCAACAGCAGGGCAGTCCCTGAGATTCTGAGACCTGCTGCATTCCCCAGCCCTCGGCTCCTCTGAGCAAGCCAAGAGGCTGTGTGTCCCCCCTAAATGATGAGGTTCTTCCTTGGCTTCCAAATCACCAAGACGGCCTTCCCTCCAGAGGCCAGAATCTCAGATTCCACCAGAGGCTACCCCAGATGTGGTTTTAAAATAGTCCTTTCAGAAGCCCATCATTAAAACCTAATTACATATTCTTACCAATTAGAGAAGGAGTCTCCTTTCCTAGTAATGGCAGAATCCATAAGAATTCATCGTCTGAAAAAAAAGTTGTCTGCCTTCTCTTTCTCTCCGCTATCTGCTATCTCCAAGAGCAGGTAGCTATGAACTTCTGCCATTATTTATAATCTTGGAAAAGCTATTTAACCTCTGGCCCTGATGTAAGATGGTGTTGACAGCACCTGCCGTTTGAAGGATCAAATGAGATCATTCATTCGTCCGATATTTATGGAGCGATCTGCTATGCACTTATTCTTTGCCTCAACAAATATTTACTGAACACCTTTCATATTACCAACCTTCCGGGAAAACAGCCTTGAATAATGTCCATGGGCTCTCATTTCTCAGAGGTAAATATTTCTCTGGATCAGGGGGCTTATAGGACCTGAAAAGTACTCTGTACAGACCAGAAAACAAAAACTTAACCTCAGTGAAGACAAAGGGGACAAACTTTTGTAGGTGAGGTCTGAGAGAAAGGCAGAGTCCCGATCAAATAGGGTCTCCCTGGCCACTGTCAGATTGGGGTTTAATTCAGGGTATGACACAATGGTTCTTCAGACTGACTGCACACTGAAGTCCCCCAGAAACTTTGAACAAATACTGAGGGTGGGGCCCCAGCCCCAGTAACTGTCAAAAGAACTGGTCTGAGGTGCAACCCCGGGCATTTGGGGGTTTTTTTTGTTTTGTTTTTGTTTATGTTTTTTTGTGGTGGGGGGTACTGGGATTGAAGTCAAGGGCACTTGACCACTGAGCCATATCCGCATTTTATTTATTTAGAGACGGGGTCTCCCTGAGTTGCTTAGTGCCTCACTTTTGCTGAGGCTGGCTTTGAACTTGCCATCCTCCTGTCTCAGCCTCCCAAGCTGCTGGGATTACAGACATGTGCCACCGCGCCCAGCACATTTGGGGTTTTTAAAAGCTCACTAATGATTCCTAATGGGCAGCCAACATGAAAGAATGGAAGGTTGAACAGATGGAGGGCATGGGGGGCATTGAAGGAGAGTATTAAGCAGGGATGGGACAAGATCTGGATGGTCTTTATGAGAGATCACCCCGGCTGCCACACAGGTACAGGACACTACCACCACAGTGCCCAGCATTAATTGATACCCAGGGTTTTCCTCCCTCCCTGCCTCCTGAAAAGCCCTAAGACATCTGGGATTGCTGAGCATTGCACAGGGAAAATCCAAACCAGAGACTGAAAGGTAAGCATCACCCCGGGCCCGCCTCCAGCTAGTGACTGTTTTTCCTTTCTCTATTCCTGGAATCGAATCGTCCATCATCCCCCTCCAGGACGCAGAGTCTCATGGCCTGAGCTTTTTCAGACCCAAGCTTTGTCCCTTCCTCAGCATCCCCAAGGAACACCCTCCCAAACCCCCCGGGGAGAGCAGCTCCAGAGACGATTCAGAAGCAACTTGGTGAGTTTATTTTGATGAAATACAATAATTATCATGCTTAGCAGCTGTTGCTATTTAAAATAAGAAAAACCTGGGCTTGAATTTAAACTGTTTGGTAAAGCATGCGCTCCCCCCCCCCCCAACCCGACCCAATCTGGTCCAACGAAATCAGACATTATGAAATCCACACCAGAACTGGAGCTTGTTACAGGAAGTTAAGATGCAAATCATATTTTGTTTCAAATGAGCCCGATGAATGCATAATTTTCCACAAAGAAATACTTTTGTTGTCAGGATCCTTTTGCCAAGAACTCAAGTTCTGGGCTGCAGCTGTTAGCAGAGTCTGATTGTCCATTTCAGACGCGGGGAGTTCTGCTTTTCTAAGGAAGATTTGGAGCCAAGGCAGGAAGAGGAAGAGCTGCTCTCGTCCATTGTCTTCTGGAATATTCCCTACAGGAGCCACCTGCGCTTCCCTGACGACCATTCCGTCCTCACAATACACAGAGACTGGATCCCCAGTGGAACACCGGCACCTACCCCCAGCCCAGTGTCCATTCAGAGGGGGTCTTCCCCTCCACCCCCCTCGTCCCCAGCATCTTCTCTGAGCTCGGGGTCATCCATTATATTTGTACAGAGTCTTTTGATTTCAAGTGGAGGGAACCTAATGTAAATGGAATAAACACATCTTCTTAAAAGGCAGAAGGGCGGTTATTTGCTCTTGCAACTGAAAAGTCCAAACACGGTTTGGTTTCGGGCGTACTGAACCCAGGCTGAGGTCACCGGAGCATGATCTGGTCACAGACGAGTAAAAAGACGCAAGAGCAGCCCCCTGGGCCCCGCGTTTGCTGTCAAGGGTTTTTCAAGGCACCCGTTTTCCAGTTGTGCCGTGTTTCCCAGGTGTAGACGCAGACACAGCCAACTGAGGCATCGGAAGAGAGTTTGGCCTGTGAGGTTTGGTAGAAAGATAGAAGTCAAGAAATGCGAGGGAGGGCTGGGCTTGTCGGTCAGCGGTAGAGAGCTCGCCTAGCACATGCGCAGCCCAGGGTTCGATCCTCGACTAAAACAAATAAATAAATATTTTTTTTTTAAATGCAAGGGAAAGGATCACTCAGATGACCTCCCTGAGGTGGCTCTAAATTGAAAAGGGGAGATGGGGTATCAGACGGAGGCAGGTGAACTGGGAAAGAATGAGGTCACTACAAGGTGGGAGGAAGAGAAATGGGGGACACCAAGGGGCATGACATGCGATGTGAATGTGGTTTGTCCCCTCCAAAACTCATGCCGAAGTTAGTCCTGCAGGTAACAGTGTTGATAAGTGGCCGGACTTTGAAGAGGTATTTCGGTCATAAGGGCTGTGC
This sequence comes from Tamias sibiricus, assembly GCA_025594165.1. Classification (NCBI taxonomy): domain Eukaryota; kingdom Metazoa; phylum Chordata; class Mammalia; order Rodentia; family Sciuridae; genus Tamias; species Tamias sibiricus. The sequence goes on from CM046674.1 coordinate 19,389,044, forward strand.
CTTTATGGAGGGGTTAACACCACTTTTGAGGGTCTAAGTTATTTCTTACAGGAGCTTGCTCTTGCAGGAATGGGGCTGGGCTAGTTAATGTGAGAGTTGATTGTTATAGAATAAGTCCCACCCTCTGTGTTTTATCTCTTCTGCATGTGCCCACTGCCCTGTGGCATTTCTACCATGTTATGATGTAGCACAAAGCTTTTGCCAGATACAGGGGCCTGACCTTGGACTTCCGTTCTCCAGAACTGTGAACTAAACAAACCTCTTTTCTTTATAACTAACCCAGTCTTGGGTGTTCTGTTATAGCAACAGAAAACCAGCTAAGACACCTACACAAGGGCATTGAACAACAAAAACACAGATCCTATTTGAGGAAAAGATGAAAAAAAAAAGTAGAGAAGAAGCAAAGGAGGGAAAGGTGAGTCAAAAAGGAGAACTAGGTAGACTGGAAGTTTTGATCAGGATAAAAAGAGATAAGGAACTTCCAGAGGGTGTGGCATTTGGAGGAAGATTTCTTGTGTATTTAATGATGTATAGCCCCACACCGACTTTGCTGCCATCTTAAGACCCATTCAGTAAGGAATCAAAATACTTTTCAAGGTTCTTGGCAGAAGGAGTCATATTTCTTTTACTTCTGATACCATGTTGAGAAACAGGCTTGAGGAAGCCTGCCTGACTTTACTGTGTTTAAAATGAGATCTCGATCTGGAAGATTCTTAAGATAAAGTCTGTTTGGGTCCAGGCTATCGCTGTGGAAAAGGCTGTGGAAGTAGGGTAGAGGTGAAAGTCAAAAGAACCAGAAGGTTGAAGAACTATTAGGCTAGAGTATCACATGAATAATGCAGATGAAAGCCCATATTTGCCTGGAAGAAGAGGACCTTGGCTCACATACCAAAGTCTTCCATGAATGGAGGAGAGTGTCCAAGAAGTAGGTAAATGACAGTAATGAGAGGGAGGATGTGGTATATTCCAATGGCCGGAGTCTCAAAGGAGTGGGGATGCTTCCATGCCTGTGGAAAGAGCTCTACGAAGAAGGCTCCCAACGCCCTCTTGTTCATGACCCAGAAGAAGGCAGGCGTGGAGAATAAACAGCCCCTATTTGCAAGAGTTGCAAGGGGAAGCCATCTCCTTCAAAGAGAGCCAAGTTTCAGTTAAAACAGGTTCATGAGGTGGTTGAAGTTCATGAGCAAGTAGGGTTAGGAGAGAGAGGAGAGTGGGCGATTGGGGTCAGCAAATAGAATCAGAGAGTTTGCCTCTTCAGATGGCTGACTCTTTCTTGGATCCCAACATAGCTCCTTGATGTCAAGTATCCCTGCTTCCCCTGGTCCTATATGTAGCACCTCTCCCTGTTTATTCCCATCAGAGTACCAAATGACATTGTATTTTTTAATTTGTTTATTGTCTGGTCCCCTGGTTGGCAACCACGACCACCATTACAGTGTAAATTCCATGAAAGTGGGAACTAGGTCCACTTATTCTCCACCTTATCTCCAGCACCCAGCATGTACTAAGTGCTCAATAAACGTATGCCTAATTAATTCATTAAGGAACAGATGAATGCATGAATGAGTAGCACCAGAAGGATAGAAGATAAAAGAATGTGGTTTGTTGGGGAGGAACAGCAATCCCTCTACCCTCTAGCAGGGTTGGGCATTTGAGTTTGTGAAATAAACTAGCAGTAGACAGACTAACAGGAGAAAAGATACACATATTTATTACACATGTGGAGGCATCCCAGGAAAGAAAAGCGAATACACACACACACACACACACACACACACACACACACACACACACAAATGGTTTGGATGTGAAGCATGCCCCCAAAAGCTCATATGTGAGGCAATGCAAGAAGGTTTAGAGGAGAAATTATTGGGTTAATCACCTGATGGGGGTTAACTGGGTGGTAACTGAAGACAGGTAGGGTGTGGCTGGAGGAGGTGGGCATTGGGGGCGTGGATTTGGGGTATGTATTTTGTATCTGGACAGCCGAGTCTCTCTCTGCTACTGAGCATCATGTGAGCTGCCTCCCTCCGCCATCCTCTTCCGCGCCATGTTGTTCTGCCCCACTTCGAGCCCCAAGAAATGGAGCCTGCTGTCTGTGGATCGAGACTTCTGAGACCATGAGCCCCCAAGTAAACTTTGCCTCCTCTACAACTGTTCTGCTCACATCTTTTAGTCCCAGCAGCAGCAAAGCCAACTACCACAATCTAGAAGCTTATCCACTTTCTCGAGAGGGGGCGGGGGTGTGAGAATTTAGGGGAGAATAAATAGTTTGGGGGGGAAACGAACGGGCCCTCGGAAGAGCAGGTGCTAGCCTGTGACACAGTCTGGGTGTCATGTTGACTTCCAGTCCCCTCTCCTGTCATCTTCCCCGATAGCTGAGATTCCTGGGAAGGGGACTCAGGAGAACTGAGTTTCTCCTGGCGAATCAATCTCCAGCCAGGGAAGCTTGGAGAGAGCCCCTCCCTGCATTTGCTGTCCCTCCAAGTGTCCTCAGTGGCAAGGCCAAAGCAGCATATTCTGGGGTGGCATTCCTTAAGCTCCAGTATCGACAGAGCCCTCCCATTCCCTGAGGGGCTCCCCACAGGCTGGAGTACGGGAAACTCCCCGCTGGATCCCGGCGGCCACATCCTTCCTGGCCTTGTCCCGATGTCCTAGGAAGGAAGCCTTCCCGAGAGACGCTTCTGGCTTCAGCCCACACTCCTGCGCTGGGATTTGTTAGCTCCACGTTCTAGCCTAAAAATACTCCTCTCTTGATATCAAGGACAAAATTTATAAACATGAAAGTGGTTATTAGGATTTAATCACAGGCTTGGTGGTAGTGGCTCTTGGCAATCTCTCTGGGGCATTAAGGAGAGCAGAGTAAATATGCCATGTAGGTGGTATTTTTAGTCTCACCCACCCTTGGAACATCCCTGCAGAAAGTCCTTGTGACTCGCTGGGCCCCACCACAGTCTTTGCTGCTCAGAAACCACAACCCTGGGGACTAGGGAGCAGCCACTACGCAAAAGAGGGTAAGGACGAGGTCACAGCCTGGGACCCACCTCAGTCTGGTCAGATGAGCCCCTGAGCCCCGGCCCTGGAGCCAACAGGCCAATCGATGCTTCCTGGTTTCTGGGGCAGAATCCCACACCCCTTCCCGAGTTGAGGTTCGGCTGAAAGTTAAGTGTACCTCATGGAAAAGGGGAGGACTGTCCCCCAAGTATGTTTTTCTGTCCCTACTTTTTCCCAGGATTGCCAGCTTTGACCAAAAAAAAGAAAAAAAAGGGGGGCGGGGAGGGGGAGGCACCTGTAGGTGCTCAGGAAGATTTCTTGAGCCCAGAAGAAGTTCAGAGCCAGTTTAGGCAACAAAGCAAGACCCGGTCTCTAGGCGGTGGCGCATGCCTATCATCCCAGCTCCCTGGGAGGCTGAAGCAGGAGGCTTGCAAGTTCTAAGCCAGCCTCAGCAACTTAGCAAGGGGTGTCGCTCAGGGGTAAAGCGCCCCTGGGTTCCATCCCCAGCACCAAAAGACAAAGAAAAAGAAACAATCAAAACAAAACAAAACCCTAGCCGGGCGCGGTGGCGCACGCCTGTAATCCCAGTACTTTGGGAGGCTGAGGCAGGAGGATCGCGAGTTCAAAGCCAGCCTCAGCAATGGCGAGGCACTTAGCAACTCAGTGAGACCCTGTCTCTAATAAAATACAAAAAAAAGGGGGGGGGGCCTGGGATGTGACCCAGTGGATGAGTGCCCCTGGGTTCAATCTCCGGTACCCAAAAAAAAAAAAAAAAAAAAACTGTATCTCAAAGAAGAAAGAGAAAGAGATGGAGAAGAAGGACAGAAGGACAAAGAATCCCGAGGGCCTCTGGACTCCTTCAGGACTGAGCCCGAGCCAGGAACCCATCCGGAGCAGCTTCCCAGGCTTCTTTTCTGTGCCACGCTGGAGGGCTGGGAGGGCCACGCCTGCACTCCGCGGCGGAGGGAGAGGTCTACTGCAGGCACGAAGCTGTCTGGGCTGGGCTCAGGAACGGGACCACTCTTCCCACAGCCCGAGGAGGGCGCGCTTTGTTGAGTGCCTGTCCTGGATGCTCTGCTAAGTGCTTTCCAGGTGCCATCTCCTTTGTCCTCAGAATGGCCCTGTGGAGTGGGCACTGACAGCCTCCATCGTCGAATCCCCAGTGGCGTCTGCTCCGCACCATGGGCTCCAAGGCCTGCACCGGCCATCGGCCTCCGTTCCACGCATCTCCATGTGGGGAGCTGGGATGCCGTGATAGCCTAAGAAGCACCTGCTTCATCTTTATGCCCAGCTCCTGGCGCGAGTTTCTAAAGCCCGTGGGAGAGCCTGAGCTGCAGAAGGGATAGGAGCATCTTTTATTTCTCACGACAAGCCCTCTGAACCACACCTAAGTTGACGCTGAAGCCGCCACTCCCGGTGAGCCCCTGGATAGCTTCCGGATGGGGGGCTGGTGGCCAGAGGAACCAAGTATGTGACCCGAAGGTTGGAACTTTCAGCCTCTCCAGGGCAGGGAGACGGGGCTGGAGACTGAGTTAATCACCATGCCGACATAAGGAGACTTCTGTAAAAAACCCTTAAATCGTGGAGTTCACGAAGACGTGTGGCACCTGGCTCGGGAGGCTGAGGCAGGAGGATCTCAAGTTCAAGGCCCTAAGCAAGTCAGTGAGACCCTGTCTCAAAATATAAATAAATAAATAAATAGGGCTGGGGATGTGGCTCAGCGGTAGAGCATCCCTGGTTCAATTCCCAATACCAAAAAAATTTTAAAGTCATGTAGTTCACAAAGCTTCCGATTTGCTGGATATGTTGCACTTGCTGTACGGTGGTGTGCCCAGAGTTGGCATGGAAGCTCCACACCTGCCCACGGCATCTCAGAGGCTCTCTCCTGCCACTCTCGGGCATATGGAGAGTCTCCGGCTCCATCTGCAAGACCACAGCTAAGCCACCATTCCTAGGCTACTGTTGTCACACACACTGCTGCCACCTGATAGCCTTGAAAACCCAAGCGGGAACCGCGTCTGCCGGTCCACAGCTCTGTCCTTGGCTCCTGGCCCACAGCTCGGCTTATGGTTATGCATAACAAGGCCTGCCTCCTCCTCGAGGGACCCTGGGTGGGACAGAGACGTCCCCACGCCTGTCTTGGAGTCTGTGTCCGGCTGCTTGGGCTCCCATAACAAAACACCCTAGATTATGCGGCTTAAACAACAGACACATACTGTCTCACCGTCCTGAAGCTGGGAAAATCCAAGCTCAAGGCCAGCGGGGACGCGTGGCTAGTGAGGGCTGTCTTCCTGGATGACGGATGGCCACCAGGAAAGTGTCCTGAGCCCCTTGAAGGTAGGCTCGGCTCAGCTGTGAGGTTTGGTAGGCGAGGTCCGGCAAGTGCATTTTCAACGTACAGCATGTTCAACTTACAATGGGTTTATTTGAACGCACCCCATCATGAATCAAGGAGCCCGGTAACTACTGCATTTATATAATTCAAGAGTCATTACTAAAGAGAGGATTAGAATCAGGTAAGACAATACGGTGAGCACAAAAGGACCAGGCCAGACACAAACTTCATGGATCCGTCAGATGCCTTTATTTAGGAGCAGAGTCACGCCTCTGATGCAGCCACTTTCTGGGTGGACAGTGAGCCACTGGCCAAAGGGGAAGTTTGTGCTTATGTAGGTCATACTGAGAGGTGGCCTAATTATCGCCCGAGTGTGTCTCATGGAGGGCGCGGGGTCCGGCAATCAGTGGACCAGATGGAGGCTCTGGCATCGGTGGTCACGATTCTCTCTTTCCCTCCAGGGTCTCATTGTTCTGCCACTGAGAAAGGACTTATTTGGGGCAGGGTCAATACTTTGGCTTCTTCCCAGAGATTGCCAGTCGAGGCTTGGGAGGACATGTTCTCCCCAGGGCTTGTCTTGTCACTGGGAAAGAACGTATTGGGAAAGGATCGATGTTATCAATGTGCTGCCTTCTTTCTCACTCCCTCTTCCCAGGCCACACTATTTGGGGGTTTGTCGTTTTTCATATCTCATAAATACTGTCTGATAAATAGACTATTCGATGCCTAAAACTAGGCATCATGTGCAATGGCCAGGATTCTATTTGCCGTCTGTTCTTGTTGGATTTTGTCCCAGGGGTTGAACCCAGGGGTGCTCGAGCACCACACTGCATCCCCAGCCCTTTTTAATCTGTTTGCTAGTTTGAGACAGGGTCTTGCTAAATTGCTGAGGCTGGCCTCGTTTTGGCAATCCTCCTGCCTCAGCCTCCCTGAGTCCCTGGGCTCACAGGCAAGCTCCTTCGTGTGTTCAGCTCGGCTCTCTCTTCTTAAAGGGACCCTGGTTCAATAGGATCCAACAGGACGCTGATCCTGTTGTAGGATTATGATCTCATTTAACTTTAATTTCTTCCTCAGTTCAAGTACAGCCACATGAGTGGTTAGGGCATCAGTGAATGTAAAAATTGGGGGCGGTGGGGGGGGAGACACAAACAATTGGCCCAAAACCCAGTCCTTATTCACTTCCCCTTCCCATGTCAAAGGCCCACACTTCTGTCCCATCATCTTCTCCCCTCTATCCTCCTCCTCTTTTCCAGTTCTGAGAACTTATCTCTCCTCAACAGCTGGAAATTTTGGATAAGCAAATAGTCTTGATCTATGGTGCAGACGATGACTTCAGCTTGAGGAGCTCAAAAGTGTTTCTGAGATAGCATTCTCCCTAAAGGTGACAGGAACCGACTGTCCTTCTTTGTCGTATGGGGCACTCTACCACTGAGCTACATCCCCGGCCCTTTCTTATTTTTTTATTTTGAGTCAGGGTCTCACTAAGTTGCCTAGTCTGGCCTCAAACTTGTGATCCTCCTGCCTCAGCCTCCCAAGTGACTGGGATTATACACCTGGCCAGATTCTTCCTTTTTGATTGCCCAAATGAAGGAGGGTCATGGAAGGAGGGGGAAATAAGGAGAAACTATAAGAAAAAACAATTAATTGACAAAGGAGTATATCATCCCTCTGTATAACTAATCAAAATATGAAATATGGAGATAAAATAATCTCAGCATAAATAATAAGAGTGATGGTCTGGGGGTACAACTCAGTGGTAGAGTACTCACCTAGCAGGAAGAAGCCCTGGGTTCCATCCCCAGCACCTAAAAAAAGAAAGAAAGAAAGAAATGTGATAGTGATGATTTTTAGTCCGTCTTAGTTGAGAGGGAAAAACAAAGGAAATAATTTGGGTTTAAAATCAGAATATTCATAACATGTAAGAAAAAAGCAAGCTGCAGAGTGGTAAGAATGGGTAGTCTCCTTTTTATAAAAAATAAAAACAGACGGTTTAATGGCTTATAAAAGAAAGAAATCCTGAATGAACCCCTAGCTATTCACAGTCAGGACTTCTAAGGAGGAGGGTGGGATTAGGGAGGGGGGATCTTGATTTATTTTTTATTTCCTACACATCTGCATTTAAATAAGTCTGTTAAAATTTTAATGTGAGCAGTAAAATGCTAGAACATGAGGCAGGGAGAGGGAATTGAAAGACCAGCTTCTTAAGAGGAAATGTTTCTTTTGTTAAAATCCCAACAAAACAAGGTTAAGATAAAAAAAAAAAAAAATACTTGGGAACTGAAATAAAAGAATGAAAATCAATATGAAAGTTATAACAATCGTGCATTCAAAGTGTTTTTAAAAAAAAAAAAAAAAAAGAAAGAAAGAAAGAAAGAAAGAAAGAAAGAAAACACACCAGGAGGTGAAAAGTTAAAAAAGGAATAATGGAAGAGGAAGAATAATCTATATTAAAAAATTATAGGAGAACACAAGACCAAAGTGTTGTCAAAAGCTCAGTCCTTGTCCCTGATGCCAATCCAATAACAAGGACACAGTATTTTTGTTTTTTAATATTTATTTTTTAGGTGTAGTTGGACACAATGCCTTTATTTGATTTATTCATTATGATGTGGTGCTGAGGATCGAACCCAAAGCCTTGGACATGCTAGGAAGTGCTCTACTGCTCAGCCCCAGCCCCAGCCTGAGGACACAGTTTTGAGAAAAAGAAAAAAGAAGGTTTATTGCTTTACACAGGGGGCTCTTGTCCCAAAGGCTGTGATTCTATCCATCTGCAAGATCAGGGGGCTTTTCAAGAGGTGACTCAAAGGCTACATTCCACGTGTTCTCTGTTGGAGTTGCAATTCTCTTGTTCATTTGGGGGATGTCATTTCTGACATCTGACAAAGGTGATCCTGTTTCCCCTGAGATTAGAGAGGGGGGAGGTTAGGGAGGAGCAGGGAGAGAGGAAGAGAAAGAAACCTGTCCATTCTAAAGATATTTCAGTGGTAGAGCAGCAATGCTACATTCAAAGCATAAAGTGAAGCACTGTTACAAAAGTTCAGAGACAAGCCGGGCGCAGTGGCGCACGCCTGTAATCCCAGCACTTGGGAGGCTGAGGCAGGAGGATCACAGAGTTCAAAGCCAGCCTCAGCAATGGCGAGGCACTTAGCGACTCAGTGAGACCCTGTCTCTAATAAAATACAAAAAAGGGCTGGGGATGTGGCCCAGTGGTCGGGTGCCCCTGAGTTCAATCCCTGGTACCAAAAAAAAAAAAAAAAAAGTTCAGAGACATAAAAGAAAGGGGAGATGGGCCCAGAGGCGCAGGCCAGTGGGAGGTCCCAGCAACCTGAGAGGCTGAGGCAGGAGGGTCGCAAGTCCAATGCCAGCCGCAGCAACTTAGGGAGACCCTGCGTTCAAAGAATAAAGAAAAGATAAAAAAAAAAAAAAAGAAGGATTAGGCATGTAGACCCTGGGTTCAATACTTATAATAATCACAACAACAATAATAATAGTAAATAAATAAGTAAAAATAAAAGAAAGTGAAGACTGAGCATGGTGGCACACTCCTATAATCCCAGCAACTCAGGAGGCAGAGGCAAAAGGATCACAAATTCAAGGTCAGCTGGGCATTTTAGCTAGACCCTGTGTTTAAATTTAAAAAAAAAAAGGCTGGGGCGGGCGGGGGTTGGTGGGGGGGTGGGGGAAAAAAAAAAGGCCTGGGGCGGGGCGGGGGGCGGGGGGGGGGGGGGGGGGGGAGAAGCAGCAGCAACAGCCAGGCATCATGGCCCATGCCTGTAATCCTAGCAGCTCAGGAGGCTGAGGCAGGAGGATCACAAATTCAAGGCCAGCCTCAGCAATTTATTGAGGCCCTAAGCAACTTAATGAGACCCTGTCTCTAAATTTAAGGGAAAAAAAATTAAGAATAGAAAAATATCTGTGTTGTTGTTGTGTTGTTGTTGTGTTGTTTTGTTATTTTGTACCAGGGATTGAACTCAGGGGCACTCAACCACTGAGCCACATCCCAGCCCTTTTTAGTATTTTTTTAAAATTTAGAGACAGGGTCTCACTGAGTTGCTGAGGCTGGCCTCAACCTCCTGAGCCACTGTGTTACAGGCACGTGCCACCACACCAGGCCTAGAGAAAGATCTAGGTATGTGGCTCAGTGGTTAAGCACCCCTGGATTCAAACCCTAGTACCAAAGAAAAAGAAAAAGAGGAGGAGGAGGAGGAGGAAGGAGAAAGAAGAAGAGGAAGAAGGAGATGGAGGAGAAGAAAAGGGGGAAGAAGCGAAGATTGAAGCTTGGTTAGCCCAACTTATGTCTGGCTTCCCTAGTGAAAAGCCCCCCCGTCAGAGTTGCTCCTTGTCCTGAAAGCACCTGGGCCCCTCGGTGCCTTGTCCTCACATTCCCTGGGCTCCAACTCCCGGCCCCAGTGGGCTTTCTTGAGCACCTACTTTGTGAACAAAAACCAGGTTTGATCTGGTTACACACCATTCAGTGGAGGCAGTCACTGGCTGGGCAGGTTCTGGCTCTCTCCCTGAGAAAGAGCAATAGGGACAGGACTTCTCACTGGGACCTTTGCTGGAGCAGAAGGGAGACTCAGAGGGGACCGAGACTGTCAAGTGGGACAAAGGAGCGAGCCAGTTTTATTCCTGTGAAAGGGTGGTAGTGGTGGGGGAGGCTAGACGTTTAGGAACGTTCGTTGGTTTTAGAAATGTTGGCAAGGTGTGTTTTCCTTTTCCTGGGTGAGCACTTGAACCTGGAGGGAGGGTCAGTCGTGGTCAGCCTGGCACCGAACCTCCCAGCCCTCCTACCCATGCACAGCCCAGGTCCACATCTCCGCCCTGTGGCTGCGGACGAGCCGGTAAGAGAAGGTGAGCAATGGAAGACCACACAGATCATGTGAGGAACGAGCTAAGGGTCCCAAGAAACTGCTATTTCAGTGATTCCTCAATAGTGTTTTCCTTTATGTTCTGTGTCCGGGGACAGCCGTGGCCAGAGCATCCTGGCCCTGAGCAGGCACCTGGTACCAGAAGTGATAAGGTCGTCAAGAGCAGGTGGAAGCACCAAGCGCTTAATGGACCCCGGACTGTGCATTAAGGCCCGGGGTAGGAGGTGCATTTGTCCTTTGTCCCTGTGGTGGCCCCGATCGTCTCAAGGGCTTCAGAGCCAGAACCTGTCATTCTGTCCTGTGCAGTTGATCAGCATTTGTAGAACTTCCTGCAATCTGAGCTTTCAGGGGAAAAGTCCCCTCACCCTCCTTAGAGCAGGCAGAGCTGTGTTCAGATCAATGGCCAGCTACCTCTGGAAGCCTCCCTTCCCTCTTTCACCTCCTAATTTCAGCCTCAGCAATTTATCGAGGCCCTAAGCAACTTGACGAGACCCTGTCTCTAAATTAAAAAAAAAAAAAAATCAAAAATAGAAAAAGAAGGCCAGGCGCGGTGGCGCACGCCTGTAATCCCAGCACTTGGGAGACTGAGGCAGGAGGATCGCGAGTTCAAAGCCAGCCTCAGCAATGGTGAGGCACTTAGCAACTCAGTGAGACCCTGTCTCTAATAAAATACAAAAAAGGGCTGGGGATGTGGCCCAGTAGTCAAGTGCCCCTGAGTTCAATCCCAGGTACAAAAAAAAAAAAAAAAAAGAAGAAGAAGAAAAGAAAAGAAAAGAAAAAGATCTATTATGAGGGACTAAATACATGTCAGGAGCATTAGGAAACATTAAGCTATGTCTGATTTTTTTTTTTTTTTTTCCTTTTTGCAGAGGAGTAGAATGTGGCTTGAAGATTTGTCCATCCTCACGTGGCAAATGTGTAGGAGAATCTACATTTAAATATTTTCCCTCTCCAGAACATTTTTCTTGTTTGCCAGGCTTGGTTTGGGGCTTGCCTGGTTTTTTTTTTTTTTTTTTTTTTTTTTTTTTTTTCTTTCTTTCCTCCAGGGACATTTTGGGTCATATGCCTTCTAAGTTTTCCAGAAGCAAAAATTGTCAGAGAGAGGCTGTCACCTGCCCCAGAGAACTATCTTTAGGATGAGTGGAGTTCCCTTCAGCTGGGATAGAAGTTCGGCTATCACTCAAATGGATTTCTCCAGCATTAAACTAGAGGAGGACTCACATGACCTCTCTCCTCTCCGGGTAGGATTGGGGAAAGCACCTTAACCTTTTATGTTAATGTCAGGTGAGCTCACTCCCTTATTTAAAGACATAGAAACATGTCTTTTATGTAACTTTCTCAAAGGTTATAAGGACAATGTAATAGAACTGTCTTCTTGTAAAAATGAATTAAGATGATAGAAGACACTAAAAACAGACCAAATATCCATTAGGTAATCAGCGACTGCCACCCTGCCCCCAACCCAGGGCAGCTTTAAACCTTCTAATGCCTGGCCTGGATGCTGAGAATGGAATTAATGATCAAGAAAGGGGATCCAGCCTGGTGCACACGCCTGCAATCCCAGTGCCTCGGGAGGCTGGGGCAGGAGGATGGTGAGTTCAAAGCCAGCCTCAGCAAAAGCAAGGCCCTAAGCAACTCAGTGAGACCCTGTCTCTAAATAAAATACAAAATAGGGCTGGGGATGTGGCTTGGTGGTCGAGTGTCCCTGAGTTCAATCCCTGGTACCCGAATAAAAGAGGACCCAAGAGGGGAAACGGTGGGCTTGGAATCTATCAGTGTCCCATCTGAGTCACCTGAGCAGGACGCCCCTGTACTCTCCATTACATGAACCAATATCTTGTTTTTAAGCCAGCATGTTGGGTTTCTGTCTGTTGCGATAGAAAAATGTCCTAAGTCCTTCTGAACACACCTGCCCTCCCCATCTCCTCCTGAAAGTTCCCTCCATCAACTTCTCTGTCACAATAGGACATTTTCCTGTTTTCCATCCTCTCACGTTGGAAACTAAGGAGGAATTTCAAATCCTTGCTTTTGGAATGTTTTCTCTTTCTTTGGGGTGTTTCCAAAGCCAGCAAGGTCATCAACTAGTCACCAGGTCACCATGAGACCATTCAGCTTGTGGTTTACCAATGGTGATGGGGAGGGGACCCCAGGCTCTGTCCTAGAGGTCGGGGTTGGTCATTGCATTAGCATTCAAATTGTGCTGGGGGGAGGTCTCGGGAGTATCCTTCTGGCTCCCCCTAGGGCTCTGCCTTCCTAGTTGGCTCTTCATCCAGCTGATGACTAGCACCATCCACCAAATGCCAAGACACTTCCCTCTGATGTGTCTCTAGGAGACCTCAGTGTGGGACGCAGGTGAGACGTGCTCCCAAGTGTAGCCTGAGGGTCCCTCTCTGCCAGCTCCACTCCTCATCATTCCCTTGACCTTTGCTGCTGCTGGGCCGCTGCCAGCCCCAGTGCACTGTGCTCAGCCACCATGCAGTGTCCCGTCCATTCTCCACTGACAATGCCACCCTCTCTCTTGGTACTCATTGCAAATATTTCTTGCCACTTCCAATTGCCTCTGTTTCTCTCTCTCTGGCTAATAGAGAAATGGCTGTCTCTGCAGTTTCCAGATTTTACAGGGTGGGTGGCCTTTACTAAGAGGCTCAGGCCCTGATGGCATAGTGATTTCATTTTACCGCCCGTCCCCTCTGGGAGTCCCTTGACACAGTGGTGCAGGCCACTGTGAGGCAGTTCCTCGAACTTCACCACTGAGCCTTCCCTTCCCAGTGAGCATGCGTGCTCTAGCCTGGCTTAGACCTGGAATCTCTGCTCCAACTTCCGCCTGTCCCTACTTGAATGTCAGGATGATTGTCTAGGGAATCTCTGTTTCCCTACAGGCAGGTTTCTATCAGGTGCACCCCAAGTTCGTTAGACATGTCGGAACATTGTCTATACCTAAATTACAAACTTACCTGTGTTCCCTGGCTCCAGGAGACAGGATCCAGGGAATGAATCAGGTGTCCACAAGCATTGCAAGCACTTAGGGCAGCTCTGTTTCCCAAAATTTACAGAAGGACCTCCATGACAGTGTTAACTAACAGCACAGAACAGAATATTTGAGTTCTACTTAACATACCCTGTTATGCACACACCCCACAGACACACACCACTATTTACATGATGTTTGGGATCAGATAAAAAAATTTTTGGTACTAGGAATTTAACCCAGGGGCACTTAACCTCTGAGTCACACCCCCAGTCCTATTTATTTATTTATTTGGAGACAGGTTTTCACTAAGTTGCTTAGGGCCTCACTAAGATACTGAGGCTGACCTCGAACTTGAGATCCTCCTGCCTCAGCCTCCAGAGTCACTGGGTTTACAAACATGTACCACCATGCCCTACTTAAAATGAAAGCTTGTTTGCATATTATTTTCTAAACAATATGCCAAGAGCACTTCTCCCTTGTTACTAACCATCCATCCAAAAATTCATTTTCTCGCATTGGGTGGGTGCACCGTCATGTAGTTTTCACGTTTTCTTGGGTTTGCTGGTCATTTCTTATCTTTTGTTCTCACAAGGGCATCACTGATGATCAACTATACATACATAATCTCTTATCATGACTTTATTTTCTCAGAATAGATATCTGGAGTTGGAGTTGCTGGGGCAAAGGCTATAGGCCTATTCTAAATTCCTGCTGTACATTGTCAAATACATTTCCAGAAGTTTTTCCAAGATCTATCCTTTACCAAGAATTGGAAAAGATCGACCTTCCTGTAGCCTCTCCAGAAATGAGCATTATACAGTGAGTTTTTCTCAAATCTTTGCTCATTCAATAGCAAAAAAAAAAATATTTCTGTTGTTTTGCACTTATTTCATGACTCGCCGGGTTAGAGCATCTTATTATGATGATAAGCTATTTCTGTGCCTACTTGAGAATCCTTGTCCTTCCCTGTTTTTTTCCTGTTTGGATACTACTGAGGTTTTCTGACCGAATTCCAACACTGCTTTAGGTTTTTCATTGGCAATACCTTCGGCCTTTTCATTTTATTGAACACTTTTGATTCACAGACACTTAGAGAATAATATAGTAAAATCAGTCATTCTCTTTATGATTTCTCCCTTCACGTTTAACAGCGTTCTTCATGTTTTCTTGTGATTTTTATTTTCAAAACATTTTTTTTAGTTGTAGATGGGCACAACATCTTTATTTTTATTTATTTATTTATTTAATGTGGTGCTAAGGACCGAACCCAGGGCCTCACTCATGCGAGGCAAGCACTCTACCACCAAGCTGAGCTGCAACCCCAGCCTTTCTTGTAATTTTTCTAAACACCATTTTAAACATCTATGGAGTATGACCCACCAGTATTCTTCATGGAATTTCTTTTCCTTGCTGTTATACTTTAAAAAGTTTTCTCCCTCCCCAGAATCTGATAAAATAACCACCAACATTTGTTCATAGTTTTTTTTTTTTTTTTTAATAGCATTACTTGTATGATGGGCTTTTCTGGAATAAATTAAAGTCGATGACATTTTATTATTCAAAAACAGCATGTGTGCCAGATACATATACAAGGTAGGAGATTTAGGAAAGATGTTGTTAGTAAATAAACAACAAAAGAAATGGTGTGTGATCCCAATAATGAGATTATTTAAACAATCCTTTGGCCTTGTCTAATTAAGAGTACATATTGCTTTAATTTTAAAAAATAAACCTCCAGGGGCCTCTTCTTGCTGCCAGACAGCCTCATCTTGGCACACCAAGCCCCTCTTCTCTGCGCCCCCCTGTTCTTTCCTTAACTCTACTGCCAGGTACCTCTGCACCATTTTTCTGACCTATTTTTTTTTTTTCCATCATGAAATGATTATATTTAAGACATTAATTATTCTACTTATGGAATAATAGCTTTTAATATAACTGCTCTCTGATACCTTAGTACCTTTAAGGGTGCTCTCCCTTTCTCCTAGTGCAGTTTCTCACCCTGGGAATCACTGACATTGGCCCCACACAGTGGTGGTGGAGGACCACCCTGTATATTCTAGAATGTGTAACAGCATCCCTGGTCTCTGTCCCCCAGATGCCAATAGCAACACATCCCCAAGGGTGACAACCCAAAACGTCTTCAGACATCACCTAGAATCTGGAGAAAGGAGGGTCTTTTAGCTTTGCATTATTACAACAAAATACCAGAGGCAATTAAGTTATAAGTAGAAAAGGTTTGTTTGGGCTCATAGTTCTGGAAGTGCCCATCAAGGGCAGTACACAGTGGCAGAAGCGAGAGTGAGAAAGCAGAGAGAAAGGATGGGCTTCCCGGGGTCCTACAGTCCCTTTCAAGGGGCATACCCCCAGTGACTAAAGGGTTGCCCTCTCAGCCCCACCTCCTAAAGGTCCATAGTGCCTCCCAATAGTGCCAGCTTGGGGAGCAAATTCCGTTTTGTTCATTTGCTTTTGCAATGCTGGGGATTGAACCCAGGGCCTTGCACGTGCCGGGCAGGCACTACCACTGAGCTAGGTCTCCAGCCCAGGATGGAGCTATTAGCACATGGGCCTTTGGGGGATGCTTTGCCCAAATTGCAAACCACAGCAGAGAAGGGAGGTCCTCATCACTGAGGACCACTGTCACTCAATGACACACAGGCCACCCCACCCTCAAGGATTTCACCTGCCTGTATCACTCCCACTTATCTTCTGAGGCTCAGCTCCCGCCTTACCTCTGCCTAAAATTGTTCTCTGACCTCCCGGGGTGTGTTAGCCAACCCTTCGTGGCTGTGACCAAAATACCCGACAAGAACAACTTGGAGCCGGGCGCGGCGGCACACACCTGTCATCCCAGCACTTGGGAGGCTGAAGCAGGAGGATCGCGAGTTCAAAGCCAGCCTCAGCAATGGCGAGGCACTTAGCAACTCAGTGAGACCCTGTCTCTAAATAAAATACAAAAAAAAAAAAAGGGTTGGGGATATGGCCCAGTGGTCGAGTGCCCCTGAGTTCAATCCCTGGTACCACACACACACACAAAAAAAAAAAAAAAAAACTTGGAGGAAGAAATATTTATTTCAATTCCCAGTTTCAGGGGATTCGGTCCATGGTGGGCTGACCCCAGGGCTTCTGCAGAAGGTGGAGCAGAAGAAATCTGCTCTGCTCCGGGCAGCCGGGAAGCAGAGAGAGAGCAGCCCCAGGGATACTCCCTCCGGCTTGTCCCACCTCCCCGGAGTCCATCCATGGATTCAGCCATCAGTGGATCAATCCTCAGATGAGGTCAGAGCCCTGGTGACCCAATCGCTTCCCAAAATCCTCCCCTGTGAGCACTTGAGACTTTGGAGGACGTTCCTGACCCAACCCTAACCCCTTAAGCAAGGTGCATCGATGTTAACCCCAACACTGCAAGTCCCCTGCCCCCCTTGTTTTGTACTCTGATTAAGCCATTTCATAATCTTGGAGATTGTCCGCCTCCCCCCTGGACCGTGAGGTCCCCCAGGTGGCTGCCCCAGCTTGCACGGTGTCTGATGAGTATTTGTGGGGTGCTCTGGTCTGAATGTCCCCTCTAAATCTCGTCTTGAAATTCAGTTGCTATGAGGATGGTATTAAGTGATGTGCCCTCTAAGAGGTGACAAGGGAGGTGGTGGGGGCACTGCCCTCGTGGATAGAGAATTGGTTAGTTAGGAAAGGGCAGAGTTTGCCCCCCTTCTCCTCTCTCTCCTGGTTGCTCCCTTGCCACCTGGGGCCTTCTGCCATGTAATGATGCGGCGTGAAGGCCCTTGTTGATAGATGGGCTTGGGCCGACGGGCCACCTCCCCCATGGAAATTTCCATGAGGAGCAACCTGGTTTCATTTTCCCTGGGCAGGAGCCAATTCGCTTAAAGGTCACTCTGTTCCCCAGGCAGGAACCAATTGGCTTAAAGGTTGCCCTGTTCCCTGGGCAGGAGCCAATAGCGTTAAAGGTTACTCTGGTACCCTCCCCACCAGAAATCCCTACTTAAAGCTCCTGCCTGCTCCAAGCTCAGGCACAACAGCTCCTCCCTGCTGAGAGGAGGCAGCCACTGCGACAGCTCCAGACTCACCATCTCCAGCCCAACTGCAGCTGCCCCAGCCAACAGCTCCAGAGACCACAGCCGGCACGACCAGGCACCCACCTTCCGTTCAGAGCTCGCACACTCCCCTCTCCCTGACTCCTCTCTCCCACCAGAACTTGCACGCTCCCCTCTCCCTGACTCCTCTCTCCCCGTACTTCTTCTACCTCTGACCAGCCATAAAGGCTGGTGAATAAATCTCTTGGCTGCACTGTTGTCTCCAGTGTGATTTTTGCCCTTCACTTGTCAATACTGCCACCTTTTATCCTCTCAGCTTCCAGGACCATGAGCAATTTTGTTTTACACGTATAAATTACCCAGTCTGTGGTATTCTGTTATAGTAGCAGAAAATATACTAAGACATAGAATATATGCAAAAATCCTGCACACTGGGTACCCTGTGCCAATCCTATTATGAAACAGCATTGCTCTACCATAGGTGATTGAGACACAGGGGGTGAAACATTAGAAGTTTCTAGACCTTCCGGGATGGGTGCTTTCACCAGATTCCTGGCCACAAAATGAAAACTTCATCTCTGCTTTGTATCCTTGTAATGACAATAGCCTATTGAGATGTATAAATTGGATGAAGCCACCACCATTGTCCCTTCCTAAGGCCAGGCTATTCCCTGATCACGCAGCTGCAGCCATAAAAACCAGGGGTGGGCGCCGAGGCTTTTCTTCCCATCTTGGGTCATAAGCAAGAGATGGCCCGCCAATCAAATGGTGGGAAAGCACCAGGGCATAGTTCTCCATCAAAGTTGTTTGCAAAAGTGCATCTCTGCCAATAGGTGTTATGGTTTGGATCTCAAATGTCTCCCAAAGGCACAAATGCTAAAGGTGCGGTCGCCAGCCTGTGGCATTATTGGGAAATGCTGGATCTTCTAGTAGGGAGTCCCTTGAAGAGGATATTGGGATCCAGCCCCTTCCTCTCTCCCTCTTTTCTTCACAACTGCTATAAGGTAAATAAAACTCTCTACCATGTATTTCCCACTGTGTTATATTGTGCTGCTACAGATCCACAGCAATAGGATAAAGAAACCATCAACTGAAACTTCGGAAGGCCAAAAATTAATTTTCCTCCTTATAAATTGATGAACTCTGGTATTTTGTCACAGCAATGGAAATCTGACTAATACAACAGAGCAATGAAACTTCATTGCTGTAAGTCTGAGATGGTGGCATTCCATGAAATCAGATCTTATCAAAGATTCATGGAATTCATGAATATTCCATCTCCTGTCTGGTACAAACTGTTTCCCTGGACTTCACGCCATGTCTGGGTTCCCAGGAAGCTGATGTTAATGCTTTGCAGGAGGCAAGTAAGGCCCACCAGGCTACCTGTTTGAAAATACCAACCTGGTGGACCCATGCCAAACAACTAGGATGCCCCCAAATCTTTTTTTTTTTTTTAATATTATTTATTTGCTTTAGTTTTACACAATGCGTTTATTTTTACGTGGTGCTGAGGATTGAACCCGGGCTGCGCACGTGCTAGGCGAGCACTCTACCGCTGAGCCACAACCCCAGCCCCAATGCCCCCAAGTCTTCAGGGTGCCTGCTGCATATTGGAGACTATGTGTGTTAGTTAGCTTTCCATTACTGTAACAAAATACTGGAGATAATCAACTTAAAAGAGAAAAGGTTTGTTTTGGCTCATAGTTTTAGAGACTTCAGTCCATGGTCCATTAGCTCTCTTGCTTTGAGACCTGAGAGAAGAGCGAGCATGTGTTAGATCAAGCCACTCATTTCATAGCAGCTGGGAAGGAAAGAGAGAAAAAGAGAAAGAGACCAACTTCATGGGTGTGCCCGTAACGACCTACCTTCCCTCCACTAGACACCACAGCTTTGAGGAGGTGGCACCCAATAGTGCCATAGGTAGGGACCAAGTCTTCAAGCACATGGGCCTCTAGGAAACACCCAAACCATATCGCCAAGCTTACTTTACAGTATAACGAGGGACATTTCCTTCAAGAGCAAATAAAAATATCTTTTTGTCTGTTGGTTGGTTATTGGAAATCTGAATTTAATACTATTTTCCCCAAGGGGTGAAAGCCATCTTAGAATAAGACAGAGAATGGGGAAATAAGAAATAGATACTGACCAGACCTTTTTCTTCCCATTTTCATTTGTGTGGGGATTTTTAATGCAAAACAGGGACATCAAGCATTCATGCAAGTCAAAATGTTTACTGACCAGCTCTATAATAATCACAAATGGAACAGGTACGTTTCTTCTAAACCGTGTCAGCATTTGGACTGTTTTAAAACAGGTATAGTTTTTCATTGATGACAACTAAATGCTTGTAGCATGTCAATCACAGAGTGGATTCCATTAATTCACTTGTTTTTTTTAAGAAAAGCAAGTTATCCTCCATGTGAGTATGTGTTTTTAATGTATTTCTTTGTTCTGTGGATTTCATATTAAAATGCACTGAAATATTTATTTATACATTTTATTATTTTCTTTTTTTGGTACCAGAGATTGAACTCAGGGGCACTTGACCACTGGGCCACACCCCCAGCCCTTTTTTTGTATTTTATTTAAAGACAGGGTCTCACTGAGTTGCTAAGTGCCTCGCCATTGCTGAGGCTGGCTTTGAACTCGCGATCCTCCTGCTTCAGCCTCCCAAGTGCTGGGATTACAGATGGCGCCACGATGCCTGGCTCTCTCTTTTTTTTTTTTTTTTTTTTTTTTTTAATGATGCTGGAGATGGAACCCAGGGCCTCTCTTACATCCTAAGCACATGCTCTACCACTAAGCTATTCCCCCAGTCCTGAACTATTTATTTTTAATGCTATGGAAAACCTGGACTTTTTTTTTTTTTTTTTTTTTTTTTTTAAGTTTTTTAATAAACCGAAGCTCTTGAGGTTCTGGGCGTGTGCTTTGCAAGCTGTAAAGTCCCTGGCAATCATCTGAGAGACTTGGTTAAAATGCAGATTCTAGTTCTGCGGCTCCAGGGAAGGACCTGAGATTCTTCCTGTCTGAAAAGCTCCCTGGTGAGGCTGATGCCATTTGTTTGGGGATCTGACCTTTAAGAGGTCCATCCTTGTCAAACCTACATAGCTCGTGTGTGGCCCTGCTGGGATGTGGATCCGGGGCCCCCCAAGACATCTAGTTATCATTCAATGAAGGTAACCACAAAACTCACCCTCCAAGCTGAGTCTTGTAAATAGAGAGGGCTGTCCAAGGCACATGGGGACTTTGGGTCCCGCTGGCTTTCACAGAAGTGGAGACTACCTTCAAATGAACAACAAAAAAATTTTTTTTCATTTATTCATTTAAAAAAAAAAAAAAAAAAAACCTACTGGGAAAATGTGCAGTGCTCACTCCAAGAGGAAGTTAATCATGAATATTTCGCAATTGCTAGAGATGTTTGGAAGCAGTAAATAAAGAGTGAGGATAAGAGGGATAGATTTAATTTATGTAGTTGTTCAAAAGGCTATTGATAAGGTTCTCCAGGACAGGCTGATAAAGATGAGTCACCAGAGGCTGGGAGGAATGTTTCCTGGTGATAGGAAACTGACTTGGAGCCCAGAAACAAAGACAAGGGATAAACAGGCACTTATCTGTGCTGGGGTGGGAGGCAGCAAGAAGGGAGGGGTGATGGGCTGGGCCTCAAAATGAGGAAGTGAGCGTGCATGAAAAAGGCAGTGTCCAGGTGTTGCGGTTTAGGAGTGGGTGAACGGAAAGCCGAAATTAATGTCAGGTGAGATAATGCCTCCATTGGGGCCAGACTTCTTGACTCAAAGGAAAACTCACTTCAAGGCAAATGCAACTAAAAACAAAATGCTTAGGTTGTCACTTTGAATGAATATTGGGGTAGAGTGAGTGACTGAAGGAAATACACTGTGCAGAAATTGCAACAGGGTAGCAGAGTTTAGAACAGAGATGGTCTGGTTTAAAGCAGAGGCTGCCCATCACCACCGCCTAGGGAGTGTCCACAAACTACCAAGACTTATGCTCCAGCCTGGATCTGCCCACTCAAGGTCCTAAAGGGATGGGCTTAGGCATCAGTGCTTGTGGGGAAGAAACCCTCTGCAGGAGATTCTGCTGCACAGCCAAGAATGAATACCAATGAGTTGGCTACTAAGAACAATGTAAAAATGAAGGCTAGGGGCTGGACGTATAGCCCCGTAGCATGCCGTCTACTTTTCTGTGCAAAGTTCTGGGTTTGATCAACTCTCCAGTGTCCTATCAATAAATAAATGTTCATATTTGTTCAGCAAAGAAAAACATTTTCAGTTAGTCCATAGAGCATACTAGTTTGATGCATGATTCTTTATTTATTGTTCTTTGAGGTTTTATTGAGAAATGCAGTGCAAACACAGAAGACGGCATAAAACACAAATGTACAAGTTACCAAATTATATAAACACCCGTGAATCTCCCACCAGGTCAAAGGAATTATACTATCGCTGGCAACGCCAGGAATCCATCAAGTGCCCCTTCCCAAAGATAGCTCTCTCCAGAGGCAACCACCATGCTGTCTTTTTAAAGAATCGGTTCCTTGCTTTGCCTTATAGTTTCACCACATCCAGGGCCCTCCCTGAGCAATGCACTTCTGTCTTCCATGCTATTGAACTTGATCTAAACGGAGCTTGCATATTAAAGGGAGTACGTGTTCTTTTATGTCCGACTTGTTTCATTCAATACTGGCCTTTGCTTGTCGCTGTTCCAATTCACTCTCAATATTGTACAGCAGGGGTCAGAAAACTACAGGGCCCCTGGGCCAAATCCAGTCCAACATCTGTTTCATAAATAAAGCTTAATTGGAACACAATAATTGCACCTATTTATTTCCATATTGTCTGTGGCTGTTTACACACAACAGCTGAGTTGAATAGTTGTGCTGCGTGGCCTTTATATCCTAAAATATATGCCATCTGGCCCTTTATAGAAAAAGTTCGCCAAGCCCTGCTGCATAGTATTTCATTATGAAAATATACAAAAATTTATTTATCCATTGACTTCATGACGGACAGCTGGACGGTTTCCAATTTGAGACTATTATGAGCTTTGCTGCTGTGAATGTTTGCGTGCAGGACTCCTGGAGCCATGATCATGCATTTATGTAGAGTACCTACCTAAGAGTGGAACTCTTGGGTCATATCATAGATAAAGCTTTAGAATTATAGATAGTGCCATCTGGTTTTGCCAAGTGATCTTGCTGAATTCAGTTTCCGCTTGGAGGATATGAGAGTCCTTTGTGTGTCCACATCTTCCCCAATGCTAAGTATTGTGTTCAGTGCTCTCTCATTATGGTTAGCGTTATCTCACTGTATTTGTTAACTATTGCTGCAGAATAGGTTGCCTCAGATCTTAGAGGCTTAAAATAGCAGACACATTATTGCACATGGTTCCTTTGGGCCAGAAATCCAGGAGTAGCTGAACTGGGTGGTTCTGACTTAGGGTCTCTCGAGAACTTGAAGTCAAGACGTTGACCAGATCCACAGTCATCTGAAGGTTAAAATGAGCTAGAGAATCTGCTTCCAAGTTCACTGATGTGGCTGCTGGCTGGAGGTCTCAGTTACTTAGTCCATAGTGCTCTCCAATGGACTGCCCACGACCTCACAACTCGTTTCCCCCAGGGCAATGGATCTGAGAGGGAAAGAAAGCAACCAAGATGGAACCTGCAGTGTCTTTTATGACCTAAACTCAGGAGTGGTATGTTACCATTCTGTCATATTCAATTGATCACATCAACCAATCCTGGTACAGTGTGGGAGGGCTTAACACCAGGGGCTGGAGCTCATTGGAGATGATTCTGAAGGCTTGCTACCACATCCCTCTAGGTTTTGACTTGCTTCCCCTGAGTACTCACACGTGGAACATCTTTTCATTTGTAATGTCCATTAGAATTTCCTTCTTTTGTGAGATTTGGGGTCATTTGTCCTATTGGGTTATATTTTTCTTATTGATGTATATGAGTGCTTTTTATGTTCTGGATATAAAGCTTTGGTTGATTAATGTTGCAAACACTTTCTCCCACCCTGTGGCATTTTACCTTCTTTTTTTTGTGTGTGTGTGTGGTACCAGGGATTGAACTCAGGGGCACTCATCCACTGGATCACATCCCCAGCCTTCTTTTGTGTTTTTATTAGAGACAGGGTCTCACTGAGTTACTAAGTGCCTCGCCATTGCTGAGGCTGGCTTTGAACTCGCGATCCTCCTGCCTCAGCCTCCCAAAGTGCTGGGATTACAGGCGTGCGCCACCGCGCCCGGCTCATTTTACCTTCTTAATTTTATCTTTTAATAAACAGAGGTTCTTAATTTATGGTTGGAGATTTGTGTCTTATTTAAGAATGTTTTCTCTACCCGAGGTCAGGAAGACATTCTTTCATATCATCTTCTGACTTTGTTATTTTGTCAAAAAATTGGGTCAATAATCCTCTTGGAATAGATTTTGTGTATTTAAGGGTCTAATTTTATTTCTTCTGCAGACCAATACCCAATTGTACCAACACCCTTTATTAAAAAAAAAAAATCATCCTTTCTTAATGTTCTGCTGAGTCACTCTTGTGATAAATCAATTATTGGCATACATGTACCTGTGTCAGAGGTCCCTTTTCTGGTCTATGACTCTTTTTGTCTGTTCTGGTTCCAATACCACACCCTGTTTTCCATAGCTCTGCAACAGGTCTTGTTATTTTGTACAGCAAGTCCCTCAATCCTGTTTTCAGAAGCAGAAAGAAGAGTAATATAATTGCTGCCCTGTGAATGGTGGATAATGAGAAATGCATGTTACTGCCCTCAGGAATCTCTAAATCCTAGCATTCCTTTCAAATCTGAATTAAGCCCTACCTTGTTCGTGACCTCTCCTCTAGGCATAGAATCCTCCATCTGACCCCCTCTGAGAACACAGATGGTCTCTGTGAAATGGTTAGTTACACATATTGCCTTATAACTTATTAATTCCTAAAGTTCTGTATTTTCCATTCTAGAATATAAGCCCCTCAGGTGCAATTTTTATTCAAGAATTGCACTTCATTCATCTTTGTGCCTCTAATGCAGCACCTGCACATAATAAATGCTCAATAAATGTTTACTAAATGAATAGATTTTCTTAACTTCAATTGCTGCTTATTATATATGTTAAGCATCAGAATGAATGAATGAATGAATGTTGATTTCCCATACAAAATCTCCAACAACATCCCAAGTGAAGATGCTTAATCAGGGATCACCCAGAGAATTAGAACTAACTATCAAGGGTTAAAACTATAATATGGGGGCTGGGGTTGTGGCTCAGCGGCAGAGCGCTCGCCTCGCACGTGCATGGCCCGGGTTCGATCCTCAGCACCACGTAAACATAAATGCATTGCATTGTGTACAACTAAAGTAAATAAATAAATATTTTTTAAAAAAACTATAATGTGGCATTCCACTAGCTCCAGACAGGTTTCAGTGCCTCTTGCAGCCCTTCAAGTCCAAGAAGTGGAGTCTTACTTGTGACCACAAGCAATCAAAGAAACATAAGACCTTTGAATATCTGTACATACCTCTCTCTCTCTCTCTCTCTCTCTCTCTCTCTCACACACACACACACACACACACACACACACACACACAAAAATCTGTCAAGAAGTCTGAACCAAGTGCAGGTACAAACATGAAAACAGTTTGTGTTTCTCCACCCATTCACTGCCTTTAACTATACTCTCAATATAACTCCCTTAGAGACACAGTACCATTAGAACATTAAAGACTTCAGTCCATACAGTACATGATGGTTTAGATCTACAAATGTCCTGCAAATAATCGTGGGTTAGACAACGGGTGCAGCAATGTTCAGAGGTGAAAAGATTGTATTACAGAAGCTGTAACCTCATCAGTACACTAATCCATTTGATGGGTTGGAAATTTGAACGGACAACTGGGAGGTAACTACAGGCATGTGGGGCATGGCTGGAGGAAGTGGGTCACTGGGGGTGTTGTTTTGAACTAGGTCTTGTCTCTGACTCCTTCCTCCCTCTCCTCCCCCTCTCTCTCTCTCTCTCTCTCTCTCTCTCTCTCTCTCTCTCTCTCTCCTTCCAAGCTGCTATGAACTGAGCAACTAAACCTCTGGAACCATGAGCCCAAAATAAACTCTTCACCTTCAAATTGTTCTTGTTAGGCATTTTGGTCACAGCAATGAGAAGCTGAATAACACACCATCAAATCCAATAAGTTTAAAACTCCAGTATTACATTCAATTTAACGGTGTTCTCCTCCTGGCTTACTGTGACCCCTGGCCAAAGGGACTGTCGTCTCTTTCTCCCAGGATTACAAAATCTAGTGTGTGTATGCATGCAAGTGCACACACGCATGTGTGCAGACACACACCCATGCGTGCAGACACACACACACACATACAATGGGACGTATTCATGATAAAAATTAGTTTGTCTACCTAAAATTCAAATTTAACTGAGTGGACTGGGGCTGTAGCTGAGGGGCAGAGCAGGTGCCTACCATCTGCGGGGTTCTTGGTGCCATCCCCAGCACTGCAAAAGAATTAATTAATTAACCTGGATTCCGGTGGCTTATGTAACAGCTCTGCTTTTCACTGCCTCTTCTGGGTTTTTCCCATTGTTCCCCAAGATGTTGGGCTCTGGAAAAAGTGACAGGGAGCAAGGAAGTGGTGACATCTTCTGCTCCCCTGTTGCTGGCTCTCTGCGGGCACACGTACAATTTTCCAGGATAGCACCTTTTTCTCCAAGAGGACAAGCCACAGCCACGTGCCCAGTACCCGTGAGCTTCAAGAGCTTCCTTTCATCCCACCCAAAGTTCTTATCCCGGGCGAAGTGGCCAGGCTGGTTTCATGCCAGTTATTAAGCTATCGTGTCTCAGCTCCAAGCCCAGCCCTCTATTTTCTGCTTGGTGACAGAGGGGCTGGTATTGGGACAAGCACATCTCTGCTTCCTCAGATGCTTCAGGTCTGGTTCTGCTCATTGGGACATGAAGGGTAACTGTGAGGATGAGGAAGAAGTTGCTGGCTCTTCCTGTGTCATGAGGAGCAGCCAGCCCCATTGCACCTCTCAGAGACCCCAGCCCGAGACTCTCCTTACCAGTCTGAGGTTCCGCTCACAGAGCACCCTCCCCTAAGATTCTAAGGGTTAATTCCAACTTGCCATTGCTTCCCCAGACCTAGGCGGTGTAGCTGCCCCCTTTGGTCGTTTCCTCTATGACAAAGTAATCTCATCTTTTTGCCTTCTTAGTTACTGATTACTAACTTTAAACCTAGTTAACAATTCCTCATATTAAATGCTCTCTGTTGATGCAGCCACATCAATGTTTATAGCAGCTCAACTCACGATAGCCAAACTATGGAACCAACCTAGGTGCCCTTCAGCAGATGAATGGATAAAGAAAATGTGGTCTATGTACTACTCGGCCATAAAGAGAAATGAAATTATGGCATTTGCCAGGTGGAAGTAGGGACTATCATGCTAAGTCAAATAAGCCATTCCCCCAAAAAATCAAAGGTCAATGTTCTCTCTGATATGCAGACGCTAACTCACAATGGGGGGCAGGCAGAGAAGAACAGAAGTACTTTGGATTAGACAAAGAGGAATGAAGGGAAGGGAGGGGGATGGGAATACAAAGGATAATAGAATGAATCAGACATTACTTTCCTACCTGCATATATGATTATACGACCAATGTAATTCTTCATCATGTACAACCAGAAGAATGAGAAATTATACTCCATGTATGTATAACTTGTCAAAGTACATTCTATTGTTATGTATAACTAATAAGAACAAATTAAAAAAAACTTAAAAAATAAATGCTGTTGCTTGGAACAGTGGCACATGCCTGTAATCCCAGCAGCTCAGGAGGCTGAGACAGGAGGATTTTGAATTCATAAGCCAACCTCAGCAACTTAGCAAGGCCCTAAGCAACTCAGTGAGACCCTGTCTTTGAATAAAATACAAAATAGGGCTGGGGATGTGGCTTAGTGGTCAAATGCCCCTGAGTTCAATCCCCGGTACCCAAGAAAGAGAAGAAAAAAGAAATGCTGTTGAAGTAACCAATGTGGCTTCTGCCTCTTGGTTGGTCCCTGTAGTAAAAAATAAGCTATGCCGGGAACGCCATGTTGAAAGGGGGGTTTATTGGGGTGCCACATGGAAGGGTAGGGGACGAAATGGCGTGGAGGACAGGGAAGGTAAGGGACAAGGGAAAAGGAAAGAACAAGAAGAAGGCAAGGAAGAACAAGGGCGGTTTCAGTCTGGAGCAGGCTTAAGTAGCGAACTGGTGGTCAGAGGGACCCCTGGAGCGAGTCTGTGTCCCCATAGGCTGCCGGAGGTCAAGAGGGGGAGGTGAGGGCACCTGGTGGCCAGCTCCACTGGCCGGCCTGAAGCACCTGGGAGATGTAGTCTTTTCACAAAGTACCTGGGAGTGGAGGGGGGTGTGGCCTCCTACCTGGGAGGTGCAACCTCCCTGCCTGGCATCTAACACCCTGACTGATAGAGTCTCCCTGATCCTCCTCTATGCAAGGGTCCTCCCTGTTCTCATCCACTCAAATCAATAGCACTGTTGTAAAAATCCCAGGTGTAGTGCTCAGAAAACGTGATCTCTCCCACCATTTAATGTCAGATTGCTTAAAGCACAATAAATTGCCTAAACTCTCTTGGTCTCCACTTGACCAGCAGAAATGAGCATAGTAATTTCCACCATCAGAGGAGGGTCTGACCCTCAATAAGGATAGCCAATGAAACCTATTAACTCAAGAAAGACCAATTAGAATTGCTCCCATTTTGCATCTAGTCCCTTAACGCATCCATTCATGTAACATTTACTAGAGGCAAACACATCCCAGGTTCTAGGTCAGTAAGTGCTAGCCCCTCACGGGTTCCGTACAATGCTTACCATTCACAAACACTTTCTCTGTGCCTTTATGTTGACCCTTTAGCATTTATTTAGCTTTTTTAGTCTTCTCGTAGCAGAGACCATTATCTTTCCGCTAAAAGTTTGGGTCTGGGGTTGTGGCTTAGTGGTAGAGCGCTTGCCTACCATGTGTTGAGGCACTGGGTTTGATGCTCAGCACCACATACAAATAAATAAATAAGGGTACTAAAAAAAAAAAAAAAAAAAAAAAAAAACCTAGTTATAAATTAAAAAAAAAAAAAAAAAAAAAAAGTCCATGCTCTTCCTTTTTTTGTAGAGAGCCTTTGCTAGAAATAGGCTTTCCCAGCAAGAGATGACAGGTCCTGGCCACCTTTATGGTTACATATGTGCCTCACATGACCAAGTTCTAACTGTTCATCACTTCTTACCCTGGTTCATAAAAAATAAAAGTATAAAATAAGCCCTTCCACATGGGGCTTCTGCGTACTCTATTTCCTCTGCCTTGAAGCAGAAAACACAAAGACCCAAGAGGACTACAGCAGTAGATTCCAGTGTGGGAAAGTCAGGGAGCACGTGTGTATATGTATTCTGGTCTATCTCCCTCTTCTTATAAAGCCGTCAGTCTTCAGTATGAGAGCCCCCCGTGGCTTTACCTAATCCTAGTCACCCCCCACCTCTAAACACCACAGTTTAATTAAATCCCCACTCTTCTAATACCTTGCAATGGGGACTTAACTCCAACGTAAGTTTTTGGGGGGACAAACCATATTCACGCCATAGCCCAGCCCTTGGAAGGATGGGTGATTCTAATAGTTTGCTAGGGGCCACCATAACGGAATACCGATTTCAACATGAGAAATGTATTGTCTCACAGTTTGGAGGATGGACGTCCAAAATAAGAGGCTGGCAGTTGGGGTTTCTCCCGAGGCCTCTCCCCCTTGGCGTGCAGATGGCTGTCTTCTCACTGCGTCCTCAGGAGGTTCTTCTTCTGTGCACTCTTGTCCCTGGTGTCACCTCGGGTGTCCAGATCTCCTCTTCTTATGAGGACATCAGTCAGATTGCATTAAGTTCCTCCCTATCAACCTAATTTCAGCTTTATTACTTCTTCAAAAGCCTTATTTCCAGACGTAAATCGTGTTCTGAGGCACTAGACTTTAATCTATGAATTTACAGGGAACACGATTCAGACTATAACATCTCCTCCCTCTCTCTCCCCCCCCCCCCTCGTTCTCTCTCTCTCTCTCCCCCCCCCATTCTCCTTTCCCTCCACTCTCTATCTCTGCCTCTCCCCCCCCACCCCCGTCTTTCTCTCCAGCTAGTAAATTAGCCTGAAATAATTTACACAAAGTTAAGTAGGCATCTGTGAGGTGAACTCCTAGAAATGTAATTTGGTTGAGGGAAAAATAGGCTCATCAAAGTAGATGCAATCTGGGAGCATCAGAGAGAACTCTGAATGTTGAAAAGGCAGCGAAATTACGCAGCTCCAGTCAGCGTGAGCCTTATATTTCTGGTCGTGATTATCAGCTGTTAAAATCCAGTTCTTCTTGAAATGCTTGTAAGTTCTAAGACTTCCTTTCTTCCATAGGAAAAAAGAAAAGGTGATTCCAGTTAAAGCCGACGCACACGGCGCATTTAATGTTGAACCGTTCCCTTCTCGCTTTCCGGGCGACTCTATAAGAAATACATTCTTTTTACATTGTAGTAATAGATTTTTTTAAAAAGAAGAAAAAGGATCAGCTTTGTTCACGTTGAAGAAGAACTAACAGGTGTGCCTTTATCTCTCCCCTTAGGAAAGGTATTGAAGGCAAATGAGTGGACGTGCTATCCAACCCAGGGAGCTCAATGGTCTAGGAATAAAGCTTGCCTGAAGGAATAATTCCAAGTGCCTTTCCGTGTTGGTGACTATTAGTGCCATTTTCTTCTTCTTCTTCTTCTTCTTCTTCTTCTTCTTCTTCTTCCTCTTCTTCTTCTTTTAAATCATCATATGGATACAATTATGAAGCAGGAGAAGCAAGGTTGAGAAACCACTCTACCTCACTGAGGATGCTTTTGGCTGCAAGTAACATATTCATGTCAAGCAGATTTAAATTGGGGAAATCAACCTCTCACATAGCACGGATGATGGAGGTGTGGGAGTCAATTCAGCAAACCAGTCACATCAGGGACTCGGGTTTCTTCTAGCTCCCCTGATAGTTTTCGGCAAGATCCCCTCCTGGTCCCAAGTTGTCTGCCACAGTTTCAGTCATCACCTGCATCAGAATAGAGATGATTTCTTCCCTGCGTGTCTCTTCTTTTCAATGAGAAAAAAAAAAAAAAGTCCCAGATACCCCTCAGTAGATGCCCCAGTGTCTCAGGGCCAGAAGTGTTACACCTCTCTTGCCTAAACCAATGACTGGTATGGGAATGGGGCACAATTAGTTTGGACTCATCACTGCAGACGGTCCTCCACTTTATGTCCCCATAGACCCGTCATTGGTTGAAAAACACGGTTGCAAGTAAAAAAACCTAACCTGGCAAACGTCACAGTTGAGCCACCCAAGACACTCTGGCAGGTTCGTGGCTTCCTTGTGACTTCAAGGCCGAGCAGGAGGAGGGGCTCACTGCCCCCACCCAGCATAGTGAGAGAGGATCCTACTGCATGTCCTAGGAAGAGATCAAAATGCCAGGTTGTTTTTACTGAATACCTCTTGCTTTGCATCCTTAGAAGAAGAAAAGAAAGATTAAATCCTAAGTCAAAACACCCTAAGTCAGGAACAGTCTGTATTTTGCTTCTGAGCTGTTGGAGGAAAGAGGTCACCTAAAACCAGAGCGACCAACAGCATCTAAACATACTCCAGCTCCGATGTGCAAAGCACAAGCTTTCCTATGTCTCTCAGATCTTGCGCATGCGCACCTAGCTCCATGATGATGATGGCAGGGGCAGAAAAATTTTAACTTCCAATTAAAGCAACTTGGGCACTTGATGTTCAGAACAGTCTCTGTCAATGGCCTTTGGATTTATTCCAGTTCCAGGTTCAAATTCTCCACCAGGACTCCCTCTCTCTTCCCCGGGATCGGTTCCTCATTCCCCTCAAGATGGCATCCAAGTGCACAATAAAGCCTACGCTTCCTCCTTATGTTGGTGACTGGTCCCTGGGCTCCTCATTGTCCCCTCCCTCCACAGGAATGTGCTTTGTCTAACCTGGTCATTGAGGCTTCAGCTGACCTCTGCTGCTGACTGAGGGCCACAGCCGGTTGAGCGGCGGGTCAGTCCTCCTACTTGGGTTGTGCTCCTGGCGGGCGGAGTTGGCACCCTGAGCTGGGGAGGTGCGACCTTAACTGCCTGCCAGTGGCTCTGCCTACAGAGCCCTCCTGGACTTGGTTTCGACTTCCGTTCAGTCTCCTTGGCCCAGGAGCTCTGAGCTACAGGGCCATTTTGCCTTTGTGACAGAAAGACAGTGAGTACATTCAACTGCTTCTTACATCCCTCTTGGTGATGGTGAAGGGGGTGCTGGAGTCTTCCCAGGCACAGCGGAAGGGACAGACTCAAGGGGACAGCACGTGCCCTCTGCACAAACCTACCAGCCACCATGTTCTTCCAACACCACCTCCCTAAGTTGGCACAGGGCTCCTTATGATTCATCCCCTCTCCCAGATTCCCTAACAGGGATTGGGGTTCAAGCCTCACTGCTCTGTCATCCCCCCAAATTCCTCTAGTTATTTCTAATACACACCCCCTAACCCCACCCAGCAGGAGTTTTGATCCAGGGGAAGGGAGACAGGACACACAGATCTGACCCTTTGTCCTTCTTTTCTTCTACTCTTACATGGGACACCCTGGACCGCAGGGTACATGTTCTGTCTCCTCTCTGTCTCTTCAGAACCCCCACACGACGTTATTTTGCTTTTCTCTCCTCCAGTCTTCTTTGTTCTAGCAGGTATTTACCCCTCCCCTTTCTCGGGGAAATGAATGTTACGAGCTAGACTTAACAGAGAAAAATGGCTTCCCTTGTTAGGGGAAATTACCTAGATTGCCAAAAAGAGGAAAAACACTTCTACAAAACATCATTCGATGGTATATATTTTTCCATGTTATTCCCACTCCATCATTTCAATTGTCTAAGCCAAATGCATGTTTTTCAATTTAAAAGAGGCAATGTTTTGTTAAAGACAATTACTTTCTCAAGCACACTTATTTATGATGGGCATTCCAAGCAGAAGCCGAGGTTTCATTCATAAAGTTCTTGCCTGATAGCAGAGCATTCTATTAACTGGCTTAGTTTAGTGGATCATTATAATACAGGTCCCTTTTTGGGGGGGCTAGGGGAGAGCAGGGATTGAACTCAGGGGTACTCAACCACTGAGTCACATCCCCAGCTCTCTTTGTATGTGTATATATATATATATATATATATATTTTTTTTTATATAATATATATATATTTTATTTACAGACAGGATCTCACTGAATTGCTTAGTGCCTCACCATTGCCGTGGCTGGTTTTGAATTCACAGTCCTCCTTCCTCAGCCTCCCGAGCTGCTGGGATTATAGGTGTGCACCACTGCGCCAGGCCAGGTCCTTAATTGAGAACAAAATTTTGCCTCCATTAATTCAACTAATTTAATTTTAACCTCTTACCCATAGGTATGAATTGCTACCTTCATCTCACATCTTGATAAATCTCAGAGAGCTTAAAGAACTTTCCCAAAGTCACACAATACTTCTTTCTGGCTCCTGAATCTGAGTCCTTTATCCCTCCGTGGAAACCGCGTGGCAGCAGTGTGGATTAAGACTCTGGAATCTCACCCACTGGGACTTCAATTCCAAGCAGCCAACTCTGTGTGACCTTGAACACACAGCTGGCTGACCTCTACTTTCTCACCTCTTAAAGGGAGTAACCATGGTTCACATCTCTTAAGCTCATTCAAGATTGAACGAGATAAAATAGCACATATATTACAGTTGAAGACAGTGCCCAGAGAATACACAAGTTTGGGCCATTAGTATTGTTATAACATGGTTTTGCTTCTCTGTCTTGCCGCTTTGGGGCTGCTGTACCAGAGCATCAGCTGGTGCCTTACACACGAGAGAAATCTATTTCTCGCAACTCTGGAGGCAAAGAGGTCCAAGATCCAGGTGTTGGCACATGTGACACCCAGTGAGGACTTGCTTTCTGATTCATGGATGGTCAGCTGTATGCTGTGTCCTCACGTGGAGGAAGGAGCAAGGAATCTCCCTGGGATCTTTCTTATAAAGACATTAAAGGTCCTCCCTCATAGACTAATCATCTTCCAAAAACCTGAGCTTCAAACACCATCACTTTGGGGTTAGGATTGCAACATACGAATTTAGCAGGGACACAAGCAATTAGTCATTACACTCTTTTTTTAAATTTTATTTTGTTGTGTGTGTGTTCTGGGATTGAACCCACAGGTGATTAACAGGTTTTTTGTTGTTGTTGTTGTTGTTGTTTGTTTTTGTTTTTGTTTTGAGAAAGGGTCTGGCTAGGTTGCTGAGGCTGGCCTTGAACTTGCTATTCTTCTGCCTCAGCCTCCAGAGTTAATGGGATGACACCACGCGCAACCCATCACTCTCTTTAAAGGGTCTGCATCTTCGTGTTGAAAATAACCTAGCATTTATTTCTAATGCAAGTTGCTACCGAGGAGAAACTGAGACAGAAAAAATTTACTCTGCTTGTGTGTGTGCATACGCGTGTGTGTGTACTCAGAGACAGAACATTCACTGCTTTTTCAAACAAATATTGCAAACTCAGACCTGGATTCCACTGGAATTCCTCCTGAATGCATTTGGGTTTGGTTTGGTTTGGGGGGAGGGGATTCTGACCTCCAAGGGACTCTCTACACTTACAACACGAACCTCCAGGTCACAGAGGCACCACAGATGCCGTGCTCTGGGAGAAGGGACACACTCATTGGTACAAGTTGATTCTTAGGGGTCAACTAAGAGGGAAATGAAAGAAAACTACCAGAGACCATAATTAGTTCATCTATCATCAGAAGGAATCAGTTCATCATTTCAAAAAAACACAAATAATAATTGGGCCATAATTAAGTCCAATTAACTCATCCTTCAAACACATTCTCTGTAGTGGACATCTGTTGTTTGGGCTGCCTTTCTGCTAATTACAACCCCGTTTCCTTTGGAGGAGCGTCCTTCCCCCAAATGACTGCCATATAGTTATTTGGGAGTGACCCAAATGGTCCCAATTGGCTTAAACCAATCCACTAATCTAATCTCCCGAACCACAATTCAAGGACACACGTGTTCCAAATCCGAGCCCAAGAGACCCAAGGGGTATACATGGAAGAGACGCTTTACCCTTCCTCTAAATATGGAGC
Organism: Tamias sibiricus; assembly: GCA_025594165.1. NCBI lineage: Eukaryota > Metazoa > Chordata > Mammalia > Rodentia > Sciuridae > Tamias > Tamias sibiricus. Next base: position 19,423,469 of record CM046674.1, read on the forward strand.
AGCCTTCTTGATGCCACAGGAGACAGCCTGAGGATGACACTGACCTAGTGGGGAAGGTGGCGGGTGGTGGGGGAGGTTCACACCATCTAAGCCTGGACTTCTCAATCCTGAGTCAATACTGACCTAAGCACTCAGGATAGAGGTCACTTACTTACCCCATTCTACAGGAAACCTGGTGCTCAGATAAATTAAGAGAGTTGTCTCCTATCACAGAAGCCACAATGTGCACCCAATTCTCTTAGATGCTAAAGCCCTGGCTCTTCCTCTTCCTGCAGGCTTGTATAATCCTCACGACAAACAAAGAGTTTGCAACGTGCTCAAAGTCAAGCAGAAGGTCGGTGGTGGTGCTGATTCTCATTCTGAATATTTTTTGTCTCCAAAGCCTGTGTATTGAGCCAATTTGGGGGTCAGACAGAGAAACAAGATTGACATATGCTCTTAGGAGTAAGGTTCTGGAGTCAATGAGGCTGCTGAACTCCAACAATGCATTTCATATGCATATAAGAATATATCTTGCTGGGCGCGGTGTTGCATGCCTGTAATCCCAGCGGCTCAGGAGGCTGAGACTGGAGGATCGCAAGTTCAAAGTCAGCCTCAGCAAAAGTGTGGCACTAAGCAACTCAGAGAGACCTTGTCTCTAAATAAAATTTTAAAAAGGGCTGGGGATGTGGCTCAGTGGTCGAGTGTCCCTGAATTCAATACCTGGTACCAAAAAAATAAAAAATAAAAAAATACATCTTATTCTCAAAGTCACTGAAATGATATAGGAGGAGGAGGAAGAAAGATAAATATGATAAGCTAACTTTTCATGGAAAGATGCCTAATTTGGTTTGTCCCCTGGTTTTGAGGGGGAGTGTCCCTTGGGTACCACTAGTGCTCACCTAAATCCATTCTCTCCTTCTCTCTGAATGTGGCCAAACTACATTTCCCAGCCTCCCTTGCAATTAGGTGTTACCATGTGATTAAGTTCCTGTCCATGGAATTCAAGTGGAGTCGATGTGTGCCTAGGTCCTTGCAGTAGGGCCCCTCCGTGTCATTCCCCCTTTCTACTGGCTGGAACCCTTGACCACGCAGATGATGCGAATTCCCTGGCATGTGACAAAGCCCATGGTGGAAGGAACCTAGTCCCTGAAGAGGCCATGTGGATTAGAGACACCCCAGTGATCCCAACCGCTGGCCTCAAAACTGTTCTGGAAGAGAGAATAAGCTACTTTGTTCGTTAAGCCACGTATTGTTGGATATTTTTGTTATAGCAAGTTAACATTTGTACAGTGAGTGGGGCCCAGAGGTCTTGGGGAAGAATTAGTCATCCTACAGGTGAGCTCAGGGAGAGAAACTAAACTTTGATTTCTGCCTCTACAAAAAAGAAAAGAAAGACGCTACAGAGTTCCATGCCTCTTTGCTAGTCTCTCAGCATGGACGCTCACGGTAGTGAATGAAAAAAGCCACGTCGGGTCAGGGGCTAAGGGGAGCCGCAGAGCCCTTAAAACACGGAGCCAGCATCCTATCAGAGAGCAGAGAGGGGGCCACAGCTCAGGAGAGGTTCCTGGATTCCTGGGGCTGGGGTTGAGTCTTGGGAGGACCCAGTGGACCCCAGAAACATCTGTCACCTGAAGACCAAAGAGGAGGGGACGCGTCTGCCTGGGCAAAGCTTCAGAAGCTGGTCCTTTGATGGAGTGTCCTACTCTGTTCAAGCTGTTTTAACAAGATACATCGACTGGGTGGCTTAAACAACAGACATTTATTTCTCCCAGCTCTGGAAGCTGGAAAGTCTAAGATCAAGGTGCAGACAGACCCATTGTGAGGTGAGCACTCTCTTTCTGGTTTGCAAACCGCTGTCTTCTTGTACTCTCATGTGGTACAGAGGGAGAGGGAGGAAAGAAAAAGAGAGAGGGAGGGAGGGAGGGAGAGAGAGAGAGAGAGAGAACAGTCCGCCCTCTTGTATCTCTTCCTACGAGGACATTAATCCTATCATTTTTGGGTTCCAATTTCATGGCCTGACCACCTCCCAAAGGCCCAAATACCATCACATTAAGGGATTAGAGCTTCAACCTATGCATTTTGGATGGACACAAGTTATGCAATTCATAACTATGGGGTTGCTTGGAGGAAAAAAAAAAAAAAAATCAAGTAGGTCAGTAACTTACCGATAGCCAAGGCTTAGAATCTTTTTCCTCTCTCTCATGGTCCCAGTATACTGAAATCACCTTTTGATGAATTGATTTCCCTTACATAAATATTGAAGTCACAATTCTTTCAAGCAGCTCGATTTTACCTATCGTGGGCAAGGGCATAGGAACATAACCGCCTCATATGCTGATCTTCAGAATGTCGTGGGAAGAGCAGAGAGCAGAGGTTAGGAGCAAGAGCTCAGAAGCCAGCTCCCCCACCTACCGGCTTTGTGACCTGAGGTTAATCAAAGCACTAGACATATTATTATTATTATTATTATTATTATTATGAGGATGCACAGTTCTTAGAAACAGCATCTGTCATGCAGTAAGCCCTATGTAAATATTTGCTAAATAAATGTTGAGACCATTTGGGGATGGGATTTTGATAATATGCATCAAAAGCATTGACCAGCGATTTCACATCTAAGAATTTCCCCTTAAGACATCATCCTGGATCTGTATATAGATTTATCTTCAAAAGAAGTTCAATGCAGTGTTAAGTGACCATCAGTAGAGGGCTGGCTAAATAAATGGTCAAGGAAGACAGCCGTATTTTGTGCAGAGGATTAAATGGCTGAAGACCTCACCCAATGAAAAACGCACATTATGCAAGGTTAAATCTCCTACCAAAAACAAATGCAAAACAGGATTCACATTATTGCAAATTTGGCCCATAAAACAAAATTTAATTAATATTTTATAACCTACTATTTCAAACTGTGTAATTCAAATTTGCATTAAATGTAACCCGACTGTGTATTTATTATGACACCACACAAAAATTTATGATGCAGAAGAATAAGCGATGGCAAAGAGAGACATCCCTGATAAATCAATTTTTAAAAGCGTGACCCTATTTTCATCAGATAGACACTTTTAAACACTGGGAAAATATACGTCAAATTTAAAGTGTGTTAGCTGGTTTACTAATAATTTTTTTTTCTCCTTCTCTTTCTTTAGGTACAGGTCTACTTTAGGTGGGTGAGGGATATTGGGGATTTAACCCAGGGGCAATTTACCACTAAGCTACATCCTCAGCCTTTTTAAATTTTTTTGAAACAGGGTCTCACTAAGTCGATTAGGGACTCGCTATGTTACTGAGGCTGGCCTCAAACTCAACATCCTCCTGCCTCCTCCTCCTGAGTCTCTGGGATTACAGACATGCACCCCCACACCCAGCTATGCACAGTTCTCAATGTTCTATAAGGAATGTGTGTTATTTTTATAAGAAATAATAAAGGGAACTTTTTCCATAGTTTTATTGGTGCATTGCAGTTGTACATAATGGTGGGATTTGTTACAACATATTCATACATGCATACAATATAACAATAGAATTTAGCCACTATCATTCCCCAGTATTTTCCCTTTTCCTGCCCACCTCCCCCATGACCCAGTACCTCTCCTCTCGTCTACTAATCTCCCTTCGATTTTTATGATACCCCTACCTTTCTATTCCATTTTCTTCTATAGGTTCCACATATGAGAGAAAACACATGACCCTTAATTTTCTGAGTTTGGTTTATTTCACTTACCATAATGTTTTCAAGTTCCATTCATTTTCCTGCAAATGATATAATTTCGTTCTTTTATGGCTGAATGAAACCCATTGTGTATATATACCGCATTTTCTTTATCCATTCATGGGTTGATGGACACCTAGGCTGGTTCCAGAGTTTGGCTATTATGAATGAATTGTGTTTCTATAAACATGGGTATGCTCGTGATGATTTGAATTCTTTAGGATCAATACCGAGACGTGGTACAGCTGGATCATATGGTGTTTCCATTCCTAGTCTTTTGAGGAACCTCCATACTTATTTTCCATAGCACTTGTACTAATTTACAATGCCACCGACAGTGTAAACATGGGCCCCTTTTTTTCCACATTTTCTCCAGCGTTTATTACTGTTTGTATTCTTGATGGCTGCCATTCTAACTGGAGTGAGATGAAATCTCAGTGTAATGTTGATTTGCATTTCCCTAATTGCTAATGAGGTATAACGTTTTTCCATATAGTTGAATTTGTCCTTTTGAGAAATGTCTGTTTAGTTCACCGGCCCATTTATTAATTGGTTTGTTTGTTGTTAATTTTGTGTGTGTGTGTGTGTGTGTACTTTTACATATTCTGGGTGTTAATCCTCTCTCAGAAGATAGCTAACAAAGGTTTTCTTCTTCACATTATTAATGGTTTTCAATAAAGGGAACTTTGAAAAAATAAATGTAACATTGACACCAACTTATCTTTTTTTTTTTTTTTTTTTTTTTTTTTTTTTTTGTGGTACCAAGGATTGAACTCAGGGGCACTCGTCCTCTGGGTCACATCCCCAGCCCTTTTTTGTATTTTATTTAGAGACAGGGTCTCACTGAGTTGCTAAGTGCCTCACCATTGCTGAGGCTGGCTTTGAACTCGCGATCCTCCTGCCTCAGCCTCCCAAAGTGCTGGGATTACAGGCGTGCGCCACCGCGCCCGGCTACCAACTTATCTTTGAAAAGAGTTATGCAGATAGTTATATAAAAGAAGATAATTCCAACCTATGAAGTAGTATCTACAGCTTTTTTTTTTTTTTTTTTTTCCTTGTACCAGGGATTGAACTCAGGGGCACGCGACCACTGGGGCCACATCCCCAGTCCTTTTTTGTATTTTTATTAGAGACAGGGTCTCACTGAGTTGCTAAGTGCCTTGCCATTGCCGAGGCTGGTTTTGAACTCACGATCCTCCTGCCTCAGCCTCCCAAGTGCTGGGATTATAGGCGTGCGCCACTCCTTTTTTTTAATGAACTGAGTACTTGGTTTTCTCTAATACTTGGTCCCAGAGATAGGTCTGGGCAGGAAATGCCAAGGCAGAGCTCAAGCTGAGGCCACACCCGCCTAATGCAGAGCCAATTAAACCTTTCAGAATGCAACAAATAACATGTTAAAGCCCGAGTACACAGAATCATTTACTCAACATGCCTGCCTGTGCTCTTTTGAGATTTTTACAGTATGTTTAAACAAAACAGAGAGTATGCCATTTGGGGGAACTTAAAATAAGGAAGAATAAACACTAAAGAGCTTTCATTCAACTCCTGGCTCATTTCCCCCTAACCAAAGCAGAAAGGAGGGAACTAACTGCGACTCTTCATCCACTTCCTCCTTTCCCAGGAGAAGACAGGGGGAGACGTGGGAGGAGCTGAAGTCTCAGGGACAGCAAGGGGCCTAAAGGGCAGTGCTTCTGTCCTTCCATCCCACAGCTGGCAAATGTTGGTGTTAATTCTTGTTCATGGCTTAATAGGTCTCCCTCCTACACCAGTCATTACGAACACAAAGTTTTGAATATTTTTTTCATTTTTTTAATTTTTTGGACCATCATCCTGTGCTAATTAAATGCATTCCTGTGGATCGTCTAGTTTAGCCCTCACTCCTGGAGAGTTTAGAGATACAGGAGAATACAGAGGGGGAGAGCTTGGACTCTGGTTTGGGGTCCTGGATCCCTTAGGCTTTTGAGCTGGGTCACGGTTGTTTAAGCCGCCCGTGGTCATCCACCAGTGTCTCTGTCTGTACAGAGGAGGTGACAGTAATGGCACCCACAGAGTCCTGTTGTGTAAAACTCTTGGGACAGTAGCTGGCACAGAGCCGGTGCTCAGTACGTTAGGTATTATCACGACCCATGAGAAACAGACTCCAGGTGTGGTAACTCGCCCACAGTTGCACGGCCAGTGTTGGATCCAGGGTTCACTGGGGTCTCCGTGAGCTTCTCATATCTGTGGGTTTCTAGTGCTTATTTAGTCAGACGTGGAAAGAGTTCCATCCTGATTTTTTTTCCCCCAATACATTTTCTGTCATCCCTCTGCTCCATCACGTCTCACCTCTTCTTCAGGGACTCCAGTTATACGTATGTGAGGACCCTTGTTTAAGTTGACCACAGTTCATTGAAGCTCAGTTCTAGGTTTTTTTTTTTTTTTTTTTTTTTTTTTTGTTTTTTGGTTACTGGGGATTGAACTCAGGGGCACTCGACCACTGGATCACATCCCCAGCCCTTTTTTTTGTATTTTATTTAGAGACAGGGTCTCACTGAGTTGCTAAGTGCCTCACCATTGCTGAGGCTGGCTTTGAACTCGCGATCCTCCTGCCTCAGCCTCCCAAAGTGCTGGGAATTACAGGCGTGCGCCACCGCGCCCGGCAGTTCTGGTTTTTTTTTTTTTTTTTTTTTTTTTTCCTTAAGTCTTCCCCCCCCCCCTTTGTTTGGATACTTCCTGTTGCCTCCATCTTCAAGTTCACTGGTGTGTTTTCTAATGCCTAATCTGCTGTTTGTTCTACCACTGTCCTTTCCCATCTCTTGGCATCGATCTTGGTCTTTTTCCTATCTCCAGTGTCTGTCGGGGGCATGCTTATGCATGCCTCGACCTTCTTGAAGGTCTGAAGTATATTTCCAACAGCTGTTTCAACGTCCTTGTCTCATTCTATCGCGGGTGATGTTTCAGGACCTCTTTCTCTGGGTTGATTTTTCTCCTCATTGTGGGTCATACGTCTCTACTTCTTTCCTTACCGGGTAGTTTTGTCCAACATGGTGAATTTTGCATTGCTAAGTCCTGAAGGTTTTTTTTTTTTTTATCATTCCTTTAAAATTTTAGTTTTGTTTTAGCAGTTAAGATACCAGATACCTGGGGCTGGGCTGTGGCTCGGCAGAGCGCTCGCCTTGCACGTGTGCAGCCCGGGTTCGATCCTCAGCACCACGTAAACATAAATGCATTGCATTGTGTACGACTAAAGTAAATAAATAAATATTTAAAAAAATAAATAAAAAGACACCAGATACGATGTGATTCTTTTGAAGCTTCCTTTTAAGATTATTAGGCAGGAATGCAGGAATGCTAGCTGCGGTGGCATGAATCTGTCTTCCTGGCTACTTGGGAGGAAGAAGGAGAGTCACAAGTTCGAGGCCAGACTGAGCAATCTAGCCAGACCCTGTCTCAATGAAAAATTAAAAGAGCTGGGGATGTAGCTCAGTGGTAGAATCCTCGGTGGGTTCAATCCTCAGTGCTGGGCTGGGGGTGGGGGGGAAATTTTTAGGCAGACGCAGACTTTAGTCTAGGGGTAATGTGGCCGTTACTGGGGCAGCCTCCTGCTCAGGACTCTGATCATGTTAGACCTTTCCTCTCCAGCTGCTGAGAACACAAGGAAGTCCAACCCTACGTGAGCCCCGTCTGATCCTCTTGGTAGCCTTCCCTCGGTCTACAGTAGTGTCCTCGCACTCACGCCTTGACCCAGACTGAAGGGAAACCCTCTAAAGATCCCCCCAGTCCTCCCTCTGTCTGCGGCTCACTCCTCTCTGCTGTGTCTCCCCCAAGATCTCAGCTCAGGGACGCTGCTGGGTTCTATTTGGGTTTCTCCTCTCTACCTGGAGGCCGGTGACAATCATAGGACTTCCCTGAACGATCTTCCATACCTGGGGGATCCCTGCCCTGTCCTCTCTGCTGTGTTCATGTAACACCCACTGTTTTGCCTACGTTGTCAGGTTTTCGAGTTGTCTGAGGCAGGAAGGTGAACACGGCCCATTGAGTCCGCCAGGGTTAGAAAAGGAAGTCTCAGGAGCCGGGATCTGGACCCAGGCAGCCTGACTCCTGAGCTTCTCCCACCCCATCCCATATCAGTCTCCTTCTTGTGCTCACCCAAATGTCACTTTGCTATTGTGAGGCCTTTGCAGACTGCCCCTGGCTCAGCTGGCTCTCTGCCCTCCCCGTCTGTCTCTCTCCATATGATTTGGGTGGACTTTATGTGTCCCCCAAGGACCCACTGTGATGGAAGTTGGGGCCTAATGAGAGGTCTTTAGGTCACTAGGGTTGTGGCTTCCGAAGTTTTCATGGGTCTCCTTGGTGGTTCTCTCTAGTGGGTTGTTGTAGATGCCCGAGCCTGGCCCCATCCAGCTCTCTCTGCTCCTACAAAGTCCCTCCATAGTATGCTGCCAGCCACCGCCGTCACCAGATGCCCAACCAGTGGGGCCACCCGGTCCTGGACTTTGAACCTCCAAAACTATGAGCTAAATAAACCCGTTCTTCTTCAGATGTAGCCTCTATCAGGTTGTTTATGATAGTGACCCACAGCTGACCAAAACACCTTTGATGGAATGAAATTTCCACAAGGGCAGGGATTTCAATATGTGGCTCCTTTTTCCCTTAGAGAACTGGGAATTTGTTCCCATGATCCCAGGACCCCAAACAGTGCTTGGACAGGATCTTGAACTGATGACGTATTCAAGACGTAGTTGTTGAAGGAATACATGTCATCTCACTCTCCTTGGGTCAGGGCTCATGTGGCATCTACCCTCTAGAAGGCATTCCACAATGGCAAACCCAGGCCAGAGTCTCCATTCAGAGAGAACAAAACTCATTTCTCCAGAAGAGATGGAGTTGGAGCTACACAGCCCTGGGCCTTGAAGCCATCCTCATGGATGACTGAAGTGAGGTCACCCAGAGCATAGAGATCCAGGGCTCTTGAGCTGCGCCGTCCAATATGGTAGCGTCTAAGCGCACGTGGTTCTGGAGCAGTGGAGTGTGACAATTCCCAATGAAGATATAATTGTACGTTATCATAATGAACCATTATCGTCAACCATTTATGAAAAAAAGGAACTAATCATGTTAATACTGCTAAAATGTTCAAGCAATAATAGTTTAAACATATTGGGCTAAACAAAACATTACTAACATTAATGTCATTGGTGCCTTTTTGCTTTTTTTTTTTTTTAATATTTATTTATTTGCGCTAGTTGTACACAATGCGTTTATTTGTACGTGGTGCTGAGGATCGAACCCGGGCCGCGCACGTGCTAGGCGAGCGCTCTACTGCTGAGCCACAACCCCAGCCCCTTGCTTTTGTTTTTAATGTGGCTAATAGAACGTTTAAAATTATATGTGCGGCTCACATTATATTTCTATTGGCCAGCACTGCCCAAGGCAGAGAGAATACCCTCGAAGGGCAGGCCAGGATGCTAAACTCCATCCACCCCCAACACTTAAGTCTGGCAGAAAGAAGAACAAAGTAAAGGTAGACGAGGTGAGAAAACAGGCTACATAAAAGAGATGTAATATATTCTCTCTCTCTTCTCTCTCTCTCTCATTGTATTGTGGTCAGGACACTTAACATGAGATCTGCCCTCTTGGCAGATTTTTAAGGGTGCATTATTTTTGTTGACTATGGATACTGTTGAATGGTGGGTCTCAAGAGCTTATTCATTGCACTTGACAGTAACGTGACGCCCGTCGATTAGTAACTCCCCATTTCCCTCTGTCCCCGGTTCCCTAGCAACCACCATTGCATGCTTCGGTTCCATGGATCTGACTATTTTAGGTACTTCTCATAAGTGTCATCAAGCTTGTTCCTCTGAAACCTTTCCTCACACACGACTTCCCCACCCCTATCCCCCAGGCAACTCCACATGAGTCACCCACCCATTGCCGGAGGGAGAAAGTTGTCACCATAAAACCCCGAGAACAATGAATGGAAGCAAATTCTCCATGTTGAAGATCAAAAAACCAAAGAAAAATTGTAATCCAGACTAGGTGAAACCACCACAGGATTCATCCTCTTATGAAATCAAGGAGGAAACCCTTGACAGGAACAGAGTGGGACTCGGGTCCAAGTCAGGGTCCGGTGAGCATCGAGTCCCTGCGTGCCCCATGACTCTCTTGGAAGGTCACATAGGGTAAGGGTGCGGTTTGGCACCAGGGAACCCAGATTCAAATCCTGGCTCTGCCACTTACCAGACATGTGACCTCAGACCAATGACCTGGACTTCCATACCTCAGTTTCCTCTTCTGTAAAATGGGCTGATGATTTAAAAAAAAAAAACCCATCCACAAGACTGCAGTGAGAAGTAATCTATATAAGAAAAGAGGTAATCTATATAAGACCTAAGAAAATGGCTCACCCGCAGGGCGTGGTGGCACATGCCTGTAATTCCAGCAGCTCAGGAGGCTGAGGCAGGAGGATCGTGAGTTCAAAGCCAGCCTCAGCAAAAGCGAGGCTCTAAGCAACTCAGTGAGACCCTGTCTCTAAATAAAATACAAAATAGGGCTGGGGATGTGGCCCAGTGGTCGGGGGCCCCTGAGTTCAACCCCTGCTACCAAAAAAGAAAAAGAAAAAAGAAAATGGCTCACCCCTTAGCAAATAAGACCTTTAAATTGACTGCTACACCTTGAGTGAGCCTGTGCAGTGTCCGGGTTGAGAGGCCACAGGACTGGTCCACTTAAGAAGGCAGCAGCTGCCGTGCTGCTGGTGGATCATGGGGAGGATTGATGACCACGTGTGCCCTACTTGTTTCTTGAGGTCCATCTGATCCGCTGCACAACGTCAAACCTGCCCACCTTTCAAGGAACCAGATGGGGCAGAACACTCCGGAAGGATGGTCAGGCCCTGCGTCCCTAGTGGTAGGTGTCTTGGGGTAAATCTCCTTCAGGGCCCTATCATGGGCCCCTTTATAATGAGATTTTCTCCCTTCAGGTACCAGATGCTCCCCTAATTAGCTGAATGGGTCATCACGCAGGCATTTGCATTTAGGATCTAAGGTCATTGTGATAGTTCATTGTAACCCTCAACTGAACGGAGATGGATCCCCAAAGAGCTGGTAAATGGTTACTTCTATGTGTGTTTGTGAGGGTGTTTCCAGAAAAGACTGGCATGCCGGTGAACAAATGGAGTCGGGAAGAGCCTCCCTCAATGGGGCGCCATCGTCCAATCAGCTGGGAGCCCGCATAGGAAAGTGCATCAGGAAGCACCTTTGGCCCCAAGCACCAGGCTCTCCATCCTCTTGACTCCAGGAGGGGCACCAGCAGTCCCTGGGGGGCTCTCAGGCCTTCAGGATGCATTGTTGGCCTCCCTGGTTCTGAGGCTCCCAGCTCCTGGACCAAGCCACACGGCATCAGTTTCTCGGCTTGCAGAGGACTTACTATGGAACCTGGGATTACAGGCGTGTGTGCCCCCACGCCCTGCGGTGAGTGAGCCATTTTCTTAGGTCTTAGGTAGATTACCTCTTTTCTTCTATAGATTACCTCTCACTGCAGCCTTGTGGGTGGGTTTTAGATCACCAGCCCATTTTACAGAAGAGGAAACTGAGGTGTAGAAGTCCAGGTCGTTGGTCTGAGGTCACATGGCTGGTAAGTGGCAGAGCCAGGATTTGAATCTGGGTTCCCTGGTGCCAAACAGCACCCTTATCCTAAGTGACCTTCCAAGGGAGTCATGGGGCCCTGACCTGGACCTGAGTCCCACTCTGTTCCCATCAGGGTCTGTGAGCGCGTGAATGAATCCCTCTTAAGTCCCTCTGTGAGGTTGCCTGTCCCAGGCCAGCCCGGTTCCTCCTTGCCTGTCCCTTCAAATATGAGCCTAAATATACCAACCTGCCTGTGGCCATCTCTCCAGGGAAGCCCCAGAGGTGTCCCCAATTCTTGCCACTTCTGTGGCACCTGATTAGATGCTCTGGCCCGAGTTCTTCTCCTCCCTTGACAGGAAGGCCAGGCCAGGTCCCAGGGGACAGACAGCAGGGGACCATGCGTGTTGTAGCCACTTTGCATTTTTCAGACTTGTGCGCCACAAACATCACCGACCTGGGGTACAGTTTGAATGATGCCCCACGGAGTTGTGTAATGTGACAGCCCTGCATTTCTTGGGGACTTTACGACTCCTAGATCAGTGCCCCTTGGTCCCCTCTGCCTCCTACATATTCTGGTCAGCAGCTTACGTCGTGTCCCATGACTAAACACTCAGGGTCACTCCAGGTGAGCCTTTTTCTTTGGGTCTTGTGACAGCTTCTCTGACCTTAGGGGTCTGTGGAAAGAGAGAGGGCGAGCAATGAGCACGTGAGGAAGCCTTTTACTGGGGAGAAGCCATTCAAATGAGGCAAGGGGTCAGGTTTCAGGGGGTGGAGTCTAGCTTCCAGATGTCTGCTGTCAGCAGGTTGAGTGACATCTAGGAAGGCCACGCCCATCCCATGCGCTGAGTGGGGATCTAGAGCAGGGCAAGAGGAGGGGACACACAAAGGGGGTTTCCGTGGAACCTTCTATCCCAAACAGGGCCAAGGGGTGGGATTACAAAGGAACAGGTGAGTGTCACTCAACCCCAGTGGGCACACCTCCTCCTGAAGCCACGCCTTGATATCTGAGCTAGGGACGCGCCAGACTTCAGGGATCTTTCAAATCCCGGTGCATCAGGACTTCAAGGTGCGTGCATTGGGAGTGGTCCCCACAAGCTCAGGCGGTAGAGGACAGCGGCTCTCAACTCTGGCATGCATTAGAATCACGCAGATTGTAGGACACCATCCCCAGAGTGTCAGAGCGTCCGGAGGAGGGCCTGAGACTTTGCCTTCCTAGCAGGTTCTCAGGGGACGCCATGCTGCTATCCCAGGGACCACCCTTGGAGAACCACAGTTGCAGTCGGTTCTGTTGGAACCACATCAGACCCCCCCCCCGCCCCGCCCTTCCCCATCCCCCACCAGCAGCACACAGCTGTCCCTTTTCTGCAGGGCTGCATGGTGTGTGTTGAATTGTGTCGTTCCCCAAATTAATATATTAAAGTCCTTACCCCAATGCCTTGGAATGTGACCTTATTTGGAGACAGACCCTTTATAGAGGGAATTAACTCAAAACGAGGTCATTAGCAGTCTAATCCAACATAACCACTGTGCTTATAAAAAAGGGAAAGGATTTTTTGTGGGGGGAGGGGGTGCTAGGGATTGAACCCAGGGATGCTCTACCCTTGGCCCATATCCCCAGCCCCTTTTATTTTTTTCCATATTATTTAATTTTAATTAATTTACATTTAAATAGCCAACTGGTCGCATCTATATAGGAAAATGCAGTTCTAAATATTAGTCTTCTTTGAGAGAGTGAAATGTACTCTTTTTTAAAAAATGTGTCCTAATTAGTTATACATGACAGCAGAATGCTCTTTGATTCGTGGTGCACAAACGGAGCACGACTTTTCATGTCTCTGGTTGTACCCGCTGCAGAGTCACACCATTCGTGCAATCGTACGTGTACCTAGAGTAATGATGTCCATCTCATTCCACCATCTTTCCTACCCCCATCTCCCTTCTACTTCCCTCCCTCTCCCCCCCATCTTTTTTTTTTTTTTTTTTTTTTTTTTTTTGTACTGGGGATTGACCTCAGGGGCACTCGACCCCTGGGCCACATCCCCAGCCCTTTTTCTGTATTTTATTAGAGACAGGGTCTCACTGAGTTGCTAAGTGCCTCACCATGGCTGAGGCTGGCTTTGAACTCGCGATCCTCCTGCCTCAGCCTCCCAAGTGCTGGGATGACAGGTGTGCGCCACCGCGCCCGGCTCCCTCCCTCCCCTTTGCCCAATCCAAAGTTCCTCCATTCTTCCCATGCTCCCCCCACCCCAATTATGGATCAGCATCCACTTATCAGAGAAAACAGTTGGCCTTTGGTTTTTGGGGATTGGCTTACTTTGCTTAGCATGATATTCTCCAACTCCACCCATTTACCTGCAAATGCCGTAATTTTCCCTTTTAGATTTTGAGACAGAGTCTTGCTAAATTGCCCAGACTGGCCTCAAACTTGTGATCCTTCTGCCTCAGCTTCCTAAATAACCGGGGCTAGCGGTGTGCCACTGCACCCGGCTAAAAAGGGAAATTTAGAAACAGACACAGACCATGTGAGGAGAAGATGAAGGCGGAGATCAGGAATGCCAAAGATCACCAGCCAGAAACCAGGGCAGAGGCCCGGGACAGATTCTTCCTCCAACCTTCAGAAAGAACCATCCTTGCCGATGGATGAGCTCATTTCAGATTTCCAGCCTCCCAAACTCAGAGAGAATAAATTTCGGTGGCTTAAGATGCTCGGGTTATAGTACTTTGTTAGGGCAGCCCCAGAAAACGAATCCATTGCGCTGGGCCCAAGGGTTTCCTGGTTCCTCACCCTCCTCCTCCAGAGTTGCCTTCTTAGCATGTGCTCCCAGGGAACCAGGTTCAGGGCAAGTAGTGAGAATTTGCATTCCCTCCTCCCCTCCCCTCCCTGTGAGCAAGGGATTATTTCCTTCTCTCTGCAGGATCTAAGAGAGGTGGGCCCCTGCACTCAGCCTCCTGTGGCTGTACTCCTAGTGCAAAGCCGGCTCACTTAGGAGGAAAAGTGAGTCTTCCTCCAGCTGCTGGGCCTACCTTTGGGATTTAAAAAAAGAAAAAATCAGACTCAGAAAGGGGAAACGCCCTCACCTGGTCAAGTTAGGGTTGGGCCCGCTCAGCTCAATTCCTCCACAGAGCCCGAGCAGGAACAGGGGTGCAAGGCGGAGCCCCATTCCCCACATAAACAAGAAGAAACTCAAGGCCTCACACACGTGAGGCAAGCCCTCTACCACTGAGCTACATCCCCACCCCTTTTTATTTTATTTTGAGAGAGGATCTCACTAAGTTGCTCAGGCTGGCCTCCAATTTACGATCCTCCTGCTTCAGCCTCCTGAGTAGCTGGGATTACAGGCATGCACCACTGCGCCCAGCTGTTACACATGCTTTTGAACATATTAAGCAGTGACTTTTAGAGCTTCTGGGGCAAATCTGGGTTCAGAGCTGTTGGTTCTAGGCAGAAGGCCGCGCCTCCCAGACAGAAGGCCACACCTTTCCAGGTGCCTTGTGAAAAACTACGGCTCCCGAGATCCTCAGCGTGACCAAAAACCTGACCAGCAGGTCGGGCGCGGTGGCGCACGCCTGTAATCCCAGCACTTGGGAGGCTGAGGCAGGAGGATCACGAGTTCAAAAGCCAGCCTCAGCCATGGCAAGGCACTTAGCAACTCAGTGAGACCCTGTCTCTAATAAAATACAAAAAAGGGCTGGGGGTGTGGCCCAGTGGTCCAGTGCCCCTGAGTTCAATCCCCGGTACCAAAAAAAAAAAAAAAAAAACCTGTCCAGCAAGTCCCTTGTCCACTACCACTACCTCCCCCCCATGACCTCTGCTGGCCTATAGGACAAGGACTCACTCCAAGGGGGTTTTATGACCCCTACTCTATTTAAGCCAGCCCCGGACTGAAATCGTCCCTTTTGTTCCTGCTCTCCCCTGGTTCCTGCGGCTCCCTGCTCCTGCTCTCCGCTCCCGCTCCCGCGTGCTCCAGCTCCCGTCCGTTCCCCGCGGTTTGTCCTCATCCCCTCCACGCGTTTCTTTGGTAATTCAATAAACCCCTTTCCTTTTCCTATACGACAGTTCGAGCCTCGGTCCCTTCCTGCAAATTCCGCTAACAAGAGCAGACTCAGAAGCTCTGCTTTCTCCGTCCACCAGTTCAAAGAGTGGTGGTCCCTGATAATAGATGGGTTCCAAACTGGTCTCCCACATCTTGCCGGGAACGCAACCCAGACTTCCTGCAGCAGAGCCTTCTGTGGGCAGGGATGGTCTTTGGGGAATGCTTCCTCCTTCACCCTTTCTGCTATGACATTCCCCCACACACACCCCCATTCCTTGGTTCATTCTTTGCTAACCTCCTGACGGTCCAGGTTGGAGGCCTTGCAAGGAGAGGGTGTTGGACGGGGGTGCACATTTTGCAGCTCTGGGTCCGTGTGTCCATGCAGAAGGGAAAGAAAGGAAGAAATAGGTCCCTGGGGTGGGGTGGGAGGGGGCACACCCCCATGTTAGTTAAGAACACGTTATTGGGAAAAGGCACCTTGGAACCACTCTACCCGTCAGCCTCCTGTAGCAGATGAGGAAAATGAGACCTGGGGAGAGGACAAGGCTCACCCACGGGGTGGGGCTCATGCTGACTTAGCCCAAATAAAGAAGAAGCAAGCACACGCGGTGCAAGCTGGGTTGGGTACACGTGTGTTGCAAAATGACTTTAAAACATGCGCGCACACACAACCCGCAGTGCAGGGATTTTGATTCATGCATGCCACATGACCCTCAGTCTGCAGAATGGGAGAGAACAGGGCTGAGAGCTCCGAGTCCTCCCCCTGGAGGGCGAAGGTCACATACACAGGAAGTGCCCCAGCACAGAGGAGCCGGCAGGGGATAGGATTGCTGAGGCCCAGTGCATGACTGCCAGCTTGTCTCCTCCTGGGCTTGAAGCTCTCCTGAGCAGGACCGTTCGCTTCTTTATAGTCCCAGGATGCATCAGAGTAGAAGCACAAGTGTTTGGGAAAGAGAAAGAAAGGCCGACGAGCGGCTTGTCAGTCGTCGGGCAATGATGGAAGTCATGCACTTTGCTGTAGTTTTTATGTGTTGGAAACTGAATCCTCAAAGTCCTGTTGGTGGCATTTGGAGGCAGGGCCTTTGGGGGTAATTCAGATTAGATGCGGTCCTAAGTGCAGGGCCTTGCTGGTTCATGAGACGAAGAACTATGATCCCCGCTGACTCACTTGCTGTGTCTCCCCATGTGATGTCCTCTGCCACGTGATGGTGCAGCAAGAAAGCCCTCCCCAAATGCCCAGCAGATGTTAGCACCGCACTTTTGAAATACTCAGCTTTTGGAACCATGATCTAAATAAACCTCTATTCTTTATAAATCACCCAGACTCTGGTATTTTGTCATAGCAACAGAAAACAAGCTAAGACACACTTTTCACGGGGATATTAAAAGAGGAACATTTATACTTTAGGGGATATTTGGTGGGAAGAATCAGTCTGTCTTTTTGTGTGTGTGGTGCTGAAGATGGAACCCAGGGCCTATGCATGCTAGACAAGTGCTCCACTGCTGAGCTCCATCCCCAGCCCTAGCAAAGATTTATTAAGAATCTACTATATGCCAGGCACTGTTCTAGGCATTGGAGATAATGTAATAAACAAGGAGGAGACTTCCCTCTAGGAAACTCATGTCCCAGGGAAGTCAGAGAGATTGGAGAGAGGCCTGTGAAGAAGGGTCTACATTTTACAGAGGAGGAAATCAAGACATGTGATTGGCAAACAGGAGTGTCAGGATCTGAACCCAAATTTGTGTGACACCCCCGCACCGCCCCACCCCAGAACCTCAGACAGGAAAGAAGAAGGAAAGAGGAGAACGTTCTCGCTGGGCGAACCCCATAGACGTGTCCCAGTGACTTCTGCACCTGGCCAGTGCTCAGTGCCTTTGGTGGTTCACAAACCCTAGGCCTGAACAGGTCAAATGGCTCCTAACGCCGTCCGTCGGCCCAGTCTAGTTCCAGGGACTCTCGTGGAGAGCCCCAGCGCTGTGTCCCAGGCCAGCCTTTCATCTGTACAATGAAACCCAAAATACCTACCCCATAGTGTTCTATAAGCATTAAGT
This sequence comes from Tamias sibiricus, assembly GCA_025594165.1. NCBI lineage: Eukaryota > Metazoa > Chordata > Mammalia > Rodentia > Sciuridae > Tamias > Tamias sibiricus. Next base: position 19,440,856 of record CM046674.1, read on the forward strand.
CAGTTAATATGAGAACTTTTTAAAGTTCCCACCACGCAGTTAACACTCAGAAGTTACCTTCCACTTTGTCTTTCAAAAGAAAGAGAAGTTGTTATGTTGTCTTGTGTTGAAACAACTCTACTTATTTGCCTTTGGCTGGGGGAATCTCCATCCTCTTAGCCTAGTGATAAAACCTGAATGCTGGTCGGGAAAGACACAGAGTAACCTTAGAGGTGGATAAGTCACCTGTAGCTCCCGACAATGGAAATGGCCTGGGTGAATGAGTGTTGAAATTTGGGGTTAGCATGACCTCTAGTGGTCAAACAGAAAACAGCAGAAAGCTGGTACATGCTCAAGTGACAACCAAAGGATGCTTTACGGGGTCGTTTTTTTTTGTTGTTGTTGTTGTTTTGTTTGTTTTGTTTTTGTTTTGTTTTGTTTTTTTGTTGTTGTTGTTGGTTTTTTTTTTTGGTACCGGGGATTGAACTCAGGGGCACTTGACCACTGAGCCACATCCCCAGCCCTTTTTTGTATTTTATTAGAGACAGGGTCTCACTGAGTTGCTAAGTGCCTCGCCATTGCTGAGGCTGGCTTTGAACTCGTGATCCTCCTGCCTCAGCCTCCCAAGTGCTGGGATTACAGGCATGCGCCACCATGCCCGGCTTATGGGGTAATTTTTATTGGGAGTTTACTAGTTGCTGGATTTTGCTCATGCACAGAGAAGGGAAGCACCTCATTGAAGCCCACACAGGTTGTAAGTGGCAGGGTTAGGGTTTCAATCCAACCTTGTCTGGCTTCAGAGTCCTGTTGTTTATCCACAAGGCATAGTGCTAACCTAGAAAGGCAATCATGCCATACTCACAGAGATCATCCAGTTTACAAAACCCTTCGTCCACATCCCTGCAACACATAAACCTGCAGTAGCAAGGGTTTTGACACTCATTTTTCACACCTAGAAACAGAAGGTCTCAAGGATCTTATCCAGCTGTTCATTCAACACGAATCTATCAACCAGACTCCAGCCCTGTGCTAGACTCTGGACACAAAGCACGCAGACCCCTTACCCTCAAGGAACTTGGACACTAATGAATTAGTGCCGTGACAGGGGTCCCTTGCTTCCTGTGCAAATGCCCCCTTTCCCTACATTAGTAAAGCCAGCTCCTTCCAGAGTCCTCCCATCCTCACTAGTCTAGGTCTTCCCGTCAACACTAGAAACTGAGCAAAGGCAGGAGGGCTGTGGATTGATTTCCTGTCCTCCACCAACTAGAGCCTTGCTGACAGCCGGGGCCATGGACTGTTCCTTCAGCTTGATGGGGTGGGTAGGAATTTATGCTTCACAAACACTGCTAAGATCAGAGCTATTTACTGGGACCCTGCCTGGCACCTAGCTAAGTGCAATCTCCAACTTAGAATGGTTTCACTTACAATTCTTCAGCTTTATGGTAGTGCAAGACAATACACATTTGGTGGAAACCGAGCTTCGAATTTTGAATTTGGATCTTTTCCCAGACTAACACAATATGCAGTATGATCCTCTCTGCCGATCCCGGGCAGGGGCAGTGAGCCACCGTGCCAGCCACACAATTCTGAGGATAAATAACCAATATTCTGCAGTATACTGTGCTGCTAAGCTATTAGGGTCCGTACACTTGGCAAATTGAGTGCGTTTTCAACTTACAATGGGTTTATTGGCGGTAACCCCATCCCGGGTCCAGGAATATTTATATTCTACATACAATTTAATTTAATTGTGTTTAATTCTCAAAGCATGCTAATGAGGAAGGTTCTGTGATGTTATTTTACAGCTGGAAAAAAAAAAAGCTGAGGCTTAAGAAGGTTAAGCAATTTGTCCAAGATACAGTAAGAGCAGGACTTGAGTCCAGCTCTGCTGAGCCCCCGCTCCACTTCTACCCATTGCATGGGAGTTGGGTTCCTGAGATAAGGATGTGAATTCAAATCATTTATTTGGGAAGTGATCCCAGGAGACCCTGGGAGAAGAATAAGGATGCGATGTGTATAAGTCCTGCAGGAGGACAGCCATAGGATGTTACCTGTATCGACACCTTGGGCTGTCATAATATGCAAACTGGGTGGCTTAAACAACAGAAATTTATTTTCTCACATATCAGGGTGCCGGCGTGGCCGGTTCTGGTGAGGGCCCTCTTCCTAGATGGCACATAGCCACCTTCTCACATGGGAGACAGACAGGCAAGGCAGAGAGTGCATTCCAGTGTCTCTTTCTTATAAGAGCACTGTCACATCATGAGGTCCCACCCTCCAGACCTCATCTAAACCTAGTTAGCTCCCAAAGGCCCCATCTCTAAATACCACCACACTGGGGCAGGGGGGTTAGGACTTCAACATATGATCAGGGAGGCCCAATTCAGAACATGGCAAGTTCCCTGCATGAACCACACGGGATTGTAACGTTAAGAGAAATGTTATTGTGTAGAACACTGAGCTTTGAGGGTCGCTGGTTACAACAACCGGTGTTATTTAGCTTCACTGACGTATCCATCCAATCTCAGCTCCTGTTCCCTCCCTTCAGTGAGCAAAGCCAAGCCCATCAGGACAACAATTCCAAAAAAAATGTGATGGATAGGAACTACAAGGTCTTGCTGCGCCTACGGCTGTCTTCTCCCCCACTCTGGATCCCAAGTCTCCCTCCGCAGTGCCGCCGCCATATTGGCGAAGTTTTCCTTCCAGCTTAGCAACTGGGGACGGTCCCTGCAAGATCCAGAGTACTGCGTGTTCACTTCCGGTCACTAAGAGAGACAGAGCACCAGGCAGGCCCCCATGAGTTCTGAGGATGACTCCCCCTGTCCTTGGGGACGCTCCTTTTTTTTTTTTTTTTTTTTTTCTAACTCAGAAAGCTATTGATTTTTTTTTTTAATTCAGTGTTGTGGTATGTATAAACAGTAGCATGCTTTACAATTCGTAATACACATAAAGAGCACTTTTTTACATATCCCTGTTAGTATACAAAGTATATTCATATCTTTCATGTCTTCAAACATGCATTTAGGGTAATGATAACCCTCTCATTCTACCATCTTTTTTTTTTTCTTCCTCTCTTTATACCCCCTTGCTCCCTCCCTTGCCATCCCTCCCCATTGACCTTTCTGGTGTTCCTCTAATCTTCCTATGCTCCCCAACCCAACCCCATTGTGAATCAGCTTCCTTATATCAGAGAAAACATTCAGTATTTGGATATTTTAGATTGACTAACTTCACTTAGCATTATATTCTCCAACTTCGTCCATTTACCTGCGAATGCCATTATTTTATTCTCTTTTATTGCTGAGTAATATTCCATTGTGTATATATACCACAGTTTCTTTATCCACTCATCTACTGAGGGGCATCTAGGTTGGTTCCACAATCTAGCTATTGTGAATTGTGCTGCTATAAACATTGATGTGACTGTTTGTCCCTGTAGTATGCTGTTTTTAAGTCCTTTAGAAGTAGGCCCAGTAGAGGAATGACTGGGTCATATGCTGGTTCCATTCCCAGTTTTCCAAGGAATCTCCATACTGCTTTCCATAATGGCTGCACCATTTTGCAGTCCCACCAGCAATGTATGAGTGTGCCTTTTCCCCAACATCCTCTCCAACATTTATTGTTGTTTGTGTTCTTAATAGCTGCCATTCTGACTGGAGTGAAATGAAATCTTAGAGTAGTTTTGATTTGCATTTCTCTAATTGCCAGAGATGTTGAACATTTTTTCATGAATTTGTTGATTGACTGTATATCTTCTTCTGAGAAGTGTCTGTTCAGTTCCTTGGCCCATTTAGTGATTGGGCTATTTGTTTTTTTGGCGTTAAGATTTTTAAGTTCTTTACATATTCTAGAGATTAGTGCTCTATCTGATGTGCATGTGGTAAAAATTTGTTCCCAATAAGTAGGCTCTCTATTCACCTCACTGATTTTTTTCTTTTGCTGAGAAGAAACTTTTTAGTTTGAATCTATCCCATTTATTGATTCCTGATATTAATTCTTGCGCTACAGGAGTCTTATTAAGGAAGTTGGGGCCTAATCCAACATGTTGGAGATTAGAGCTTACTTTTTCTTCTATTAGGCGTAGTGTCTCTGGTCTAATTCCTAGGTCCTTGAACCACTTTGAGTTGAGTTTTGTCCATGGTGAGAGATAGAGGTTCAGTTTCATTTTATTGCATATGGATTTCCAGTTATCCCAGCACCATTTGTTGAAGAGGCTATCTTTTTGGCACCTTTATCTAATATAAGATAGCTGTGGTTGTGGAAGAAAGCTATTGGTTTTGAATTGGGCCCAGAGCAGAACTTTGAGTAGGTCCCAGCTGCAGCACAGAGGGTGGTGCTGTTTGAGTCAGGTGACATGGCAGATCCCAAGGCACAGAGGTGTCCTCAGGGTAGGACATGGCATTGCTGGAATCTCTGGCCAGCCCCAGGTGGCTGAGTGAAGGCTTTCTGCAGACTTCTCAGCGGGCACCAGAGTGGAGGATCGGAGAGCTTGATGGCTGGACTTGTAGGAGAGGCCCAACGCACGTGCGTCTCCATGTCTCCTATCAACGTCCGCCAAGAGAGGGGCACGCAGTGGGACAGGGTGACGTGTCCAACGGAGATCAGCCAGTGTGTGCTTGGCTGTAACTGTGCTGCACAGCGAGTCCTTGAGGAGAGTGACTCTGATTGGCGGAGATGGAGACCCCCAGACATGGGCTGTGTGCCCCAGAGACATCCGACCTGTCGGCATCAGATACTGGCACTACATGCTCAGTACCGTGCCATCCTGGAGGGACCCAGGTGGCAAGTGGATGGCCCTGGAGGGAGCCATGATGAGCCTCTCCTGGGATTCACAGGACTCCGAGCGTGGGTTTGCGTTTGTCAGGTTCCGGGCAGGGAGGCCACACCTCCCAGGTATGAGGTCACACCTCCCAGGTGCCTCAGGCTGACCAGCTCCGCTGACCAGCACCTCAGGTGCCCGACTGGACCAACTGCGACACACACCCCCCACCCTTGACCTCCGACAGCCTATAGCTGACCACGGGTGCCCTACTTAAGGTGGCTCCGGACTGAAACCGCCCTTGTTCTTCCTTTTCCCTCGTCCTTCCCTTCCCTGCCCTTCCACGCCGCCCATTCTCTGCCCTTCCACGTGGCACCCTAATAAACCCTTTTTATTGAAACGCTGTTCCCGGCGTGGCTTATTTTTCCAATAGTCTTTCCTTTCCTGGCCACAATCTCTTGGCCAGCCCCAGTCTCTGAAGACTCGGCGAGGACCTGACTTGTTTTCTTAGGACCAGGGACTCGTTGTCCATGGTGAAGGAAGGTGACCGGGCATATGACACTCCACATCACAAAGACGCTATCTGTCCAATAGAGGACTGAAATGGGCCCTGAAAAACACAACCAAGACACCGGCTTGGGAATGCCACCTTGCAGACTGGGGGGCTGTCCATCAAGGGGTGGCATTACACTTTGAACAACAGCTGTGGTAGGTGCCCAATCGTCAGGACACATGGATCTAAGAACAAAAGGGTAACGGTGGCCCCTCAGCGTGATTCCCATCACTACCCAATGGCGGACAGAGAGGAGGGTGTCTGTAACTCAGAGTGCTTCCTGGGATACCTCTCAGTGTCCCCATGCCCAGGTTTTTGTTTGTTAGATTTCCAGGGCTGGGGCCCAAACCCAGGGCCTCACACGCTCAGACAGGCACTCTACCCCTGAGCTGTCCCGCCAGCCCCATGCCCACTTTTAACTGGGAAGAGCCAATTCCAGCAAACCAGCGGCTCAGAGTCCTCAGGGGTAAAATCTGGGCTAAAGCACTAGACAAGCAAAATGGATGACCAAAACCAGCACATAAAAAGAAGCTGAATCCTCAGCACCACATAAAAATAAATGTATTGTGTACGACTAAAAAAAAAAAAAAAAAAAAAAAAAGCAAATAAATAAATATTAAGCCAGGCGCGGTGGCGCACTTGGGAGGCTGAGGCAGGAGGATCATGAGCTCAAAGCCTGCATCAGCAATGGCGAGGCTCTTAGCAACTCAGTGAGACCCTGTTTCTAATAAAATACAAAAAAGGGCTGGGGATGTGGCTCAGTGGTCGAGTGCCCCTGAGTTCAATCCCTGGTACCAAAAAAAAAGAAAAGAAAACAATCCCATTTATAATAGCACCAAATTGAATAAGAGACTTAGGAATAAATTTAACCTAGGAGGCATAAGACTCATGCACTGAAAACTATGAGACATTGCTGAGAGAAATACTAAAAGGCCAAATAAGGGGAAAGACATCTCAGGCTCATGGACTGGAAGATGTAACATTATTAATATGGCAATACTACTAAAAACAAGAAATTCAATGCAATCCCTGTCAATCAAAATTCCAATGAAGTTTTTAAGAAAAGTGGGAAATTTGATTCCAAAATTGAAAGAGACCCTGAATAGCCAAAATACTTTAAAAAGAATAAAAGAAAGTTCAAGGAATCACATGTCCTGGTTTTTTTGTTGTTGTTGTTTTCTTTCTTTCTTTCTTTCTTTTTTTTTTTTTTTTTTTTGGTACCAGAGGATTGAACGCAGGGGCACTCGACCACTGGGCCACATCCCCAGCCCTATTTTGTATATTATTTAGAGACAGGGTCTCACTGAGTTGCTTAGCACCTCGCTTTTGCTGATGCTGGCTTTGACCTCAAGATCCTCCTGCCTCAGCCTCTGGAGCCACTGGGATTACTGGCGTGCGCCTCCACGCCTGGCTCACATGTCTTGGTTTTAAAACTTACTCAAAACTGTAGTTATCAAAACAGTGAGGTACTTGCTTTAACACAGACATACAGAACTGAAGGAGCCCTAATTAGGAAGGGCTGTTGCAGCTAGCTGGAAGCCATAAGTTCCACCTGATATGCATGTGACGCACCTGTAGGCACCCGCAAAGCTGAAGGTATATAACCGGGTGAAAGCGGTCCGAGTTAGGAGAACGGAGAATTCAGTCAGTCGGGCAGTCACTCGGTCGGTCAGAAGAATCAGAGCGGCCAGAACGTAGGCAGAGCGGTTACAGAAGAGAAACCAGATAGAAGAAGTAATGACTGGTCAGAGTTAGGCAGAGGCTCCCAAGGAAGACAGAAGACAGAAGAAAGAAGAAGGAAGAAAGAAGAGAGAAGAAAGAAGCTCTAATCTTTCTCTAAGCTAAGCTCTATCTTTCTTTAAAAGCTCTCTTTAATCTTTCTCTCTAAAAATCTTTCTTTCCCTCTCTAAGCTCTAAGAAAGTAGAAGTAAAAGTAGTAATAGATTTACTCTGCCGCCGAGAGTTTTCCTCCCGTTTTCGGTACCAGGTAGCTTACACAGAACAATGGAACAGAGTTGCAACCCCCCAAAATTAATTCAAAATGAATCAAAGATGCAGATGCCAAAGTTAAAATTATAAGACTCCTATAACAAAACACAGGAGTAAATTTTCATGACCTTGGTTTTGGCAATGGATTCTTAGAAATGATACCTAGAGCACAAAGAAAAAAGAAAAAACCAGATAAATAGATAAATTAGGCTTCATCAAAATTAAAAAAAAAAAAAAAACTTGTGCATCAAAAGGCACTGCCAAGAAAGTGAAAATAACTTAAATATGAGAAAATATTTGCAAATCATATATGTAATAGGAGTATAGGATTCAGAATATATATTACAAGATTCCAGGTCAAACAAAAAATCAAACTAAAAAATGAGCCAAAGGCTGGGCATGGTGGCACACTCCTGTAATCCCAGCAGCTAAGGAGGCTGAGGCAGGAGGATTGAGAGTTCAAAGCCAGCCTCAGCAACAAGGAGGTGCTAAGCAACTCAGTGAGACCCTGTCTCTAATAAAATACAAAAAAGGGCTGGGGATGTGGCTCAGTGGTCGAGTGCCCCTAAGTTCAATCCCTGGTACCAAAAAAAAAAAAAAAAAAAAAAAAAAAAAAAAAAAGATATTTCCAGCGCTGGGTTAGTTAAATCCACGGATGTGGAGGACAGCCAGGGCTGACAGCGCTGAGCAGAGGAAATTGCGGTCCTGCAGAAGAGAGCAAAGGGTCCTAAAGGGAAATTCTTTAAAACTTGTAGGAGCAGCCCCACGGGAGTCCACTAGGGGGCGCGCCTCAACAGCTTCTGCTTGCAAAGGTTGCAAAATCAAAACCGGAGCGGCTGCCTGTCACGTGCTCTCCTAAAGGAAATCCAGGAGTCTGAGGAAAGGGAGATACGTGGATTAAAATTCTGGTCCACTTATCCGTATGCCCCCCCCCCCCGCCCCAAAATGAGATGTGCCCGCGACTAGCACATCCTATTTTTACAAGGAAATTTTCAAGGAAAAAAAATAGGTAACACTTTCAACATATTTGTATAGAAAGTTATTTTTAAGTGGTTTTCTTTTTAAAACATACGTAGTGCAGTTTTTATAATTGAGCATGCGCGTGGAGCAAAATTTGAAATGCAAGAAAGAATGCACCGTGGAATTTTATGCACCCACAAAGTTGTCAAAAATTAAAAGTACGGTATTATAATTCTACGTGTTGGCAAGAATTTAGAAGCCTAGGCAGTCAGTTACTGCTGGTAGAAATAGGAATTGCCACAACCATGTTGAAAAATGGTATGACATGATGAAAATTAAAGGACTTTAATTCTTTACCTCATACATATGTGCACCAAAGGACATAGCTGAGATACTTGTAGTTTATAATGCTATTGAAAACATCCCACACGCGTTCAGCTATGACAGAATGCATAAGTTGTGGTATTTTCATTCAGTGGATAAGTGGATACTGTACAGCAGTGACCCTCACATTCTTTGAAACTGTTGAGTTCTGCCAGGCACAGTAGCACACGCCTATAAACCCAGCAGCTCGGGAGGCTGAGGCAGGAGGATTGCAGGTTTGAGGTCAGCCTCAGCAACTTCAAGAGGCTTAAGCAACTCAGTGAGACCCTGTCTCAAACTTTAAAAAAAAATAAAAAGTGTTGGGGATGTGGCTCAGTAGTTAAGCATCTCTGGGTTCCATCTCCCGTATCAAAAAACAAAACAAAACAAAACAAAAACTATTGAGTTCTCCAAAGAGCATTGGTTCATAGGGGTTACGCCTTTTCTTTATTCTCCTTTGTGGTGCTGGGCATTGAACCCAGGGCCTCCTGCATGCTAGGCAAGCACTCAACCCCAGCCCAAACTGTATGTTTTTAAAACATGGGACATTTAAACTGAGAAATTTTTGAAATATTTATTAATTAATTCATGTAAAGATAACAAATCTACAACATGTTAATATAAAATAATATAATTATGAAAAATCACTTATTTTTCTAAAACAAAGTTGGGATAAGGATTGCATAATTTTCATATCTTGTAACTCTCTTTAGCGTCTGCTCTACTAGAAAACAACCACATTCTGGTATCTGATTCTGGATTCGGTCTGTTGCAATATCATGTATTATTGGGTTACTGGAAAGCTCTACAGCACACTGTAGATAGAGAAGATTAAAAAGGCAAACAACTGCTTGATATTATGTGCTGTGCATTTATCCTGGGTACTATGGAAATAACTCTGACCCCTTGCATGCTCTGACTTTGAAAGGCGCTGTTTATAACCACAAAAATGAATGAGCTACATGATCATAAATGCAGCCTACATGTCCAATGTCACAGAGAGCTCTCACAAACGTCCTACTGAGAAGAAGCAACAAAATGCAAATGGATATAGTCAGGGGGACAGAAATGGGCCATTATTATTTAAGGTTGCTGAGGCTGACCTCAAACTTGTGATCCTCCTGCTTCAGCCTCCTGAGCTGCTGGGATTACAGGTGTGTGCTACTGTGCCTGGCAGAACTCAATAGTTTTAAAGAATGTGAGGAAGTTCTGAGATTAAATAGGTTGAGAGTCACACATAGGTTGAGAGTTTCGGGTCTGCTAGACAAAAAGAATCATGAAGATGGGTGGAGGTGATGTTTGCACAACATTGGGAATGTACTTAATAGCACTGACCTATGTACTTGACAGTGGTTATGAGGGTGATTTTTATGTTGAGTATATTTTAGCACAATTTAGAAACATGTTTTAAAGAATGTATTCAGCATGACTCCATTCATAAAATGTTCAAACACTGTCAAAAATAAAATGTTGCTTAAAGATACCTCCAGCCAGGTGCGGTGGCACACACCTGAAATTCCAGCAACTCAGGAAGCTGAGGCTGGAGGATCTCAGTTTTGAGGCCAGCCCCAGCAATTTAGCGAGGCCCTAAGTAACTCAGGGAGACCCTGTCTCAAAAATAAAAATCAAAAAGGGCTGGGGATATAGCTCCAGTGGTAAAGCATGCCTGGGCTCAATCCCCAGTGCAAAAAAGGAAAAAGACACATTCAGACATGGTACATCTTTAAATACAAACAAGGAAATTTGTATTACAAAATAAGGGTGGTGGATATTCTAGAAGAGAAGAATAAGGTTGTGATTGAAAACCGAGCTGCATGGTACTCTTTGTAATTATAATTTAACCTGAACATATATAATTAAGTACTTTATACATAAAATGTACTTAAAGATAGATATTTTATTCAAAATAAGAACAAGCAAAAGTACCTGTGTAAAGTGAGTGGCTCTCAACACAAGTGAAGAGGCATTCAAGAGAGGAAGGTAGCCCAAAGCAGTTGGTGCTAAGACAACTGCAAATCCATGCAAAAAAAGTCATAATGACAAGTTTTTTGTTGTTGTTGTTGTTGTTGTTTCTGGTGCCGGGTATTGAACTCAGGGGCACTAGACCACTGGGCCACATCCCCAGCCCTTTTTTGTATTTCATTAGAGACAGGGTCTCACTGAGTTGCTAAGTGCCTTAGCCATTGCTGAGGCTTTGAACTTGTGATCCTCCTGCCTCAGCCTCCCAAGTGCTGGGATTACAGGCGTGCACCATGGCACCCGGCATAATGACAAGTTTTGACCCATAATCAAAAAGTAACTCCAGCTGGGCACGGTGGTACATGCCTGTAATCCCAGTGGCTCCAGAGGCTGAAGCAGGAGGATCACAAGTTCAAAGTCAGCCTCATCAATTTAGTGAGGCCCTAAGCAACTTAGCAAAACCCTGTTTCAAAATAAAATATAAAATGGGATGTGGCTCAGAGGTTAAGTGTCTGTGGGTTCAATCCCAGCAATCCCCCCAAAAAATTAACTCAAAAGGGAAAATAGGCCTAAATGAAAAATCTAAAACTATAAAACATCTAGAAGAAAACACAAGAGTTACTTGAGTTTCTTAGGCAAAAGTTTCTTAGATAATTTCTTTTCTAATCCATAAAAGTAAATGGTAATGTATTGAACTTCATCAAAATTTAAAATGTGTGCCCTTTGAAAGACACTAGTAAGGACATTAGAAGACAAGCCCCATCTTAGGAGAGTATATTTGCAAAACACATTTTATAGCTATCAAAAAACCACAAAGAACTCTAGGAACTTAATAATAAGAACACAACCCAGTTTGGAAAACACAAGTCCTCAAATAGCCAAAACAATCTTGAAAAGGAACACTTGCTGATTTTTAAACTTACTATTAAGCCACAGAAATCCAGACACTGTGGTACTGGCTCGAAGACAAAGTCACAGATCCATGGAGTAGGTTCAATAGCTCAGAAATAAACCCTCTATTTACAGCTAATTGATTTTGCAAGGGTGCCAAGCCTATCCAATGAAGAAAGAATAGTCTTTTCAGCCAGTGGGTCTCCGCCTCCATCATGTCACCCCACAATCCCAGGAAACCAACTGAAAATGGTTCATCGGTGTAAACATGAAAAGTAAAACAATAAAACTGCCGGAAGAAAACACAGAAATAATGCTCATACCAATACACGAGTTTGATCCCTTGTACGGCAAAAAACAGAAAATATGTTCCACATTATTAACTATTAGGAAAATTTATGGTAAAACCATAATGAGATAACCCTACATACCTGCTAGAATGCCCAAAAAGAAAAAGAAAACCTCACAATATCAAGTACTGACAAAGATGTAGACCAATTGGAAGTCTCATACATTGCTTGTATTAGCTTTCTGCCACTGTGATAAAATGCCTGAGAGAATCAACTTAAAAGCAAGAAAGGTTTATTTTGGCTCATGGCTTCAGAAGTTCCTGTCCACTGTTTCACAAGCCTGTTGTTCTGGGCCTGTGGCAGCAAAGTTCATCATGACAGGAAGGAGTGGCAAGGATGTTGGTTCGTTTCATGGTGGCTGGGAAGCAGAGAGGAGGGGGCTGGAGGGTCCAAGACCCCCTTCAATAGAATGCCCCAGTGACCTTCCTTCCTTCCACTAAGCCCCACTTCTAAAGGTTCTACCACCTCACCATAGCACGCAGGCTGGTGACCGCGCCTGTAACACACGGGTCTTTGGGGGGGTATTTCAGATCCAAACTGTAGCAAAATGAAGCCACTTGGGAAAACAGTTTCACACACTTTTTTTTGTGAGGTTCAACATATATATTTACTCTAAAGGCCAACAACCTACGCGTAAGTATGTGCCAGAGAAAAAATGAAAACTTGAGTTCCTACGGAATCCTCCAAACAAATTGTACAGCAGTGCCCTTCCCAACGGCCAGACCAAGAAATGACCCAAATGTCCTCAGGGAATCAATAAGCAAATTGTGTTGCATCCATGCTACAGTTGATCACACTGCAACAAAAAGGAACGAATCAGTGAGGCATGGTGGCACGGCCTGCCATCCAAGCTCCTGGGGAGGCTGAGGCAGGAGGAGCTTAATGTTGAGGCCAGCCTCAGCAACTTAGCAAGAACTTGGCTCAAAATAAAAAAATAAAAAAGACTGGGGATGTAGCTCAATGGGTTCAATCCCCAGCACCTCAAGAAAGAAAGGAAAGGAGAAGAGAGGAGGGGGGGAGGGGAGGAAGACGGGTAAGAGGGGTAAGGGAGAAAGGAAGGAAGGAAGGAGGGAAAGAGGGAGGTCAGGAGGGAGGAAGGGAGGAAAGAAAGAATGAAAGAGAAAGAAAGAAAAAGAGCTGAGCACGGTGGGGCATGCCTATAAGTCCAGTAACTCGGAGGCTGAGGCAGGAGAATCTCAAGTTCAAAGCCAAACTCAGCAATTTAGCAAGGCCATAGGCAACCTCACAAGACCCTTTCTCAAAATAAAATAAAAAATAAAAAGGGCTGTGGATGTGGTTCAGTAGTTAAGTGCCCCTAGGTCCAACATCTAGTACCCCCCCCAAAAAAAAGACCTAATGTGAGTATGTATGTACATAATTTGTATATATGTGAGCATGTATGTATATTATATATATATATATATATATGTATGTATGTATGTATAATTTAGGTAGCATATTTCATGGTGATTTTTTTTTTTTTTTTTTTTTTTTTTTTTTGGTACTGGGGATTGAACTCAGGGGCACTCGACCACTGGGCCACATCCCCAGCCCTTTTTTTGTGTTTTATTAGAGACAGGGTCTCACTGAGTTGCTAAGTGCCTCGCCATTGCTGAGGCTGGCTTTGAACTCATCCTCCTGCCTCAGCCTCCCAAGTGCTGGGATTACAGGCATGCGCCACCGCCCCCGGCCACATGGTGATTTTTACTGTGCTTTTCACTTAAGTATATATTTTGGAAACGCTTCCATATCAGACCTAGTAGCCTCCCTCTCTCTCTCTCTCTCTCTCTCTCTCTCTCTCTCTGGTGCTGGGGATTGAACCCAGGGCCTTGTGCACGTGAGACAAGCGCTCTGCCAACTGAGCTATATCCCCAGCCCTTTTTTCCTTTCTTTTTTGTTATATTTTTGTTTTGTTTTGTTTGTTTGCTTGTTGTTTTTTTTAAGTTGTTTTTTAAGCAGGCGGTTAACTCGATCCAGAGGGAACTTTCGCTCTCTTTCTCCCCCTTCTCTTCAGCAGAGACTTTTTAAGACCTCGCCCTCCTGGGGGGTGTTCAGTGGCTGCAGTGTCAGGCGGGCTTTGCGCAGCCTTGGCTGGAGGGCTCTGCCCACACGTATTGCCCCAGAGACGCCACGTACAGAGTCTGGGGCTCCCTTTCTTTGGGGCCTTCCTCTCTGGGACCCAGCCCCTCTTTTCCAGAGGCCGTGTCTGCACGCCCCCTGCTCTCTGGCTGTTTGGGCCAGGAAGACCTGGGCTTCTGGCGCTGTTGACCCCCTCCCGCCCCGTGGCACGGCCTTGCTTTGCCATCAAACAGGGGACACTCCCCCAGATCGTCCCTTCCTTCTTCCCAGTGACGACTCTGGCAAAGGCCTGTGTGTGGTCTCCCCGGCATCCTCTGGGTTTTTTGGGGGTTTTTTGTTTTTTTGTTTTTTCCTAACTTTTTGTCCCCAGTGGATGGTGGATCTGGGAGGGGTCAGCCCGTGGGGCAGTGTCACCGTGGGGTAGCATGGGGCCTTTCCACCCCAGATCCTCGGACCCTCGAGGGATGGAATGTGTTGTTGGGTCTTTCTGTTCGTGTGTGGCACAGAAAAGATTGTCGGTGTGACCTTGGACGTACCCCTCACTTCCTTTGTAAGCCTGGAGCACGGCGGGGCTTCCCCGGCAGAGGGCGCTCGAGTTCCCTGGCAGCACGTGGCTGCTGCCCGCGTGGGCGCCCACCTTGCGGGTTCTGCGGCTCAGGGGCTGCGTGCCCTGCGTGCCCTGTGAATGAGGTCCTGTCGTCCCCCGCTCCACCGACAGGGGGAACCCTGGGGCCACACACTCTTGTGGACCTGGGATTGGAACCATGGCTGTGTGCCTGCTGGATGCATTTAACTGTGTGCACCTACCATTGTTTTTTTCTTTTTTAATCCTGGCAATGCATGACAATCACCTGGGAATCCCCTAAAGACTTGCGCAATCTGAAGCTCGGCTTCTGTGTTTGGACACCGCTCAGCACCTTGGCGTGCACACGCGGTGCTGTCTCCCTCTCCCTGACTCACTAGGAAAAATCGCTCCTTCCAACCCCTCTGGGCCCTCGAGCAAGCCGCAATCCTAGATGAACATATTAGTGTCACCTCTGACCCGTTCCTGACTGTGTCACCAGCCTGCAAAACAGGTGGAACAGGCTCAGGAGCGACAGGAAGCGCCAGCTCTCCTTTGGATCGTCCTTCCCCACCGGACCGGAGCCGTAACTCGGGTCACGTGACCGCTGGCAAAGCTTCGATGAGCCATGGCCTACGTGTCACTCAACCTCTGTTTTCTGAATAACCACACCTGGCAATGCCACGCTATCGTGGGGCCCTGTGAGTTCCTGGAACGTCCCAGGATGCTCCCAGAGGTCCTTACAGTCCAGCTGTAACTTGAAGGTCTTAGGAATCCCTGATACCGCCCATACTCAGAGTGCCCTGAACGTTAAAATAGGAATGGTGGGATGCAGGCGCCCGCCTGTAATCCCAGCGCTGGGGAGGCTGAGGCAGGAGGATCACGAGTTCAAAGCCAGCCTCAGCCAAAGTGAGGCACTAAGCAACTCAGGGAGACCCTGTCTCTAAATAAAATACAAAATAGGGCTGGGGATGTGGCTCAGTGGCCGAGTGCCCCTGAGTTCATTCCCTGGTACCAAAAAATAAAATAAAAAGGAATGTCCTGTGTTTCCTACTCATGTAGGACCTCTCCTCTCAAATTAAAATTTGGTCCTATGGCTTTCTGATCCTACATGATCTAGCCCCTGCTTATCTTCCAGCCCTAGGCCCTCTCACCCTCTGCATTAACTACCCATGAACCACGCTGACCTTTTCTCTTTACTTTGATGATACCTCAGGGCCTTTGTACTTGCTGTTCACCCTGCCTAGAAAGTTCTTCCCCTAGAACACCACGTGGCTAAATCACCCTCGTTTGCTGCCCCCTCACTCTCCATCTTGCCAACCTGTTGGATTTACGGTCTGTGGATACTGTCTTCCCGCTGCCTGCCTAGATGTTTACTGGGTCTCTCCCAAACTAGCACGGAAACTCCAGGAGAGCAGACTCTCACCCTAGAACCCTCCGAGGGAGGTAGCTGTCACTCAGTATCTGTCAGATGAACTCTTGCCTTTGCCACCTGCATCTTCTCCCACTCCCCGCCCCCCCCCCCCCCCGGGTCCAGGGTTCTCCGGGCATGAGGTGGGCAAACCAAAGGCAGCGCTTAGCTCTGAGTCCCACACAGGACTCAGAGGAGGCCTGAGCCCACCTCAGGGCTGAAACTCTGGCTGCAGCATTACTGCCTGGGACCTGGGGCTCACCTCTGGGATGTATGACACAGGGGTGGCCTCCCCAAGCCTCCCCAAGCCTCTGTGGTCCTCCTTTGCAAAACAGGGGGACGCAGCAGACCCCCCTCCCAGGGCCATCCTGAGATGGTCACCCCTCGGTATCTCGGGGGGATTGGTCCTAGGACCCGCCCCCGGTACCAACACGCACATCATCAGCGTTTGCCTATTGCCTGACCAGCTTCCTCCCATACGGGGTCAGTTCATCTCTAGAGCACGAGTGACACCTCCTAGGATGGAAGTGCTACATAGATAGTGGTCACAGTCTAGAGTTTAGAGTAATGACAGGAAGAGTTCCGACCTGTTCAGGGCACACACAGCTTTTCCAAATATTTGCAACCTGCTGTTGGTTGCATGGTTGGACGTGGAGCCCGTCCACAGACATGGAGGGTGACGGTAGCACACGTTAGGTGGGTACCGTGTCACCAGGACTAAGGCTTGGCCACCTCAGACACAGAGGGGGCGGGGGTGGAAGGGCAGAGGTTCGAAGGAGTCACACATGGAGCCCAAGAGCCGGCCTGTGGGGCACCTTCCCGCTGCACTTCCCCCAGGGATGCCAAGGTCAAGGCCAAGGTCAAGGTCAAGGCCAAGGCTTCTCTTTCATCCACCAGGTTTGTCGCTGTGGGAGAAGCTGGGAGGGACCACGGGTCCAGACTCATTTCAGGCTCCCCAAATGATCGCCCAGGTGCCTCAGAGAAGCCACAGGCGGGCCACAGGTGGGTGCCCTCTGGGAAGTTGATCTAGAAGTAGAGACAAGATAGGAACCCCAGGCCCAAGATAACAGGATGAGCCGGCAGGACGAGGTCTGCTGGCAGTGGGCCAGCGTCGTGCTGGTTCTAGGGAATGGGGGCACCCCTTCCCGGACCCCTCCATAGGACGCCGTGGCCACGGGCGCCGATGCCAGGCAGTAAAATGGAGTCAGTGGTTAAGAGGCACACCCTGTTTTAAATTATGGCTCCTGTGTGACCTCAAGCCTGTGACCTAACCTCTCTGAACCTTGCTGCCTCGTTTATAAAATGGGGATGATATTGGGACTTCTTCACGGGATCCCTGGGAGGACTGAAGGAGTAAGCGTGATCCCAGAGCTTGGCACAGGTGTGGTGCGCGGCAAATGAAGGCCATTGATGTTTGGTTATTCTGTTTAATCAAGTTGGAAATACTTCAAAGGAAGGTCACTGGTGCTTGCCACTTAAATTTCCCAAACAACCTTTACATGGGGTTTGTACAGCTGGATAGTCATTAAATCATTTTAAGAATTCTTTAAGTAGGATGTTGTTGGTGGGATTTATTTATTTATTTTTGTTTGTTTTTAAACATCGTTTTAATATCATTATTTACACGTAACATAAGATTTATCTTCTTAAGCATTCTTAAGTGTGCAGTTCAATAACATCAAGGACATCTACGTTGTTACGCAACAGATCTCCGGAACCTTTTCATCTTGCAAAACTGAACCGTGTTTGAACACCATGTCCTTATTTCTGCCTCCTCCAGCCCCCACCCCCAGTAGCCACCCTTCCACTTTCTGTTTCTAAGAAGGAGCTGTTTAAACTCTGTTTTACAGATCCAGAAGCCAGGACCAGCTACATAATTTGCACGACTCAGAACAAAATGAAAAAGGTGACACTCTGTGTTCAAAACGTTCGAAGAATGTCAAGAGGGTGACAGCCAAGCGTTAAACCATGCACACGTGATGATAGCTACACAGGGCCCAGGAAGCAGGCCCTGGTGTGAACAAAGGACCAGAAAAGTTAAGTAACTTTTTCAAGATTGCACAGTAAATGTTGGGAGCCAAAATTCAAGCCCAGCCTTTAAAATTGCGTGGCTTCCCTCACCTATTGCAAACCCTCTGCATTCCAGGGCTCTGACTTGATAACCACTGACAACCACTGATTGCCCAGCTCGCACTGGCACTCATCATTTCATGTTTGGGGAGAATGAATGAATAGGTCACATTCACTCAAAAGAAAAGAGGTGCATGCCCTGTCATCCCAGCAACTCAGGAGGCTGAGGCAGGAGGATCGCAAGTTTGAGGCCAGCCTCAGCAACTTGGCGAGACCCTGTCACAAAATTAAAATATAAAAAAAAGGCTGGGGATGTGGCTCAGTGGCAGAGCACCACTGGGTTCAATCTCCAGTACAAGAACAACAAAAAAGAAGAAGAAAGAAGGAAAAGAAGCTTCTTCGAGGTTCCTCACTTGGCCTCAGCTCAGCTCTGACAAAGTAACATTTTCATCCTTCATATTTACCTAGGGCCCTTGAATACCTAGCATAAGCAAGACAGGGTGACACGCGTCTGTATACATCTCTTGCCTACACGCAGACACCTTTACAAGGCCCCACTTCTCCAGGCCATTCCTAGTCTCTGAGTCCCACAGGGTGGAGCAAATTTAGGAGACATTGAGTAATGTGAAGTCATTGGTCACATGTTCTCTCTCCTGGTCCCCAACATCATCTAGAGGCTGGCTAATGGCCAAGTCCTCTCTCTGATCTCAACACAAGAAAACCAGAACCAAATTATCAAAGCATAAGCAAAAAAAAAAAAAAAAAAAAAAAAAGTTTTAATTATGTTTATGGTATTAAGTGTGAAAACAGCACCTGGTAGTTTAAATTCATCTGAACCCATCAAATGAGACCAATCTCATCTTACCTAGTCTTAAGAAACTAGTCTGATTCTTGGTTCTTTAAAACGGACAATATTTTTCTGTCTGAATGTTCTGTGAGGTTCTTTGCTGGCAGTCAAAAGGAGGGAGAGAGACATGGAAACTCAGGGTCACATAAACAGATTAATCATATGCCATGACGCTTGTCAGTGTTCTGCCACGGCTCCCATTTAGGTTAATAGTCGCTCTTTGTTTATTTTCAGGAAAACGAGGGAAACCGCAAACCCCCATCACCCAACCCGCAGCACAATCACCAGCATCTCCCAGGTTCCCCTGCGGCTCAGCATTCCTCATCGAAGGTCATCACTGTCCTGAATTTGGTGTTTTCCAGTCCTCTCTTGAGAGACGAGTTAAGTATGTATGCCTCACTCATGTATTGCTGAATTTCAGTCTTTGAAATTCATCAAAAGGATATTTTACAGAACATCATCTTTTTCTTTATTTTGAGGGGGGGTGCTGGGAATTAAAACTCAGGGGGAGTCGACCACTGAGCCATATCCCCAGTCCCAGGGTCTCACTGAGTTGCTTAGTGCCTCACTGTTCCTAAGGCTGGCTTTGAACTCGTGATCCTCCAGTCTCAGCCTCCTGAGCTGCTGGGATTACAGGCATGTGCCACCACGCCCAGCTAGTACATCATCTTTTTTAAAAATTTTTTAGTACCGGGGATTGAACTCAGGGGCACTCAACCACTGGGCCACATCCCCAGCCCTTTTTTGTATTTTATTAGAGACAGGGTCTCACTGAGTTGCTAAGTACCTCGCCATTGCTGAGGCTGGCTTTGAACTCACAATCCTCCTACCTCAGCCTCCCAAGTGCTGGGATTGCAGGCGTGTGCCACCACACCCGGCTGTACATCATCTTTTTATACTTGCTTTTTTTGGGGGGTACCATGGACTGAACTCAGGGGCACCGACCACTGGGCATATCCCCAGCCCTTTTTTGTATTTTTATTTAGAGACAGGGTCTCACTGAGTTGCTAAGTGCCTCGCCATTGCTGAGGCTGGCTTTGAACTCACGATCCTCCTATCTCAGCCTCCTGAGTACTGGGATTACAGGCGTGTGCCACCACGCCCGGCTGATACTTGCTTTTCTGACTCAAAGAAGCTAAAAACATTCCACTACCATGATGTTGCATGTAGCTGTATTTTATTTCCCTCCACTGTTGTATGTCTGGATAAACCAGAATATATTACCCATTCTCCAGGTGTTAAACTGGTCATTGGGGTTGTTTTGGGCTTTTGCTATTAAAAAGAAAGTTTCCATGGAATTCTTGTGCAAATACTTGAGTTAAATTTTACCATGAATATATAACCAAGAGTGGAGCTGCTGATTCCCAGGGTATAGGAATGTTCGAATTTGCAGAGAATTCCAAATCGTTTCCCCAAGTGATGGTTCTAATGTACAAGCACCAGCTAAGCACACAGGATTCCTCTGATCTCTATCATACATGGTATTGTCAAACTTTTTGCTTTTGCTAATTGAATGGGTGTTGAATTAATAAATGAATCGTGGGGAAACAATGGAGTGTTCACATCAATTTTCAAAAAAATATCTGTTCTTCTGATGACTTAATTTATGACTAGTTTTCAACGAATTGAACATTCTTTAAAATGCTGCTTAGAAGGCAAATCAAAAAGCAGTCTTCTATAATGCTGAAAAAAAAATTTTAAAATTAAAATCATTTCATCTGACATAAATCACCATAAAACATAATTGGAAAACATATCATTTTGTTAAATGTCATAAATTCACACAGTCATTTATTAACATGAAATTGCAGAATAATCATCTATAAAAGGAATCTGGAAACTTTTTCTATAAAGGGGTAGGTAGTAAATTTTGCTCATACTACTAAATATTCTTCTTTGATTTTTTTTCACCCTTTAAAAAAGCAAAAGAACGCTTCTTAGCTCAAGAGTCACACAAAAGCAGGTGGTAGACTGGATTTGGACCATGAGCAGTAGTTTGCAGAATGACAAAATCAACATGAAATTCCAAAATTGGTGCCTTTGATAGATTTGCATGGGTTAGCTTTTAAGAGACTTGTAGTGAACTCTATGGTTTCGATGCAAAACGAAACAATCAGCTAAATAGTTGGAGGAAAATATCAATGAGAAAACAGACTTATTAAACAGATACACTGGGTATCCATATGTGGACAATAAAATGAAATGGAACCATACTTCTCAACATACACAAAAATCAGTTCACACAGGTGAAGGAATTAAATGTGAAAAGCAAACTTAAAAGCTTTAGGAGACGGAAGACTATCCTGTGATATCAGTTTGGGGGAGTTTGTTTTTGTTTTGTTTTGTTTTGTACTGGGATTGAACCCAGGGGTACTTTACTGAGCCACACCACAGCCCTTTTTATTTATTTATTTATTTTTTATTTGGAGATTCACAAAGTTACCTAGGACCTTGCTAAATTGCTGAGGCTGGCTTTGAATTTGCAATCCTCCTGCCTCAGCCTCCCAAGCTGCATTGCAGAGATTATAAGCATGAGCCACCGCACCCAGCTGTGGGGAGGGATTTTTAAACAGTACATAAAATACATTAACCATAAAGGAATGTCTGTTAAATATGGCAATATTTATTTGTAAATTTCTATCTGCCAAAATATATCTAGACTGGGGCTGGGGGTGTCGCTCGGTGGTAGAGCACTTGCCCAGCATATGCAAGGCCCTGGGTTTAATCCCCAGTACTCAAAAGAAAAAAAAAAATCTAGACTAAACAACTAAAAAATTAAGAAGGAAGGATGACCTTAGGAAAATCACAATTTTGCAAGTGTCATAGTAATCATTGGTTCAGGTAGGAATCTTCAATGATTGCTAAAACTAATGGGTAAAATTTTGATGAGGAACAAGATATTCAAAGTCTCAAATAAATCCTTATAATGGATAAAACTAGCAAATACAATCTTACTTTAAAAGATCAGGGGCTGGGGTGGGCGGCTCAGTGGTAGAGCACTTGCCTAGCATATGCGAGGCCATGGGCTCCATCCCCAGCACTATGAAAATGATAATAATAATAATAATTAAAACTAACATTCCCAATAATGGACAACTGTCACATGCTTCCCACTAGAATGGTGTCCCCAGAAGAACACATCAATTCTATGTTGTTGTTTTTTTTCCTACCAAAATTGCATAGCCTGGGTGAAGCTCTGAGGAAACATTAAAAGAACCCAAATTGAGGGACCAAACACAAATGAATTATTCTATGCTTTTCAAAACTATCAAAAAAACCAAGAAGGGCTGGGTGCAGTGGAGCACACCTGTGATCCTAGCGGCTGGGGAGGCTGAGGCAGGAGGATTGCAAGTTCGAGACCAGCTTCAGCAATTTAGTGAGGCCCTAAGCAATTTAGCAAGACCCTGTCTCTAAATGAAAACTAAAAAGGGTTGGGGATATGGCTCTGTGGTTAAGTCCCCTAGGTTCACTCCTCAGTGGCAAAAACAAAACAAAACAAAACAACAAAAAGACCATGAGGAGCTAAGAAACTGTTTCAGATTAAAGGAGATTTAAGAGACCTGACAACTAATTGCAATGTGAGATCCAGGATGGAACCAAAGACCAGAAAGAAGAGATGAATGACATTAGTGGGTGGCAAACTCTGAATCTGAACCGTGGATTAGATAATTGCTGGATATCGGTGTTACATTTTCTGTTTTGATAAATTTAAGGCGGTTTAGAAGAGAAAGTCTTTGTTCTCCGGAACTATACAGGGATATTTTTAGAGATAAAGGGACCTGAAGTCTTCGAAAATCCTCTCACGTGGTTGAGAAATAGATATATTGAGACAAAGAAAGAACAAATGATACAAGGAATGGGACAAAATATTAATAATTGGTAACTCTGAGGAAGAGATAAATAAAAGTGCTTCTGTTACTCTTGCCATCTTTCTATGAATGTGAAATTATCACAAATTTAAAAGTGGCAAGGCGATATTCCAACCTGAATGGGAGTGGGTGGAGAGGAGGGACAAACAGGCACAGTACAGGAGACTTTTGGAGCTGTAACAGTGGACTGTGTCACCGTTTGTCAAAAACTTTTTTAAAAGAGCTGGGCGCAGTGGTGTATGCCTGTAACCCCAGCAGTTCGGGAGGCTGAGGAAGGAGGATCACAATGTCAAATCCAGAGTATTGGAAAATGTATTTGCAACACACAATTGCCAAAGGACTGATAACCAGAATACAGTCGTCCCTGGGTATTCATAGGGGACTGATTTCAGGGCTCCCCACAGATATCAAAATCCCAGGATGCTCCAGGCCTTTACATAAAATGGTGTATAACCACCGGGCATGGTGGCACACATACCTGAAATCCCAGCGGCTTAGGAATCTGAGGCAGGCAGGAGGATCTCAAGTTCAAAGCTAGCCTTAGCAATTTAGTAAGGCTCTAAGCAACTCAACAAGACCCTGGGATTACAGGCGTGCGCCACCGCGCCCGGCAGTGGCGCACGCCTGTAATCCCAGCACTTTGGGAGGCTGAGGCAGGAGGATCATGAGTCCAAGCCAGCCTCAGCAATGGCGAGGCACTTAGCAACTCAGTGAGACCCTGTCTCTAATAAAATACAAAAAAGGGCTGGGGATGTGACCCAGTTGTCGAGTGCCCCTGAGTTCAATCCCTGGTACAAAAAAAAAAAAAAAAAAAAAAAAAAACTGGAAGAGGAGAAAAAAGCATTTGAAAGAAAAAAATACCCTCCAAAGACCCAAGGAGAATAATATGGTAGAAGTTGATTTCATAGAACGGTATGAAAGGGCAACTTAACAGAGAGCAAGAAAGAAAATGTTGGAAGAGATGGTGCGATTTTTACAGGCACAAAACTATTTACATGAGTTAAGAGAGCAACCCTGTGCTTCAGTGAGAAGGCAGATAAAGCTGAGAATTCAAGACATGAAGCCCCAGATCCAAGACATGACCATTCAAGCTTTTTTTTTTTTTTTTTTTTTTTTTTTTAATAAAATAGAGATGGAAAAGTCTAGGCAGCTCTATTTAAAAGAAAGGGACATCAGAATATTCTTGTCAGATGAACTTAACAGGACCAAGGAGAGGTCAGGGAGGTCAGTGCTGAACTTCTCGTTGAAGAAGCGCAGAATCTGTCTTTACTGACCACCCTTCCATTGGAAATAGTGGTGGCAGTTTCGGACGGAGCAGAAGTTGTACCTTAAGCGAAAGCTCAGTGGTCATAAGCCACACCCGCTGCCTGAAAGGATGGCAGGCAAGTCCATGACAGCAAGTTGCTGCTGAGTTTGAATCTAGAACTTCAGAGCTTCTGTCCTGGGATCTACAAATAAGTGAAGACATGCTTTCGGAAGTATTACAAGAGTACAGCAAAAATGTGGAGAGGAGAACATATGATCCGAATGATAATATTTTATACATGAGACATTTTACATAGCATTTTAATTGTTTCTCACTAAAAATATGATATGGAAACTGTAGGAAGAAGAATATATTACAAATGTATGATGGAATTCATATAAATTTAAGAATGTCTCTTGGCATGAGTAACTAAATAAATACTGTTGTGTTATATGTTTAAAAACAAACAAACACACACTAGGCCTGACCATCCCAAGTATAGACAAGGATGTGCAACAACAGGAATGGGCTTCGCTGTGGCAGTGCCAACAGGTATAGTCGCTTTGGAAGACAGCTTGGCATGGTACTCCTAAGTAAACTCCCATAAGAATGCATTTCTCTGAGCCGGGCGCGGTGGCGCACGCCTGTAATCCCAGCACTTTGGGAGGCTGAGGGCAGGAGGATCGCGAGTTCAAAGCCAGCCTCAGCAATGGCGAGGCACTTAGCAACTCAGTGAGACCCTGTCTCTAAATAAAAATACAAAAAAGGGCTGGGGATGTGACCCAGTGGACGAGTGCCCCTGAGTTCAATCCTGGTACCACAAAAAAAAAAAAAAAAAAAAAAATGCATTTCTCTGAACTATGGAAGCATGTGCAGAATAACACCAAGAGCATAGTTCATCAGAGCAAGACTTGAGGAGCCCAAGAGACTATTTACAATAGGACTGATAAGTAAGTTATGATTGCTCCAGTCAGCTTTTTTGCTGCTGTGACCAAAAGCCCTGACAAGAACAATTGTAAGCCGGGCGCGGTGGCGCACGCCTGTAATCCCAGCACTTGGGAGGCTGAGGCAGGAGGATCTCGAGTTCAAAGCCAGCCTCAGCAACGACGAGGCACTTAGCAACTCAGTGAGACCCTGTCTCTAATAAAATACAAAACAGGGCTGGGGATGTGGCCCAGTGGTCGAGTGCCCCTGAGTTCAATTCCCAGTACCAAAAAAAAAAAAAAAAAAAAAATGTAGGGAAGAAGAATATATTACAAATGTATGATGGAATTCATATAAATTTAAGAATGTCTCTTGGCATGAGTAACTAAATAAATACTGTTGTGTTATATGTTTAAAAACAAAAACAAACACACACTAGGCCTAGACCATCCCAAGTATAGACAAGGATGTGCAACAACAGGAATGGGCTTCGCTGTGGCAGTGCCAACAGGTATAGTCGCTTTGGAAGACAGCTTGGCATGGTAACTCCTAAGTAAACTCCCATAAGAATGCATTTCTCTGAGCCGGGCGCGGTGGCGCACGCCTGTAAACCCAGCACTTTGGGAGGCTGAGGCAGGAGGATCGCGAGTTCAAAGCCAGCCTCAGCAATGGCGAGGCACTTAGCAACTCAGTGAGACCCTGTCTCTAAAATAAAAATACAAAAAAGGCTGGGGATGTGACCCAGTGGACGAGTGCCCCTGAGTTCAATCCCTGGTACCTACACAAAAAAAAAAAAAAAAAAAAAATGCATTTCTCTGAACTATGGAAGCATGTGCAGAATAACACCAAGAGCGGTGGGGGTGGGTGGGTGGGGGGGGGGGCATAGTTCATCAGAGCAAGGACTTGAGGAGCCCCCAAGAGACTATTTACAATAGGACTGATAAGTAAGTTATGATTGCTCCATCAGCTTTTTTGCTGTCTGTGACCAAAAAGCCCTGACAAGAACAATTGTAAGCCGGGCGCGTGGCGCACGCCTGTAATCCCAGCACTTGGGAGGCTGAGGCAGGAGGATCCTCGAGTTCAAAGCCAGCCTCAGCAATGACGAGGCACTTAGCAACTCAGTGAGACCCTGTCTCTAATAAAAATACAAAACAGGGCTGGGGATGTGGCCCAGTGGGTCGAGTGCCCCTGATTCAATTCCCAGTACCAAAAAAAAAAAAAAAAAAAAAAAAAAAAAAAAATTGTAAAGGAGGGAAACGTTTGTTTGGGGGCTCAGAGGTTTCAGGTCCATTGACAGCTGACTCCGTTCCTCGGCCTCGAGGTGAGGCAGGACATCAGGGAAAAAGATTGTAGGGGAGGGAAGCAGCTCAAGCCTTCATAAAACATCAGGATGCAGAGGGAGAGCTCTGCTCAAACACAGACAAAATATAAACCCCAAAGGTGCCCCCAGGGACCCACCTCCTGCAGCCACACCCCTACCTGCCTCCGGTCACCACTCAGTTAACCCCTCTCAGGGGATTAATTCACCGATTGGTTTAAGGCAGTCATAATCCAATTGTTTCACCGCTAAATCTTCTTGCATAATTTCACACCTGAGCATTTGGGAGATACCTAATATCCAAACCCCTAATCATGATATAGTATATTCCCACAATGATATGATTTAGAAAGCTGAAAAATGAGCAAACAACTACTCACAACATGGATGATTCTTAAAAAGCATAATATTAAATGAAGGAAATATGACATAGAGAATACATATAATAGGAATCAATATAAAGTTAAAAAAATGATTTTAGGAGTACACACACAACACATGGGAACACCAGAAAGAAAGGTGTCAAGATGGTTGTTATTTCTAGGGATTTGAGAAGACAAAGGACTCACAGAGTTTTGTTTCAGTGCTTTTTATTTTTTAGAAGGGGGAAATGTTGCTCATAGTATTTTTTTTGTGCATTAACCCAGATGGTAAGTACACAGATAAATCCTTTATAAAACATGTACAGTTTGCATTAAACTATAATATATAGTGCGTTTTTCCTTATTAACAATATATTTTACAAGTAAAAGAGGATAAAATTATCTTCATTCTATAATATACCTGTTACACTAAAAAAAATCAAATACATTACAAAGTTTAATTTAAAATCATAAAGTCGCATAAACTTAGAGGGAAATATAAGCAAATAAATGCTTAACGTGAGAGCTAAGTGGCTACGAATTACTTTTCCAAGATATAAGTAAAAGCAAAAAACATGACAGAAAAAGAGGTGGTGGATTTTATTTTCATAAAAATGCAAAAGGTCTTGTATGCTGAAATATTTATTAAATAATAAATAAAAGGCAAGATAAGGGCAATCAACATCTGGGGAGAGGAAGATTCTAGGCAATGTAGGAGGTGCATCTGGCTTTTGTGAATTTGGGCTGAGGGCAAGAGTAGACTTAAAATCACCACCACCGATTAAACCAAATGTTATATCAGCCTCTTTTTTTTTTTTAATTGTACCAGGGATTGAAACCAGGGTGCTTAATTACTGAACCACATCCCGGGCCCCTTTTTAAAATTTTTTATTTTGAGACAGGTCTCCCGAAGTTGTTTAGGTCCTTACTAAGTTGCTGAGGGTGGCTTTGTACTTACAATCCTCCTGCCTCAGCCTCCTGGACCTCTGAGCTTACAGAGGTGCACCACCATGCCCAGCAATCACAGCCCTCCTCGGAGTAGACCTATAGACCTACTTCTAATTTCCTGGGCCTAGATAGTACAGCAGGGGACAGCCAACAGGCAGAGCTTCTTGGGTCTCCCAATTCTGTTCTCTGAAACTGAAGTTTTGGCATCAAGAAATAAGATAGAGCATCTGCTAACTCCTCTAGTGTGAGAGCACAGAGAGTTTGAAAGTGGCAAGTTTGAAATCCTGGGGATCTTAACAAGGATGCTTCTCTCATTGTAGATACAAAGACTTTTCAAGGGATTATAAAAATTTTGGTGGGGATAGGGAAAAGTGTCCTGGAGAACATCTTCATCTTACTAAATGAGAACTACAAAACTGAAATTAGTAAGGAATTTCAAGAAATGGACCAAATGTATCATCATCAGTTAGTCTAGTGAGGGCTGGATATAGTTCAGTGGTAGAGAGCACTTGCCTAGCATGTGTGAGGCACTGGGTTCGATCCTCAGCACTACATATAAGTAAATAAAAAATAAAGATACATCAACAACTAAAAATATTTTTTAAAATTTTTTTAAAAATAAGATAAAGGTGGGAGAAAACTCATTGCATATGAAAAATACTGATGTACATGGTTAAGTTGTATTTGTATCTCTAGATCTATCCTGGGCCTGCAAAATCTTATTGCCAAGATATTTCTCTCTCCTCTCCCCTACTCCCCCCCCCCCCCATTTCTTTTCTTTTCTCCCTCCCTTCCTTCTACCTGCTCTGTGGTACTGGAGACTGAACCCAGGGTCCCTGAACCACTGAACTACATTAATCCCCAGTTCTTTTTTAAATTTTTAGTCTTGAGACAAAGTCTGAAATTTACTGAGGCTAGCCTCCAACTTATGATCCTCCTGCTTCTATCTCCTGAGTAGCTGGAATGGATCATACCAGCTATGTTATTTCTATAGATCACATAAAAGTGCATATAGTTATTCAATGTATCAAGTATTGAGTACCTACTATGTCCAGGCATGGTTCTAAAGACAGAGAATTAAGCAAAACTAAAGATAAAATCCCTGTTCTCATCTGGGGGACATAATTAAGAAGTAAACATATACCATGTCAGCTATTGATGAATACTAAGAAGAAAATAAAGAATAAAGGAATCAAAACTAACCGCCATCCTACTTAACTAAGATGACCTTAGGAAGATTTCTCTGACAAATCAAATTCAGTCAGAATTCTAGGTGTGACATTCAGGAAGTTCTTGGGAGAACTCTTGAGTGTATGATGTTTGATTTGTTTCTTAGTTGCCCAACTTCTCTGAGAATAGACCTGTAAAATTCAGAGAGGATGATGAACATGCATTGTAAATAGTAGTGATTATCAGTTTATTATAATAGTTGTATTATATTATGAATTTTATAGATGCAATAACTTCCCCATGCTGTAAGAGAAAAAAAAAAAAAATCCAAACCCCTGGTGGGGGGACTTCTTGGCACAGTTCCTGGCATTCGTAATTAAAAATGGGACTGGGACCCCACAAAGGAGCAGCATACCTCTTCTGCAAATCCAGAAAGTGCATGATTGTTCGCTTCAGTTCTCTCATCTATACATGGAGATAATGGGACTATCAACAACTTCAGGGGTTTAATGTTGTTACATTGACATCTATCGAGTCACCTCTACTGAAACACATTGAATCATTTGTGAGGCATGGCCTCAAATCATGGAAATGTGCTCATTTAATCCATAACAACTCGGTAAACCAAGTACTATTTTTTAACAGCATTTTACAGCCAAGGAAAGTCAGGCAGAGAGGAGTTGAATCCACAAGCCCTCAACCAGGGCACCAACCCAGACAACTTGACTCCAGTTACAGTTCCTGCTGTGTCGCGGTTATCCCTGTGCCTAGCACATAGGAAGAGCCCAATAAATCTGTATGGTGCTGTTGCGGATGGTGATACCCGATTGAGTACCTACTATGTCCAGGCATTGTTCTGAAGACAGGGACTACAGCAAAAATAAAGATTAAATCCCTGTTCTCATCTGGGGGACACAATGAAAAAGTAAACATATGCCATGTCAGCTATAAATGCAATAAATTGCCCCCCATTCAATTGCGTTATCAACTGTAGGCAGCGGCAGCTCCGGAAATTCTGCTTACGAAGAATTTAGGGGAAGTTAGGGAGTGCTTGCGTAGTCACCACAGTTTACTGCACAGAGACATAATGCTTATTTAAATTGGGAGGCTTCGGGGGCTGCTGGGGACTGTGGGACAGGGGAAGGTAGCCCGCCACCCCTAGGCACGCCAATCTGCAGCGGAAGCCACCCGGGCAGCTGCTGCAAAGTGAGCTCCCCTCCCGTGACCGCCCCGTGAGCCGGTCCTCCCAGAGCCTCACCCTCCCTTCGGAGGCAGATGGTCTGCCCCGTTTCTCGGGCTAGTTCAGGTTCCGCGCTCCGAGTCACAAAGCGCAGGGTCACGTGGGCGGGCCGGTGCGCTTTGTGACGCCACGGCCCCGCCCTCGGCCCGCCTATCGGCGCACACCTAGCCCCGCCTCGCGCGCGCCGCCCGTGCAATCCCTGCTTAGAGACCCCGGAGTGGGGCGCTCGCCCGAAGCCAGGCCGCGTCCGCCATAGTGCCTGGCTTGGAGGTGTCGCCGTCGCTGGGTGAGGGCCCGAGAGCGGCAGGGGGGCAAAACAAAAAGGGAGCCAGCGAAGCCCTCACCGCCGCCCGGCCGTTTCCGGGCTCGCTGTTGCGGTTCTGGGGCCTAAAGACGACGGGAGCGAAGGCGAGAGAAGCGCGGAGGATCCGGCGAGAGGAAGCGTCAGGGAGCCTCGGCGGTGTCCCCGGGGTCCGCCGAAGCCACCCGGCCGCTGGCTGGGGCCCGGGGTGGTGAGGAAGTGCTCCGAGGCCTCGCTGAGGCCCAGCGCCGGCTTTGTGTCGCGGCGGCGGCGGCGGCGGCGGCGGGGGGGAGGCGGAGCCGAGCCGGGGGGGCCTGCGGAAGGCCTCTCCTCCGCCGACCGCGCGTCCTCGGCCTAGGCCGCGGGCCGCTCGAGGCCGCCAGGGAGCAGGCGCCAGGGTGTGTGTGTGGTGGGGGCCTGGGCCTGGGGCAGCTGACGCCGGTCGCCGGAAGCCCGCGGAGGCGAGAGGCCGCTCGAGGACTCCGGGCCTAGGCCCTCTCCCCGCAACCTTCTCCCGGGGCCTGGGTCACCCCATCCACGGAGAGAGACCAGCCGGGAGGTGCGGCCGCGCTATGGACCCCTGACCCCGCGGGGGCACCCGGACTCTAACGTGTGGACTGACCGCTACTGACTGCACTGCCGGCCCTTAGCATGAGCGAGGGGGACCCAGCCGGGTGACATTGTGCCCGTTGGCGGATTCTCGATTTCCCCCACTCCCGGTCCTCGTCCTCCTCCTCCTCCCACATGAAGCGATTCTGAGTGCCGGGGGCGGGGGGTTCTGGATTATTGTTCTCACGAACCCCTGCTTGTGGTTGGGGGGTATTTAATCTGAGGCCTCAGGGTCCTTCGGTGTCTCTTGAGTGTTTTGTGTGTGTACATATTTTGCTCTTCCGTTTTATAAATATACATATATTGAGAGTGTCCACGTCTCCCTCGCTGAACCTTAGGAATCCTTTGGCACAATGTCCTGTGTGCATTATAAATTTTCCTCTAAACTCAACTATGATACCGTCACCTTTGATGGGCTCCACATCTCCCTCTGCGACTTAAAGAAGCAGATTATGGGGAGAGAGAAGCTGAAAGCTGCCGACTGCGACCTGCAGATCACCAACGCGCAGACGAAAGAAGGTAAGGGCCACCTGGGCGCCAGGTATATATGCTGGGTGGAGATGGTCGAGAGCTGGCTTTCAGGTGCCTGGCAGAAGACTAACCGCCATTCTTGTTCGTTCTAACACTTCTGATACAACTTTTCACTGATGGCCAGGGGTTGCAGCAGCCGACCTTGCAGTTTAACTGCCTGGTTTGATTTCTGCGTGCTTGGGTCTTCTGTAACAGGCTAATCAAAAAACAAAACAAAAAACTGGAAATTTGGTTAATTGGCGGTGTTTTTAAAAATGGGGAGGGTGGGTCGAGAGAAGGGGACATGTTTTCCCTGACGTTTTCTAACTTGTTCTAAATCAGAATGGGAGCAGAGCCTAGACAAGGTTTCTTTCTTAAGGCGGTAGTAGACATAAGTTATGATTTTATAACCTAACAACGTTTTGGATTTTAACAGCAGATTGTGTGTGCCCCCCTGATTTGTTTGTTTATTTTGGAGTTGCCTGTGTTGTGGAGAAGGGATCCTTGCTTTAATATTTTTTTAAGATTTTCATCAATGTCGGGATTGTTTTTGGAATTTGAAATGTTCTGATGTCACCACTCTTGTCTTCTATGTAGATTCCAGAATTTGCAATACAGTAATTAGGTGGTTTATCAGATGACTCTTAAAATTTAGCAATTCAGTAAAGCTCCAGTATACTGACATTTCTTTTTTTATTTTTTATTTTTATTTTTTTACATTTCTTCTTTTAATTGGTAATTGCTAGACTTTCTTTGGCTCTGAAAAATAGTGGACTTGTGTCTTGTGAATACAGGTAAACCACCGATTATAATCTTTTGAGTTCTTTCTCCATTTTAAAGATATTTTATATTTGGAATTTAAGAGTAAACATGTGACCCAGGAGTCTTTCTGAATCTCGTTTTGGTTTCTTTTTCTCAGTGTAGTAATGCTGTTGTGTGGCTTTCAAATAGATCAGTCTTAGGAGATGTATTGATGGGATGCAAAGAAATGGGAGTGAAGTTCTAATATGGTTAGGGTAATTTTTGATCACCAAATTAGGAGTAAGGTGTAACATGAGATTTTTATATTTGGAAATGGTAGGTTCCCACTAAAACTGTGGTTTGGTAGATGAGTAAGTTTTGTCATATAGAAGACCAGTTTTTCCATTCACAGTGCAGACATAAGTATAATTGACTAAGGAACAGCTCTATATGGCATATCATGACTCCAACATCATTCATTAAGGAAAAAATTTGTTTACTCATATAATGTGCAAAAATATTGTCTGCCCCCCTTATTTTTTTAACAAGGGTCATACCCTTTAACAACTAATTATCTGTAATACCCCTCTATTTAGGGAGAGGGAACATTTTTGGAACAATGAACAGATGAGAAATAGATTTTTGAAGTTCACTAGAAGTATCCCTTAATACTGTAGTTAATAGTTCACAAAACAAATGGATTTTTAAGCATTTTAGGCCATATTACTGTATTATTGCTTTACCTTTCATTCAGAAATATGCATTATAGCTGAAATTAGAAGATATTAAGGCAATTTGTTTCATACTGTGCAGTTTGCATTTTTGCCATTTTTGAGTTATGTGGGGCTAGGCTTTATCCATCTTCTCTACCTAGCAATTAAAAGCAACTTTTAGACTGGAGAAAGTTATAGTTGAAGGAATCTTGTCCACAAATTGGAGAGTTTTGTGACTTTGTGTTACTTTTTCCCTAGTCCAGGAAATATAAATACATGATACATAATCCAAACCCTGAAATCCAGGAAAGTGCTTTGCCCAGCAGCATGTTTTCTTTCAGTTATTATGTGAGCTGCACTTTACTGGAGAAAGGTTAGTGTTAGGCTGGTTAAGAAAAGAGTGGGTGACAAAAGGTCCATTTCATGCAGTCGTCATTTTAGGGGATGAAAAGATATCATTGATAGCAGCGTAGAGGGTAGCAGCTTTGTGAGTTTTGTGAAAAATAGCATCCAGTGTTGCAAGGCAGTTGAATAAGGATGCCAGTTGGCTTTAGCACTGTTAAGTTGCAAAATGATGTTTTGTAGTATAGGAGGTTGCCTAGGAAAGAATGTTAAGCTGGATCATTTTCATTTCTGCCGTGTTTCTTTTTTTTTTTTTTTTTTTTTTGGTACGGGAATTGAACTCGGGCACTCGACCACGGGGCCACATGCCCAACCCTTTTTTGTATTTTATTAGAGACAGGGTCTCACTGAGTTGCTAAGTGCCTCGCCATTGCTGAGGCTGGCTTTGAACTCGCGATCCTCCTGCCTTAGCCTCCCAAATGCTGGGGTTACAGGCATGCGCCACCGCGCCCAGCTTTATGTCGTGTTTCTACAAAACATTGCTTATAGTTTTGTGTTTAGGACCCCTAAATCCTGGTAATACTCAAATGCTTGAATCAGAATTTTGTTTTAGACTTAAGTATCCTGTTTACTTCTAGACCCTTTCTGAATCTCTCCGTTTCTCAAATTCATCATTTTTCAATCCATCCATGCCATTCATGTTTTTGGATCAAAACTTATGCTGGCAGGTCCTTTGAGGCTAAAAGACTAATTGTTAAGGAGTTATTTTAAGTGTAAGATACTTTGGGGGTTAGAAAACCATTGTAATTCAGGTAAAGTGGTCAGAACATCAGTTTGAAGGGCATTGGGGCACCTGACTATTTAACATAGTCTTGTGCAGATCAAATTAATAAATTGGTTTTGGAAGCTATTGTGAATGCATTTGAAAATTGTTACATATTCAGAAGCTTCCTGTCAGATATTTTACTTATTTTGGTTTTAGAATTGGCTTTTTAAGCTTATTAAAAATCCCTTATCTTTTCCCGCTCCCAATTTTTCTGACTCAGATTGATTGGAATTTGGGACTGTAACATGCTATCCAGCATAATGATAGTCTTAAATTGGCATGCCTAATTCTGAGATTGCATCACTCTAATTGGATACCTGTAAGATATTACCAAGTAGTTGAAATATACTGATAAGAACCCTTGCCTGAACAATTTAGTTTATAATAGGGAATACTAATAGCCTTATGACTAAAAGTAATAAAGCTGATATACATTAAAAACCTAAAAATTCCACACATGTAATAAGCTTGAAATAATTGGACGAGAGATAGCCACTTTGTGCTAAGTAATTTAAGTGAAGCACATAAGCTTAATACAATTAAAAGTGAACCCTAATATCTGGTTGTGGGATTAAGAGAGTGATACATTTTTGCATCTCTAATGAGTTGTTTTTTCTTTTTGGTACCAGATGCCTTGGCAAATCTTTTTTTTTTTTTTTTTTTTTTTTGGTACCGGGGATTGAACTCAGGGGCACTGGACCACTGGGCCACATCCCCAGCCCTTTTTTGTATTTTGTTAGAGACAGGGTCTCACTGAGTTGCTAAGTGCCTCGCCATTGCTGAGGCTGGCTTTGAACTCGCGATCCTCCTGCCTCAGCCTCCCAAAGTGCTGGGATTACAGGCGTGCGCCACTGCTCCTGGCGGCAGATCTTGTTATTGTAGTTAAGGTACAGTTTGTTTCTTACTACTATAAATTATAGACAGTCCAAGGAGAGGGGAAATAGCACCAAATCATCCTCTCTTGGTTTTCTCAAAAAGTGGCACCATTTACTAAAACTAGGAACCCAGGAATTCATGCCTCATTCTTTCTTCTTCATCTTCCCATTATTCAGCACATCAGTAAGCTGTGTCATTTCTGTCCCCATGACATTCTTTATTTTATTTATTTTGCTGCGGATTGAACCCAGTGCCTCACACATACTAGGCAAGTGCTCTACCGCAGAGCCACAACCCCAGCTCTGTCCCTATAACATTCTGGCTCTCCATTTCTCTCTGCCACATCCTGACACATTATCCCTGTCTGGCTTCATTTTCATTATCTCTGCTTGGACTACACAGCTGCATCTTAGTCACCCTGTTTCTACTCTTTCTCTACAACTTATTCTTCACATATCTGCCATAAGTCTTATTTTTTAAAATTAACTTGTTTGGTTTATTTATTTATTTTGTAGTACTGGAGTTTAAACCACGAAGCTAAGTCCCCAGCCCTTTTTATTTTTTATTTTGGGACAGGATCTCAGATCCTCCTGCCTCAGTCTCTCCTAGTATGTGGGATTATAGGCATGTGCCACATGCCCATTATCTTTTCTTTTTATAACATAAATTGTAGTCAACTTCACTTAAAATCCTCCAGTGACTTACTTGTACTTATAAACAAAATATAGATCAATATATGTTCCATACCTTTTTACCTGTTGTTTATGTCATTATTTTGTTTTCTTCAGCTTTTCAAGTCTTTCTCTGTGTTATTTTTTCATGTTTTTCCCTCTGCCTAAAATACTTTTCCTCTAGAGTTTTTTGTGTACCTTGCTGGCTTCTCAGTTGTGTTCTGTTGTTGGTTGGTTTTGTTCTGTGATATTGAACCCATTCTGCCACTGAGCTACATCCCCAAACCCTTTTATTTTTGCTTTTTATTTTGAGACAAGATCTAGCTAAGTTGTCCAGGCTGGCCTGGAACTGGATGATCCTCCTGTCTCAGCCTTTTGAGTAGCTGGCATTACAGACCTCTGCCACCAGGCCAGCTGCTTCAGTCTTCAAAGTTGCAAACATAGGTTCCTTAGAGGGGCTTTCTTTGGATAGAATGCTGATTCTTTCCAGTTATATCCGCAATCATTCATTATATAAAAGGAAAAAATTCTGTTCATAATGTCATAATTTAATGCATAGTCTGTTTTCTCCAGTAATAAGCTCTATGAAGGCAGGGTTTGTAATATTCAATTCATTTTTAGGGCTTGAGGAAGCAGACTATCTTCATTCCAAATAAGCTTTTCCACATATGTTGAACATTTCTGGCTAAATACACAGGGAATGGCTTAGTCCTAACGAGATTTGGATTTCCACAAAGTAGAGGTACCAGAGCTAAGCACCTGCTGACATTATTTGGTGTCCTTGGAACAGAAGCCCCCTTATGGCTTTGGATATATTATCTAACAATATTTAAAATGATGCAAGAGACATGGATTTGTGCTCTTTTGTGGTTGTGTTTGTTTCCCACAAAATTTATATTTGTTTGAAGTTGTCTAATTCTTGAGTACTTACCCAAATCCCCGAATAGAAATATGACTCTTTTATTCCTTTGTTTACAGAATATACTGATGATAATGCTCTAATTCCTAAGAATTCATCTGTAATTGTTAGAAGAATTCCCATAGGAGGTGTTAAATCTACAAGCAAGACATATGTTATGTAAGTATTTTCAAATTTTTGTGTATTTCTCAAAATAGACCTTTTTAATTTTTTAATCCTATTTATATCTTTTTGTTTGTTCTGATTTCTTCCCCTGGTTAAGCTGACTTAGCCTGTAGTTTACAAGTAAGAACTATTCTTAGGGAAAATTTCTGCTGTTTTCTCACCACAAAAATGTATATGTGACATAGATCTTATATATTTTGACAGTATTGAGAGTATTCAATAATGCTAACTTATGCTCCTTATCAATAAGAGACTTCAGTTAGGAGGCCATATAGTATATAGGATTTATGAGCATAACACTGGAATCAGGCTTAGGTTTGATTTTGTTTATTGCTTTATAGCTAACAGTTGTATTACTTTGGGTAATTTACCTAAAGTGTTTGGTGCCTCAGATTTCTCTAAAACAGCAGGGATATGATATAGTTGGCACTTTATATCCTTGGGTTCTGTGCCTGTAACTTCAGATTAAAAAGATATAGCATTTACATTATGTTAGTTGTTCGTAGTACAGGAAGATTACATATATATAAAGGACTTGAGGATTTTATATAAAGGACTTGAGGACCCATACATTTTGATATCTGCAGGGATTGGGGGTGAGGGTCCTAGATCCAGTCTCATGAATACCTAGGTTCAATTTAACTTACAGGTTCTAAAAATTTAATAGTGTTAGCCATGTGGTAAATGCCCAATATTAAAGTAAGAAACAGCATTCTCTCAGGACTAGTCTAGAGTTTATTGTTACTAGAAGGGTATAATTAAAACTCCAATTTCTCTGCTTTCTTGCAACTTTAATACTGATTGCAGAACTAAAAATATGTGAATAAGGCAGCAACTTGGGCTATTTAAAGAGTAGTGGTTTTTACTGAGAAATTACATAGCTTTGTTTGAAATTTTGGCATATTCTGCTTTGAGTCAAACAAAAATTATGGAATTTGCTGGTCCCAAGAAATGCAATGTGTTCTTGGAATGAAAGTAAAATAGTTGTTTCTTGGGAGTTTTACCTCATGTGGGCAAGTGTTCTGAAATTTTTCTTACTAGTTTGTTGTAAACTTACATTCTATATCTTAACATTTGAAAGTCCTTTGTGTAATAACTGCAGAATAGTATCAGTTAAAAGGTGATTACCTTTTTGTTGCGATTACCAAGTATACTTTGTAGTACATGCCTTTAACTGTAAATGATATTGCGAATTATGAATTAAGATGATTTTAAAAATTAATTTCTATAACCTAGTATGAAATTATACTTTTACCATATGCTTTTTAAAAAACAGCAAACAGGCCGGGCGCGGTGGCGCACGCCTGTAATCCCAGCACTTTGGGAGGCTGAGGCAGGAGGATCGCAAGTTCAAAGCCAGCCTCAGCAATGGCGAGGCACTTAGCAACTCAGTGAGACCCTGTCTCTAAATAAAATACAAAAAGGGCCAGGGATGTGGCCCAGTGGTCGAGTGCCCCTGAGTTCAATCCCTGGTACCACCAAAAAAAAAAAAAAATAGCAAACAGCCCATTTCTCTGGATTTTTTTTTTTTTTTTTTTGATTGAGAAAATAGTTTGAAGTAAATGGCAAAACAAGTTGCCTCTTAACACAAATTGCATGTTAATTCACAATACATAGGATTTTGTTTATAATAAATATGCCTGAAAATGCCTCTTTGTCAAGCAAATGCTAGAAAATGAACCTTCCACCAATTTTTTTTTATCCTCAGAACTTCCAAATAATGCATAAACTTAAAACTAAAGCTAAACATTTAAAAGTTATATTTAGCAAATCAGCCCCTGTTTAATTTCTTGTGTGAACTAAAGAAATTTCTTTTTCAATTTATTTGTATGTTCTTTTAAACATCATATTGTCCAATTCTACATAACCATTTTTTTAATATGCTACTTTTGCTTGCTGTTATATTTATTTATATTACATTTACTTATTTTTTAAAATATTTTTATTAGTTGTAGGTGGACATAATATCTTTATTTTATTTATGTGGTACTGAGGATCGAACCCAGGGCCTCACACATGCAAGATTAGCACTCTTCTGCTGAGTCATAGCCCTAGCCCCTCTGCATAACCATTTAACTCATTCTTAACTAAAATACTCTCTAAGGAGTGTTGCATCTTCCTGAGAGTTTGAATTCTTATTCAGTCATTGGCCATTGTTTTGAAACTTTTTTAAAATGAAAAAACTATCAACCTGTCTATTTGAAAATCAGTTTTTGGAGGATAGCACTTTCTCGGGGATCCAAATCAAATGTTAATGGCAATAGTCTTGCTTAGAGAAAATACATGTGGAAATTCATAAGGCGACTCTTAAAAAACTATACAGTGCTGGGATTGTGGCTCAGTGGCAGAGTGCTTGCTTCACACATATGAGGCACTGGATTTGATCTTCAGCACCACATAAAAATAAATAAATAAAATAAGTGTATTGTATCCATCTACAACTTAAAGATTAAAAAAAAAAAACTATAGAATAATCTTTCAGTCTGTTAAGAATGAACCACAGTTTCTCAACATAATAAAATCCCATACTACCTTTCTGAAAACATTTATTGTGAATGGCAAGGTACACCTGTTCTAGAATTCCCCACTGTGGAAATTTTTTTTTTTTTAACCACAGATTTACCTTTTGAAAGGTGGTAAAGATTGTACCAAAGGAAAATTACGTTACTAAAAACATGTGATTGGCGATATGAATTAATATTTATTAGCACAAAAAATCAAAAATGCTAAGGTTAGTTAAAATTTGTAAAAACTAATGTTAGTCTTTGTTATTTTTTGTTGCTTTTTTTTTTTAGAAGTCGAACTGAACCAGTGATGGGAACTACAAAAGCAGTATGTAAAAACACAATCTCACACTTTTTCTACACATTGCTTTTACCTTTATATTGTTGCAGTGAAGTAAATCATTTTTTAGTACTTAATATCCAACTGATCGTAGTACATATTGTAAATAAAATGTATTTTCATGACAGCTCAGTCAAATATGGATATATGTGGCATAATTTGCACACTTATTCTGTAGAAAATGGGAAATTTGTGCCCATAACACTGTTTCATATTAAATATGATAGAATTCTCCCTGTATGACACTGTGTTGTACAGTAATGTATGATCCTTTTTTAGATCGTATAGGTTTTACACTAATGAACATGATAACATGTTCTACATCTGTCTGTCTATAGTTAGTATTTTGTATGTATGTACAGGCTGTTGTGTGCTTTTTGTTTCTTGCAATAAAAAAATGTTTGGAGTTGTATATTTTGCCATTTTCACGTTGTATCACTTAGTTTTTGTTAGTTTCCCCCCCCCCCACCCCTGGCTGATTGATGGCTTTCAAAAATGCATTAGCAACATGCAAAGCTTACATTAAAGTTTGACGCTTTCTCTAAGTTCAAGCACGTCATAGAAAAGAGCTTTCCAGAGACCATTGATGCAGCTTTATTATTTATTCTTGCTTTATTTGGCAATTTTTAGCTCCTATTCTTTCTTTAAAGTGTTTTATAAAGTAAAAACTACACCTTTCTCCCCATGAGTACGTAAATGTCTCAATATTTTGATGATTTCATACAGTTGGGTATATTGTTTTCAAAATTTAATACAAGGTCTTGCACTTCTATCTAGTTTATTTAAAAGTCCAAATGAAAATATTTCCCTTTCATAAGGTACTAAAATGCTGCATTAATTATAGGCTATTGAAAGCTATAGGTTATCAGAGGTAACTCCTCTTGACCATGGTAACATCTTAATTTTTATAATCCCAGATTAACCTTAAGTGTGACACTTCTTTGACTTTAAGCTCTTAAGTAAAAGATAGCAGCATTCCTAAATTGTGAAGTGAAACATCTGTTTCAGAATACAGGTCTATCTTAATTGAGTTCTGTAAACTTGATGGTTCTCTAAACATTTTACTGCTCAGGCTTGATATTTGTACACAATGCAAGATGTCTGAAATCTTCATTTAGAATTCAAGGGTATTGCTTGCTATTTCATTTTATACTTTCAAAGTACTACTGATCTTTGTGTATGAGGCATTTAACTAACCTTGGATCATTGGATCTTAAATATAACATAGAATATCTGAACTTTGGACTTGTTCTCTAAAGTATATGGCCTTTAGTTCTGATGGAACTAAATGTAGTGATTCAAAGATCAAAAGTCTTAGTGTTGGGTTCCCCCCCCCCCTTTCATTTTGGATATATGGGTTTTTTTTTTTTTTTTTTTTTTTAAGCATAATGCTGTAAAAACTGTCCAAGTTTCTGTTTTGCTGGTGATTGGTTTAAAACTGATTTTTATGTATCCAAATGCTAGCACAAATTAGATTGACTCTCTTGGTGACTGTAGTAGTAAATGTAACACGTTTTGTATAAAGTACATTTTTATATAGTATTTAAATTAATTCAGATGAAGTTTTATTTCTTGAAAACAATTATTTCCTTTTTGTTTATTAGCATGTGTATAAGCACAAAATCACATGTTCATAAATAAAGTTAACATTCTTTTAGCCTTGTGTGTTCCCTGGCATGTCTGTATTACATTTATAAGAAGCAGTTTATTTAAGCTTATTTAGGCTTCTCTTTTCTTTTTTATTTATTTTTTTAATACTTTAAAAGTGGTTTTAGTTTTTAGTTAGGATATTCTGAAATGGAGACGTTAGATAACTTGTTATCCCCATTCTTTATCTGCTTGGGGTGCATTTGCCAACATTTAGGATGAGATAGAGTATATTCATCGAGCATAATTTGTGCTCATTTTAGGAGACGTAAAAATTGTGTGGATTGTACACATTCACAAAAGCAACAATAAATAGATGTACAGGACTAAATTTTTTATCTCATTAGTAAATGTATGCACTCTTTTTGGTAATCTAAGGCAAATCGTAACTGGAGATAGTCATTTCCGTATTCCCCAGCCTTGTTTTAGTTAGTCATCCTTCTGTGCCAGTCCTTCAAAGCTCGATGTTCTTGCTAACTTAAGATAAGAATTAAATTTAGATTCCTTTAATTTCAGACAAGTATAACCGCATAAAAAGTTTCAGGTCCTTGCTCCCAGAAGTAATACCCCCTGATTAGATGCAGAGGAGAGGTGGTTAATTTTCATGATGACTACAATGCCCACCAGTTTTGTGTGAAGACTTTTTTTTAATTTTTTTTTTTTACATTAGTATCTTGGTAGTATGTTACTGAGAACTCACTATATTGACATTTTAGTACATATAAATTTCTAATCATTTTTAAACCATTCTTTGTCAACATTTTTCACTCATTTCTTATCACCTTGCTATATGTAGAAAACAAAATTGGATGCCTTTCTAAATTTGTGGTAAATTTGACTTCTTTACAGATTATAGCAATTATTTGATGGAAAAACTTAATTGAGGTGCAGTTGCATATGTGAAACCATTTTCAGCTCATTAAATATATAACAGTGGCAGGAAGCCGGTGGGGGGGGGGGGGCGCGAAGAACAAGAAAACCCAGCATAAAAGCAAAAAGATAGATCTTCAGTGTTAAAGAGTGGGAAGATATTTTAAGGCTATTAATTTGTTTCATTAGATAGAAACATTGTATAGTTGATTGGGTTGATAACAATTTTTTCTGTCCTT
The DNA here is from genome assembly GCA_025594165.1 of Tamias sibiricus. Taxonomy (NCBI): domain Eukaryota; kingdom Metazoa; phylum Chordata; class Mammalia; order Rodentia; family Sciuridae; genus Tamias; species Tamias sibiricus. Next base: position 19,482,978 of record CM046674.1, read on the forward strand.
GGAAGTTAAATTCAAATAATTCCTGGTTGATGTAAAATGTAATCTTTTTAAAATAGATTGAGTAGGTCTGAATTCTGGATAAAATAGGATAGTTATATATTTCATTTCATTTTCCTGCTTATCCTTGAGATTAGTTCTTAAAGATAATGCTACTTCAAAGCTGAGCAAGTGAGAGAGAACCTACTGGTGGATTATGTGGTTGATATGCATTAGGAATGTGGGATTCGTGCATTATGAACTCTTTACAGTCCTTCAGTGTGGAGCAAAAAATCTTTTGTCTAGACAAACACCACAGTAATAATACTCATCAAACCAATTTGAAACCCTGAAATATTTGTAAGATGTATCTTAAATTTAGACAACATTTTTATTTACATTTATTGAGTCCCTTCTGTGGTGGGCTTTGGCAAAGAACTTCATACTGAAACTGGTTACATTTCTATTTGAGGTCTTGAGTCATGCTGCTTTTATTTTAATACTCTTAGAAAAATATCCAATGAAGACTTCCTTTGATCCAAACTTCTTGTTACATTCTCTCCATTTTAGACAAGAGTTCCGACCAATAATGCATGAGAAGCTTATAACATGGAATAAGCAACCCACTTGCTAAATAGGGAGCTATAGGGAAGTCATGTCTTCAACGTTTTAACTAATTAAAATCATTTCATAAATCTAATGAAAAAAGTTTGAAGGTTACATTTTAAAATAACATTTTTTAAAGCCCTCATATCCTTCATATATATACATATGCTTCCTGTTTGGTTAAATTAACTTTCTTTTCTCCAAATATTAGAATTCATCATCATATGTGACACCCTTTCCCGAGGGCACCTTCAGTTTTCCTTTTTTCTCCCCCTTAACATCTCTGCCCTGATAAAGCTGTGGTTTCCTTAGCAAGAAGCTGTTGTTACTCTTTATAAATAGAAGAATAAACAAACTTATTCAGACTGAGCAGTGCATGCTCAGAGAGGAGGAAAAAAAGTAGCAATTATGTGGGAGCTGTTATTTATTAAAGCAATTATCTGAGCCATTAAAGAGCTGCTTGTTTTTACAATGTTGTATAATGGCATGGTGGGGGGGGGGGTGTTAGAAAGATTTCTTATTCTCTCATCCAGTGTACATTGTCTTGAGCATTATCAAATTTAGAGACCATTGAGAGACACGGGACTCTTATTTAGTATTTAGTTACCACTCTGAACAGATTTCCTGTGTGATATACTTTCTTCACCCTGTTTTTAAATTGTAGTTAAGTCTCCTTCAACTGTGAGCCTTTATTACTGGGTATGAAATGTATAGAGAAAGATGAAATAGGTTGAGCTACACTTTCAGGCTTAAAAAAAAATTTAGAAAACTAAGAAAATGCCCAATATTTAAACATTAAGTGACATTGGGGGCTAACTGATCACTTTCAGATGTTTTCAGTGTGGAACTTGAATGTGTGTTTAATTTTTTGTGAACAGATTGATGACTCTTCTGCATCTATTACTCTGGCCCAGCTTACAAAGGTATATATATATTCTTGAAAATATAAGTCTTTTTTTCTATCATCATATTCTTTTTTGTGCAACAATTTTTTTATGGGGTGGGGGGGAGGATGTATTTTGCGAAAGCGTTGTACATATTGCTATCCTGTAAAGAGTAGTTGCTGTTTTAAGAAGATAGGGGAGAGTACTATATCAGCCTCAGCATAATGTTGGAGTATTGTTCATCTTCAAGACAGAAGAAGCACACGAAGCTACACTTATTCATTCCCCCCCCCACACACATTGTTTAATTATACATTGGAAACTAACAGTTCTGGAGGAATTCCCTAGTTTTGGCTGTAAATTATGTGGACTTTCTCTTAAACAGCCAAAACAGAAGATTTCCTTTACACGGACGATTGCGTGGCTATTTCTTGAATATTCGAATCAAACCCATGAAGGTCAATATTTTAAATGTTATACATGAAGGTCAATATTATAAATGTTACAGTGGTTTTTTTATGCTATAGGCTTGTAGTCTGTCTGCATTAGAAAAAGTTTTTAAACAACCTAATTTGTTTGAACACAGACTACGTGAATTGTGTAAGTGTATAAAAGCTGTTTGCAGGAATATACCAATGTGTATGTGTGGCAGAGGGGCAAATTGTTACCTCCCGAAATCACTGTATATGCCATGTTTTGCGATAAGATTGCTTGCATTTTCTGCTCAACAATGTGTATCTTTTGTTTGGAAAAGCACTAGTGATGGATTTTTTTTTTTTTTTTTTTTTTTTTTTTTTTTTTACCTTAGAGAACACATTTAGATTGCAAATTGTGCCTTTAAAAAGGAATAGGTAGGCTTTTTAGGGCCAAAAGGAAGTTGTCCAGTTTTTCAGAAATCCTTTTTTTCCTGGTATCAGAAATGTGAAACCAAATTTAGCAACAAAGATTAAAGATGGATTTTCTATTAGTGCTTGTCCCTATCTTGCCCTTGACTTTGTTATAGGTTGTATCCTTTTCCCCTGGGATGTATGTCCAAGTACAAATAACCGCTTTTTAAGTTCCTGTCCTAGGAAAATTAAACATTAAAATTAATGATTCTAAAACAAAGTGGACTAAAACCATTCTATTTTATCATTTTCTAATGCAAAGTGGCTTAGCATAGAGTTAACATCTTTAGCAGGTAATAGTTTACTGTTTTTATTCTTATGTACTGCAAGGACCATATTTGAGTTTGGGTTTATTCCTACCATTGTTTCTTTGTGGGGAGGAGTTGGGGAGGTTTGGGGGATTCTTTCCTTCCTTCCTTCCTTCCTTCCTTTCTTTCTTTCTTTCTTTCTTTTAAATTCTATTTGTAAAATAATGTTTGGGTTCAAACAAATTAGTTGTTAAACATCTGTAATCCAGTTTCTGTAAATGTTGCTGTTGTTCTAAGCTCTGTTAATGTTAAGCATTCTTTGTATATAAAATTACAATAAAATGTTAAAACTGGTTGCTTGTTTTGTGGATGAATGTAAAGAAGAAATTCATGAGTGGCTGATATGAGTGCTAGATGCTTGAAGATTGAAGTTATTAGAACTCACTCCCTTAGACCCTGCTTATATCTAGACTATTACATATATAATTCCTTAAAGATGAAGTTCATAAAATTTATCTGGAGAGTTGAATTTAAAATTATACTAAGTGCTTAATGCACATCCTTCATACTTAATTTGAAACTGACACCACTACCCAAAGAGCCTCTGGCTTTTAATTGCTGCATAATATGCTCAGTCATCTACCCCTCTCCCTACCTCCAGGTTATGTAAATTAGCCTTAATGCTGTGACACTTGAAATATTTTTAAGATTTAAGAACATCAAGTGTTTCACTTCTAATTTAGTCTTTTAATTCATAGAGCAGTAGTGTGTAAATCTTAATGTAAGGTACAAACAGGGTCTAAGGTTTGAGTGTCCCCAGGAAGACTTTCTTCAGCCTCGCAGACACCCATGCATCGTAGAATTACTTAAGGAATTCCCATTGCCTCTTCCAGGTTATATGTGTAAATAGCTGTTTTTATGCAAGGTTAGTTTAGATACTGCTCTTTACAGGATGAGTGGTGTTGTCTTTGGCTGTGTGGTCTTAAATGTGTTTCTAATGTGTGTGTCAAATAATTACCTGTTAAACAGACTGCCAATCTGGCTGAAGCCAATGCTTCTGAAGAAGATAAAATAAAAGCAATGATGTCGCAATCTGGCCATGAATACGACCCAATTAAGTAAGTTCATAAATACTTTATACTAATTGGAACTTTGGGGGTTGAATTTTTCCCCCCAATCAAAAACATTTTCTAAAAGAACTTTTGTACATGTAATTATTTTTTTCCCTTTCAGTTACATGAAGAAACCTCTAGGTCCACCACCTCCATCTTATACCTGTTTCCGCTGTGGTAAACCTGGCCATTATATTAAGAATTGCCCAACCAATGGGGTAAGTCCAAAGTAGAAACTACAGTACATCTTTTTCTTAGAAGTATTGCTTAGTCATCTTGATTTTCTTGGTCAAATTGCTTTCTCTATTAAAATGGCAAATGAGCACAACCTCTGGAGCCAGATTTACCAGGCTTCAAGTCTGGGTTCTGCCATTTAGTAGGTGAGTGAGCTTAGGCAAGTACCCTGATCTCACCAAGCCTGTTTTTCTTTGAAATGGAGATAACAGTACTCACCTCACATGGCAATTGTGAGGAATTAAATAAGATCACAAGTGTGAAGTATTACAATAAAAATAGCAAGTAAAAGTAGTAAGGACTGCATAATGTTAGCTAATTGTTAAATAAGGATGTCTGCTCTTTCTCTTTTCCATCCAAATAGGATAAGAACTTTGAATCTGGTCCTAGGATTAAAAAGAGCACTGGAATTCCCAGAAGTTTTATGATGGAAGTGAAAGATCCTAACATGAAAGGTGCAATGCTTACCAACACTGGAAAATATGCAATACCAACTATAGATGCGTAAGTATACAAATGAGGCATGACATGTGGAAAAAGAGCACAATCAGTCCTAGAGCATAGCGTTTTAAATCTTGGGCTTGTTACTTGGCTACTTGGATTCCTTGGGAACTTTTGTATACCAAGATCATTAGTCTCCACATATTGCATTTCTGTGTTTAAGATTGAGATGCTGCAGTCTGCTCCATTTAAAGCAAATTTCAAATGATTGGGGGGATTTTTGTCATCAGTGAGTGCCACTTCCCTTGTAGTCTTCTAATTTTTTCTTTTTCTGTCATTCCCTGCTTTCTTCCTCATTTGCATACATACTCCCACATTATCTTATAGATGCTATTTGCATTCTCTAATTATTTTGAAAAATAAGCATAAGAATAAAAGTTCTGCAAAATACTGAGGCAAATGTATTAACTGACAAGCATAAACAAAATACTGAAGAATCTGATAAGCTTGGAGAGATATACCTTGTCTTAAGATTCTAAAGAAGGTTTATTTTATAAACATTTGTTCAAATCAGCAATAGCTTTATAAAGCACTTTCATGTTTATTTTTAATGCATTTTCAGATTTTAACCAGTTTTTAATGAAAGGAACACATGTGAAAATCTAGTGGTATGGTTCAACTTGATGACTTTCCATTTTATCTACTCTTTAATAATTATTGTATGTTTAATCACCTTTTTGATTTTCTTCAATAGTTGTAAATTTACATAACATCCATTATATTAAGTGTTCCTTTGGACAGTGGTTCTATGTACCCTGAGCCCCCAGTTTTGGATTTAAGGTTATGTAATAAGATCTTGATTCTGCATTTTTTAACAATCTCCTTTCAGAAGATTAGGAAATTAAGAGAAAGATCTTCAGGACATGCTTTGAGAAACATTAGTTTATAGAATAGGTGTCTGTGTTCTCTCAATGACAAAAGAAAAATAAAAAAACCTCAGGAGCACACAGTTTTCTCAGTTTCATGCTATAAATATTGTTGAAGTGTAGTGTAGTGAGCAGGTGGTGATGATGAGAATGGTTATGCTAGAAAATGATACTGAGAAGACCTAGTGTTTTTTAACATATGCTTCAGGATAAATACAGTGTTACAGTTCATAAATAAGAATTCATGTTGGGGCTGGGGCTGTAGCTCAGTGGCAGAGCACTTGCCTGGCACATGTGAGGCACTGGGTTCAATCCTTAGCACCACATAAAATAAATGAAATAAAGACATGCTGTCCATTTACAACTACAAAAAAATTTAAAAAGAAAGAAAAAAATGAATTAATGTTTTCTTAAACTCTCAACCCTGCTCACTTTCTCAACTTCACCCCCATCTATTTTTTATTAGTCACCATCCTGTGTTGTTGTGGTTCATCTTAGAGCAGTCTGTTGTTATGCTGTTTCTAATTCAGACACATTCCATAGATGCTTCCAAACAGTGATAGGTTGAAACTTATGATTTTTATAGTCAATGAAGAGCAGACTGCTATATTATGTAAAAGTTCTTAAGAAACAGAAAGAAGTTTGTGTTGGAGAAGTTAGCATCGCCTGTGAACCTTTAACTAATGATTAATTTCATTGCTTTTTGAGTGCGGAAATATAAAAGCCCATTTGTGTCAGACACACAGCAAATACTGGGGAGAGATGGGAGCCCAAATATTTTAAATGAAACTTTCACCCTCTCCACTAACACCACTGATAAGCAACTCAGACTCTTCTTCTGTTTCTTTTTCTATCCTCTGTTCTCCTTTTTTTTTTTTTTTTTTTCTTCTTTTCTTTTCTCTCTTTGGGCAGTGGGAGACTCCTCTTTCACAAATTGGGAACAATGGGGCATAAGCAAATTGATACTTATTTCTGGAATCGTGGTGATGTCTATGGAGCAACTGCAACACAAATAACACACCTCAGGTACCCTACTCCATACAGCTGAGATTCTTTCATTTTCAGCATTGAGATAAACACACTCTGTTCCTAAATGAAAGTAGAAAAGATTTCTCTAGAAATTCCAATGTTTTACAAATTTAATTGCAGAGATGGGGATGTGGAAGCAGGTGGTGACAAGTCTTGAGATTAGCTCTTTTTTTTTTTTTTAATGTATTTTATACCCAACATTTCTATAAAATGCATTTTTACAAAAAAAAACTGGACCCTGACAAGGTGTTACTTCATATTTTTTGTAACACACATTCTGATCATTTAAATCATGTTTCTTAATAGACTATAGTCTCTTAAGATAATAATTATAGGTAAATCATTGGTCTGAAATTTCATTCTGACAATTAAATGTGTGGCAATAATATATTTTCCTTGAACTATCTTCCCTTATTTGTATAATGTCAGTACTGATTTTAATTTCACATTTTGTAGCCTTCACTCTAATACCTTCACAGGTTTTGGAGGCTGTTGGAATATGGAAAGTTTTTGTTACTTTGTTTTTCAAGAAACAATGGTGGGGGTAGGGAAAATTTGTGATTCAAGTATTCTCAAATTCTCTGCCACATAAATAGAACTTTATGGCACTGAACATGTTGCTTTACCTTTCTGGCCTCAGTTTTTAGAGTTGAGAATTCTAAAATCCTTTTAGCTGCTTTTACAGCATTTCTTTATATCTTTTTGTTGGGCTTGTTAGTTTTGTGTTTCTTGTTTAGGAGGAAGATGTGCATTAACTGCTCTCTTAATTTGGAAGATACACTTGTCTAAACTAATTGGCATTGTACTGAATTTATATGTTCCCGTTATATTACAGTAGAACATGTAACATGAATAACTCTTGCCTTTTAAACAATGTTAAAACACTAACACCTTCTTTTACAGAGAAGCATATGCAATTGGGAAGAAAGAAAAACCACCCTTCTTACCAGAGGAACCATCTTCTTCCTCAGAAGAAGATGATCCTATCCCAGATGAGTTGTTGTGTCTCATCTGCAAAGATATTATGACTGATGCCGTTGTCATTCCCTGCTGTGGAAATAGTTATTGTGATGAATGTAAGAACCACTAAACCCTTAAGGACATGGATTTTAGAGTATTTGTATTTACTTAGAAAGGTTCTTAACCAACATTGTGTATTTTAATAAGTGAAATGTGGATAACAGCCGGGCGTGGTGGCACACACCTGTAATCCCAGCACTTTGGGAGGCTGAGGCAGGAGGATCACAAGTTCAAAGCCAGCCTCGGCAATGGTGAGGCACTTAGCAACTCAGTGAGACCCTGTCTCTAAATAAAATACAAAAAAAAAAGGGCTGGGGATGTGACCCAGTGGTCCAGTGCCCTTGAATTCAATCCCCGTACCACACACACACACACACACACAAAAGAAAGAAATGTGGATAACAAGTGTTGACTAATAGAAGTTTTTTGTTTGTTTTAACACTGACCCTTTGCCCTTTTAAATATTAGGATTGATCACCTCCTACACTGAGGTTGCTTTAATTATAGAATTTTTGTTGTATGTTTTACATGGCATATAGAATTTTAAAAACCTTTTAGACCTTAGGTAATTCTGGAAGTGTTTTTAAATGGAACCAAAATCCCTTTACTAAATTGTGAGTAATATTCTATTCTCATTCTAAAAAGTGTAATTTGGCCTTTTTCCTGTAAATTTATTACCCAAAATTGCAATTTTGATTGGGTTTTTTGTTTTTCCCCCAGTCACTTACACTTGCACTACTTTTCCCCTATACTACCCTAAGTTTATTCCTTCTTATCCAGAGAAGATAGTGTTATCTAGAAAGTTCACTGCTCTGTCCTGCTATGGGTTTTTTTCAATTCTAGAAATAATTTTGAAATATAAGTCTATTTTCAGACCTCTTCATTAAAGACAAAGATCAAGAAGTCACTTATAGGAACTTCAGAGGCTGAGACAGGAGATCATGAATTTGAGGCTCTGTCTCAAAATAAAAACTAAAAAGGGTTTAGCTCAGTGGTAATGTGTCCCTGGTTTCAACCCCCACTACTGCAGAAGAGCAAAAGAAGAGGTCACTCAAGAAATGTTTGAGAGTATATCTTGAATTTAACAAACTAATTTTTGAAGCATAGAGAATCTACAATTTAGTGTTGCTCCTTGTAGGGTATCTCTTCCTGGCCTGAATAATACTTGTTTTTTAAAACACTGTATTTTTAATAATGCATTTTCAAAAACTAAACTATATGAAGTGGGTTTTTTAAAAATTTATTTATTTCTTTTGGTATTGGGGCTTGAACCCAGGGGTGCTTTACCACTAAGCTATATCCCTAACCCTTTTTAGTTTTTGAGAAAGGGCCTCGCTATGTGGCTTAGAGCTTCTCTAAGTTGCTGAGGCTGGCCTCAAACTTGTGATCCTCCTTTCTTGGCCTACCAAGTTGCTGGGATTATAGGCGAGCACCTGTGTGCCCACTGTGCCCACCAACCATGTACAGTTTTTATCACTCTAGACTCATTTTCTATTTTTTCCTACAATATTCTAATTATCAAACAAAGAATAGTATTTAGAAAATAATGCTCTTTTTCTCCCCATTCAAGCATTACTTTAAATGTTTCTGTGACTTTTAAAAAAGTAGGTCAGGTCAGAGAAAAACATAGCAGAAGAGTGCTGTGAGAATGAGAGATTTTACTTGGTTCTTAATCTTAATAAGTGATTACTCTGTGTGTTTGGAAAACAGTAACGTAACTGAGCAGACGTAGGCCCTCTTTTGTAAGTTATCCTCTAAACACCAAGTTCCTGCTATGCCTTTATTAATATTTACAATCTCATACACAGGTATAAGAACAGCACTCCTGGAGTCAGATGAACATACATGTCCAACCTGCCATCAAAATGATGTCTCTCCTGATGCTTTAATTGCCAATAAGTTTTTACGACAGGTAAATTAAGTTTCTTATGAAAAGAGATTTTTTTAAAAAGATTTTCAACTAATTTAACTGCTTCCTGAGTGAATACCACATTACATATTTTCGCATTTTTATGTTTGTTATCAACAGGCTGTTAATAATTTCAAAAATGAAACTGGCTATACCAAAAGATTAAGAAAACAGTTACCTCCACCACCACCTCCAATACCACCTCCAAGACCCCTCATTCAGCGAAACCTGCAGCCTTTGATGAGATCTCCAATATCAAGACAGCAAGATCCTCTGATGATTCCAGTGACATCATCATCAACTCACCCAGCTTCCTCTATATCTTCATTAACTGCTAATCCGTCTTCCTTGGCCCCTCCAGTGCCTGGAAATCCATCTTCTACCCCGCTCCTGTACCTGATATAACTGCAACAGTATCCATATCAGTCCATTCAGAAAAATCAGATGGACCTTTCCGGTAAATTTTATATATTTCTCATTGTTAGAAAACAGACGGGATAAATGGTGTAGTTTTTGTTGTATTGCTTTAATCATTCTACAGGTCCACTGTGTTTAGTAAGTTTGGATGACTTGTAAGAAATGACTTATAAGTCTCATGGAGGAAGAGGCATATGAAGGTGATTCATTTGACAAATGATAATTAAGCATTCCACAGTCAAATACCACCACACAAGTTGCCAATAATCCCTGTTAAATGTTGGTTCATAGAACAGTTCTACACTTCAGAGGCAAGAGATATCACTTCATAATGGTCATAATGATGGGATTAGGAAAGAGTAGATTTGAGCAAAAGTTCTTATAATTCAGATAGTAGAAAAGAGGACTTAAGGCACTGATGGAAATAGAGAGGTCAGGAATAATAATTGTTTTGGAGCATAATTATATAGCAAAATAGTGAAAACTGATGTAAATTCAAAAATGTAAAGGACCTTGACCGTGCAGTCTAATGTTCCATAGCATTCTTTTAAAATAAACCAACCAGCAATAGAGGCAGAATGTTGGGTGCAGGGTGCACGCCTATAATCCCAGCTACTTGGGAGTCTACCGCAGGAGGATTGCAAGTTCAGAGCCAGCCCTGGCAACTTAATGAGACCCTGTCTCAAAATAAAAAGGGCTGGGGATGTAGCACGGTGGTTAAAAGCACCCCTGGATTCAGTCCCCAGTTTTTAAAAAGAAATTTTTTTTCTTAAATGAAAAACAGCTTTTTAAAAATGTGTCATGGCTGGGATTGTGGCTTAGGGTGCTTGCCTGGCATGTGTGCGGCCCTGGGTTCGATCCTCGGCACCATGTAAAAATTTATTTAAAAAATGTGTCAAGGGTCTGTTTCAGATATTCTGAAGCATTATCTTTAGGGTGTCTTTCGTACATGTATATTTAAGAAATTCCACTGATATGGTTTCTAGTTTAGCCTTTTCTTTGCTTGATAGTGATAATAAAGCCCAGAGAGTTCTGGATACCCCTTCAGTTTAGTGGTAGAACTAGAACTAAAGCATATCTTTAAGTACCATGTTCTTTTTTTTTTTTTTTTTTTTTTTTTTTTTGTGGTACCGGGGATTGAACTCAGGGGCACTAGACCAGTGGGTCACATCCCCAGCCCTTTTTTTTTTTGTATTTTATTTAGAGATAGGGTCTCACTAAGTTGCTAAGTGCTTCGCTGTTGCTGAGGCTGACTTTGAACTCGTGATCCTCTTGCCTCAGCCTCCCACAGTGCTGGGATTATAGGCGTGTGCTACCGCATCCGGCTTCATGTTCTTTTTTATCTTCTCATAGTCCACACTTTGACATTCTTTTTTTTTTTTTTTAAGTTTTACTCTTCGTTTCTGTACTAGGAATTAAAGCTTGGGGCACTTAACCACCAAGCCACATCCTCAGCCCTATTTTTTTTTATTTTGAGACAGGAGTCTTACCAAGTTGCTGAGGCTGGTTTTGAACTTGCAGTCCCCTTGCCTCATTTTCCCAGACACTGGGATTACAGGCATGGGCCACTATGCCTGGCTGCAGTTTTCCTCTTCTTACAATCACTTTTTTTCATATCATATCATTTCATGTGTAGTACTTCTTAAGGCAAGTTCCTCTTTTTTGCCTTTTCACTTAATGTATGAGGAACTCTCCAGAGTTCTTTCACTTTCCTCAGAATTTTTCTTCATGTTTGACTTAATTCATTTTAAGGTAGATAAACAGTGACACTGTTATTTTTATTCTTAATCCTTCATATCTGAAGACTTTTTCATGTATTGTGAATTATATTGTTTTCTAGGGATTCTGATAATAAAATATTGCCAGCTGCAGCCCTTGCATCAGAACACCCAAAGGGAACCTCCTCAATTGCAATTACTGCTCTTATGGAAGAAAAGGTAAATTTTACTGGCTTTAGATTTAGTCTGTACAGTAGGGTTTTTTGTTTGTTTTTTAATTCTGTTTTTAGCTAATCTCCTTTCTTTTTACTCTATTCTTGTTTATTTGTGATTATTTTAAAGGGTTACCAGGTGCCTGTCCTTGGAACCCCATCTTTGCTTGGACAGTCACTACTACACGGACAGTTGATCCCCACAACTGGTGAGTAAAATTATTTTGATTTGGACTTTTTCCCCTTTAAAGAATGATTTTAGTTTTATTTAACATGCAATCTTACATTTACTCACTGGGGTTTTTTTGTTTGTTTGTTTGTTTTTTTGTTTGTTTGTTTCCAAGGTCCAGTAAGAATAAATGCTGCTCGTCCAGGTGGTGCCGACCAGGCTGGGAACAGTAAGTATATGTGTAAATTAAACTCAAGATAATTGCTCTTGAATTAAATAATGGAAACTACAAACTAAGCATTATGTTGCTGCATACTTTTTATTGTAAACTACCCTTTTATTTATTTATTTTTTAAATATTTATTTATTTACTTTAGTTGTACACAATGCAATGCATTTTTATGTTTACATGGTACTGAGGATCGAACCTGGGCTGTGCACGTGCAAGGCGAGCGCTCTGCCGCTGAGCCACAACCCCAGACCCGTAAACTACCCTTTTATATGCCAGATTCAAATAGGTTTTATGTCAGGTGCCACAAATTCAAGCTTACCTGAGGAATTATTGTCCAAAAGAATGTATAGTTGATCCTTGAACAATGTTTAGGTGTGGGGCACTGATCTTCACATAATTTAAAATCCACACATAACTTTTAAAAAACTTCTTATAAGATTCATGTATGTTTTTTGGTAAATGATAAAACAGACAATTGTCTACATATAGTTTTTTTGTATTTAGGACACACCTTTTTAAAATTTTTATAGTTTTTTCAAATTGTTGCAAATTTCCAAAAAAAAAGCCATATATAAATGGACTCATGCATTTCAAACCCAAGTTGTTCAAGGGTCACCTGTAATTTTTTTCACAATAATAAAATACAAAATCAAATTCTTTTTTGCTTTCTTGACTTAACAAATGGGGGTCTTGACAGCACCTCAGTAAGTAGATAAAAATTACTTGAAAACTTATTTTAAATATGGAATCAATTGTTTTCCTAAAAATTCAACTTGTTCTTACTTTGTCTATTTTTTGTCTCTAAATTTGATCAAAATTTGATTTTAGTAAATAGATACATATTAAGATTAAAGCCTACCAAGCATTTCTTTTTTTGAATAGCATCTGTGTTAATAAAATCTTACTACATATTAAAATCTACAAGATGTGATTTTTTTTTTTTTCCCCCTGCCCTGAAAGGCACAGACCTTTGATGTTTGTGGACTGTTCTGTGGCATTAAAAGTCAGATTTATTTAACATCTTTATAATTTCATTTCGTTTTGACTTAAATTCTAAAACTTTGATCTTTGTTTGAAAGATTTCTCATAGAGAAAATCTGCTGTTTGAGAGACTTGCAGAAATATATCAGTGGAAAGAAAATAGGGTTTTAGAGACAGGTAGGCCTAGGTTTAAGTCCCAACTCCTCCATTTGCCAGCTACTTGACCATGAGCATGTGGTTGTACTTCTCAGTCTCAACTTCCTCGTTTATAGAATTTAACATGTGAAGTGCCTGCATAGTGTCTTGCAGGCATAGGGTTCTTTTCCTTTTCTATTGCAAATTTGCAGCATAATTTGTAGAATATTAAAATATATAAAGTATTCTATGTTGTTTAATTAAAATTAATCAGAAAAATAATTTTAACTAAGTGTAATATTTGCTCAGGTCTCTCTCTGGAACAAGTTTAAAAATCAGGGAGTAAGAAAAATCTTTTTAGAATAGTTAAAATAGATGCCTTAAAATCTATATATTGAAAGATTGTGTATTATACTCATGGAAAAATACTCAAGCCTTTTTTTGTCTTTTCTCTACATACAGTTCCAATAAGCTTGGATATCTAGTTTCTCCACCACAGCAAATTAGAAGAGGAGAGAGAAGCTGCTATAGGTAGGCATGCTAAATATCTTATAAAACAGTAATCTTATGACATACTGAAATATACAAAGTAATTAGGCCTCAGCAACAGCAGGAGAAGGGGGGTGGTCATAAGAAACCTAGAAAAGCAGATTTACATTTAGTATTTTAAATGATGGTTTTTAAGGGTATATCCTTTATATACCTTCCCAGTGATTACTTTTCCCTGTCAGCACAACAGAAAATTGGTGGTGAAAGTTAACTCACTCAGCTCCCAAGTGTATAGAATTGCATTTATTTCTCTTTTAAACTCAACTGCCCCAATCTTTTCCCAGTTTCTCTTTTCCAAAAAAAAAGAGGTAAGGAACTTGTTAGGGGCTCTTGTCCTGAACAGTTCACAAGCAGTGTTTTTCTAAGTAAGCCATAGATCTTCCACCTAGGTTGCCCAGGGACAGAAGGATCTTCAAAATTTTATGAAAAGAACACTAAAAGGGGACTGGAGTTGTAACTCAGTGGTAGAGCACTTGCCTTGCAAGTGTGAGGCCTTGGGTTCCATCATTAGCACCACGTAAAAATAAATAAATAAAAATAAAGATATTGTGGCCATCTGCAACTAAAAAAAAAAAGAATTTTTTTTTAAGAATACTAAAGGTATTTTCTAGTGCTCCCTTGAGAATTGTTAAGCTTATGAAGGTTACTACTTTGTTACTAGATCACATGTTAAAAGAAGTAATAGTTACTGATTCCTGACTCTCCGACAGAAGGCTTCTGCTTTTGTGCCAGTTGCCATAATGTAAAAGACCCTTTAGTTTAACAAAAGCCCACTGGGTTTCTTTGATGAGGCACAATTTGGAAACTTTAGCTAGCACTATTTGTACTTAATCCTTTGAGAGAAAACATTGGGATTTTCAGTTGTTGGTGGGATTTTTCGGTTCTTGACTATAAATTCTAAAGCTAGCATTTATTCTACTTTGTATGGTCTTGACCCGCATCCTTCCTCAGAAAGGTTACAGGAAAAAGTGGTTTTTTCTTCATTTAAACTTTTGGTCTTGGAAGACATTATGGGAAAAACTAGGTCATACCATCATTAACCTATCAATTCTTTCAAAAAATACATTAGGAAGTAACAGATGATAATTAGTGAAGTAATAATCAATCTGAACTTCACAAAGGATAATTTTTAAATATATAAATATATCTCCATATAAAAAATGTCCCATAAACTTACCATTAAAATTCCTAAGTAGCCTTAAAAGTCATGATTTTGTTTAGAGTTAATTTTTTTATTTTCTTTTTTGAGATGGGGAAAATGGGGTCTTGTCCAGGCTGATCTCAAATTCCTGGGCTAAGTGATCCTCCTACCTCGGCCTCCCAAGTAGCTGGGACTAAAACCATTGCACCTGGTTTTATAGAGTTATATTTACAAATAAGTAGTGTCACTGTTTCTATATTAGTGGAACAGTTAATTCTATCAATTGTTTGTATATTTGAAAATAATTATGGGTAGAAAAGATAAGCTTACTTGTCTCAGATGAATTTAAAGGAATAATATCTTGGAATTTATTTCTCCAGAAGTATAAACCGTGGGCGACACCACAGCGAAAGATCACAGAGAACTCAAGGCCCATCATTACCAGCAACTCCAGTCTTTGTACCTGTTCCACCACCTCCTTTGTATCCACCTCCTCCCCACACACTTCCTCTCCCTCCAGGTGTTCCTCCCCCACAGTTTTCTCCACAATTTCCTCCTGGCCAGCCACCACCTGCTGGGTATAGTGTCCCTCCTCCAGGGTTTCCTCCTGCTCCTGCCAATTTATCTACACCTTGGGTATCATCAGGAGTGCAGACAGCTCATTCAAATACCATCCCAACAACACAAGCACCACCTTTGTCCAGGGAGGAATTCTATAGAGAACAACGCCGATTGAAAGAAGAGTAAGTATTTTAATTTGAAATTATTATATAAACTTTTTCCCATTTTCTTATATAACATTAAATAGGTATCTTTGGAAACATTTTCCAGTGTTTCCAGTTAGTACAAGAAAATTCACCTAAAGTTTAAACCAAGCCATACAAGCAACTTTCTCAGGGATTCCTAGTTATTTGTAGTTTTTAAGTAGAAAACTAATGGCAATTTCATTCATTTCATTCATGATCTAATTACATTTGTCTTGTTAGTTTTCTTAAATGGTTTTTGTTAACTTTCACTCTTTAACTTTATTTTACTAGGGAAAAGAAAAAGTCCAAGCTAGATGAGTTTACAAATGATTTTGCTAAGGAATTGATGGAATACAAAAAGATTCAAAAGGAGCGTAGGCGCTCATTTTCCAGGTTAGTGTTTTGCAAGCCTTCACAACAGAATTACAAATGGGACTTTGAATATCCAGGGATTAGCTATGGATATAAATAACATTGCACTTATGAAATTTTTCTGATTCGGTCTAGGTTTATAGAAATGGAGATGTAACCTATTTCCCAATATCTGTTTATTGAAATAATGTCTCAATGTAAATTCTATTGTGTAGAACTAGCAGTTATGGGGATTAAATTGCCCTTGTCCCTTGAAGTTATTTGCAGTGTAAAATAATCGGGAAATGTTTATGGAAGGAAAGAACTAGGGAAATAACCAAAGAACATTTCTGAGGGCCCTTTTCCCATAAGGCTACAGCTTCTTGCTGGAACATTAACCTGTGTAATTGTAAAGTAGTAGAACACAAAGTGCTGTATTGATAGAAAAACTGAATTAGAAAAATTCCCGACAAGTTTACTTTAAAGACTTTTCTTAGCCTTACACTTAAAATGTGGTTCCTTTTAAAGTTAGATTGTTGGCTAGTATAGGACAAAAGATGGACTTCTGCTTTTAAATAATTAGATAGGAAGTGAAATTTAAATATGATTGGCATTTTGTTTAATGTTAATAAGCTCATATAACTCACGGTACATTAATGCACTCCACTCTAGTTGTTAAGACTTCACTTTTGTTTTATAACAAATGATTGCTCTGCTTTGTGTATTTTATTCCATTCCAATAGAGGTCACTGTGCCTCTTTAATCACCTAAATGAAACTTGATATTAAGAAAGATGAAACCGTGAGAAAAGAATGCTAGAATATTAGCGTCTGTATTCTATTTTGAATATATTTCTCAACTATCAATTATTGTTTTGTTTTTGTTTTTAGGTCTAAATCTCCCTATAGTGGTTCATCATATTCAAGAAGTTCATATACTTATTCTAAATCAAGATCTGGCTCAACACGTTCACGCTCTTACTCTCGATCATTCAGCCGCTCACATTCTCGGTCCTATTCACGATCACCTCCATACCCTAGAAGAGGCAGAGGGAAGAGTCGCAATTACCGTTCACGGTCTAGATCTCATGGATATCATCGGTCTAGGTCAAGGTCACCCCCATATAGACGCTATCATTCACGATCAAGATCTCCTCAAGCATTTAGGGGACAGTCTCCCAATAAGCGCAATGTACCTCAAGGAGAAACAGAACGTGAATATTTTAATAGGTACAGAGAAGTTCCACCACCTTATGACATAAAAGCATATTATGGGAGGAATGTTGACTTTAGAGACCCATTTGAAAAAGAACGTTACCGAGAATGGGAGAGAAAATACAGAGAGTGGTATGAAAAATACTACAAAGGTTATGCTGCTGGAGCACAGCCTAGGCCCTCGGCAAATAGAGAGAATTTTTCTCCAGAGAGATTTTTACCACTTAATATCAGGAATTCACCCTTCACAAGAGGTCGCAGAGAAGATTATGTTGGTGGACAGAGTCATAGAAGTCGAAATATAGGTGGCAACTATCCAGAAAAGCTTTCAGCAAGAGATGCTCACAATCAAAAGGATAATACAAAGTCAAAAGAGAAGGAGAGTGAGAATGCTCCAGGAGATGGCAAAGGAAATAAGCATAAGAAACATCGAAAAAGAAGGAAGGGGGAAGAGAGTGAAGGCTTTCTGAACCCAGAATTGTTAGAGACTTCTAGGAAATCAAGAGAACCTACAGGTGTTGAAGAAAACAAGACAGACTCATTGTTTGTTCTCCCAAGTAGAGATGATGCTACACCTGTTAGGGATGAACCAATGGATGCAGAATCCATCACTTTCAAATCAGTGTCTGAAAAAGACAAGAGAGAAAAAGATAAACCAAAAACAAAAGGTGACAAGACCAAACGGAAAAATGATGGATCTGCTGTGTCCAAAAAAGAAAATGTCATAAAGCCTGCTAAAGGTCCCCAAGATAAACTAGATGGAGAGCGTGAAAAATCTCCTCGGTCTGAACCTCCACTTAAAAAAGCCAAAGAGGAGACTCCAAAGACTGACAGTACTAAGTCATCATCTTCCTCTCAGAAAGATGAAAAGATCATTGGTACACCCAGAAAAGCTCACTCGAAATCAACTAAAGAACACCAGGAAACAAAGCCAGTCAAAGAGGAAAAGGTGAAAAAGGACTATTCCAAAGATGTCAAGTCAGAAAAGATAACCAATAAAGAAGAAAAGGCCAAGAAGCCTAATGAGAAAAACAAACCACCTGATAGTAAGGGAGAAAAAAGAAAAAGAAAGACTGAAGAAAAGGGGACAGAGAAAGATTTTGAATCTTCAGTGAAAATCTCTAAACTAGAAGTAACTGAAATAGTGAAGCCATCACCAAAGCGCAAAATGGAACCTGATATTGAAAAAATGGATAGGACCCCAGAAAAGGACAAAACGTCATCCTCGGCTGCCCCAGCCAAAAAAATCAAGCTTAACCGAGAAACTGGGAAGAAAATTGGAAGCACAGAAAATATAGCTAGTACAAAAGAGCCCTCTGAAAAGTTGGAGTCCACATCTAGCAAAGTTAAACAGGAAAAGGGCAAAGGAAAAGTCAAAAGAAAAGTAGCTGGCACTGAAGGATCCAGCTCAACTCTTGTGGATTATGCCAGGTATTATGGGAAGGCGGGAGCGATGTCTGTCTCAGGAAACAGCCCTTGAATGTTTGGTAACAGTGTGTGCCTGTAGTGGGAATTAGGCTGGCTTACTCTTTGTTATCTTTAAAGAAAGCCATTATTAAAGATAAGGTTATAAGAAGATTTGGGTGGTTCAACCACATTTGTTTTTAAACATTTGTATCCTGTGTTAGAGCATAATAATTTAGCTTTTTAAAGGACATTTATCATTAGTTCAAGTTAGCATTTTTATAGTTTTATAATTGGTAGTAAATTCTTCCTTAATTAAAATTGTTTCTTTTCTTTTTAGTACGAGCTCAACTGGAGGCAGTCCTGTGCGGAAATCTGAAGAGAAAACAGATACAAAGAGAACTGTCATTAAAACCATGGAAGAATATAATAATGACAATACTACTCCTGCTGAAGATGTTATTATTATGATCCAGGTTCCTCAGTCCAAATGGGATAAAGATGACTTTGAATCTGAAGAAGAAGATGTTAAATCCACACAGCCAGTACCAAGCGTAGGAAAACCTGCTAGTGTTATAAAGAGTGTTAGTACTAAGCCATCAAATACAGTCAAATACACAGAGAAAGAAAGTGAGCCATCAGAGAAAATTCAGAAACTCACCAAAGAAGTGAGCCATGAGATTACACAGCATGAAGTCAAAAGTTCAAAAAACTCTTCATCTAGTGAAAAAGGGAAAACCAAAGATCGAGATCATTCAGTGTTAGAAAAAGAAAACCCTGAAAAAAGGAAGAACAGCACTCAACCAGAGAAAGATAATAATTTGGACCGTCTGAATGAACAAGGAAATTTTAAAAGTCTGTCTCAATCTTCCAAAGAGACTAGAACTTCAGAAAAGCATGATTCCATTCGTGGTTCCTCAAATAAAGACTTCACTCCCAACAGAGACAAAAAAAACTGACTATGACAACAGAGAGTACTCAAGTTCCAAACGTAGAGATGAAAGAAATGAATTAACAAGAAGAAAAGACTCTCCTCCTCGGAGTAAAGATTCTGTATCTGGACAGAAAAATAAGCCAAGGGAGGAGAGAGAGTTGCCTAAAAAAGGAACAGGAGAGTCCAAAAAAAGTAATTCTAGTCCACCAAGAGAGAAAAAACCTCATGATCAGAAAGCCCCTTATGATGCTAAGCGCTCAAGTGAAGAGACAAAATCTGTAGACAAAAATCCTGGTAAGGATCGTGAGAAGCATGTGTTAGAGTCACGGAACAATAAAGAGCCAAATAATAGTAAATTACTTTATGTACTTAACCCACCAGACTCACAGATTGAAAAAGAACCAGTTACTGGACAGATTGACAAGAATGCTATCAAGCCTAAACCCCAGTTAAGTCATTCCTCTAGACTGTCCTCCGACTTAACTAGAGAGACTGATGAAGCTGCTTTTGAACCAGACTATAATGAAAGTGACAGTGAAAGTAATGTATCTGTAAAAGAAGAAGAAACTTCTGGAAACATTTCTAAGGAGCTGAAAGACAAAATAATGGAGAAAGCAAAGGAGAGCCTGGACACAGCAGCAGTCCCCCAGGTGGGCGTAAGCAGGAGCCAGAGTCAAAGCAGCCCTAGTGTTAGTCCAAGTAGAAGTCACAGCCCTTCTGGAAGCCAGACCCGAAGCCACAGTAGCAGTGCCAGCTCAGCAGAAAGTCAGGACAGCAAGAAGAAGAAGAAGAAGAAGGAAAAGAAAAAGCACAAGAAACATAAAAAGCATAAGAAGCATAAGAAGCATGCAGGCACTGAAGTAGAATTGGAAAAAAGCCAGAAACACAAACACAAGAAAAAGAAGTCAAAGAAGAGCAAAGACAAAGAAAAGGAGAAGGAGAAAGATGACCAAAAAGTGAAATCTGTCACTGTGTAAAAGGACAGATTATTTTTAACTGACTTAATTACTAAGTCATCTGTATTAAATTTTGTTATAATGTAAAGAGATTCAAGCCTTGTAAATAATGACATGGAAGACCCTGTGCTGCACTTAAAATATTGCTGCTTGATTATTTGATTTTTACATCAGAGCTTTATAACACGAACTTTTGTACAGAACTGTGAGTTGTGACCATGTAACATGAGAGGTTTTGCTAGGGCCTATTATTTTTAACCACCATTAATTAGTTGGGGTGGAGTTTACTGTACTGTGAAATTTTCACATTTGAATTTTTTTAATTGCCTGGCAAACGCTGATATAAGTTCTAAAGTATCAGCAGAATGATTTGCTGAATTCATTACAACCCCGTTATGTCACTTTTTGATTACAATAAAAGTTTTCAGTAAACTTTTCAAATGTTGAATATTTGCATTATTTAAAGAAAGTAGTATGGTATCTCTTCCCTTTCCCTATTCAAGACATTTTTTGAGCCTTTAGGCTGAATTGAATGTTCAAAATTTGGCTCATTGGAGATATACTTTATATAGATGGGCTGGAGGTAGGTGGCCAGAAATAAGTCAGGTCAGTTGGCCATATGGTTGAATAAATCTAGGGGTCTTGACTATAGTAATTAGAAGATGGATTTCTAAAAAAAAAAAGTTTGGGTTTACATCTTGGAGATGAGGGATTGAGAATTATGACCAGAGACTTTTCTTGAAATTTTGATAAATTAGTATTAAATTTCTTGTAAAGGAGAACGCAGCTAAACCAGTGAGCAGCTGTGGCCTGCCCAGTCTACCCAGTTGATAAGAGCAAACAGTAAGTACCAGATAAGACTGTGGTGGGTTACCTTTATTATTGCTCTGGTTCGGGAAGAATATGAGCAATGAAAAGCTACTGAAATTATTAGGAAATGTGCATAGGAGTTATACTTGGGGAACGTGTAAATGGGGATTATGTTCATCTCCATTTAGAAAAAATGAAGAGAGCAGTTGTGGTCTGGTGGTGATCCTAGAGTGCTCTATCAGAGGGCATGGACTTTGGTGGTCGAAGACAAGGCTTTATATGAGCAGCAAGCTGCTGCCTGTTGAACACTCTCTGCCTTGCTCTGATAAAGCATTTCCAGACTCTGCCAGGTACACCATATTGTCTACTGTTGTTGATAAGTGATTTTAAATGTTATACAAATAAACTTTTCTGAATGTGAGTGTGCATTTAGTGCAACATTTTAACATTGACTTAAAATTTGTATGCGAGTACTGTAAAATGTGAAAGTCATTCAGGACTGAGAAATG